>JAIUCV010000205.1:0-1482403 GCA_026724425.1 Erythrophleum ivorense | reverse complement strand
GAGGAGAAAAAGCGAGAGGAGAAAATTGAGAATTCCCAATGCGTTTGAATGGAGAGAGAATTGGAGGGAGAGAAAACGTATAAAAAATATATATTAATTTAATGTAATAATAATCTTGTTATTATTTTAAATTTTTACATATATATTTTTTAAAAAAAATAAAAATAATAAAAGATATAAAAATTAATTTAAAAAATATTTAAATAATTTCAAAAAATTATTTTTTGAATAAAACAAAAAATTTTAATAAAAAACATATATTTAAATTTTAAAAATAATTAAAAAATATTTATTCTTTAAATTAATTAAATTTATTTTATAAAAAATATTTATAAATTATTATTTTAAAATTATAAATGTTAATATTATTTTAATATATATTAATTAATTTAAATATAAAATATAATAAATATTATATTATATTATATTATAATATATATATATATGCGTTATATATATATGTGTGTGTGTGTGTGTCCGACTGCAGTCGGATACACATATATGTCCGACTGTAATGTAGTCGGAATTTTTTTTTAATTTTTTAAAAATTATATATCATCTATTAATTTTTATATTATAAAATATTATTATTTTGTAAAATATATTAATTAATTTAATAATAAAAATTAATTATAACATTAATTTTTTATTTTAACTAATTAAAATATTTAAAAAAAATTTATTAAATATATATATTTATTATTTTACACAATGCACGCTCCGTTTTTCCCTCCAATCTCTCCATTTCAGAGAGAAAAAAAAAATATATGGGACTCACTGTACTTTTCTCCCCATTTTTTTTTTTCTCTCTAGTTTTCTCTTCGAACCAAATGGAAAAAATTTTCATTTTCCTCCCCTTCGCTCTCTTTCTCTCTATTTTTCTCTCGATCCAAACGCACTGTTAAAGTAATCTACTTTTGCAGTCAAGGCCAAACCAGTGATTAATGCGTCGAGAAAAAGGACGTCAAGAGCTGATCCAATTGTTAATGACTTTATTTATTTATTTATTTTTCCCTATACAGGAATCGCTGTGTGTACTGTGATGGTGGTCACGACCTGCATGGTCTCCCTTATAATGCTTGTTATATGGAAGACAAGCATATGGTGGATTGCTCTTTTCTTTCTGGTATTCGGTTCAATAGAGATTGTGTATTTATCATCTATGCTAACCAAATTCGCACAAGGAGGCTTTCTTCCACTACTACTTGCGTTGTTCTTGATGACCATCATGGGCATATGGCACTACAACACATAAACAAAGGTACATGTTTGAGGTGAAGAACAAGGTTTCTGGTGAACATCTAAGAGAACTAGTTAGCAACCCGTCAACAAGCCGAATTCCGGGTGTAGCCCTTCTATACTCAGAGCTAGTTGAAGGTATCCCTCCAGTCTTTTTTTCACTTCCTTGCCAACATACCATCCATTCACTCCGTAGTGGTGTTTGTGACCATGAAGTCCATCCCTATCAGTAGAGTTGCATTGGAAGAGAGGTTTCTGTTTCGACAGGTGCAGCCAGAAGAGTACCGAATGTTCCGCTGCGTTGCGAGGTTTGGCTATAACGATGTAATTGGGGAACCCAAAGAGTTTGAGCGCCAATTAGTTGGGCAACTAAAGGAGTTCATTCGTTATCAAGTCTTGCTACAAATGCGGTTGTGGGAGCAGAATTAAATGCTGATCAACAAGCAGATCATCATCGGTTATCTCGTGATGGAAAAATCTTCGAATCGAATAATCCCAGTAATCCCCGCACCTGAAGATGATCCTCAACCAATAAATAAGTCTATTCTTGCTAAGTCTGCTACGTTAATCTCTACTAGTACACATGCACTGGGTGCTGAAGAGGAGATGGCGTTTGTGGAGAGAGCAATGGAGAAAAGTGTAGTATATTTGCTAGGAGAAAACCGGGTGGTGGCACAGCCCCCAGTCATCCTTACTCAAGAAGATAGCTGTCAATTATGTCTACAATTTCTTGGGGAAGAACTTTAGGCAAGGACAAAATTTAATGGGAATCCCACGTTCTAAGCTTCTCAGGGGTTGGAATGACATATGAGATATAATGGCATGAGGAGATGATCATAACAATAATTTAATACTTGTAGTTATATATGTATATACTAGTTATAAATTTCTCTCTCTCTCTCTCTCTCTCTATATGTATGTGTGTGTGTGTGTGTGGTGCATTTACTTCGAATGGTTTAGCTTTGGTTTGTTTGGAGGAAATTGACTGGCTAGTTGGAAGCTCGGTTGCTCCACTGAAATTTATGTTGGATTTTCAGTTGATGTGGTATAATCAATATTTTCAAAATAAAATCTTGATTAATTACATGCCAAATTTTAATAATAAAAACTGTTTTACATATTGTGTGTTAAAAAAAATCTTTTATAATTTTCATGATCAGGTAAAAAAAACACAAATTTCTGATTACAATAACTCTTGAATTGAAAAATATTTGAAGAGGTTACACTTCTAGTCAAAGAATTCATTTTGACAAATGAACTAGCACAAGTTTTAATTGATAAAGCTTTTAATTTATGCTTGTTCTGCTATTAAACCTTATCAAAAAGTCTTTAAATTTTTACCACTCACTAATTTAACCCTTCTCTTCCAACGCATGACATGCTTAGAGGAGGAAGAAGAAGAAGAATGATAGTAAGTACTCATATCTAAGTATTAAGATAAATGCGTTGTCTAAATACTAAATTGGCTAAACCATGAAAAGTTTCAAGCCAGCTCTTTTCTAAATTTTGAATATGTATATGTACACACACACACACACACTCTTGATGGGTAAAGAGAAAACGGAGAGATGTGACTGAATTTAAAAAGCCTAATTGTCTGCGCCATGACTATGCTGAAACTCCCATATGCTTCCAGAATATTGCTCCCAAAAACTGAAAAAGAGAAACAAGCAAGTCAACTTTTGATGGAACAAGCTGAAATCCCTGGCCAAACCTTGAATAATTAATGTAATGGGATTTAAAAAAAAAAAAAACAGGGGAGAGGGAGGGGGTAGAGTTAATGTGATAGTTATTGTTTATGAAAGACCAGGATAATACGAAAAATTTTGCCGTTACTGAGCGATGATTGTATAACACATAATACGAGTTGACCTATATAAACTGTGAAAATTTGAATGGTATAGATAGAGAGAGTGCCTAGCGTATTTTAACATTAAGTACTTTTTTATTACACTTGTGATAAATTTTCATATATTCTATCTCTAGACTAAGTTATTATTGTAAAAATTAAAATATGTTCTATGTGTCTTTTTAATATTGTCAAGCATGAAAATATAATTCTAAAGGTAGGACAAAATGTAAAATAGATCAATTTATAAATATATTTTTTATTGATAAATATTATTTACATAAAATATTACTTAATCTTCACAACTATATATATATATTGTTTACGTGACTAAGTTTGACATTAACGGTTTACGACTTATCAGACCTTTTCAAATAAAACTAGTTAAACACAAATTTAATTACACTTTAATAGTTTACTTCTTTTATTTTATGAAATAAAGAAAAATTTCTACATGAGACTTTCTATTTTTTGGCCACATATTTAGATGAGGTTAAGACTTAAGATCACGTGACATGGGAATAGCGTCAGAGCCGATCAGAACAGCAGGTACTTGTTGGACGAGACTCGAGTAAGGCACTCGTGATTCGTGACTCCGCCACCCGAAAATATATCCAAAAAATAAGAAGAAAATAGAAAGGAGAAGACAAGAGAAGAAACAAAGTACTGCGGGACATCACTGTCCAACCAAATCAAGACAGCTTGTCAGAGGCACCGTGCCTTTTTCAGAAGCAACAGAATTTTTTTTTCCAATACCCATTGGCCATTCAGCCCAGAAAACAGAAAAAAGTACCTTATGGACACAATTACCAATAAACCCATATTTAATAATAGATAATCAGTTTAAGAGTTCACCTATAGTTTAACGTACCTTTGTAGTTTGGTTTCCGGTCATGACTTCTAGTCACTGAACTGAAAATTCCCTCCGGCATTTCTCTGGGGTTGCTGCTGTTGGTCTGTTTGTGAACTCATGTTTCTCACTATCTGCCCAACGCCTAGAAAGTCCCTAGTGAGCCTGCCGGAGCTTCCATTAATGCTCATGGTTTGCAGTTTTGGGTCCCTAGCACTGTTGGAATCATGATCATAATATCCTTGACCAGCTTGATTATAGCCAGTAAAATCTTGGAAAATAGAAGAATTTATGAGGTCGTGCAGGTTGTTGTGATGAATATGCTCGTGATCGTTTCGTCCGAAAATATTGGCGCCATAGTTTGCGGCAGATTTGGATGCACAGCTAGAGGAAGAGCTTGATCCCAAGGTTCTGATGAGCTGTGAGGCAGTAGTGTTGCTGCTGGAACTTGCACCCATTTGAACAGCTTTCTGAAGCAGTGCTGTTGCGGACATTTGAGGTTGAGGGATTTGGAGAGATATGCCGAAAGGAGAAGAGGCATTAGAGCTTATTTGGGGAATATTGCCCGTTGCCATTATAGTACCTGCTGCAGCAGAAGACAAGAAACTCAACCCTTCATTATTGCCACTTCCAATGTCATTATTGGAAAGGAAGCGAAGGTTGAAGAGGTTCGCTCCCGCCCCAGATACAGAATTATTGTTTGTTTTGTTTCGCACCAACCGTTGTTGAGAGTAAGAGGGAGAGTGGTGGAGGTATAAGCTTTGATTTAATTCTGGGACGAAGAAGGCAGAAGAAGCAGAAGAAGGCATAGTTTGCTGGGAAGTCAGTCTAAAGGATGAGTCCAGTGGAGAATGGGATATTGGCGGAAGAAGTTGGTCAAATAGCTTGGTCCCGCCACTAGTCTGGTGGTCCTGGTTCTGGCCATGTATGGAGAACATCATTTGGGCTGGACCCACCGCCACACTACTTCCATAAAGGTGGTTCCCTATGCTTATGCCAGGGTTGCTCAGGTTGGGTCTTGCGCTTTCTTGAGCCAAAGCATCACAGAAGGCCCTGTGTGTGATGAAGCTGTCTCGTCTGCACTCAATATTTGTTTTCCAAATTCAATGGAGGGTGAATACCAAACCTAATAATTAATTAATACAATATCGTATGACATCATAGAAATTAATTCTAGTTATTTTGTTATTAACATTAATGCTATATATATCATTCCCTTAACTATATATTAATTAAAGTTATATATGGTCTCTAATACGTTAATTAGCTTTTCAAATAATTAACATTTAATTGTATAAAGTAAGTAATCATTTTATTTCATTAATGATTTTACAACGATGAGTCCTACAATTAAATGGACGATTCACTTAAGATGTTTCAGTGAAAAATGTGAAAATTTATGGTTTTTTTGTATTAAAATTTATGATATTTCATCAGTTAAGACCTTATCTCCTATAACTAAGGAACAATAAATTGGTATATGTAAAGGATATTGTAAGTAGGACTTTTTTTTAGTATAAGATTAAAAATCTTAAGCACAAATTAAATCACATTAAAAAAATTATTATCACTGGATAAAGAAAGACAATAAAAATCTCAATTAACTTGAGAGTACAAATATTTTTGCGTGCATTTGTGAAACGAATAGGTAAGGTATAGAAAGAAATAATGTGATAAAACTCAGCAAGTAATAAGGAAGATAACCAAAAATTCCCAAAAAGACATAACTAAAGTAAGGGATAATAGGTAGAGAATTACTCATCACCAAAAACTGACAACGATTAAACAATCAACTAAGAAGTGCCATTTGAAGAACTGGATGTTCAATAAATGAAACAAGAGCATGTATTCGATGGAGTGAAAAATGACCAATCAAGAACCCAAGAGAAGTATCGGTTTTCTTTTCTTTTTCTTCTTGAGTTTTTTTCCAAGCAAATCAGAATTCTTAACAAGATGTTGCCACTTTAAATTTAGTTTTGGACGCACAGCCCACTAATCCTCGTAATTAAACTCGGAATGTGTTTAAGAAAAAAGAAAAATAGTACAAATGATAGAGAGAGAGAGAGAGAGAGAGAGGGCCGGCGTCGGTTATAACCTAACGTTTTCTTTAAAAGGTGCACCTGCAAAGGGCACAGTACTGAACACATCTAACCAACCCAGAAGAGAACAAACCTAGTAACTTCACCACAGTACGCTCTCTCTTCATGGCATAGAGACACGTGACTAGAAGAAAAAAAAAAGCTAAAATAGCGGTATTTCCGAGGTAAATTGAGGAAGGTGGAATTTCTTTTGTTTTTTTTTCACTTTCATTTTGTGAGAGAGAGAATGATAAGAGATATATCAAATTCAAAGGGTGTCTAGTAGAAGATGATGCTAATCCTTCGCGTGTTTTTCTGATACCCCTCCGGAGATTTTCCACGTGTGGGGTACCATCGCACTAATAGAAAGGATTGATTATGAGAGTGAGCGAAGGGTTAAATCATCAGAAAGAAAAGTAAGCAAACCCAATAAAATAGAAAGCATCAAAAGGTCCTTTGGTCCCCTGTAGTGTTAGCTTAGTAAGTCCTAAGCCAAACCAAGCAATTTAAAACCAAATTAACCAAACCATCTTATTATGAGTGATGAACAATTCTGAGTTAACGAAATAAGTGTTTGAAAATGGGGAATCAAGGGGTGAATTTGAGTAGTTAGTTAGTTTTACCTGGAGAAGAGAGTGCCACAATCGCATCTATATTCTCTGGTGCCACAAGTCTTGGAATGGGCTTTCCAATCTGATTGAACAGCATATTTCTTGTCGCACTTGTCGCACTTCCACTTCTTCTCGCCATGCTTGCGAGAGTAGTGCTTCTTAATTCCAGTGAGGTCACCTAGAGCCCTTGAAGGGTCATGGTGGACGCATGTGGACTCAGGGCACAGATAAACCTTTCTCTTTGGCTCTTTTGTGGTCTTCTGCTTTAGCTTCCAAGGCAGGTTGTGTCCTCTTCTGTGCAGCTGTAGGTTTTGCTCCCTTTGGAACCCTTTATTGCACACCTCACATATAAACCTGTTTGTTGCCATTAAGGTCTTGGGAGATAGTGCTATCACCTCCACGTCTGGATCTGTTCTCATTGAAAATTGCCAAACCAAAAATTATTTCAAAATTCACTAACACAAGCAAACATTTTTCAACACTTACCCATTTCCATTCTTTTTTTTTTTTACATATTCCTCTCAAAATTAGGGTTGAAAAAAAAATAAAAAAATTAAACTTCTGAGAATAAAAATAAATAAAAGATATATATGAATAGAAAAATAAAAATTGTATAATTGATAGATAGAAGGTGAATCAAAGATTAGATCCTTTCGATAAACTTTTGATGATACTTGCTTGGGGTTCCAGGTTGATTTCGCTTTTTCTTCTGAGGTGGTGCCACTGCCGGAGCTGTTGAGGAAGATGGCGTCAAAGAATGCTGCTGGTTCATCGGATTCTGATCATCTTCTCTAATTCCGAAAAGCGCTGCTGATGAGGAAGATGCCGCCATATCTGATATAGCAAGGCCTGCAAATTAAACCTTCTCTTTTTTTCTCACTATCTTCTGCTTCAGTTGGGAGTGCTTTTTCCCTCTTTCAAGTTTCAACCTTACAAAACAATCCGAATTAATTCCAGAAAACCCACATACAATTTGAGAGATTTCCAATTTCAACTCCCAAAAGCAGGTAATTTGAATTCTTGGGCTATGGATTAAGAGCAAAGACCTACCTATATGGGGAAAAAACTGAAAAGAGACAGCGGAAACAGAGATATCTCGAACTTGAAGAGGAAGAAAAAGAAAATCAGCCTCCCCATGGCCACTTGATATGATTTTCCCCCACAGCTTGGTTTGTTTTAGGAGACGATTTTGAGCAAGTTATATTACTGAGATTCTTCACTGATTCGGTGTCACGCAGATACACCAACACATATACACAAACATTTTTTGCTTCTTTCTTTTTTTTTTTTTCCTTCTCTTTATTATTCTCTGCCTTTTTTACTCTTCAAAGTTGTTTTTTCCTTTTTCCATATTTTGCTCATTGGGTTCCTGCCATAAATGAATTTTTACTTTAATGAAAAATTAGAGAGAGAGAAGGGAAGGCCTATTAGTCGGTGGACCCAATCCTCAGCGGCATAACGACATAGGATGTGTGAAAGCAGCACGAAACAGCTATACCCTCCCCCTCTCACTCTTATTTCGTATCTTCTTGCTCACTCCCGGACAAGCTTTCACTCATCATAGCCCAACTGGACTTAACAGAAAATTCAAAAGGAACCCAAGAGAAAAAAAAAAAAAAAGGGTCATGAAACTAAAACCGTAAACCCAGAAAAAGAAACAAATTTTTCCTAGTAAAAAAAAAAGAAGTTAATTTAACTATATATATAGAGAAGGACGTTTTAGTTCATGATTATTTTATGTGTTATATATATATATATATAATAGTCTAATCACTCCTCTTATCACTTGTTGCCCTTCATAATAATAGTAATATATGTATGTGTGTGTGTGTGTGTGTGTGAGAGAGAGAGAGTATAATAGCTTTCCAAAAGTGGAAAACACCTGAGGGTTAATTGGGCGAGGTACTGAACGAAACTGTTGTCTGAAATTCAGCGGAGGCAGAGTGTACTGTGCTGCTACCTTTTGGTGCCACTGACTTGGAAAGGGCAGAAAAGGGTTCTGAAGCTCTATTTGCTGTATTTGGCTTCCTTGGGTGTTGGTTGGGTTGAGGCTAGCTGCTACTTTTCTGTTCTTGCATGCAAATGCAATGGCCCTGGCTGCTCCTTTTCTCAAAAGGGCGTTTCAGTCATTTAGTAGAAAGTGAAAAAAAATCACAATCACAAGACACAAGAAAAGACCTAATCGTCCAACTACTATGGATAAACAACTCACCCAGAATTTTGAGGATCGGATGCATTTGCTAGAGCTACGCCACATTACTTCACTTCAGTAGACGGATCAATTTTGACCCGGATTATGTGGGAAAAAAATTCTCTCGTGCCTTTATATATTATATATAAATAAATTATAATTTAATATTCCAAATTAAAAATATTTATATCAAAATATTTTATTTTTTAATTTTTTAAAAAATTTCTAAGATTAAAAATTTTTACTTAAAATTTTGAATTATAACTTTTTTAACATAGTTTAAATTTTTTGTTTTAGAATTCTTTAAAATAATTTTAAAATTTAAAATATATCATTAAATATAAAGATCTTCACTTGGGTCTAGACTACAACTTTCCTTTTATATATTGTAGTATATGAGGCATTAAATTCTTTTCTACAATATACGATAATTCTATAATAATATATACTAAATGTCATAAACATCGTCATGTACCACTGAAGATATCGAATGGTAATTTCCTTTAAAAAGAAAATTGTCAACTGGATTTCTTTCCTGTGATATACCTTGGAATAGAATAGAATGAAGTGAAATGAGTACTTTTGGAGAAAATATACATATATATATATATATATATATAATTTAATATTCCAAATGAATAATATTTATATTAAAAGATTTTAAATTTTAAATTTCTTTTGAAAAGATTCTAAGATAAAAAAATTTTACTTAGAATTTTGAATTATAATTTTTTTAACATAGTTTAAAATTTTTTATTTTAAGATCCTTTAAGATAATTTTAAAATTTAAAATATATCATTAAATATAAAGATCTTCACTTGGATCTAAACTATAACTTTCCTTTTATATATCTTATTATATGAGGCATTAAATTCTTTTCTACAATATAAGATAATTCTATAATAATATATACTAAATGATGTCATAAGCATCCTCATGTACCACTGAAGATATAGAATGGTAATTTCTTTTTTTAAAAAAAAAATTGTCAACCAGATTTCTTTCCTGTGATATACCTTGGAATAGAATGAAGCGATATGAGTACTATCGGAGAAATATATATATATATATATATATATATCAAGACTGTTTTTTGTCATTTCAGAATTCTGCAATGATTTTGCCTCTTCTTCCTTCATTTTATCTTATTTTATTGATAAATTGTCAAAAAAGAAAGTGATAGCCGGGCAAGTTGTCACTTTGAAACAATGACAGCTTAACTATAAGTTTTTGAGGTTGATATTAATTAATACGAGATAAAGAGAAGTGGAGGGCATGAAGGTTCATTTTTAATCTGAACTGACTATTAGGCATGTCATCTAGCTAACTACCATATAATAGCAACTCGCTATTTATTAAAAATGAAAAACGTACTTTTAACCAGGGGAAAAATACTATGTTTTGGATTACTTGCATTCTGTTACTATGTTTTTTTCCCCCTTCAGCTTTAGTCCTGTGGTTGGCCCCTTCGTTGACTAGGATATGATAATCGGTAAGAATATATACAGCCTTCATTTCCGTACTTGTTAAAAAATAGTTTTATCATCTTCATACCCAAACGGTAATAATCCTTAGCCCTATTTCCTTCGTTGAATTCTTAATACCTGGACCCTTTTAACTCGACAAAGTTTAAAATGAACAAATTTTTTTTTAATTAAGACTTATTTACATTAAATTTATTCATATAAAATCCCAAAAAATAATAAAACATCTCAAAAAATCATTAATCTAGGTGTTTTGGGTGGCATTTTTTCTGATTTTTTAACATATTAAATTGATTAATACATACATACATACATATATATATATATATACATATATATATATATATATGTATATACACACACATGCGCAACTACAAATTTGGAGTAGGATAAGTATGATACTATTCAGACCCAGACGCAAACCCTTAAAAATACCAAAAGAAATCATCAAACCCAAATGCATTTTTTATCCTTGGACCCAAACCTAAAAGGTTAAATTCTATGGATACCTGTAAGGTTTGTGTATTTTAACTATCCCAACCGCTAACCTAGAGTCCTTTTGAGGATATGACTTGCTACCGAGAGCTTGAGCTCTTAATTGTTGAATTGTGTTAAAATATGTCTCAAAGTAATCACTACAATAAAATTGGAAATAGAAATAGAAATCAAAGGAAAAAAAATTTGGTCTCAAATTCGAGACAAATTCATCTCAATTCCATCTCTAAAAGTTGATTCATAAAAAAAGAATAAAGCAAATTTTAAAGACAAAATTAGAGATGTAAAAAACCCTATTGAAACTAACCATCTCAAATATTATTTGCAGAAATTCAAAAACGAAGGTATTCATTACAAAATCCATCTCAGAGTGAACATTATTTTTAGAATAATCAGTTAATATTAGAGACGGAACCAAGGATGGAAGTTTTTTGTCTTAGAATTTTTCGTCCCTAATTTCATTTTTAATCCGTCTTCAAATAATTTTTTGGAAAACACAAGTTAGAAATTGGAGATGGAAATTTCTGTATCTAATCTATCTCAGAATAGTTATTTGAAAGTAGAGATAGATTCCATCTCTAGTTCCATATGTAATGTGTGTTTTTATAAATTGAAGTGTAGTTATAGATTTAGGAGCCAAAAATTGTTTGTAAATTGGTTTGGGGGGAGGAGAAAAAATATTTCACCTTGGGGAAATTTAGTTTGCAAGGAATGAAAGATTAATTCAAATTGCTTTTCTAAAAATTAATTAGGGTTTTATGAATATTGATAACCCATTTCACTACTGACCATTAAATTCATCTCTCTTATTCTGCTTTCTAACCCGATTCCTTCCCTATATACAAAGGATCACCAATAAATTAATGCTTCAATCCTCTGCATTGATTTAGGTTATTCATTCATGTCGTCCTTGGAATTGTAATTGGGTTTAAGACCCTCTTATTAGAAGGAGTAATTGATAATAGGAATTAACTTATTCCAAACAATTGTTTTATGATGAACTATATTATTTGTCTTGGTCACTTATTCCTTAATTTGTTAGAAAACTTGGGAAGAAAGATAAAAGGATTTATAACGTAAAATGTATCCCATAGAAATTGACCCCATATAATTTTTGTTTAAGTATAGATTAATTTAGGCTATAGAGATTTGGTAAATTTGATAATTTTATTGTTGATTAGTAGTAAGAAAAAATATTTTATTTATTGAAAGGAAATAGAGATGGAAATTTCCATCAAAAAATTTATCTTTAAGTATGTAATTTTGTATTAGAGACAAATTTTTGTTTGAAAGTCTATCTATGTTTGAAGAAACAACATTGTTCAATGTTTATTAGAGATGGAATAATGTGCCTCTAATTCCATCTCTAAATATAAGGAATGAGATGACACTATTCTTATTCAATTTGGAGGTGAATGTTCATTTTCATCTTAGATTCCATCTATAAATCCTACTATTTGTCACAAATTTCACTCCCCTTACCCCTATTCAAAAACCTTTAAACTTAAAATTTTTGCTTCATTTTCCTCTACTTTTCAAACTATCAAATCGTTCAATTCCTCTCCTATTTCGTCAAAGAATAGCTTCTAACTATACTTTCCCGCCATTTTCAACTATAACACAATGAACACCTATTATGTCCAACCATCTCTAACCTCCTACAAAGATATGTTGGGTTCTCTTTTATTCTCTTTTGTCCCTTGCTTTATAATTTGTGTGATCTTTTGCCTTTTTCTCTATAGATTTAGGTCCCTCACTATAAGAAAATAGAGATTTTATCATAGAAAATTCTCGCGAATAAATTTCTGTGAGAAATTTTTATAGATATTCTTACAGAAATTCTCACAATTGGTGATTTCTCACGACAAATTCTTGTGAAAAAATATTCATGAGAAAAACTTAAGAGAATTTGGAAAAAAATACTGTGAGCATAGTGCCGCAAAAAGGTGGGAACTTATTCTCCCAATAATTTTCCATGAGAAAAAAAGGGAAGAAAACCAATTTATATTTTTTTTTCTTTTCTCATGGACTTTTTCCATGAAAAATTCTCACAAAAAAAATTTCATGAGAAAGAGGAACTATTTCTCACTATTTTTTCCATGAGAAAATACTATCTTTCTTATGAAATATTTCCATAGGAAGTTTCTATCCATGAGAAGAAACTTCTCACAGAATAAAGTCATGAGTATATACTTATTTCTCGTAGAATTTTTTGGGAAACAATTTACTAAGAAAGATCTAATTAAGCTAGATCCAACTCCTCACCCCTTTTATTCTATAGAACGTTCTTGGGAAGTCTGCGGTGCTATAGCTCTTATTTCTCATATGGGTCTACTAGTTTCTCCACTGTGCAAGCATTATAAGCTCACTACAATCCCTTTAAGAGTCCAACCACACACCATAGCCTCACCTGAAATCCATTGGGAGGTGCTTCATCATTTAGAACGAAGGTGAGCTCTCCATCCTTTTTTTTTAAATGTGCTTTACTTCCTCCTATGTTATGATTTAATCTCTTCTACCATGATTTCATCCTTCATGTTATTTTTCCCTTTGATATGTTGATATATCCATTGTTGGTATCTTAGCTGCTTACTTGTCTTATATTTTCCTAATTTTTTGAACTTTTGATGCTCATAATAGCAAAAAATGAAGATGATGGTCTTTAATTTGAGGTATATTATAGAGTTTTATACAAAATTTCTAGTTAGTAATATTCATAAGAAAATTCTACTTTATTTGACTTCAATTTGTTATTTCTTTTCCTGAATGAAAGGATCCATTTAGCTTTGAGAAGAAGAAAAATAAAGGAATAATCTTTTCTTAATTCAACATGAGCATATTATCTCATCACTGAATAATAGAAGTCATTTTGACCATAAAAAAGAAAAAGAACAAAAAGAAATAGAACGGTCAAACATCATTTATGAATAGTGCTTTATATATTAGAGCTTTCCTTCTTTTTTTCCCCTTCAATGTGATTTTTTTCTTTCAAAAATATAACCTTCCACATTATGTTATGATATATCCATGAGCTTTTTTTATAGCATAGGAATACTAGTATAACAAAAGATTTTGCAAAATTAAAATTGATATATACATTGTTAATGTGATAAATAGTCCATTAACAGAAGCCATTGATATAACTACAATTTTTTTCATAAATTTTATTTATGTATTTAATAAATGCTCCTAATATGAATTTGAGTTATATGAAATTTTCACGCAAGACTCATTTTATTGATATGTGAGTTACAAAAAAAAAATTGAACCATAATGGGCTAATAGGCCAAGACTCCAAATCCAATTAACTATGAGCCCAATTATTAAGTCTGTAAAAAATCTCCAACTACTCTTTTAGAATCTTATAATTGCTAATATAGTGATGGGTTTAGTTGCTTGGAAGAAAAAGTTTTTTTTTCAATTGTGTATAATATTTATTATATTTTTATAATTATTATTTAATAATATTTATTTTTTATTAAATAATTAAAAAGATGCATAAAAGTTATTTTTCATTGTAAAATCACTTTTGTTTTTTAATTTTCTTTTTTATTATATGCATCAAACAAGATATAATAAGCATCTATTATAAAATACTAAGTATATTCTAATACCACAATGTTACTCTACTAATTTAATCATTAGATATGCAAATTAGAACATTATTTTCCTTTTTATTACTTGCAATTATTTCCTAAAATCACCATGGGTTGTTCCCTTTAGAAAATTGCCATGAAAAAGGAATGAACTTCAACATAGTTTTCAAATTGTGAAACTTTAGAATTTCATATACGTTATTAGTAAAAATAAAATGAAATAAAAATAAAGATACCCTCATTATATATAGATTAAATTATATAACTTTATTCTAAATTTTATTAAAACAATATAAAACTTCTTTCCATTTTCAAAATACATACAAATACCTTCTAAAACAAAAATTTTTCATATATTTTAATCTAATTTTAAATTTTTAAACCAAAATATCCTTTATTTCTTTTTTTTTTAGTTTTAAAAAATATGTATTTAAGTTAATAGGGAGTATGTTAGCGTAAAAATTTAAAATTATGTTAAAGTGTAAGATAATTCTTTATTTCAAAGCGGTTTAAGTATATTTTAAAAATAAAGAAAAAAACCTTATAATTTTACCAAAACTTAAAGGAGTCATATACAATTTATTCTTACATATCCTCATCATCATCATTATTAAGTAAGATGAGTGATTTTATATAAGACCAGTAAGAGAAAAAAAAAATCATCCTTAGATTACAAATCAACAATCATGATTAGTACAAAACCATTCATGCAAAAATTAAAGATAATATTTATAATACATTTATGATTAGTACAAAAACCATTCATGCAAAAAGTCCTTCTTTAAAGTGGCCTACTCATGTCTAAAAGCATATGCTTAATGAAGTTTTTTTTTTAATCCCTAAATTCTAACCAATGGATTTCTCAATCATGGAATAAGAAACTATTCGATGCAATTCCAAGTATCACATTTTTCATGAGTCTCCAATACTATTATTTTAATTTCTGAAGTTATTTGTTATTTTGTTTCATTTTTTTATGTTGGCAAAGTTAGAGTGGAATGGGTGCTTTGTGAGAAGAAAAATTACTTGAGAGGTAGTTAATTAAGGCATTTGCTACAAATTTTTAAAGAGATTGAATCTGATGGATCTTCTTGAACATCGGTGTTGGATATATAATAGAATAGAGGATAATCGTCAAATGATTACACAAGAGTTCTTTACGAGCATAAAGGACTTTGTTCAATTTGTAAGTCATTTAGATATATTTAAACAAGAAGAGAGGTTTAAATGTCCTTGCGTAAAATGCAAATGTATAAGGTATCATAAGTCAGATGAAATTAGAATGCGTTTGTATAAAAAAAAAAAAGATTTATGCCTAATTATTACTATTGGCATAATCATGGAGAGAAATGTCCACCATCAACTCCAATTAATACGAGCCTTCGTATGAATTTTAATAAATATGGACAAATGGTTAGGGATGTGGTTAAAGCATCATTTGAGAGATATGATATGTTTAAAGATCTCAATTCAAGTTCTACGATGTTTTATGATTGCTAAGAGCTGCATAAACTCTATTGTGGGATAGGTGTCAAAATCATACAATGTTGTTAGTGGCTGTGAGATTGTTAAGCATCAAATTCGATTATAATATTCCTGAGGCATGTATCAATGAGATTATCATATTGATGACTAAAATCCTACTTGCTAATCATCAAATGCCTACCAACTTGTACAAAACCAAAAAAAATTGGTTTCAAAACTTGATTGTGGTTATCAAAAGATTGACTACTATAATAATGGATATATGTTGTACTATGGTGATAAAGCTAATGGTAAGGAATGTTGATTTTGCAGTGAAGCTAGATTTAAAGAGGTAAGAGTAGGAAAATGAAGGTTTAAGGAGGCCTCTATTATTTATCTTTAATGCCTCAACTAAGTATATGAGATGGCATCCTGAAAACTGTTATGATAAAAGTGTGTTATTACATCTATCATATAGGAATACTTGAAAGCATTTTGATTAAACTCATTCAAAATTTGCATCAGAGTTGAGGAATGTCAGGTTGGGTGTTTGTACTAATTGTTTTACTCCATTGAGTTTGAGTTTTAAGACATACTCTTATTGGTTTATAATTATTAGCCCATATAATTTTCTACCCGATATGTATATGTGATGAGAACATATATTTTTAACAATAATAATATCTAGGCCTTATAATCAAAAAAGTAAAATTAATATTTTCTTATAATCTCTTATTATTGATTTGAAGTTACTTTAGGAAGAGGGTATGCAAACATATGACATCTCTATGAAACCAAATTTCAAGTTAAGAGCTACCCTTATGTGAATTATCAATAATTTTTCAGCTTATAGCATATTAAGTGGTTGGCAGACTATAAGGAGATTAGGTTATCCTATTTACATGGGTTGTTCAAAGCTATGCTAGTTGAAGCATGGAAAAAAACTAGTTATTTTAATTGTCATCGTTAGTTCTTGCCAATGAATTATCTATTTTATCAAAATAAACAAAACTTTCTAAAGAATATCACAGAGATTTCAAAACCATTACTGAGATATTCAGGGGAGAAAATGTATAAGCAAGTTATAAGATTTCCTAAAATAACCAAATTTCTAGGCCTATCTTTAGAAGGATATGGTCATAATCATAATTGGACGAAATGTAGTATCTTTTGGAACCTTCTCTATTGGCATGACTTGTTAAATCCACATAATATGAATGTAATACATATAAAAAACAATGTTTTTCAAAATGTGTTTAACACGATAATAGATGTAAAATGGTAAGATGAAAGATAATGTAAAAGTAAGGTTATATTTGGTTATGTACTGTAAATGGCTTATCTTACACATAGAGGATAAAGGCAATGGTAAAATGACAAAGCCCAAGACAACATACACATTTAATATGGACAAAAAATGAGCGATATGCAAATGGGTTAAATCTCTGAAGCTTCCAAATGGTTATGCATCCAATTTGAGACATTAAAAGTTGCATTTTAATATGAATAAAAAGTCATGATTGTCATGTTTTCATGGAGAAACAACTACCAATTGTATGCAATGGGTTACTAACCCTAATCTCTGATGCTTTAATGGAGTTGAGCCATTTCTTTTAAGATCTTTATGCTCTTACTTTACAACTAAATAACCTTAATATGATAGAGCAAAATATTCCTATCATTTTATATAAACTTGAAAAGATATTCCCTCTTGATTTCTTTGATATTATAGAGCACTTACCTATTCACTTAGTGTATAAAGCAATAGTAGGTGGACCTATACAATATAAATGGATATATTCATTTAAGAGATTTTTGTATACACTAAAGAGAAAGGTTAAAAATAAGGCACATGTTAAAAGATCTGTTTACAAAGTGTATATACTTGAAGAAAGTTCTACTTTATGCTTTTATTAGTTTGAGTCACATGTTTATCTTCAATAACTATGAGAGCTCTTCGAAATAATGATGGTGGGGGCACGATAATCATTCTTCCATATTTATCTTCAACTATCTTGGCTAGCCTCATGAAAGAATTACTAGTAACACTCGTTATCTTACTGACAATTAGGTTAATGCTATAATGTTGTATATTTTTCTCAATTGTCTAAAGGTTAAACCTTTCCTAAAGTAAGATTTTCTCATAGTTTGATTAAATATATAATTATCTTTTCAAATATAATATTTTGACTATTTGAGGTTAATCTCTTCGTGGTATATTACAGTTTATGTATTGAGATATTACTTCCCATGAACCCTACCATATCTAATGGGATGGTTGATAAGCATATTTCATCCGAATTTCATAAATGGTTCAAAACTCATATAAGTTTATCTGAATTTCATGAATGGTTGGCTATAAATTTATGAAAGTAAGCTTCTTATATTATATTTCCATAATGTCTGTTCTTTGATTAGGTTTTGAACCCTTTAAATGGAATACATGATGCTTTATTACTTTCTTTAGCTTAGGGTCCTTTGAGACTTGTGCATACATAGAATCAATGGTCCATTAATGATTAGAAGTTTCACATAGCCTTTTAGGCAAAAGAGAGAAAAACAAACAATAATGGAATATGTGTAAAAGGAAATAGTCATGTGAGGTTGAATTCTCATATCATAGTGTGTTAAAGGAGGTTATATAGTTAGAGTTTATTGACTTACCAGCTAAGCAATTGACAGTCTTCAATTGTGGTTGGTATGATCCTACCAATCAGGGAACTTAAGTTTGTCCTAAATATAGTATTAATGAGGTTAAGGCTAAAGGAACATATAAGGGCAATGACCTTTTTATCTTTGCCAAACAAGTTGATCAATTATATTTTACACCATATCTAAAATCGATACCCAACAGAAAGGGTTAGCTTGTTATAAGTAAAACGAAAGCAAGGAATAAAATTGAAGCCCCTAGTGATGATATTGTAGATGCACTATTTTAGGATGAAAGCAACAGTCACCTTAGTTTGATGATGTTGACATTAGGGAAAAAAATTAAAGATATAACATGGGTCAGAGCAAAGAAGTGGACAGTGTATATATTAGCTCTTTTATTGATGAAACTAGTGAAATTGAAAGGAAAAACGATAAAGTCTTAAAAGAAGAACTATTAGATAGTAACTCATCTGATACTCAAAATGATACTCATAGTGATTATTATTTAGTAAGTGATTGATAAATTCTGGTGCTAACTTGTTATTATTACCTAACATTTTATTTAACTTAGATGACTTATTTACTAATGCTTACTTCTAAAATGTTTTTCCATATTCTCTTTTAGATGTCATATAGAAGACATTACAAGGGTGGAGGATTTGCTACAACCAAAAAGGGGAAATTGAAGTTTGTGCAACAGTCTAAGCCAATTCAAATACCATTAGCTACTGCATAGTCATCACCTCTACAATTATCTGCACATGCTAGGATCCCTCCTAGATCAACATCTGCATCATCTTCTTTTCCATCTCTACACATTCAAACACCACTCAACTCCTTAACTTTCATTGGTTCAAAGGGGCTTTCCACACATATTCCAATTATAAATGCGACTGTCTCATCTTCTCATCTTATTAAATATGAGCCAAGGACATGACTGAGTGATGGACGACTTGTTATTAGACCTCATGACGTTGATGAGTAAGAATCCTTTAAACACATTACTTTTTTGGTATTGTAATTGTTCCATTATTTGTACTTTATATTTCGTAGGTTTTATACTCCACCTGTTACCATGTTGTCTCAGATCATCTATAATAAGTTTGAGCATAGGTGGACCGCATTTATTAAAGTGCTAGATATTGTAAAGAATTTATGGTTTGCAGAGTTTAAGGTGAGTGAATTCTTTAACTTTTTAGGTGTTACAATAATTGTAGTTAATATGTTATTATTATTCTTATTTATAATGTCAGTTTTGCTTGTTTTTAATGCAAAAATTGTGTGCTTGAGATCCATGTACAAAGCAGTAAATTTATAAGATATAGAGGAAGAAGTGTAGCACTATCATGTATGCATCCTTTAGAGACATTTGCATTGGAAAAACCAAAGGTGACTGGTTATCTGTAATAACTAGAGCTAAGCTATACGAATATTGGCAAAGTGATGAGTTCAATGCCAAATCTATACACAACAAGGTAAATAGGACTATAGATATTGGAGAATGCCTATATAGAGGTGGGTACATTCCATTCTCACAGTATAAGATAAGGATGGTAAGCATTATTTCATTATGATAGTTTCATTATATTAATGTTCTTTTTTAGTTATTGTCATTCTTATGTATTTTACCTAAATGTTGTAGGAGATTGAGTTAGATAGAGAGGTTCAGATTCCAAAATTATTTAAGAGGATCCAACACAATGAGAAAAATGGGAGTTGGGTTAGTAAAAAGACCTCTGACATTTATGTAAATCATTTAACTAGATTGTAAATAAGATTGTTGTTGTAATTTATATATGTAATTAATATTTACCTATTCTTTGTTGTTTCAGAGTTAGTATAAGCAGATGAAGTAGACTCAAAGTTAGGGTTAGATGACATTGATTCTTCCATATGGTTCAAGGTTGTCAATAGAAAGAACAAAACAGGTCGTGCATATGAGTTTAGGTCAAAGGCTAGTCTTCTTACTTCTGATGACACACAACACTTTGGATATGGGCCTAGTGAGCTCTCACAAATAAAAGCGCACTTAAAAGTCTCATTTGAGAAAAAATTAGAGGAGAAACTATCAAAATAAGCACAAATTTATGAGACAAGTCTTGTTAATATGTAGAAAGCCCACAAAGACAAGATGGAAGCTTTTATGAAATAAATTATATCTCATATGGGTATAGGAACTAAAAGAGGTGGTACTTCCCATGATGAACCAACCTATGACGACAGTGATGATAATGGTGGTAGTGGTGGTGATGATAAAGATGATGATGATGGGGATGAGGGTGACAAGTAGTAATTCTAAGACTCTTATTTATATGACATTATGGAATTATGATTTATAACTTTATAATATTGAATATATATTTGTCTTAACTTTAATGTACTTTTTAATATTTTCATCACAAAATTACAAAGTTGTGGCTTTATTATTATTATGGCTTTGTTATTAGTTGGCTAAACTTAGGTATTATGATTTTTGAATATTTGAATAAGTTGCATTTGTTCAAATAGGGGTTAATGTGAGAAAACATTCTTTTATAATTTTTTGCAAGAAAGTTGCAGAGAAAGCTACAAAAAATTATAAACTTCACACCACCTTTTCTTATTAATTTTTCTCACAAAAAAAAAATCTACAAGAAGCTTTTCTCATGAAAAAATTCTATGAGAATTTGGGATTCCTACAGCCTTTTTTTTCACACCCCAAAGTACGTGAGAATTTTTGTGAGAATGCCCTTTCTTATGGAAATTTTTGTTTTTCCTAACGAAAAGATACTGCAAGAAAATCCCCATTTTCTTGTAGTGCCCCTATTTTTTTATGACAACCATGCTTTTGAAGAAGTTTTTTTAAGGGTTGTATATGTAAGAATTAGTTAAGAACCTGATGCTAAGTTTTATTCAAATACTGCAAGAAATGTTAAGTATATTGCCACTTATCTTAAGCAATTTGGAAATGGATAAGAAGTTCTTTATAATTAAAGAAACATGCATTAGATTTTTTAAGGAAATACTTGAAGAATTAAAATGTTAGTATATGGAGGTATAGGCATTTTTTTTAATGAGCAAACCTCCTCCATTTCCTATATGCATTTATAGTCTAGGCACATTATGCAATCTCTAACAGTGATGAAGAATATAATCTAGAAATTTGATCTGCCTATCTCTCCTTTCCAAGTTAAATTTCTTAGCCATTTTGCTATGTGTAATCTCTTCTTTCTCAAATTTAAAGTAGAGAAATATGCATTATATTTTGTTGCTAATGTAGTGATTTATGTTCAATATGGCATATCATTTATTGTTGTGATGTTTTTATACTCCATAAAAATGCCTTTGTTAATCTTGGTGTTGCATAGCATCATGTTAGTGCACATACCCTATTGTAATAAAAACATATGATCTATTTGTCAATACTATTTTTTGAAGTTTGTGACATTTTTGTGTTAATTTTATGTATTTCGTATCATATGTGTGCTAAATGATGAGCACTTGCAATTTATAATATAAATATATATATATTTGTTAAATTCCTTAGCAACCTCCTTGTAAGAGCATACTTAAAGTAAAAGACTACTTTCTTTTTCATAATATGATAAGTATGTTATACTATTTTGTATGTTCATTATCCCCTTTTTTTTCGCTTTAGGTTGTCTCACTAATTATCCCCTTTTTGATTTGACAATTTTGATTCTTGGTATGTTCACTCAAACTTACAAACTACTTCTATTGATGAATAACAATATCCTTTGTTCTCCTATAAATTGCTTCTATTGATGAATAATATTTTTTTTCTTATTGAAGCCATAAAAAAATGGATACAACTTCTGGCTCCATCCTAACAACCATATTTACTTAATAATGATCTTTCCATGCACCTTCAATGTCCTTAATATATTACATCAACAATATCTGACATTATCCCACCTAGTATTTTCCTCCATGCTAGGTTTGTGTGGTTCACTAAAGCTGCTCATGGTTTGCTATGCATCAAACAACATTCACCATCTTACACCATTTTCTACATTGTGGTCAACCCTATAACAAGGCAATTGCAGAGAATCCCTAACCCTGAATTCGATATTGCCATTGTTAAGTTCTTAATTTATCCATCCATCCTATGTTCATCTTATTAACCTTATGTAATGTCTTACTCATCAATTCCTCTATTTTTTAAATATCCTCAATACCAAATCATATTCATTTAGCTACAGCCCCACTAAACAAGACCACTTCTTATTGGCATTAGTCACTCAAAGTGATGATTCTAACAACGATGTCTAGAATAGTGTTTTTTATCTAAAAGAATGGACAACATTGCACTACTACCACCATAACAAAAACTTGTTATTATCTAACACATTAGTAGTTGATAATTTTTTGTGTTGGATATGGCAAAACTGTAACACTATAAATTCTAGCTCATTTCATGATACTTATATGCTTCACATCATTAACTTCCAAGAGGGAAGTAGAAAAGTTTATTAAAATAATGTATTTAATTACGTTGCGTCATGTATAAAAATTTCATTCGATGTCACGTGGATTGTGTGAGCTCATGCTATATATCATCATATTTAATTACATCAATACAACTCTTTTGCATCATAAAATGTGGCCCCCAACTCATGAAAATTAAAAGAGAGCTCAAAATAATCAAGTGTATTTTCAGCCAGAATTGACCCCTTTTCTAACCAAATTTTGAAAAATTATAACTCATTCTAGAAAAATCAAAATTACACATTCTTGGCTATTTTAGAAAGCCACGGATGTCTACTTCATATTAAAAATACTCTTAGACTATAACATTTATCACAGAGGGTGTTTGACATCCAAAAGGGTCTAAAGGTTAAACTGCCTCCTGATACTGTCACAGATTCTATAGCAAATTTTGAAAATATCTAATTAATTCCATGAAAATCCAATCCATGCAAATGATACCAATCTGGAAATCTATTGATGTTAGCTAGTGGGAAAAAATATTTCCAGACCAGCTTAGGTAGCCCAAGCCTCAGAATTTAATAGAACAGTAACTCAGGTCGGGTAAGGGTCCTGATACTAGATAGAATGTTCAAAATTTCATATCTCCCTCTGTAAACCTCCAAATGAGGTGCTTCTAGTTGGTATGATTCACTGTGAATGCCTAATTTCTCTGTATAAAATTTTATGACAATTGGATATCATTTGAACCTTGTGTGATAGAACTCATTTTCGGACCAAATGAATAGTGCAACATACCAAATTTAAAAAAATTGTCAAATTTAAAAATTCATTAAATATTCTGTAGACCTCCAAAAACTATGGTCCTTAACTTTCTAAAAAGCGCTTAATGAGACCTAATTGCATGTCAAATCTCAAATTAAGGAAAGCTTATTTGGCTAAAAAGTGATATAAGGTTTTATTATGGTCATTTTTTACTCCATATGAGGTACCAAAGTGACCAAATAGTTTTCCCTTAGTTTTGGCACCTTTTGGGCAAATCTAAAAGCACATTTAGGACTTATATGAGCTACCCAAATGATCCCAAACCTCATACATCTCATTTTGACTTTTTTATCCACACTTAGGCATATATCCATAAAACCATTCATGAAGTTATAATGCCATAACATACTCAATTTACATTCCATCATTCACATAACATATTCTTTCATTCTTACATCACATAATATTATAATTACTATGTCTCAAGGGTCATAGACCATTTATAACAATAATATACATCATTAAGTATCATTATAGTTCTAAAAAGGCAAAAGCTAGACATATTGATGTCAATATTCTTTCTTCAAGGTGGTTGGCTCCCATTGCCATGTCCACTTAATCCACCTAGCATATTAGATCATTGGAGAGGAGGGAATGAGATTCAAAGAATTCTAACAGCTTATCTCCCATTCAATTATACATAATATATACAAGCAAGTTTTAAAAATACATGTATGGTTATCATGGAAGTCATGAATATTCAAGAAGCAAGCTTGGCATGTGAACAAGTCATACAAAACATTCAAGAGCTCACCAAGTGTTTAGATTGGCCTCACACTTTTTCTCATGTATTTTGGACTTACCTCACCCTTTCTTTGAGAATTTTAGACTCAACCATACTCTTAAGAGCCCACTTTGCTTTTGGAAGACTCTTTGCTATGTTTCAACCAATCTCAAGGGTTCTTAGCTCATCCTTACCATAGTTAAAAGTTCTTGACCTCTCCACACTCAAGTAAACTCAAACAAACATCATGAATTCGTTTGAAAACATAATATGTTATCATGAAATCATGGCATATAAAATCATGTTAGCATACTTTTCATGGCTTGAAAATACACATACACACATTCTAAGATAAACTAAATACATCCATGCATGAGAGAAGGTGGAGAGAGCTACCTTATATCAATCACACACTTTTTCCTTAGAATTCAAGACTCCTCTTTCAGCCACACACCCACAAACTTATGGAGATGGTTTCTCTTGGCCTAAATACAATTTATAGAAGCCAATTAAGTTCATGAAATAATCTCTAAGGCCATACAACTTGCTTAGATACTAGATTGTCCTATAAATCCCATTATGGTCCATAAATGCACCTAATGAAGCAATACCCCTTAAATAATTTTTAGGCTTTATTCTTTCCTTTTAAATATGATTCTTGACTCTTTTTAAGTTTCTTGGAGTGATCACACCATTAAAACAAAAAGCCTAACATCATGTTGCTTCTTTAGGTTATAATATGGAACCTAAAGCACCAAATCACTTTCTATGAGTTCTAAATTATTTTCAAGGCCTCCTCTCATTTTCATTCATCAAATATGACTCAAGAATGGCCTTAGAAAAATTAAAAACTCTCCCTAACTATATGAACTTGCTTAGGCTAAGACTATGGGCAATTTTGGCCTCCATGGAAATTTTTTTATTTTCTTGAAGGAGGAAGCATGTGGAGAGCATCTTAAGGGTCTCAAGAACTCATTTAAACTCTTAATTAGACCTAAGAATCATCACATAAAATCAGAATTTAGAAGGAACCCTTGAAATCCTAGAATTTGCATCTTGAAATCTAATGGTTATTTTGTTATTTTCTTTGCATATTCTTATTCTTCTCCTTCAATTACCTAAGATTCATACTTGGTTGGGCTTAAAAATCATATCCTCCTAGGGTTCCTCATGTATGTCAAATTGGAGAAGAAGAGGAATCAACAATAGCAACCATAAGATGAAATTTTACCTAGTTTCCTTGCTTATTTTGGCTTGAATCTTGCTTTCTTCAAGCTCCTCTCTTCAAATCCGAAAATTTCCTTGAATTTCTCCCTTGAATTAGATTTATAAACTTTATTTTAATCCAAGAAAACAAAGGAGAAGGGAGGAGAGGAGGTGTGGATGAAGAAAAGTATAAAAAATCCCCATGGAAACATACCTTAAACTTGGATTTTCTTCTCTTCTTCTTCCTCCTTTGGTGTGCCTCTCTCCTAGGGTTTTGCTTCTAGTTTGGGGATAAATAATATGAAGTTAAATGGAAGAGAGTGAGAGGCGCCACTTATATATAGGTGTAGGAAAGTGACTTTTTCAAAAATTTTAATTTTGCCCTTCTTACTTTGCATTTTCGTTTTTCCTTTATTTTAACTCCTTTTTTAGAACCGTCTTTTTTTATTATAAAACTTAGGTTCCCAATTAAATAAAATGTCTTTAGAATCACTCAAATCAGAGTTAAAACCTTCCCAAATGAATTCATCAAAGTTCAGGCACACCAACATTGAAAAATGTCCACCGGAGGGGATTTAACTATCTTGGAGCTTCCCATAGTTTTTAGGGCTTCTGAGAATCCCAGAGAACTCAAAACTTTTATTTAAAAAGTCCTTCTATATGAATTCCAAAAATTGCTCATAATTACGAAAATGCTATTACATTTCGTAGGATTTTTGTCAAAATTTGTTTCTTTATTCTAGCTCTGTTTTCCCTTCTGTCTGAGGCTAGGATTCTCATTTTTAGAAACCTAGAATATTACTCAAATTTTTTAGAATCTTAACTAATTCAATTCAGGGGACTTGCTTTGAAAATGCGCTCGTTTCCGTCGTTTAATGAAAACTGGACATTACAAAAACAACCTCTTATAAAACTTTTACACTTAAAACACATTGTTGTCTATAATTCCTCAACTAATGCATTTAACAGGATCAAAATACCCAACATCACTTATGATGTCAGTGGAAGTTAGTTAATTACATCAGAAATGCAAATGTTGTCTTCCACAACATCGACCATAAGCTAACTACACCATGCAACTCTAGAGCTTCAATGCAACTACCTGCTCTTATAGTTTATGGTATGTGATCTCACAAATAGACAGCTTCCCATATATTTACTCCCTTGACTATTACCATTGACTTAATGATTGTTACTTATGACTCACACAAGTGTCGTGGGTATGATGACAATGAATATGATCTTCACATAGTCAACTTTCTCCTCAAACATTTGATTCTACTCAAATCCTTCAATCCTCTCCATAAGTTCTATTGGTTTGATAGTGCACATAATTATTTTTCATGATATCACCTGTATTTTTATTTTTATTTTTATTCTTTTATCACAACAAGCAGTCCCCCCCCCCCCCCCACCTCTTTTATAGCTACTATCCTTGCAAACCACATCAAATAACTATGTCATTCTATTGTGTTACTAAGTCCTTTGCAAATTCAATGATTGTCTTAATTATTTTTAATACTTGCTAGGACTACTAGGATCAATTATTCTTCATATGCAAAGTTTATAGAGATGGTTAAGGAAATTAAGTAACCTTTATCAATGTTGTAAATGTTATTTAAACATTTGCTTTGGTAATTTGTTGTCACAATAATCTGTTGTTAAAATGCTTAAAATGTTAGTGATGCACTTTGGTGTTCCATTTAGCTACTTTAAGTCCTTAAGACCAACATTAAGAAATGTTAAAGAGATCAATGTTTTAATTAGTTGGGAACCTACAAATAGAACGTGTGTGTGTGTGTGTGTGTATTTCAACTTAATAAAGAGAATTTAAATACCCGTGCGATTCACAGATCTTTATTTAAATACCGTCAAAGAAGTCATTCCCAGTATTTGTCTCTTATGTAATATATAAGAATTTGAGTTATGTTCATTTGTTTGAAAACTAGTGTCTACTTCTAGATAATGCTTAAGCGATATAGCATCTGGTGTTTGAAAATTGGTCCAGAGATTTAGAAAAGCTCATACAGGAAAAATTGATATACTTGTGCCTTAAATAGGTACTGGTGGTACAATAATAGGTGCTGGAAATTTTCTTATTTGATTCAATTAAATCATCATATTGCAACATTTTTGTTTTAGATAGTTGCAACAGTGTGTGAATTGATTCCTTCCTCAATTTTCTTTGGGTGTAATTGTTAGAAACAAATCCAAGAAAGGTTGCAGTTATGGAACATCCCGAAGGATAGCCATTTAGTTCTTAAGCAAATGACGTTTTGTTCATGGCTTGGATCCATATGAACAGATGGTGCATTCAATTTTCACTAGAGATATAAGTGTGCACAAGATTGTTCAAGAACCTGATAGCCATCTTCCAAGATAAACAAGAGTTGCTATGATAGAACTGTGAGGAATGTTTGCAACAATGGTAGATGACTATTTAGCAAGATTTTGTCTTCAGGAAATATTGCTTTTGTAAAAATTTGTTGTTAAGTTTTCAAAATAAAGTGTTGTTGAGTTTTTGTAAATATTTTGTCTTCAAGAAATAAAGTGTTGGAAATATTGGTTGATAAGTTTTCTAATAAAAATATAATGTATAAATAATTTTTTTAAAAAAAATTAATCATATAATTCTAAAAATATTGCAAAAAAAATATTTATTTTTCAAAAATTTATTAACAAATTTGTAAAATTTATATTTGAATTTTTTGCTTGTGAAAATACCACTTTTATGAAAAGAAAATTAAGAACCATATTTTCAACAACATTGGAAGTACTTGACTGAGGTGAGAGTGTTCAATTGATAACATATGAGTGAAGTTGAAACTTAGAATAATAGCGAGCATTTTCTGTTCTATTTAAATGTACTAGATAAATTTAGAGAGAGAAAATAAGTGAGATTTATGAATGCATTAGATAGTAAATACATAAAATCCAAATTTGTCAAGCTATAATACGAGAACTATGATATGCCTAAAAAAGGGAAATATACAAAAGCTGTACATAACTTTTCAACAACGGAACATTTTCAATCATATAAACAATAGCCTTTTTACGATCTTAGTTCAGCAAGTGTATAAGATCATAGAAATTGCAACCAAGAATCCTTTTACGAGAAAAAGGAAGAAACTGCTTGAGTTTAAGACCCCTTAAATTATTCTACTCTAATTACAAACTATGTAGCCAAACCCTAAATAGACAAAGTAAGAAAATAACTGGCGTCAGGTGACAAAAATACCCCTTTCAAAATATCCTGTCCTACGGCATATTCTTTTAGCATATTCTTAACATTGCCTTCCTCTTGAAATCAACTTTGTCTTCAAGGTTGAAATAAATAACAAGAAAAAAAAATTCTAAATAAACCGCTTCAGTCTTGTTTGCTCCCAATGCTATTTCACTATTGATTTGACTACATCCCAAGCACAACAGATTGTTCAGCAACTCGCTGTTTAATTTTACTTGCAAGTTAGGCCATATAATATATGAAAATATTTTTAATAAATTTTACTAAAGTCTTATCATTTAGCTTATATATCTAGACTAGACAAAGTGTCGATTTATTGAATTACTAATTCAACTCGCTGCTTCGACGTTGCTTTATAACAAAATTAGTTGATAATTAAATATCACAAACTTTATGTATAATTTATAAATTTTTGTCATTAAATATTTTAGATTAAAATAGTATGCTGGTCTCCTAATTTTACTTATTATTTTAAATTAGTCTCTTAAATTTGAAAGATTAAAATAGTTTTTTAAATTTTAAATTTGTCTTATAAAAATCCTATTTAATGAGATCCCTTATGACTTAGTTGATGGAGAGTCCGTGTGTTTTTCTTTTTAATTTTTTACTAATGAAGTGGTAATCCAATCAACATTTATATTATCTTAATAAAAAACTAAAAACATAAAATAAAAAAAGAAGCATATTGATACAAAATAGAATGAAACGTAGCGTTTGCACTTTCTCTTCATTATTAATTTATTTTCAAGCTAGGGTAGGAAATGCAGGAAATACAACAGAACAATTACAATCTATAAGACATATGAGATCTCCAATACATTCAAGCTAGCGAATGAAACGCAGAAACTATTCTATCTACAAAGCTCAATAGATAATATATTTACAATCTCCCAAGGATGTTCTTAAAACTCGTGTGTTTCTAATTCTCAAAAGGTGGCTCTTGTATAGTGAAACCCGTGTATGTAAACCATCAATTCTTTACCCTAATTCAATCCTTAGATTAAAAAGGAAAATCAAAGCTCTTAATAATACCAAATTAATTAACACTGAATCAGGGTTCTGCGTGGTCGCTAATAAATAAAGGAGCAAAAATTTTATGATTTCATTATTCAATGGTAGGTTTTATGGGAGCCTACCTCAACTGTACAGAAAATAGCATATTGTCTTCCCAAAAGTTTTGGCTACTATCCTGATTCGTGTTTGCGGGATTGACCTGGAGTCATTTTTCTTAAGTTATTCCTCCTATCCCAGGAGATCTTAGATGTATTATATGTTGACTCTAAGGTTTATTATATTGTTGAATTATTTTGATACTTGAATTTATTTCATAAAAACATCAACATAAAAAAAAATTAGACATCAAGTAGAAAAGCCTAATGAAGTCTCTTTGATTGATCCAAAAACTATTGGCTTCCTATCACAAAATCTGATCACCAGTGGCAAAAACAATTTAGCTTTTATTTCTTGTTTCTTTCTTTGAAAAAAGAATATATCACATGCAAAAGTCTGTGAGTAACTACTCCACTTGTCCCTCAAATTACTCTTTTTTCAAAAGTATTAGTATTTTATTCTATTTTGTCTTTTCTTCTCTCATAAGTTTTACAGCATTTAATGCTTGTATTGAATGGCATTTAATAAAGGGATGGACAAGGAGAAGAAGTCTTCCCTATTAGTTGCATGAAATAGAAGTGCAAAATACATAAGAGAGGAACACAGGTCTATGTGGCTGAAAGTATTGTCTCTAACCTTCATAACTATTTAAGTTCATGATGGAATTCTCTCTCTTTCAATGGCAGAAGAGCTACACCCTCAACAAAAATATCTTGAAGCACTCTAACAACTAGAATCCTTTAAGCTTCATCAACAACTATCCTTGAAAATCTCCTATAAAAGGAAAAAACATAAAGAGAAAGATGTAAGTGACAAAAGCAAAGAAAGGAAAACAAAATTGTATTGTACTTCTTCTTGTTCTCTTCATCTTTTTTTTTTTTTTTAGCTTAGTTTCTAGATCAATTTAATTTGTGAGAGTTTAAATGGTGAATTTATTGTAATCTCTTTTTTTACAAAAGTTCTAAAATTTCTTTCATCTTCTTGAAATCTCTTGTAAGTAAGTGAAAAGTAAGTTTAGGATGAGTTTTGAACGAAAATCCTTATATATAAGGAGTTATGGGTGAGGTTGTGTAAAACCTAAGAATTATATAGTTTGAAGTGAACTAAAACTTTATGTTCACAATGATGAAAATGTGTAAAACATCTCGGTTGTATTTTGAAATTAGATTAAATTGAAAAAAAAATCCCTTAAAATATACAAGATTTGAACATAGGCCTTAGTGCTATATTAGGATAAATAATGGCATTCTATTCTTTCTTATCTTTTTATTTGTTGTGCCTTTGGTTTTGTTTCTTGTTTTGTTAAGTTTAAAGATCTAGATGACTAAATCTTATCTCATATAACTTAATGTTCTCATTTAATTCATTTTTGTCTAGCTGTATTAAGTTTTAGTCAACTAAATCAAAATTTAATTAATTGAATCTTTTTTACAGCACTCAAACTTTACTTTAGATTATAAATCACAGTCTAACTTCTTTAGTCTAATTATTTATTTTATTATTAACATCATTCAATTTAATTATCTTAATCTCATTATTTTCTTAAATTTGTATTAAAATCATTTTATTGCACAAGCACCTATTCGCCTTTCCTTTAAGTGCATTCTTCATTATAAGCAATAATTGCTTTGTTGTGTTTCCTGAACTTGAAAGCTCAAGCAAAGACATTAGGATGCAATATATTTCTTTTTTATGAATAAATTACATAAATTTTTCTTAAATTTTATTAAAATTATACAAAGTTTTTCTCTATGTTCATAATATACATAAGCCTCCCTTGAAATAAAAAATAAATTATATAGACCTCTATTAAATTTTGCTAAAATTATATAGATCTTCCTTCTATTTTCAAATTATACACAAAACCTCCTCTCTTTTTTTAAAAAAGATTTATATATTTTTTAAAAACAAAAAAGATATTTGTATAATTTCAATGAAAATTAAAGGAGATTTGTGTAATTTCTATAAACATAAAATAAGTCTATATATATATATATATATTAGAAATAGGCAAATCAGAAAAAGATGAAGTTGTCTTGGTAAGTAAATTAGGTGAGATTGCATTAACAAATTTTGACCAATTAAACGATAAAATTATTAAAAAAAACATTAATGAAGTTGTACCTCTTGAAAGATGAAAGATTAAAAAAAAAAAGCAAAACCTTCCTTTAATCCTATATTTAATAGTTTACATTAATTTTAAAAGTATTTTTTATTTCAATTAAATATATAAATTTGGAAGACGTTGTAAATATTCTTATGGAGGTAACTCTATTTACATTACGCCATAAATGACAACATATCTTTTCAGTTAAGTATTTAGCTAGCATCTAATGCTGGTGCGGCTGCATAATTAGGCATCTATTTAGAGGTGCTCCTGTGAGCAAAGAACCCATGTCCTTTTACCTCAACTCTGTCTCTCTCTCTCTCTTTCTCACTCTCTCTCGTAGACCTAGATCTGGGATCTAACCAAAAACATGAAGCCAAGCTAGTCTCTTGACTGGCAAGACGTCGTTGATGTTGTAACACCCCAAAATTAATTAAGGTGTTAATCATGGATTTAGATTAATTAAGAATAATTAATATGAAATAATCAAGTAAGTTAAGTGAATGAAAATTTTGAGAGATAAATTAATAATATGAGTTGAGAATTAATTGGGATAGAAACTTCATCTAGACCCAAATTAATGTAGGAGATCATAATAAGAGGCTAATGGAGGCCCAATAAGTCAGGTGCAGACCCAATCTGATTCAATGTGATAGAGGCCCAAGATCCACCTTGTATAGGCTTTTATAATTAGCCAAACAACCTTTGTGCAGATCCAAATCAATTGAGTTCTTTAAACTTGGCTCAAACCTAATTAAAATTCAGCAGCCCAATGCATAAGAGCTGGCCCAACAAAGCTTAAATCTGAAGCCTATTTGGAGTTGGATCTTTGGAGCAGTCCATGACCTATATTTGACCCAACTTAACCTAACTAAAACCCTAAACACTTTAACCCCTTCCCCAGTTTGCTGAAACACAAAAGAGAAATTCGGAGGTTTGAAAGGAGGCTAGGGTTTGGGACAAGAAATATATCATTTTTCACTCCTAGAGTAAGATTTAGCCAAGGTAATAGTTATATAACTTAATCCCCTTCTCTTTCTCTTCATTTTGGCCTGATTAGTTTTTTATTTAGAGTATTTTCACTGTACCCAAAATCTAAAATGTGGTTGTTTGGGATTTTCTTGATAAAATTTCATAGGTTGAGGTTAGGGTTGACATTAGGTAAGTATAAATTCTTCTTTTTGAGGTATTTCTGCTGGTTTGAGACCCCAATGATTGGATTATAGTATTGGTATTACTTTTTCACAAATTTGCTTAAAATTTAAGGTGATATATTGAAGTTTCTGGTAGAGGACACCTCCATTCCGAATTTTAGGACTTTGTAGTCTGAGGAGGATTTTGTACCACTGGTGGCTTTTGCAATTTGTCTACAAGTGAGGTAACCGAGATTATATTAATTCCATGCATATATCTGTTTTAATTTCATATTTGCTGTATATAAATGATTTGAAATGCTGAATGAATTCGTTGGCTATCTATTGTATTGTGATTGAACCTTGTAAGTCCATGGTGGAATTGTGGTGCAGCTGCCACCTGTGCATGTACTTCGATCGGGCACCGGGTTATGATCAAACCCCAAATATACTGAGCCCTAGTTGTGCTCAATGGGGAGTAGGTGCTGTGGACAGGCCTTTCCCGGTGTTATTGGCCTTTAACATGTGTAAATATGATTGCTAGTATGGGATAGTAATCATGATAGCCTAATTATTTCATTTATTGATATGACTGGTATGTTTTCTGATGCTTATGTGAAATCATGTATATATGTTAATTAAACTTGAATATATGATAGAATTGCCATGGTTACTAAAATTTGCATTTCACCCCGTATTATAGGATTAAACATTTCAGGTGAAGGTTCTTCGGGTAAGGATAAGGGCAAGCAAGTTGATGAACATCTATGAGCTGAGACCTGGTATAGAGAGCTACACTTGGTTCGAGTGGAATAGAGTATATGCTAATTTTGTTAACCTTATATAGCATCATCATGTATCTGTATTGCCAAATGTAGGAGTTTGTATTTTGATAACATAAAATGTAACTATTGAGAAATAGGCTTCATATTAGTTTTTTATGGATGTATGAGCTTTGACACTATTTATGGCTTGTGAACCTATGATATAACTGACTATTTGAGTAATGAAATCCTATGATATATTGATTGTAGACCTAAACTAGCAATGCATAAAATATCCAATGAAAGTATGATTGAATGACCATGGTGGGAAATTTATAAATTTGCTAATGTAAGACCAATGGTTGAGTAGGAAAACCCACATTTAAATGATAAATGGGTAATGATACAATGGCTAGGGTAAATCAGCTAGATAAATGCTATTAGAATCTCATAACAAGTGGGAGAATGGCCCTAAAGAGTCCCTAGATAGAGAGTGGAAAGTATGAGACAAGATTTTAAGAGTTGTAGGATCAGAAGACATTTCGCCGCGACCAAAATAAGATTAGTCACGGCCAATAGAGGCAGAGTTGCTCAGGGGGAGGTCCAAAGAGTAATTCGCTGCGGTGAAATGTGGAATTAGCCACGGCGAAATGTGAGAGACTAAATTGGAAGTCGTTTAGTAGGAAATTCGCCTCGGCAAAAGGGAGAATTGGCCGCGACGAACTTTTGTGAAAATGTCTTAGGTATTCCAGAAAGGAAATAGCCGCAACTAACAAGGGAATTGGCCACGGCCAATAGTGAGAGGCGAGCGAGGTAGGTTCCAGGAGGCTACTTCACCGCGGCGCCATGTAGGTTAGCCGCGATGAAATTAGTAACGATGTAAGGGGTGAAGCCGAAAGGAATTAGCCGCGGCTAAGTGTGATTTAGCCACGGCGAATGTCCTGAAACCCTTATATTAACCAAGAAATCTTAGTTTTTCATATGATAATCTCAAGGGATGACTTAGAAATATTGGTAGAAGATTCTTGTGAGTTAGAATTAATGAGTAATAGAATCAAAGGCTTATAAATTAGTGTTTGTTTCCCTTATATACATGAATGCTTATAATTATTTAGTTGATGACTCTAATAACATTAAAGTTTAAATTTTCTCGCATTTTTCAAATGTAATTAGTTGTAATGTCTTGTGACCCTGGTTTATAGTTATTAATCACGTATTTAATCTTAATTACAATAATTAAAAGTTAGGGTTGTTACAGATGTCGTCATCGACTGCTACCCAAATGCCTTGCTGCCCAAAACTGTGGCCCAAGGTCACCACTAGAGCTCTAACTTAGTTTGTGCTCATAAACATTAGAACTCCACAAGTTTTTTTTTTTTTTTTTCAAATGAATCATAGAGGAACAACAAGAAGCAAACTGATACATGTGAGTAAGCTCTTGCCCTTTGAGCTTCAATTTCTTAGCTAATGTAGCATCTAAAAGATTATGAGAACTCCCTATATCATGCAACGTCATTACGCACTGTTTCCTGATTTTGCCATACACCTACATTATAGAGAGCAATTCTCACATACATCTAATGTGCCACGTCATTTATACACTTAACAGTTAAGATTTATTCTGCACGTGAACCCCACCTGTACTGCTAATAGACTCCACCTGTACAAATTTAATTCTGACCCTTGATTTTTTTAGGTGCACCATGCTTCAGGTGCACCTGAAAAAATTTCCATTGCATGACACCTTTCCTTCCCTTTGATAGCATTCAATGATGCAGTAACAATGTTCTCATGTGAATTTTCAGTAGCACAGGCATGACTTAGCATTCCAATTTTATAACTTATAAGAGTGAGCATTATACTGAGTAGTAGTTGTTCAATTTAGAACCTTCGTCTCTCTCTGTCTCTGGTGCAACTCGCACCACAAACCCACTGAAAAGAAAAAATCCAAAAAACTTGGAGAAAATAAAAGAAATGTTGAGTGCCAATCTTCCTAAAATTCTTATGAAGGAAATATAGGAGATTATAGGAAATGACATCAAATATGCAATTTGACAAAAAATTCCCCTTCCATAAAATCTCAAAGCAAGAAAAAGAATATAACAACTCAAATCGAAATATGCAAAGCTTTTGAAAGGCGGAGAATAACAACTTTAAACTCCAGTTCCCATCTTGGGTGCAATTTTCTCATATAAATTTCATTTGAATTTTTTACCAAATGTGCAAGCAATAGATTCCCTTTGCATAATTTTATTGAAGTTGTAAATTTTATTCTATTTTTCTTCTTCAGTTGATATAATTCCTTGGTTATAGGTTTTGATCAGCTTATTCAACTGATTATCTCAAATAAACCTGAGCTACAAGGGTGTTAGGTCTTATAATAACTGACCATATTTATTCTTCATCTTCAAATTTATTCGCTTTGGCCCCGCCATTTCCTATCAATAAATCCACTTTTCATGATGTTTTCAGCCTCATTTAAGGATTTGGTAGAATCGATAGATGCTATCACCTTGAATCACTTCCTTGTTTGCTCTTATAAGTGTGATTCTTTTTCGAATCCACTAACAGAATTGGATTCTTCACTTGACGTGTTTGAAGCTTGTTTGAAGAGAAAGATATCACAGAAGAGAGAAAAAGAGGATACAAAGAGAGTAGAAAAGATAAATAACATGAAGAGTGGATGAAGAGAGAGAAAGAGTGAGAGAACAATAAGATGACAAGGTCTATTGCCACATTGGACAAACATTAAGGCCACGGTAGTATGACACATCACACTTCAATAGCAGGGGATAATGGAGTTAGGCTTTGGAATTTATTTAGAACGTTTTCAAAATTTATAAATTTATTTGCGTAATAAAAAATTTTCAGGACCAAAATGAAACATGAAATATACATTCGGGTTCAAAATAGAGTTTTGACCAAAAAAGAATGAAGAATAGTTTATTTTGAAGATTACAGCATGGTCGATCGAGTTAAGGCAAATACGGCTTTTGATAGGCCGCCATGTGGAGCCGTTGGCTATCATTCGCAGAGTAGGATCAATTCTCCATTCCAACCAACTTGCCTGGACAACAGAACCGGACACAGTACCGGACACCAAGGCCGCCCTACGAGTCCCAAGTAGGAACAACCCCCGAGTTCTTATTCAAAGGCCCAACATAAGAGGACGGATTATTACCATGCACTTTACAGGGAAAAAAGTTCAAGGCTGGAAAGGTCTCCAAGTAATGGCCGCCATTCTCTTCAATCTCTGCCCGGTCAGACATGTTCTCAAGCCAGTGAATTTGGAATCACTTTTCAACCTAAGGGAGCTGCTGCAATGGGCTGTCAACTCAGATATCATCATGCTCCCCTTTCAGTATCATCTGCAGGTTTTGCTTCTTAAGATATCTCAAGATGCTCACATCGCAGCCCACTGGAAGAGCACAAACAGATTTCCCTCAAGAAGATGTCCAGAAGCTCATGGCCTCTTCATCTCGTCAAATTATGGATTACTTAGGGAAGATTTACATAAAAGTTGGTTGCGTCACGTTCACACACCCTTTATTTCACATCAATAACCCCTCTAGTTGTTAGTATTATCAACCCAAAAAAAAAACTATGGCTTCTGACATTTAGACCCGACCCAACGAGGGGTGATTAAACATGGCTAAACTGTTGGGCTACTCAAGCACAACCGTACTTAATAAGGTTTAGGCCCTATTTTTAAGCCCAAGGGCCAAGCTTGGTTAAAAAATAATAAGCCTTATTTTAAAAATTGGGTGAAGTTTGAACTTACAGCCATTTGGTTAAAGAATATAAGAGTAAAAGAAATATAAAAATAAATAAGTAAAAATAGATGAAATAAAAAATAATATTTTTACTCTTACTTTTATAAGGATGATTTGATAATTAAAATAGTAATTTCACATATGTAATAATAATTATAAATACATAATAAACATTACACAAATTATGTAAATAAAATGCATTCATGTTCCACCAAACCAAACAGGGTGTTAGATTTTAAGAAGGCCCAACTTGGCCAAGTTTAGAACATTTAATACTATGCTATATAATAAATAATAAAAATATATATACAAACAAAGCAATTCTAATGCATTTGAAATGTTATTATATATTAAATTCAGTTTTAATATATATTTTTGACTTAACTACTTTAATATAAATTATTTAAATTCTATTATAACTTTTATTAAATTCTACAAAAAAGTCGAGTCCGAGTTTTAAAAACTTAAAATCCTACTTGATACTGCTAAGTTCAAACAGGATCTAAGTTAGGCTTCGTATTACAGAGTTGGTGCGCCCAGCCAGAATTCGGCTTGCCCACCTCTACATTCAACGGACCAAACAGGGTATTTTGTTAATGTTACGCCTGTTCAGACCCAGTTTACCACTTTAAATCCGACTGATATTTTGTGTGTACGTGTTTTTTTTTAAATGGTGAGTTTGGTTGGGTTATGACGGGGGTCGGGTTATGCCCACCCAAGCACAAGCGATGAATCAGCATAAGCCTACGTAATGGCATCAAACTAGACGTTTTCAAATTCGTCAAATCCAAACACCTTAAACCTTGAACAAAATCAACTCGGAGGCATCATAAACTCATTCATTAGTTAAAAGAACCTTGTACAATTATATATAATCAATTGTATATCAGCAAAACCCTTTTAAGTAGCATTGCCTTTTCACTTTCCCCATTTGAAATGTATGATTCCGCAAACAATACCATCTCCTTTTTCATTGAAAAGATAAATAACACTGAATATGAATAATGTAAAGAAAACAACAAGCTGTTTATTTTGAGTGGAAAAACATGTAAAAGTTCACTTAGATGTCAAGTAACAGATAAATTTTAGATTTCTATCCAGAAAAGCGGGGGGAAAAAATCCCAGATGCGGTGGCAAATAATGGAACTTGGTACCAAAGAAAGCAATGGTTACAAAACTAGATTACATCGAAACTTCCCCAACAAATAATTTGTCAGCCGGTTTCCCTTACTACTTACAATTCAATCTGACAGGTTTAAAGGGCGGCCAAATGCCCAAATCCATTGAGTGCTTGGAGTCACCAACAACTAAATTCGTACAGTTACAAAGCAATGAAAATACACCTAAGGGAAAGGGTTAAAAGAATAAATTCAACAAACTAGCCAAAAAATCATTTTCAGTTGTCCCCTCCCAACTCATCATCGTCAATTTATGACAACTTAGAGACTGCCTAGATTTTTTATATGTTCTACTCTTCATAATTGAGGGAAGATGAGATGCAGGGTTGAGGGATTTGGGAAAAAATAAACAAGAATACACCTTAATGTTTGGACGAAAATGTGCAAAGCTCAAAAAATTTCATCAGGTTAACACTTCCATTTTCACGAATGAAACCTGTTATATCTTTTACAATGCCTAATTCGACTTTGCCTGGAATAATAATTCCTTAGACAGGTATAAGCAAAGTTTATTTTCCCCTTCAAACCTATGTCTGACAAAGCCATCTTCAGCAACTAGGTCAAATTCTCATTGTTTAAGCTTGCCAAAATGCAGACAGTAGGAGGGCTGGTCAAACATATACCTTTTTAGTAGAACTGCACATTGATGTATGTGACAGATGAGATGAAGAATCTAATCTTCTACTCTTCTTGAACACTGTTCTCCGGGGAACCATAGTGATGGAGAGAATCAAGGCTGCAAAGGAATTTAACACCAACAACAACCATTAGAGAAAGAAAAAGAGAAATAAAAAGTGGTTGGAGAATTTAAAAATAAAAAATAAAAAGGTTCAGGTATACGGCCAACCTGCACTTATGTGGAACCCTCCAGGAGATAACTGACAATCTCTTCAAACTTGGAGGCAGGGACAAATAATGTTTCCAATCCTGAAGCATAATTCTAAGATCATGAAGTTTGCTAACCATTCCAAAGCAACAATTTGCATGCATTGTACAAACTTCATTTAAATCTTTGCTTGGTTCACAAAGCCCACCAAAATTAGCTGTATCCAAGAATCTAATCTTCAGTCCTATATCAGTGATGAAAGGGTGAACCTTGATAAAATTTAGGACATCCTGATCATGGTATCCAGGATAGGTTTCTCGTGAAGAGTACCAGAATTTGTAAAACTCTATTGACCTATTATTGGACTTTACGAAGTTGAACCCTCCATTTGGTCTGTTATTTACATCATCAGAGCTACCTGTGAAATGGTCACACGCTATCTGAAAATCCGCATCAAGATGAAAATGTGGAAATGGGTCTCTGAACCACATGATATCAGCATCCTGGAAGAGAAATACAACAAGAAGTATTTTAATCTAGGGCTCCTTATATATATGTTTCTACCTTCTTATATAAGTTTATTTAAGTCTTCTATATCTTCTCTTTTTCATAACTTTTATCTTTTCTTCGGATAAATAAATATATAAATATAGAGGGATACAATTCTAACAGCAGAAATAAAACACATAGCTAAATTTTGGCTGAAATGGGAGCAGATACTCCTATGGCTGATCCTCCCAGTAGGAATAAACTTATTCATTTTACAAGTATTTGTGAAAGCTTCTATTACCTTTTTTTAGTAAGAAGACAGAGCCAGAGGCCCAAGAAATGGAAAAAACAACTATGAAGAAACTACTCAGGGCATGGAAGCCCCTGAAATGTTGGAAAACAAGTTCAAACAGATGCTTGGAGGAGGATTTTGCCAAGTGATGAGCTTCTCCACTTTATCCACACCATAGTTTGCATGCCAATCAGCAACAGAGTCTTGTGCATATGCACAATTCTCACATTCTAATTGTGTTAGAGATGAAAATTTTCATTGAGAATTCTGTTTCCCACAGTAGGAGTAAGAGAATTCCTATTGAGTTTATACAGATGGGCCATAGAATCACCTTCTACAGTCACAGCTCTATGACCCTGATCCCAAGCTAGATGCAAGCCATCAAATAAACCCCATAATTCTGCCAGGAAGGAGATGCCAAGGCCCAGATGCCCGCTAAAAACTAAAAGCCAGTTTCCTTAATGGTCTCTAATCCCACCACCACACCCAGCACACCCAGGGTTACCCAAAACATTGTGATTGTTTAAAAAAATTTTGAAAAGTGAGGGGGCAACTTGGGTTGGGGCAGGAATAATTCAATTTTCAATTATCAAAATAAAAGAATAATATTTCCCCCAAGATAATTGACAAGGAAAAAGAACTGCTACGTTGTTCATCTCCATCACAATCTAATTTTACATTTCCTGATCAAACTAAACAGAAAATGCAATTGCAGCATGCTCCCGATAAGGTGTAAATGTTTCATTTAACAAGATCCTTTCTTGTTGCTATGATTAATATAATATTTCCCTTTGAAATTTTAATTAACTCATTGATAGGAACACTGAGTCAACATATAAGCAGCTTATTCCCTCATCACATGACAAACTAATTTTACGGTTAAGTAGTATCTCAGAGAAAATCAGTCCAAAACTCAACAAACTTCACAGCCTCGGACTTTGAAATCTATTTCACAGGGTCATAAAATGAAAGACGATTGTAAGAGTTACAAAATCTACTCATTGTGAACATGAGGAGGGCAGTGATAGGAAGAACTTACAGTGAACACAAAACTGTACCCCATCTCAAGAACGGATCGTAGGAAATCAATTCTTCTCCACATCATTTCCAAGTAGCGACGAGTCATAAAGTATGCCTCTTCATGAAAATCAGCTCCTTCACTAACAAGAGAGAAGCAGTAGGTATGTATAGCCTGACAGCGAACAAATGCCTTTTGGTCCAATGCAATAATTACCAAATGGTTCAAAAGCCTACGGGTGTGATCCCCAATTCTAAAGCTCTCAAGGAAAAGATCAATTACTGAATTTCGAGCTGCCCATGCTTCATTTAAAGTGGTCAAGATGACAGTTTTGTCTTCCATAGCAGCCTCATATAAAATCTTTTCAAGTGGATATTCATTGCTAACCTGCAGAATAGTCAAATTAAAAAGGAAAAAAAATGCGGTTCCCTCTTTTAGAGACATTACACAAACAAAGCACAATAGGAAAATTAGGTAATCCTTCTGAGTGGCAGATAAGTGTAGAAATCAAGTCACTTGTAGCAGTTGCAGTGAACAAACTATTAACTATTTCCCATACAGGGTAACCATCCCATATTTACAGATACCAAAATCTTTAACCTAAGAGAGCTGAGTAGTTAGTATACATGTATCTTACAACAATTAGGAGGGGAAAAAAGAAGGGAAAATTACATTTAAGGATCCAGGTTTTGTAAAATTTATCCCCAAAAAAATCTTATAAATTGAAATTTTTTTCTTAAAATTTGATAGTAATTTTCCTGAACTCTAGTAGTAAGTCTTCTAAAACCTAGTAATAACTTTAATTTTTGGAGGGGGGTAATTTCAATTTTTAAGGTCTTTTATTGTAAATTTTGCAAACTTGGGTCCTAGAATGTAATTTTTCCAAAAAAGAAGAATAGTCTTCCCCAAAGTTTTCCTACAAAGAAAGAATTAGTTTCCAAAACCGCAGTCTGCATTTGTTTTTAAAAACAAAGGCAGTATATATGCAGAAGTATGGACAATGGTTGCAATCAATATTGGTATAACAACAACAACAATAATTGGCTTTTTCCCACTAAGTGGGGTCAACCACATGAAACAAGCGACGTTATAAAGTTCTATCATAAATCATGTCTACAATTAATATTGATAGGGATTAGAAAATCTAATCACATATGCACCTTGACAAAAGCTGATCTCAGAATACAGTAAAAACCTATAGCTTTACTGGTCAAGCACATCCGTTGATGTTTCAAATATTGTTGTCAAAGAGTTTCCTTCCTCCTTTGACTCCTCAACAAGCAATCAACACAAAGAAACACCCCCAAAATAAAAAAATGAAAGAAAAGACGACAACAACAGCAAGATGACTCCCTCTCCCTCCAATTCTCATCAACCTTTCTGATTTGAAAATACTCCAGAAAGAGAGGATGGGAGGGGACCATAGGCGCATAGCATATTGCAGACTTTATATTTCATTGATAAGCTGTTACAAATTAAACACCACATCACACTCAAATGCTTCCACAATCTCAGAAATGATCTAAATCATGAACGTCAGTTAATTTGATTTCACTGCAATTACTCCTCACTCTCAATCATTGTCATTGGAATATCGAAACAGATATGCCATTCCGATACTGAATCTTATCTGGTATCACCTAAAAAAAAACGCCAGAAAAACAGAAAGTATGATGGACTACCGTAATTACTATCTTTTGAGATTTCCTAAAATTCAACTGTTTGGGAACTTGGACAAACGATAACATCAGACACGCAAAGCTGATAACCCAAAATTTAGCATAAAATTATGTAATTTCCATGGCGTCTAAGTGGGCTAGAAAGAGTTTAACCTCTAGAAGTTTATCTGAACTCTCAAGCCTCTCAATCTGAAACAGAAACAATTTAATACAGTTTGATAATTTGATAATCAGAACGGTATACTTGCTAAATCGCAACGTTCAGAATAAACCAAAATCCCAAAAGAAATTAGAGTACAAATTGCATTCCAACGGGGATGAAAACACGAGCTGGCACCGCTGCATTCACGGTAACAAAAACAGAAGATAAAAATCCTCCGTAATTGAAAAGAAGAGCATGAAGCAATTGAACTCACATCATAGGAATCGTAAGAACCCGATGGGAAAATGTTCGGAAAGCCAGGCAGAGAATAAGAGGAGGGAAAGCGAGACAGGAATCGGGGTGATTCAACATCTCTGAGGAGGACCAAGCAAGAGAGAGAAACAGTGGCGAAGAATAGCACGACGGTGAGAGTCCGCCGGAGAAGGAGGACCGTGGACTCTGGCAACATGTCGGCGCCAGAATTAACGGCGGAGCTGTGGCACGGTGTCGTTGGAGATCGTCTCCGGTGAGAAGCAGCACGGTGTGCGGCGGACATGAGGCGTCTTCGACGAAAAGGTCATTTCCGGCGGTTCAAGCCCATAACAGACCAACATAAACAGTGAGGAACGAAAGGCACGAAGATTTCCGGGGGAAGAGTTGAGTGTAGAGCTCGAAATTCAAGGCAAATCAGTTGCGAACGCAAAATTAAGTGCAGTGCGGTCCTATGCTGTTTTATTTTTATTTGGACGGTTTTTTTTAAATTTTAATTTTTTTATTTTTAAAAATAATAAAAATAGTCTTTTAATAATAATTTTTTTTAAAAATAACAATTTAAATTAAAAATTAAAAATAAGTAAATTTTAAAATATAAATTATTCAAATCAAATTAAATCTAAATAATATAAATTATTTTTTAAATATATATATATATTTCTAAAAAATGTAGAAAATCAAAATCAAAATTAAAATTAAGTGTTTATCTTTTTTCATGAATAATTAGAGGTTTTTTCATGTAACTCCAAAAATTAGTTGCATGGAAGATCCCTTATCACTTCAATACCATATGAAATATAATAAATAAATATCACTATTTACATTTTAACTCCAAATTCTATATTATTTATAACTAAACTTCAAAGAATTGTTACATTAACAAAAATACCCTACATTGTTAATATTTAAAAATAGCTTCTATGGAATGGTAAAACTTCCCACAAACTACACCCTTATTTCCTCATTCCACCTTGACTTAAATATTTCAAAAAACTCACACCCATTTGCCATTTCTCCTCATCAATAACCATCAAATCCGAGCTCCCATTCTCATTTGACATCCAACTTATTTGATATCCAACTTCAATGATATGAATCTAGGATCATATTATGGTGAAGTTCTTGATTTTGTCAACAACCATGCATGGACAGTCGAATACCAATTTACAAATGCAATGGGTAGTCGATTGTTTGCTCATAAGTTGAATAGGCAACTGTTCAATAGAATGAATAATCAACTGTTCCATTTCCACGGTCGACCATTCATCTGTCTTTCTGTGTTTTAGAGCCTAGCAATGACTTTTGACACAAACTTCCTCAATCGTAGTTATCTCAGACCTAACCAATAGGAAATATATGAAATCATATGAGCAAAATTGACAATTAGGGACATCCCGTGAATGAGTGTAGCCATAAGCATGTCTAAGCTCCGATTTGCAAATCACTATCTCTTTTTCTTTCCTTTTAGTAAGTCAAATCTGGCTACTTTGTCATTTTAATGTTGCATCCATCTAGTGTAGAAAAGCCATATTCAATCCCTCTTTTAAGAGAAAAAGAACTACTACCACTGGGATTCTATATGTTATCATACTTAAGCGTAGGTAGTTCGCTTCCCACATTTCATTCTCTGCTTTCTTTCTGAATGAGAAGCTCTTTTGGAATAAGAAGAAGATACTAGCAAGATGGCTTCATACTAGACTTGGAAGAAGGAGCATGAATTCAATCCAACTTGATTAAGGAGATTCAAAATGAGATGGGATAAAAGTGAAACTTAGGTAAATGAATATAAATTTTTTGGGAAAGAAGGAATCTGTGTGCACATTCTTCAAGTTGAAAATAACAAAGGGTTCTAGTGTATTTGGACAAACTATGGGGGCTTATATGTAAATATTTTATTTTATGTTTCAATTTTTTTAGGCTTCTTTTAAAATTTTCAAACTTCTTGGTTATTCATTATCTTCAGGATAAGGTGGCAAAATCTTATTGATGCACTAGGCATAACACTTTCCTTTAATTACCCAATTTTGCAAAGTAAATACTAATTAATTTATTTCTAAATACCTTAACCTTTTAAGTGGATTTTTTGTCGTATAAAATTATATTATGCACTAAATATATCAATAATGACGTTATAGATAATGGTTAATAACAAAAACTTTATACTATTGGTACATAATATTGTCTATTGGCAAAATGGGGGATGGGAGTGAAATATAAGCACAGACATCATAAAACTACTAAAATTTGGTCTAAAACTATACAAAAGAAAATTCCAAATAACAAAAACTAATAAAATCAATCCTTTATTAACAAAAAAAATTAACAATGATTCACAGCTCCAATTTATGAAAACAAAGAAGTAAGAGGGCAAATTATGTCCCACCCATTGGAAATATGTGAGACTCCTACTCTCATGGTGTCATAAAGATAATTGAAACTGCACGAGCAAGTTTATCACATGCCAAGATTCAAATGTTATAAATCACAAATACCCATTTTCGGAGAGTGGAAAGTGAATCCATTTTGGTTATAGCTTGAGAGTCATGTTGTAAGCGGGCATCTAAGAAAAATATATACCATAATATAGTGAAAAATAATTTTTTCAATAATATAAATAGAATTAATACAACTTAAAAGTCATGAAAAGAAGTCAAGTGCACCAATTAATATGCTAATCACATGATCTAATAAATAGAGAATAACATAAAGTTTTAGAATATCTAACATGTTAATTAAATCCAGGGATTAAATATATAAATAAATAAAAATCATCGGATTTAGAAATCAAATACCACAAACAAATAGATATGTACTTGATGAATGAAATGAACAAGCAATTAATTCCAATATTATTTTCTCTAAGTTAACTTGATCATTAGGCCTTGGAGGCTACCAAAATCAATACCCAATGGTATTAAGTACTTGCTTTGTATTTCTTTATACCAAATTGCTATTAGAGCTCATCGATCCCTAGCCATGGAAATGCGTTCATCAGAGCGAATCTCAGAACTTGAGTAAGAGGCCTTGCATACCATAATGACATAAATGAGTTGCATGCCTCTCAAGTGTGTACTGATGCATCGATGTCATGCATGGAGAAATTGATATGGAGATGGCCATAAAGCTCGTGTCTCTACAATTACACTCGACAAAAGGAGTGAATGGAATGACTAGTAACACGAATGGTGTGAGAGGACGCATGAATAGTTTATACCTTCAATTTGGCTCTTCTATTAGAGCAATAACTAGAGGATATTAATTTTCGATGAAATTCACACACATCAAGTTTCCCAAGTTTGACAAATCCAACTTCAAGGTATGGTTATTCCACTGCAAATAATTTTTTGAGAATGATGAATTGCCTATGGATCAAAGAGTCCAATTGATCAGCCTACACTTGGAAGGCCATGCTTTTCAATGGCATTAAAATTTCATACAAAAGAAGATACTATTGGAGGTAGGATGGCAGGAACATATTAAAGCAATTGGAGAGAGATTTGGAAACATCTTTAAGGTTGATCCTATAGCTGAGTTAAAGAATTTAAGGCAAGTCGAATCAGTTAGCCAATACCAAGAAAAGTTTGAGGATCTACTTGCTGAAGTGGAGTTAGCAAAAGAACATGCTATCAGTTATTTTCTTAGTGGTCTTGGACTTGAGATTGAGAAACCAGTCCTAATGTTCAAGCCAAATTCTTTAGCTAATGCAATGTATCTAGCGAGACTACAAGAATCCTTTATCTAAGCCTTCCAAAATTAAGGAGCAACGCCTATGAAAAGGGTTCAATCTTCTTCATCCTCTTCTACCACTTTGCAATGATTTAAACCAAGTAGTACCCTGATTCCATCTTTTTATAGAAATCAAAACTCATATATATTAGAAAAAGAAAATGCAGCTTCTTCTCTTTCATCAAAATCAAAGGGTTCAGTTACTGATAAGCATATAGTAGTTGTCAAAGAGAAAGATGGATGAAAGAAAGAAGAAAGGCTTGTGTTATTAGTGTCCCGAGAAGTTTTCCTATAATCACAAGTGCAAGAATTCTTAACTTTTCATGATTATGGTACATGAAGATGAAAAAGAGGATCATATGGAGATTGATACAAATGAGAGAGAGGTTGAAGAGACTACTATCTCTTTACATGCTATTAGTGGGACTTCAATGGACTTCAATAATTTTTCCATAATGAAGGTGTAAGGGATGATTCAGAAGTAGTCCATAAGGATACTATTAGACACTAGAAGCAATGATAATTTTGTGGACACAAGCTCAGCAACAAAATTAAAACTCAAAATAAACTCATCTAAAACTACAATGGTCTCAATAGCTAATGGAGATCAAGTAGTGATTAACTCACACTATATTTAACTTCCTTGGAAAATGAATGGTGAAGTTTTTCAAGTTGATTTTTTGGTCATGCCATTAAGTGGATATGATATTATACGTGGTATGTAATGGCTGTCTACACTTGGACAGGTTCTATAGGATTTTAAACAATAGCTCTTGTGCTTTAACTTGCATGGGAGGTTGTATTCTATTCATGGCATGGATCAACCTGTGTTAATGATGCAAGATGACAAGGTCAATGATAAACAAATGCTATATGCCACCCAAGCTTTTGTGATACAACTCTATATTGTTACAATTGAAGGGTAGCTACTAAAAGGCATTTGGTATGGTGAAGACAATAGCTTATCTACATTAGAGAAGGATGCCTTAGCACAACTCCTACACAAGTTCAATAATGTCTTTCATGAACCAAAGCACTTACCCCCTCTAGAGTGTTTAATCATGTTATCAACCTAAAAAAGGATAAACTTATTAGCATATAGCCTTATCGATATAGGGCTATTCATACAAATGCCATAAAAAGGTTAGTTCAAGAAATGCTAGTCGTTAGGATTATACCTAAGATAGAATGCTTTTACAGCCTCGGTAGTTCTCATTAAGAAAAAAGATGGCACATGACACTTCTATGTCAACTACAGAAAATTAAATGCTCAAACCATCAAAAATAAATTTCCCATACCTTTAATTGAAGAGCTATTTGATGAACTCCATGGTTCTAAATATTTCTCTACAATGGACTTACGAGCAAGCTACCATCAAATATCGATGCAACCTTCAGATATACATAAGACAACTTTTCAAACTCATAAAGGATTATACAAATTCTTGGTTATGCCATTCGAACTGACTAATGCTCTAGTAACATTTCAAGGATTGATAAATATGGTTTTTAAACCATTCCTTTAATAGTTTATTCTTATTTTCTTTAATAACATTTTTGTTTATAGTCCTTCATAGGAACTACATTTACAACATCTTAGGAATACCTTAGAGACACTAAGGTGTCATTTCTTATTTGCTAAGCTGTCCAAATGTACATTCGGGGCTACCTCTATAGATTATTTACGTCATATTATTTCTGCTTAAAAAGTTTTAGTAAATCCAAAGAAAACTACTCTTAGCCAACCCCTTCTAATGTCAAATCCTTACATAGGTTTCTTGTGCTTACAGGGATATTATAAACGCTTTGTGCATAACTATGGTTCTATTGCTAAGCCACTTATTGACCTTTTAAAGAAAATAGGGTTTATTTAGTCTCTTAAAGCCAAATAAGCTTAAGACAGCCATGTTCACCACTCTAATCCTTACTTTACCAAATTTTGATTTTCTTTTCAATGTGGAGATAGATGCTTCTAATGTGGGCTTTAGGCCTGTTTTGTCTCAACAAGGACATCCCATACCTTTTGTCAGTAAGGGCCTTACTTTAGTGAAGCATTAAATGTCTGTTTATGAAAAGGAGTTGATAGCCCCTATGTTTGCTATCAAACATTAGAGACGATACTTATATGGGCAAAGTTTCACTATCATTATTGACCATTTACCACTAAAACACTTGCTGGAATAGAAAGGTGTGTCTCATAATCAACACTAATGATTGAGTAAGCTATATGGCTTGAACTATACTATTGTTTATCATAAAGATAAGGAGAATATAGTGGTAAATGCCCTTTCTAGATGCCCCTTGACTTTCCTATGCTGCATAATTCAAGCTTTGTTGTCATTTCCATTATTTCCAACTTAACTAAGAAAGTTATTACTTCTTGCACACATGATCCAAGTTTTAGCAAAATTTTTGCTGCCTTGGAATAAAACCCAAGCTCTCATCCCAAGTGCAGCTGGGCTAATGGTGTTTTAAGGAAGAATAGGAGACTAGTGTTGGGGGCTGATAATGACCTAAGGCTATAATTACTACAGCACTTTCTTAATGATCCTATTGGGGACCATTCTAGTATGACAGCCATGTATAATATATTATCTATTATTTTTTACTAGAGAGGAATAAAAAAGGATGTTAGGATCTTTATTAGCAAATGTATAACTTGCCAGCAGTTTAAATCATAAAATATAGCTATACTTAGTTTGACCCAACCGCTACCTATCCCTATTATTATATGGGCTGATCTAAGTATGGATTTCATTGTTGGGTTGCTCAAATCTTATAACAAATTTGTCATCTTAGTTATGATAAATAAATTGTTAAGGGCTACCCATTTTGTGGCACTACAAAACTTATTCACAGTAGTTAAGATTTCTTGGATAATGTGGTCAAGGTGCGTGGCTTTCCTCAATCCATTGTCACAGTTAGGGATCTTATTTTTTATGGCAAGTTCTGGAGAACATTATTTCAAGTCAACAAGGTGAAGTTACTATATTCTTCTACTTACCATCCACAAATAGATGGATAAACAAAAGTCTTGAACTATTGCCAAAAATGTTACTTACATTGCATGATGGGGGACCATCCTAAAAAATGGGCCAAATGGTTGCCTTTGGCCAAGTTGTGGTATAACACATACCATTCATCTATTAGTATGACATCGCTTAAGGCTATGTATGGCACTGCTCCTCTGGTACATTTGCCTTACTTAGCCAGAGATTCTGATAATGATGTGGTAGATAAAAGTTTGAAGGATAGGAAATCCACAATTCAGTTACTATGGAATCATTTATAGCAAGCATAACATAAAATGGTGTAAATGGTTAATAGGAACTATACTAAAAGGACATTTAATGTTAAAGTTTTAGTTTACCTCAAACTTCATCTCTTTCGAATGACTTCTCTAACTAATTCTACTCTACATAAGCTATTTGCTCGTTACTATAAGCTTTTTAATATTTTGAAAAAAAAATTGGAAGGTGACTTATCAATTGGATCTTCCAACTAATAGTAAGATACATTCATTATTTCATGTGTCATTGCTCAAAAAGCATATCAATGTTAACATCTTAGTGAGCATAGAACTTCCTCAACTTAATGAAAAAGGCTATTTTGCTCTGAAGCCTAAATGAATTTTGGCTCAAAAGGTGGTTAAGCAGAATAACCTACCTTTGATATAAGTTTAAGTTTAATGAAAACATACTAACCAGGAAGATGCTACCTAAGAATCTCTTCTAACCATTCAATAGCAATTTCCGGAGTTCTCCATTGCTTATGTTCTAGATCCTTGAGGACAAGGATCCATTAGTTAGAAGGGAACCATTGTTATGTGGCAAAGGAAGTTTACTTCTTTTTTTAGTGGCCACTTGTTCTGTTACAGTTTTGTTATAATTGTTTTCTTTCTGTTAGGAGAAATGGCTCTTTATAGTCTATAAATTGATGTTAGTTACTGATAATGACTATTTTTGGAGAACCATAATAATAAAACCTGGTATTGAGTACCAGCTTCATATTTCTTTATACTATGTACTATTACAAAAACTAAGCTCTGAGGCATTTTCTATAAGCTTGATTTAGTATGGGATCATTGATCACTCTGATAAGTGTACGAAATTGGTTTAGTAAAAAATTCCCAAAGTATTATGGGGTTGAACCCACAAAGACGTTGCGCTTTTACTAATCCAAATAATTAATAGTTGAGAAAATGAGATAAAATAAATTAATTGATGAGAGTATATAGAAAATATAAAAATAAAAGCAAGTGAGAATTAATTATGAGAAGAACACAATTACTAGAAGTGTTGGGGTTCAGGATTTACCTTATAGGTTATTAGTTTCTACTCATGGGATTAACTCTTAAGCAATTATAGTGACAATTAGTTATAAAGTGTTCTAATATTCTCCCGAATTACTAGTTTGTATTTAATCAGAGTTGAATTTTTTCCCATGATACCCAAATAACTAATTAAATCATGAAGCAATAGTTTTAAATTATCACAAATCTCTAGACTCATCTCTAGCCTAAATATTCATGTCTATTTCTCTAGATCTAGGTTTTCTCTTCACCTCCTAGTGCATCAATATCACTCATATATTTGATTTAATGATAGCCAATCATAAAATCAACATTAAATATAAGAGAAATAGATATAATTAAAATTTAAAAATATATTCATATATAAAAATTCATAAAGAGTCAAAATAAATAGTAGAAACTAGTTTCTAATTGGGCTACATCCCTACTCCTAACTGACAAATTCATAAACACATAATTGAAACATTCACAAATAACATCATTCTAAAATCCCTAATCCTAAAAAATCAATCAAAAGAAAAAAAATAGAGAAGAAAAATCGATTCAGCCTCAATACTCCCAAAAATTTTTGCACTAAGCTTCAGGATTCCTCCACGAACTCTAAATATTTCGAAAAGGATTCTTGAGGTGCTTAGAATAACGATTGGATGCCTCCTTTTTTTTTTAGAATCTGAAAATACTTCTTATTCTTCAATCAATAGTGAGGTCCATAATCATAATTCCTATGAACTATATATAAAATTCATAAGATAACTACTAATAACAAATCTTAATCTTAATGAAATATAACTTCTAATAATAAAAGATAATATTAAATTCTAATCCTAACAAAAAGATAATTATTAAAGCTTAGCAAAAAGATAATTAAGAATAATAAAATAATTTGATTTAAATATTAGTTTCTAATACTAATTCTAATGAAATATTATTTTTTATATTTATTTTTAACCCATAATTTACAAATAATTAATAATAACATTTTTTTAATTATTTTCTCATTCTCCATCATTCTCTTAAAAACTCTAGGAACAAAACATTATACCTCTCTCCCTTTTTTTTCTCCTTCAATTATTATTTTTCTTACACAAAAAAAAAGAATATATGAGTATATTTTCTATCCAAATTTTGTTTTTGTCTAAGAATTAAATTTAGGAAGAAAATATATAAAATAAATTAAATAGGTAAAAAATATTTATAAATTTAATCTAATATATCCTAAAATCTACACCTATTTAATTATAAAATATGCACTTATCAAATTCCCTCACACTTAACTTGTTACTTGTCCTTAAGTAACAATTATTTCAATTAGAGCTACCATATATACCTCTCTTACTCAAGATGGACTATCACCTAAAAAAATATATATAAAAGGATCAGTAGTCACCTAATCATCAATTCACAATCATTCAAAGGCTCTTGTGTGTGTACTAAGTGTTAACCTAAATAATCTACTAAGTGACATAATGGAAAATTATAATACTTAGTTATAATTTCACAATACTTTAATTAACTATGTTAGAACTAACTTTGGCATAGTAGGGATTTTTATTGCACTACTCCCTTTATGATTTTTCATTTTTCTTCTTTCTTTCTTGGGCCGTTATATAAGTTCTTTTTACGCGAACGTTTATATTGGTGATACAAAGGCCCGGTTACTCAAGCTTTAATAACACAACTGGCACCAAGATGCTGCTAGCACACTTATAACTCTACTTACACCATTTGATGTGAAGATTGATATTGGTAATAAAGACCCCCGGTTACTAAGTACAATTTTGAGTCATTAGAGTGAAAATTTTGAACACGTATACATTTTCTTTTCTTTGCCTGGCTCTAATCAAGTTTTTTTTTCATTTCTTTTAATTGACATCCCCTTTCTAATGAAGTTCTAGCAATAATTAATTGAAAGCAAATAAATTCAAAATTAAATATTATAACCAGCCACTTATAACTTACTAAATTATGGTTAACAGATCAATTATGATTCTTAGTATTAGCCCCAAAATTTTTGCTTTATGAGTAAACTACCTTACCTACTAAATAAAAATAAGTGATATAAGAGTGATAGTTATCATCTGCCTAGTGGAAGGAATATATAAAATAGCCTTTAATTAATACAAGTTATGAAGGTAAGAGCTTTATTTGCTATAGCGCCCCCCCCCCCCACACTTGAAATGCAACATTGCTCTCAAAGTTATAGAAGGAAATAAAAAGAGACAGGGAACTAGTACTCCCCTGATCGATTTTTTTTATTAAGATTTAGAGTCTTTCCTTAAGTCTATTTAATGATGCACCACCCTCCAACAACAAATCTTGGAAGAGGTGTTAGTGACTTTTTTTTTTTGGAAAATAGAAAATAAAAAAAAAATGAAAATTGTTGGGTTGCCTCCTAATAAGCACTAAATTTAACGTCTATAGTTAGACGTAGCTGTAGTGGATTTAGACTTCCTTGAGAAGATAAACTTCGATGTATCAACGTGGATTCCCTCATAATATAACTTTAAGCGTTGTTTATGGACTACAAATGTCCTCTCATCATCAGCACAAACTTCAATGGTTCCAGATGGCTTCGTATCTGTAACTTTAAAAGGTTCAAAGCATCTTGATTTTAGCTTACCTAGGAATAGTTTTAAGAGAGAGTTAAATAATAAAACTTTTTGCCTGATTTTAAACTCTCTCTTGAGAATTCTTTGGTCATACTAAGCTTTAGTTATTTCCTTGTATATACAAGCATTCTCAAAAGACTCCCTTCTAGTCTCATCCAACTCATTAAGTTAAAAAAGACATTTTTCACCTACAGCTTTCAAATCATAATTCAAAGCAGGCACAGCCTAATATGCTCGATGCTAAATCTCTATAGGAAGACGACATGACTTACCATATACTAGCCTATAAGGGGACATACCTAAGGGTGTTTTATATGCAGTCTTATATACCAATAATGCATCATTCAATTCATAGATTAGTCTTTCCTAGATGCACTTATAGTCATTTCTAATATGCCTTTCAACTCCCTATTAGAGACTTTAACTTAACCACTAGTTTGTGGATGATATGTAATGGTAGCTCTAAGGTGACACCCATACTTAACAAATACTTAAACTGATGATTCCTAAAATGCACCCCATTATCACGTATGATGGCCTTAGGAATGCCAAATTTAGAGAAAATCTACTTAACAAACTTGACTACACCAGAAGCTTTATTATTTGGTAATGCAACAGCCTTTACCCATTTGGTAATATAATCATCAGTAACAAATATCCCATAAAGTCTAGGCCCTAAACATCAAAGGGTTCAACTTCTAATATACCTTGTTGGGGCATCTCATGTCTCTTACCAATAGAACTTATTTATTGGCATTTGTTACAAGTTGTCACAAAAGTCCTTACATCCTTGAATATTATAGGCCAATAGAACTCACTTTGAAGCACTTTGGCTGCCATATTATCAGGCCCATGGTGGTCTCCATAAGGTGAGGAATGGCATCCTTGAAGAATCGAGACCATCTTCTCATTTGGTATACATCTCTATATGATCCCATCAACACACCTTCTAAAGAGAAGTGGCTCATGCTAAAGGTAGTGTCTTGCTTCTACTAGGAACCTCTTTCGTTGATGGGAATTCATGCTATTATGGACTATATCTATAACAATATAATTAACAAAATCTGCAAATCAAGGAGTAGGTAAGGATTTAACCACCTAAAATTTCTCATTTGGGAACTTTTCATTTATAGGAATATTATTTTGGGGCAGATGCTTTAGTCAAGAGAGATGATCCACAACTAGATTTTCTACACCATTTTTATCTCTAATTTCAACATCAAATGCTTGTAAAAGAAGCACCTATCTAATCAACTTAGCTTTAGCATCTTTTTAACTCATTAAATATTTTAAAGCTTGGTGATCAGTATAAACAATCACTTTAGAACAAGAAAGATAGGATCTAAATTTTTTTAATGCAAAAACCATAGGTAAAAATTCTTTTTCAGTGGTAGCATAATTAAGTTGTGCTCCATTTAAGACTCTACTAACATAATATATGGCATGTAAGCTCTTATTCTTTCTTTGTCCTAAAACAGCCCCTATAGCAAAATCACTAGTATCACACATGACTTCAAATGGGAGACTCCAATGAGGGGAAACAACTATAAAGGCAAAAATTAAATCAGATTTTAATTTATTAAATGCATTCATACAAGCTTCATAAAAAATAAAAAGGGTATCCTGCACCAAAAGGTTAGTAAGAGGTTTAGCAATTTTAGCAAAATCTTTAATGAACCTCCTATAGAAGCTTGTATGGCCCAAGAAGCTCCTTTTACCTCTCACTGAGGTGGGTGGAGGCATATTTTCAATAATTTCAACTTTTTTCTTATCCACCTCAATTCTCTTTTCATAAACTGTATGACCTAAAACTATACCTTTAGTTATCATAAAGTGACATTGTTCCCAATTAAGCACAAAGTTAGTCTTTTGACATCTCTGCAAAACTTTGAAAAGATTAGTCAAACATAAATCAAAAGTATTACCAAATATAAAGAAATCATCCATAAAAATTTCAATTATGTCTTCTACCATATCAGAAAATATAGCCATTATACATCTTTAGAAAATAACATGAGTATTATAAAGCCCAAAAGGCATCTTACGATAAGCAAATGTGCCATAGGGGCAAGTAAAAGTTACTTTCTCTTAGTCCTCTAGTGCTATTGGTATTTGAAAATACTCAGAGTAACCATTTAGAAAACAATAATAAGTATGCTCCACTATCCTTTCCAACATATTATCCACAGATGGAAGAGGGAAGTGGTCTTTGCACATTGCTTCATTTAATTTTCTATAATCTATATATACATGCCACAATGACCACTCATGTAGGGATAAACTCATTGTTATCATTTTTCATCATAGTTATACCTTCCTTCTTTGGAATCACTTGTACAGGACTTTTCTAAGGACTATTAGAGATAGGATAAATAATACTTGAATTGATTAATTTAAGACTTCCGCTCTAACTACTCCCTTTATATGGGGGTTGAGTCTTCTTTGTAGTTGCACTTTGGGTGTATAATTTTCCTCCATAAGGATACTATGCATATAAATAAAGGGACTAATGCCCTTTATCTCAGTAACAGACCATCCAATGGTTGGCCTAAACTCCCTTAAGGCCCTTAATAGCTTATTTTTCTATTCAAAATTTAAAGTAAAAGAAACTATAACAGGAAAAGTGTTAGAATCACCCAAAAATGCATATTTTAAATGGGAGGGAAGATGTTTTAATTCAACAGAGGGTGGTGAGTTTGGGGAAGGTTTGGATAATAAATTGCTTGATCCTAAATTCTTGTATTACTTTTTATAACGTTTATTTTCAATTTCAAAATATTCCAAACTCATTATTATTTTATAAAATCATCTTCACCCTTTTCCTTTTCACTCAAGCTCAGTGCAATACATGCCTTAAGAGAGTCACTATATAAGTACCTATTAAAATGTTCTTGGGCAAGTGTATCAATAATATCAATCCTAAAAATAGTCTCATCAAACAAGGCAAATTTAGCAACCTTAGATACTGAAAACACCTCCCTTTCATTACCAACTCTAAAAATTAATTTCTTTATAGGTACATCAATTAAAGTCTCACCAGTTAATAAAATGGCCTCCCTAAAATTAGAGAGACATTCTAATTATCCCAATGTCTAAAATAATAAAATCTGTAAGAATATAAAGTTTACCGACTTTAATTATGACATCCTCAACTATACCTCATGAATATTTAAGTGATCTATTTACAGGTTGGAAAGTCACATTGATCAACTTGATGTCTAATGTCTAAAGTTTCCTGCATAAAGAATAAGGCATTAAGTTAACACTGGCACCTAAATCACATAAACAATTTTCAATAATATTAGAACCAATATCATAAGGAATAGTGAAACTCCCCGAATCTTTCAATTTATATGGCAGCTTTTTCTATAGAATTGCAGTGCATTCCTCTGTAAGTGTTACCATGGTATATTTTTCTAACCTTTTCTTATTTAAAACCAGCTCCTTGATGTATTTGGCATAAGCAGACATTTTTGCTAACACCTCTATAACAAGGAATTTTGATTTGAATTTTCTTAAACATCTCAATAAGTCTCTGGAAGCCTAAATCTGGATCTTTCTTTTGAAGAAGTTCAGGATATGGAATGGGAGGTACATAAGGTTTAACTTTAGAAGGAGAAAGGACACTCTGAGTCATAATATTAACTTTAGGTACCTCAATGATCTCCTCATCTTCATCATTTTTCAACTCACTTACCTTTTTAGATATCTTTTTAACCCTATTATCAACTTCTTGGAGCTTTTTACCATTTCGTAGGGTGACTACTATGACTCCTTCCCTTAGGTTGACTTTAGTATTGTTCAAGAACTTATTTTGACTTTTTCCAATGAATAAGTTAGACAAATTGCTTATCTGAGCTTCCATATTTTTCATAGAATTTCCCATTTGTGATTCTATATTATTCATAAAAGTTTGAATTAAGGCAACTACTTGTTTAAATTGGTCAATCTATTTATTCATACTCTTTATGTTGTTTACTTGGTGAGTCACCCTTTGAGCCAAAACCTCCTCCAACTTTAGTGTATAATCCTCAATTGTATTTCTTTATTGTTAGAAGCCTGGTGGTACTTTGTGGTCTTTGAGGGGTAGAATTTTTCCAAAAGAAATTTGGATGACCTTCATCTCGGGTTGTATATGCTGGAGTATGGGTCATTCTTGGGATTAACTCTATCGACTCTAGCTCTCATATAATTAGCTTCCTCCATACAGTCACCATCATAAATAGTATAAAGAGAATTATTAGTAGTAGAAGAAGAATAGGAATTAACATAATTAAAATTTTTCAATAATAAATTTAAACTCCTTATTAAATCTCATAGTTCGTGAGAGATATTAGATGTAATAACTTTGTTAGCCATCACCCTCTTTCCTCGAACAGCCTTCTACCTTGAATTTGCTACTAACATTTTATAAATCTCTCCCCTTTCTTCAGTAGTCATGTTACTTGGATCACCATGAGCTGCATTATTAACTTTTATTGGTATTTAGAATTGAGCCTAATAGAAAAAATCCATCAAGAGTATATATGGAAATTGGTGATAGGGACATTAGCTTATGAGGAAATTATAACGCTCCCATGCTTCATGAAATAATTCATCATTTTGTCAGGTGAACAAGTGGCTCTTGTTCCTTAATTTTGAAGTCTTCTGATAAGAGTAATATTTCAATATAAATTGCTTGTATATCTTAGTCCAAAATCTTATAAAAGCTTCTGGCAAGCATAGAAGCCATTGATAAGCTTCTCCCTTCAGATAGTATGGGAAGTAACACAGCTTTAAGTCATCATCTAATAGGCCATTCAATGACAGTGTGTCAATTATTGCGTAAACTTCCATATAAAATCCAAGGCATCTTCAGTTCGATGCCCATTGAAAATAGGTAGCACATTTAAATGAATATTTTTGAATTCATAATTAAACGTAATAAGGCTCAGTTGAATGCATGACGAATTAGAGGTGATGAACGAGTGTTGAATATCCTGAAACGTAATAAGTGACTCTGCAACAACAATAGCAGCATCGTTATTTCGATTATTGTCATCGGCAGTCATCTCTCTTCTTCTTTGAGTTTTATTTTTCTTACAAAATCGTTCAATTTCTAAATTAATAGGAGTCAAATTTAAGTTACAAGAATTCTGTAATTGCATTAAAAGGAAAAATAAAAAAATAAAGAAAAAGAAAAAGCAAAAACCAACAAAAATTAAATAATTAGTAAATCCACAACCTCCCTGGCAATTGTGCCAAAAACTTGTTCACTCTTGTAAGTGTATAGAATTGGTGTAATAAAAAAATTTTATAGTATTCTAATGTCAAACCCATAAAGAGGTTGCACTTTTACTAATCCAAATAATTAATAGTTGAGAAAATGAGATAAAATAAATTAATTAATGAGAGTATGTAGAAACTATAAAAATAAAAGTAAACGAGAATTAATTATGAGAAGAACATAATCACTAAAAGTGTTGAGGTTCAGAATTTACCCTATAGGTTATTAATTTCTACTCGTTAGATTGACTCTTAAGCAATTATAATAACAACTATTTTTAAAGTGTCATAATATTTTTCCGAATTACTAGTCTGTATTTAATTAGAGTTAATTTTTTTTCCATGATACCCAAACAGCTAATTAAATCATAAAACAATAGTTTTAAGTCACCACAAATCTCTAGACTTATCCTTAGCCTAAATATTTATGTCTATTTGTTTAGACTTAAATTCTCTCTTCACCTCCTATTGCATTAAAATCACCTACATATTTGATTTAATAGTGGCCAATCATAAAATCAACATTAAACAAAAGAGAAATATATATAATTAAAATTTAAAAAGATATTCATAAATACAAATCCATAGAAAGTCAAAACAAATAGTAAAAACTAGTTCCTAATTGGGCTACATCCCTACCTCCAACTGAGAAATTTAGAAATACATAATTGAAGAATTTACAAACAATATCGTTTTAAAATCCCCAATCATAAAAAATTAATCACAAGAAAAAAAATTGAGAAAAGAAATTAATTCAATCTCAATACTTTCAAAAATTCTTGCGCTTTCCATGATACTTTCACGGGCTCTAAATATCTAAAAAAGAATTCTTGAGATACTTAGAATAGTGATTGGATGCTTCCCCTTTCTTTGTTAGAATATGAAAATACTTCTTATTCTTTAATCAATAGTGAGGTCCATAATCCTAATTTCTATGAATTATATATAAAGTCCATAAAATAACTAGTAATAACAAATTCTAATTCTAATAAAAGATAACTTCTAATAATAAAAGATAATATTAAATTCTAATCTTAACAAAAAGATAATTATTAAAGCCTAGCAAAAAGATAATTAAAAATAATAAAATAAAGTGATTTAAATATTAATTTCTAATACTAATCCTAATAAAATATTATTTCTTATATTTATCTTTAACCTATAATTTATAAATAAATAATAATAAATTTTTTATTATTTTTCCATTCTCTATCATTCTCTTAAGAACTCCAACTTCATCCTTGCGAACAAAACGCTATCCCTCTCCTTCTTTTTTTTCCTTCTTCATTTATTATTTTTCTTACACAAAAAAAAAGAATATATGAGTAGATTTTTTATCCAAATTCTATTTTTTTCTAAGACTTAAATTTAGGAAGAAAATATTAAAATAGATTAAATAGGTATAAAATATTTATAAATTTAATCAAATATATCTCAAAATCTATATCTATTTAATTATAAAATATACACTTATCAATCATGGCTTTAAGAAGATTTCAATTCATTTAGACTCTCTTAATGCTTTGAATTTGCTATCTAAAGGCTATGATATGTAGGACCCTCTCTTCCAACTAGTGTCCAATACAAAGTCACTTGTGTCATCCTTCGGATGCCGTTCTTGTGCATACTTTGAGAGAGGCTGATAGCATAGTTCATTGGTTGGCTTCTTTGGCCCACTTTGTTCCTTTGGGTTTGCAGCTCCTTTAAGTCTCACCCCTCAGTTATACCCAGCTATTAGAAGCTAATATATGTTTCTCAACTTTGGTTTACATTTCATAAGCTGGTGATTTGTTTGGGCTTTTAACCCCTTTTCCATTCACCCAAAACAAAAGAAAAAAAAAGAGCTCAGAGTAGTTTATTTTAAATTATAAAATAAAATAAAATATGAAAAATATTTCCATATATTTAAAATAGAGATTAACTTTTAATATCTTTAATCAAAGTTCAAATTGATCATGAATTTAAAATATGCTATTAAAAATATCTTCAATTAAATATTGTTCATGAGAAGGAGAAAGATATTTGTGATTTAAAATTATTTTTTTAATAAAAATGAAATTCAGGCAAATATACTTTCAAGATGCCCTTCAAGATTTTCCTTAATAATTGAATTAACAATATATTAAATTCAATTTTTTTAAAAGTTATTATTATTTTTAAGAAAAGACTTCACAACAATTTTAATATTATCTTCAAGGAAATTTATTAAATATATATTGTTAGTATTCAAAAATTTTGTTATATATTTATTCAATGTAAATTAATATTTTTTTTTCAAATTCTTATATTTGTTGATCTAAATTTTTTGAACAATGTGATTTTTTTAAAATTTGCATTAACTATTGACATTTTGGGAGTATACAAACATAAAATTGGTTTTTTATTTCTACTATCTAACTTATTATGAAACATTTTTAATTTTTTTGGGCAACTCTTGAGATTTTGACCCACATATACGAAAAACCAAAATAATAATATATATAATCCTAAAAATTGTTTTTCTAAATATATAACAATTATTTTTTTATACAACATGGAGCTTGTGGCTTTATGTAGTGCATCTTTTTTTTTTTGTTAATAATGATTAGGGATGCGGAGCCATAGGCACTATGTCCTTATATTTTAATTTTTTAAAAAGAATTTTTAAACTTTTCTTGTAAAAATATTGTAATATTCTTTTTAAATTTTGAAAGAAACTTTATTTATTTTTATTTTGAAGAATATATACATTTTTAGTTTGTATATATAATTTTTAAATTTTTAAATTTGAGAAATTTTTGTATTTTAAGGAATATTAATTTATTTTTTAAAATTTTTATTTATAAATATTTTTATTTTTTAATGTTAATTTATATAATAAAATTTTTGTAAATGAAATATAAAAATGTTTTTAAATTTAATTGTAAAAAGAAATAATATTTTTATTTATAAAAGAGTTAATTTAATATTATTACTTAGAAATGTTGTTTTATGTAAATGTAATTTTTTAAATTGTTAATTAAATTTGTCAAGAATATTACTTATTAAAATTAAATATTAATATCATATATGTGTATGTATGTATTTTAATAAATTTATTAATTGATAATAATGTAAATTGATGTTGGCTGAAAAAAATTAAGTACTGTAAAAAATGAATTTAAAAGTATAATTTAATATTACAAAGAAGTATAGAATTTGAAATATATAATAAAAAAAACGAAGAATAATATAAGTCATTATTCATAATGGCTACCTGTCTCATATTAAGGCCTTCTCTCAATTAATTGTAGCTGATATTGTTATAGTTATTATTCTTTTTCTTCTTTATCCTCCTCTTCACCTTGTTCCTCGTCATTATTGTCATCTTCATCTTTTTCCTCTTTTTCTTCTTCAAACAATTCACTTTCTACTTGATTACGAATCTATTAAAGAGTTAAATTCCATTTAGAGGACTGGATAGGTGAAATTAATTGATTTGGGATGAAGAAGTCCTATTAAGGTTGGTAGGATGATTCCTATTATCTTAAAGAAGTATTAATATACTCAACACTAAATACAAATGGATATGTAAATAATGATGTAAATGATATCCAATTAAATTTTATTGGCTGTGTTGTCATTATCAAGAAAAATGACTTATATAAATAAGCGAAGGCATTGATGGTGTATAATAAAATGTAAAGGAAGATAGACTAGTGCCTTTAACGTCTGTGAACATTAGAAAGGAAGAAGAACCAATATCTCTACAGACTATCTATGGTAGAATAGATGAAGGATCAATACATTCAAAATCTCCTTGCATAGGGGCTATTGTGTAGGATGATGATGACACACTTACATGAGCTTTACCAACATTGCCATCAAACATCGGTTCCCTCGATGAGATGAACCCATAGCCTCTTTTTCCTAGTGTAGCTTGTGACTTTAAAGGTCTGGATAAATTAGATGCTAGTGGAACCTGTTGAGAGACGAGTATATATTGATGTTCGCCTAAAGCGCACAACATGGTTTGGATATTGCTACTTGCCCTCTGCTTGAAATCTTTATAACTAAGTGTTGAAGGGTTAGTGATAACAAGTCTCTATAAGTCCTCCAATACATTAACTTATAAAATAAAAAATCAATTATTAAAAGTAAAACATATATATATATATATATATATATAAGAAGAGAAAATATAAAGATAAAAACTAGGTAAAAGTCATACCACAAAATCTTGAGAATCACTAGTAAGATGGATCCACCATTATACATGTCGCTAATACAAATGCATGTAGTTTGACGTGTGATTTAGAGGTTTATTGTTAAAGTTGTTCTAGGTCACCACTTGAGCTCGTGACTTCCATGTTGCAATGAAAATTGCATGCTCTTGTTACCAGTCTTTATGAACTTTTTCTCTTAATTGAAATGTGTGCAATGATTTTATGCTGAATGGCTTTTCAAGGATATGCTACACCCCATCAAACTAGCAGAGAATATGGTCAGCGTGATGCCACTCTACTATCCAAAAGCACAATATAGGGACAGACGCAAGCCATACATTGGGCATTGCAAAGCAGTACTTGGGAATTAGTTAAAAGACGCCCGATGAGTCATATGGGAGTTAGATTACTTACATATAAAAAAATGGTTACTTTGTGCTATAATTATAAAATGAAAAATAGGTAAATATTTAACTACAAACCTCATCGTCTTTCATTTAATCTAATAATATCCTATATTGCCATAAAGCTTCTGTGGTCTATGGGAGACATGTTGCCACTTATGAGGGATGGGAGAATACATGTTAGTTTATGTATCATCAACAAGCTTAATTTTGTACAAAAATATTAGTTCATACCTGAAACCTAATAGGGGTTTAATAGGATAAATAGCTATTTGTGAGTTAGGTTGTGAGGGTCTTCACAGAGCAAGATTGGAGAATCCATCTTATACCCATAAGTGAAATAAGGTCAAGTAACTACCTATGTTAACCTCGTCGTAATGGGTGGCACTACATATTTCTCTATATAGGTGGGCCAACACCATTGAATCCCAACTTTACTGACCGAACTCCTCAAAATTAGCAAGTAATAGAAGGTACATCAACATCACTTTATATCCAGTCCTATTTGGCATTAAGTACCCTCAATTAATCATAAGATGTATACTAACTTGAATTGGCAAATAGTATCATCATCTGCATCATTTGACAAGTTCCAGAATGTTTGTGCAAGTGAGGAAATGCTTAACTTTTGTCCATCTAGTGTCTCCTAAAGTGGTGTCACACCTAACAACTCGTTGCAGATAACTAGCCAATCATAGTTTGTTTGTCTAAATACTACATCCCCCATACAAAGTAAACCTAACTAGATAGTGACATCTTTGAGTGTAATCATACACTCATCTTTGGTGAAGTGGAAGGTATATATCTTTGGTTGTCATCTTTTAACAAGGGCTGACATGAGTGCAACATTAAAGTTACAATGTATGAGTCATAAGATGCCATAGAAACTAGCCTGTATAAGGTATATGACAATAGTTAGAGGGAAATTGAATATATGATCTTCTTACACGATTCACTATAGGCGTAAAATCCTATCTTCTTGTGTTATTGCATCAGAGGATGTGTAGTAAATTTAGTTAAACTAATAATGGACAACTAAGCAAATTTTAAACTTACCTTTTCTTTCCAAAAAACTTGGGAGACATGCAATACTATAAATACAATAAAAACTTATTCTCTAGTCTTGGATAGATAGCGTTATAGCGAGTATCCACCATAGATTTCAAAAACTGAAATATCTATCATAGGTGATGCAACACAGATATATATAATAAGCAATTAATTTTCTATCATGTCAATAATTTAACATTGATAAGTCAACTCAATTTATATAAGTGATCATTAACATGTACGAGTTATATAATTCAATTACTAATCATATGTAATTTAAATATAAGTGATCATTAACAAGTCATATCTAATTCAATTCTATAACTATGGTTATCTCCGTAGTTGACAGGAGGGGCATGTGACAGGATTGTGTTCAATTTGTCTACATAGCCCACATCTTTGGTTGTCATTGGACTTTTCTTGCCAATCCATCTCATTTCGTATTTGTAAAGACTTAGGTCGACTCTTGTCATAAATCATCAGAGGGTCTGGGACCAATTGATGTCTAGTCATGCGAGGCTAATAAATTTCTCCTCCCATTAAGCAAAATTTAGTCTTGTATGCATTAAATATAATCTCAAGCTAAAAGGCAGTGTGTATAAATTGTAGGGGGTTAATACAGACCTTAGCACGTGCTATAAAGACATGTTGACAAAGATATTTTTAGAGCTAAAACTCGTCGCAGTCACATGTTTAGTTTGTAAAATTGATCTTATAAGTTTGCCCATACTATTTGTTGGAGAGGTCATAATGCTCTTCAACCTCAAATTCTAAAGATCTTATATCAAAACCACATACTGATAAGGTGAATGTTCTTGTAATTGTGGTCACTTTTTTTTTTAGATATCCTAAAAAAAATAAGTCACCCACATACATTTGGATAAATATGGTTTGTGTTTGCTCAACTTAATATTCATTCAACCAGTATATGGTTGCTTTGACCAAGCTAATTATGTGTAAGAACTTAACATATTTGAAGGCATTGTTTATACACTTTGCTAAGTTTGTTATTATATACCCCCAACAATACCCATCGACATCGTATATGCATGACTACTTACTCTTTGGTATGTCCTCTATCTAGTTTGCCATCTCTAAATGTAATTGTCATATTTATGCTAATTATTCATCAACCAAGTGGCACTCATTTAAGTGTCCAATGTTGATAAACCTTTTTTTTTCAACCACTTACTTCTAAAAGGTTGTATTCAAATTACTCGTAACATGTCTCAAACAAAACATGTAATGTAAATGGGGTGATTGCCAATCGTTTTGTGGGTTTGTGATGGCTACTAATGTTTCTAGATGTTGATTAGATATCAAACAAATGCCTTACTTATTTAACGCGACTCACCGCCTGAGGTTATTAAGAAGCCATCCTCATGCCTTATGCATTTCACCTTTAATAATGATAAATGGAAGGGCCATAACTTTTCTTGCCCTATCTTGTAATCTTATAATTAGTAATGTCTCCTTATATTTCTCATATAAAAATGTACCATCCAATTGGACAATTGGCTTTAAGTGGTCAAATGCATCAATGTACAACTTAAACGTCCAAAACACCTTATGAAACGTAATCATTGACTTTGTATTTGATGTTATTTGTGGGCATTCCTTAGTAATAGCTTCAAAATATGAGCATGGATTGAAGTGTTGTATAGCAAACAACCATCTTGGTAAAATGGCATATGATCACTCCTAATTTCTATTTGTGATTGCAATTACTAGTTGCTTATCACACTATAGTTTTTTTTAAGACATAGTATATTAAAAGATGTTATGTATTCTCTTAATGACATCACAAATAGAAATAGAAGAATTTTCTCTAACTATCAACATAATATTCGATGCTATTATATTGGAGTATAACTTTAAATGATTTTGCAATAGCATGGAGGAGATACATATATAGAAGCATGCATACTTCATGATCCACTAGTCAATTTCTCCTTTTGATTGGTAGGTCCTTACCCACTAATTACATCGAATACTATACTCTTGACAATGATACTCGACATATTTTACTGAGAATTGGTGCCCCTTGAATGTATGGTGCAGGTGTATTGAATAAAGCTTCAAAGCATGATTCATTGACTACTTATTAGGAAACTACATACCAACATATATCTCTTAGTCATCATTTATATTAATTACCTTTTCCATGTCAGGCATCTCAGATTCATTTGCAATATTATTGTCAATCTAAGACAGGATGGCAAATATTTGATTAGAATATTAGTTTAAATGAAGCGGCTGGATGCCTATCAACATCAACACCATTAACATCATCATCCACATACTCATTGACATTTAGTGAAGCATCATATTAATCCTCAATCTCACACTCATCCATTATATCTTCTATCGCATCTAGGGGACTCGGAGGGATAGTATTACAGATTAATAGTTTAGACGAACTCGATTAGGATATGTGATCAACCAATGGCATTTATTGGGTATTGGAAGGTTGTGGCTCAAATGAATAGACATCTCCTAGGTAAGAGCTAAAGAAAGAAACATGTTCATTAAACCTATTGATTTGACTTGTAAATGGATGGACATCATGTACATCATTCTCCTCGATACTTAGGCTCACATTATTAGTAGAGATATGCGCATACAATTTTGGTACTCCCAGTTGGATGGGGGAGTGCTGATTTTCCTGTCATATTGTTTGGACATCTAAATTATCCTTCAAAGTACATAATAAGTACCAAGTTAAATTAAGTGACCGTAGGTATTGATATACCAATTCGGATACAAATTGTGTTGACTTAAGTTGTAGCTTTTTCCCAATCTCGACTTTCAATAGTTTGAGACTAATGTTAGGGTCAACTTTTAATAATTTTGGTTTGTCATATATAAATGTTGTCCCCTCATTGTTATAAAAAAATTTTTCATTTGCATAAATGCACATAATCTCCTTTATTCTACTCATTCGAAATCTTATTCCAATGTCTGTGTATAAACAAAAATATAACACAACATATTAATATTTCATGAAATATTAATATTTTATTAGAGTCAACATAATTATGTAACAATTAAATGTTTTATTATCCATAAAAATATATATATAAATCATCAATAATATGAACAATAGGAAGCATTTTGACATATGTATAATAATAATAATCATTATTATTATTATTGTCAATATAAAACTTTGTTATACAAAAAATAGAAAAAATAATATCAAACAACAATTATATTTAACATTTACTATAATATATTGTTCCACTATTGCATTAACAGTTGGTAAGCGATAAAAAATGAAAGGAGATAACAAAGAAATAAAATAGAAAAAAATAAGCTGTAAAATATGAGAAAGTAAATGAAGGATGAGAGGACTTTACAATATGCTAAAAACTAAAAAGAGTAAAATAGTCTAAAGCAGTAAACAAGTAGGAAGTAAAAGAGAATGAAATAAAATAGTCAAGAGTAATTGAGCAAGAAGTAAAAGAGAAGAAAACAAAATTGTTTAGGAGATAAGGAGGTATATATAAGGTGTTAAATATAAAATGTAACATTCACGTTCAACATCTTTAATATTTTAATAAATTAAACAATCATTTAAAAAAACCGACCTTGGTAAGTGAAAAGTCATTGACCAATGTCAGTGATAAAACACTAACCTATTGGACCAATGGCATTGACTCGAGAGTTAATTTTTTTGTTTTTTTTTAAATAAAATTCAAAGGGATATGGAGCATATAGCTTAGTGTCCTTTATAAATAATTTTTTTTATTAGAGAGACATGGAGGTTATAACTTATGTCCCTCATAATTAAAAAAAAAATTAGCCTAAAAAATTTTAAAGAAAAATTTATAACTTGAAACCACAGGCTCTACATTATAAAAAAAATTATTTTATATTTAGAGAAATAGATTTTAAGGTTATATATATTATAATTTTTTTTGTATATATGGGTCAAAAAACCCAATTAAACAATTGCATTTTTCATTTACATCGATTGAAGCCTTTTCATTTTAAGGTCAATTTTTTTATTTAATTTTTATGTTGACAGTTGATTCCAAATGCATGTCAATTTTGAAGCTTTTTAAATACAGAAATTATTGTTCTTGCTTTGCCAATCTTTACGTTGTTTAATAAAATCCTTGCAATATCAATCTTCAGAGTATCGTTCTCTTCATACTAACAAGTTCAATTTTTTAAGATCATAATATTACTCACAGTATCGTTATCTGCATACTAACTAGTTCAGTTCTAGATATCTTGCAATGCCAAACATATTTCCTATTTAATGAACCTGTTTTTATTTAAGGATACTTAGTTTGGACTGCCCAACAAAATGGATGAATTCTTCCTTGCAAAGTGAAGGACAGCAAATGACTAAGGGAAACACAATAAGGCACCACAATATAAGCATTTTGCAATTTTACTTAAATTGTAAAAAGCAGGCTCACATATTAATCTTAGCCAATTGATAAGCTAAAAATGTAAAGAAGCAAATATCAAAATCTTCTAAGACTAACAGAAAATCTTTTGAATGTACCTAATAAAGTTTCAAACTCCTTTGAGCTGTATAGTAGATGATTACTCTATTCCTTCTCCCACCATCTCATCTCGAGAAACCATGCAAGTTCCTCGTCTTTCGCCTTCATGATGGAAGACTTCAAATCAAATCATATGTCCCATAATTATAGTCTACAATAAAAGAGCTCAGAGGAAAAAAACATTGTGAGAAACAAAGCATGAGAGTTTGTCATAAAACAATCTCCTTAAGCTGTGGCACCACCAACTTTCTATCTAAGTACACCATTGAAATTGATAAAACCCTAAAAAATGGGAAAAGAGGGAATATTGTTGGAATAAAATTCAACATATGGGGCCATATATGTAAATATTTAAAAATGTGTAGTCATTATTTAATTAAGCCTAAATCATGTGATCTATTTGGAATTAAATTTTTAAGGCTTGAAGGTATTATTGTCATGGAAATGAATGTGTAGAGACCAAAGTGATATTACTAATTTGATGAGGGGCCAAATTGTAAATATCATAACTTAGGTTTCTCTATAAATAGGGGTCATGGTCCCTAGATTTCATTGTCGTGAAAACGATTCTCTCTCCCCTTCTCAGAAAACTTTCGACATTGATAATTTGAAAGATCTGGCTCGTGGAATCTTACGGTTCTTCTCAGACTATAGGTTCAGGTATGCTTCCGTTTCATGTTCTTATTTCAAGAATTGTTATGGATATGTTTTGTAATTCTGGTTAGATATGGATTGATCTGCATATATGAAGATGAACAATTGGTATCAGAGCCACCCATATCAATTCTTTAGAATAATTTGGATAATTATTAAGTTGAATTTAAGACTTTCTAGATCCATATCAATGTAGTGGTTTTGCAATTTTGTTGACGTGTGGATGAATTCTTTGTTTACGATTCACTTCTTGTGGTTATGATTGTGGAGATTTAATGTATAGTCTGCAACACCGATTTTAAAATGGATTTATGGCCATCTGGGTTTGCATGAAATTTTTAGAGTATAAGCATTAAAATATTTAAGAATTAATATATATATATATATATATATATATATATAATACTGTGCAAAACAACACCTTACAGTGCAGTAATGAACCATTTTTCTATCGTGGGAGTTTTGGTCGCCGGTCAACAACAACGTTCATTGGGGGCCTCACTGGTAGCCAATCATCCCTACAGGCCAGAAGACACATTCGATGCCATGAGGTTATGTTGTTTCGAAGATGAACAATTTAGGCGTTGGTTGGGCACTTGGATTCATTATTGTAACTTTTCAAAAAACAAAACAAAACTTTGAGAATGGCGTTGGTTTCACACCTTTAAAATATAGATGGGGTCCATATTGCCAAAAGGTTTCCTTTAACTTTTTCAATTGATAATATCATGGTGCATTTATATTCTAATATTATAATGAATAAATAAAGAAATTAGGAAGGGTGGCCGCGTCACTTATCCATATATATATTATGATGGTGTTATACATGTATATTCTAATGCATGTTATAATACATCTTTGAATTTTTTTTTGAATTTATTTATTATTTATTATTTTTATTTTCTAGTATTATGGATTCAGCAATTAAATTCAAATAAAGATATAAAGTATTATTTTTTAAATTACTTTACAGTTTTGGTTTATTATTCTAACTGAATTAATTGACACATGATGTCACTAAAGTGACCTCTCTTGTGAAGATTATTCATATGATGACCCTAACTTCTAATCATTATAATTAAGGTTAAATATGTGATTAATAATCATAAACCAGGGTTTCATGACATTAAGACTAATTACATTCTAAAAATCGAAAAAATTTGAACTTTAATGTTATTAGAGTTATCAATCATATAATTACAAGCATTCATGTACATAAGGGAAACAAACACTTATTTATAAACATTTAATTCTATTACCTATCAATTCATCACTCACAAGAATCTTCTACCAATGTTTCTAAGTCATTCCTTAAGATTACCATATGAAAAACTAAGATTTTCTGGTTAATATAAGGGATTCAGGACGTTCACCGTGACTAAATTTCCCTTAGCCCCGGAGTTTGTATTTTGATAACATAGAATGTAACCAATGAGAAATAGGCTTCATATTAGTTGTTGATGGATATATGAGTTTATGACACTTATTATGACTGGTAAACTTGTGTCTTAACTGACTATTTTAGTAATGAAATCATGTGATATATTGATTATGGATTGAGCTAGCAATGTATGAAGTATCCGATGAAAACATGATTGAATGACCATTGTGAGGAATTTATAAATTTGTTGATATAAGATCAATGAATGACTAGGAAAATTTACCTTTAAATGTAGGATGGGTAATGATATAATGGTTGGGGCAAATAAGCTAGATAGACACTATTAGAAACTTATAACAAGTGGGAGAGTGGCCCTAGAGAACTCCTAGATAGAGAGTGGAGAGTATGAGATAAGATTTTAGGAGTTGTAGGATCATAAGCCATTTCGCTGTGGTCAAAATATTATTAGCTGCGCCCAATAGAGGCGAAGTTGCCCAGGGAGAGTACCAGAGAGTAATTCGCCGCAACAAAAAGTGGAATTAGCTGCGACGAAATGTGAGAGGTAAAATTGAGAGTCGTCTAGAGGGTAATTCGCCACGGCTAAATGGGAATTGGCTATGACAAACTTTTATTAAAATGTGACAGGCATTCTAGAGAGGAATTAGCCTCGGCGAAAGGGGGAATTAGTCGCGGCCAATAGTAAGAGGCGAGCGAGGTAGGTTCTAGGAGGCTTTCTCGCCGCGACGCCGTGTAGGTTAGCCGTGGCGAAGGTCCAACTCACAGCGAATACAGATACATGATGATACTATACAAAGGTTAACAAAATTAGCATCTACACTATTCCACTCAGATTAAGTGTAGCTCCCCACATCAGGTCTCAGCTCATAGATGTTCATCCACTTGTTTGCCCTTATCCTTACCCGAAGAATCTTCACCTAAAATATTTAGCCCATGAAATGGGGTGAGATGCAAATCTTAGTAACCAAGGCAAATTTCGTCATATATTCCAGTTTAATTAACATATATGCATGATTTCACTTAAGCATTAGAAAACATATCAGTCATATCAATAAATAAAATAATTAGGCTATCATGATTACTATCCCATACTAGCAATTATATTTTCACATGTTAAAGGCCAATAACACCGGGAGAGGCCCATCCATGGCACCTACTCCCCATTGAGCACAACCAGGGCTCAGTGCATCTGGGGTTTGATCATAACCTGGTGCTCGATCGAAGCACATGCACGAATGGTAGCCGCACCACAGCTCCACCATGGACTCACAAGGCCCAATCACAATACAATAGATAGCTAACTAATTCATTCAATATTTCAAATCATTCATGCACAACAAATATAAAATTAAAACAGATATACGCATGAAATTAATATAGTCCCGGTTACCTTACTTGTTGCCAATCCTCTAAGAGCCAATTGAATGTTACTTCAGCCTACAGACATAAAACCAAGCCATTATTATCCTTAATCACAATTTGTATAAGCAAACCCATCACTAAAAAAAGGTTAAGCTATATAGGACTATTCAGAAACACTTATCCAATCACCACTAAAACCAAATTCAGATTCGGTAGCTCCTACCCTAGAAACCTTAAAATAACACTTCAAATTATGAGTAAATTCGCACAGAAACAATACCCATATTATAAATCAGCTATAGGGATCTCAAACTAGCAAAGAAAGCATCAAAATGGAGAGTTTATACTTACCTAATAACACTCTCAGCCCCAACCTACGAAATTTCACCAAAAAAATTCCAAACAACCACATTTCAGATTTTGGGTATGGTGAAAATACTCCAAATGAAAAACTAATCAAGCCAAAATGAAGAGAAAGAGAAAGGGATTAAGTTATATAACTATTACCTTAACTGAGTCTTACTCTAAAAGTGGGAAATGATGGATTTCTTGCCCTAAACCCTAACCTCCCTTCAAACCTCTAAATTTCTCTTTTGTGTTTCAGCAAAATGGGGAAGGGGCTGAAGTGTTTAGTTGGGTCTAATGTGGGTCATGGGCTGACCCAAGGGTCTAATGGCAAGTGGGTTCTGATTTAAACTTTATTGGGTTAGCTTCAATGTGTTGGACTGCAGACATTTAATTGGGCCAAACCAAGTTTGAAGGATTCAATTGATTTGGGTCTACTCAAGGGTTATTAGGCCAATTACAAGAGCTTATACAAGTTGGGTCTTGGGTTTCTAATTCATTAAATTGAACTGGGCCATCACTAAGTGTTATCTCTTGGGCCAAGCCTCACAATAAGGGTTGAGTTTACACATAAAATTCTTGGGCCTCCATTAGTCCCTAACTTTAGCCTTCTTAATTTAATTTAGGCATAAATGGGGTTTATAACTCAATTAAACCTCAAACTATTAATAATTTATCTCTCTAAAATTTTCATATTAATTATTCTTAATTATCCCAAATCCATGATTAATACCTTAATTAATTTTGGGGTGTTACAATTCACAAGGAATAATGGATGTTTTGTGTATGTATAATATTATGTGGGTGTATTAACTAGCCTAAAGGAAGGTTGATATCTAACTAATTTATACATGCATCTGTGATAATAAATATGTGACAATTATAAATTTTTCATGCAAATAATAATTCAATCCAAAGATGGTTTTATTATTTGGCAAAAATTATTGTCAATATTTGATCATTATAACAAGATTACCTCTTACAATTAATATTATTGTCCAAAGACTTGATATTAATGTTGTTAATGGTTTCTTGAATTGGGTTTTAATTATTTGAATTTATTGCTACAAGTTAAATATGTGAGTATGCTGATTGTGTTATATTCTTTTCTTTTAGCTGTTATATCTTCTATATTTGCCAATTTGAATTCCATACCTATTTTGAATGGGACCAATTTCAAGGAATGGAAAGAAAATGTTCAAATTGTTTTGGGCTGTATGGATCTAGACCTTGCACTAAGGACTGAGCGCCCTGCTTCTCTTATAGATGCAAGTTCCTCAAATGAAAGGAGGTACTTTGAGAAGTGGGACCGCTCAAATCGCATGAGTCTAATGATCATTAAGCAAGGCATTCAAGAAACCTTTAGGGGTGTGGTGTCTGAAAGAATCACCAATGCTAAGGATTTTCTTGCTAAAATTGAAAAACTTTGTAAAAAGTGATAAGGCAGAAGCAAGTACGCTTTTGCAACGCTTGATTTCCATGAAGTATAAAGGCAAAAGAAATATAAGGGAATACATCATGGAAATGTCTCATATAGCCACAAAGTTTAAGGAACTACAGCTTGTGCTACCTGAAGACCTCCTAGTGCATTTGGTTTTGATCCCTCTTCCTGTGCAATATAGTCAGTTTAAAGTCAGTTATAACTATCAAAAGGATCAATGGACTCTTAATTAGCTCATTTCCTATTTTGTGTAAAAGGAAGATAGATTGAAGTATGATAGCACTGAAAGTGCTAATTTGGTAAGCACCTCTAAGGGAAAGGGTAAAAAGAGAAAGAATTTTGAGGTTGTTAAGGGTTTAGCTCAGAAGAAACCTACTCAGGACAAAGATAAGTGTTTCTTCTGCAAGAAATCTGGACATCAAAAGAAGGATTGTACCAAGTATCATGCTTGGCATGTTAAGAAAGGTATGTCACTTGCTTTGGTTTGCTTAGAAGTTAATTTAGCTTCAGTATCTAGAAATACTTTGTGGATAGATTCTGGTACTACTATTCACATAAGTCTTTCTATGCGGGGTTGCTTGAGCTACTGAGAGTTAACTGATGTTGAAAGATACATTTATGTAGGAGATGGCAAGTAGTAGAAGTAGAATCAATTGGTCACTTTAGGTTACTATTAGAAACTGGTTATTATTTGAATTTAGTAGATACTTTTGTTGTACCGTCATTTAGACGGAACTTGATATCAGTTTCTGTATTGGACAAATCTGGTTACTCTTATTCATTTGGAAACAATAAGGTTTTATTATCTATTAATTCAAATATTATTAGAACTGGTTCTCTAATATATTATAATAATTTATATTTACTTGGCACAGTTGCATCCTATCAAGAAGCCTTGCAAGCGTCATCACATGATTCTAAGTGTAAAATTAATCAAGAAAATTCAAGGTCATTATGGCATAAGCGCTTAGGTCACATTTCTAAACCAAGAATTGAGCGAGTTGTGTTTGATGGCATTTTGAAAGATATAGACTTTACAGACTTTGATGTTTGTATTAATTGTATCAAAGGCAAACAAACTAAAGTTAAGAAAAAAGGTGCCCATAGAACCTCAGACGTCTTAGAATTGATACATACAGACATTTGTGGACCATTTCCTAAGCCCTCATGGAATGGTCAACAATACTGTATATCATTCATAGGTGACTACTCTAGATATTGGTATCTATATCTGATTCATGTCAAATTTGAGTCATTAGACATGTTCAAAATTTTTAAAGCTGAAGTTGAGAATCAACTCAACAAAAAAATCAAGAGCATTAGATCTGATCGTGGTAGTGAATACTACGACAGATATGACGGATTAAGTGAACAATGTCTATGACCATTTGCTAGATTCCTAGAGGAATAAGAAATTGTCCTATAGTACACTATGCTAGGATCACCTAACATGAATGGTGTAACTGAGAGGTGAAACTGAACTCTTCAGGATATGGTAAGGAGTATGATGAGTTATTCTAACCTGCCAGAGTCACTCTAGGGAGAAGCACTCGAGACAACAACCTATATTTTGAATCGAGTGCCAACTAAAGTAACTGCTAAAACACCTTATGAGCTTTGGACAGGACGAAAACCTAGTCTTAAGCATTTTCATATCTGAGAATGCCCAGCTGAAGCACGACCTTAGAGACCTCAAGAAAAGAAGTTTGACTCCAAAATAGTTAATAGTTACTTCATTGGCTACTCTAAACGTTCTAGGGGTTATAAGTTTTATGATCCCACACTTAAGACAATATTTAAGATAGGAACTGCTTGGTTTTTTAAGGATGTTGAGTTTGGGGAAAGAAATAAGGTTAGACATATTACCTTTGAGGAAGAGTCGGTTTCAATTCCTAAGCCGATTCCTATAACTACTTCTGACAATATTACCTATGGTTTCAATAGGATAATGTTGATCAAACCCCTATTGAAAATGAGGTAATTGTTCCTATGGAACAAACTCAACAACCAGAGTCATTACGTCAGTCTACTAGAGAAAGAAGAAATGCAATTCCAGATAACTACATTGTGTTTCTTTTAGAACATGATAGATATCATGGTATGGTGGATGATAATCCAATCAACACCCATCAAGCCATGCAAGATTCCAATTCTCGAAAGTAGGTTAAAGCAATGAATGAAGAGTATAAGTCCATGCAAGATAATAAATTTTGGAAACTTGTCCCATTATCAAAAGGTGTGAAACCCATTGGTTGCAAATGGATATTTAAAACCAATCGAGATGCAAATGGTAATATGGAGAAATATAAGGCTTGTCTTGTAGCAAAAGGCTTTATTCAAAAGGAAGAGATTAACTTTAAAGAGACTTTGGGCCTGTTTGATTTTTTTTTTGTTTTAATGTTTTCAAAATAGACATTTTTTAGAATAAATTTTGAAAACAAAAAAATTAAAAAATTTGTTTGAATCATTATTCTAAAAAGTAATTATTTTCTATTTTTTTCTTGATTCTACAAAATAAAAGTTACAAAACACCTAAAAAATGTTTTGATTTTTTTGTTTCCGAAAACAAAATTTTATTTTTTTGTTTTACAAAACACTTCATAAAAACACATTATCAAACAAGTTCTTTTGTTTTTTTTTTGTTTTTAAAAACAGAAAACTATTCTGAAAACAAGAAACCAAACAAGCCATTTCTCTCTGGTTTCTATGAAAGACTCCTTTAGGACAATCATGGCATTAATTGCGTACTTTGATCTTGAGCTTCATTAGATGGATGTCAAAACAACTTTTCTTAATGGTGACATTGATGAAACAATCTATATGGTGCAACCAGAAAACTTTAAGTCAGGAGACCCAAAGAAAATGGTTTGCAAATTAAAGAAATCCATCTATGGACTTAAACAAGCTTCCCGACAGTGGTATTATAAATTTCATCAAGTGATTACTTCATTTGGTTTTGAGGTAAATTTCATCAAATTCATGTTCCTGGTTTTGTATGTGGATGACATACTGCTTGCCACTAATGATATAGGTATGCTGAAAGAAACCAAGAGATTTTTATCAATGAATTTTGAAATGAAAGATCTTGGTGAATCCTCCTTTGTATTAGGAATCCAGATACATTGAGATCGTACTTGGGGTATTTTTGGATTATCACAAAGGAATTATATTGAGAAAGTCCTCCAAAAGTTTGGCATGCAGAATTACAAATTGGGTAATACCCCTATTGCTAAAGGAGACAAGTTTAGCCTCAGTTAGTGTCTTAAAAATCAACTTGAAATTAAAGAAATTAAAAAGATTCCATATGCATCAGCTATAAGAAGTCTAATGTATGCTCAGGTTTATACGCGTTGGGATATTGCGTACATTGTTGGCATGCTTGGCAAATATTTGAATAATCCTGGAATGGATCATTGGAAAGTCGCCAAATGGGTTATGCACTATTTGAAAAGAATGAAGGATTATATGCTCATGTATCATAGATCAGATCATTTAGAGATCATAGGGTATTCTGACTCTGACTACACTGGATGCCAAGACACTAGAAAATCCACTTCGGGTTATATTTTTTTGTTGGCTGGTGGAGCTATTTCTTGGAAAAGTGTTAAATAGACACTTATAGCCTCTTCTACCATGGAAGCAGAATTTGTAGCATGTTTTAAGGCATCTAACCATGGAATATGGTAGCGAAACTTTATCACTAGGCTACTCATATTGGGAAACATAAAAAGACCACTGGAATTGTATTGTGACAATAGATCAGCAGTTCTTTATTCCAATAACAACAGGAGTTCATCTAAGTCTAAGCACATTGACATTAAGTTCTTGGTTGTGAAAGAAAGAGTGCAGAGTGGACAAATATCTATTGAACACATTGGGACAAACTCCATGATAGTAGGTCCACTTACGAAAGGATTACCACCCATGGTCTTTCATGAGCATACTGCTCACATGGGTGTTGTTATGTTTGAGGATACTTTGATATAGTGGGAGTATATATTTATGTTTGATGTAATATATGTATATTTTCTGATCAGAAATAAAGTTATTTAGTATTCAATTATTATGTTTCACTCTATCACCTTATACTAAAATAATGATCTCACCAAAGTAAGGTAGGCCCAGTTGAAAAATATACATGTATAGGTCACATTGTATGTAATTTTTCATGCTATACATCCATGATTGATCTATGTCATTTGATTGTATTAGTATACGTGATCATTGTTAGGTTTAGTCATGATTAAATGTGACAAAAGCCTCTTTGATTATATATTGATGCAATTAATGAACCAGATTGCTTGTACCTTGTATATATAATGGCAAAAGTTTATGAGCTCATGAGGATAAGCACATTTAAAAAAAAAAGGTTTACATATATGGCCCAATGAGAGATTGTTGGAATAAAATTCAACATATGGGGCCACACATGTAAATATTAAAAAATGTGCGGCCATTATTTAATTAAGCCTAAATCATGTAATCTATTTGGAATTAAATTTTTAAGGCTTGAGGGTATTATTGTCATAGAAATCAATGTGTAGAGACCAAAGTGATATTACTAATTTGATGAGGGGTCAAATTGTAAATATCACAACTTAGGTTTCTTTATAAATAGGGGTTGTGGTCCCCAGATTTCATTGTCGTGAAAAAAGTTCTCTCTCCCCCTCCCATAGAACATTCAAAAAACTTTCAACATTGATAATTTAAAAGATCTGGCTCGTGGAATCTTATGATTCTTCTCAGACTATGAATTCAGGTATGCTTTTATTTCATGTTCTTATTTCAAGAATTGTTATGAGATATGTTTTGTAATTATGGTTAGATCTAGATTGATCTGCATATATGAAGATGAACAAATACATGTATACAAGATGGAAAAAAGCTCTAGTGCACTCACCTGACAAACTTTGTGTGTAGAGAAACGAACATAGAGCAACTTCTGTGAGGAGATCATAAAAGATAAGTAGAGAAAATAAAATAATCCATAGAGAAAGTTATTATAGTTATATATATAAATGTGGTAGGAGACTAAATTTCAATTCAAAGTTTATGATGGTTATGTGATTGAATATATTTTATTACTCAACTTTTGAGACAAATATTATTGATCAATTTTTGATGCAAATAGTAAAGGTCAATTTATTCCCAATTTCATTAGATAATGAGAAAAAAAAGAATTAAAAGCAATGATATTTAAGACAACTTATAAATTTGCCTAAAATAAGATGATAAGATCCTTATTAGCCCAATTTGCAGTTGCTATAATCAAGTTATAGTTTCCAATCAAATAGTAAAGGTGATATTCTAATTGAATTGTACTCTTACTAGTTTCAGGATTTATTAAGGTTATTATTTCTATCCATTTTCCTTCTTTTGTGATTTCTAAAAGAATAAAGTTTTCTAATGGTTGAGTTAAATCAATTTTAGGGGTGTTTGGTTGAAGTTCTGCTATCTGGGATTTTATTGGAATTTCTGCTAATCGGCTGGCTTCATAATTACTATGGCTTCGAGATCTAATAAATGGTCTAATTATAGGTTGAGCTTCTTGAATACTTCTTTGTGGATGTATATTAATATTAACATCAGTGGGTGTATTAATTCGAATACTTCGGCTTCTTGATCTGTTATTAAAAGTTATTCTAGAAGGGTTTTCTTCTCCTAATTCTCTGGTATGATCTAATTCTAAGTATAAAATGTTTATCTATTGTTATATTTCCTAAATTGCGTTTATAAATTTTATGTTCATTAGAAAATACTAGTCCAACCATTTCTGTTATACTAATTATTCTACTTCCTAGAGTCATTTTTATTCCTTGTAATTTATGATAAATAACCAATGTTTGGTTCATATTTGATTTGGCTTTAGAGATAGCAAAGTTTGTGTTAACTGTTAATTTTAATTTTTGGTATATTAAATTTTCATTTAATGCTCCTAATATACTATTAAGGACACTATCGATAATTTGATTATCAATAATTAATAATTCTATTGGAGTGTCTATTCTGGCTTTAAAGTAGGTTTTTATTAGTAATTGTACTCCGGGGATATAAATTTCTGTTATTTCATCCTTAATGTCTAGTTTTTGGATTTCTTGTTTGATTAAGGTTTTATCAATTAAAAGTATTCTTAATAAAGGCTTTTTGATATTCAACTATTAAAGTTTCAGATAATAATTTTGGTAGCTTATGATAAAATAAATCTAAATAAAATCTTTTTTTGTCATAATTTTGAAGTCTTGCTTCATAATAATATTTTTTAAATTCACAAATATATTGGTTTAAATCGTTGGGTTCTAAGGTACATATCCCTATTTTATGTAATTTAGTTATAACTCTATGTATTTTAGTCTGTTTGTTGGCTCCTACACTTCGTCCTAAGAATTCGTTTCTTAATATTTGTTCATATTTTCTAAGTAATAATGAATAATATTCTCTGCAACTATTATAATTTTCTATTTTCCTTATATTTTCTCTAAATGCTTCAGTTTGAGTTTTCCACCATTCTAATATTATTCTTGTAAAACTAGATTCAACTACTAGGGGGCAGAATTAGTGTCTATACTTCGGTGTAATAATGCTATTAATTGAGTTTTTACCCATTCTTCTAATCTTGTTTCAATATCTAATTAACAATCTAAATTTAACCATATGCTTATGTTTGGTATTTGTTGGGTTTCATATTGTTCTAATGGAGGAGGTAAGAAATTACTTTTTCCTGTTGGAGTATAAATAGTTTCAAATATAAATTCATTATTGGTTTCTTTTAAGGGTTCTTTATGGCGTAATTCAGTATTACTGATTTCAGTTTCTCTATTTATTATAGGTATACTAGTTTTTGTTGTGACTTGGTTATATCTTTTTTTGGTTTTGTAGAGTAGATATTATGGATGAATTTTAATTGTTTTTTTTCCTCTTTATCGAGTTGGTCTAAATATCTCATGAATTTTAATGTTTCTTCTTCATTTCTTCTACACTGTTTGGGGAAATATATTCGGTTTCTTCTATGATGGTTACAGCTTTTTCTTTTAGTTTTTGAATTTCATTATATATAGTCCATAAATTATTATTAATGACTTCTTGTCCTCATTTTAATTCTTCGATTATAATTCTAGTTTCATAAATCTGTTCATTCATAGGTTTGGTTTTTATTTGTGATGTTGATACTTCTCCAAATACAACTTCATTAAATAGTTTCATCATGTTCATTTCCTGGTCTTCTATTATTGGTTCGATTCTATTATAGATTCTTAAGGTGTGACTTATTCGATCAATCTTTCGATATATTATATTCACTTTAGAACTTATATCATGTATTTCATTATTCATTAATTGACACAGCAGTAGATCAATTCATATTAGGAAGATAAGATTGGAAGTACTATCCTTAATCTCATATAAAAAAATTAAAAATTTATATCTTAATTGTCTTCAGATACACAAAGAGATAAAGTTAAGATATAAAATAAATGGCCAAAAATTTGAAATAATTTTCAAAATTAAACAATATTAAAGTTAAGATATAAAATAAATAGCCAAAAATTTGAAATAATTTTCAAAATTAAACAAAATTTTTATGAGAAAAAGTTTTGTCCACAATACAAATCTAACATGAAGGGTTAAATTTGCGACTGCATTAATTACCCATATGAAATTGCTATAATATAATATACAGATAGATAGAAATAGATATACAAATAGATAGATGGAACAAGCACACGTTTTTTTTTTGGGCAAAAAATACTATTTTTAAAAATGTCATATTATATATTATAAAAGTTGCGTCCAAAATTATAATGAGTTAATATTATCAAATATTTTTATTTTCTTTAATTTTTCATAGATTATGACATGTGTGTATGTATATAATTTTTTTCAAAGATATATTTTTAATAATTAATAAGAAGATAAATGATAACTGTTATTAATAAAAATACAATTATATAAGAGAAAACTTGTAGTGATAATCAACCATCAACCAGTGTATATAAATTAAATCCAAATAAATCAATTTTAAATTTTAACTATACGTTATTTTTTTTAGGAGACAAAATTAATGATATATATTTTTTAAACTAAAATGAGAGTTCAATAAAATATAATCAAGCCAAACATGCCGCGGAGTATGTCCTATGCGCAGGCCTTCAGAAAATGTGCCAGTTGTCACTTTTTTAGTGGTAGAGGTGACAAAGCCTTGATACTTGTTTTTTTTTTTGGGCGAGGAGGAGGGGCCGATGGCACTGGACAAGAGGACTCTTACCGTCCCACATGTGAAAAGTGTATAGCTACTGGTAATATACGAAACAGGGAAGCGAAATAGGCGCAGGCGATATAAGGAAACTTATTATATTTTACCTGCTCTCACTCTCTTTCCCCCTCTCTAAAACCCTCTCTGGATTTATCTCCGATCTAATCCAATTTATGGCAGATTTGCTGATTTGAGCGATCTGATCTTTGGTTTTGCCGTTTTCTTCGTGGTAATATGTCTACTAATCCTAACAGCTAGCATCATTTTTGTTTGGTAGATTGATTTCTTGAGTATGTATGTATGTGTATTTTATCTTTGATTTTCACATTTTTCTGGACTATGACAGTAATTTTGAATCTGGGTTGGTTGTTGATTTGGATACCTTGTATGTTTTTGATGTGCTTCAGTTGTTGAAGAAGAAAGAGGAATAGAGAGCGAGATTGGATTCGATTTGATTTGATCTATCAATGGCTGCTCCTGTGCCTCCAGGGGCACCTAGACCCGGCAATAACCCTCCACCACCACCCCCAAATTACAATCCTAATTTTAGAGGCACTCACGATTCACTAGCTGATAATATGCAGAATTTGAATCTTAATCGGCCTCCCATGACCTCCAATCTTGCTACTAGACCTCCGCCATTTGGTCAGTCGCCGCCTTTTCCATCTTCATCACCTTCCCCGGGGATTCCTGGCCCCTCACCTCCATTTTCACGACCTGGTCCGCCTCCAGTTGCGCAAGTGAGACCTGCAGTGCCTGTGTATGGGCCGCCATCATCTACATTACCCCCAAATTTTGTGCCCGGAAGGCCTACTGGGCCACTTACTAGTCAACCTTTGCCTTTAGGGTCAAGACCCCTTTCTAGTACTCCGCCATCATCTACAGGCAGTCCTGCAGCACCAGTTTCGGGGGGACCTTATCCTGGTGGTTCTCCACCAACCCATCTAGTTGGGCCTTCACAGTCAACTCTGAGTGTTCGTCCTAATGCTCTCACTCCCCCACCATTGAGTACCACCCGGGTCATGCCTCCTTCAAGTATATCAGGTAATTTGATGAGTAATGGGCCACCAGTATTTTCTTCAGGGGCTTTGCCAGGTCGCCCTCGATTTCCTCCAATTAACAGTGCTCCACAACTGCCTGTTGGGCCTCCAGTGGTCAGAACTCCTCCAGGCCCTGTTGTGCAATCTCAGCTGCCTTCTTCTGCTGCACCTCAAGGCATAATGCCACCTCCAGGTTCACCTTTTGGAGCACCTTCTTGGCAGATGCAATCCCAGCAGGTAGCTCTTCTCCATATCTGCAGAGTGTATTTAATAAATTGTAATCTAAATTTTGCTTATAACATTTTTTGAATGGGTTGATAAAAATGATGTGATCCACTCTTGTATGTACCACGAATAAGTATTAGACTTTTTTCTGCATGTATAAAGAAAAAAAAATTGGTGGCTGCATGGTTTTTGCTCATGTAGGTTGGTGTTGAGGTAGAAGAATGAATGCTTGAGCTATAGTTTTGCTTCTTATGGGAAAAACAGAATGATCACATGATCATAATTTATACCAAAGAAGAAAAATGGTCATGTGAGATTTTGTTAATCTATGCATTTATAAATAAGGGTTCTAAATGGAGAGATGATGACTATACCTGACCCAACAAAGATGTGGGTTCTAGAACCATGTTCTTGGTTGTATGAGGTTTCAGAGGGAATAGAAAATTTGTTATGTTTGTTCTTAAAAGGTGAAGATTTCATAGATGTTAAGTGTGGTTCCTTAGTTGGTTCTCCACGAAGATGGCCTATTAGAATTATTGGATTCTAAAGTTTCAATGGTTTTTAGGAGCAAAAGGTGCCTTTTCTATTGAGAGACATGAAAACTGCTGAAGAACAAGGTTTAGATACTTTGATGTATACAAGGACTCCTAGAAAATTACATTAAAATGTAAGACAACATAGTTAAAAGCTATGAGATTGAACAGCTCTTCTTCACATATTAGTTTTTTCAGGGCTTTTGTTATTTTGTTCTGTTTTCATATTTGACTTGTTTTCTTTGGTTCAAGACTTCTTATCAACATTGTGAACTTCCATCTCTTATTTTATGGAAAAAATAGTTAAAGACCAAGAAATTCTCCTAATTATACTGTGGAAATCACAACACCATTTGCTACTTATATGTCTTGCTCCAAACAAACAACAGAACATTTTCCTTAAGGAGTATCTCGTGTAGTGTTAATTGAGAAATTCACTACCATGTAAAATTGTATTTATGTGACATATTCTGATTAAAGTGGTTAAGGGAGAAAATAATGAAACACAGGTCAAGAAATCCTCTGATTACAGCCAATGAAGAGAATTCCCAAAAGCCTTTTTCCCATAGTTATTGGGCCTGCTTGGCTGCACTGCAAAATTTCTGGTTCTTTGATAACTGCTTGTTAAATATATAACAAGGAAGCAGCTTAGTTTTTGGCCAAAACGTTTCAATGAGTGCTTTTAGATACTTTATTAGTGTGTTTAGATCACATTTGTAGTTTTTTTTTCTTTTTTATTTTATTTTGTATTTTTGTCTGAAAACTAATAATTTCTAATTGTAAATTTTGTTCACAGGAGAAGCTTCAATTCCTGGCTTAATAACATAACTTTTCTGCTTCTGTTTAATCGCTCAGTTTGAAACACATCTCTTTCTGTTGCGTGACATAGCTCTTTTTGTGATAATATACCTACACACACACACACACACACATACACACACATATATTTGTTTGAAACATGGTTGATTTTCTTTCCCGTGTCTAAAATATTTCCACTATGTATCTGATCTGATATGCATATGTTTCTTTACTATCTGATACACTACCTCAATACGATATTTGGTTCCTATCTTATTTGATGTTTTAAAACTCCTCTATTCTCTAGTGTGTGTGTGTGTGTGTCAAGTAACTATTGTTAAGCTGTGATTGCCATATGATGTTTGAGAAATTAGTATCCTATTGTAAAAATTTAAACAGATGAATGGATATTCCAGCAACGGTAAACTTTTTCGTAAGGGGTGTACATAACCTGCCAGCCCATTCAAACCCGACCAAATGGGAGGGTTTATGGCTTCGCATGGGTGAAAGGTTTGTTCAGTCTAATTGGGTCTAGATTCTAAAAGGCATGCAACATTAAAATGGATGCTGGGTGTGTCAAAGTCTTAATTTTTGCAACCTGACTCACCTAAACCTGATAAGTTTGGATGACCTAAAACTAATGATCAGTGATGGATGATGATTTTTTCCCCCCAATATTGGTCAGTCGGGTTGAGTTTTGTGTCAAACCCGATCAATGCTCATGCTTACTTTCCATATGTATAGTTGTCAATGTTTACTATTCGTGTGCTTTCTTGTAGTATCCTGCTATATCTATCAAAATTAGAATTGTGTTGAGCTATGTTTATATGCTTTTATTCATCTAATTGAAAATCAATCTGAATTCTGAATATTTGGAATTCCATAGATGGCACCACCTCCAGTTCCTGGTCCTCCACAAACTCCTCAGATGTTTGGGATGCCACCTCCACTGCCAAATCAATCTATGACAGCTACCATATCACCTGCTGTTGGTCAAACGGGAGCCCCAATGGCAGGGCCATCAAAAATTGATCCCAATCAAATTCCTAGGCCCACTCCAAGTTCCTCAGTGATATTGCATGAAACTCGTCAAGGCAATCAGGCAACTATTCCTCCGGTATTCATCAGAAAATTCTATTTAAATGGCATGCTGCTAAATGTGCCTCCATTTTCTGTCTTTGTTATCATTAGTTTTTAACTTCCTTTCTCTAATACCATCATGGTTCCGTAATTTCTTTTTATAGAATTTTAATTTGTATTTTCATAACCAATGTAATCTGAAAGTGATGTATATAGTATTAGTCCCCCCCCCCCCCCACCAAATGCTGCCTGTTCTTATTATTTTTTTAAATGTGGTCCAGCCCGCTACAAGTGATTACATTGTAAGAGATACAGGAAATTGCAGTCCACGATACATGAGGTGCACAATTAATCAGGTCAGATTTAAAATAAGATATTTAATTTTAGCATTGAATCTGATCATGAGAAATGCTAGGATTTTTAAGCCCAATCTCTTGCTTTTTGCCTCTTGTTTGGATGGAGTTGTATTTGTGGCATCTTTGTGGTGCTTAGCTAATGGTTACTTTCGTGGATTGCATGGTCAGATATAGAAAGATGGGAAGTCTCAATTCTTTTGATGTATTTATTATGCTTTGTGTAGTTTTATTTTATTATTTATTTTTTGCTTAACATTATGTCACATTCCTTGGCATTGTATTATTTTCTCCTTCTGATAGTTTTTTTCTTTTATCTAAACAAATTTTTAGTTTTACAATAATCTTCATGGTGTTGGTTCTCAAAGTTCTGAAAATGTTAGAATTTTCATCATGCCTTATTGATTTGTTTTCCTTCGCTTTGTTCTCTCTGGTGAATGTAACAGATTCCTTTCACTGCTGACCTTTTGGCAACATCAGGAATGCAATTAGCATTGTTAGTCCAGCCTTTGGCCCTTCCTCACCCCTCTGAGGAACCCATCCAAGTAATGCCTAATGTTTCCTAAATTTTAAGTTTCTTCATCTGTTATCAATTTTAATTAAAATGATAAATTAATAGTTTCTTTATCTCATCATTTTTTAATTGAAGAGGTAGATCTTTTGGCTAAGTTTTTGCAATGTCAAACTTTAGTTGATTGATTCTAGTCACTTGCACATGGATTATAGTATATTATCACGTTCAAAGTTTTTGGAGTATGGATCCTGTAGTTTATTTGGACACATTCTGCACTGCATCATTATCTTAACTAGGTAAATAAATAGTCAGGAGATTGTTGTAGCTATGTCAAATGTTTGATGGCCTGCTAGCTGTTTAATGGTGTATCTGCTTGAATTTCTCTCAATGTACTCTGTCTATTGATTGAGGATAGTAAATCAACTAGCCACTATTACACTTTCTGTTCAAATTGTAGCTTGCCTTCTCTTCCTTCTCTTTGACAGTATTCACTTAGGGAATGCTAAAAGGAACTCTGCTATCCCAACGAAGTCACCATCTCTTCTTTTGAAGTCTTTTGACTGTTGGCATTTTACATTGTGCTTAGCCCATTAACTGATTTCTTCTAATAACATATGGTATGTCTATGCTTGTTTTATAGTTGTGGATAATTCACTTTGTCCTATTTCCCTTTTTTCTTTTTGTGGTAACAAAAAAATTTATGAGCTAAATGGGTTGTTCTTTTTCTATCATTCTGCCTTTATTGAGGAGTTAATGTAAATCATGATAAATATATCTGCCATCTTATTGCCTCATTGTCTTATAGGTTGTGGATTTTGGGGAGAGTGGCCCTGTCCGTTGCTCACGTTGCAAGGCCTACATAAATCCTTTCATGAAATTTGTTGATCAGGGAAGGCGTTTCATCTGCAACTTGTGTGGTCAGTACAATTTATTTCTGCTATACAATTACTCATCTTATTGAGTAGTTTTTAGCTTGGTTCAATTGTTTGTTAGAATGTAGTATGGAAGTTGCCAACTGTATTAATATCTACTTTAGTTTCTTTCCCCTTGGAGTCAAGAAAGGGGACTTGCGAAAGAAATTACAGCTTTACTTTGATTGACAGACAGGGTTGGTCTGCAGGATGGTTGAATATCATGAATTGTATGCCAATTTTTTGTGTTTGATGCTCATTTTACTTGATGGTAAATTTTAAGTATTTAACTGTGATCTCAAGTTGTGTGTATCACATGATTTATAGCTTGGTGAAGACAAGGATTTCTTGTGGCATATGTAGACTGTCTCAACTTTTTAAAACTTGTGTGACTGGTTTGTTTACAAGTCCTCCTTATGATTCTGATATCTGTTGGATCTTTATGATGGGACCCTACAATGTCTAGATTTGTTATACAGTCAACCCTATGGGTCTGACTTGTATATCTGTTTTACAGGATTTACTGATGAAACTCCACGTGACTACCACTGCAATCTAGGTCCAGATGGTCGGCGTAGAGATGCTGATGAAAGGCCTGAATTGTGTAGAGGAACAGTTGAATTTGTTGCTACAAAGGAGTTCATGGTTAGTTTATTTGGAATATGCTGACTTTATGAATATGCCTTTTGGAGAGTTTGTTGCTTTTATTGGTTGTTTATCATTGGGATATTGAGTTATGGATGATGTTGATTTCAAATATAGTACATTTGATTCAATGACATTTTGGCGAATAGAATCTTACCTAACGGTCCACATTATCAAGTGAAACCAAGACATTGCATATTGCAATTAGAACTTGTGACTCCTGGCTTCTTCACGTTACAATTGTGTCTTTCCTGTGAAATTTGATGCCAAGTGCATCTAGTGGTGTTGTCAAAGGCGTGTGAAATAGAAGTTCTTGTGAAATAGAAGCTCTCTAAGACTAACAATTTACAAACTTTGAGCATTTGTGTGTGCAACTTTGTTAAGACTTTGACTAGTATCTGATCTTTATTGGTCAAAACCCTGACCCTTGTAAATAAGCCTGACACCCTATAATCTAAACTGAATTCCTGATATTTCATCCTATTCTGTTGCCTAAAAAATTTGCAGCATGAAGAATGTAGATTGTTTGTAGAAGTGACACTCCTTTTTAAAAATTCATGTATCCAAGTTCAAGGAAAGCAATTAGGGTAATACTATAGGAAAGCAATTATGGCTATCTGTAAGTGAAGGCCATTAAAATTCAGGTATAATTATCTTATTAACAGCCTGCGCCGAGGATTTACTAATTTTGTCAAACAATAACATAGAAGCAATGCCAAGAACATAGAAAATAAATGAGAAACCTGAATATAGCCAATGTCTCTAATTAAGTAATTTTGCTTTATGGGGCTTTTGTTGGTTTGTTCTGTTTTGTGCCTTTTTCGTATTTTGTTGTTTGTGGATTTTGTTAGGCATATTAATTGTGTAGAAGGAATTAGTTAAGTCTGTTATTAGTAGTTAATAACAGAATAATTATTAAGGGAATTAATTAGTTAGAGTTTCCTAACTAACTCTTATATAGCTGTGTAACAGAGGAAGCAAGACTGTTATGTCAGTTGATGAATTCAGATTTGTAATTCTCCCTCTATTCTCTATTCTTCTATCATTCTATTCCCTTTTTACTTATCAAGTGGTATTAGAGCCACTTATTCATGGACCATGGTTGAAACTACACGATCACAAGCTTCTATGTGCGAAATAGAAGGCAGAGTTTGTTTGACTGTGGAGCAGAGAGTATCAAGTTAGATGGATCAGAGGATGATGGCAATGGAGTAGAGAGTGTTGGGCATTCAAGAATTGATGGAAGGAATGTTGGCACAGATGACCCAGATGATGAGGTTGATGGAATTGACTAAGAGGGCCAACATCGAGAGGCGCAGAGGAGGACAAGAACAACAGGGGTATAAAGATTACTAGCTGCCACTGGTTTTACGCAGATGGAATCAGTCGCAATGATATTCTTGGCTGGACTTTGAAGTGAGATGTATTTCCAATTGGACAAGACACCTGAAGAGAGGAAGGTTGCAATGGCAAGCTTCCACCTCGATAAGAAGGCTTTTTGATGGCATGAGTTGTTTGAAACAATTCAAGAAGGTAGCACAATTCTTTAGGAGGTGTATTAAGAAGCTGTTAAGAAGAGGTTTAGGCCTGTGTATGAGGACCCAATCAAGGAATTAATGCATTAAGGCAACATGGTAATGTTAGTGACTATCAAGATGCCTTTGATGACTTAACTTGCAAATTGAAGTTACTAGAGGCATATTTGATTAATTGCTTCATTGCTGGGCTCAAGAAGTATATAGCAGCTGGAGTCAGGTTGTTTAGGCCTAGAACATTATTAGATACTATGAGGATTGCTAAGCTACAAGAGTTAAACTGCCATTCAACAACCAAGAATGAATGAGGCAAGATTGTAGCAAGAACAGGGTCTTGGAGAAGTTGACTTTATGGAAATAAAGAGAAGTCAATATTTGTAAGAAATGCCATGGGTATCATGAACAACAATAAACAAGAGAAGCAAGGGGTAAATAAAGAAGGTTTTAGATTAAATAAGATACTTACACCTGAGGAAATTGAGGAACATAGAGCCAACAACCTATGTTACTTTTGCCATGAGAAGGATACTTTCAAGGCAATTCATGTCCTCAAAGGAAGAACATGCAGATACATTAATGGAGATTGAAGAGAATCACGATTTAGTAGAAGAAGAAATTACAGAACAGTGTATAAGGAAGGAAGTGTTAGAATCAATTCCAAAAATCTACTTAATGCTGTAGAAGTTGTTAATGGCAATTCGACAATGGGAGTGCAAGGGTACATAGGGAAGGTGGTCATCTGGATCTTAATAGATAGTGGTAGTACCCCTGATTTTCTAGACCTTCAAATAGTCAGGAAATTAGGGTGGCCAATTGAGAAATTAGAGGAGACAGAAGTTATAATGGCAGGTGGAAGTAAGTTGACTATTCAAGGAGTTTGTAAGCAATTTAAATGGTAGATGCAAGGGGAGGAATTCAGTACAAAGGCGTTTGTAATTCTTTTGAATGGGTGTGATATGATTCTTGGCATACAGTGGTTGAAATCAATAGGATGGGTGTAGTGGGATTTTTCTGACCTCACTATGCTGTTTTGGTAGAAAGAGAAACTGGTGATATTAGTAGCAAATAGTCCAAATAAGTGGAAGGTGGTGACACATAAGCAAATACAAGAAATTAAAGGAGAAGAAGAGGCTCAGTTTTTTTTTTACACAATCTGTACAAAAGGCAAAGGAAGGATCAAGTTGTAGGGCTATTCAAATGAAAGAAGAGAAGGGAGTACTCAAAGTTATACAAGAGCTTCTAGCTGAATACCAACATGTTTTTGAAACTCCTGATTAACTACCATCTTTTAGACAAGGTCACAAGCACAGCATTAACCTCTAAGAAGGGACAAATCCTATCAACATTAGACCTTATAAGTATCTTGCACTCAAAAGGATATTATTGAGAAAATGGTGGATAAATTATTACAAATAGGGGTTAAGAAGAAGGATGGGTCATAAAGAATGTGTATCAATTACAGAGAACTGAATAAAAAGACAATTAAGTTCCAATTCCAATAATGGAGGAGCTTTTAAGTGAGTTATATGGAGCTCAATTTTTAACCAAGCTAGACTTGAGGGCTGGATACCATCAAATAAGAATAGATCCAAGCGATATTGAGAAGACAGCTTTTAAACTCATTCAGGCCATTATGAGTTTGTTATGATGCCATTTGGCCTTACAAATGCACTAGTCACATTTGAAGCAGTTATGAACAGTACTTTTAAGGAGTTCTTAAGAAAATTTGTCCTTATTTTTTTCGATGACATTTTATTCTATAGCCCAACATTGGAAAACACTTAGATGGTGTTAGAAGTTTTGTAGAACCACCAATGCTTTGTCAAGTTAAGTGTTCATTTGCTTCAAGGCAAGTGGAGTATCTGGGTCATATTATTACTTCTGCAGGGGTTGCTATGGATCCACAAAAGGTTCAGGTAGTGCAATAGTGGTGAACACCAACTACAATGAAGCAACTCAGATTATTCTTGGCAAGTTACTATCAAAGCTTTATCAAAAGATACGGAGAAATAGCAAGGCCATTGACTAAACTACTTAAACATAATAATTTCTTATACCTAATTTTTTTGAAACATTCATCATGGAGATTGATGCATCAAGCCATGCTATAGGGGTTATCCTTTTGTAACAAAGTCAACCTGGCCTTATTATCTAGACATGCAACACTTTCTGTGTATTAAAAAGAACTCTTGGCTGTGGTGCAAGCAGTGGAACAGTGGCATCAATATTTGGATGGGAGGCATTTTATTATAAGGACAGATTAGTAGAGTATAAAGTACTTAATTGGATCAGAAACTTAAAATATCATTCCAACTTGTTTGGCTTGCTAAATTAGTTGGTTATGATTATGAAATTTAGTACAAAAAGGGCAATGACAATAAGAGTGGCAGATGCACTTTTCAGCATTCAAGGAGCTCAATTGTTACAAATGGCAGTATCTTCAATTTCCACTGATATGTGGTAGCAAATTAGGGATTCATCTCAACAGGATGATAATTTTAGAGCTATAATTACTCATTTAGCACTTAAGCAAAGGGTGCTTGGTTGGATGCATTCTTCTTCTCAAGGAGGATGTTTAGAAGAAAAGGTGACTTATCAATGAATGAAAGCTTTATTTTGGTGGAGTAAAATGGAGGCTGACATTTAGCTTTTCATCAAGCAATGTGACACGTGCTAGATTTAAGCATGAAACTATTCCTAATCTTGGTTTACTTCAACCATTACCTATTCCTCAAGGTATTTGGTTAAGTTTTTTTATCATTGAAGGGTTACCAGGATCAAAGGGTAAGGGTACAATTATGGTGGTAAGTGATAGAATGAGCAATTATGCTCGTTTTATTGGTCTTACACATCCCTATATATTAGTTACAGTAGCTCAGCAATTTTTAGACAACATTTATAAACTTTATGGCGTTCCAGCAAAGGTTGTCTATGGCAGGGACCTTATTTTTATGAGTAACTTTTGGAAGAAGTTTTTGAGGCAGTTGGGGGCTGAACAAAATCTAACTTCATCATACCATCCTCAATCTGATGGTCAAGTTGAAGTATTGAATTGTTGCCTTGAAACATTTTTGAGGTGCATGACATGGAAGAAGCCTAAGGAGTTGTATAAGTGGTTATCTTTAGCTGAGTGATGGTATAATACCACTTTCCATGCAGCTATCTAGGATACATGCTATGAGATTGTCTATGGTTAGAAGTCTCCTATTTATATTCCTTGTTTGTCTAAAGATGCAGTAGTAGAAGTTGAGGATTGTTCCTTTTTAGCAAGGGAAGAAATGGTGGCTATGATTAAGCATCATTTGTACAGAAGGATGAAACAAGAAGCAGATAAAAGGAGGACAAATAGGCAATTTAAGGAAGATGATTGGGTTTTCTTAAAGCTACAGCCTTATAGGCAAGTTTCAGTAGCTTCCTGAAGTTCACAAAATCTTGCTTCTAGGTATTTTGGTCCCTATAAAGTTTTACGAAAGATTGGGTCAGTGGGTTATAAGTTGGATTTACTGAAGGACTCCATAATTAATCATACTTTTCATGTTTTATTGTTGAAACCTTGTCCTGACCTAGCTATGTCTCAAAGGCATCCAGCAATAGACTGGACAGAAGGGTAATACAGAAAAGGGGCAAACCAGTCAGTGAAGTGTTAATGCAACGGAAGGAGTTGCCTGATGAAGAAGCCACTTGGGTCCAACTTTGTGGTTTAGAGAGAATGTATCTTAATTTTTCTAGACTCACCCTTGAGGTCAAGGGTTTTTCAGGGAAGGGAGTATTGTTAGGCATATTAATTGTGTAGAAGGAATTGGTTTAGTCTGTTATTAGTCGTTGTTAAGGGAGTTAGTTAGGAAGTTGTTAAAGGAGTGAGTGAGTTAGAGTTTCCTAACGAACTAACTCTTCTATAGCCGTGTAACAGAGGAAGGAAGACTGTTATGTCAATTGATGAATTCAGATTTCTAATTCTCTCTCTATTCTCTATTCTCTATTCTTCTATCATTCTATTCCCTTTTCACCTAACAGATTTCTTATACTCAATAATTTGTACTTTCTTCTCTTTCTAATATAATTTCTTATCTTAAAAATTGAACTATAATCAATAGACTTTGTTGATAATTTAGAATAATGTGTTTTTGCCAATGGATTTGCTGTGATTTAGTTTGTCTTATGACTAACAAAACCTAGATCTGAGAAATGTATTTTTGTGGGTGTCACTTTTATGGAGTTTATGATGAAATTAAGTAGATGCACATGTCCATGATGACAATTTTCTTTGTAAAATATGTGCCTCAGATGATATAGGATGGCAAAGAAATTAATTTTCTAGCGCTAGGGTTAAAGTTTTAGGATGTATCAATGCTAGGAATGCATTGGATCAGTGCCCTATTGTAGGTAATGGTGCTTGCAAACAGCAGGATGGTGTTACTGGGTAGTCCATTGCTGTTTAATGCTTAAGAAATTGCACAGTTGTGGCCCTTAAGCAGGGTTTTTGTATTTTATTATAATAACTGCTATTACTGTAAATAAAGTAAGAAACTAATCCAGCAACATTCGATAACAAATGACATTAATAGGACCAACAGTTCTCTTATATAGCTTAAGGAAGAATCACAATGAAACCCTGAATCGAAGATCACGTTTGAATTTGTGTAGGACAACAATAGAATTAGGTTTTGGCTTTTGTTTGTGGACTAATGGCAATGAACTGGTGGATTGAAGGTTCGTTGTAGAAATGGGTGGGGAAAGAGTGGTTTGCATGCAACGGAATGGGTTTAAGGTGCTGTGGACTCCTTTGAGATTTAGGGGCCTTTTTATGAGCTTTCAGTTTTAAAAACATAGAAAAATTATGTTTGGATACGTGTTTTTATTCTTTTTGTTTTTCCCCCTTATCTATACTCCAAATGTGTTGTAAAAATGGGAAAATAGAAATATATTTTAGATGTTTGGGCCTGTTTGTTTTCTATTCTTGAAAGCATTTAATGATTTAAAAACCAAAAGCCAAAAAACCTGTTTAGAGTCTTGTTTTTTGTAGTCAGTTTTTATACAGAAAACCTAGCTGTTTTAAAAAAAACAAATGAGAGCAGGTTTATGATGTTTGCAGTGTTGTTGACTTGTTCTTGTTTTTATTTACTGTTCATTGGTGGTGGCAATCTTGTATACATATACATTGTTTTGATAAAAGCCATTTAATGCAGCAGTGCCCCATTTATCTCCCTTCATTTATTGTAGCTGGTTGTCTCAATTGGTTGTGCAGAGGGATTGGACAGCTCTGCTGTACATTTAAGTTTCTTTTTTTATTTCCATTGATGTTGTGTTTCAGTTTTAGTCTTTACATCTTAGGAGGATACCCTTTCCTCGTCTTTTGTTATTTTTTCCTCCTTAATATACATTCTTCTTTTATCAAAAAATTTATTGTTGCTGGCTACACCGCAGACACTGCATTATGCATAAGCCTCTAGAGGTAGACATTAGTTTTGTTTCATTTGTTGTTGATAAGCATTAGAAAGAAACTGTATTTATCTTTGCATAGAAATGGGGCTTTTTACAATGGGCTGTGCCATGTGGTAGGAGAAAGGGTGTCAATAATGAATGGCATATGATTCATTCCATTTTCTTTTTTGTAGGTCCGTGAGCCAATGCCAGCTGTGTATTTTTTCCTCATTGATGTATCCATGAATGCTGTACAAACTGGTGCAACAGCTGCTGCTTGCAGTGCAATCAGTCAAGTTATCACTGATCTTCCTGTGAGTTCTATCTGCAAATATATTTCATATGATGCTGTGAAATTCCTTTTTTTTTTCTTTTTTTTTGGGTTTATTGTAAATATCCTTACTTTTAGGGGTACTATTGTAAAGTCACTTTATAGCTCTATTGTAAATTACCTTAGACTTAGGGGTACTAGTGAAAAGTCACTCTAACTCTAGGCCTATAGATAGTGGTGCCTATTAGTTATAAAGTATTCAGAAGTATTCACTCAATAAACTAAATACATTTCTCTCTCTCTCTCTCTCTCTCTCTTAGGTTATTCATCTCGCGTTTTTTGGCCTTCATTCCTCAGGCACATCTCTCTTTTATCGATTGTTTGGCTCATCTAGTCCCATACATCTTAGGAATCCCCACAGATGTCGCCAATCGGCCCATTCTAGGACGCCGGACCTCCATTGCCACCACATGCACCAAGGGTATTTTCTTGCATGCTCTTTCACATGCTAGTGTGTGAGAGCACGTTTAGGCTCCTCTCCGATCACCATTTGCCCAGAACTGACCGTCGGCTATATGCCTCCAAGCCTAACCTTGCTTCTTCTCTGTTTGGACCTTGTTCTCCCCTCCCTTTTTTTGGCACACGTGAGAGCATGTCACTATGCCTCCAGGCCCAACCCTACTCATTCTCTATTTAGATCTTGTTCATGAAGTGTTCAACTCATGACCCTTTTTTTGGCTTGTTTTCTAGTTGTCATGACTGGTTCAAGACCACTCCAGCCACTGTACCTTCAATAGCAGCCTTGGTCCTCCTCTATTTTGACCTTGTTAGTGGTGTGTTCAACTCACCACCCTTTTGGCATGTTTTCCAATAGCTGTGACTAGTTCAAAACCTCTCCAGCCACTTTCTTTGCCTTGTCTTGTACCTTATGGTATTTGAAACAAGCCAACTTCCAAGTGGGTCCTCTGGACAAGACCCCTCCAACGATGGTGGAATAGAGGGCTCTACACAAATTAAATGGCCACAACTACTTGCAGTGAGCCAAACCCTTGATGATGTTCATCTTAAGCAAAGGTAAGGATGATTACCTTATCAGAGCTGCTGTCTAACCAGAAAAGAAGACCCAAAATACAAGAAATAGAAGGCAGAAAAATGTCCTGCTAAGTCAAAACCATGGACAATGATCTTGTGTAGGATTTTATGTTCTATGACACTACCCGTGAAATTTGGACAGCTACAAAAGAGACATACTCTGATAAAGAAAATACTTCTAAATTATTTGAGACAAAAGTACTCTTCATGATCTCAAACAAGGAGAGTTGTTAGTACCAATAGTTCACTACATTGATGTGTTTGTGGCAACAAGTGGATGTCTTTGATATTCTGCTTTGGACCTATCCTGAAGATGTCGAGAAATACAGGGACATTGTGGACAAAGGAGTGTTTAAATTCCTTGTAGGTTTAAACTCTTCCCTTGACGAAGTCAGGGGAAGAATTCTTGGTTCAAAGCCATTATCTTTACTTAGAGTGGCTTTCTCTAAGGTGCGAAGGGAGGACATGAGAACCAATGCAATTGCTACAACTCCATTTAATGGTTCTACCCTTGTGTCTTGAAGTGAGAATCAGAATCACAACCACTATAGACACATAGGCATACCTGTGAAACATGTGAGAAGATACACGAAAAACTAGCATATTGGAAGCCCAACAAATCAAAAGGGAACAAAGGATATGCTACCACCTCACAAGCTTGTGAAGAACCAGCAAACAAACTTGCATTTTTTAGCAAAGAATAAGGTTCATCATCATTCACTTCTAATGTTGCCTCTTGAACTACAGCATGGAAAGGTGCTTTTTTAAATGCTCTTCATGCTCGAGCAGAAGATAGTGCCTCTTGGATTATTGATTCAGGTGCTTAGATCATATGATTGGAGAGGCCTCGTTGTTCTTTGAATATAGGCCATGTTTGATAATTATAAAGCAAGAACTGCCGATGGATCTTTATCCATGGTGACTAGTATTGGGAGAGTAAAAATTTTTGAAACCTTCACACTGGAATCTGTTTTCTTGGTTCGAAATGTATTTCGCAATTTGCTTTCTATTAGCAAGCTTACTCATGACTTGAAGTGTGTTGCTAAGTCTTATTTCTTTGAATGTCTTCTTCAAGATTTGGATTTGGGGAGGACAATCAGCAAAGCCAAAGTGAATGAGGGTCTCTACTAGATCTAGGTTAATAAAGTCACTTGTACCTATCATGTGACTATACCTGCAAACAATTTAGACTGCATTATGTTATGTTATGTTATGGCATCAATGTTTGGGACACCCAAATTTCATGTATTTGGCCCAGATGTTTCCCTCACTATTTATCAATAAAAGTTCAAAAAATTTTCAATGTGAGGTTGTCGGTTATCCAAATGCATCTGCAACACTTACCCAGTCATGTCTACAAACTATCACATCCTTTTTCTATAATTCATTATGATATCTGGGGGCCATCCCATGTTAAAACATAACAGGTGCTTGTTGGTTCATTTCCTTTATTGATGATCACATTCGTATCACTTGTTTTTTTCTTTTTTTAATGAAAGATAAGTTTGAAATTGCATCCATTATCCAAAACTTTCATTCCATGATTCAAAACCAATTTGGGACAAAATTCAAATATTTTGAATTGATAATACTAGAGACTATTTTAACTTTGTCTATGGGAAGTTTTTCCTTGAAAATGGCATTGCTCACCAAAGCTCTTATGCTTGCACTCCCCAACAAAATGGTATAGTTGAGAGAAAAATAGACATCTCTTTAAAGTTGCTCAATTCCTCAAGCTCACGAACAATGTCCCTAAGTAATACTAGGGAGAAGCCATTCTAGCTGTAACCTATCTTATCAACTGAATGCTGTCAAGGACTCTCAAATTTGACTCTCTTTGCCAAGTTCTCCTCAAAGCCTTTCCTCAAATTCGTATCCTTACTAACCTTCCTTTGAAAGTGTTTAGGTGTGTTGCATATGATCATATCCCTTAACAACAAAGAAGCAAACTTAACCAAAAATCTGTTAAGTGTGTTTTTCTCAAATATTTCAAATATCAAAAAGGTTATAGGCGTTATTCTCCTCAAACTCCAAAATCTATACCTTTGTGGATATAACCTTTTTTGAATAGGTGCTATGCTATCCCAAAATTCATATTTAGAGGGAGGTTCTGATAGTCAGATAAGAAGAACATAAGTGTTGGAACTGTATCTTTCCTACACTTGAGCCTATACCAAGCCACTTACCTGAACCTAAGCCTATAATTGAACCTGAGAGTCCTAAAACTTTGAATCAAAGGGATAGGAAGGATTTCAAGGTATATTCAAGGTACAATAAACATGTTAAGCAGAAGTGCACTATCCAAGAGCATTGCTGATTTGACCCAAGTTCAACTCTTGAAGAAAGAACATAAAGTAATAAGGTAATGATGATTTTGAAACCTCTACTAATCTTCATCTCGCTATTGCTTGGAAAAAGGGAACTATCATGTACCTAGCATCCCATCTCTCACTTTATATCTTATGAAAAGTTGTCTCCTAGTTCTAGAGTGTTTACAGCTAACTTGATTGCATTGAACGTCCAAATAGTATAATGGAAGCCCTTAAGCACCCGAAGTGGAGAAAAGATGTGAATGAAGAGTTCCGGGTTCTAAAAAGAATGGTACATGGTAGCTCACTCAAATACCTTAAGGGAAGTAGCTTGTAAGCTGCAAATGGATGTTCGATGTGAAATACAAGGCTAGTGTTGAAATGTACAAAGTAAGATTACTTGTTCAAGGTTTCACCCAAACACATGGGATAAATTACTAAGAGACTTTTGCTCCTATAGCAAAACTAAATACAATTTGGGTGCTTTTATCTATAGCTACCAATCTTGATTGGAAGTTTCATTAGTTTGATGTCAATAATGCAATCTTTAATGGAGACCTGGATGAGGAAGCTTACATGGAAATACTTTTGGGTTGGAAAAATTCTAATGCAGATTACAAAAATCTCTTTATAGCCTCAAGTAATCCCTGAGAGCATGGTTTGAGAGATTTACTAAGGTAATCAAACAGTTTGGGTTCACACAGGGGTAGACAGATCACGCCATTTTCATCAAATTATCAGGTGGTAAGATCATTGTTCTCCTTGTTTATGTAGACAATATTACTATAATTGGGACCAATGGAGAAGAAGTCACTCACCTCAAGAGAGTCTTAAACAAGGACTTTGAGATTAAAGACTTGGGAGCCTTAAACTATTTTTTGGGAGTGGAAGTGGCTTGGTCCAGTAAAGGAATTTTGATATCCTAAAGGAAATACACCCTTGATTTGGTAAGGGAAACTGTTATGCGTGGTAGTAAGCCAGTTGATACATCTATGGATCAATCAAACAAAATTGGGACAAGGGAAAATTTTGCCTCAATTTATAAAGGTATGTATCAAAGATTGGCGGGGGAAAGTGATATATCTTTCCCATAGTAAACCAAATATGAACTTTGCAGTAAGTGTAACAAGCTAGTTTATGAATAGTCTTATTGAAGAACACCTAGAAGCAGTAAACCGAATCTTTCGGTACTTAAAAATTACACTAGGAAAGGGGTTATTTTTTAGAGAAGGGAATTACCAAGAGCATAAAAGTGTTCTTTGATGTAGATTAGGTTGGATCTCCCACTGATAGTTGGTCAACTTCAAGGTATTATACTTATGTTTGGGGTAACGTTATTTGGAGAAGCAAGAAACAATCAGTTGTAGCTTGAAGTAGTGTTGGAGTTGAATTTTGGGCTACTGCTCATGGAATTTGTGAAAGTATATAGTTAAAAAGGTTCCTCGAAGAACTTCAATTTCCTACTTCAACATCCATGAAGAAGTTGTGCGACAATCAAGTAGCAATGAATATTGTGAAGAACCCAGTCCATCGTGACAGAACTAATCATATTGAAATTGATCGACATTTTATCAAAGAAAAATTAGACAAGGGGATCATTGAGGTGATTTATACCCCCACACATCAATAGATAATTGATGTTTAGACCAAAGCTATTCCAAGAACCAAAATTGATGTTCACTTGTCCAACCTGGGCATGCGATATATACTCCCTAGCTTGAGGGGGAGTGTGGAATTCTCTGTTTGTTTTCTTCTTTTCCCTTTTTTCTTTATCGTTGGGTTTATTGTAAATAACCCTACTTTGAGGCATACTATTGTAAAGTCACTTTAGCTCTATTCTAAATTACCTTACATTTAAGGGTATTAATGAAAAGTCACTCTAACTCCAGGCCTATAAATAATGGTGCCCCATTAGTTGTAAAGTATTAATAGGTATTCACTCAATAAACTGAATACATTTCTCCCTCTCTCTCTGGCCTTTCCTGTGATACTGAATGCTTTTTATTTGTTCGATTGGATTGAGGCTCATGTCGCTTTATTACACTCAATGTAGATAGCACAATTCACTTTATTACACTCAATGTAGATAGCACATTCACTCACACACACACACACACACACACACACACACACACACACGAAGGTCAAGAGACAAGACCCTTAAGTTCTTTTACACTTCCTTTTACTCATCTGAAAGAATTAAAAAAAGAAAAAAAAAACAGAAAACTGAATTGTTGGATTTGAATGAGTTGATACCAATATTTGAAATCTATGACTTGTCATGGTAGAACTTGAAGTTTTATTATCAATTTTGTAATTCAATGATGTATTCTGTTTCTGTTTGACTAAGTTTGTGATACTTATATTTTATGGAAATCTGGGAAGGGAACACATAGCTAATGCTGGAAGTTGTAGGTACATCCTCAAATCTGTTTTCTATGGTTTTAAGTTTTGAGCTAACAAAATTCTTGGACCTTATGGCAGGTTATATTGAAGCTATTCATTGGCCTTTACTTAACAGCCAAAGCCTTTGAGTTTAAATAAATGTATCAAAATCTAGACTGGACTATTTGCAAACCAGTCAGGTGTCTGGTCCTGTCACATCACAAAACCCGTTTTAGTCTAAACTGCCTCAAACTAGACTGAACTAGCCAGGTTTCCAATGTCTCCGAGTATTGAAGACCTGGCATTTGTTCTTGAAAAATGGTGGGCAGCCTAATGTGATGAAATGGCACCACGTCATTGAGTTTGGAAAAATTTTGGGCTCAAGGGGAGTCAAACCTAGTTCCCCATGACACTTAGCATACTGGGCAACCAGGTTGCCACAGTTTTTGTATATAAAATAATATGTATACATAAATGAAAACATAGTAGATAAATGTATAAATAAAATGTATTGTGAAACTTGGGATAAAAGAAGAAACATACATTTGAGTATGTGTGCCAGTAACACTGATCTATACAGCTGTGGTATTTATATAGAATTAAGATTGGCTGGCTTGAAGATACCCTTTGGAAATTGTACAATAAATATGACAGCTATGTACACACTAGGATACACCTATGTTCACACTAAGACACGTTCACACCTATTCTAACACGTATAAAAGTTTATATGCTAAATATATTACACTTCCATGTTTTATCAATGTATCATGCTTATTTCGTAGATTGAAATATTCAAATTATTTGATTTTATATAAAAAGAATATAAAACGTGTATGAATGAAGTTAAACTTGAATATATTATAATTATTTTTTTAGTATGTATAAATATGTCATATTTATTATTTTTGTTGGAGATTCTAGCCATTAGTGATGAGATCTTATGAAATCCATGGCTTAATTACCCAAATTACATGGGATCAAGTCGACTTATATTGCTTCCATATTAAGTTCCTTGATCTTGTATTTTCTCAATTGTGTTTTTTGATGCTTTATTGCCTTGTCTCACGAGACTCTAGTGGTTGATTTCTAGCCATGGTCTCTATATATGTTTTATGTCTGTTCATTTGAAATACTAAGAAGAATTCAGATAACTTATTCTTTGTTTTTCTTCATGGTATTAGAGCCTATGGGCTTGCTCCACTTGGATGCCTATATGTGGGTATCACTCCACCATTACTAACAGAGAGACTATGAGCTCTTTGATGGGTACCTAAGCAAGGTGGCGAATCCTCCCCCAAAAGCTAGTTTTTGAGGTGGGAAAACCACCTTACTTAAATACTCCATTGAGTATCCCATACTACTCAATGTGGGATTTTGACATCCCATACTACCTTGGTCTTCATCAATTGGCTGCCTTTGGAAAACTGACGTCTCGATGGCTACACTTTGTGACACTTTACTTGGTAGCACTTTACTCAACCTTCCCCTAGTTAGAACCCTCTGCTGGTCAGAACCTTTCATAGGTAGCCCTTTTCGAAGTTGCCAACTACCAGTTCTGATACCAATTGATGGGTATCTAAGTAAGGTAAGGAACCCTCTCCCAAAAACTAACTATTGAGATGGGAGAACCAACCCACTTAAATATCCCATTGAGTATCCCATACTACTCAATGTGGGATTTTGGCATCCCATGCTACCTTGGTTTCTATCACTCTTCAACTAAAATGGCCTTGCAACCATCACGGGGGTGGTATTGCAAACCATCCAACACTCTTTTAATGCTTCACCAATCACTAGTCACAAGCTTAATGGCTCTAACTACCCTCAATGGAGTCAGTGTGTTTGCATGTTTGTGAGTGGGAGAGGCAAGGAAGAGTACTTGACCCGTGAAGTAGCCAAAACAAAGAGGCATGATCACCCAAGTATAGGGCTTGGAATGCCGAGAACATTCTTGTGACGTCTTGGCTTATAAATTCTATGACCAGCAAGGTTGGTGAGCTCTACATGTTCTATAGAACAACCCATGAGATATGGGAGGTTGCCCATCAGGCATACTCAACTTTAAACTCTCTTACAAAAGATTGCCAATAGCTAGATGCCTTAGAAACTATTACCTAGGAGATAACTACCGATGCTGTTACCTATAGAAAAATTGTGGAAAGGTGATGCAAGGGGGTATAATGTGAGCACTGAAGCTATTGTCACTCCAAACTCATCCTTATTCAGCTGTGAGCTACTTGAACTCTAGAAAATTCTTGTGTCTCAAAACATAGTCACTAGTGATAACAATAAGCTTACACTTGTTACTGGTGACATTGCTTAATCAAGTAATTTCTCCTTGGCCTTGAATACTCAAAGCTTAACTGAACACGCTTACACTTGTTATTGGTAACATTGCTCAATCAAGTAATTCCTCCTTGGCCTTGAATACTCAAAGCTTAATTCAACACACTTGGCTGGTGGATTCTGGAGTTATTGACCATATAACTAGTAATTTCTCCCTATTTGATAGCTTTAGCCTGTGGACATGACCTTTAAAGGGCAAAATTGCTGATGGCACTCTAGCTAATGTGACTAGGCTTTGTACAATTGAACTTTTAAAGGATCTTATACTTCAAAAAGTGTTATTACTGCCAAAACTTACTTGTAACCTGTTGTCAATTAATAAGGTCATCAAAGATAATGCTTATATGGCTAATTTTCCTAATGATGGCTGTGTATTTCAAGACTTGGGATCCAAGAGGACAATTAGCAATGCTAAAGAGGCATTGGACCCTACCTTATGGGCTCTATAACTCAAAATAAAAGTTCTAAAATTTTGTTGTGCCACAATAGACTAGGCCACCCCAATTTCCACTATATGAAAAAAAATGTACCCACCCTTGTTTATTAGAAGTTTTGCTTTTATTATGTGTGATACTTGCCAATTAGCCAAGCATACCAGAAATACTTACAATTCTTACATTTGTAAACCTTCCTACCTTTTCCAGTTAATCCATAGTGATGGTTGGGGGCCATCTAAGTCAATGGGCTATTGGATGTGAGGTGTTTTGTCACCTTTATCAATGACTATACAAGGATCGTCTGGGTATACTTGTTGAAAGAAAATTTGAGGTTCCTTCCATCTTCAAATCTTTTCACCAACTCATCAAAACCCAATTCCAAACCATCTTAAGCCTTAAGAAGTGATAATGGCAAGGAATACGTCAATGCCTAGCTTAATTCTTACCTCACCGAGCAAGGTATTCACCACCAGGGCTTTTATATTTATACCCTCCAACAAAATGAGATGACTAAGAGGAAAATATACACATTTTTGAGGTTGCCCGCTCTTTTATGTTCACCATGAATGTATCTAAGATTTTGTGAGGAAGCTGTCTTGACATTTCTTTATCTAATAAATAGAATGACTTCAAAAGCCCTCAATTTTCAAACCCCTTGTGCAACTCTTCTAAAACCCTACCCTCATACCTTTGTTGTCTCTACCTTACCTATGAAAGTGGTTGGCTGTATCACTTTTGTTCACATCCATAACAGCAATAAACTTGATCCTAAAGCCACTAAATGCATGTTTGTTGGGTACCCTACCTCCCAAAAAGGTGTTATAAGTGCTATTCCCCCATTTTATTGAAATTGTGTCATGGATATCACCTTCTTTGAAGATCAACCATACTTTGCCAAAACCTCCATTTAGGGAGGAATATGTTGAGCATCAAAAGGAATGGAGCTTTTGCATTGAAGAAAGTCCACCTTGTGCACTTGAATGTGTCATTGTCCCTAATGAACCCAAGACACCAAATCATTCCTGTCACTATACCCTTTGATTCTGAGCCTCAAACTACTCATGATTCTGAACCTAAACCTGAACTTGAACTTGCTTGTGTGCCAAACCATAATCATAATATTGAGGCTACTACTTAGCAGAAAGCGCTCATTGTCTACACCAAAACGAAGAAGGCCTATGAGGTAGAGGCCAAATCACCACTAGAGCAAAACATTTCCTCTATTCCAAGTGCAAGTATAAATTCTCATGAGGGTGAGTGTTTGGATGTTACTATTGCCTTATAGAAAGGAATTAGACCTTGTACCAAGCATCCTATTTGTCAATTTGTTGCTTATGATAAACTTTCATCTACTTGTTAGACTTCTGTAGCTAACCTGTCAAATGAAAAGGTACCCCAAAATATTTTTGAGGCCCTCAAATAGGAGGAGTGGAGAAAAAATGTAAATAAGGAGATGAATGCACTTCAAAAGAATGGAACTTAGAATTTGGTAAAGTTGCCTAAAGGGAAAAAACCTTTAGGGTGCAAGTGGCTCTTCAACATTAATTTAACCTTGGTGGGAGCATAAGTAGATACAAAGCGAGGCTCGTAGCTAAAAGATTTACATAGACTTATGGAATCGATTATTAAGAAACCCTGCTCCTGTGGCTAAATTCAATTCCATAAAGGTTCTGTTATCTCTTGTAGCCAATTTGGATTGGCCCTTCTAACTTGAAGCAAAAAATGCCTTCCCAAATAGAAACTTAGAAGAGGAAGTATACATGTCTATTCCTCCTAGCTTTGAAAACCACAACAATGGTAGGGTATGTAAACTCAACAAGCCTCTTTACAGGCTTAAGCAATCACTTAGAGCATGATTTGAGAAATTTACTCTAGTTGTGAGAAAACAAGGTTGCACTTGGGCAAGCTAGTCTCACAATTTTCAATAAATTTGATACTAATGGGAAGATAGCTATCTTAATAGTGTTTGTGGATAATATCGTTGTAATATGAGACTATGTAGAGGAGATTGAGAATCTAAAGAAGGCGTAGTCAAGGAATTTGAAACAAAAAACTTTGGTTTGTTGAAACACTTTCTTGGCATGGAGGTGGCTAGGTCAAAGAAGGGAATCATGAAATCCTATACACTTGATCTCCTCAATGAGACTAGAATGCTAGGAAGTAGACCTGCAAATGCCCTAAGGGAGGCTAATTATAAACTCATGTTCTCCTAAGTCCTCTAATTGACACTGAAAGATACCAAAAGCTTATAGGCAAACTTATCTACTTGACTCGCTTAAGACCTGATATTGGCTTCCTAAGTGTTATTAGTTAGTTTATGAGTAAACCTATTGAAGCTCACCTTAAGGTTGCTCATAGAATCCTAAGGTATCTACAAATGACGTCCTGGAAAAGAGATCTTTTTCCAAAAAGACAATGGCTATGGAATTGAGAAATATTGTGATGCTAATTGGATAAGGTCCATTACTAAAAAGAGGTCCACCTTAGGCTACTGTAGATATGTATGGAGAAACTTGGTTACTTGGAATAGTAAAAAATAGTTTTTGGTTGCTAGAAGCCGTGTTGAAACAAAATATAAGGCATTGGATCAGGCATCTGTGATGGTTTGTGTTTAAAAAAAATTACTCAAGGAGATGAGAATTGATTGTGAAGAACCTCGGAAGGTGTTGTGTGATAACGTGGCTGCTCTAAGTACCGCAAGGAATCCTATTTAACATGAGAGGACTAAAGATGTGGAAATTGATGGGCACTTTATCAAGGAAAAGATGGATGTTGGGTTACTTGAACTTACTCATACTTTATCAACTAAGTTGCAAGCAGCAGATGTTCTCACCAAGGCCTTAACATGGGTTAGGTTTGAAGAGCTTGCAGTCAAGCTTAGAATGATCAACATTTACTTCTTAGCTTGAGAGGGAGTATTGGAGATTCTAGTCATTGGTGATGAGATCTCATGAGATCCATTGCTTTATTACCTGATTTCATGGGATTGAGTGAACTTATATTGTTTTTCCTTATTTAGTTCCTTGATTTTGTGTTTTTTCTTAATTGTGTTTTATGTAGCTTTATTGCTTTGTCTCATGGGGCTCTAGTGGTAGATTTGTAGCTATGATCTCTATATATGTTTTGTATTTGTTCATTCAAAATACCAAGAAGAATTTAGATCTTTCTTCTATATTTTTCTTCAACTTTAAATGATTGTGTGTGTTTGTGTGTGTCATCATTCAATTTAACCATGGCTTAATCGGTTCACACACAACTCAATAGCTTGTTTGGGTCACAATTTAGGTTGGGTTTTAAAACATTGGTGTAAACAGTTCTTGATATGCTTATAGAGCCAATGGAGGAAAATTTTAAGGTTTCAATGTCTACTTGACATTTTCCATTTTTTAACAGCCATTGTCTTTCTATTATCGTGAGTAGTGGCTTTTATTAGTACCATTCTATTGATTGGCTAAACTCTAAAGTCTGGTCATTGCATGGAAATCCATGCCCTAACCATGTGTTGATCGAAGGTTTCATGCTATTCTTCCGCATGCCAGTGAGCAGGAGGGGGTGCCAAGCTTTGCAAATGTCCAACCGACTAGTCTTCTCCAGTCTAGCTTAAGCCTTGGTGCCTCTAGTTCAATATTTATGTTCACAGGGAAAAAGAAAGAAAAATCTAAGTGGGATCATTGACTTGCTTAGCAAGGCTCCCTGTGTTTGTGGTGGAGAAACACTAAGAATGTGTTCCATGGCCTAGTAAATCTATTTCTGGTCAAGATGAACAAATTATAGGAGACTGGGGAGATTAGTAATCTTGACATGATAGCAAACACCTTCATTTCAAAGGGTTTGGTAACAAGAAGGAACATAAAGTTTTGTGGCAATGTGTTGTTGATGAGATTCTATTGTTTTTTTGGATTTGGTTGGAGAGGCATGCTCACATCTGCAAGGGCATTCCTTTGCCTTCAAATTTGTTAACGGATAGAATTGTATTCATGGCTTCGCTTTGGTGCTCTGTGCATGATCTTTTTAAGGGATTCGTTATTTTTGACATGCTAAGAGATTGGACTGCTTTTCTTTACTGATTAGTTTCATTTAGGGCTTAAAATGTTGTTTCTGTTTTCAGACTGTACTTGTTTTATTTGAGTGAGGATACTCCTTTATCTTCTTAATAAAACATCAAAAGAGAAGAGGAAGGGGGGGGGGAGGGGAGAACCTTTGTTTTTCTTGGGAAAATCTAATACTGAGCAAACAGATTTTTATTTGCTTTCTAGTTTATCTTGTTGGCCTACAAGCTTACTGAAATTTCACTTAGGAGGCATGGGGGATTTCTGCTTTTTGTGTTGCAATACATACTTTCTTTTACATGGGTATGTGAAAGAGAAGTACCTGCTTAACTATTATTGGTCCTGTTGATGCAGGAAGGTCCTCGTACAATGGTGGGGGTTGCAACATTTGACTCAACGATCCATTTTTACAACTTGAAACGTGCATTGCAGCAGGTAAAAAATAAGTGCAATACTTTACAAATATTGATTTTTCTACAGGGAAATTATAAATTGTTGTTTCCATTCAGTTCAATACTTTTTTTTTTCAAGAGAATATGTATAAACTATGTCAAGATGAAGGTGGGGAGTTAATGAGTGATCAGATAAAATTGTACTTGTTTGATTTTGGCATTCTTCTGTATTATACTATGGCAAAAATTTCCATTGTTATGTCAGGGCATATGGCTATTAGGTTCTCTTTGACACGCACTCTATTTCATAATTTTTATTTATTAATATCTAGAGTTCCAAAGAGGATTATGGTATGATTGGCTTATCAAATAGGGATTAATTATTCAATATAAAATCCCTTCTTATAATCTTAAATTAGCTTTGTATTTAATATTTGTTGGCAATGTATGCTCTTGTTTGTTTATCCTTTCCATTACTACCATATCTTGGTGGCAGGTGGCAATCATTTACAAATGAATAAAATACACGGATTTTTTTTATGAGTTTTGTTGAAACTACACAGATCTTCTCTTTATTTTCAAAACATACACAAACCTCCCCTGAATTTTGTTGAAACTACACGAACCTTCCATCTATTTTCAAAACCAACACAAATCTCCTTTGAGTTTTGCTGAAATTACATAGACCTCTCTTGGAAATAGAGGGGAGGTCTATCTAATTTCAATAAAATTCAAAGAAGGTTTGTATAATTTACTCTTTGTTTTAAGGGAGGTTTATGTAATTTCAACAAAACTGAGGAGAAGTCTGTGTAATTTTAGCAAATTTTAGGGAGGTATGTGCAGGTTTTGAAAATAGAGGGGAGGTGGTGCAAGGAACACCGAAGGAAGAGAGAGAGAGAGAGAGAGAAGATGGAAGGAAATATGTGAAATATGAATTCAATCAATAACCATATACAATGCCTCCCCTACTTGTAATCTGGAAAAGGGAGAGAGTATACTAGCTATAACTAATTAACTGAGTTAAGCTAACTACATCAATTAGTTTTATTCTAATACTTTGATATTACTATACTATTAACACGTAACAAGAGGTCTATGTAATTTCAACATAACTCAGAAAATGTCTATGTATTTTACTTCCCACAAATTTAGATGAACCGTGTGGAATGGTTTGGCTGAACTAACTATATAGAATTGTTACCTATGAAGTTATTGCTATGAAGATTTATATGTAGAGGATCAGTCTTTGATTTGGTCCCAAAAAAAAAAAATTGTGTACCATTGTTACTTATAAAGTTAGGTCCCATGAGAAATCATAAAAGAATGTAATGAAGGTCAATGTTGTTTTATGCGTGAATTTGAATTTTACTTAAGCAGGGTGAATGAGAGTGGAGTTTTTATTTACTATAATTAATTTGTGTAGAGGAATTGAATTTAAAGAATTAAATATGCATTGTTTGTTTCAATTTTATTTATTTATTTATTTTGTATGTTGTAGTGCAGGATAAATTTGTTTTCCATTGTTACTTTTTTACATTTGATGTTTTATTATTTTTAGTCTTTTGACTTTGCCTAGTGAATTGTGGGTTATCCAAAATATTCTTTGATAACTAATTAACTTTATATGATTCCAATTAACTTATTTTGAAATTTATCATGTCTGTAGCCATTGATGCTCATTGTTCCTGATGTACAAGATGTTTATACTCCTTTGCAAACTGATGTTATTGTTCCACTATCTGAGGTGAGTTTGAACCTTTTCTTGTAGAATTTTATTAGATGAATTGAGGTTACAATATCTTATCTTTCTTATAAATGGTTTAGCCATGTGCGTTGTTTCTTTTTTTTCCCACTAAATTGTTTTGCTTCACCTTTGGTTAGTGCCATCAACACTTAGAATTACTTCTGGAGAGCATTCCTACCATGTTTCAAAATAATATGACCTCTGAATCAGCCTTTGGTGCATCAATCAAGGTATGACATCTTGTTTGCAGCAATTGCTTTTCATGTTGCTCATGCAGATATATGGACTTGTCATTGACTTTTGCAACATTATTGCATATTTATTTGGCCCTTGGGTGCTCAGGTAGATATAGATGTAGGCACAGCCATATATGATTTAAATACTTTTCTTGTGCATTTAATTTCTTGCTTATACCAGTAATTTCAGTGTTTTTGCTTGCAAATTATCTCATATACACATATATATGTGTATATTTATATATATATATATATTCATCTCACAAAGAAGGGAAGGAAAAAAAAAAGGCTCTAATCATAGCTGTACACTTTATTTTCCTCTTTTTTCTAATTTTATAAGAACACATGCATGTAATTGTCCTTGATGCAAAAGTATTTTTGGAATTTTCCTCCTTTATTTTTCTCTCCTTTTCTCCTGTTCTAATTGAACATAGGCATCCATGCATGCATGATGTGGAAAATATTCCTTTTTTGGTGTAAGATGAAAGCTTCTTTTTAGTGGTGATAAGTATAGCGAGCATGGAAATTGTTTATCTTATGTTGTTCATCAAGTAAACACCTGATTACTTTTTGGCACTTGAGAATTCTAAGACTGGCAAAAGAAACACCATTCATACTATGTCTCTACAGAAGTTGAATTTTGTTAAATATTATTTATTAGATATAAAATTCTGTGTAATTTCTTAAAAATAATTAAATAGCTTATTTAAACAATGGCCATAATTAAGTGACGATATAGACAATGGGGTTTTCCTGTCCAAAGAATTATTAAACTTGGATGACTTGAGCAACGTTGTGGGTGGTGGTAATCCAATGTGTAATGGAGTTTTCTTTCATTTGATATGCAATAGGATTGGAGGGGTTGGGTATGCTATATGGCAGTTGACGTTCATCTTATATGTTTTGGTCTTTGGATTTATAATGTAACATAATCTGGGCACATAAGTTATATGCATACAAAAGTAAGAAGTCCATGCTTATTCCATGGTTGTTTTAATTTAGGCAGCTTTCTTGGCGATGAAGGGAACTGGAGGAAAGCTGTTGGTTTTCCAGTCAGGTGAGCTTGGTAGCTCTTACATTTCTTCATTTATTGATATTAAATAATTGTTTTGGTTGAAAAGTGGAAATTAATTACATAATTGTTTTTTGATAATTTGTAATTACTATGCCTCTAGTGTGTTATGAAAGAGAAACCTTCGAAGTTCATGAATGCTAGTTTTCTTGCTTGAGCACATGTGTTGCGATTTGTTACATATGCAATTCTTGTCTACTTGGAATTATATGACTTCAGTTAGAAGTTAGTAATAATTCTATTTCAATCATCCAGAAAGTTTCATTGAAAGGCTGTAAAATGCTGCAAGTTAGGTCTAGAAAGAATAACAAAATCAGAGAATAAGAATAGATGGTACAAAGATTTAAGGTTAAAACATAAAGTATATAAAACAAACTGTGATGTGTTTCAATAACAGGTTTTGTTGAAGTCCTGCAGAAAGCATTCTGGATAAACCACCTCGACTTCCTCCAAAATCTTATGTTATCTCTAAAGTCTCCTCACTTAACAGTAACATGTACTGCTAGCAAAATGGACAAAACTTCACAGACTTCTTGTTCCAGCAAGCCAAACAAATCCGTGACTGAAGAATGAAGCCCATGAAACTCTAAATCGAATTTAGTAGGAGGTGCCAGAACAAAATAGAATCACTAAAACTGATTGACGGCCCACGAGCAAAAGGCTAAGTCTTGATAGCATATGCCCTTTTCTTATCTGACCCTTGGACCAACAAAACCCAGGAATTTTCTTTTTGAGAAATGGAGATGATACTGAGCAGGAAGAGCCACAGAACAAAATATAACCAAACAAAATGACTGCCTCCCCATGAGCAAAAGGCTAAGTTCTGGTAGCATGTGCCATGAAGAATTGGAAAAGAATATTATGAGTGATATGGTGTGATATTGGTAATTATTTGTAAATAAGGGATTGAAAAATTTCAGAGTTTAATGATGCATTGATTCTTATTCATTGAAAGCTGAATAGTTGGAGTACAAATCGGGGTTGGAGTGCCAGGTTGCAACATCCAAAATCCCAAGGAAATAGCTAATACGAATTTTAAACTAAAACTAACTTATCTTGCCTGAAATATAAGGTCAAAATAATAATAATAATAGAAGCCTAACGGCCTAGCAAACAGATAAAAGTTTAAAATATAACTGTCCTATCATAACAAAAAGATAAGATAATAAAAAGTTAGCAAGATAATGTCTTTCAGAAGAAAGAAAAACTACTATTAAAAAAAGCTACTAAATGATAATAAAACTAATATTAAAAAGTTGCGTAATTTAACATCTCCTTCAAGAATGACATTCTCCAACACTCCCTCTCAAGTTAGGAAGGAATCATACCCAGCTTGGAGTTAATCTTTCATTTTTCCTCATTGTGCCCCGTTAAGTCAGGTTTCATCTTTTGGTCTTGGTTTCCAATTTTTTGCTTTACCATGGATTTTCCAACAATCTTCCTTAGTGTGGCCTTTTTTTTGTTTTTTCAATGATTAGACTAAGCCTTAGATTGTCTTTGCTATTGGAAGTCAGTTGGGTTGTGAGTACCATAGGCCATCATAATGGATGACTTAGTGTTCATATGGGTGCTTCTTTTTTTAACTTTTCTCATGCCTCACTTTGAAGAAAGTCTCTTTAAGTGATGGGAGAGGTTTTCGGCTGGGCAATTTCACTGGCTGACTCCCCCTTTTTTATTTTGAGTGCTATTATTTGCTCATATTTTGTGATTTGGGCCTTGTACGCTCTACTACCATAAATAATTTTAGAGTTTAATGATGCTTTGATTCTTATTTACCGAAAGCTGAGTAGTTTGAGTACAAATAGGGATTGGAGTGCTAGGTTACAACTTCCAAAATCCTAAGGAAATAGCTAATACGAATTTTTAATTAAAATTAACTTATCATGATTGGAATACAAGGTTTAAAAAATAATAATAATAACAAGCTAACAAAGAGATAAAAATTTAAAATATAATTATCCCATTATAGCAAAAAGATAAAATGATAAAAACCTAACAATATAATGTTTTTGAGAATTTAAAAAAAACTACTAAATAATAATAAAATTAATATTAAAAAGCTACTAAACCTTCAAGAATGACATTCTCCAATAGGGATTAAGCCATCAATTAAGGCTAAATGTAAGAAATGATGGGAATTTGTGGAAGACTTATTTTAGTCGTAGTCTTAGGAAGTGAAAGGCTATGAAATAAGGCTTTAATCGCTTTTGTTTTATTTCAACATAATTATCCTTTTATTTTTTTTCATTTTAATTTAATTTTATTTTCTCTTAGGCTCTATATAAAGTCCTCAGTAATTGTATTGGGGTTAACTTTTGATTGACTACCGAGTACAATTCAGATTCTCCCTTGACTCTTGCCTCCTTCTCCCTCTTCCCCCTTCCTCTTCATACTATTGCACTGCTTCTACATCAATGTCGCCATATGGTCTTGTATGATCTGACCCTTGGACCCATGGCTAGTGCTGGTAACCTCCTAGTGTTAAAGATGTAGAAGGATATTAACTTAGTAGTTTCTTTTCTACTTTTCTATTGGATGAAACATTGCCTTGTTTTATATATTGCAGTTAGTTCAATTTGGAAACAGCCCAATAACTATGCAAGCAATCAAGTTTTTTAGCACATCCAAAAGCCACAAATTCACATTTTCATTGACGTAGTTTGTTTTTGAATCTGGTTGTCAGATTTTCATTTGTTTGTTGAGCTTGAGTTCTGTCGTCCTTCTTTTTCTCTTCAATTTTTCCCCTGATAAAATGGTTCTTTTCACTAGATTTTCCTGTTTCTATTTGCTGTCTTTATTTTCTTCTTCTTTCTGTTTAACTTCTTTGTTCATTTATTTTGTCCGTTGTCTTCTCTGTAACAGTATCTTTGTTTTATTGTTTAATTCATCAGTGAGTGCATTCAATGTTCCTCATGTTTATATTCTGTTGTTTCAGTCTTGCCATCAATAGGCATTGGAGCCCTCTCTGCTAGGGAGGCTGAGGGTAGAACAAATGCCTCTGCTGGGGAAAAGGTATCCATATCAATTTGGTTTTTGTTTTATCTTTATGGCATTGTTCTTGATGTAGCCTTGAGCTTGATTGATTAAATGGAGACGTGTAATTTTTACCTTGTATTTGCAAATCACATAATTTCAGTGGTTTTCTTGATATTTTTCTTTGTTGTTATTGAAAAACCTTGTTAATTGGAACTCTTAATGGATTTGAAGTTTATCATTATCCAGAATCTAGAGTTCATTATTATTAAGGAGTCGTACTTATCCTTTATCATTATCTTTACGAGTTTATATTGTGGTTAATCTCTATCTTCATGTTATTATAAATAAAGGGGAGAGGAGCTGCCAGTGTGTGAGAGTTATGTGTGTCTGCAAGCCTCTTCATTCACCATATTTTTGTTTTTATCTTAAACTTTACATGGTATCGGAACCTTCCTTAAGAAAAGAGTGGCCTTCAATATCTATAGTTTTTAGGACAAGAGCTTTGATTACTTTCCAAGAGAGCTATGGCCCTTTCTTCAGGTATAGCCCTGGTTTATACTCTCCACCACTTTTCTGACACTATAACTGGAGAATTTTACTTTGAAATTTCTTATTTTATTTCGAAAGCAGTAACAGCAATATATAGATGGAAGTAGGCCACAGAAGATTTGCCAATCATCCTCAATAGAAAAGAAAACAAACGTGAACATAAATGAAAAATGAAAACTCATGAAACAGGGATGAAATAAGGAAACAAATTTGACTTTAGCCCATTAACCCATATGATTCTGGCCACTAAATACCCATCAATCACTACTCATTAATCAGCAAATATCCCATTTGATTCTTCCTAAGAATCATGGGATTCCAATACTCCCCCTCAAGTTGGCCACAGCTGGGAGCTTAGCATTGCCAATCATCTTTACAAATCCCAAATTCAGCTTAAGCAAAAGGACTAGAACCAACAATTTTCTCTAAATTGTTTCAGTCCTTTCAATCCTTATTTCCGAGCAATTTTTTGTAGTGATTCCCATTACTCTTTGGTAAAGGGATTAGGATCAAATTGAGGTTTGTCCTCATTGGTCATTGATTCACTAGTCTTATCTTTTTGTCTTGACTTCTAGTTTGTTGGTTTACCATGGATTGTCCAGCAACTCTCCTTAGTATGACCTAATTTGCTACAGTAATCACACCAGGCACGGATCTTTTTTTTTTTTTTTATTTCAAAAGCTTGTTGTCTCCTCCAGCTAAGGTAGAAGTATCAGTGGGGGCAAAAGCATATTGGTGACCATTGGTTAACCTCGTTCTGTTCTCCTCCCTTTTGATATTAAAAAAAGTCTCCCTTACAATAGGAAGTGGATGAGTGTTCATTTTTTTCTTCTTTATAACTTCAAATCAAATCTAGAATTCAGGCCCAATAGAAATTGGTACACATGCTCATTTTCAATGAGCTTTTTTAAGTACAAAGCATCATTGGTGCAAGACCATGTATGAGTTTTATACATGTCAAGCTGCTACCAATGATGTTGAGGGGTATTGTAGTGTTAGGTGACATTCAACTTTCCTTGCCTGAAATCATGAAGGAATGACTTGATTTCAAACAAGGCTGCAGTGTTTTCAACCGAAGAGTAAGTGTCTCTAATCGCTTCCCAAATCTTAGTAGTAGCTTCGCACAGTAAAAAATTTTCTCAAATTTCAGTAGTCATGATATTTATCAACTATGACATCATGATGTTGTTTTTAGTATCCCACAGGAATTATTTGGGATCATTGATGTCAGGTGGTGGAGTGGGGCCTAGAAGATAATTGACCTTCCGTTTCCCTTTGACAAACATGAGCACATTGATGGACCACTGAAGGTAGCTACCCCCATTGAGTTTGTGACTAGTAATGAGAGTGGGAGAGGTTGAGTGGAGCACCAAAGAAAGGTGCACCATTCTAGGTATTTTGAAGGTGTTCGGTGTGTGACATGTTCTGTCCAAATGAAGAGAGGGAAAGGGTCAATGAATTCTGCCCAATTTGGGCTACGGTATTGAAGGCCAATCCTTGGCCAAATTGAATAGAAATATGGTCAAACATGCTTGTGTTCTGATACTATGAAGAATTTCACTATGAAATTTCTTAATTTATTTCAAAAACAATAGCAGTAATATATAGAAGGAAGTAAGCCATAGAAGATCAGCTAATCATCCTCAACAGAAAAGGAAATAAATAGGGAAAATCAATCAATCGTCCTCAACAGAAAGGAAACAAACAAGAACATAAATAAAAAATAAGGACTCAAAAAATAGAAATCAAATACGATGACAGCCACAAGCCTTTTCTCATTAGATATGGTCGGCTAGATGAATTAAACAACGTCATAAAGTTTTATCGTAAATCATGTTTTGAGACAAACCATTTAAATCTAAATCTTTTTTAATGATTTCACCATTTGTTTTTCTTGGTCTTCTCTCTTTACCTCTAACTATTGGACGGCTCTCCATTTGGTTCTCTCTCCTTACTTACTGGGGCTTCTATAGGTCTTTTCTACACATGACCAAATCATCTAAGGTGCAATTTTACAATTTTTTCCACAATAGATGGGATCTCAATTTTTTTTCTTATGCATTCATTTCTAATTTTATCTTGTTTGGTGTGCCCACTCATATAATGCAACATTGAGCTTATTCCCTTGTTAGTTTTTTTATTTCCTAACTGTCAATTCCATACAACATTGCAGGTTTTACAGATATGCAGTAAAATTTTTCTTTAAACTTGAGTGGTACTGTTCTATTACAACTAACACCCAAAGCATTCTTCCATTTTATCCACCTTATTTGAATTGTTTGGTTTATATCTTCTTCTATTTCCCCGTTATGTAGTATGATGGATCCAAAATACTTAAATCGTGTGACTTGTAGTGTAATATGTTTTCTCATTTTCACTTCTACACTAGAAGTAGTGTATTTTTTGCTAAACTGACATTCCATATACTCTATTTTACTTCTCCTTAAACGGAATTCACGTACTTCCAAAGCTAATCTCTACATCTCTAACATCTTATTTATTTTCTCTTTCGGCTCTCCATCTAGGACTATATCCTCTGCAAAAAAACATACATTGTGATATCGGCTCTTGGATATGTTCAGCAAGCACATCCAAATTAAAGTAAAAAGATAAGGGATTAAAGTTGACCCCTGATGCAGGCTTATTGGAATCAAATAAGAAAACAAAAGTATTTGACCTCAGCCCATTAACCCACATGATTTTGGCCGCTAAATGCCCATGAATTAGAACTCATTAATTAGCAAATATCCCATGTGATTCTTCCCAAGAATCATGGGATTCCAACAATAATAGACCTTATTAACCTAAATATTTTTCAGCAAGTCCCTTTTTGTTTAGAGTGATTCCTATCAAGGAAAGAAGTTCTCAATTGGCCTAACCCCGAAATTTGATGTCCACCTGAGAAGTCATATGCTTCCATGCACCAGCTTGTTATGGAGTGTGAAACACTGGCAACCACATTGCCAAAAAACACCCCAATGGGACATCCTATACTCATTCTTGACGTCATTCGGTCTTGGGTTGTGACAATTAGTGGAGTTTCAAGTTTTGCCTAACATTGTGAGAGGGGTGGCTTATTGAGGTTAAAGTTTTGGTGTTTTAATTTTTGTTCAGTTTCCCCAAAAGCTTGTTGTTCAGGGGGAGTAAGTGCTAATTGCAAAACTTAATTAAAATCATGGTTTGGTTGCAAGTAAAAAGCAAGCCAAGACTTCAGCACCTGTGTTAGTGCCATGGTGAGCAGTCCAAGCAGTGGAGACCAATTGAGAGAAGGTCAAGGGGACTACTCGAGAAGTAGATCAAAGACCTGTAGAAGCTTCATCATTGTGATTAGATGATGTGGCTAAAGAGAGCAGTTGGGAGAATGTTAAGGAGGCCACTCATAGGAAGAAGGTTGAAGAATTCTAGGAGTTGTTTGTCTACCAAGGTTGAAGCTCATAACAAGTTTAATTGGGTTTTATTTGTAACAAGTTGAAACTTGTATAAGGGGGAGTGTTGTGTAACCTTTTTGAATGGAACTCCTAATAGATCTGGAATTTATCTTTATCTAGAATTTAAGTTTATAATTATCCAGAGTTAGAGAGTTTACTGTGGTTTAGGAGTCTTAATTATCCTTTTTCATTATCCTTGGGAGTTTATATTGTAGTTAATCTCTATCTTGATATTATGAATAGAGGGAAGAGGAGCTGCAACAAAGTGTGTCGGTGTGATTTGCTGGATATTACTCTTTAGTTGTCAATTCACGTGGTCAGTTTGTTTGACTGGTAAATTAGGGAATGGTTCTGTAGTGTAGGGAAAATAGGTGGGAATCTTATGAATTTATGGACGTACTAAAGTTTATCAAGTAGAAGCAAGACGTTTTGGAGACAAGTGGAATAAGCAAAGGGTAGTGTTACTAGGATTAGATGCTCTGGATAGGTTGGCCATTGAAGGTGGTTGTGTGATTTGATGAGCTTTAAACCTATAACAATGATTTTGGTTGGTGGGGGTGCCTTTCTTTGGCAATCTTTGCTGTTGGGGTTCATGATCAACCAAACTCTTAATTTGAGGTCAGCAGTGTGTAAAGCTGTGCTATCCCTTAACTCCTTTGCTTAAAATGGTGGTTGATGTGCTTAGTCTCTCTTTTAGGGTGTGTTTGGTTGGGGGTTTTTGGAGGGGAGGGGAGGGGAGGGGGATAAGATGTTTGGTTGAATAAAATTGGAGGGGAGAGGAGGGAAGGGAGGCAAATTTCCCTCCTCTCCAAATTGGGGAGTTTTGGAGGGGAGGGGTATTTTTTAAATTATAATTTACTTTATTGCTCCTTAATTTTTTAATTTTTTAATATATTAATATTTAATAAAAATTAAGATAAATTTTTTTCATCAGAAATTAAAAATAAAAAAAGATTGAAATTTATAATTTTTTTTAAAAATATTGATATAAATAACTTTTTTTATAAAAAAAAAAAATTAAAATATATAAAGGATAAATTTGTCCAAATATAATTATCTCCCCTCCCCTCTTGAACTAAACAATAATCTCTCATTCCCTCTCCTCCCCTTCCTTTTAACCAAACAGAACTCATTAAACCCTCTCCCCTCCCCTTCGTTGAACCAAACGGAGCCTTATAAGAAGTGGGTTTGTCAGTAGGAGTGGAAAATGTAGAGGTATCCCACTAGCAACTTGCTCATGATACCTTTCTATTTCTTCCAGAGGATTTGGATAATTTTATGAGTATCTTATTTCTGTTGCATATATTTGACATTATTTCTGGTCTTTATACATTAACTTGAAGGGATTAATGCCGATGATCAAGTTTGTATCCAACTCATGTTGCTGGATGAGATTTTGCAAGGCTTTGGTCTATCTATGGGTGCCTTTAAGGGGGCATATAACTCTTGTTACAGCTTGTTTATTTCCTTTTTACTATTATGCCTTTGCTTAAGATTCTTGAAGGGCTTAGGAGGTTGAGAGAATTATGGGTGACTTTCAATGGTCAAGAATGGGAGATAGTGTGAGAGATCATTTGGTCAGTGGAAGGAAGATGTGCTGTATGCTTTTGAAGGAGGGTGCCCCTGGGCTGGGGAATCTGGTGTCTATTAACATTACCCTAGTGAATGAATGACTAAATGTAAAGTGGTCCCTGACATGTCAAGTACCACTTTTAGCCAAAAGCTTAAGCTATTAAGTGAAGGCTCTTAATTAGTTTTATTAATATCTCTAACAAGCCCTCACATGGAAGCCTTTTGGGCTTTGAAGTTTGGACAAAGCAGAGGCCCCCCATACCATGTGCTGAAATTTAGTTGTTAAGAGAACGGGGACAGCAAGGATCAAACTACTTCACTCCGATACTATGTTAAAAGATCACTTGGTCATAGGGGCCCTAGTATTTTAACCCAAAGTTTAAGCTATTGAGTAAAGGCCCATAATTGGTTTTGTTAATACCTCTACCATGTTGGTTTGTTAATCTAGATTGACGCCCATTACAGTGAAGTGCAGATACTGTTTCATTCTGCATATAAATTTACTATTTTCTCTAATGAAATTCATACCTTTTGAACTTTAGGAGGCCCATAAATTGCTTCAACCAGCAGATAAAGCATTCAAGGAACTGGCAATTGAATTTGCTGAGTACCAGGTGAATCGAGACTTTTTTTTTTAATTTTGAATCTGGTTGGGACTACGGGTTGGTTTTTGTTGTGAGCATTGTTTAATAATCAGCATGATAGAGGTGGGCTAAATATAGTTGTTTTCTCATCCTGTAGGTCTGTGTTGAAGTATTTCTCACTACCCAGACTTATGTAGACATTGCTTCCATATCTGTCATCCCAAGAACTACTGGTGGACAGGTATACATTATCTTTCTGGCTTTTGCTTTTGTATGATTTGTATTGAAGATTTGAAGCTGTTGGCATTATTGCTTGTGCTAAAAAATGTGGAAAAGAACTAAGTAGTATTTTTTTTTTAAATTGATCAGAGCTTTCTGGTGATGATGGAAACATGAATTAATGTTATTTTTTGACCTGTTTTACTACTTGCATAAAACATGTCTTGAAAAGCTGGAGATGCATAAGTGTGACTGAACTCTTTTCTTCAAGTTTGCTTTCTGCATGTGGTCTGATACTATGATAAGTTTTCTCGCTTGCATGTGTTCATTTTCACATTTCTTTTTCGATGTGGAGTGAGGATGAGTGGAAAAATGATGCATTACAGAAATTCTTCCCAAGGGGAAGAAAAGGGGAAAATTGAAAGGAACTGAGAAGCGTGTCATAATGACATGTAGTTAATGTATCTGAAGAAAGAGGAAGCATTAACTAAGTATATAACAGCAGGAATTTGTTGTTGGCTTCTTCTTCTTTTCTTTTTTAACTTGTAAAATAGATTGTTTTATGCTTTTACGACATGGCAGTTTATTTAGATTTTAGGGGGAAAGGAAACTATTATTTTTGTGTTTTCATTAATTACACTAAACTATTGAGATGACATTTTAGATTTTCTTTTTTTTAAAGCATTTTACATATGATAGTGCCTATATGCTGTGCAATATCGAGTTTTCCGTATTTCAGATTTGAGATTGCAAACTTCTTATCTTTTTCCAGGTCTATTACTATTACCCCTTCTCAGCTCTTTCTGATCCTGCCAAGCTTTACAATGATCTTAAATGGAATATCACTAGGCCACAAGGTTTTGAGGCTGTAATGCGTGTGAGATGTAGCCAGGTAACCTGTGAAGCATTTCACTAGATTTGCTACCTTCTCATGCAACATGTATTGAATCTATGATTTTCTCTTTATTTTTACAGGGTATGCAAGTACAGGAATACTATGGCAATTTTTGTAAACGCATTCCAACTGATGTTGACCTAGCTGGGGTTTGTATTCTTTTCTTGACACTACATATAATTATATGCATGGTTGTGGATATGCACAAGCTTGAGCATATCTTTGTTTGTGTGGACATATTTGCATAGACAGATTATTGAGATTTATTGACAGTTTAGGTTATATACTGCTGACATGGTGCTAAAGATTTGGTGAGAGATCATTATAAGTGTTCTTTAAACTCCTAATCACGATCTTTGCGGGTTAAACTGTTAATATGGATTTTGAACAAGTGATCTGTAATTGCACAGGCTAACTACTACCAACTTTATGTTGAGTGGTAAGGCTGCTGAAAAAGAACTTTATATCAGGTAGATGAGACCAGTGATTCCTGCCAACTAGATCCATAATGGTCTCTTTTCATTTAATAAATATTTTGGGCTACATGTATTAATTATGCAATGAGAAAGAATTCTGTTCTGGACCCAAGGTGCTGACCTCCCAGTTTAAAGGTTCTTGTGGCGTGGGTCTTCTTTACTTAATCTGACCTTGAAAATCCAATTTGAGTGAGGTTGTTAAAGTTAACATCTAACTAGGGGAGTTAACCTGAATTAGATGTCGTCATACTTGCATATGGTGTCCAAATATTCTTACTTGGTGCTTTATGGTTTTTAATTTTTAAAATTAATATTCCTTGTATCTGCTCCTGAACCAATGCCTGCTGAGAACCTAGTGTCTTATTTACATCACCTTGTGTTGGGAAATGTATATCTAGTTTAGCCAACACTGACATTAATATTGTCCATCTCACTGGTTAAGTGATGGAGTTGATAGTTTCTATGTTTTATATAACTTTATCTGTGGAAAACTTGCTTCATATCCCATGATTTATGGGAATATGGAAAACGTGCCAATATCCTTGAGTTATGGGATGATTTTCTGACTTATTTGTTTACTGTTTTATTTGTATCCCTTGTATTATGGGATTTTACCAGAATAGAGATTATTTCCTTTTTTGTTTATATCCTCTTTTTATTTGTTGAAGACTTGTATATATTCAAATTCTTGTAAATCAGAAATACATGAGTGAGAATCAGATTTAATCTCCTCAATTTACATGGGATCTGAGCCTCCTCTGAACCAGTCAAATTTCCATGCCTGAATGAAAGTCTGGAAATACTTCTTCCTCCATAATTCCTTCCATTTCTTCTATGCCATCTGTTGGGGATTCTGACACCCTTCAAACCACCCAGCACAAACTCAACGGCATACTGGTGTTCATAGGAAAGGGCAAGACAGGATACCTCACTGGTGCTAGAAAGCAGCCTGCTCAAACCAAAGCAGGGTTCTCCACTTGGATGGCTGAAAATGCTCTGGCCAAGGCTTGGCTTGTCAACTCCATGGAGCTGTGCCTTTCCTGAACTTACCTTTTCTACAAAAGTGCCAAAGAAATCTGGGATACAGTGAGAGAACTGTACTCAGACTTGGAGAATGGTGCAGAGTGTTTTGAGATCCGTTAAGCTATTAAAAACACCAAGCAAGGTGCACCTTTGGTCACTGACTTATACAATAAACTCACTGAACTATGGCAGGAGATGGACCAATTCTATGAATTGAATTGGATTGCTCCGGAAGATGATATGATATATTAAAAAACTGATGGAAAAAGAGTTTTTTATTTTCTCTATGGTCTCAACAAGGAACTTGATGAGGTGAGGGGCCATATTCTTGGAACCAAACCATGTCCAGGTATCCGTGAAGCTTTTGCCACTGTTCGTAGGGAGGAAAGCCATAAAAGGGTGATGATTGGTGAACCAAAGGAGATCATCCAGGATCTCAACACCCACAATTCTGCTCTTGCTACAACACGGGCAGAACCAAACACTCAGGACCCTACCAGAGCCAAATCAAGGGAAATGCAGTGGTGTGATCACTGTAAAAAACCATACCATGCAAAGGACCAATGCTGGCAGATCCATGGCAAGCCCAAGGATTGGAAGCCACAGCATCAGACTCCCAGAAGGCTTATGCTGCTGCTACTGAAAATGGCAAGGAAAGTGGGGTGATGCTTACGGCTGAACAATATGAGCAACTTCAGAACCTTCTCAACCACAGCCTAATAATTCCTCTACAGGACCTAGTTGTTCAGTTGCCTGGAAAGGTAATCCATTCTCAGCATAACATACTCAAGTTGATTTGAAAAATGCTTGGATTGCTGACACTGGGGCCTCTGATTGTGTGACTGGTTCATCGTCCTTGTTTACATCCTATACTCCTTGTTCTGGTAATCTTGAGATTAGAGTGGCTGATGAGACACTCAATGTTTGCCGGCAAAGGAACCATTCATGTAAAGCTTGCGATTCTGATGGTATCATGCTTTGGGATAAATGCTTGGGTCATGCTAGCTTTGTTTACTTGAAAATTTTGTTTCCAAGTTTATTTATGAATAAAGACCTGCATTCTTCTCATTGTGAGGATTGCCTTCTAGCTAAAATACCTGTGTCCCATACCCTTGTATTCTCTATAAAGCTTCCACACCTTTTGCCTTAATACATAGTGATATTTGGGACCATCCTGGATTCCTAATCTGACTGGTACTCGCTGGTTCTTAAGTTTCATTTATGATCGCACACGTTTGTTGGGTATACCTCATAAAAGACAAATCTGATGCTGGTCCTATTTTTCAGCAGTTCCATAATCTGATTCGGAACTTATTTTGCTCTGATATTCAGATTCTTAGAACTGATAATGAGAAGGAGTACTACAATTCTTTAGCGGGGGATTACCTACAAAAAACATGGGATATTTCACCAAAGTTCTTGTGTCAAAACTCCTCAGAAAAATGGTATTGCCAAAAGAGAAAACCAGCACCTCCTTGAAATAGCTCGGGCTCTTATGTTTTCAAGTAATGTTCCTAGTCATTTTTTGGGGGAAGCCACCTTTACGGCATCATACTTAATCGATCATCTTCCCACTCATCCTAAACTTTTAAACTCCTTTGAACAGCCTCCTCAAAGTCTTTCCCCAAACCAGAATCCTCTCCTCCGTACCACTAAAGATTTTTGGCTGCACTGTTTATGTTTACAATAATAGCCCAACCCATGGGAAACTTGATCCTAGAGCTGTCGAATGTATCTTGGTGAGCTACTCTCCAACTCAAAAACGGTATAAATGCTTTTGTCCTCTTCTCCAAAAATTCCATCTCCATGGATGTTACTTTTCCTGAAGATCACCCACTTTTTCCACCCACCTCTCTCCAGGGGGAGAATTTAAATGGAGAGAAGGAACTGGGGATCACCAATCTGCTTCTCTACTTTCTTCTATACTACCTTTGTGTTCCTCCATTGAAACACCTTATCTGACCCTCCATCAAGTAGTGAATGACAGGGAGAATTGCCTCAACATCCTGGAGAGGAAAAAAATCAGGTTTACATAAGGAGAAATAAGAAACAAGCTGCCAGCGCCCACCAATCCTCTGAACCAGAGGAAAATCCACCACTTGAGATAATTGAAGAGGAAATTCTAAGTGCCACTGACAGCAGTGGTCTTCCAATTGCTTTGAGGAAAGGAGTAAGGACTTGTACTCAATATCCCATTTCTAATTATCTGTCACATTCACATTTATCTGCTTCATTCTGAACCTTAACAGAAAGGTTGGACAGCACTAAAATTCCTAGAGATATACAAGCAGTTAAAAGACCAGAATGGAAGAAGGCTGTAGAAATATGGCTGCTCTAAAAAAGAATGAAGCCTGGGAAAGCACTGATCTGCCAAATGGGAATAAGGTGGCTGGCTGCAAGTGGGTTTTTAACATCAAATATCACTCTGATGGAACCATAGAAAGGTATAAAGCTTGGTTAGTAGCCAAAGGATTCACCCAAACTTTTGGCATAGACTATACAGAGACCTTTTCCCCTGTTGCCTAGCTAAACACCATTAGAGTCTTTCTTTCTCTTGCTGTCAATTTAGATTGGGAATTACTTCGAATGCATGTTAAAAATGCCTTCTTCAATGACAAACTTGATGAGGAAGTGTACATGAATATTCCACTAGGTTCTGAGAATGAAGAAGTTAAGAGGGAAGGTGTGTAAATTGAAGAAATCCCTCTATGGCTTGAAATAATCCCCAACAGCATGGTTTGATAGATTTATCAAAACCATGAAGATGCAAGGATACCATCAAGGGCAAGTTGATCACCCACTCTTTATCAAACAATCTAAGGACAATAAGAGCAATCTTAATTGTCTATGTAGATGATATTATCTTGATGGGAGAAGATACCAAAGAGATAGAAAAGTTGATGAAGATCCTTAGAGAGGGATTTGAATTCAAAGATCTTTGGGCACCGAGATATTTCTTGGAAATGGAAATAGCTAGAAGCAAGCAAGGAATTCTTATTTCACGAAGAAAGTACACTCTTGATTTGTTAAAGGAAACTGGTATGCTTTGATGTAAGCCCATGGATACTCCAATTGAATTTAATTGAAAAGCTCAAGATCATGAGAAGGGCATTCCTGTTGACAAGGGAAGATACCAAAGGCTGGATGGAAAACTAATATATCTATTCCACACTAAGCCTGACATTGCCTATGCAATAAGTGTGGTCAGTCAGTATATGCATGCTCCTGCTGAAAGGGATTTGAGAGCTGTTAACGGGATGCTAGGGTACTTAAAGGCAACACCAAGAGAAGGTTTATTCTTCAATAAGTGTGAAGCTGTGGGATTGAGGCTTTCACCGATGTTGATTGGGCAGGTTTCATAGAAAATAGGAGGTCTACTATTGGTTATTGCACTAAAATTTGGGGAAATCTTGTTACTTAGAGAAGTAAAAAACAATCAGTTGTTGCTTGGAGTAGTGTTGAAGACAAGTTTAGAGCTTTAGCACAAGGAACTTGTGAATTGTTATGGCTGAAAAGATTAATGGAAGAACTCAACATATCAGAGTCACAGCCTCGAAACTTTTCTGTGACAACAAGGCTGCAATTAGCATTGCTCACACCCTGATTCATCATGATCAAACCTAATATGTGGAGTTGGATAGACATTTCATCAATGAGAAGATAGAATCAGGAATAATTTGCATGTCTTTCATCCCTAGAAAACAAGTGGCTGATATTTTAACGAAGGGACTGTTAGGACCAGATTTTGAGATCTTTGTGGACAAGCTGGGAATGATGAATATTTGTTCTCCAGCTTGAGGGGGAGTGTGGAAAATGTGCTTCATATCCCATGATTTATGGAAATATGGAAAACATGCCAATATCCCTAAGTTATGGGATGTTTCTCTGACTTATTTGTATCCATTGTATTATGGGATTTTACTAGATGAGAGATCATTTCCCTTCTTGTTTCTTTCCTCTTTTATTCCTTGAAGACTTGCATGTATTCAAATTCTTGTTAATCAGAAATACATGAGTGAGAATCAGTTTTAATCTTCTCAGTTTACATTATCTTATTTTTTATTTGACAGCTACTTTAGCATGTTTCAGTTATATCTGTTAAAGAGTGGTTATTTTGGAATATTATGTTGGATGCATCAATTTCTTCTTTCAGTATATCAGTCAATAGTTCTGATTTTTAGTTACTAGTGTTCTTTTATAGTTCATTTTTGTTTTATCACATTTCTAAATTGCTATGGTGTGTTCAACACATTGGCTGAATTTTCTGTTCTGCAGATTGACTGTGACAAGACTTTTATGGTAACCCTGAAACATGATGATAAGTTGCAGGATGGATCAGAATGTGCTTTTCAGGTATTAAATAATTTTACTGCTTAATTCCAAGGATTTTATGATGTTCAGATCACCTTTATTTACTATCAGAAACCATTAATTTGCTGTAAATAAAAGGATTTCTGTTTATACTTTTCTGATTATTTTATTCTTTGTCATCATTCAGTGTGCTCTTCTTTACACAACTTTGTATGGCCAAAGAAGAATACGTGTCATAACCTTATCTCTGCCTGTCACTAGCATGCTAAGCAATCTATTCCGTGCAGCTGACTTAGACACTCAATTTTGTTGTTTCTTGAAGCAAGGTATGTCACTTCTCACTGTACATTGTCATTGCATATTTCTTTAATTGACATGTGCTGCTGCCAATATCAAATATTCACTGGGACAGCTGTATATTTGAATTTGTTGCCTTATATTTTATTAAGTCCATGGTGGAATCATCTCAGTTCCTTAAGAACATGTGGATGCTAGTGAAACTGAGGCTGGAGAATCTTAAGACTTATCCTCAATTTTCTTTTGTAGCTGCAAGTGAAATTCCTTCAAAGCCACTCCAACTAGTCCGGGAACAAGTGACAAATCTTTGTATCAATGCACTATTTTCATATCGTAAATTTTGTGCTACTGTGTCATCTTCTGGACAACTTATTCTTCCAGAGGCACTAAAGCTTCTGCCCCTGTATACACTTGGTATGTATGAGCTTTCTGCGATTTTCTGGTAACATACTTTATGTTCTTTTTACAATTCTGTGCAGATAGTGATATTATATCTCTGTTTAATTTTTTTTCCTTGCATGCTGAACTCACTGTTATGTAATTATAATTTTTTCTCCCATTTCCCTTGCATGCCAAAATTTTTCTTTTTCCTGCTTTTTATTTTATATAGTGTGGATAGATTTTCACTTTTGTTTCCTTTTCAAAGGTCATTTGACTTTGTATTGTTGACTCTTCTCCTTATTCTAGTCCTATTTTGAGGTAGGTTATGCTTGTTTACCTGATGAACTGAGGATGATATTCAAAGCTAATTCATTTTTCCTTTACTTGTGATAACCAGTCTGTCCTATTGGTCAAATTCAGAATGTTGATAATATGGTCTTTAAGGACAATACAAATTAACCATAGTTTTGTTCTTTGTTTATTTCAGCATTAAGTAAGAGTATTGGGTTGCGAAATGAGGGAAAAATTGATGAGCGGTCATTCTGGATAAATTATGTATCCTCTCTCTCTACTCCATTGGCAATACCGCTTGTGTATCCCAGGATGGTGGCAATCCATGATCTTGACTCTAAGGTATACTCATTCATAACATTTGAAAATGTATATGAGAAGTTATGATATTAATTTTATGTGATAAATTTTAGATGAAGTACACATCAATAAGTGCTTGATTAAAACTTGGTAACCTATCACATTTTGAAAATGATAGTGAAATTTAATTTTATGAAATATTTTTATGTGAATTTTTAAGTGCATGACCTATATAATCAATGCTTCTAATTCAACAGTAGGTTTTGTTTAAGTTATTAAATTGTGTAAGATTGATATAGTTTTACACCAATCTCAAGTCACTCTAACCTGATATATATTAAAATCACTTCTAGGAACGCTAATAACTCTTCATGACCTGCAGGAAGATCAAGAATCTGTTATTCCTTCCTTTCTTCCTCTTTCTAGTGAACATATCAGTAATGAGGGAATTTATCTTCTTGAAAATGGTCATGATTGTTTGATATATATTGGAGACTCTGTGAGTTCAGATATTCTGCAGAGGCTATTTGGTGTCACCACAGTTGATGAAATTCCTAGTCTGGTAATTTCAAGTTCATTCTTTTCTTTTTTCTTTCCAGTTATCTAATGACTTGTGATCTGTCAAATTCTAGAATTAGTTGGTTACTAGAAGCTGTAAATAGGCCTAATACTGGAATCTATGGCTTAATAATTGGACAATTTAGGAGAATGATTGCTATAATATTGACTTTTCACAAATCTATTAATTTGAGATTGTAAACAGGTACCAAGGAACTTTCTAATTGTGGTCCAAATCTTTTAATTTCTAATATTATTAAATATATTAGCTGATGGTGGTTGGCTAGCGATAAATGTATTTGCCTTTGTGATTTGAACTATAGATAAGGTAATGTAGATCTGCATCACATTGTTAATCACCATGTGTTACAAGACTAGTATTGTCCCTTTTAGATAGGATATTCAAGCCTCATTTAATTCTAATCTTCAGATTATTTGTCAGATTCACCTCTCAGAAGCTGACTAGGGGTCCCCTTTTATATACAAATGATGTGTACTTGTTTAGTCACCACAGCATGTCTTTGCCCTTCCTATGCTTAGGAGAGACGATTGAACTCAATCAGCATTAAATGAACATCCTAACATTCCTAGGAAGTCTGCAATGCATTTAATGCAAGCCATGCCCTGTGCCCAATGTCACTCTATGTATTAATGAGCCTCTATGGGAAAAATCCTAGATATTAAGACAGTTATTATGCCGCCTCATTGAAGCCAACAGCTAGTAATCATCAATCATTAACCTAGCTACTCAGTAACAAGTGTGCAGCAATCCATGGTATTAATGATCTGTAGTTTAAGCATTTACTTCAGCTGTACGTTAAGATTCTCACTCCTACCTGTCTGAACTTGGCTCATTGAAAGTGCCTCATCTTAGCATCTCAGTTAGAGCTTATTCCTTAGCATTTGTTTGATCTTGATCATTCCTGAATCCATTTACTTCTACTTATTATTGGCAAGTTTGCTCTCTAACATCCTAGTTTTAGTGAGTAGGTCAATAGTGTACTTCCACCGGGATATAAGAATGCCCTTGTTTGACTTTGCTACTTCTACACCCATGAAGTACCTTAGAAGTCCAAGGTCCTTAGTTTCAAGTTCCTTAGCCAAAACCTTCTTAAGATTGATTATTTCTTCTGTGTAGCTCCCAATAATAATAATGTCATCCACATACACAATGAGGATAGTGATTTCCACTTTAGGGAGCATTTCTGTGAAAGTTGTGTGATCAGCCTATCCTTGAATGTACTCTTGCATCTTGATTGCTTTGATGAACCTTTCCAACCACGCTCTAAGTGATTGTTTCAGATCGTAGAGCCATTTATGAAGCTTGCACACTCTTCCATTACTTTCACTTTCAAAGTTAAGTGGCACTGGCATGTGTACTTCTTCCTCTTAGTCCCTATTAGGGAATTTGTTTTCTATGTCTAATTGATGAAAAGAGCAATCAAGATTGGCAACAAGGGATAAGAAAACTTTAATGGAGTTTAAGTTTTGCAACTAGAGCAGATATTTCTTGGTAACCTATTCTTTGTGTTTGTGTGAATCCTTTTTACAACAAGTCTCACCTTGTTACTGTTAATGCTCCCATCTAAGTTGTACTTATACTAAATATCCATTTGCAACCAATAGGACATGAGAAAGATCTACTAGGTCCCAAGTATTGTTTTTCTTGAGAGCATTTATTTCTTCTTTAACCATTTTCTTCCATTCCTCATGACTTAATGCTCAATGAATATGCTCAGGAATTTTCTCATTGAAAATGTTAGTAGCAAAAGTTTTGTAGGCAATAGATAGTTTATCATATGAGACATAATTTCCAATTGGATATTAAGTGCAAAATCCCTTACCTTTCCTTAAGGCAATTGACCAATCCAAATCCAACTTTTCAGTCATTCTTGGACTTGGGCAAGAGATTTCTTGGTGCTGTTTGAGAGGTGGTACACTTTCAGTTACCTCATGAGTTGTCTTCCTTCTTGAGTAAGTGTGGGGCTAAGTGTAACTTCTAGTTCAATAACCAAGTGTTGAATGTTTGCTGAGGTGGGTCATTATTATTACAGATCAAGGTGTTGATTATCATCATTGTGAGGAGAGGGGGCATCATTAGTTTCAGGTTCAATCGTATTAGTATTCTTGGGTACCACTATAAAAGGAGAGTACCCAAAATTCCATTCATCATGAGTAGTCTCCCCCTGAATGGAGGTTTTGGGATAGTAGGATTGTCTTTTAAAGAAAGTGACATCCATGGAAACAAACAATTTTTGTAGGAAAGGTGAGTAGCAAGTGTAGCCCTCTTTTGATGAGGAATACCCTACAAATATGCATTTAGTAGCTTTTAAGTCAAGTTTATTTCTTTGATGGCGGTGGACAAAGGCCGTGCACCCAAAAACTTTCATAGGTAGGTGATAAATGAGATGAGTGGTAGGATAAGTTTTAAGGAAAGTGACGCAAGGGGTTTTAAAGTCAAGAGTCGTAGAAGGCATCCTATTAATGAGATACGTCACGGTAGTAACAGCTTCTCCCTTAAAATGGTGAGGGACATACATAGTGAACGTAAGGGCTCCAACTATTTCAAGGAGTTGTCTGTTTATATTTGGTGAGATACCTTACCACATAATGCCTTGTGTGGTGAGGTAGGTACCTAGATATGAGTTAATGATGGAGATTAAGGTAGTATGGGATTTCAAAGTCCCACATTGAATAGTATAGAATGCTCAATGGAGTACTTAATTGGAGTAGTTCTCTTACCTCAACAGCTAGCTTTTAGGGGAGGGTTCCCCACCTTACTTGGGTGCTTATCAATTAACATATTGTCTTCCATTATCATTTCTTAAGACTTCTATATCAGTTTGGAATTGAGTTTTAATTTGTTGGTGAAATTTTTGAAATATGGTAAGAACCTTAAATTTTTCTCTCATCAAAAACACCCAAGTGATCCTAGTATAATAATCTACAAAAGTCACAAACCATTTACTACCCGTTATCCCTTGAACCTTAGATGGGCCCCAAACGTCGCTATGAACAAGGTGAAAGGGATGTGAAGGTTTGTAAGCATGTGGGGGATAGTGAGCCTTGGTGTCTTCAGCAAATTTACAAGTTTCACACATAGTAGTAGTAATGTCTTTATGGAAAAACCTAGGATACATTCTTTTCATGTATTGAAAATTGGGATGTCCTGGTCTACTGGTCCATAATATAATGTGAGAATCAGAATAAGTATTTAGACTCCATTTATTTGATCTGTTTATGCTCTTGAGGTAGAGTCCATCCATCTCTTTAGTATTGCCAATCATCTTCTTAGATTCCAAGTCCTGAAACTCAGCCACGACTACGGAAATTAATTTTGTAGTTGTTATCTTTTACAAGTTTGCTAATGGGAAGAAGATTGCATGCAAGATTAGGAACAAGTAAGACATCCTTAAGAACTAGATTTTCAAATATGGTGATATTTCCAATTCCAGTGACTTGAGTTAAAGATCCATCAGCAATTTCATCCTTTAAGGGAGAAAGATAGGAATTTATATTATCAAAGAGAGTAGCAATGTGGATCATGTGATCTGATACTCCCAAATCCATAACCCACTAATTTTCAAGGACATGAGTGTTGAGAGCAATTGAAAATTTACCTAATTGGGCTATGTTAACAACCCCTACATTACCCTTTGTGTTATTGGATGTCATGCTTTGTTGTCCAAACAACTTTTGGAGCAGCTCTAGGAGTTCACATGAAAATGGGGTAGAATCTGGTGGTGTTTCACTGCTCAACGTATTTCCTCTAACCTCATTTCTGGATCTTGGCTTGAAATTGGCAGGTTTGCCATTGGTCCTTTGTGTGACCAAGTTTATGACCTGGTCACACATTGGACAAGATTGTTGGCTGGGAATTTTCTGTATTCTGCCATCTGGGCGTGGCAGCCACCGTGAGTTGCTGCATCGGGCAATAAGGGCAAACATGTCCGAGGTAGCTGTTGGTTGTGAGCCTCAAGTGAGATCTTGGCAACTTTCTTCACATCTAATTTCTGAAAACATATCACGAAAGCCGGGCAAAGGGCGCGTGCTCATTATTCAACCTCTGAGGTCCTCAAAAGTTGGGTTCAACCCCATCAAAAAACTTGTAGATATATTCCTCCTCTATGACCCATCATGGGTGGTGCATTGTCGGAGGAGGTTGACCTATCATGGGTTTCAATAGTGAGGGCAGTGTATCTGCTGAATCTGAGGGGAGGATCAGGCATTTGGCTCTAATACCATGTGAATTTTGAGAAGAGAATAAAAAGGTAACGTAACACTCAATAATTCACTATTATTCACTTCAAAATAAACAAAATAAACAAAAGGAGTTGAAAATATAAAGAGGGGCTCTGCAGCTGTAAACGCAGGACAAAGGGATCCCAAGAAGGGAAAAAAAATCCACACTAATGTTGGAAATCAACACTACAATGGATGGAAATAAATGCTAAATAAATCAGAATAACTCGCAGCTCCTAAAAGGGAAAATAGCTGTTGGAGAGACTTTGAATACACCCTGTTCGTGTGATGGAATTGACGCACTCGCATGGGACCTAAAACAAGCAGTTTACCGACAATTCAAATATCCACTGTCATTGTGCCCAAGATGTAACCATCTATATTAATATAGGTCTTGTTTATCAGCTGCATTCGTAAATGATGCCACTAGATATCACTTTTTCTTTAAGATGTCTCACTCCGATCAAAATGGTTCAGTAATTGGACATAAGAGAGTCCCTTTCTTAGGGCATTAACAAGAGGAATCCGGTGGATTATTGCTCTCCTTACCAGTAGTCTTGAAGACCTAAATCAAAAACCTCGTAATCTGGATGGCTATGTTGTTAAAATGACTCCCTTACCCCATGTAACTTCATCCTCAAGGGTTGACAATTACCTCCTCTGCTTTTCTTAGGTCATATTAGCGTTTTGATTGTCAAAGCAAACGGTTATCTAAAGCTTGTATGCAAAATATTTGCATTGCATTTTCACTTGGAACTGGCAATATGAAGCCTTTGGCCCCAAAAAAAAAATGTAAAATTGAAGTCTAACCATTTTTTTCTTTTTCATCAGTTTGTGTTACAGCAATTTGATAATCCTTTGTCAAAGAAGTTAAATGAGGTGGTAAATGAGATACGACGGCAAAGATGTTCCTACCTCCGGTAAGTTAATTGTCCTTTTGACAATTATAGCATATTTAGACCATAATTGAATAATCTTCCATATAATCTGGTGACTTAATGAATTGTAAATTTTAAATAAGCTTTTGATCTTCTGGCAGGTTAAAGTTGTGCAAGAAAGGAGATCCTTCAGGTTAGTGCATTAGAATTGCCTATTGAATGTGAGCAAGATTTTTAAGTATTAACAAGAAAAAGTTAATTCTGAAGATGCAACCACAAGAATTTATTCCCAAACCGTTTTGTCAATGCTTAAGTTTATTTAAAGCCGACTGTCTTTCATTGCATAGTCTGACAAATGTAGCTTTTCTCGTTCAATTATATTTGCTTATATCATTGCTCTATGTTCCCTTGAAAAGGGAATTTTCTTGGTACGTGAGGTGCATAAAGTAAGACCCTTCCCTGAAGCCCTATTATGTGTATACCTCTTAGTGTTTTATGAGTGATGGTTTGTAGTTAATTTTCAACTTAACCTTTTTTAAAAACCTGTCTTGTAGCCCACTTATTTTTACTCCAATCTCTGACAGATTGAAGAAATATTATCAATAATTTCCTGTTTCTTTAAATGATTTGTTGGTTGGTTTCCATTGAACAATCCTTGTAACAGTGATAGCAATACACATTGCTACATTACTGGATAACAATAGAATCAGTTGATTAAAATTTGGCTCCCGGTACTTTTTCCGTTTTTGTAGGCATCCTATAGTTGATCTATTTGTTCTTCACTAGATGATTAGCGTAATAAAATGTAAGTGGTTTGATTTTAGGAATCTAGTGTCTGTTCAGAGTTGCTTCATCACGTACCGACTTTGGTATTTACTTCCCTACCAACCAAACACATACAATTTTGCTTTGTGTTAGGATTTATATTACTGAGAACCCAAGTTGTTAATCTATTGAGATGTTTAGATTCTGCCATACAACAACAACAACAACAAAGCTTTTTTTCACTAAGTAGAGTCGGCTACATGGATCAATCAATGCCATAAACACCTATCGTAAATCATATTTTTAGACAAATCATTTAAATCTAAATCTCTTTTAATAATTTCTCCTATAGTTTTTGTTTAGATTCTGCCATGTGCATCAGAATTAGGCTCATAGATACGGATACAACCACATGCTGTACTTGTTGGGGTGTTATGTTGGAGACAAGTTGAGGACAGGAAATCTTTAGATAGGGGGGAAAGACTTCTGGGTATATGTTGCATTTTTCTAGTTATTTAACCATAGTTATTTAACCAAACTTCTCTGAATTCACTATGTATCAGGAATGTCATTCTTCTCATATATGGTAGAAGACAAGAGCACAGGTGGCTTCTCCTATGTAGAGTTTCTTATCCATGTTCACAGGCAAATCCAGCATAAAATGACATCATGACGAGTATATGTCCACTATAGTTGAGCAAGTTTCGCCTTCATGATAGAGAAAACTCCAAGGATAAGTGAGATTCTGGTTAAATATGCGCATTCTACACTTGCCTTCACATTTGTCAGGAAAATAAGACGACTGAAGTTTTGTTATTTTTGTTTTGTTAATTATACATGTATAAGGTGATTGATTTTGGTAATAGTTTACAAGTTTTCTATTCAACTTTTTATATCTTGTAGTTTGGTTCTTGTTCATTTTTACTTACATTCGTTATTTATATAACTAATAAAACTCATCTATCGGCGATGGTCTTTCCTTGACAAATAAATTGAAGATGTGCAGGCAAGGAAAAGTGAAAATAATCTACGAGAATTAAGTCAACTTTAGAGGTAAATCTTTTTGTTTTACATGCTTTTTCAATAATCCAAGATTAATGCTAATGTGTATGCATGAGCAAGGTTAGTATATATCAGATAACTCCTGTTTCAGTGGCTTAATGCTATCTTAATCATTGTAACAATCCTCATGATCATCAAAATCTTGCTGACTTAGAAAACCTACCGAAGTTAAGAAATTTTGGGCTTCCTGCTATTCACTTTCATTTCTACCAAACTAGACGGGTTCTGCACCAGCAATTGGGCTCAATTCCGCCTGAAATAGGTGTGAGAATGAGTCACGTCATTAATTTAATATAATAGTTACTATTAAGGCTAAATTTTATTTTCAATCCTCTTTGGCTTTTTTTAATGTTTTTAAAATTGAATTGGTAATTTAACCAATAAAATTTACGGTTAATTGGTTAAATCATAGTAGAATGATATATATATATATATGTTATTTTATATATTAAAATTTTAATATAATAAATAAGAATGAATTAAATATAGCATAATTTTTAATTTGTTTAAAATATATTTACATAATTTTGTTAAAAATTATATGAATTTATTTTTGTCTCTTATCTAGTATATTAAAACTTTGCAATTAAATTCAAAATAACAATGGTGATTTAATGAAAAAGATGTGACTTGTTATTTCAATAGTCAAGGGTTTAAACAAGTTATTGGACATTTTGCTTTGCTAAATGAAGTAGAACCATAATAAATATCAAATATTGTATACTATAATTAAAGATGTCTACTAGCTTAATGAAAGAGTTCCCCTCATCATGTTTGGGGGGAACAGGTTTGAGTTGTGACATGTACAATTTTGCTAAATAATATGAGAGTTGTGAACCAATTCAACTATAAATTCGAAGTTCATTTAACTTGGTTCTTAATCGAGTTTGACAAATTTTGAAGTATTTTCGAATCAAACAGGTATTCAGTTCATTCATTTTCCTGTTAAATTAGCTAGTCTAGTCCTATTTTAATATCCATGCTTTTTTCTGGGAAATAATTTGGTTTTTATTATTTCAATTAATCATTCTTGTAGAGTAATTTGTCACTTAGTTACTATTAAAAGAATCTAGTTCTAATAAATAAATTAGAGGTTTAATATTAAAATTAGGGTGATTATATTAGAGATGACATTTATTTATTTACTTATTTATTTTTATTATTATTTACCAACATTCCCATAAAGACTACCATGCATGGAGTTAGGAAGTGATGCGACTTTTTTAATTAAATAATGGTAGCTAGTTAAACAAGTAGTAAAAATGAACTCAGAGTACATATATTGATTTTTTGAGAAAAGATTGTAATATCATTAATTTAGAACTAACTCTAAATATTAAAATAAATTAGATAAAACAAGGCTAAACTTAATAAAGTAAACCATAAAATAGGCCCAAAAAAATCAATAAAAGAATTTTAACAAAGGCTTTTTAAAAATAATCCTAACAAACACCTAAAAACATATAAAAGTCACCTAAATCACTATAGTAAACCTAACACTTGTGGAAACACTATTAATCTATCAAAATTTATCTTAAGATATTACCAATGTTTTTAAAACCGGATCGGTCATTGAACTAGTAAAATCACTGGTTCACGGTTCATTAATCGAACCGTGATTAAACCGTAGTCGAACCAGTAATAATTAATTATATATTTTTAAATTTTATATATTAAAATTTTAATATAACAAATAAATATGAGTAAATTTTAAATATTTAATTATTAACTCAATATTTTTAAAAATATCTGAGAGATTATTTTTTAATTGAAAAACCAAAACTACCTATAATTAAAAGTTAATAGTATTTAATATTAAATTTTTGGAGTTCTAAATTGTATTAAAATTCTATTTATCATTAAACAATAATAATTTTAGCTAAAAATTTTTATATTTAAGAGAAATACTACCAGGAGATGAGACATAATGAAAAGAAAACATAAAAAATATCCAAGTATATGTTTTTTATTTATTTTATATTATCTTTTTTAAAAAAATTTCTATATTCCAATCTCCTCTTCTTTTTAGTATTTTCTATTTTTAATTTGTCAAATTTTTTTAACATAAACTATCTTATTATATAAGAAAAATTCAAAAAAAGAAAGAAAAATTGGACTGACCAGTTCAAACTGGTTTTCAGGCGGTCCGATTTGACCGGTTCAGCCGATTTTTGACTGGTTCTTTGCTTGACTAATTTTTTTGGTTAACCAAACCGGACCAAGGATCGATTCCTGGTCTAACCGGCTGGTTCGGTATGATTTTTTAAACAATAGATATTACATAATCTAAAAAACTTAAAACAAAACCTAGTATATATTTAGTACATAAAAACCTAACTATGTACATAAAAGAAAAGAAAATGAACAAAAACATAATACAGCCTATAACTTTCTAAACTAATTCAAAATAACCTTAAACTTGATATAGGATATCCTAACCTATCCTTTGGACATCCTAAGAGTTAAAGACAACCTGAGACTACAACCTAGTATTAGACAAGACATGGAACAACCTATGACACTGTAACCTAATTATGCACTAGTTAGACTCTACCACACCTCCAAACTAACAAATTCTTTTTCCCGACACGAAGGAACAGATTCCCCTCTAGGCGCCTCATGAGACCTTACTATATTGATTTATGATGATGCATTTGATTTATTCAACTACTTTTGTATATATGTAAATATTAGCGATTGTGTGTTTATAATTAATATTAATAAACTTAAATATATGTTGTTTTTAAGAATGTATTTAAACTTAGGATTATGTTATTTTGATTTTTCATAATTGTACCTAATTTCTTGTAGAAATTTATTTGACTTTCATAAAAATGAACGAGTATGGAGTACATTCTTTTGTTCAATAAAGTAAAAGGACTTAAAACTTCAATTAATCAAGTCTCATATTAATTGTGCATAATTCTTTTTACCATAAATATCATCCTATAAAGCTTTACTTTATTTGAAACTGCGTATTCCAATCAATGTACAACATATTATTTTAAATATTAAAAAAATGTCAATTATTTGATTAGTATTGACTTATTTGTTAGAAACTTAGTATACAAGATCAATCAATATAGATTTTTTTTTTGGTGATTTGAATGATTAAATTAATAAAAATTAATTCTACGCACAAGATATTAAATGGTGTGACAAATATTAATTTAATCTTTATTTATCCTATATACAAGATATTAAAAACAAAATAGAGCTTTACATTTTATCCTCTAAAGAAAGCTTTAATCATAGGATTAGTATATGAAAAATTAATACATAAATTTTAAAAGGTAATAATCCTTAAATTTCAGAATGTACCAAAGCATTTCCAACTTTAAATCCCAATTGAAATCAATAACAAGAGAATACGTAATTTTGAGTAACAACAATGCTTAGCTTAGGTTTAATGTTAAAATTGCAAACGGATCATTTCTACTTTCAAAATGTTCACTTCTACTCTAAAAATTTAACTAGAATTTAACAATTTTATTTTTGTCCAAAGTGTATAGGTGTTCTGTTCTATTTTATAATTCATATACTAAGTTTTGGTTCAAGAGATAAACTATACTCTCATAAAAAAATATTTAATTAAGAAAATGCTATCAGAATTGAAAAAAAAAAAATATGTTGAAGCTGAATCTCCTACAAGCTAGTTCGATAGTAAGCATTTTTCGAAAATGCTTTAGTTTTGATACTAGCATCCTTATAATTTAACAAAAGCACCGTGTCACTGACGGCTTTTATCTCCGGCAAATCTTTCAAGCATTTTCCTTTCTTTTTTTTTTTGGGTATGGGGTGGAAACCTTCCTTCATTAGAATATATAAGATATTATTCAGGAAAAAAGAGAATAGAAGAAATAAATAAATATACATGAGTAATTCAACCCAATCACCAAAGTAATAGCTAGTGTAAAAGTTATGCCAAAGAAAAAATGTGTATCACCTCCAAGAACAGACACGAACATATATAACACACAAGATATTTATGGGTCAAAGATAAAATCTTGCAACATTGTCTTCGTCTTGAGCTCTGACTATGTGGTAACTTTTTTCTCCTTCAACTAACTATAACAACCCAATAAAATTTGGACTTCGACATAATAGGACATTATTTAAAATCAATAATTAAATAATAATTAAAGTAAAGAGCAAATTAAACTAAATTAAAAAAGAGAGAGAGAAGTTGAATAATTAACACCGAACTAATGAAAAATTTAGAAAAAATATATATTGAATAAAGAAATTAATAAGAAAATTTTAATAAAAAATTTTAATTAAAACCAAATAAGATAAATTATGGGTTTAAGAATTTCTTAAAAGCATTGGTTTTAAATTTAATTTTTTAAAAAAATTAGGCTATATTATTTCTTTTTTCTTTTTCTACTTGAAAAGGAAGAAAACTATCATATAAATCGGCATTCACTTTTTGTTTTTTCTATTAATCCATTCTTGCTTGGCAGCCATACGATTAGACAAGCAGTAGAGATTGCCACACTGCAAGCACAATTGAAAGGATCCAAACGCGAAGAGCCACCACACTTTGGCTTCATCTCTTTTCCAACCTTCCTTTGGATTTCTTGATGTAAGTCATGTGTCCTAATATATATATGTTCATTCTATTTGATCAATAGCAAAGTGTGGGACCACCTTTCTTCCCTTGTCTTTTTTCCCTTCGCATTATAACCATTGGTTTTTCCTCCTTGATGCATTAGATCTTTTAAAGGAGCATTCTTAAATAAAAATAAAATAAATGTCCATAATTTTCTCTTGCTTGCATAAGACTTAAACACCAAGCCACTCCTTCTCTTTTGGTTCATTCTCGTATTACCTTGAGTCTCTCGAAGCTTTTATACCTTCCAGCTTGTGTGCTTCAACTCCACTTGTATATTGCCTCTTCTTCATTCTGTGGTGGTAAGGAGACATTAGGAATTCCACAGTACAGCATTCCCAAGGTGATTTCCTCCCCTATTTGGCCATTGATGGTTGGCTGGAGCTCCTTCCCTCATAGTTAATAGTAACTTCAATTTTTATTCTTTCAATTGCTAGTCTCTTTTTCAACTAAACTATGCAAGGTAGGAAACTTGCTTTTGGTTTGCAATTTCCATAACTTACTACTCAAATCAACAAACTTTTTTATGGATGCTTTATTACTCCTTAGTCCTAAAACTCTTGTGGCTTATTTTCTCCCACATATTGTTGTATTTCCTTTCTATGGTAGCCCTATCATCCTTGTACAACAGTTGAGAACCTTCATTCCACTTGGTACCTTTGCCCTTTCAATCCTTGTGTGTTGATCATGGGTTGTCTTGAAGTGCTCTTGGTTTAGTGGCTTGGGTAGTTGCAAAGATAAGGCATTGGGACAAATAGGTTAGTGACATAATTAGGAAATCATATTACTTATGGTAAAAATTTCTCTTTTCCACTAATTATGAATTCCAACTTAGAGTTCTTGAAAAAAATATTATGTGTTCGTAAGTTTAGGAATGGAAATTTTGTTGTTTTATAAAAATCCCTAATTAGGCATTTGGGTGGGGTGGTTACTTACCACAACCTTTAATTATAATTTCATAAAGCAAGGTTAATATTCCTTCTCACATTGTAAATCAATATGAAGAATAAATTAAGATAAGTTAGCACTTGAAATAAGAACTTTGATAGTTAGTAGAATAACTAAATTAAGTTAAATCGTAGAGTAGGAATTGATTAAGTGGTGAGTAAACTAAGTTAAGATGCATAATACCAAAGTTGTGACTAGCGTAAGGTGGTGACTAGCGAAGAAATAGTATCTAATTCAAGTTAGGAAAATTTAACAAAACTAAATAGGAAAGAGCAAGTTAATATTGTTCTAGTACTTAAATTGGATTATTGTAAATATATGAAGGACGACATCTTTAAGATCCCCTATTAAAAAGGTGTAATAGTGATTTAGATTGAATGATCGGCTTCTTCACCAAAAAAGGAATACTTAAAAGTAGGATTAACAGAGAAGCAATGTAAGAAAAAGTAATTACCTAAAGATAATAAATAGGCCAAATTTGGTTGTACTTGCGTAGAATTCAAATTGGTTAAATATGAATTCCATGCACTTTATATTTTTTTATGTTGAAGGGAATTCGGATTTAATCAATCCAAATTCCCTTTTGTATTTTTTTTAATTTTGTTTAATTTAATTAAGCGAAAGAGGAAAATTATAACATTGAAAAGATAATTAAATGAAAAGCAACAATAAATGAAAAAATTATGTAATATTTTATGTAAAATTACATCAATAAAAATATTATAAAAAAAACTATAGTAAATGACTTATAGTATTATAACGAAATCTTCTCCTTTCAAGCCATAGTCATTGTTGCCCTAATTTTTCTAGTTGTTGCTTCTATATTGTAGGATGAGAATTTAAATTTAAGGATGAGGGCTGATTTAAAGGAATTGGCTTATACAGTGTCATAAATCCTAATTGTAACGATCCTCTAAACTCAAAAAAGCAATTAACATACATGGCATTAAATATAGATGTATCGAACAAAAGGTCTGTGAATGATTTGAGAGAGCTAAACATCTGCTAAGAGATTTCAAAATGAGACAAAGGCGAAGATGACATGTAAGAAGAAGGACCTATTCCACCAAAGTCATCAAACTAACTAAGTGATATAGAATAAAATGGATAAGTTATATCAATATTCTACTACATTGAAGTTGGAATATATGAAGATGCACTGAGAATGTCATTACCAATATCCTGCTGCATTGACCTTTCCTGTAGTATTAACCTTTATTCTTGCTAGCAATTTATTTCAACAATGAGTTGTTAGATTGACAGGTAGCCTTGACATCTTTTTTTCATACACCCTGTTGGAATATGAGGCCTAGATAAATTTGATGCCTGTGAGAACCGTTATTCACCGATAGCACATAATATACTACTAGAGTTTCAACCCACGATATCACTAAAATTTGTATGCAAAGATCCTTAAGTGCATCCTATAAAATCCTTCTGCCAAATTAGCCTAACAAAAAAAAGATAAAAAGTTAAATGTCAACATACAATATATTAAAAATAATAATAACAACAAAAGTAACAAACTGTTAAAAAATATACAACATATCCAATAGTAGCATCAGATATCTAAATCCATCAATGAGCATGTTGCCAGTACCATCACATATACTAAGACATACGATCAAAGGGCTCCCCAATGATAAAAGATTGAGACATAGTATCTTAACATTTATATCATCGTTAGATGAAAATGTTATACTCAGATACTCAATTAATTTGGATTCTTTCTCAAAATTATAAATTATAAAAAAGGAGTTTGATCTGACTAACTCTTGTGACATTAGATGTTAACAATTGAATTATTATAGGACGTGATCTAGATGTTGTCACCTTATGATCCAAAAGTATATAAATAGCACAAATGCAATTCAAATGTCTAGGGAAGTCAAACAATATCTCGTAATCATCTTGCATATAGTTTATGGTTGGTTCGAGCACCATACAATATGTGAGCAACATAGAATAGAATAGAAGGTTATTTTGAAATGGTTAAAAAAAATAATGCACATCATAAATCAAAATCTAATACACATCTTATCATTTTTCATTACATCTAGCAAAATTCTGTAGAGACAGAGGGTTTTGACACTCAAACGAGAAGGTCATCCAATATTCTTCCATTTTATTACAATGAACAAGCACATGGGTAATATATAGAGTCAATATGGTTAAATTAAAAATCTAAAAATTTTAATTTAATTTCATACCTAAAACCTAAAGGTGAAAGTATAGAATACTCTTCAATGCAAAGGTTAGGGGTAGGCAATCTCTCATATGCAAGCATAAGGAATCGATTCTATGCCTATAAATACAATAGCGTCAAGCATCTAACTATGCTACAATTATTTCTAAAGGTTGAGTTATAAGCTCACAGTAGAGAAAAGCTAATACTGCTAATCCTTAGTTAAAACAGCCAGCCTAGGCGAAATCCTCTAAAAAAGGAATGTACATCAAGTAAACTTTATAACCGGATCTATTTAATATCAACCAACTCTCAATCATATAAAGAATATATGCAAGAGTAAACTAACACACAACCTTATCCTCTACATCATTTGGTAGATGTTCAAAGTTTTGGACTAACCAAGTGATGGCAAGTTGTTGTCCATCAATCTGATTAACCAGTGGCATATTCCCTAAGAGCCACTAACACATCTCTAACGAATTGAAACTTGTCCTGCCATAATAGGATCCCCTCGATCAATGTGTCCAACTGCACTACTATGTCCTCAAAAGTGATCATGTACTCTCTTCAACTAGTATGAAATATATGCGTCTCCGAGTGCCATCACTCTACTAGTGTGTAGACAAGCGATAAATTGGACTCAAGTTGTCTGACTCATGCAATATCATAAAAAGTAGATTGCCTCAAATAATCGATAATGGCTAGAAGTAGATTGCCTAAATGATCATGTGTAGGATTCCTTAACCTTGAACAATGCAGCTTACCTATCAAACACTTACACAAGACAAGAATAGGAGTGCTACACATTTACCACCATCTTTTTTATAAGGGTTTGAGAGTAAACCTAACCTTTTGCTAATTGAGTATTGACTTGCTTAGCACATTACATGAAGTGTTGGCTTATCCAATAATATGTTGCCTTAGTTATACCTGATATAGGCAAAGACCTAACCCCTTTTAAGATGTCATTCATGAACTTTGCTAGATTCGTTGTCATGTGGCTATAGCGATGACCCTCTACATTATATGCCCCGATCCATTATTCCTTCGATATTTCTGCAATCCACTTAGATGCCTCCTTATGTATGGCAACTATCTCAACCAATTTCTTATCGATGTACAGACACTCATTTGCATAACAAATGTAACATAATCAATGGCTTTGCTATTAGTAACTAATTAACTATGATGTATATAATCAGTTAGAGAGAAGAAACACATTAATATTTTTTAAATATTGCTTTAAATCTGATAACCTATAATGAGTGTGCAGATTACTTATCACATGACAAAAACAGAAAAGATGGTAAATATACAATGATTGTTAACCAATCTGCAAATTAGTGATGACAAATAGAATTGATAGATATCTGTTTGATAGCAAACAAATACTATGTTTTATATGAATCACTTGCATGTACAAGTTGAAAAGAAACCATATCTACGCTGATTATGTCTTCTTTTCCACAACAACAAAGGCAAAAGGTACAATATATCGATTACCATCCTATGTCATCACTATTAATAGTGTCATTTTATATTTACTATAAAGGAATATTTCACCGATTTGAATCATCGGCCTTAAATGCTTAAATGCATTTGTATAGAGGTGAACACCCAAAATACGCATTTGAACACTGATACTAGCTCATTAGTAGAGGAGTTTTGTAGACATTGTTTCATTACAAACTCAATGTACAAGCCACGCATGAAATGTTGTACTGCACTCAGCCACCTACGTAATGCAATATATGAGCTTTCTTAGTTACCAAAAGCAACAATGGCAACATTATATTTTGCTTTCCACCCCTTTTTGTATGATATAATGTAATCAAACAAGCTCTTTATCTACTCAATGATCTAGCTAATTAAAACATTGAGTGTCTCAATGACTATTGTCACAACACATGACAAGATAACATCGGAATTTAATTTTAATTGATTTTGTGATAATATAGTAGATAAACATGTATGTAGACCCCCACATTTTGTAATTTACCAAAACGATTCCTACCTCTTACTTTTTTTACATGCTTTAACTTGTTATCTATAATTGTTGCCATAATTAACCCACCTACATTCTTCGTACTTTTTACTTATCAAGTATTTTTTAAAAGAGTGGTACGCTTTTACAGAATATAGTTTCATAGTAAGGCGCATCGTCTTCTAATTCAAATACTCCAATCTAACGTGCAACTTCTGTTTGTTTATCTGCATTGGAATGTCCACTTCCTTAAATTTATCACCCCTGGCTAAAGCCAAATTAACTTGCTAAAAGATCACAACAACGAGGTCGATGTCTTAGGATACTAGTTCAACTTAAAAGGCATCAGTTGGATCCTTTCCACCCATATCATCACCCTCGCTGTCATATAAATCATCATCATCATCAGTGGCGTCATTGTCATCATCATAATCAAGGTCAACTTTAGTGTCATACTCATCATTGTTTTTAAAGTCTTCCAATACATTTACATTTGAGCCAAGTAAAGAAAAAAGTTCAATAAAGCCAATTGTTGGGCGAGAATAATTCAGTTGCAAAGTGATGTTTATTGGTAAGATTTGATAATGTTAAGTATAAATTGGCAATTGATAGAATAGATCATGACTAGATGATGGAAGTGAAGACAGCACATCATTCACCGAGTCTACTTAAAATTCCATACTCAATTATGGGTTAACAATTAATGTGTTCATATGTAACTCTATTGCATTTAACTATAATGGAAAATATGAGTGTAATTACTAAATCCTCTGCACATCATAATCATCTTCTAGCTTGGTACCACATTAGATTTATTGTCGTCAGAAATTTATATATCAAATTAAATATAACATAGTTGTGGGGAAGCCATAACATTTGAATCACAAATTGTTTTAACTCCCCCAAAGTAATATCAATGTTATCAATTATAATCACATAAATCGTTCTATTCACATAAATACAAACAATCTCATTTATCCGAAACATTTTTCCCCTCAAATATCTTAAATAAAAATATGCTCTAAATAATTACAGTTATAATAGGCCTTTTAGTTTATTTTTTATTATTAATATAAATATTTCAAAATTTTAGACATCTTTTCCAATTTTAAATAATTTATTCAAAGTTTAAGAATTACTTTTTATTTCTCCAAATAAATTATTTCTCCTACCCTAATGTTTAAGTACTTTTTTTAACTATAAATATTACAAAATTTTACACATTTTTACTTAATTATTTCAAATTATTGGAATTTTTTAAAAATAATTGTAAATAATTTTTATTTATGCATATCCTATATATGTTTTCCTCCTTCAAATAAATTGTTCAATTTTAAGAACTACTTCCTAATTTTCACAAACATTATTTCTCCTACCCTAATTTTTTAAGTATATTTTTAATTATATATATAAATGTTTCAAAAATTTAGACATTTTTATTTACATAATTATTTCAAAATTTTTTGCATTATTTTTGTAATAATTTTATATAATTGTTATTTGCACTTATCCTATACATATTTTTTTCTTCTTTAAATAATTTTTTTAAATCCTAAGATTTGATTTTTATTTTTCTAACAAAATTATTTCTCCTACCCTAACTTTTCAATTATTTTTTATTATTAATATAAATATTTCACAATTTTAGACATTTTCTATTTACTTAATTATTTTAAATTTTTATTCATTATTTTTTTAATTTTAAATAATTTTAATTTACACATATCCTATACATATTCTTTCTTCTTTAAATGATTTTTTGCAAATGTAATAATTATATTTTATTTTAAAAAAAAATTATTTCTCCTACCATAATTATTCTTATATCTTGTACTATTCATATAAAATATTTTGCAATTGTAGATATTTTTTATTCAGATTTTTATTTCTAATTTTTGACCATTATTTCTTTCTCATTTAAATAATTTCAACTAATTTTTATTTACACATATCATATACATAATTTTTTTCTTTGAATAATTTTTTTAAATCATAAAAATTACTTGTTATTCTCTTAAATAAATTATTTCTCCTACACTAATTTTTTCAATATATTTTTTATAAATATAAATATTTCAATATTTTACACATTTTTTTACACATTATCTATTTTCTTGCCACTTGTATATCAACATTTCTGATGATAGCTAAATACCTCTAACACCTTTTCCTTAATAATCTTTGAGCTCCCACTGAAGAGATCAGATTAGTTGATACTTTACTGCAATCACCTTGTATCAAGAAGGACGATTCACTCGGAACATTAAATCTTACTATCTTTGAGTGACAAACTAGTTTGGCATGACATGAAGCTAGCTAATCCATATCTAAAATCACATCGAAATCATTATATCAAGCACCACCAAGTCTGTTAAGGTCTCCATACCCTCTACAATGATCTCACAACTCCAACATACGCAGTCCACTAATAATGATTCACCTACTAAAGTCACAACCATGAAAGAATCATCTAATTTGGTTTGATCCTTACTAACTTGTCTAGCAAAGCAGAGATATATATATATATATATATATATGAATGGGTAGATCCAAGATCAAATAATACACAAGCATCACAAAAACAAACGAGAAGTATACCTATTGCCATTGCATTAAAGGCCTGTGCATCCTGCCAAGTTAAGGCAAATACATGGGCCCACCTTTTACTTGTAGAGGCTTGCCCTCTACTTCCTGCTTCTCTCCCAGCAACATCTCTACCTAGTTGTGTGGGAACTGACTAAATTAGTGTAACTACCATAGGGACTGTCTAACGAGATGATGAAACTGATCCATGACTAGGTCTATGTTGTTGAAGTGAGCAATTCTTCTTCAAGTGTCCAACTTGCCCATAAGGATAACACGCATCTATTGCCTTATAACATTACCTTTAGTAAAGCTTTCCACAAGTGAAACAACAATTTCTATCATGTTATATTTCAATTGAACTATACTGGGCACGATGCCCAGTGCTACTCTGATCAGATCTTTGATTAATTGTACTACTTGGGAGTTGTATAAACTTCTTTGGTACTAAGGGTATGTTTGGGAAGTTTTTTTAGAGAGGAATAGAGTAGGATGGAATGAATTTAGAACTTAACCCATTGTTTGGAAGTTTTTTTTAGGGGTGAGTGGAATGGCAAGAGATGGCCTGCCAAGCCTTCCCCAGCCATCTAAAACTCATTTTTTCTTGGCCCCCCAATTCGAGGGATCAATGATGGAATGGTCAAATTTAAATATTTACATTATAAGATTATCCTTTAACCTTATTTAACTTATGCAAAATTACAAAAATCCTAGTATAGATATATTAACATTATTAGTTCTAGAAAACATTAATTCTAGAAAAGTGAATAAAATATATTTTTTTATCTTTTTGTTAGTTTTTAATTATTTTAAGATTAGGTATGTGACTTTCAATAAGATTAGGATTTTATATATTTATCTTTTATTATTAGAAGTTATCTTTTATTAGAATTAGAATTAGGCTTCTATAAATATAAGTCTCTGCATTGGTACTAGTTCAAAATGGTACAAATAAACATCATTATTATTGAAATATATTTTTACCTAACTATTGTGTAGTATGAGAAGAGTTTTAAGAATTTATTCACACATTTTATCTAAAATAATTTATAAGGGTAACATTGGAAAAAAATAATTTTTATCCATTCCATTCCATTCATTTTATAATAACTCCTAAACAATGGTCAAATGAAATCATTCCATCTCCCTGTAAAACTCCCAAACAATAATATGTTCTATTAAGCTCCACTCCATTTTATTCCATTTCATTATATTTCATTAATGTCCATTCCATTCCATTCCTTCCTAAACTCTCAAACATAGCCTAAGGACAATATCCGGCCTTGATCTTGAATTCTCGACTTCCCTGTGATAGAACTTGCACCTTACAGTTTTTTGTCAATTTCCTTCTTTCGCTTTTTAAACGAAGCATTCTCTTCCATCCCTCACAATTTAATCATCCTTAAATAAACAATTGTTGCAAGAGGGAAACTACTCAATTTGAGCTGCCACTGTATTAAATAATAGGTGCAACAATCCATCCATAAATCTCTCAATCCGATCACTCTCCGTGGGAACCAAATAAGGTGCATAGCATCATAACTATGTAAAACGAATATCATACTCAGAGACACTCCTATGCCTGATACCTGCTTCAAAGCCTTAAATTCTTGGTGCCAAATATCTCTAGTACTTTTGGGCATAAATCTGGCCATAAAAGCTTCTTTGAATTCTTTCCGAGTCATCAGGGGTGATCTTGTAATTCTCACATCACGTATAAGGCACATCTTGCAAGTAGTAGGTGGCCAACTCAATCATTTCCCCACCTGAGCATTTAAGAGCTCGACATGCCTTTTCAACACCATCAAAGAAAAGCTAGAGGTCTTTTCACCCAAAAAACATGGGTGGTTTCAACTTTAAAAATCGAGAGATCAAGTCATTAGTATTTTTTCTCTCATTTTGCATTGCCTGCACCACTTAAATAGGCTGAACCTGAGCCTGGGTCTATAAGGCTAAAATACTCACTAACTGATCAATTCTTGCCCCATGTGCTTATACTACATTTGCTAATGATTCTACAATTTCCTATAGCCTAGCTACTAACGCATCTAACAATCCTGGTTGCAATTGAGGAGGCACACACTTTCTCTTGTTACATTTTTCTACTAAGGGCAAGGCGGCCCTGCCTTGCCCACTATGCACCCCATGTTTACCTCAACCTCTATCAACACTTCTACCATGACCCCTAGAGGTTAGGGCTATAGGTGAGATAGGGATCCTAACAGAAGGTTCTTCTACATGTTCCTTTGCAACTTCTATAACAGCTACACTAGATCTTGCTAGTATCATTGCTTTATATAAACCAAAGCATAATATCATAATATAAACTAATCATTCATATATATATATATATATATATATTCATCCACATCAACATGCCCTAAAGAATTACACAAAAGGAAGGGATCGTCAACATCCTATAAGGCCTTTTTTTATACCTTAATTATGATTCTGCCTCTATTCATAATGATAACTGAAGTGTCATTAAAAGACACTTACTCCACAGGCCACAGGAAACCAAGCTCTAATATCAACTTTGTCACGTCCCAAGAAAGGAGCTGATCGACATAGAGAACCAAAGCAAGATTCATATTCGTAAGCCTAATAGACGCACCCATGGTTGAAGAGAGTCTTTGAAAGTTTTATACATAACATTAACTTATCCAACAAATCACATTGTCTCATTACCTCAATACAAATGTTCTTGGCTTTTTATAGAAATTTCAACAAAATCTTTCTTAAAATTTGGACATTCCAAATTTTTACAACAGTTAGAAACCAGCAACAACAGTAGGGGAGAGCTCCACTCTCAACCAACAACTATAAAAACATCAAAGGAACAAAAAAAAAAGGAAGAGAAATCTGCTTGTGTCAAGTGGAGTTACATTTAGAGTATTTTACAACATCGTATCAAAATTCTTCATAAACAAAACAAATATGCCCTCACAATTCAAATATGGGGCTCACCACTCTAATGCCTCTGACCTAGGATGATAGAGGCAGGTCGAATCCAACATTATTATCTGAAATGTTGATATTTAAAGAAGGAGTTGAAAACTCAATGAGTAAATAACAAATTACAAAAATTGAAGATAGCTAATTATAACCAAGTAAAACTAAGTAATACAAAAGCATATACATTAGGTAATCTTCATTGTATCAAGTCTTGTGATATAGAAATCATACGAGAAAATTAGGTTCACTCTCATTTGTGGCGGCTATGCCTCGTTGGTTGTTTCTTATCCTATCATTGGTGACTACATCTAATGGATAGCTCCTTTTCCACCTATCATTAGCAAATGATGACATATATTCCTGGGGGTGGGTATACTTTATTGGTAGCTTCTTACCGTATCACAGGTGGCTTCACTTAATAGGAAAATCCTTTTCCGCCCAAACCTTCTTTCACTTATCTAAGTGCACTTAGGCCATTTAACATCACTCGCATCTATGAAATCCATCAAATGTTTCCATCATACTACCAGTACCATGTGGCTTGTATCAATAATGAATTATATTTAGGTTGTTAGTAACAATTATGTAATTATACTATAATTTGAAGTGATTACTTGAGGGATTGATTTAAGTGGAAACATTAAAATAGCTAGTTAAATGAAGGAACCAATAATCAATTAATTAATTACTTAAATGATCAGTCCAATTATGCTAAAATATACAACAAAATAAAGGTAAAAATATTTTTTTAATAAATACATATATATATATATATTTGTTAGAGGATTATCTTTATTTAAAAGTTACAACTATGATTATTATAAAGATATACCTTTAACTTACCAAATAATGCAACAAGTCTCATCAAAAAGTGCTTACCTCAATTACATTAGCACATGATGCTAAGCATCTACTTCAAACCACGTTATCATATTATCAACCTAAGCACATAAGAGTAGGCAATTTAAGAAATTATTCCCCTAAGATCATACATGAGTTATTAGAATAAAAATTTAACTATTGTTATCATAGGCTCACGAGTGATTTAGGGACCCATAATGCAAGTTATAATTTGTTATCTACTCACAAGTAATGCTGAACACTAAGGAAGCACTTGTTTCTCTTCGCAAAACAAACTCCTTTCACTATCAGTGTTCGCAAAACTTCTTAGCAACACCTATAATTCACTGAATTTTTACATAAATTCAAACTAGCAATTCCTAACACCTATATAATTCAATAACAATTAACTAACTAAAATTCCCATTTTACAACCTCATTCTTCATTCATATAATTAACCATAAACTTAGGTCTTTCCATTTAGTTACTAACCCATAATTTAAGCTTAAATATTACCTTAAGGAGTTGAAAAGTGAAGATTAATGTATAAATAACGCAGTTGGAAGGCTCACATCTGCAAACTGCAAATCCTTAGAGCTAATATTGGCCAACAATGGAAAGGAGGAGGGCAGCAACTTTTTTAACTTAATAAAGAGGGAACAGGCCGAAAATGAAGAGGGAAAAATAAGAATAAAAAAATTTACAATAAAAAGGAAAGAAAATAGAAGTAATATGATGAAAATACCCACCACCACCGACGGCACCCTTTAGCCACCCTCCACAAACCACCATACAATGGAACAGATGAGGAGGAGGCTTAAGAAAGGTCACACGATGCTAGTGAGGGAGTCATAGTAGTAGAATGAAGGCAAAATGGTGAGGAAGGACATGCACAAAGATAACAGAGGAAGAACCGAGCATAACAAGGAAGACTAGCGGAAAAAAGAAGGAATGAAGTAAAGAAAAGAAAAGAGAGAAGAAAAAAAAGAAAAAAAAATAAAATAATATAATATGAGAAAGAAAGGAAAGAATATAAAATGGGTGCTAATATTTTCCTTTAATCCCTTTTTTATTATTATTATATTTTATATCTTACTTATTTATTTTTATTTTTATTTTTTTGAGTCATTGCACAATAGATTTTTCTCTTATTTATTTTCTTTCCTCTTCATTTATTTCTTCCTTCAAAATACAATATTAATTTTTTATTTTTAGTTTCTTTTTATATGTAATGTATATCCAAAATAACAACTAAAAACAAAATTTATCATACAACAAATATATTCCAAAACTAAACATCCAATAATAATAACAATGAAAACTATTATTATTATTATTATTATTATTATTACTACTACTACTACTACTACTACTACTACACAAATATTCCAAAATGCACATATTTTAGTCATAATAAAAATAAAATGTCAAATACAAAAATATATTACAAATATATTTTATCACAAATAATATCACATTCACCTTCAATAATCAAAAAATGTCTTTAAATTTTTAGATACTATGTCCCACTTACTTGAGATATTGTTAAAAAATACGGCTTCAACTTATGGATTTTGCAACACTTTTTTTCTTATCAATACTTTAAATCAGTAACAAAAACTCAAGAAAAAATAATTATAGGTAATTTTGGCATAACTTAGCTAAAAGAAAATCAATCATTTTCATTATGGAACTAAGGCAATATATAAGCAAAAGTTTTAAAGGCAAATTTGTAAATTTAATATTTCATTATCTGCTAATATTTTTTTAACCAATTAAATTTCTTAGAAATCCACATCCTTAGATCACAGCTTAACACGTGTTAAGATAAAACAATAATTTTTTTTTATTGTCCTATGATGTGACCAGCCAACTGATTAATTGGTCATATTGTTACTTTTTGCAGGCTAGCTTGCAACTAGCCTGTAGAGGCTACTAAATTCAGAACCATAAGTTCCAAATTCAATCTAAATTCAGAATTTACGATTCCAAATTTAGCCTTGGTTTGCATGAATTCAAACATAATAAGCCTGAATTTAATGTTTTTATTACCTTCAGGACAAATATTTTTTCCTTTATTATTTTTTTGGATTTTTTTTCTTTTAATCCTTCTGAATCAAAAAACATTGAATGATCATTATTATTCAACAAGTACTATGAGTAGATTATAAAGTATAATACATTTCTAATTTTTCTCTCATTTAAATTTCCTTTATTTTTCTTTGTATTCTATGTAACTGTTGGGGTAGGCATTATAGGTAGTGTCTCTTGTATATATATTTTTAGTAATATTAAATCTTTTAGATTACACTATGCCATATGTATTATGTTATCGAAATGGATATGGACAAACACGGTGACTAAGTGTTATTTTTCAAATATTTGAAAAGTGATAAGTTATCTCAATACGTCTTTATGGGTTTGCTTAAATGTTTTATAAGTAAAAAATGTTGTATTGTTAATTATGCATTTTTATTGCGCATTAGTTTATCTAAAAGATTTAGTATATGAATTCTAATTAGTATATATATATATATATACACACACAAATATAAAGTGGAATTGTGCATAATACTGGTTGTTAACAACAATATTGTTAGCCCTCATGGTGCGAACCCGGAAAGGATTAAAACCTATGAACTTGTAGCCAATCCAACACACTCACCCCAAGAAAGTTCAGAATCAAATATGGTTGATCCACTCAAACCCTTGAATATAGAGAAATAAGGACCTAAAGTGTTAAAGACACCACAAGGTTGATCATGCCTTAATAAATCAAAAAGTTCAATGAAAAACCAAAAGAAGAACACCTCCCAAGGCTAGAAATCCAAAGAAATCTCTCTTTGATTCATAATGTTTGAAAATTGTTGTTACAATTGATGGAAAGTGCTATATATATAAGCAAAATCTAACCAATAAGTAACTTGGGAAACATGCACCTAAAGACTCCAAATAGTCAAAGATTGACTTAACCAACCTATGAAAAAAACAAAGACTTAGAACTTAATTACCTTAGGAAAATAATAAAGACTTAGGATTTAATTAGCTTAGGAAACATTCAGGCTTAATTAGCTTAGAAAATACTAAATAGCCATACATAATTATCACACTTAATGAGCCACAAATTAACATATGCAACCTAAATAACAAAATGTAAGTCAAAACGAATCAGCCCATGTATGGACCTTGGTCAATACTCTTTAACTTGTAATGTTCTGGCCTAAAAAGCCTTCAACAACTCCATCTTTAACCCAAAGGACATTGATGATCGCTTGATTAGTGCTTTGGTCTTCCTTAATATTAGTGGCCCCAATTATCATTTGCTTTGCCTAAGTTTCTTGAACAAGCCTATTCAAAGCTTAAGTCTTCTAGCCTGTGCTCTTGTAATAGGCCCACTTGGAATATGCAATGGATCATTTGAAGTACTTGAATTAACTTGTTCTCTTTGAGGGTGCGTATCACCTTGGTGCACCTTAGATATTGCCACATAATTTCTATGATGATAGTTTCTGTGACTAAATACTTGAAGATACTAAGTTGAATACTCTCTGAATGTTTAAATACTTTAGGGATGGTGGTAAGTAGAAATAGTGGTAGTAGTTCCACTTGTGATTCCCACCTATAATACTCTAAGATTGAATCTATGGTTATTTACTGTCGTGGGCTATATGTCCACATTAGTATATATGTTAGAACTTAGAATTATGCACGAACATTTCTAATGAAGTATTTTTGTCAAATTATTTTCAATATAATAATTATCTTTTGTTAGTATTAAAGTTTTATATGTTTGCACTAAATTTTTATTTGTTCTTCATAATCATCTTCTATTAATTTTACATCTTGATTAAAATATTATATGCCTACATGTCTCAGTATCTAAGTGCATAATAACATAATAAATGAGTTTTCCATTAACTAGACCAATTATTTCATATATCTTTCTATTTAGATATTTATAAATTTGAGTTTTATTAAAAAAAATTATTGCATTCTATTCCATATTTAAAGTTCTCTTATTTGTTAATATGTCAAAACTTATTTTTGGTAGAAAAATTCTATACTAACTCATCCCTTTAGTTATCATGTTTTATTCTCTACTTACTAAGTACCATGGTTCATTTTATTAATTATTGTTACAAATAGAGAAAATTGTGTCCAATGCTCCATAGTTCAAGAGAGTTGTTAGTAAAGTGTCAGGAGTCAATTTATCCAATATTAATGAAATATATGTGTGTAATCGTACTTTGAAATGTACTCTACAAATTATAGGTAGGATCATTGCCGTATGGTTTATGTTTTGTTATTCATTGCACAATTGAGAGTAAAGCTCTCTATGATGTGTAAACACTAAATTACTATTTATAGACAAATTGAGGGAGTTCCAAGTTCAAGGAAAATTTGATGCATTTTCTATAACTAACTATGATCTTGATATGAATTATGGCCAATTGGGAAACTTTGAACTTAATATGAATAAAGGATATTTATGGAATAACCTTCCAATCTGAAAATTTTCATTTATAATCTGAATATGCAATAGAACTAAATAAGGATTTATGCATTTGTCAGGTTTACGAATGCAAGGTTTTTTTTTTCATAGTTTATGTTGATCATGTTGTGTCTACGCCTTTGAGAAAAAAGCTGCCAATACTATTTTTTTTTATTTATCCTCTAATATCACTGTTTGGGAACAAAATCTAAAATAAAGCCTTCTAGTACTGTGAAATTGAGGATTCTCATGAAGTTGCATCTAGTCAGCTAGGTGAGGAATTGGAAGAAAATACGAAACCTCACATAAATCGTGGAGCAATGAACAATCGAGTAAAATAACTTTAGTTGAGGAAGATCGCCAACTGGGAGAAGCATACTTGTAAAAACATTTCTCGTTATCCATGGGATTGAGCGAGAAGCATTCATGATAGCTCTACAAAATGAGGAGCCTAGAAGGGGAACAATAATTTGGTACACTATAGTACTTGTATAATTAAGGATTCATATTCGTAAATGAAATCCACATGTACGGATTCAATCTGAATTATTAATTGTACAAATATCATGGTGTACCCAAAAACTTTTCCCATGAGTTATTTAGTGCTACATAGATAGAAAATGTCCAACTCAGAAATTTTTCAGCTTTAAAATAAATTTGTTCATGGAAATTGAATGGAAAAAAAATTAACGAATGTAAAATTAATAGAAAAATACTAAATTAAAAATTCACCAATATATTACGGATGAAAATATAATTTTCCTCCAAATCTTATGTATTTGCGCATTATATATTTTGCTCCAAAAGTGGGTTACCTACTAGAAGAAAGGAAGAGTGTGGATGATATTCTAGCATTTCTCCGAGGTCAGTATGCCTTATTTTAGTAATGGAAACAATTTTGAAGGTTATTCTTGGAGACAATTGCAACTTCTTGGTGTAATAAAAGCTGGGCATAGCTTGTGAATTATTTTTTACTCGAAGCAAGGGAAGAAACACATGCATTGGCTTCGGGAAGAAAGCACTGTCCAAATCTCATTCGTACTCTCTAACTCCTCCAATTTATGTCTTGAATCTACCAATATATTCAACCTTTGAATTTTATATTGCCTAAATTTGAAAGATTTCTCTTAAACCCATTTTGGAATTAAAAAAACTAGTGTGTTTTACAAAGACATTCCAATTATAAACAAATAGAAATGCCCTATGCTTCAAAATTCGCCACATGCCAGAAATGAGTGAATATAAGAAAGGTGAGTTCTACACATGCAATCCGTAAGGTGTTCCCAGGAGGATAATCAAGTGTCTACCTGAGGCTGAGGTATGTCGAAGTGAAAGTCCTCATTGAGGTCCAGACCTTTGCTTGGTCTTGGAAGTTAGTGCCTTGATGCAGAGTCGAGGCTTTGCACTAACGAGGCTAATAGGGAGAACAGAGACACCAACAATTATTGAGCCAGAAGGTAATCCAGAAAGTGGTAGCCACTCAACAAGAACGGAAAGCTGCAAGACCAGTGTTTATGCTCAGAGAACATGCATGACTGGGACTGCTGTGTGCTGATAGCTATAAAATATTTGAGGCAGTAATTTGTCTTTACCTCTGGACGCTTGAGATCCACTATTGAATCCTCTACAACATGCTTGACTGCAGAAGCCACTACGCTAAAACATTTATTACGGTCCAACAAACTATATGCACGGGAACTATTTGCATTTTCTTTCAGAAACCTTGTCTCTTCGATTCCTCTTCGGTCGTACCCAACTGCAAACTACAAGGTCAAATAAGATTTTCTCCATGTGCAAATAACATTAACAAGCATCAAACATATGACATTTTCCAGAATGGAAATTAACTCAAGATAAACATTAAAACAAAATCCCAGTTCGTATTTTATTTGGCACCATACAGGTCAGAATATTGATACCTGCAAAAAGGTCACTGGCAGATAAACATCCAGTCAACGTTCCATGAGTAGCATTTTAAAATTTAAATTTAATTTAAAGCGGGGTTAAGCAGAGAGATGCATAATGATAAATGGGAAAACTGATCATAATTCTCATTTATATTCTATTAATATCAAAACCAAAATCCAAGAGAGGGTAGATGATGGAAATTGTCAAACGAATATTCAAGGGAACAAATCACAGACAGAGTTGCAAGAACACAGAAAAGAAAGGTTAACTATGGCCCAGATTTGTACCTTCAGAGGTCGTCCAAGTTGGCTCTGTTTATCAGCCACAAATTTTTTAACGAGTGCTGATACCACTTCCTGCAATTCCTTTTCATTCAAACAACAGGTAGCTTGGATAGGGAAAATACGATGGCACCAGCTGCAACAAAAAAGGATGTCCTCTTTCAAAACCATAAAGAAATGTACTGAAATCACCGACTGAAGGGCTTTTCTTGTATACTGCAGTAATTTCATTTCTGAACATTTTAACTAACACATTATAATCTCAGTTTCTGACCATGGGATAAAAGCTGTTTTTATGCTAGTATATTTCTGTTAGGACCCTGTTATATTCACTCACATATAACACCAGAAGCCAGAAAAGAAAGCAAAATGACAATGGAACTTGGGTTTTGTATTACTCAAAATATGAAGTGACACTATCAGTCCCACAAAAGGAATTCTCACTGATGTCAGCCAAAACCCAGCACCCCAGTACAACCCCTTAACGAATCAGAACAAGAGATATCAAGAACAGCAAGCTGGCTTTCAAGAGACCAGTCCTATCCACACATTGTCTTCCAAAATGATCCCTCTGGTTCCACTGAAGCTGAATTCCCAACAAAAACCATTCCAACTACTCCCAACCCCTGCCCCACAACTTTGGCAGCACAAATCCCTCTTCTTGTCTCCCTCCTCTTTTGCCTTTTTGGACATAAACCTTGGCGTAATCCCTTGGTCCAGTGGTTACAGCCTTCTCAGAGTCGTTACCTCCTTTTGGGCATTTGCTCTAAGTTTGAGGGAGAGATGTAGGTTGATTTTTGAGGGGTAATCCCATCAGTTTCCCTATCTATTTCCAGGTAAATAGTAGCTGCATATTTCTGACCCTTTCAGCACAAATTTTTTTAAGGCTGACACGTAGTTGGTCTGTGATGTTCAAATCATGTCAGATGTTAGATAAACGATGGTGATCTTTCAGGATGTCTGATTGCAGGAACATTAAGGTAGCAGCATAAACATGCCAGATTTTGGGATGAAATTGATAAAGGGTAAAAACAGGGTGGATGGAAGGTTTAACGTAAATGTTAAAAAGTTTATTAGAGTCAGAAGATAAGGTTTTAGCATGAAAATAATAGCTAGTGAGGACCTAATCGGGGGTATTTTAGTGCAGTGACTTGAAGGGTGTTCTAATCATTTTTGCGGTTTTATTAATTCCGTGGAACCTAGTCATGAGCTATATTTGGGCTTATGTATGTTGTATGGGTCTCTCTGGGCCTTATTTTGGTGACTAGTTCTTCTTATGGGTATGCTATTAGTAGAGGTCTTCATCCCCATGGAAACTCTACATGGTTGAAGTGATTTATTTCGGACACAATGATCAGTTTGAAATTTCGGATATACTTCAGCAAGATCTTAATCATGGCTCTGAGATGTAAACAAGGTGTGAGGCCTATGAATCCCAAGGTTATCTCTCATTAAAAATTCTATCCTGTTCTCCTCAAGTCTGGCCTGAACCAAATGACCAGACAACAATATTTCTTTTTCCAAAATCCTACTCCATTCTTGCTTGAACTTGACCCAGAACATGAAAACCATGATGCTGACTTTCACAAGCAGCAACATTGCCCACAATTCAGTCCTTAATTATCATCTTATCAATGTTGTCAGAGATTAAGAGCATCTTGAGGTGCCAAGATGCCAAGTGGCTGAGGCATTAGGGTGGGAGGTAGAGAGCCAACTGCCCAAGTGTATTGAGCACTAAAACTAAACCAAAGAAAACACACCCACACACACAAACAACAATAAAAAGCCTTTTCCCATTAAGTAAAGTTGGCTACATGTATCAAATGGTGCCATAAAGTTCTATCATGAATCATGTCTATAGACAAACTATTTAAGTCTAAATTATTCTTAATGGTTTCGTTTATAGTTTTTCTTAGTCTCCCTCTATCTCTAACTATTGGACTATATTCCATCTAATCTACTCTTCTTATTGGAGGCTTCTATAAATTTTCTCCACACATGTCCAAATCATCTAAGACATGATTCTACAATCAGTGCAACTTTAACTTTCTCTCTGATGCGTTCATTTCTAATTCTATCTTATCTAGTACATTCACTCATCCAACGCAACATTCTCATCTCTACAACATTGAGCTTATTTTCTTGCTAGTTTTTTATTGTCCAACATTTAGTCTCATACAACATTGCAGGTCTTATCTTATACTTGTGCGATAAAATTTACCTTTAACTTTGAATGGTATTCTTCTATCATAAATAACACCCAAAACACTCTTCCATTTCATCCACCCTGCTTGAATCCTATGGTTTACATCTTCCTCTATTTCCCTATCATATTATATGATAGACCCAAAATACTTAAATCATGTGACTTGTGATATAGCATATTCTCCAATTTTTACTTTTACACTAGAATTAGTGCACCTCTTGCTAAACTTACATTCTATATACTCCATTTTACTTTTACTTAAACGGAATCTATGTGCTTCCAAAATTAGTTTCCACATCTCTAACTTCTCATTTATTTCCTCTCTTAACTAGGACTACCAACTAGGACTAACTATATTATCTGCAAAAACCATGCATTATGGCATCAACTCTTGGATATATTTAGTAAGCACATCCAAAACTAAAGCAAAAAGATAAGAGCTCAAAGTTGACTCCTCATACAAGCCAATGGTTATAAGAAAATCTTTTGTAAACCTGTCTTTTGTTCTCACATTAGTTGTAATCCCATTATACGTATCCTGAATTGCTCAAACATAAGCATAGAACTCTTTTTCTCTCTAAAGATTTCTACAAAACCTCTCTTGACACTCTATTGTATGTCTTCTCCAATTCGATAAACATCATGTGTAAGTCTATTTGATTCCTTCAATTTGTCTCCATCAATCTTCACAGTAAATATATCGCTTCTATAGTCGACCTTCCTGACATAAAACCAAATTGATTCTCTGTCACATGAGTCTCTTACCTTAATCTCTACTCAATTACCCTCTCTTATAACTTCATAGTATGGCTCATGAGCTTAATTCCCTTATAATTTGCACAATTTTGTATGTCTCCCTTATTCTTATAAAGAGGGATTAAAATACTTCTCCTTTACTTATCCGACATTCTTTTAGACCTCATAATCTTATTAAACAACTTTGTGACCCAACCTATATCTTTCATTCCTAAACCCTTTCATTCTTCAATAGGTATATTATCCGACCCAACTGCTCTGTCATTCTCCATTCTCTTTAATACTTCTTTTACCTCTGACTCTTGGATTTTATGATAAAAGATATAATTTTGGCCCTTCTCTTTAGTATCTAGCTTATTTGAGTGCAATAAAATTCTATGTCATTTATTAAATAGCCTATGAAAATAACATTTCTACTTTACCTTAATATCTTGTTCAATGACCAAAACTTCTCCTTCTTCATCCTTAATACATTTCACTTGGTCCACATCTCTTGTCTTTCTTTTTTTACTTTTAGCACCCACACACGCAAAGAAAAACAACTTTTATAATTTGTTAAAGTCATCATAAAAGGAGTTTGCATCAAAATATCAAGTCCATATGATCATACATGCACAAGGAAAAACCAATATATATATGTCCAACATAACTGCACTAAAACATGCTAAACAAGAACATGATTGTTACAAAAACAGCAACACAATTATTTGTTTTGATTGTAATTGATCATTAAATAGAGAAATTTATCCGTGCTACTCCTAGATGAAGATAAGATTTCAATCCAACAATCCATAAATCACATATCTAACTCATTATTAAAAAAAAAAAGAATATATAACAGTAAATAAATCCCAATACACCTGAAAACTGTATGGTTTTAGAATATTTATAGCAACAGGGTTTAAAATTACTCATTTTTAAACTAGAAGATTATTTTTCTAACAACCAAAAGAATTCCACCATTGTAAACACAAACTGAACACTTAAAACAAGGAAGCACACTGTCATACTGTCTGGTTTGTGTGATCAGTTCAAAGGAAGAAGACATTTAAAAAGAAAGAAAGAAACAGCAAAAAATCAAAAAGAAATGAAGAATGAAGTGGGCAACTGTGTACCATGTTTAAAAATCAGCCATTTCGTTCATTTGATAAATAAGAGCTACTGCCAGGTGAGCATAGCGTAACCAAAGTATGCAGGATGTATACAAAAAGTTAGGCTTCCAAGACTAAAAGATAACCCACTAAAGCCTAAAAAACTATTCTATCTAAAAAGACCAAACATTAATATATATATATATATATATATATATATAAGAAGAAGAAGAAGAGTAAGCAACATAGAATAAAACCAGCAAAGTCATCAAAATGAAAATATCATCAGAAAAGGGCAAGGAATTTTTGAGCAATAGCATGAAAAATCAGTTAAAAAAAACAAAATACAAAATAGAATTGATACTAGATTATGTGTGGAAGTTTTGGCAGGCTGTGCGAGTGCAAGGTTGAATAGGATTCGGTTGTTGGATGACTCAGCTCCTGCTCTACCTTAGCAACACAGCAACACTTACAATCTCTCATTGAAAATTTCTTATACTTCTTCTCTTCAGCATTTGCCTCTTTTGGTATTGTACAGGTCTGAAAGAACTTATCCATTGGCTCATGGCTGGATTTGATCTAAAATGAGGACAATTATACACAGCTAAGACATCAGACATGGGAGAAGCACCCCAGGAGTTGCGCACGTTGGTCCAGGGGCTTGCCTCAGTAATTCCAGGTCAAAGGAACCCTACCAGAACCACATTCAGATGTTTGGCCTCTGTCTTCACTGTCCCACCTGGTCAACTAAGCTGGAACCAAAGATGCCTTCAACAACACTAACTCATCTAACTCATATGATAACAAACCATTTTTCTTTCACAAATTAAATTGTGTACTTTTAGGAAAAGATACAGTAAAGGAGGTGCAACTCAGGCTACTGTCATTCACATACTAGAATAATAAGTATCAAAATTTCTAACTAATAAAGTTTAAATGAGTCACTTTACTTACACTGGCAAACTTGCACTACCAGATTCCAAAGACTGAATGATATTTGACACAATACCAACAGTGTCAGGCAAAGCATTCCTGGGAAAGGTAAAAAGAAGCAACCCACTCCTCGTCAGCTTAACCAATGAAAGATCAGAAACTCTGTCAATGTTTGTCTCCGCTTTTGTAGTACTTAAGCGAGTTCCTTCTGGAAGTTCACCTCTCATCACTGAGCCCAAGAATGTTCAATAAACCTAAAACCCAATCATAACTCTTACCTCCCATAAGAGAATAAAACAAGTATAAAAATCAGTACCTTCTCCAGAGTTAATAGCAGAGTCAGTTTCCTCTAAGTCCAAACAGTTTCTGCCAATATCTTCTGTGCAGGACCTCCTTCTCTTAGCAGTACTATTTTTTTCATGGTTGTCCAAACCATCATAACCACCATTTTTGAAGGGGTCAACATACTGTACAACAATTTACATTCCCAAGGGTATCAGGAGAAAAATAAGAAAAAGTTTACTTGTCAATCTTCTTGGGTTGTGCAAAGCATGAATACAGGCACAGTGATATGAGAAGAGAAGAATTCAGACAGTGTGTGTGATAGTTGATAGTATTGTATCATCTGTTTATATTTGGAAAGATCCAACAATCATGCAGGCTCCAAACAGACAAGAGAAGGGAGAAGAAAAATGTTTATTTCATTTAGAATATAGTTATTACGTTTTGAAGAGTGGTTATTTCAATAATAATTTATATGTTAGAAAACTTGCTAATATTGAAGTGGTTATTCCATTAAAAGTTAGTGTTAAGTATGGGCACAATAAATTACAAATTAATTTTTAATAGAACAATTACTCGTTATAAAGGACTAATAGTATTTTTAAGAGTGGTTATTTTGTTATAACAAGTTGTTATTCAGAGGACAAACTTAGAAAATAAATAAATAATGGGCTCCACATCAAATTTTCCTTTTATTTTTTTTGGGGTGGCCTGAACATCCCACAAGTGCTTAGTCAAAGTACTTTACTAAAAATAAATGTTGTCTGCCAAAAAATTTAGGTTTGAGTGGATTGATGAGATAGAGAAAACTGAGTAGAAGTAGACAAGAAAGACATGCAGGCTTCACATCCAGGGTTTGATTGCATCCAACAACCAAGAAAAGAACAACCTCGCTAAAATAGTTTATAAAACTGACCATTTTGTTGAACAAAAGCATTGAAAGGGGTTTCAAAAGACTTCCCTAAAATTATCCTGCAACTGAGAATAAAATCCTAATCCTTTAAGGATATCTCTATTCAACCACTACATTACTAAACCAACCCATTAGGAAAACCTGGACATTAAAAATAACACAAATCCAAGCCCGTTACAGATTATGCCCTAGGAATGTAAAACTATTGAAATAACCATAAGATTAAAGACATAACAATATGCCCCTAATTAAAGCTAAACCAAGAGGCTAAGATGATTCGATCTTTATGGCTTTTTTTTTCTTTATGTATGTGCTTCCTTTGTCAGCTATAGTGCTACACTAATCCACCTTTACACCTGTTTTCCTAGCCTTATAATTTATGCATGCCACCTCTAAAGACAGCATGTAAAATAATCAAAACTAAACCAAAATGCCATGACTATTTGATCTCTGTGTTCCTGCTTTCCTGATGCCCATGCATCCTTGACAACTGCTCATCCACCTCAACATTCTGATCTAATTGCAATGATAATTTAGGCAGGCCCTCTCAAAACAACATGCAAAATTTACTCTTCAGTCTCAAGATCATCTTTTCAATCAAACTTTCCAATGCGCTTATCCATTTTGCCCAGCCAATGGTACAAAAAACTTCATGAGATACAAGAAAGAGCAAATTTATCCTATCCCTTTATTGGTTGAGATGTAAATCAGAAGATGGATGTTAGAAAGAAAGGAAACTAGATAATTAGGAAAGATCTATATTTCTGTCACACAGTTGAAACCCATAAGAAGGACCTTCATTTCAAGACATTAAAGAAAGTCTTACAATGTAAAGTAAACTGTATGCATGAATTTCTTCTTAGTCCTGAATATGCTAATAATCATCATATAGTTGGATGTGAAAGACATCTATTGTTCAAAATGAATTGTTCTTTAATTAGACATATATCTATCTTATCTATTTGTTTTTCTAAATTATATTATTCTACTCCTTTTTATAAAAAATGTGGAGATGTAAAAATCAGTCTTTTTTTTTCCTAGTAATCTTTTATGTAATTCTTACACCAAAAAAATATATATATCCTTCTATATCTCAGCATATTTTCATCTATTGCATTTATAAAGGGAATGAAATAGATCAAAAAAAAGTTTAAGAACCCAACCCTTATCTTTATCCTGCTTACTTGGTCATTTAAAAGATACATGATTTTTAAAATCTTAATTCCTTTTTTCCATTTAAAGTAACTGCACAGTACTATGCTCAGTACTATTTTCCCATATAACTGAATAAATTCTCTTATATAGTAAGTGCCACTATATGCTCTGCAAGAAAAGACCAGTATTACTCATTAGATGGTTGCGGTCATCTTCTGTAGGAGATTCCCTATCACTTATGTAACTAAGAGGCGAAGTAGGGAAGCTTTATTTGTCTTACGGGTTGAATTTTGGTATAGAACATTTTTTTAGCATAAGGAAAGAGTATTCATGTACAGTAAATGCAAGATGAAAATGTAAACTTGGAAACATCTTAGGAGGGTAATGAAGGATACCTTTTCAAGGATAGACATCACTTCCTTTGTAGCACTTTTCTCCCGCTCTGGACAGAAAATAGTAATGATTATTCAAACAACATATGCGTAAATACAAACCTAAATCCAAACCATACTTCAAGAGGAGTAAAGTACAACTACAAGTTATTTATTTTGCCATAGATTTTATTTCAATCACATTACTTACTTCCATTATTTACATGACTCGTTTAGGAAAAGCAGGCAAAGTCGCAAAAACCACCCATAGTCCCGTACCACACACCATAAAACAGAATAAACGGAATAAATTTAAACAAGCAGTCTCAAGCTTCCCCACCCTAAGACTAGGTACTTGAGCACCAGGACACAAAGATTTCGTAGATTGCAAGCTTAATGAGATCAAATAATAATCACTAAAGTCATAGGGTACTTCATAGTTCATATATAAGATGACAATAATTAGGCAGTCCCTCTCGTTCATATAGGAAGGTTAAATATGTTTAGCAGAAACCCGGATTTGTAAGACCAAAATCGATATGCAAAAAGTAACCCTGAATTTTAGATACAAGTTTAAGGTATATATGCACCAATAACTGTATGATGTTGGAAGTTGAACAGAGTAGGAAAAAGGGGCAGAAGCAGGGAAAGTAACTGATACTACAAGTGACGAGGAAGCCGCAATGGGAGTATTGGAGAATAGAAGAGGGAGCAGTGTAGTCGAAACGAGGCAGGCTGATCACAGCTGAGTGCTGTTCCCAAGGGGCCATGCTCTTGTCTGCTTCGATTTTATGTATTGGGGCCTCTTCATGTTCCCTAGGGGCTGCTCCAGCCTCTTCCGCCATTCGTGTCTCTAAGACTCTAACAACAGCAGAATCCTGGTTGTACTCTCTGCCTTCTCCTTCCGCGTCTTAATTGAGAAATCCCCCCAATTGTTGTTTAATCACAGGGGCTGAGTGGCCGCCGAATTCCCCAAATTCTTTAGGGGACCAGAGTCACTATAATACAGTGTACGTAGATTTCAATTAGGTTGAATTAAAGCAGTGTTTTATCTCTAATTTTATTTAAAGTTTAAAATTAATTTTGAAATGTATCAAAATAATTTTTTTATCTTTTATTTTATATTCTAAATCATTTGACAAATACTTTTATTAATATTATTGTACTTAGCCAATTTTTTTCAAAGAAAAATATTTACTATTTTCAAATTATTATAGGAAATATATAGATTAGATTTTACGATTAATATATTTCGAATCAATAAATATTTTTTAAATATTACTTAGCTAATTCTAATTAAATTTATCATTTTTAATGCAATGAAAATATAAAAATTAAATTCACAAACAAATATCTAAATCATTTTAATCAAAATAAATAAATATTATATATATAATTAAAATAAATATATCAATATACAACTAAATAAATATAGAGGAGAAGAAATGAGAGTTAAAAAGGAAGGGACAAAATTGCATCACATTTGGTACGTGGCTTTTGTCCAATACATGAAAAGTTAATTTTTTTAAAAGATGTGACAAATATTTATTATATTTTTATAATTATTAATTATTATTTTTTATTTTTATTATTTTTTAAATTGATATATAAATATTATTTTTTATTTTACCTATCTACTTTTTTTTCTTTTCCATTTTTTCAATTTTTCTTTTTACATACTAAATGTAACCCTGACTTGATTATAGGGATGTGTTGAGAGTAGTATAGCATGAGGTAAATATTCTTAACTATTGATTAGATATTAAAATACTAACAATGAGAAATGAGGCGGATTAGACACCATACTCCAATTTCCAAACCCATCCAAACTAGGAGGTCTTGGGATAATTTAGAATTTTTGTAATTTTTTTTTTAACCTCTGCCCTTGATTTTTTTTTTTTTAAGAAAAAGTTAACATCGCAAAAGTAATTGAAAATTTTATCTTTAGGATCCACCAATCTTATTAATAGTATTGCAACATCAAATGGTGAGACTTTTTTTTTTTAATTTTTTCATTAAATTTTCTATCAATTAAATAAATTGCATCTCCTACAATATTTCATTGATGAACACTTCATTCAACTCTTTTCAAATTAACCCTCATTATGAGACCAGCCCATTTTATAAAACAATAGATAAAAATAAAAGAAAAATCAATTACCATTTGTCTACATGTGTAAGCTTCTCCAACTTTTATAATTATAACAGTGATAAATATAAAAATTAGCTAATCAAAAGTTAAAGTAAACTTCTGAAGTTTATGCGATATAATCGAGTAAACTTTTTGTTGTTTGGTATACCCCATGTCAAGGGTATTCAGCTCAATGTGAGACAATAATTTCAAATTTTTTAAGACTCAGTTTTGGGGGAGATGCTTTGCAACTTTTTGCACTAACTCTGAGGCGTTTCGTTTACGAAATTTGAATGTATTCTTTTTATATAATTTATATAATATTTATTAAATTATTTTTAAAAAAATAAAAATAAAATAATTATTTTTTATTTTATTTATTTATATTTTATATTTTTTTTTTCATTATATCATCAAATCAAACTTACCTTAAAAGAATAATGGCAGGCCAATTGAATTTATTTTTTTGGGGGAATCTAGGCCGTAGAAAGTGTTTCCAAATTGGCTTTTAAGTCGGATGCAGATGTTGCCAATTGCCTTGATGACATGAAAGCAAATTTTAAATTTATGAATAAAACTCATAATACATCTTTAATAAATCTTGATATCATAAAACACCACCAGATCAATTAACACTTGCTGCAGTTGTGGTAGCGTGCAACAGTGGCACTATTTTTAATGGTTTTCCTTTTACGGTACATGATAATACTATTAAAAAAAATCAATATAATACAAGGTGTACTCCCATTTGAAAAAAAAAATTCCAACTTAACCTATTTTATATTAAAGCTTTTTCAAAAATTGACTCATTTTTTATTAAAATTTTTTTGAACTCATATCTTTTTTTTTTTGGGAACTAAACAAATTAGGCTGAGTAATCGTTTTCAACTCATAATCAGTCCTATTTCAAATCTCCTAACAAAGTCAAATAAAAAATGGTAACAAATAATATACTTATTAATAATTTTGAGTAAAGATATTTTTATGGCAAAAAACAATTGTTTACGACTTTTTTTTTATTTCAAAGGAAAACTTTCAATTTTTAACTTACTTTTTAAAAGAAAAATTACTTTTGTTATTACTTTAAAAAAAAAAGATTTGAATTTTGGCTCAATACAACAAAAAAGGATTTTTATTTATTTGCGAAAATAAAAATCCCAATCAAAGCTATTAGACAGGTTATGACGCAATCATAGTAAAGAAATATTGGTAACATGCACATTCAAATCAAAGAAAAAAAGGAGTGAGAAGGTACGCTAGAAATTAAATCACCAAGTGGTAACAAGAAGAAAATAACCAAGATTGAAAAAGAAGGAAATGAAGAGGAAAAAGCTTCCACATTGGAACATCATCAATTGCCACGAGTCTAACTGAATGCAGAGATTCGCGCAACGCTGATGCTGCGCAACAAAGAATCATCAATTAAATAAACAAATATAGGGTAACCCTTGTTTAGAGGGAGCGAGTCAACGTAGCACGCAGAGTAGATCATTGACATTCGCCTAACCTAACCTAACCTCATATATCCTTTTTTGGCAGGGGAAGCAGTATCGCTGTCTTTGTAGTTATTACAGCGACCATGACAACTCACTCTTGTGGCCTGCTTGGTTGGTTGTAAGATATATAAAACTAATTAAACTATATCTATTAAAAGTAAGTAAATAAAAATAAATAGAATAAAAAATATCTTTTTTATCTCTATTTTTAAAGAATGTAATTTCTTTAGGTGACACAGGAATATATTACAGTTACAAACATTAATAATTAAAATATTAACCAGTCTTGCATGAATAAAAACGTCCTGTTATGAATTACTAGTTGATCACCCAAAGCTAGTCTCACTCAAGTTCAATAATAATTTGAGGTTATCCTATCACAAAAGAAGGCCCTGTTTGCGTTTGCGTACAATCCAGAGGCCATATTGAATTACCATTTGATCAGCCCACAGAGGCAGCAGCATCACTGAATGTGCGTTCGAACGCACAATTCAGAAGCGGACAATTTAGAGGCCATTATGACTAATGTCACATTTTGACCACAATAAATCACACTTGAGACTTGAGGATTAGAAATTTTCCTCAATTTAAATTCGGATTCTTTCAAAGTTCAAAATTCAACTACTGCCTTATAAATTCTCATTAAAGTAGTCAAAGTCAGTGAGAAAACCAAAACATTCTATAATCACAAGGCAATTAGATGCCACAAAAGTTAATTGATCAAATTTACTTATTTAGCAAGTGCTTGTTGCTCACACGCACTCGTATAAAAATGCAACTTCAAACACAAAATCTTTAAACAATTCTAGAGCCAAGGAGAACACACAGTCCTTACTTTCCAACAGAACACTCTTCAGAATAAATAGGTCTTGTTTGGTAGAGTGATAAGATTTTAAAATTATAAAAAAGATAATAAAAATAAAAATAGAATAAAATTTTTTAATCTAAAATCATATTTGATATGATATAAAAAAATAAAAATACTTTTTTAATTTTGATATTTGGTAAAGTAGAAATAGTACATGAATAGAAATAAAATGTGAATAAATGACCAAAATACTCTTGAGCTAAAAAAATATTAAAAAATTAATTTTTATTAATTATTATAAAAAAAAAAAAAGAAAATTATATTTGAAAACCTCAAATTGAAGATAATTAAAAATTTTATATTAAAAGAATTTAAATTTTAAAAATATTTTAAATGATCTAAGTATCAAAAATTTTAATTATATAAAAAAATTATAGTTCAGAATTTTAAGTGAAAATTTATTGTTCTTTAAGTTTTTTAAAATAATTTCAAATTTTTAAATCTTTTAGTATCAAATATTTTTATCACTTGAGACATTTTTTTTTTAATTTTCTCATTCCAACTTTGACAATACAATTCTACAGCAAAATTAAACGAATGAACAGTATACTGTAGGTTTGAATAATATAAAGAATCCTCCCATGATTCTTTTCCAATTTTACTAAACATCTTTTTGCATACTTTTATCTCCCTCTTTGTCTCATTTCCTCTTGTTTCAACTCAAGATTCTAGTTTGAACCCTGCTAATAGGTTAAAAATTTAGGGAATATTAATAAGAAAAACAAGGCAGCTAAAAAAACCACCCGTTTCCCATTTAACAGAGAACATGGACAGAGTTTTATATTTAAGAGGCAAAACGTAAAATCCCAGATAACAGAAGCTGAGATTGGCCATGTCACGTGGTCAATAGTTTGAAACCCATAGCCAAAAAGCAAGTAGGAAAAATTATAGAGACAAAAGCCTTTTTGCTCAAAAGGCCTAAAAATTATATGTACTTGGTTCAATTGCTAATTCTCCCCTTCTCCACTAACTACCAAAATTATAGAGAGAGAGAGAGAGAGAGAGATAATTTTCACATGGAATATTGGGTTACCCGTAGAAAATCAGACTCTTGCTTTGGATACTTGGAGTAGTACGGATCACATTCTGATATGAAATGGAACTCCTCAATGCATTCTTATTGTTATTCGTTTGCCACTTTTGTAAGTCTGAAATTATGGCAGAAGGGAGAATTGGAGAAATAATAAAAGGCAAAGCTAATCAAAGCTGAGATGAGGTGGTGGGATTCAGATTCTTTTCCAATGGATTATGAAGAAGCATGGGGAAGAACATGATTGACTTCAACGCACCCATCATCATGTTTATCGTTTTCTAAGTCGGGGGCAAGTCCTATCTATCTGTCACCTTGAGGAAAGCATATCATCGCTTGGCAAGCGCGAGGACTTAAAATGGATCCAAGCATTATATGATTTTGCAATACAAAACCAACTTCATAATCATATATACTAGCTGGAGATGAAAAATTAAATAAAGTGATGGGTTTGGATCATCAAAACCCTTCCTTGTCTAATATTCTTTCTGACATTAACTAAAACAAAACATTATGGGGTTCGAATTATAAGCGGATCTAAAATAAAAATGGAGATGGCTCTTGACCTCCATCAAGTGACGAACAAAGAAATGGCAGATTGGTGATAACAGAGAAGGAATTAACCCAGAAATGTAATGAAAACAAACACGGGGGGTGTGAATGGCATGAAGAAAGCAGCGAGGGACTGGGATCTTACTTACTGCCTCACCGCTCTTTCACATGAAGAGTTATTTGGTACACAAGATAAGGATGAAAATAAAAATTAAAAAAATGATTTTATAAATAAAAAATAATTCTTATATTTTTATTTTAAAAATAATAAAAATAAATAAATATTATTAAGTAATAATTATAAAGACATAATAAATATTATATATAAATTTTTTTTTTTTTGTTAAATTGGAACAGCCAATAGGACTATTGAACAACTTACCGAATCTTAGTTCTTTATATTTACTTTTTTAATCCTACCTTGGCCTTGTATGGTATAGCATAAAAAAAAATATTTTACTTTTATTCATATGTATAATATTTATCATATTTTTATAATTATTATTTAACAATACTTATTTTTTATTATTTTTATAAAATAAAAATATGAAAATTATTTATTATCTATAAAATCATTTTTTTTATTTTTATATTTGTTCTAATAATTTTAGCTTCCGGGCCACTTGAGTTGCCAATAAGAAAAAAGAGAAGGACTAACCGGGATCTTTGCTCTGACCTGACCTTCAACCAAATCATTACACCGATGCTACCATCATGCTGTTAAATATACAATGCAAAATTATGAAATCACATACTTGCCCTTGAGGCCCAATGACAAGGGGCATTCTATTGGATAAGGGTTGGGGTATGGCACGCAAGAATGAAGAATAAATAGTGGCACGTATATGGCATTTGAATCAATAAATGTTAGCCAGCTGAATAATTATTACAACATAAGCAAAGAAACAAAATAGTAATATTAGCATATTAGAAACACACAGAATTATTCTAAAGATGCCAGAAATTGCAGACTGTGGAGGATGAAGCAAAGGCATAAGGAATAAAGAAAGGATGCTGATCAGCCTCTCAGCACTCTCTTTTAATTCTGTTTTAATCCTGTGTATCTCTCTGAGAGTGTCAGTGTGATAACGATGGAAATTGCAGAAAGCAAAGAAGAGGAATCATGGGTTATGAAACAGTCAAAACCCAATAAATTTAAGGACAACAGTTTTAAGTAAAGTTCGTTTTTGTTATAGGTTAATATGCAGAGAAAATTATTTAAAAGATCAAGTCATATAATGCAATATTGAGTTAAGAAAAAAAATTATTTGCATGTCATATTTTTATTAAATAATTATCCGATAACTGTCCTTAATTAAGTTTATCCTAAAAATTGAATAGCACCACCAATGTTTGTTACTGTTCTTATCTGATGCAGGGTTCACGAACTGCGATTATAGTTTCTTGTGCCTACAGTGAGGGAGAAAGCCAGAAACACACTTAATTTTATGTAATTTATAGGTACTTCTTTTAATTTTCAAAATTAAAAACTATTTCCCCAAACTTCTATCCTTTAGCATTTCAAAATTTTGGGACGTAGGATTGAAGAATTTCATTCCTGTGCAACATTTTTTTTTAATAATTTTTTAACCGCACTTATCTACTTTCAAATCAATGAATGCATGCTGTGTGACAAGAAAAACAAAGTGAGATATCATATTTATTAACGGAAAGTGAAAATAAATAAATAAATTAATGTTCAAGAATGAAAAGTTAGATGACTAAATTTTAGTTTACACTATCCCAATTAGCCAGTTTCTTCTTAAGTTCAAGTAGAACAATTTGGGAACTTGCAATTGCAATGTAGTGTATGTAGCATTTTTCTTTCACAATGCTATTAGTTCTCAAGCTCAAAAATATACTTGAAAATATCATTTTTATTTTTGTTTTTATTTTTTTGTGAAAGAAACTATGATAATCTCTCTACCTCAATTAAACCAATTAAAGTAATACTACAGTATCACTTTAGACAATATTATCTCCATGTGTTAGATATAAGGAATTGAAAAACATTAATTAGAAGGATAATAATAATTTTTTTGTTAAATTAGAAGTAGAATTTAAATTTATCTTCAATCACCTTTTTTAGAGGAGCAATATTGATATAATTTATTGATATCAAAAATCAAATTACTCTAATAAATAAACTAGGATAATGTTGATCGAATTGAAAGCATAGGATTTAAATTGCTTTCTCTGGAAAACTATAAGGATTTAAAAGTGCAGTTAGCCTTTTAAATTGCATCGAACAACATGGTCAAATGGTTTGACTCCTACTCAATAGCCCCATCATTTGACATCTCTAAATATTTCAGATTGTGAGTCAACAAAGTCAATACATGCCAGGGGAAGCAGTTGAAATCAATCTGATAGTATTTCTCCGCCAATGTTAACCAAGAATTGTTATTCCTTTATGGAGAAAAATGGTTCCACAGTAGAGAAAATGTCAAGAATCATCATAACCAAGAATTATTATTCCTTTATGTAGAAACATAGCTCCACAACAGAGAAAATGACAAAAAACATCATAACTCATAAGCAGTCTGCAACTGTCTCTGGACAAACATTTCCAATAACTTTTTGTATCAACAGAGGAGGAAAACATGAATAGCAACATCCGACCCAGGCAAAGGTCCCTGTCAAAAGTAAAGTAAGTGTCAAATGTGTAATAAATGAAAAAGCTATTAGGAACTGCAACAACCTGAAGCTAGCTAAAAATGAAAATTAGGCAACAAGAAGATTGAACTCATACAAGGCCATCAAGGGGAAACTGAAACCCACAGAGGCTGGACCTTATGCTGAAAGAGTCATAGAAAATGGGAATTGACTCCTTTCTAATAACTAACATAAGAGAGGCAATTTCATTCCAGATTTGCACTCGACAAAATGGATGTCCAATGGGAAGCCCATTATTAAATATCACCTCCAGCTAGAAGAAATACAGAGGATGGACAAATTCACAGTTAGTTTCACACTCTGCAGTTTGCTAAATTCACCATTGGGACCACAGATTTGAGGAAAATATTCATTTTAGAAAGAATAATTTTGGTCTGAGTGCTGCAGCTACCCTGGCTTTTACTCTCTAACGCTGTTCTAAAACCTTACAAGCCATTACATACTACGCCCTCATTTTATACCAGAGCCTATTACTTCATCACAAAAGTATAGAGTGGATATTCAAAAGCAGATTCAACATATAAAGAGGAAGAAGAAAAGGTCAAGATGCAAAGAAAAATGGAAAGCAAAGTACCAACTTCAACCCTAACATGGCAGTCAAACCAAAAAGCACACCTCAAGCAACTTACTAGATAGTTTGTTTTGCAAATCATACACCATAGCAGGCACAGAGTTAGCTCCTGTTTGTCAATTAGTTCAAGTGTCAAATGATCAATAACCCCAGTTGAATCCAATCAAAAGATTTACTGTTTTCATTTTTTGTAAAAGAGTTCTATGCATTTTATTTATGAGTTCAAAGTGTGTATTCCAGTCCATGTATGACTATTCAAGAGTATCGGTAATCCATTAAAAGGAAATAAGTATTAAAGTGTCTTGACTCCTAACCAATATTTTTAGAATCCATAACTGAGACCAGCAAACATTTTGAGGAAATAAAGCAAGCATGAGTACTAGATCTTCCTTGACTAGTAGAATCTTCACAGATCACATCCTAAGATCCCAAATAACAAGAATTTTCATCTCAAATGGCATTTTTCTCAGCCAGTATGAGAACTCATTCCCAGACTATTTAGTAACTGGTTTCTGAGACACATTTCCTTATCACCTATTAGGCTATTACTAAAGTCAACAAAAAGACCAGTTAACATTCAAGAATGGGATGTATAACATTTACCAAATTTTCCAATGAAGTTATCTCTACAAGATGAAAGAATACAGCTTTTAAGATGTCACAAATTTATAGCATGTTGATACAGATCAGATTAGCTGTTGTAAATCAACACATGGCTCATTATGTTGGACTACCACAGAGAATATGTTAGACTCCAAAAAGTTAACATATGCTGCTTAACTTCAGGCCAAATGGATCCGTTTAACTACCCATGTACGGCATTAGTATAATTCTTTTTTTGCTAATTGAATTTCTAATTTAACAGCTTCATCCATGAAGATCTAATTCCAAAAAGCTATGATTTGTATTCTGGTAGGAGTTCCAATACAGTTAATAATGTCATAATATTTGAGTAGCAATGCATTAATACTTTAACAAGTAACTATTTGTACCATCCAAATATTCATTTTAATCTTCTCCAACCAAGAAATCATGAAACTTGATAACAGTAAGCATAGCCAATACGGTGCACTATCACATATATTATCATGAAAAAATAAGTGTGTGAGCTCAGAGTCAAACTCAGGTCCAAGTTAGCTGCATTAAGTTCAACAAATGTCAAATCACTATTTGTCCTAACTCTACAGTAACATTCATTGAATTCAAGCCTAAACATCAATATTCCCACTAACCAATTGTAAGGCATAGTAAATTGAATACACATCAAGAAAGCTCTCACAACTGATTACTTACATCACTTGGGAACGAAAAGACCATGACCTTCTTCAAGCTGTACTATCATCTTATGACAAGCCTAATTACAAATTAATAAACCTAATTTTCAAAGAGTAATTCACTGTAAAGATTAATGCTTCATTATTACCAAAAAAAAAGCTGAATATAGACCAAGTAAAATCAAGCTGTGTCAACATAAAATATAATTACACATGAAACGGCTAATTAGGCTAGCATTATAAGCAGGAAACTTTGTTTCCATCAGAAGATCAAAAATAAGAAACTCAAGGTCACAAAAAAACAAAATGCATCTCACACTTTACTGTCTCTTAGTAACAGGAAACTAAAGCTCTTGTAAATTCACATAGAAAAGTGTTGCAGCACCAAAAGACATATAGCCATATGGTAGACTGCAGAAATAAGCCTGCATCATGTAACATGGCAAAGCCCCTAGGTTTTAAATAAATCTGCAGTGGATAAATTGATATTAAAATTTAAAAGTCTACATGTCCTTTTCATCAATTCTAAATTGTAAGGCTCATAGGCTTATATGAGAAATCATCAATCAATTAAGTGCCATTATCTATTAAAATTTTTAAGTTGTAACTTTATTTGAACACAAAATCCAGATTGCTAACATTTACATGAGAAGAGAAAACGGAAAAAGAGGGGGGGGGGAGCAAACATCTCATAAACACACCAAATTCTACATTTCCTGGTTAAATATATTGCTGTAAGAATAACAAATACTGCACGACAAGAGCCAAAGCCAGGTGACCTTACCTAAAGCTGTACTTTGGCCAGTCTCCTATCAACTGCGAAACCTCTTAGGCTTCCTCGGCCTTAGTTTCTTATGTCAGTTATGAAGAAATGAACCCTTGAAATTATTATTAATTTTTTAACAATAGCAGCATTTCTGTGCATTAATACTCAAAATTTATTATTTTACACATGTTGGTACAGAGATGAGGAACGTATCACATGTATAATGTCATTTTCTTGGGTTTTTTTGTACTGATAAGAAGAGTTTAATTACAATATTCAAAAAGAACTATTGTACAAAATGCCTCCTAGAGTTCACCAAAGGAACTTATTATGGTACTGACCAACACCAGTGCACATACCAGTGTCCATCACAGAGATAACATCACCCAAATTAATGGATTACGTAATGGGGAAATGAAGGAAGAAACTATGACGATCACAAATATAATTATAGATAAATTATTATTTTTTCACCAGGTACAAGAACCTCAGACGCATACAATGAAATGCGTGTCATTTCGAACAATCCCACGAACCTACTCGTTTCAAAACCCTATGTCAATCCCAACGCCTTATATTTCATAGCGAGACGAAGCACAAACACTTTTCTTTTTCGGATAGTGAAAAATTCAACACCCTTAATCATGATCATTCTGGAATAAAAACATACTAATTCAGCATTAGACCACTCAGTAATAATCCATGATCAACTCCGCAATAGCAAAAATACCACAATTGGGTGACCCCAAATCCACAACAAAACCGTAGATCATGTAATACCCATTGGAGAAAGGAACCAATAAGGCAAATAAAATATGAACAAAAATTATAGGTAAAAAAGCTAACCCTGCGTAGAATCAGACGTTGGCAGTTTTGGGGATGAGCGCAATGCCCTGCTTCCGTGCCTGTTTCAACTTGGCCTCTTCCTCACGGATCTTCTGCATCTGGAGCATTCTCTCCATGACGAGCTCGTACTCGCACTTCTCATAGGTATGTCGCTCGGTCTCGCACTTCCATGGGAGGTAGAACTCTGCTTGTCTGCACTTGTTGAGAGGGATGAGCAAATGGGCACATTGATCTCTGTAGGGCAATGGAACCCTAGCCTCCACCATCTCCTCCTGCGTCGCAATCATCTTCTGCGATGACCCAGGAACTTCCATGGTCTACCTTCCTCGCTTTCCACCTTCAAAATGGTTCTAGGTTTAACTCCAGAGTCTCCGCTGCTCCCCGCTGCTCCCGTATTGGAGCCGAATATAAAAATTGTGGTTTATAATGGCCTAGCAAGAAACCCACTTTCTCTTTTTCATTGTTCGCGAAGCCCGATCTAAACAGACAGAGTGATAAATAGATAGATAGATAAATAGAAGTTTTATATCAATAATAAATAACAAATGATATAATTTTTAGTAGAAAAATTTGATATATAAAAAATGCAAAAATATTTTTAAAAAATAACATTCGTTCTAGTACTCGAGACTATTAAGAAATGATATTATTAAAAAAGAATTGTATATAACATAATGATAAATTATTCTAACATAATTAAAATAATAATACTAAAACAATAAACTATATATCAAATCATTAGTGAAACATAAAAATCATCACCTTTATTAAAACAATGATGTTACAAAAAGTGCCGTTGAATTGGCCATCAAGATTTGTACCAATATTTAGAGTAGACAAAAAAAAAATTAGTAAAATAATAATATTATAGAGATATTATAATAAAAAAAATTATGATAAATAAAGAATTATCTACCATAACTTGTTGAATACTTCTTTGTAAATAATATTATAGGTATAATTTGTTGGATTTCCATCTTTGTCACTACAAAGGATTTTAAGGCCATTTCTATTGCAAACTCTTGAAGCAGCAATATAAAACTGACCATAAATGAAGATAAGTCTTTGTAAACACAAATCAACATTTGACGGAGACTCACCTGAGCTCTTATTTATAGTTATTGTGGAATATAATGGCAAAGGAAGTTGTCTCTTCCGTAAATTAAAAGGAATCTTCAAATTAGAAGGTATTATAACCATTATTGGAATGATTATCTTCTGACCAATATTAGTTTCAAAAATTACTTTTACTTCTACAACATGCTTTTTCAATTGACTAATAATTATTCTTGTATCATTACACAAACCCAATAACTTATCCATATTTTTTAGCAACAATATAAGAGCACCAATCTTTAAGATATGATTTGGCTATCTAGTTAGCCTGATAGAATTTAAGAATTCAGTAGTGTAAAGATTATTAATAGAGTCAATATTATTATCTGCTCTACAAACACTTCTAAATTCAAGTATATATGCTCTTCTCCTAGAATCATAGAAAACATGTGATCATTAACAACATCAACATTTACCAAGTATGGGTAAGGATAGTTCTTTCTTAAAAATAATTGAGGTCATCGAGATGATTTAATAAATTAGGATAAGTATTGTCAATAATTGCCATCACAGGATCATCCAAAAAATTGATAAAAAGATTATTTGAAATAGTAATATTGGCTTCACGATCATTTTCTTCTCTTATAAATCCCTTATTTAGTGAAATTATTCAATCTGAAAATTCTTTAAGTTCTTGGTACAATGCTTGATGAATACATCTAAAGCCTTATATTAGTAATTTAAAATGATCCCATATATATACCGAATTTATTATGGCAAATACTATATCTTGTCTTGTTCCCTTTGGAATAAGTGGCAAAATTTGTCTAAAATTACCCCTAAAACTATAGCCTTCCCTCCAAAAGGAAGATGACCCAATTTTGGGTTCTTTAAACTCATAATATCTTTTAAGCTATGATCTAGAGCTTGAAATAGAGTTCGTTAATCATCGGTGCTTCATCCCACATAATAAGCCTAGTATGCACCAAAAGCTAAGCCAAATCATTATCTTGTCAAATATTGCAAATAGAATCTTCACTAAATGGTATACAAAATCTAAAATGAGTAGTTTTACCACAAGGAAGCAATAAGGAAGCTTGGCCATTCAATACAACATTTAATACAATCTTTCCTTCAAATTATAAACAGGCTGATAGAGTCTTCCATATAAATGTTTTGCCAATGCCTCTATAACCATAAACAAAGAAAACATCCCCATTTTCTAAATTAGTAGCACTAATGATATGATTATAAACACACCTTTGCTCATCATTAAGTGCTTTCAAATAATCTTTAAGCTCTCTTACCAAAATAGTTTTGTCATGTTGAAGCTCTTCTTGTATCAACTTATTAACACATGTCTATCCTATCACTATGTTTGGAAAAGGCATAGAATTAAATTCAGATAGACCTCTCCCGCTACTATTAAGTAGATTCTTAATCTCAATAAGGCCAAAATTCTTTATCTCATCATTTGAAAATTGTAAAGCTACAATATTTAAACACAATAAATAATAATAATAATAATAATAATAATAATAATAATAATAATAATAATAATAATAAGTAATGTTTATGGATAATGCAATACATAATATAATAATATATAGATTTAATTAAAATGATTTTTATTTAATATAAGGAAATATACTTGCAATCATGTCCCATAAGAGATCTTTGTTTATGGAGAATATTCTTAGTGAATAGTGATCATGTTTTATCCCAAACTAGTTCAGACATTAAAAAAGTATTAGAAAAAAGAAACATGGCAAAAAGTGGCCTTAAATAGTTAGCTAATCATGCCCAATAACTTGCTTCTATAATTCCATCTATATCTTCCTTTTCATTATCTAGCAATCCTAATGCATAACATGCATTTTTATATGAAGAATAAACAACTCCACTTACTATCCTTTTATGTTCTAAAGAGGTTGGCCCTTTCACAATGTTTAGCAAGGTATGTAGATAATATACTTCACTTTCAGGAGGAGTTTAATACAATCTCCCAATAGAAAAATCATGTTGTCTAGGACACCATTTACGAATATCCCTCTTATAGACAAAATGTGAAGAAAATTCAAAATATGTCGAATCCTTTGCCTTTGGATGTTTTTTTAGCATCTAGCCAAGCATTGGACATCATGTTCTTTCTTACATTTTGCTCAACAACAGAATCAATAGGCTCATTACTTGGAAAAACAACCATATGTTGTGGTAAATGAAATGAAAGTTGTTCAACTGAAGGTTCTTTGTAATTAATGTCAAAGCCAAAAATTCTCCATACGAACTCATAAGGAAATAAGTACCTACAGTCATAGAACATCTTGATCTCATCTCTGCATTCTTTAGAATTAGCATTATTAAAAGAATTATAGAAAGTTGTAGTTACCCTATCATGTTCCTTACTCACATCTTTAAACAAATATTTTATGGATTTTGCATGGTTATAACATTCAACATTTATGTGAGCTTTATACTTTGTTAGAAATTTTGGATTGTACAAAATAACATACCTATTATTAAGAATCATACCACTCTTTTTCCATTGTTGCATGATTGTCTGCTCTTTTTTATCTTAGATAGCCTTCATCATCAATAACAATTGATTTGTTAAATGCTTTAGGGTAATATTTATAAATTTACCATCAACCGTGCAAGGAGAATTATTATTGGCTAGACCACATGATCCATGGATCATGAACCTACAAACTGCATCAAACAATTTAGGAAATTTATCCTTCATAAAAATGTTGATAGATATAATTGTGTCAATATCCTTAGCTGTAGGATATTTATCTTCTTCACAAAGAAATAATAATATATGAGCATGAGGTAATCCACATTTCTGGAACTTAATTGTATATATCATAATATGAAAAAAACATTTTTGCGCCTTCTCATTGAACAACTTTGTGTAAGTTCCTAGAAATTTCATTTTTGTTTCGATCTTAGCTATACTATTTTTTGGGCATTTTGACTATAATATGTATAAAAAAAAACCCCAAATGCTCTATCGCAAAAATATTTTCCTAAAATGCTTGCATCATATGCTATGTCGCGACCTTTTTAATCGTGTTAATATATTAATGGGTCATGGCATTGCATATGCGCAACCCATATATATACAAATATATATATATATATATATATATTTTCATATATATCATTATATAATTTATATTTGATATATTTTATTATTTAAATTATTTTGAATGATAGTTAATTTAAATTTTATAAAAAATATATTTTTGTAATATAATTAAATTTTTTATAATATAGTAAGTGTATAATTTTTTAATAATATTATGATAAATATATATTTTTTATAAATAATTATATAATTTTGTAGTTAAATTAAATATTTGTTATAATATTATTAAAAAATTATATACTTATTATATTTCAAGTAAGAAAAATCAATAGTAAAAAAATGACCATTAAGTTTAATTTATCCAAATATTTAAAAAAAATTTACACCAAGATAATTCAACGAAAAAAATTTATTGTAAAATTATTTAGTTAATTATATTTTTCCAAACACTTTATTATTTTTATTTTTACGTAAAGGTGGTTTATTAAAGGGTATAGCCAATCTCTAAAAATTAAAAGAAATTCCTAATACAAGAAAAGAAGTTGGAGTTTTGTATCAGATTTGTTGGAGTAAGAAGACAAGAACTAAAAGAAAATGGAGGAGTAATACAACGTATTCAAAAAAGAGGCATTTGAGGGAAGAATTTGAAATTTCTTACCTAATTTTGTTTTGTTTCTTACATTTATATATTAGCAGAAGCTTTGCAACTTAATCAAATAACAATAAATATTTAACCATTCTCCTCAAAACTAGAAAATAACTATAATCATTATAAGTTTATGGAAGCACAGTTTTATTGCTTATATGTGCATGATTGTGTTTTATATGTTGCCATAATTGAGTTTGACTACATATTTGTTGTGGATCCATGTTCAACTTTTTATAGTTACTACACATATTAGTTCATTAGTTGCTCCACAATTTTTAATTTTCAAGTCTTGAATCCCTTACCTGATTTAAAATTATCTTAAAAAATTGTAAATTAATTTGTAAAGGTTCTAATTGATACAGATATAGATTTGACAAATAAAATGAAATAAAATTTACAATGATACAAATATAAGGTATAAACGTTAAAATGGAAAAAATAAATATTTTAACCAATATGCCTTTCAGTCTCACATTTTGGTCTTCTTTGCAGCCGTTGGGGATGGCGATAAAGTGGCTCCTGTTCTTCCTTTTCGTCTGATGCTTTTTCTTCATCTTCGTCACCATTAGACGATTCCTTATCTGGGTTACGAGTTGGTTGAGGAGATTGAACCAGTGGAATCAGTTAATTAGGGGTGAAAACTCCTGTTGGAAAGATGATCCCTATTGTTCTGAAGATGTACCAGCATACTCTACACTAAATGCGAATGGATCTGAGAATAGAGTGGTGAATGAAACACCACTAGCTTGCATGATTTGAGGTGGCGGGATGGAAAAGAACGATTAAGGAACTGGTGATGTCAAGGACGACGAACCACTACCGGGAGCAAAAGAAGAAGGACTAATACCCCTAAAATGTAAAAAAAATCCACCGGGTGCAAAAGACGGTGCAAAAGAAGAAAGACCAACACCTGCATAGTCAGTAAATGATGCAAAAGTATAAGGATTTAGATCCTAAACTGCTTCATGGACAGGCGCTAGCGTGTAATAGGATGATGGGACATCTATCTGACATCTATTGCTATGTATAGTATTAACTAATGGCTTTCTAGTAAATATAAAATTATGTCTCCGCTTTCTTAGGCGAACTTGGTAATGTGGCTTTTTCACTTATTCCAAGTTGGCAATCATTGTAGCGTTAAAAAACTAGTTTCCGACATCAATGTCTTTTTTTGTTTAGATTTTTTTAACTTTTTTGTTTTTAGGTGGGGGTGTGGAATAAGGAGGTTAAAATGTAAAAACAGCTTAAAAACCCATTATACCCATTACACGAGGTATAGAACTTTATGTCAATACTTTTAAGGTTGATGAAAATTTTAAAAAGAAAAAAAGAATGAAAAAGGAAAACAAAAAGGAATGGAATGATTTTTTTCATTTTGAAAATTCAATATGAAAATAAAAGGGAATTTCATTCCCTCTGTTTAGAAGTTATACTATAAGAGAATGGAAAAGTATTATAAATATTGAATTATAAGAATTTTTATTTTTGTACAATGATATACTAAAATGCAGGGACACAACGCCATGCTAATCACATAATAGACTATATGTTTTCTCATCTTTTAACGTATTAAATCGTGAACCTCTTATATATCTAATAAAAAAATGTATAGGATGCTTGTACAAGAATAATAAGTTGGGTTATATACAATTTGTACAATATAATTTGGGCCTACTTTTGAACAAATTTGATTAGCTAATGAAAGTTGATTTGTTGCTTTTTTAATTAAGTTAGTTCGAGCACGATTGGTTACTCAAAAGAAAATGAAGGGAAGATAAAAAATGATACATTATATTTTTATAATTATTATTTAATAATTTTTTTTATAATTTTTTATATAAGGGTATACAAATTATTTTTTATTTATAAAATTATTTTTTTTATTTTTATTTTCATTTTTAACTATCTGTATTACCAAACGGATCCTAAATTCCATTCATTCATCCACATAATGATCTTTAACCATTGATTTCAGGTTACAAGAGAGGAGTCAAAACCCTAACACTCTTTGTACAAATACAGGCCATAGCCATTAATGAATCTTTTTTGAAAAAAAACAAAACAAAACAAAAGAAGGGGTTTCCTATTCACAATCCCCAAATCCCCATCCTTCACAATCACACTCCCCAACCAAATCTGAAGTGTAATTGCTCTCATGTTGTTGAACCAAGTTGAAGTTTTGCTTCTTTCTGATCGTTTAAGCTACTTCTCTAATTCACTTATATGCTTCAATCATCAATCATATTGGTTTAAATAGATTATCTTTGTATGCAACTTTTTTTTTTAGGCATTGTCATCAAAAGTCAAGTACATTTTTTGAATTAATTTCCTCAACTAAGTTATTTTTTTTTTGGGTTAGATTAAAAACTTACCATTTATATTAACACTAATAGATTCCCTAAAAAAAGAAACTTACGATTTAAACCTTAAATATCGGCATACCCAAAATTTAGATATATGATGTTGCACTATGCAAGTTTTATTGCTTTTAAAAGAAATTATTAAAGGAAAATTATTTTTGGATAATACAGAATAAAAAAGAGGTATTTTACATACATATTTATCAACCATATATATATATATGAGCATATTAACTTTTTATAGATTTTGCCTTTCCAATAGTTTAATTATAGATCAGTCCATAGCCGTAGTGTTGTGAAAAATCTATAAATGTATGGATTAAATAAATAATACAAAAAAGAATCAAATATCATTCTATTAGAAAGGATTGCCAATTATCAAAATTGTAACTGTCCTTATTATTTAGAAAAAAAATAATTAAAAGGATTTGAACTAACTAATAACTAAGAAATTAATTGCAACACACAAAATTTAAATAAACTATATTATTTCATTATGAAAAAAAATCTAGAGTTTGAATTTCATGGATCGATTGCATTTCTTTAATTGACTAGCAATGAACATGCAAAATTGATTTTTACCTATATTAATGACTTGATCCCTAAGTGTATATATTATTCTTTTTTAAGATAAAACACATGTGTTTATATATTAATCTTATATCTACTTTCGTAATCACAAGTATTAGCATAAATCTATTAAGATCTTTGGAATTTAGTGTAAACCATCATGTATGGCTCGACATGCATAAATCATACAAGTCACATAGAAATACCTATATCTCTATAAAACATCTACTTAATGATACAATATTATACTTCACCTCTCAATTTTTCATACAATATATCAAACATGAAAATAGTGGCTAATTATTCATAAGAAAATAATAATTAATATAGTAAAAATCAAATCATAATCATCCCTAATCAAACAAAGTAATGTAAATCCCAAATAAGGGCTTAGTAATACATGACCAAAATAAAAATCTTTATAATTCATGATGAGGAAGAAGTGTAGAAAAATGTAAAAATGGCTATAGCATCTTCAAAAAAAAATTATTCACTCTCCAATATTGTTTTTTAACTGAAAGGATTGGAAATGACTGGCTTTTCCTTAACTTTTCAATTTTGTGCCTTTTTTGGAATGGTACAAATGATGTCGCCCTACTATTTTGGGTTGTAACTATAAGTTTTTCATTATTGTTATTGGTTGTGGTACCTAAAGACAAGCATGCTTCTAATAGATCTTGGAAAGCTATCCTACTTAAAGTATCTCTTAACAACTCATCTACCATATCAATTTGGCAATACTATTCTTGTAATGATAGATTCTTTGTGGCTTTGAACAAATTAAACTCAACTTTTTCGTCTCTTACCTTTAAAGTCAGCTTGATGTTCTTTGTATTGATAATTGTACCAGTTTTTCTTAAGAATGGCCCCACCCAAAATCAATGGCATTGTCATATCTTTCTCCATCTCTAAGACAATAAAATCAATCGAAGGGAAGAATGTTTCGACTTTCACGAACACGTTATTTAATATGTTAATTAGATATTTCATCGATCGGTCCACTAATTACAATGTGATAGTTGTTGACTTTAGCTTACTTAAGGTAAGTCTCCTGCACACAAAAAGAGGCATTAAACTCACACTAGCACTAAAATCACATAAAGCTCGATCAGGAATATCATTAATAACACAAGGGATAAAGACTTCCTAAATCTGTAAGCTTTAATAGAAGCTTGCTTTGGATAACCATGCTGCATTCTTCAATAAGTGCAATGGTAGCATGCTTTTCAAGCTTTCTCCTATTGAATAAGATCTCGTAAAAGACTTCACATACATAGCATAAGTGCCAAGACATTAGTAAAAGGAATATTAATATGAAATTGTTTAAAGGTATTAAGAAACTTATCAAATTGGTTGTCTAATTTTTGATACCTTAATCACTAAAGGAAAGGTACAAGAGGGACATAAGGCTTCACTATGTTGGTGACTAAACCACCTCTAGCCTATCCTTCTCATTTTGGGCTGGAGTGTTGCAATGCTCTTCCTTATCAAGCTTAGCTTGACTTATAGATCATCCCTTTCATTAGCGCTATGTAACCGCTTGCCACTTTTTAAGGTAATTGTCTTGCATTGTTCCTTGGGATTGACTTTCGTCTTACTAGGTAGGTTCCCTTAAGACCTTGAATTAGGTATACTAGCCAAACTAACCCAATTGTATCTCTAGGCTCAAACTATGACTAGCTACTTAGTCTCTTTTGGATTTTGGATTCTTAAACTTGTTAATAGTCACATTCAAAAACTTCTCAAAAGTAGCCTCCCAAGACAAGTTGTCCACAATCAAATATGGACCCCTTGATGCTCAAGTCAAAACCCTTGTCTAAGTTGACCACTATTGTTTCCTTGACTTCCTTGATTTCTTTAATTTTCCCAAACTAAGCTAGGGTGATTTCACCACTTGGGGTTATCAGTGACGAAGTAAGGATTGTTTTGCTATTGGCGATTGTTTGAGACATATTGTACTTGCTCTGAAGCGCAGGGTTACACTGAATGATTCATGTGGCAATCATTATACACATATCTATGATTGCAAAGCTTATATAACTAGAGAGAGAGTTAGCATTAGGTATTGCATTGACACACAACTGATTAACTCTCTTCATCAATATATCAAGCTTGGTGTAGATGCTATCCATCTCTATGATATTTGCAACTCTTTTGGTTATGCCCCTATATCACACTCGTTTAGCATTAGAGAAGTCTAAAAAATCGATTTTCAAAAACAAAAATCAAATCAAGTAGTAGAGTCGCCAATTGTAAATATCATATTTTGTTCGGGTTGGCTTTAAAAATATTAAAAAAAATAAAAAAATTACAAGTAAAAGAAAGACAATCAAAATCAAAACTAAATCAAAAAAATTAAAGAAAAAAAAGAGAAAGAAGAACAAAAAAAAGAAAAAACCTAAGCCAGTTTGCTAATCTTAATCTGTTAACCCAAGTCCATATAATCAAAAAGATCCTTGGCTCAATTATCTCAAAAAAATAAAAATAAAAATGAAAATGAAAATGAAATAGAGCTTATCAGCTTAAGTTTTCTTGGCCCATTAATCTCAATGCCCGATAAAACCAAAAAGCCCAAACCAAAAAAACAACGAAGGAAAAGGGATCAGGAAACATGACGAAACCTACGGCCCCTGGTACTTGACCTTCAGGGTATGTTTGGCATGCCGTATAAGGCCAGATAGTATAAATTAATACAATACATTATGAACTTATCACTTATTTGGTATAAGTAATGTATTGTATAAACTTATACATCATACCTATCTTATACATTAAAATGATGTATAACCTAATCATGCCTTGGGGGTAGGATTAGGCCTGATTAGATTTTAATGTATAAAGCCTTATTAATATTTTCTGATTTTAACCCTTCACCTATAGGAATATTCATTGGTTAAGTTGGATTAGGTTAATTGGCACTTTTAAATTTTTGGTACAAATTATAAAATTATAAAATGATTTGCAAAAAAATAAAAATTTCATATAAGTCTTTATAAAATAATTTTTGATGAAAATTATAAAATAACTCTAAAAAATAAAATTTTTATATAAGTTCTTATAAAATTATATTTTATCACTAAATTTTTTTATATAAGTCCCTATAAAATACTTTTTTAAAAAAATTAATAGGATTAGAATAAGTTACATAAAAACTAATTTAGCATCAGATTCAATTTAATTGGTTTAGTATGACGTTAGGTTAGAATGTTTCTTAAACTAATTAAACCATTTTTTTAATATTTAGTAAAAATTATAAATTGACTCTTAAAAAATAAAATTTTCATATAAGTTCTTAAAAATTATATATTTGGTTGAAATTGGCTAATATAGCCAACCTGATCTAATATGCCCAAATTATTCTTTAGTTATTTAGCCTGATATGACCAGACAAGATCAGGTCACTTAGGTTACTAAGTAACCATACACTATGTGAAATCTTTTTTATCCATATTTTTTTTTTCTGAAAGTTAATATAACACAATAAATTTAAATAAATATAATATATTTTTTAAGTAAATGATATTTTTATCAAAAGAGTTGATTTTTATCCTATCCAGCATTATATAATGTATTACCAAATAAATGATAATATTATCTTATACGATACATTATCTTATACAGTATGATACCAAACACTGTATAGTTTTTAAATTTTATCAGGTTTTATCCTATCAGGCTTTATCCTATCAGGTCTTATACTATCAGACCTTATCCTATACATCATGCCAAACAGGCCCTCAGCGACTGGAATGAAGGGGCGAGAGGGAGGAGAAATGGAGCAGCTTTTGCAGAAGGGGAGGAGGCAATCCACTCCCCGTAAAGCTGCAGCATACAATAAGGAAAGAGGAGACAATGCTACACACAGATTGGCAGCTCGGGCTACAAAAGGGAGAGACCAAAAGAGTGGCGATTCGGGGTGCGAGAGAAAGGCAAAGGAGAATGAGACAACGGAAAAGCCCAAGGAGCAAAAACCAAGGAGAGTGAGAGGGAGAACAAGTGCGAAGGAGAAAAACAGAGAGATGGAGAGGAGGAGTTTTCTGTCAGTGAGAGAGACATTGAGAGGAAGAGGCAGCTAAGTGAAAGAAAGGGATCAGGATAATTGAAGAGGGAAACCGAAAAAATGCAAAAAGAAAAAAATAGAAAAGAACAAAAGAAGAGATGGAGTGATTAAAAGTTTGAGAAACTGTGAGGGGGAGATTAAGGGAAAAGAGGCTAAGAAGGACAATGATGAAAAAGAGAACTAGAGGCATGAACCGCGAAGAAGGAGAGACCAAATCAAAAGGAGAATCCATGACTATGGAGGTAATTTCTTTTTTCATTTTTTCATTTGAGTTGTAAAGATGTAACGCGCTGAGATGAGCCTGTGATTGAAAGTGGTACTGAAGTTGAATCTAGATTATGTTATTCTGTATGGAGAGGGAAGATTAATGCCTTTTGGTTGTGTACTCACTAGTCCATCTCTGTTTTCGAATCATTTCATCATTTGGTTATTCCGTTCTGTCCAATCTTCAATTGTTACTGAGATGAATCTATCACCCTATATGTTAACTCAATTAGTTCATTAATGTCACTTAAGATTGTTGGCTCAAAAAAAGGGGCTAGAACCAAAAGAGGTGAGCTCTTGAATCTCCCCTTGTTTGTGGTCTGATTCATTTGTTTTGGGCACTGAGATTTGAGTTCCTTTAGATATATGTGTTATGCGTTTTTCCCATTCTCAATTCTGAAACTCGAGAGCTATATATATATATATATATATTCTGTTTATAGGTCCTGAGGTTAAGGAATGGTTTGGTTCCATTATTTTTTTGGGTGTCAACTTCTGAAACTCCTTTGTTTATGGTATGATTCATTGGTTTCAAGCACTCAGATTTGGGTTCCTTTAGGTCATTGGATTTAGAATGTATTTGATCCAAGGACTTAATTAAGATGAAGACTCATGCTATTATCCTTGGCATGTCATGTTTGTTTAGCCTAACTTAGGAGACTTTGTCTCTCGGGTTTATGTGTGCCTGATTCAAATGCATTTGGCCTAGATAAACTTCTGCTAACTGCTTTTAGGTTTTATGTTCAATGAGTATGAGAATAATTAGAATATATCTGATGGTCATTTGAATTTGAATTGAAAACCTCATGTCACTTATGTCTTCATTTGAAAAAAGATTGATATCATGTTGGGATCCCTCGTCTTTCATTTTAGTTCAGAATCAGAGAGATTATAATGTGCAGAATTTGTTTCAATCATAAATTTAATTTGTGTTTGATCTATTTCTTTTTAAAAAGAATTTGAAACCACCCATGCCTTGGTTTGCTGATTGCAGTAAGAATTTGCACACAACTTTTATCCGTATATTTGCTTGTTGTATCCTTTATCCTTTCGGTAGTGTTGGTTCAATAGGGGGAGGGGAGGGAAGGGTTTTAATGATATGTTATTTGGTTGATTTGGAGGGGAATGGATGGGAGGGGAGGGGAGGGATTTTAATGATATGTTGTTTGGTTGAGGAGGGGAGGAGAGTGATTAATGGACAATTATACCCTTATAATATTAGAATTAATTTTTTTTTGTTTTTAAGATATTTTTATTAAAAAAAGCTTTTTCCTACTTTTTATTATAAAAAATAATTTTCTTATTTCTATTCAAAAATATTTTTTATTTTCATAAAAAATTATCTTAAACCTCATTAAAAAAAATAAGATTTATATTATGTTTTAAGTGCAAGCAAAGTAGGGCAATTTAGTTAAATAAGTTAAAAAAATTTTCTTCTTTCCAAAAGTGGGAGTTTTTGGAGGGGAGGGGAGGGGCTATTTTGCCTCCCCTTCCCTCCAATTTTTTCATACCAAACAAGGGAAAGCCCTCCCTCCCCCTTCTTCCCTTCCAAAACTCTCAAACCAAACACTTCCTTAGTCTTTAGGATTTATCTTTTACGTGTTAGGTATTGATGCTTGTTTTCAAACGGTACTTATAGAATTTCCTACCCTCCTTTGTTTCCTTTGCTTCTAATGCATGTGAGAGGCCCGTGAACTGGCGACGTAGGTGTATGCGAGAAGCTTGGCAAGAAGAAGAGGTGAATGTGTAGAAGAGATATCTCCCTGATTTTGTGTATTGGAATTAAAATGTAAACTATTTTGAATGATATGTTTAAATATGCAAAGGCACCCACAATCACAACTTACTGTTTTTTTATTCTTTTATTTTATTTTATTAATAGAGTAGCCGTGTGAGATCTTGTATCTCATCAACATATAAGAGTTATCCAAAGCTGTGTGTGATAACAAGACTCTTCAGTCATCTAGTCAAGTCATAAAATATTTTTAATAAATTTTAGGTTCTAATAGCGCACATTTTTTTTACAAAAAGACATATTCAAATAAAAAGAAAAAAAACAACTAAAGAAAGAACAAAAAAAAAAAGATAAACAAAAAGATAAAAGAGAAAATTAAATAAACTTTTCATATTCAAAAGTTAATTTTAAGTAAACAAATTTCCTTCAAGAGTTCTGTTTCAAAAAATAGAGCAAGCAAAGATAAAATACCAAAAACACAATTTTTTTGGAAAGTTAATTAAATTTCTTTATGTAAACCTAGGAACTTTCCTCCAACTTTCTTTTAGCAAAATTAGGAATTAAAATGTACTTTATAAAAATATCAAAAAATGTTTTTTCAAACAAAAATAAAAAATCAAAACAAAAATATAGAAATAAAAAAATTAATCAATCAAAAATCAAAGTCAAGATCAAAATTACAAAAAAAATTCATCAATCAATCAACAAAATCAACCCTAAAAAAGGAGAAGAAAGATTTAAAAAAATAAAAATTAAAGAAAAAACTAGAAAAGAAAGAAGAAGAAGAAGAAGAAAAATCATGAAAAATTAATTAAAAATAAAAAATCAAGGGCTAAAAACTCAAAAAATAAAAAAGAGTAAAAAAATAATCAAAATCAAAACAACGAAAAAAAAACCATAAAAAGAGAAGAAAAATAACAAATCAAAAAATCATTAAAAAAAGTAATTTCAAAAAAATAATAAAATGAAAACAATAACGAAATAAAATTAACTCTATTTTTTGCTAATTCAAATACATTAACCAATTTCAAAGTCATTTTGTTTGTAAGGGATAAAAGTAATTTTTATTTTTATTTTCTTTTTATAAAATTAAAAAAGGGCAAAAACAAACAAGAAAAGAAAGAACAAAAATACAAACAAAAGCAAGACACCAATTGATAAACACAACTTTTTAAGTCAAACTATGTGAATTTTGATTTCTTTCAAAATGTACGTAAGTCTTGGACTTTTATTATAAATTAAGTTTGCCCTTATAAGTAAATAGTTTCTTTTTTTTTTATTTCTTCTTCTTAATATGTTTTCTTTTCTTTGTTTCTATATGTGATTGTTAAGGGAATTAAAATAAAATTAAGACTACATTAATTTTGCACAATTAATTTAAGATAATCATTTTTAAAAACATTGTAGGGTGCTTAATATTTTCTCTACTCACAATCGATTCCTGATCCACTTTTTGATTTACAAACCATTTTTCTTTTAAAAGGTTTTTCTAAAATTTTGTCTTCTAAAAAATTAAAATTTTGGTGATAATTTTATTTGATTTGGTTTTCGTTTTTAAAAATTAATTTTTTTAATTTTTCTAATGCTATGTGGTCGCATTTCAAGTGTGACAACCCATTTCATAGGCCATTTGTCACACTTTGTAGACATTTTCTCAATGATGGATGCTACCTTATTAGTTGGTCTAACCATTAGAGACTCACCTGTAGTTGCACCAAACTAACCTTGTCTAGGTGGAATAAGCTTTGATTGAAGGTTTGTACTATAGGCTAGTCTTGGATCCCATGGTGTAGACATTTTCTTCATAGCTCCATTTAATGTTCTTAGGCCTTACATAAGAATTAACCCTTAAATTGCACAAAACTTTGAATCTTACTTTTTAACTTGGCAGTTTTACTCGATGGAGAGTACTTGGCTAAAAAAATCTATGACAACTCATCCCATATGGTGAAAGAGTTAAAAGGCATAGAAGTCAACCATAGTTGAGCCTTGTCCCTTAGAGAGAAAAGGAACAGTCTTAGTCTAGTGGCATCTTTAGAACCCTTATTTATTTTATAGTATTGCATATTAGTAGCAAATGGGTAAAATGCGTGTTTGGGAATCCCATACTTAATTTCAAAATTGTTGGCCACAATAGCTGAGCTAGCAATACTACCATGTCTCTTAGATGTATCTAGCATGGCAAAGTCTTGCATAGGTTAGCAGTGATTAGGTGTAACCATTACTTTTTACTTTGAGTTATCTACTTGGGTTTTTTGTGATGCATCTCCCTCCCTTCTTCTAAAGTGTAACGTGTATTCTTATTTTGGATTAAATTCCTGAAGCTTAGTACCTTATGAATGACTCATAAACCTTAATCACTTAAGAGAAGAAAATTAAGATAATGAACCAATAATCAAAGATAAAAAAAAAAAAGTAAAAATTAAAAAGACAAATTTTAAAATAATAAGAATAATTATCAAATTTATATTAATTATGCATTTTTCAGTAATGGCGCTAAAAACTTATTGCAAAAAATTTGCAAGCGTGCAGGTTAGACAAGTAATATATAAGAGAATTAGATATTATCTTGCAAGAAAAGATTGCCAACTATTAAAATTGTAATTGTCCTTATTATTTTAAAAAAATCAATTAAAAGGATTTGAACTAAATATTATCTAATAAATTAATTGTAACATACAAAATTAAAATAAACTTGACTAATTTAATTATCAAAAGCTCTAAAATTTAGATTTTATCTATTGCATTCTTTTGATTGATTAACAATGAAATGCCAAATTGACTTACATTAATGAATCTCCTAATGTATATGTTATGTCACAAACTTGGGTTCCCCAATGATTGTGCAGTACTTAGATACTCCCAACTAGTACCTATATATGCCTATATTAATCTTATACATGGATAAATCTAAAAATAAATTATTAATGGGAAATTAAAATAAGATGTAATTAGTCATGTCAATAAAATATAATGATATATCAATGAAAATTTAATGACAATAAGTTAGATTTTAAAATTTAAAAATTATATAGGGACCTAATTATAAAATTTTAAAATGACTAAATAAAAATTAAGTTAAACTAAGAATAAGTTCAAAAGGAGTAATTTAACCTAACCTAAAATTTTTTAATCATTAATACTATTGAGATTATGAAGCAAGTTCAAAAGAAGTGATTTAACCTAAAATTTTTTAATCATAAACATTATTAAGATTATGAAGCATATAGTAGTTCATCATGATAGTTATTTTGCATCCTCTTCTTCTAGTTTTCTTTCTCCAATAGATTTATCCATTACATATCTTTGAGAGTATCAACTAATTCATTCCCATATGGCTGAGTGGAAAGATGATTTGTTCATGGTAGAGGCTACATCAATCTCAACCCCATAACATTTAACTTTCTTTAAGGCTCAACATATCCTTAAAATCTAGCCATTGTGCTTATTGCAACTTCCATTGTAATCATGGTCACTTACAGCAAAATGTTACCATCTTCAGTTCTAAGCCCATTATTATTACTCTTCTGCCTTCAAGTAACTTTTTAATTATTCTCGATAATTCAAACCTAGCCTCCATTTTCCATTAATTCTTTACATAGATATATAAAGAGTTTTTTCCTCTTATTCTTTAAACTTTCCCTTTTTTGTAAATTCTTGGTTGCTACAAAGGTTTTTATTTATGCCTTTTTTGTGCTCACATTAATTATTGTTCTTCTTCTACTAAAATTCCAAGCAATACCACAACATAGACACTACTATATCAACAAGAAATTATTAGAGGGCAACACCCCCTGGCCCCTTATAAATTTATCTCTAATCTTATATCTATTTTTGTAATCATAAGTATTAACATAAACCCATTAAAATCTTTGGAATTCAATGTAAATTATCATGTAGTGGCTTCATTTGCATGAATCATACAAGTCACATAAAAGTATCTATATCTTTATAAAACACCTACCTTAAGTCTATTGTCCTTATGATATGATATTCTACTTCACCTCTCAATACTTCATACATTATCTCAACCATGTAAATAATGACCAATTATTCATAAGAAAATAAAAACTAAGACAATAGTTTAATATAGTAAAAATCAATTCAGAATCATCCCTAATCAATTATAGTCATTAATTGAATCCATCCAAACTTTAGAAAGAAGGATTTAGCTATTTATAATTGAAAATAAAATTCTAAACATTAATCTAAAAGAGTTCATGAAAAATAAAGAATAAAAAAAAGTAGAAATTGCAAACAAAATATCAGTAGCAACTTTCAGGAAAAAACTTCAAGTCTTCTTATGACTGTAATTGATAAATAGAATTTTACTCATGGCTATCGAATCGATCAATATTAGTAATAATTCACTGGTTTGCAGTAAAGTGCTCATCATATCATTTCTCAAAGAGTCTTTGATCAAATCAACCAGATTAAGAATTCACGGGAACATAATTAATTTGAATGGAGGTTGTATGCAGAATTAAGAAGTTAATCAAGTAGAAAAATAACTATTGAAATGAATTAGAAAATTAATCAATTCACTAAAATGCAACCAATTCAAGGTTCCCTCCATTGATATCTCACTTTCCTCACCATTTAAACATTCCCCTGGTCTGATTTTAATATGCTAATTATTGATATTTAGTGTCCTTAAGCTATCACATAAGGTTATGATCGATTTTACTTATTGTATCTAATGCAACCACATAAGATTAATGGAACAATCCAATCTTATGCAAACATATGAGGACAATCACATAGAAATCTCTATTGTCAATGATAGAATCAATTCATTTAATTAACCAATGGATTAAATCAAACGCAATCTTAAGATAATGTAGACAAATAAGTACTTATGCAATCTAAATTATCTAACTAGTATAATTAAGATTAACATAAAAATGAAGAGGAATAGAAACAAAATTCATATGCAATTAAAGTCAAATGAGTAATTGTTATAACCGTAGGCTTGAGTTCAATATCAAGTTCAGTTCTTGGATTGATTATAGAAGAAAGTTTATAACGCCATTACAAAAGCAAGACAATCCAACTAGAAATCATTCGTGAAAGCTCTTTAGAGGAATGACGTTCTAACAGAAGAATATCTAACTAAAGATAATCTAAGGGAAGTCTAAGGTATTTGATAAGTTGGGTTACATTCAATAGTTTAGAATTTTTAAAGAGATACATTATTTATTCTTAATGCCAGCATCCAAATCTAACATCCAGAATTAATTCCTGTAATAGCACAAATACGAGTAATTAGGCTTCTGTGGGGAAAAATATAATAATATAAATTAAAACCTAAATTCAATAATAACGTAATTAAAATACATTAATTCCAATTTTGCACAGTTAATGTAAAATGTAAATAACGTCATTAAATTAACCTCATTGAATTTATAAAACTAAGTATGAGAAATATAAAATATAAAAATACTTGAATTATCAATGGCATCTTTCTAATTTTTTTCCTTAGTTGATGCATGTCTTTATTGATTTGCTTATTTTCCTTTTTTAAGCTTTCTTGCTAAGGTTTCATATTTTTGCCATAGTTCTTGATATACAAGGACTTTTCCATTTTATTTTCTTTGTAGCTTTAAAAAGCTTTTTTTTCCCCCCTTTTTCTTGTAAGGAACTTCTTATTTTGATTTCTTTCCATCTAAACTAGGTTTAGGTACCATATACAAAATAAATTGGGCTTCCAATTAAGCCTATGGAATTATCTTCCTTGCATTTTTCTCCTCTCATCAACGTTTATTATATTCCTACTAAAAAATATATAAAGCTAGCACAATAAACTTTACTAACATGATCACTTACTAGGATTAAAGTTTGATTAACATATAAGAAATGTATCACATCACATAACCTACAAGTTTATTCTCTATCTACCATTATAACAGCTTATTATATCTTATAATGGTTTTAAAATTAGCTTTTAAAAAAATGCACCCACCAACAAGCTAATGAGTTTTATATTCTTTTGAGCTCCTTGGTTACTTTGATATCATTGTACACTTTGCTAAAAAAAAAAGTTGATTATATCAATAATTTATTTCTTAAATGAAAGATATCTCTTTTAATTATTCTGTCTTCAAAGAGTAGTATTGTACTACTTAGTCTTTATAAATTTTAAACTTTATACTAGTTTCGTCATCTGTTTAAAATCTTAGCAAGGATGCTTATTACCTTAACATGTTAAAGGCCCACATGAAAGGTAGACTTTTATTGTTTCATTGATAAAATCATGTTTCTTTGTAAATTTCCAATAGTCATAGAGAGAAAGATTAGGGAATGACATTAGTCCTCTTAGCTAATCCACAATGTGTGATCCTCTTATTTCTTTATAAATTTTGATAGTGATGTGTAATCCTAGCCTTTTAGGTTGTCGATGGATGATCAATAGTGTAAGTTTAATACTCAATGAAGGCAATTAATGTTCTTTTTGATACTTTCACTCTCACTTTTATCAAATGAAAATCAAAAGGAAAATGAGAATGGCAGGAGTTGAAAGGTGAGAAATCAGTAAAGAGGATCGAAACACATAATTCTTCCATACTGCCACCGTTGCCAGAGGGCACAGAAACAATATTTTAGCGTTAAAAGATGACAGCAAGGTTTGGATTGATAATCCTACTTTCTTGGGAAGCTTGGCAACTAACTTATTTAAACTTCTGTATTTAAAGGAACCAGGTTTTAGGCCTAAACTTCCCATCTCAAATCATTTCCCATGTTTAAGTAGAGAAGAACTTGATTTCATTTAGAGGCCAGTCTCAGATGCTGAGATTAAGAATGTAGTTTATAACATTGGCTCCTATAAAGCTCCCAAACCCGATGGTTTGCAAGCTATCTTCTTTCAAAGCCATTGGGATGTTATTGGAGAATCTGTCTATGATTTGGTTAAGGAGGCTTTTAGGAACCCAAGTTCTATTGGGCAGATTAATCAAAGTCATATAGCTTTGATTCCTAAGATTGGAAACCCAGAGATGTTAAAAGATCTTAGACCTATATCTCTATGCAATGTGGTGTTTAAAATAATCACCAAACTGATTGCAACTTGTTTGAAGAACTATTTAGATAAACTCATAACCCCAAATCAAAGTAGTTTTACCTCGGGACAACACAGTAGCGATAATATAATCATTGCCCAAGAGGTTATTCATTCAATGAAAATGAATAAGGGGTAAAAATGTTTTGTGGCAATCAAGGTAGACTTGGAAAAAGCTTATGATAGAGTTGACTGGGACTTTTTGGAAGATACACTTTTAGAGATAGGCCTCAGTAATAATTTCATTGCTGTTATTATGGCTTGTGTTTCAAGTTGCCAGATGCAGGTGCTTTGGAATGGGGAAGCCTTAAAGAAGTTCAGTCCCTCTAGGGGAGTTAGACAAGGAGACCCCTTCTCCCCTTACTTGTTTATGTTGTGCATAGAATGCCTTGGACATTGTATTGATTGGGCGATAGAGCTTAAGTACTGGAGACTATTCAACTTTCACGTAATGGGCCTTCTATATCCCATCTTTTCTTTGTTGATGATCTTGTCCTCTTTACAGAAGTAGCTGTTGATCAAATTGAAGTGATGAGGAAGTGTATTGACATTTTTTGCATTTCCTCAGGTCAAAAAATTAACTTCTCAAAGACAAAGATGTTTTGCTCATGTAATGTCCAGTTTCATAGAGCTATGGAGTTGAGTCAGATCATGTGAGTCTCTTTAACCTCAGACTTAAGGAAATATCTTGATATTCCTCTATTGTATTCACGAGTCTCAAAAACCACGTTTAGATATATCTATGAAAAATTGAACATGAAGCTATCTTCTTGGAAGGGGAAATTACTAAACTTGGCTGGGAGAAATACGCTTATCCAAGTTGTGGTGGCTGCTTGATGATTCCCTAATTTAGGATGAAAAAGGAATACATTTAAGATTAAATTAGGGAGGCAAAGCACTTTCTTCTTGATTAATAAGGTTAAAATGTATTCAATCAAACAAAATAAAGAAAGTATTTTATTGTAATATCTTTATCAGTTTGAGCCTCATTCTATGATTGATTTTAATTTTAGGAAAAATAGAAGAAGGAAGAAAGAATTGAGAAAAAAGAGGGAAGTTGAGAAGTGAAAAAGTACAAGTGGAACAAGTCCCCTCACTACAGCTAAAACTTAATTCGCTGTAGCGAGGAAGGTACTTCGCTATAGCGAAGTGGCGAGGCATACAAATTCCAGGGAGAAACTCGCCATAGCGAAGCAGTAGAGAAAACAACAGAAATCTGGGAACCTATGAGCTCTCACTATAGCGAGATAGGATTCTAAAATGCACAGTTTGGATTAGCAAGCTAAAATAGACGCAAGAAAGCTAGGGTTTGTATCATTCAGTAAAAAAGGGAACGTTCTGGCCGACTAGGAGAGGAGAAAAACGCACGAAAGGTGTTGGGGAAGCTTCAACTTGATCGGGAATCCATTAATTCTGCTACTTATCATTCCGATTAGGTATTTTTACTCCATCTTTCCTTCTAGTTGATGATAGTTAATATGTTTGCTGAATTTGTTTGTGAATTTCAAGCCATGAATGGCTAGATTTTGTAATCTCTAAGGATTTTATGAACCTTTAGTCTTTAGAGATTGTTTCCCTTTTTTATTATGTGGATTATTGAGAATTTTAGTGTTTAATCTGAATTATACATTCTATTGTTTGGCCTCCTTTAGTTTGATTGTAGATTAGGTAATTAACCTTTGAAAGAAGGGAATTGCTTATAGACCATTGGTTAAACAATTTAAGATTAGATATAATCTAATTTGCACTTGAGATAGAGATATACTCAAGGGCCCTACCCTAGGTAGTTGAGATAAGGTATGCGCTTATTAAATATTAACTACTCCTTGAGACATCAAGAGTGAGTGGATATAGAGATTTAATTGGATCGAAAAACAATTGCACCTAATTAGACCTTAACTCTAAAACTTACATTAAGCTGATTAATTGAAAGGGGAATGATTGACATTGGAGATAAAAGGGATTAAAATTCTTAGGGTGTTTTTAATTGCATACCTTCAAATACAATCATCTTTTATTATTGTCAACTACATTAGAATTAATTTTCAAAAAAACAAAATCATAATTTGATTGTTTAACTAAAATGAACATGAGAACTTTAATGCCTAATCACCAATCATATTAATTCTCTGAGGGAACGACTTTGATTCATCACGTACTATTTCTACGACCCGTACACTTGCGATATCATTATCCAGTGAGCATCACTGCTCTACCCTACTATTCTATGCAAACAATGCAACTTCCAAACTCAGTTTGTGAAGATATAGAGAGAGCCAATAGAAATTTTCTTTGGGGCTCATCAGTTGAGGAAAGGAAAATTCATCTGGTTGCTTGGGAAACTATTTGCAAACTGAAGGATAAAGCTAGTTTAGGAATTAAAAATTTGAAACTGCAGAATAAAGCCTTCCTTATGAAGCTTTGTTGGGCTATGGTGCAAAAGCTAAAAGCTTTATGGGTTCGTATCCTTAAATCGAAATATGGGTGTGGAGGTCAAGTGATGCCTTTAGCTCAAAAACGAAGAAATGCATCAAATGTGTAGGCAGGCATCTCAAAAACTTGTCCCGAATTCTATGAACGTGTGGGATGGAACATTGGTGATGGAACTTCTATTAACTTTTGGTCTGATAGATGGACTTTGCTTACTTATCCAATAATAAATTATGTCACAGTAATGGTTCTAGAGCACCTACTTCAGGGCAAAGTCAGGGATATGGTCTCTCCTTTAGAGACATGGGATTTTAATGCTTTTCGGCAATTTGTTCCAAACATTGTCCTCAAGGCTATTGTCAATGTAAAGCCTCCAGGGCCTATCGGGAGAAAAGACACCATTTCTTGGAGACCCTCGGAGGATGGGATGTTTTTCATACGTTCTGCTTACTCTAGTTTGATGGAAGAGAATAGTAGAATTTCACAAGGTTTGTGGAAGAGCATTTGGAGATGGTCGGGCCCTGAAAAGATACGGAGCTTGTTGTGGCTAATGGCTCATGACCACATTCACACAAAACTCCTCTGAGTGAGTCAAGGGATCTTGGAATCTGCTGAGTGTCCATTTGAAGATGGGGAAGTTGAATCCATAATCTATTGCTTGAGAGATTGTGCTAGGGTAATTCAATTATGGAAGCGAGTGGTGGAAAGAAAATGGTAGAATTCCTTCTTCAAACATGGTGAAAATGGAACCTCCAGAAAGACTTGGGCAATGTGGGAGTTAGTCACTTTAAGGGAAGAGCTAATACGGTTGATAGCATCTACTTCAAAAGCTTGCATCAGGTGGTTACAGACGTAAACATTGAAGACAAGTAGAGAATTAGTGGGATGCAACGTGCAACCCGGCTTGTTGGATGGGAGAATTCGAAAGAAGGATGGTTTAAGATTAACACTGATGGTTCTGTAGCGAAGGATGGTTCTACTTCCTATGGCGGTCTTATCCGTAATGAGTTAGGTGGTTGGCATGTGGGATTTGGGTACAACTTAGGAGTTTGCGCTATCACGTGTGTAGAGTTTTGGAAAATTTTATGGGGACTGAAACTTGCTTGGAAGTGTAACTTGAAGAAGGTAATGCTTCATACTGACTCTAAAACTGCACTTTTTTTTATTTGTAATGGTTGCGATGTTGTTCATTCAAACCTTGATTCGCTATTTGGTGATGGAAATACAAACCTTGATTCGCTATAATGAGTGAATAGCTCACATTGAGCATACCTACTGTGAGCCAAATAGGTGTGCTAATTGGTTGGCGAAATATAGTCATAGTATCTCTCTTGGTGTCCAAGATTTGGCGAAACCTCCCCTAAGCATAGGGCAGCTCCTTTTTCAAGATATCCAAGGGGTTTTCCTTCAGCGGTCTACTGTTATGTAACTTTTTCTTTCTTGTAGGCTTAGCCCCCCTTTCTATTAAAAAAAAAAAAAGATGGTAAAGAGAAAGATACTAATAGAGTGACAAAGAGGGAAATATGGGTAAATTGATTAAAATGCCCTTTAAAGCCACTTGGGCAAGCACATTTTTTCAAACCTTGGATTCATTTTCATTTAGTTGGCTTCTTTTGGCTGATCTAGACTAGATAGGTGTTGGTAAGATTTTCAATGAAAATGCGAAGGAAAGGAGTATGTTGAATAAAATTACAAGTTTAATGGATCTTTGGTTAGTTTTTGAAATCGATGAATGGAAAAAAAAATTCCTTTAATTCTTTAATTTTATTTAGTTCTAATTTGATTTTTTTAAACTTTACTCCAAGTTTGAGTTTTACACTTTAATTTTATTTGGTTTCAAGTTAGATAAGAGATGGAAGTAAAACTTAAAATAAAATTAAAAAATTAAATTAAAATTAAATTAAATTAAGAAATCAAATTAAAATTTAAGATAAAATTAAATTTAAAATAAAATTAAAAAAATAAATTTTATGAATTCAGTTGTAAAATGCATTCATGAATATCAAATTTGGATTGATTTTGATTGGTCGCTAAGACGGACCATACCATGTCTGAAAGTCACAACCCACCTATATTTTCGGCAACTGTCTGTGGTCAACCAAACACGAGCACAAAATCAAGACCTTCGACTAACATTGTAATTTTTATTTTTAAATGAATAATTTTAGAGGCCAACTATCCATAATAAATAAATGAAATATTAAAAATAAAAATGACAGCTGGCAAACAAAAGTGAGTGGTCACTGAAGACCTTAAACACGAGCTCCGTAGTACACAACTATCCATCAATTGACACGTCCATTGCCCATTTATTTCTCTAGTTTCTCGTCTCTCTATTTTGATACATTTAGTAAAGAAAATATTAGATTTGAAAATAAATAAATAAAAACTAACACTCATAATTTTATTTAAAAAACAACCAAAAAATCGTTAAAATATAATAATAAAAACATTAAATATATAAAAAAATCCCCCTCTCTCCAATCCCTTCTCCCTTTTTCTATTTTTCCATCGCCAGCCTTTTTGTGTGAAATCTCATTTATTACTCTTTTCATTTGCCTTCAATTCCCTCACCAATTACCCGAGACCACCCAAAACCACCAGAAAAAAAAAAAGGAAGGGCCCCGAGAGAGGAGGGGAAAAGGGCATGTTCCTCTCTTTCCATTTCCTCACACTCTCTTCCCTTCCGATTACGGGTATACACACTCGCTCATAATACACCTGGTTGCCGCAGGAATACAGTCTTTCTTTCTCTATACTCCAATAAGAATTATTACTACAAGACTATGCTAGGAGAGTACAGATAGATCTTCCGTTACAGAGGCTATCTGAAGCTGGGATTTGCTTTCTCACCATGGGTGTTACTGTTTTTCCTGCTTTTTCTATTTACCTAATTCAATATTAAAATCTGCCGCTCTTTGTTTGCTTGCTCGCTCAATTTCTTTTTTTAATCTTTTGTTTTTCCGTTCAATGATGGTGCAGTTTAAGAAGAATATAGAAATCATAGAGAAAAGAAAAGAATGGTTATTTCTCGTCTGGGGGTACTACTGGGATGGATTCACGTGAGAGGCCTGCTATAATGTCCGTGAGTCTTGCAAGCCAGCAAGAGTTTCGAGAATACCACAGCCAAGGCCTAATTTGATCATGGGTTCCCTCCCACTCCCAGAGCTCACCAATAGAGCTCATGCTTCTCTTCGATCCCTTTTCCAGTTTATGTTTGTTTGGTCAGCTAAGTAGCTCAAGATTCTATCTGTCCTTACCAACTCTTGTTTTGCCCAGAGGCACAACTGGATGCTCAAAATCACTCAAACGGGAGCTTCTCTCAGTCACTTTGGAGTATGGACTTGAACGGATGTGTCAACCACAAGAGTACGTACTAGATCTGGACGCTCAAGTGATCTGGATTTTGCAGACCCATTGAGTTAGATGAAGAAAATCAAACAAAGATCTGGCAACATTCTAATATGCATTGAGGGATTCCCACTTTGTCTACTTATGGAAACCAAACCAAGTCAAAGATTTCACTAACGATTCTGCTTTCGAACACCCATTCCCCTCTCTGCATTATCGGTTTCTAGGGCCTCTAGTGATGGAATTTGCGGTGACAAGGTCTTGTGTTTTCTTTATAATTGTTATCTCTGTACTCTCTCTCCAACCCGTTAGATCAAGAGATGATGACGCCCAAGCACTTGTAGCACTTAAGTCCTCCATTGATGTTCACAATATGCTTCCATGGCAAGCAGGAAGCAACAATGTCTGCAACTGGGAAGGAGTCAGGGATTGCTTCAATGGAAGAGTCCGAAAGCTAGTGCTGGAGAACTTGAACTTAACAGGCACTTTGGACCCCAAGATCTTGAACCCATTGGATCAACTTCGAGTACTCAGTTTCAAAAGCAACTCACTCTCTGGTATAATCCCCGACCTCTCAGCCTTGGTCAATCTCAAATCCATATTCCTCAACGACAACAACTTCTCTGGCGACTTCCCGGCCTCCATATCTGGCCTACACCGCGTTAAAGTTATAGTTTTCTCCGGCAACCAACTCTCCGGCAACATCCCGGCGTCGCTGCTCAAACTCCGGCGTCTCTACATGCTTTACTTGCAAGACAACTTGTTCACAGGACCCATCCCCGGTTTCAACCAAAACAGTCTCCGATACCTGAACTTTTCCAACAACCAACTTTCCGGCGAGATCCCAGTGACCTCAGCGTTGATCCGTTTCAATGCGTCGTCGTTTTCGAGGAACCCAGGCCTGTGCGGCGAACAGATCCACAAGGCATGCGAAGTGCCTCCATCGGTAAGCCCGAGTTATCCGTTGATACCAAGGAGGAGCGAGCCATGGTCGTCGTCGTCATCATCATCTAGGGGCAAGAAATTGATAAAAATAATAGGAGGGAGTATGGGAGGGATTGTGGTGCTTGTGATATGGTTGGTTCTGGTATGGATGATTTGTAGGAATTGCAGGAAAGGGAAGGGTTCAAGAAGAAAGTCAAAGAGCAAAGAAGGAGGAGAAGGGGGTGAAGTAACGGAAAGAGGAACGGGAGGTGGGAGTGGCAGAGGAGGTAATAATGGGGGAAGAGAAGGGGGGTTTTCATGGGAGGGTGAGGGACTAGGGAAGTTGGTGTTCTGCGGAGGAGGGGATTATAGCTTGGAGGATTTACTGAAGGCGTCGGCGGAGACATTGGGGAGGGGTAGTATGGGAAGTACATATAAGGCAGTGATGGAGTCAGGGTTTATAGTGACGGTGAAGAGGCTGAAGGATGCGAGGTACCCTGGGTTGGAGGAGTTCACAGCACAGATGCAGCTGCTAGGCAGGCTTAGGCATCCTAATCTGGTCCCACTTAGGGCTTATTTCCAGGCTAAGGAGGAACGCCTTCTTGTCTATGATTACTTCCCCAATGGCAGCCTCTTCTCTCTCATCCATGGTAATCCCATTCTTTCACTCTTCTCATCCATTATTTTACTACCTTTTTTTTTTTTAAATAAACCTTCCACATTCATATACCATCAAATATTTTTTTATTATAAATTGTGAGATAATTAAATAGTTTAAAACACCTCCCTTTTTGTATTTAATTTTATCACGGTATGCTACTCTTTTTAATATTTTTTACTTTAGTAATGAAGAAATTACGGTGAAAATTTGAGAATGTTTTTAATTAGTGGTAAGAAAACGTAAATATATATATTTTAATATTGTGTCACTATTTAAATACACGATGAGTGAAAAAGCGTGTTTAAATCATATAACTATTATTTAATTGGTTTTGAGCACGGCAAGATGTGCTGATAATGACCTAAAAGTTTTTAATCTTTTGGTTACGGGGACCTCCTCTGATATCTTTGCTTCAAATCTATCCCTCTCACATAGATTTAGTTATATAATAATGACAGATGGTGGTGCTTTCCCTGTCAAACTGTTTGATGTTAATCGATTTTCAGACTTTATAAAAAGTTGTGGTCTCTCTAGTTGACAACTCATTCATGAGTCTGACCACCCATGTTAGTGTTGGTCCCACTCCCATAAAAAAAAAATAGAGCAAGTAATGTGCCGTATATGGTCATTGACCAGTCATCCGTGGTAAACTTGAACTGTTCAAATTCTGACAAATTTTCCAAGCTAATCCAAACCTTCATATGTCAATACACCGGAAAATTTAAAGTGAACAAATATTCCAATTCTTTCGTTTCTTTCCCCCCTGAATAGAATAGTAAATGGCACCTGAGGCTCGTGAAGGGTTGCTTTTTAAACTATTTGAACTTGTAGTGGTCTGTCTGAGATGACAGAAAGCCAATGATCCCTTACTTTTTCTACTAATTTGGCATTTTACAATCGCTAGAAGCCATAGATCCTCCCATATCACTACTTAAATGGAAGGGTAGAGGAAGAATCCATTGTCATTTATTCACTCATGGTTGAAAGAATCGGACCACATTGGACTAGCTGGATCGACTAATTAGATTAGGAATTAGTCATTAATTTGGTTTGGTTGGCATAGAAAATTGGTTCATCAAAGAAATAGTCAAAAACTAATTAAAAATAGATTGAATTGGTCAAAAACTGATTCAAATCGGTTAACAAAATTTTTTTTTTTCTTATATAATAAGATTGTTTATATTGAATAAATTTGACAAATCAAAAATAAAAAATGTTAAAAGAAAAAAGATGTTGGAACATAGAAAAATTAAAAAAAATATATAAAAGAAATACAAAAAAATATATATAAAAGAAATACAAAGTGCGTATTTGATTATTTTTTGTGTTTCCTTTTCATTATGTCTCATTTTTTTATAATATTGCTCTCAAATATAAAAGTGTTGGGCTAAAATTGCTATTTTTTAATGATAAGTAAAATTTTAATACAATTTAAGAATTTCAAAAATTTAATATTAAATACTTTTAACTTTTAATTATGAATAATTTTTGTTTTTTAATTAAAAATAATTTCTCAAATATCTTAAGAAATATTAAATTGATAATCAAATATTTAAAATTTATTTGTTATATTAAAATTTTAATTTATAAAATTTTTAAATATATATATATTTAATTATTATTTATTCAATCCCGGCTGAAAACTAATGTTTACATCGACTCAATGGTCCGTTCGGCTTTAAGAACATTATATTCAACTTTCAAGTGATTTGGATTACTCCTAGGTTATAAAGGTTTTGACTCCTTCTCAATGACAATTTCAACTTAAAAGGAATAGGTTTATGATTAATTTTATTAATATCTCTAACACATACACGCCTGATATGTCCTTGATCTTAGTAGTGCTGTCTCCCTTTTAGTTGTCGAATGACGTTTGCATGTTGCCCTCGATATTTATTTGACATTTGAGTCGTGAAAGGATCAGAATTATAAACCACCGGAGCATTCCGAGGGAAGCTTGCGCGGTATAGGATGGAATGCATTAATCCATGTACAGTTCAACTTTTACAAACATATAATTCAAATGAAGGACAATGCTAGGAAGCAAGGAGACAAATTCTTATCTTTAATATTGCAAGCAGATCCCCAGCTATGTTGTAATGAATGAGTATAATAATGCAGGATCAAAAACTTGTGGTGGAGGAAAGCCTCTTCACTGGACATCATGCCTTAAAATTGCTGAAGACCTAGCAACTGGACTTCTCTACATCCACCAGAACCCTGGCTTAACCCATGGGAACCTGAAATCGTCTAATGTGTTGCTGGGTTCGGACTTCGAGTCATGTCTTACAGATTATGGTCTCCAAGTGTTCCTTAATCCGGATTCACTGGAGGAACCCAGTGCCACCACTTTATTCTACAGAGCACCCGAGTGCCGTAGCATCCGAAGGCCTCCCACTCAACAAGCTGATGTATACAGCTTTGGGGTGCTTCTCCTTGAGCTTTTGACCGGGAAAACACCCTTCCAAGACCTTGTTCAGGAACATGGTTCAGATATACCTAGGTGGGTTCGATTGGTGCGTGAAGAAGAGACAGAGTCGGGGTCCGGGGATGAGCCTGCCTCAGGGAATGAGGCCTCAGAAGAGAAGCTTCAGGCACTTCTGAACATAGCAATGGCGTGTATTTCACTTGTACCAGAAAACCGACCAACAATGAGAGAAGTTTTAAAGATGATAAGAGATGCAAGGGCGGAAGCTCAAGTGTCTTCAAACAGTAGTGATCATTCGCCAGGTAGATGGTCAGATACTGTTCAAAGCTTGCCTAGGGAAGAGCATTTGAGCATATGAGTTGAGACAGCGTTTGCTTAATTATTTTTCCTGATATGGTTATTGATAATGATTCCTCAGTTAGGTGATACCAGATTTCTGTTTGAAAACTGAAGACTTCCTTTTTTTTCCTCCCCCTCTTGTTTAGTGAGTGGAATTGCAGATGAATTCATTAATTTGTAGAGTCAAAGATTGAGCATTGAAAAAGACTTTGGAATTAACATTGTTTTTCCGGCCTTTGGGGATTGGTTTCCTTCTCCTTCTCCTTGAGGCGTTGGAGATTTATGGATTGTTGCAGGCCGGCTTTTCACTACTCAACAGGTATCTAATTGTAGAGGTGAATCTTAGAATATATAATAGATAATAGCCGATTCTTTTAGTTATTAGAATTTTTAATTTTTGATGTCATCTTATTTCATGTGTTACCTTTCTTTCATTTTCATTTATTTTCCTCTTTTGGTGTTGCATTGTATGAATGCTATCTTAGATAATAAACCAAGAACTTTCTGGCAGGCAATAATGCAATAAAAGAATAAATTTTATAAATTTCTTTAAAATTTTGTTAAGATTATATATATATATATATATATATTTTTTTTTTCTATTTTCAAAATCAATATAAAATTTTTTTGAGTTGAAATTACACAAATCTCTTTTGAATTGTGCTAGAATCATATTGATTTTTTTCTAATTTTCAAAACTTCTTTTAAAACCAAGGAAATTATACGAATTTTTCATGAGTTATGCTAAAATGATATAGATAATTATACAAATTTTTTATGAGTTTTACTAAAATGATATAAATCTTCTTTCCATGTTCAAGGGAAAGGAAATTAGTGTAATTTTAACAAAATTTAAAGAAAATTTGTGTAATTTATTCTTTATTTCAATAAAGGTTTATATATATTTTGAATATAAAGAAAAAGTTTTTGTAATTTTAATAGAATTCTGAAAAAATTTGTGTTAATTTTAAAAGTAGAAGGAATATATGTATAATTTTAACAAAACTCAAAACAAAGTATGTATATTTTACTCTATAATAAATGGCTTCACTTTAAGGCAGATGGTCCTCTCTACTTATGCTTCGAATGAATGAATTGTTTTTTTTTTTTTGGAAAGCAATATGTATTTTAAAATAGTGTTTTATGTGATTATGGTTTTTTGAATGTCATAAATAATTTCAAAACATTGTCTCAGAATAGTTCTAGAAGAAAATCTCGTAAAACAACTTTGAAATATGATGCTTCTTGATATATATTAAAAAAAGATTAACTCTTTTCTAAAAAAATCAAATGTAAATAACATTTACGTTATCAATGATGAAGCTATAATGCTATACAAAATGTCGATATATTTCTTTCCCCCGAAATAATAACTTAATATGAAGATAAACTTTTTTAGATGAATTAGATGGCTAGAATTTGCTTAAAATAAATCATTTTTCCTTGACAAATTGATACAATTTGCATCGGTTAGAAGCCCTTCGCCTCTCAGTATTGACTTATCGAATAACCTTTGGGAGGCTCATGTCTTCATCTCTGCCCTCTCCACTCCAAGCCGCTGAATTTAACTTGAATGTCAAAATCCATGATGGAGTCGTTGCTATTTCACGGCTCTAACCAACTTATATTTGGCGAGTTTCGGAGTGTGTCTTACCACATATAAAAGACCTCATGTACCATAGACTATTTGAATTGAACAATTCGCCAATAAATTTCTTTATTTTATAATTCAACTTAGACATCACTCATCCATAATACAAAGAAGAGAGATAAACCAACAAGCGGTTGGTCCAAGTGGTTAGCGGCTTGGCCCCCGTAAGGATGAGGACACAAGTTTGATTCTCGGGAAACGCCCTTGTTGGGAGGGGAGCTACCTCAACGCTTTGCACTCCCCGAATCCAGATTAGTCGGACTCAGGGTTACGGATACCAGATGGAGACATCCCAAAAAAAAAAAAAAGAGGAGAGATAGAGATAAGAAACATTACACGATTTAGATATTCAACAATTCTTATGTATCCCACCATCCTTTACTCTAGTTATTTTGGCACCATGGAATTGTTTTTCTTTCTTTTTTTTTTCTTTTTAAATGATTATAGAACAGGAAAACAACAAAAAGAAGGATTATAACTTGATTCATTTATATCGAAGTATATCTGACATAATTCAATCGGTAAATACAAGCAGCCTCAGTTCAAAATCATGGATATACAATTTAAATACAATGTGTCAACGATTATTCCTGCTTTAGTGTTTGGTTAATTTCCACAAGGATAGAATTCCATTCTTTCGTTTTATCATCAAATTGCAACTTTGACTAAATATAAATAACAAAAAAAATATTTAACATACTTTTGGATGCTAGTTTTCACAGTCGTGCATGTTGATTAGGAATGTGTGAATAAACAAATCTTTTGCCTGTAACCTTAACCCCATGCGAATCTTTGCAATTCACTTCAAAAGTTTTATTGTACCTAAACTCGCTTTTACAATAATGAAGTACAACATCGTTAGTTTAACCAAGCACAGGATTGCTAGTTGTGTTGACTCCAAAACATCACTCTATGAGTACTAATTTGGTTATGTCTAGCCCATTAGGCACAACCAACCTAATAGCAATATTAAGTGTTTGTTTGATTCAACATTTATCTAACCACGTTTCGCTTCAAACCTTGTTTTGCACAAAAAAAGCTCATTTGTAGTATGTTTAGATCTGCTTTCATTGTGCCACACCATGATTTTGATATGTCTAACAACTATTTTGAGTTGAAGCAACTCATACTTACTTATAAACGGAATCTAATTGCATTGAAAATGTATTAACAAAATTATTTTTTAATTGAAATTTTTAAAACATTCAAGTAAATGTATTTTTATACAAAATCAAATTTACTAAAATCAATTATATTCACCATCCATCTAAACTAAGGCTACAAAGTCAACCCAATTTAGCAATGGGTTGAGTCTAATTTTGCGTGCAGTGAAACATTGTTACATGAGGTGACCACGTACGAACTGTACATTGACAGCCGTACCAATGCTCCCAATGTCCTAACGGATTTTGCATAGAGAACTAATTTTAGGAGCCATCACACAACCCGTTACTTGTGGCTGTCATACCAAGTGAAATTACCATTTTACTCTGCAACTCTTGGCTGTACGAGACCTAAAAGCCCTCAAGTATGCTTTAAAACTCTAAACTCTCCTCCATTACTTGAGACTCTTATTGACTTCAGAAGCATCATTGTTTGCAAAGGCTTTGCCCTCCCTTTCAGATTCTCGTTGAAGACCAGCGGAATCAATACTAAAGCTCAAGTAACACCGCAAGGACTGTTCTAGAAACATTCTGCCATCATCACCTTAAGATTTTAATGCCTCAAAAGGAGGAGACAATTATAACCCCCTTGGGATTGCTGTGGATTTTTTGCAACACATAGATTTTAATTCAGGACGGCGTTTTGATATTATTATCGTGGAGAATATGGAAGTTGTAGAGGATGTTCATGAAGTTTTTTTATGGGGAGGCGATATTGGCCAATGTTTTGAGAGCATGATAGAGGGAATCACCTATATGGAAACAGTTGACCTTTCGACAGAGAAAGCAGGTGTGGCTAGGAAAAGCACCAATAGCAGGCTGAGGAAGAGTAATGTGGGCCAAAAGTCTCATGCAAAGAATATGGGGAAAAATGCGAATCAGGCCAAGAGAGCTAGGCCTTTGATTCCATTGAGACCAATAACAGATATGGAGCCAACCCTTAAACCAAGAAGATAGGAGAATCAGGTGAATAAGAGTGTGAGCTTAAACATAGTGAAGTCTTTGAGTGCAACGACTTCGAACGAGGTAACAATCCAACCCAAAACCCCAGATTCACTTGATAGTCGGGAGCTTCTCAAAATGGCTGAAAGAAGCATAGCAGCGGCCAATAATGATCCTTTGGGTGATCTTGGAGCTACGGCCTCTGTTAAGGTCCCCTTGTCCTTTATGATGAATATACTAGCTTGGAACTGCAAGGGAGCGGGTGCGTGATTTTTTCGTCCTCTCATTTGCGAGCTTCTTATCTCCCATAATGTTGACATTCTCACTCTCATGGAGCCTAGAGTAAGTGGCAAAAAGGCTGATGAGATTACTAGAAAATTTGGCTTGAAAGGAAGTTTCAGAGTTGATACAGTGAGAGTGAGGTTTCCAAAAGGTATTTGGCTTCTCTGAGATTATGAGAGCCATCATGTGAGTATACGCTCCTATACAAAACAGTTCATTCATGTTGATATCCAAGGGAAGGGTGGTCCTCTGCTCCTGACAGTGGTGTATGGAAATCTGAACCCTTCAGTTCATAAAGACCTATGGGATTTTCTTTTCAAAATTGCTCAGTTTATGGCTTTGGAAAAGTGGGTTTGCATTGGAGATTTTAATGCTTATACTATTAGTATTGATGATAAAATGGGTGGAGGTCCGCCGAACATTAGGAACATGGTTGTGGAATGGGAGAGTTCAATTTTTGAGGTAGTATCTGGCTCTGGAGGGATGCAATTGGTTCAGGATCTTCTTCCTTTGGTTTTGGGTTATAAGAAGGGTTGAGAAGCTGGTGATTGATTATATAACGCCTTCAGGGGATTGAAACTGGATGGAAATCAATGAATTCATTCCCGAGGCCCCTCCTCTGTTAAGTCACGTCTGAAGATAACCTGTTCTCTGTTAAGTCTGCCTACTACTTGATTAAGAATTTTTCTGAGCAGGATGGTTCTAATGATTCCATATGGTTTGGAAGAGGGTGGATAGAAATATGAGTAATGATTTGTTAGGGCCAAGATGTGGTGATTTGGAAGAAACCGTTCTCCATACTATGCAGTATTGTCCAACGATTAAAAACCTGTGACTCACTCTGCTCAGACCTTTGACTTGGAGCCTTTTCTTTCCTCCAAATCTTCATGGGAATCAACAACTTCTCTAATTCTCTCACTGGGTAATGTTAACAGGTTCGTTCGCCCTGGTGTGTGGTGCTTGTGAGTCGTGGGGTGATGCAAAATCATGCTTGCTTCCATATTGTCTAGCATGTTTCGCGAGCTTCTAAGTAGTAGCTGGGATGTTCGTATTTGTCATGCGCATGAGGGAGGGCAATCTTGTTGCTGATTGGTAGCCTGCGTAGGATTTGCTATGCTGCTCTTAAAGCTGCTGTCAATTAGTGCTTGGCTTTCTCTCATTGGCTTGTTTGTTAGGCTTTAGGCCTCTTTTTGTTCAAAGATTAACCTTGAAAAAAAATTGTTGGTGCTTACCAATTTTTTTAAAATAATATTTACTATTAAATTACTTAAAAAATACATGTATTTAAGATGACAAGTTAAAAAAGTTGAAAATAATTATGATAATTAATAATTTTGATTGAAGATATGTTTGTCTTTAAAAAAATATATTTTTTGTTATTGCTAGAAATTTTAATTTTGTTTCTTTCTTATAAGAAAACAACTTCTTCTACAATTACTTAAAAGCAACTTACTTTGAAAAAAAATTGGCCAAACACTAGATATATCAAAATAAATTATTTTTTTAATTAAAAAAAAGTTTGTCCCTCTACAAATTTGACCAATCATAGTATAAATTAAGGATTGAATGTTTGACATTATACTATTTAATTTTAAAAATTGATAATGGTGCTATATGAACTTAATTTAAGGTCTGTCTTTGTTCTTCAATATTGATCATCTTAAAACCACCCTCAACAAGCCAATTTTTTTTAATGTAATGAGTTTTTGTAATATAAAAAAATGTTAAGAATAAAAATAAAAATAAAAATATAATTTTATAAATAAAAAATAAATTTTCACTTTTAATTAAATAATAATTATAAAAATAGAACAAATATTATACCAGATTTTCTTCTTCCATTTAAATTTTCATTTCCATACCCCAACATGTACTAAATATGGACCGTGATATTTTGGAATTCTTATAGATCCAACTAAATGATGGATTAATTAAATTACACTATAGTTAACTAAAAAGACTAAAAGCATTTTTTTTCAAAAAAAAAAAAGCAGAGGTGGAGTGACTGGAGTCCACAATGATTAGCATCAAATGCTTATTGGGATTCGCACTGTTGCTGAATTCCAAGATCCACAACCATCCATTATTATTGTTATTATTATTTTACAAAATAAGGTGCCTGTTGCCTTTTTTGCCTTTCTCTGCTTCGCTATTGGCAGAGCTCTAAGCCATGTCTTGTCTCTCTAGAGAGAGAGAGAAAGTGTGAAAGTGAGAAGCAGGACGAAGTACCCCGCAACCCAGAAAGTAGCAAATGCCAAATGGGGGTAGCGATAGCACTCTAGTGAAAGGAAAAGTAGTGCATCCACCACAACATCAAGCAGGGCTTAGTCTAAAGGTTGCTGTTCAAAAGGTAACTCTCTCTTTCTCTCTATTCAGTATTCCCTCCGATTTGCTGTTTTTAGGGCTTTCATTGGAGCTCTCCTCCATAATTGCTTTCAAGATGAAGGCGTTTTCTTCTTCACTTGATACCGATTTGGGTTTTGTGGGTTTTAACTTCAGACTTGTTTAGATTGCCCCCCATTTCTTTGCTCATAGAAGGATCCTGCGGTTTTATTTAGTAAATCTGTGGTCTATATTTGCACTGAACAACATTCCCTTAATCACTCTGCCAGCTTTACAGCTCTAATTCTTGGTGGGTTCCTCTTTGAACAATTCAAATGATTCTAATCTTGGATGGATACGCCGAAGTTGTGAATTGGTGCAGACTTTGTTGTTGGTCTTATTTGTCCCTTTGAAAAATGCTTGTTGCTTCAGTACCAAAGTAAACCATAGTTTTTGGTTTCTTGGAATTGCTTTTAGCTTTTGTGATTTGAGTAGCTTGTTGGATACAAGAAGGGAAAGGATGGCAGCCGAGTCAAACTCAGGGTTTCGAAGTGAAGATATAGGTTCTGCCTTGAACCAGCATGCAATATCGTTTCAGTCTGGTGCTATAAACAGTTTGTCCGAGATGGTTCCTATGGGTAATTACTTTGGGTTGAACAGTACCTCTGGGTTGATATATTCTGGAAATTCAAGCATGATTAACAGCAACCCTGTCATAAGTCAAGCCAATAATTCATCAGGTTCTTCACTTCTTCTTGATTCGGTCCCAGGCCTGAAGCATGATACAGTGTTAGCTGTTGAATGGTCTGTTGAAGAACAGTACAGATTGGAGGAGGGCCTTGCGAAGTAAGCAGTTTCTTCTAAGTAAAATTTTCTATTTTGTTTTTATTTTTTATTTTTTTTTAGGGTGCACCTATGTGTATCTTGATTATAATTACTTGTTTGCAGCTTAGTACTTTCTGAAGAAATTAAGTCATCAGGTCTGTTTATCAAAGCTAGGTCTGTTTATGAATTATCATATATTTATGGGAAAAAAAAAAGCTGAAAGCTCAATAAATTTTTCACTTCTTTGTTTCATGTCTCTCTTTTTTTAATTTTAAATACAGACTTATAGCAATGTTAATCTTGATTCACATCTTTCTTTTCTTTATTTAAAATGTAGGAAATTGAAAAGCAATATAATAGAAAATCAATAGTATATAATTCCTGTATATGTACAAACTGGAATTTCTTGTCACAATTATCGTTTCATTGTTCTTTTCCTATGATTATAATTTTATAAGCCTGGGAGTGCAGTGTACAATCTATTTTATTTCTATTTTTAATCCATCATTTATTGACTGCTTCAATACAATAACTGTTGATAGATTCTTGGATTCATTACTCATCCATCATGCGATGTAGGTGGTGTGACATCTGATTGGCAATTCGACATTGAAATTTCAGATCTTAGATAGTGAAGGTTTAAAAGTTTTATTAGGGATTAAAACAATTGTTCTCCTGGGCATTCTGGTTGTGTTTGTATTTAAGGACTTAATGCTTTCTTTTACTTTTATCAAGGCCTTCTCAAATTTCAAAGAGACTGGACAGCTCTTCTACAGTGATTAGTTTTATAGGGCTTTTGTTATTTTTTTCTGTGTTGGGATTTTATCTGTATTTCTAGTTTGAGGATTTCTTATCGTTGAACTATATGTACTTTCTTCTCTTCTTCATACCACTGCATCTTTGGAAGCTCCAATTCCTCCTTAAAATTCTGTAGAGTCTTATTTCCCTTGTCAACATTTGATTGGTCACATGCTTTTCTCGTTTTAAAAAATTATTAAGATTAGAGTGGCCATGCAAAATTTGATTTGACAGTGTATTCATTCATTCTTGTACTGACATTATTTTTCTCTTTACATAATCTTTGTTGTCTTAATGTTTCTCTTTCATAAATAGATATGCTGATGAGCCAAGTATCATGAGGTACATCAAGATTGCTGCCACATTGCCTGATAAAACTGTTCGCGATGTTGCTTTGAGGTGTAGGTGGATGACAGTAAGCTCTTTTACTTTTAACAATGCCTTCTTATTTTGATATTGCCTATTAATGATACATATATATATTGCACATGAGTGGCTATTATTGTATTTTTATTTAAATAGTAAATTGTAAGTTTACTTTCTGTTTATATAATATTTGTTACGTTTTTAAATATTTTTTGGAGTATATAGTGTTGGTTGCCTTATTTGCTAAGTCAGTTGCAAAGCATAGGTTTTGTTAAATCAGACATTAGAGGCTCATCTATTTTCCTTTTGAAAAGGGAGGCTGTGAGGTTGGTTAACATTGTTTATCTACTTTTGCATAACAAAATAGAATCTTCTCACCATTCTTCTTTCATTGAACATTCTGCCTTAGTTCTAATCCGTGTCACATGATAGTCAATTAATATTTAAGTTTCTCTGTTCTGCTTTAACTTTTTCCATCCTTTCATGTTTTGCCTTTAGAAATGTCTTTTTTTATCTGTTCAAGCTTCAACTTCTTTTCCCTTGTTCCTACTAATTCTCTGTTAGCTTTTGGAGAAAAAGCCCCTTATGAATAGTAACATCATCTAGACAGAGTTACATTGGTCATCACTTTGTCAATGAAAAATTTTTCTGCATGAAATTATCATCTAGAATCATTTGGGTCTATGTAAAGAATGGTGTGGAAGCTTGGAGATTGAATCATACCAACCCTTGGCAGACTGATAGGATGTCAATCCAAACCTTGATTAAATAGCCTATGGTGACCATCCTATATATAAAAATAGTATAGAACGGAATTAATTAACCTTTAATTGCTTCATTGTATCTAACCTACCTTCCATCCTCATGCTCCAGCTATTTAACAATTTTCATTTTTATATATATAAAGAAACTGTATTAGATAAAGTACAAAGTGTTGAGGATAAGAAATCCTTAAATAAAAAAAAAAAAATTAAAGAACACAAAAACAGAACAGTGTAACAAAATCCTAAGAAGCTAACTAGTGTAGAAGAGCTGTCCAGTCTCTTTGCATATCAGAAATGGAGATTCGCTTGAAACACCCATGAGCTGAGCACCAAAGAGTAGCCATATAAACAATTCTATTGCATGTTTAAAGACGAAGGTACACCCTTGAAGACATGGGCATTCCTCTCATACCAGACAGACCACAGTGTCCCATAAACAGTACACTGCCCCAAAATTAAAGTGAATTTGGAGAAACTGATCCAAAGTACTAGGGCACACTCAACTTTCTCCAAGAATACCAAAGAGCCTATTCCAAAGGTAACTTACTGCTGAACCGTGAAGAAATAAATGAGGCAAATTTTTTGACTTGGATCTGCAAATTACATACATGTCAGGGGAAAGAGCCATAATCTTTCTGCTTCTACAGGTAGTGACTCTGTGGAACAATCTTGAGTTCGCATCTCCTTTCTTTGCCCATTAAAGCCAAAAATTTTTCCTACAACTGTTTTATACCTTTACCAAAGCCTTTTCGAACTTGTTCCTTGAATTTTGTCTCTAATCCCATTGCTCTAAGGAAAGAGCCCTCTCAAATGCCAACTTATCTAAAGAATCAATTTCTCTTTAAGATCTCTTCTTTTTTACTCTGAATATCCCCAAATACACTCTGATCCTAATCTTAAAATCTCTCCCTATGGAATTACAGCTTCATCAATGTAAAACCCTCCCACTCATCCACCCTAGAAGCTTCCTTGTTTATATGAATCAGATTCACTTTCCTTGCTTTTCCCCATTGTATGAGAATAATGCATTAAGTGTTGGACTTGAATTATTTTGTAAATTGTACCTTCATGTATGTTTATTGGAGCCTTTTTTTTTTTGTGGCCAATCACAAAATTACACAAACCTATAAAACAACAAACACAACCAGCGGAAGACAGAACAAACCCAGAAACACAAGGAAAAATCCAAACAGCATTGACCAATTCCTCTATGATCACCAACTGATTCACCAGGAAAAAGCAGAATATATGTTTATTGGAGCTTAAAATACTGTTTAACACCTTTTTGCAGAGAAAGCGAAGGAAACCAGAAGAACACAATGTGGGAAAGAAGGTCAACAATAGAAAGGTATGAGAAATTTAGAAAGCTAGCATATTTGTATTCTTTTGCTTTGAATTTATTGATTCTGGAAGATTATTGAGTCAATTTTAAGTAATTTTTACTTAAGCTTTCAACTTGGTTTTGTATGTAGGTCTTGAATTTAATAATATGTTGCACCTCTGAGATTGAAGATCTTTGATGTAATATGTGTGGATGAAGTTGCATTATAAGTGTTGCACGACAGATTGAGAGGACTTTATTCTTTTAAGTTGTTTGGCAGAAGTAATTATAATCAGTTAGGGCTTTGAAGTTTCGTGGTAATAGGAAGAAGTCTAGTATTTGATAAAATAAGAATTCAGTGACAGAAAAAAGAGAATTACAGGGTGGAGGATATAATAAAGAGTTCTTCAATCCCTGATATATGATTTTCCCTATTACTTAGGAGTTATTGGGCTGGGATTTATGATTTTTCCTATGCTTAAATACTTATCTTGTTTTAAAATACTTAACCTGATAGTTATGACTATTTGGGGCAGGCTCTTAGGGTTGTATATCCATGTAAAATAAACCTAGTTTATGCAAGGCACATGAGGCGAGTGCCTTTCATCCACTAGAAGGGTGCCAAAAGAACTGCCAAGTGAGCACTTGGATGAAGGCCCCTCACCTCAACTAGCAAGAGGTTTTGAGGCCTCTTATTGTCTTGCCTCAGTGCCTTTAACTACACTGTCCTAGAGCTGATCTTGCTGCTCTAATTATTGAATGGTATGAGAACAGCAACCTTGTGAGTTTGTTGGTTCCCCTGCTTATTGATGGATGAAGGGTTTAGGAGGTTCAACATAAAATCACCCTAGTTGCTTCTCATGGTTCCTTGGCTGGACCAAGAAAAAGAACAGGAGTTGGCCTTGGATAGGCAATGGGTCTAGGCCTGTAGGCATGTGGCAGCCATGCTGGTACTAGGTTAATCTACAGCTGCTAAGAGACTCTCAAAGTAGATACTGTGAATTGAACTCCTGCTTGCTGATTGCTGCTATACTCTGACATGCCTCTGTCTTGCCTTTGTGCTTCTCCCTATGATTAAGAATGATTATCCTGAGAATTCAACCCCATATTTGGTGGAAAGGTTGAGTACATATTTTAGTGCTGCTGGGGATGTTTCTATTTGATTGTTAATTGAATCTCATATGAAAGAACCTGGTCAGTTCTGATTGGACCTGGATTTGCTTTAGGTCAGGCTTGAAAAGAATGCAACCATAATATCTGTATCTGGCTGATAGTTTCCTAAACCGATTATTTTGCGCCAATATGCATGGTTTTGTCAATTCCAATTTGATTTCCTTCTTCCAAGTCTTGGGAAAAATTTTCTGCTTCCAGATATAAAATGCTTTTTGGAACTGCTTGCTTCAAGCCCAAATTAGTTTTAGGCTGGTATTGTTTGTTTCAACTTGAATTTATCAAAACTTTTCTGCTTAACCCATTTTTCAACTTTGTTTAGCTTTCTTTAATACAAATTTGTGGGATTATCCTGATTGTGAGCTGATACCCTGCACTTTAGAGAATATACAAACTATAAAATGATTGACTTTACAGTGGGAACCTTTTTTCTAAGGAACATAAATTGGTGAGTTCTTGATTGTTGTGGTAAGCTTTATTTAACTTGGTTTTATTTGGCTGGGTTGCTTTCAAGTTTTCAGATCCTATTAGTTTGGGGACTGGTAGGCAGCCTCAAATGGAGTGGGAACTTGAGCTTTTGACATTCTTGATTACAAGCGTACAAGCTTGTGAAATTTTCTAGGTTTTTTTCTGGTCTATCCAAAGCCCTATCTTCTTCCTCTCTCTGTCCTCTTTGTTATTCACTTTCTTCCTCCCCGTCTTGATTTACATCATAATTATTTCTTGATTCCTCATCAGTCTAAATGGCTACCCAACTTGATCTTCAAATTTATTTCTGTTTTTAGAATACATCAAAGTATAGATTTGCTTTTAATCTAAATTCCCACACGTCTAAATGCAATTAACATGTGAGCACTGCTATTAGAGTTGATCCCAGATTTGAAAATTGGAGAGCTATGGGAGGGGACAGTGCTATTGCTCCAATATATTAGGGATTAACACAATCTTGCAATGAGTTTTGCTGGCTTTCTTCTTCTTCCTTTTCTCTATTATTATTATATTTGGTCAAATAGAAATGTAATTTGAATTCGAATCCTTTGCCTCCTCTCAACTTGCTTTGTTTAATCTATATTTTTAATAGTATTGGTCGTAACACAAAAGTTGTATTCATAGTAAAATATGTTGAAACTTGAAACCCATAGATGGGGTTCCTGTTTTTGATATATTGAATCAATTAATGTCTTTAGGATCTTATGTGATTGAAGAACCAGTATTCTAAAGTCATGCTTCTTCAGGATAAGCCGGTGATGCCAACCTCAGAGACAAATTTGCATTTGGCTCTGCCCCAAAGCATGGTCACGTATTCTCATGTGTCAAACCATGTGGACCAAAGCAAAAGGATACCATATGATGGTTAGTTTATTAATTATTTGTTTAGTTATTTAAGTTACAATTTATGTTCCCATTTCTTCTGTTACTACTGAAATTCTGAGCTTTTGACTAGCAGTATTTGTAAACTTATTTTACTGTTGAGGAAGAAAATGCTTGGTGCATTTTGCAATTCTGTTTATTTGGAACTTGAAAAAATTTGTATAGCTGACTCTGAAGTTTTCAGCAGCAAGGGTCTCATTGAGTGATGAGAACTGAGAGTAGTTGATACATTGGCTAGTATATTATGTTGTTTTTACTTCTTTCTATCCTTTTTATCATACATGCAATTTTTGAAGCCTCTTTCCATTGTCTTCCTCTACTGTTCAGCTCATTGTAAACTGTACATTACACTATATTGAAAATGTAGATATAGTTGGACGAGGAAGTAGTCTAGAGCAGTAAGGAGAGAGTAAGAGGAACTTGATTTTTTAAGACTAGGGACACAATAAGTATGTAGTTTTCTGACCTTAAACACAACAGAAGAACATTTGAGAAAGTGGGAATAAATAATCTATTGGATTTTGTATTTTAAAAAAACGTATGTTAATGGGGAAGTGGTTATCTTATATGCCCTTAACGAGTTCTGTTTCTTCATCTGGGGATTCCCTTGTATACTTGCTTTTTCTTCTTTTCCCTTTTATAATATAAATTCTTTCTCAATTGGTAATGTGAAATTCTTGCCTTAGTCCATAATTTTGGGAGTTTAATGTCAAGTGAACATGTCATGTTTCTAAAATGAGAATCATTAAATGTTACCTTAAATGATAAACTATTAAAAATACTATCGTTTGAAATGAATGGACAGTATCACTGAATCCTTCTATAAGGCAAAGAAGAAACATGGAAAGTACCAAGGTTTCCCATAACAAAACAAGGTCACCAACAACTCTATCATTAAGATTTCTGGACTTTGTTCAAATTGGACGGGCTAATTCAATAGTTCAGTTTAGTTTAGTTCTCATTGTAATGAAAGTGGTGTGAGTTTTGAATAAGTCAAATTGATTATGGCATCTCATTTAGTCTCTTCTGTGGGAGAGCCGATGTATAATTTAAGATTAATTAATAGTGATGATTTGCTTGTAGGAAATTAAGAGTTAGCAAAAAAGATTAGGATTTTAAAATATGAATCAGGTTTAGGCTTATGTCCCTCCCAAAAATAAATAAAATAAAATAAACCATTGAGTAGTTCAGAAGCTAGGTAACAGTGGTTGAGAGGGGGGCTTGTTTTCTTGTCACACTGGTTGTTTGTAGTTATTTTGCCATTTTTGGTGATATTGATGGTTGTTGGTAGGTGATAGTTTGAATTGGTGTTTGATATTTTGAATGTGGTGCTTTGCTCAATGATTTTTACAATAAGAATGGGACAACTTGAACAACATTGAAAAACAGTCCTAAATCTTGTGGTTAACGATGACAAGACTGAAAACTTTAAAACAAATAATAAGCCTTATATAAGTGACTCAAAGAACCTCTCAAGAAATCCTAATTCGTAATTGGAAAGTGTAAATCCTAATTCTACTGGTTATATGATATGTCAGGGTCTAAACAACTAAACCATGAACTCTCAAATTTCTAATAAGTAAGCCTAATTTCCCAATTATAAATACATCAACAATAAATATAGTACTCTTAATATTATCTCATTCTTCTTTAGTTACATGTCCTTCGGGTAGCCTACAGGGTAAATCAAGTAAGTTAAATTTGTGTTATATTTAGACAACGTTCTGTTAACTTTTGGTTATTTGTCATGTATATGGAATGGAAAGATCTTGTTCTTTTTTTATTGGGGTGGAAGGGGGTAAAAGAAAACTGGACAAAGAAAGTGAGGATAAGGATAAACCCCTAAACAAGGCATTGGGATAAGAGAAAGGGGGGGGGGGAAGAAGCATATGCAGCCGAACACATTAATACAAAAGAGCTCTCCAATCACTTTGCTGACTACCTAGGAGATTCCCTGAAATAAGTTATGTGCGCAGCACCAAAGAGATGCCAAGAAAACAACCCAATCCCAAAGCAAATCTAGAGACAAGTGTTTTCCTGTAAAATATGAGCATTCCTCTCCAACTTGAGACACCAAGGGTTAGCGGACATAGCACACTGCCATAACACTTATGACTTATCTTACTATGGCTAACACTGCTGATCTTAATCAGGAGAAAACTCCAAGTTCTGGGGACACACCCAGGAATCACCAAATGCTTTCAAATGTCTACTTTAATTGTAGGTAGCTTCTGCGCAATGCAAAATAAATTTTCTGGTGTTTCTGACTTAGAACCACACATCATATTCATATGCATATTAGGAGACAAATCTTGTCAGTTGGTTTGTTATTAATACTATTCTTATTGTTAGATTGTTAATAGAACTATTTATGGGTCTTCATCTAATAGTTTAAGCTTTTAAGTTGAAGCGGTCCTTGACATGGTTTGAGACCTTCTATGACTTTGTAGTCAGGAGTTTGCTCCTTGGCGCCTCATCTCTTAATTAAAATTAAGTTCACAAGATATAGTGGGCTTGTGCTTTGTTTGCAGTTCAAGCCCAAAAGGCTTTTATGTGAAAGAGATTGTTAGAGATTATAATAGAACTATTCATGGGCTTTCACTTGATGGCTTAAGCTTGAGTTGAAGTAGTCCTTGACACTTATCAATATTTACTGTCACTTAGTTACCTAATTCTTTCGGCATTTAACGTAATCTCTCAGAATTATAGGCCCTTGCAATCTTTTATTGTCTCTTTTTGTGTCCTTGGCACCGGTTTGTAGATTTTGTCAAACACTTATATTCTTGTGTACTATTAGGAATTTGTGGTCCTATGAAGCAACTCTTGGAGCAGAATGCTCAAGCTTTTTTTCAAATCACTGCCAATTTATCTACTTACAAGGTATTTTAACTTCAATTCTCATAGGTGTGTGTTTGCTAGTTTATAAATACTGGTGCTGATGATGGATTATAAACCTCTGTAATATATGGTAAATGTGATTACCCATGTTTAACAAATGTTTTCAGTGGCTGACCTACAACAATGTGCTTAACGGGCATTATTTCTCCTACCTAGCTGTTTTTGCGCATGATAAAATTATAACATATTTATAAAAAGATAAACTTGTTAGAAATAGAAAGAAATATTTTGTTCACATGGTGTTGAAAGGTTATATACGATTTGTGTTCCTGGACTTAGGTTTGAGATGCACTTAAAGTTTATTGATGGAATTTTTTTAAGTGTTTTGCTTTAATACTTTAACTAACAAGTAATGAATACAATCTTATTGATGCATTTTTCCATTTAATTAAGGTCTGTAAGTATTACATTGAATTCCCAATATCAGTTGTGAACTTGGTTTTCTGTTCATGTTATATTAATCTATTTCTGAATTCTATGATTGGAAAGAAAGTCATAAGTTGTAACCTGGTTGAGTGGTCTAATTGCCAGAGCCTTTAACCAAGTTTCCTTTTGTAGCCAAATAATTATAATTAAAAAAAAATGATAATCTTCCTTTGGATAGGTTAAAGCCTTGAACAAGTTGAGCTAGAACCCATGTCATGTGCTGTTAACTAAATCTTAAATCATTAGCTTGCAAGGTTTTCAGCAACAAAAAGAAATGGCTTCAGTCTTTTAGCAGGAAAAAATAAAAATTGCTTAAGCTTCTAAGTTGGTGCCCATGCTTGAATCCATCAGTAGCAACTAAATATCTTGCATAGATACAGGTGTGAGTCCACCTACCATTACGTTGCAAATACACTATATGGCAATTTTTGAAAAATCTAGGATCCAGGTAAGACACGGTATATTATATAAAAAATAATATACATATCAGCAGGTGGATTGAAGTTTGTAGTCTCAGGGGGTAAAGGGACCTGCACTGGCCTAGATCTGAGAAAGTCTCATCAACCAAATTTTTTCCCCCCCAATTTCAGCCATATATTCATGGTTTACAGCACCACGTCTTAGTTCCATTGCTTGGTTGTCTAAACAAGTGTCACCTTACTCCGGAATATAATCTGTGAAAGTATTTTGAAATTTTTTTAGATAGAAAAAGAATATCTTGAAGAGGAAAGAAGAGCCATACAAAAGAAGACAAGAAATCCTCCCAAGACACAGAAAAAATTGCAGACTTATTAGCTCAGAAGAGCTTTCCAATCCCTTTGTAAATCCACAAGGGAAACCCCTGTATTAAAAAAAAAATAGCTGAAGCCCACAGAGAGGCCCCAAAAAAAAAAGACTCTCTCCCAAATCAGACATAGGAAGAAACGGATTAAACTCTCTTGCATTCTGTTCTAACCAAAGACACCACAAACCATTAGCAATATAATAAACATAGACCCTAAAATATGACTCTCTCCCAATTCAGATGTGTAGGAAGAAACTTCTGATTAAACACTCACATTCCGTTCTCACCGAAGAGACCACAAACCATTAGTAATATAATAAACATAGACCCAAATACGACTGCTGTCTTCAGATGAACCATTAGCAAACTTATTGGTGACAGTAGCTGGTGAACTACTGGTACTAGAACATGCAGAGTTGAGCATCTTCAGAGGTTTTCTTTGGACACCTACAGTCAGAAATAAGCAGCAAATCAGCAACGGACTACAACTGCGAGGTTGGGGAATATGAGCCTTTTGTGAACATCCATAGAGGCAGAGGATAAGATTGAATCATAAAGGACTGAGGCGCCCTTTTGATGCTAGTATTTGAGGGCATCCACTAGGAAAAACTGCTGCATCTTTTGTTGAAAAATATTATGGCTTGTGCCACGCACGTATCTCAGCCATATTGACTTCTACCCTCTCATGTCCTCGCTGTATTATAGATGAATCTAAAAGGAAATGAAAATGAGAAAATTATGTTCCTACCCTCTGCCTAAATTTAGCATCTTATGCTTATGCACATACCCCACCTGTATTTGTTTCCAATTATATCAGCTACTTATGTGCGGCTGTCTTTTTAGTACCTGTGCAACATATTTGATAATCGAAATTGAGCATCAATTTGTAACAACTGGTTTTATACGTACTTCCTTATTTTGTTACATTTATGTTACAAATTTACTTTTTCCCTAAGCTCTTTTTGTGCATTCTTATGTTGCCATTATTAATATAGAACAGTTTTGGTCTTCAAGCCACCCTAGTGAATAGTAATGACGCGATATGGTACAGTTTCAGGATAACATTGACCTCTTTTGCCACGCAAGGCACAACATTAGTACTATCCTTAATGAGTATGTGATTCTTATCCAATTTACTGTTAATATCATGCAAGTCCATTCTCATATAGATTTGGATTTGAAGTCTATTGCTTTGTGAAGTTCATAACAATGTTTGTGCAGCATGAGAGAGATGCCTGGCATAATGAGCCAAATGCCTCCGCTGCCTGTTTCCATTAATGAGGATCTCGTGAGTCGTATATTAACTAATAAAACTTAGGTGAGCCCTTGTTCATTTTATCTCATTTTTGGTCCCCCTTTTCTGTGGCTGTACATCATGCTCTGCTTCTATGTTTGTTGTGTGCAAGCACTTGCTCCTAATTAAGGAAACTCATTGCCCATGGGCAAATAGAATAGGCTCAAGATATAAAAAGAAGCCATTGAAAAAGACAAGAAAATACAGTTAACATATGACATATTTGTAGTTTTTAATCAATTATCACAAAATGGTTCAATTTCTTATTGTTCATCAGAGATTTTCATTCTTTTCTAACTTGCTCTGAAACTTTGGAAACCAAGAGTTAGTTTTGGTTTAAACTTGTGTGTTCATGATAGATCAAATTTGTTATGAAAAAGCACTGATCTTCTCCTGTCAATGTGCATATTTAATTAGTCAGTGTAGTGAAAGATATCAGTAACTGCTGATAATTATTTTTAAACATAAAACTGGAATGTTAATGTGGGAGTTTTGTTACTCCTAATTCACAGCCTCATCTCAGATTTTTTTTTTCTTGGGGGAAAAGAATCATTTTCTGCTATTTTCTCAATACCCTCTCAATTTCTCATTTGTTGATAAATGGGATTAATGAGATTGAGCATTACAAGGATGGTTGTTAATCCTCTAGTTGCCACCATATCGGTTAAGATTATTGAAGTTGTTAAATGTGAAATTATTTTGGTTTATTTCCTTCTGCTTGGATGAAAAAAATGTTTTAGTGCTGATGCTGGCACTGTCATATAGAGCATCTATCTATTCAGGCTGTCAAATTTTATGACTTTTTCTAAAATAACTTATATAACCCCTGAGATAAATACATTTTGGCTGCCAAAATTGAACCTTACATCTTTCTTATTTTGATTATCTGAAAACCTTGTTCTTTACGGTCATATTTGTGAATTAAAGTACAGAAAGTCGTACTTGAAAAATTGATTTGTTTATGTATTACCATTTCAAGAGGGTAAGTTGCCGACTCCATCAAAGATTGCAACATTGCATCCTCAAAGCGCACCACCGGTTTTAGAAGTTCATTCTCATGTGGAAGTCTAATCTGCAGATATTTTGGTGCTGGCTGTATGGGGGTTGAGGAGCCTGGGCATAACTGACATCTGCACAACCTCGTGGTTTTGCCAGGGTTTCTAATCTTTGATCTAACTGCTCCATAGTTCTATTTATTGTCTAAAGGAAAACTTGTACTCCTCTTGTATAAATAAAGTTATTCTAAAGTAGGAAAGCGATTATTGTAACAATGCTCTAAGCTCAATGCACCTTCATTGGTTTCAATGTATTGGTATTTGTATGATGCCATAGGAACTGTAGATCTGTGTTATTCTTCCCTGGATTTCCTTAGAGTTGCACAACGATTGAATTTAATGGTAAATAGCTGTTTTGTAAAAAGTAAATTGTTATTCACATTATTTGTTACTTGTTCATGAGGGGAGCAAATTAAGGTCAATTGCACTTTCATCAAGCAACCGTGGGTAACCATTTTTTATCAAGTCAACCCATTTGAGTTGCTAAATACCAAGCAAAATGGTTGTTGTATAGAAGGTTTTGACTTATCTGTGCTTACCTATCCTTAATTTGTAATTTCAATTATAGCAGTTTCTTGTTTTTTTTCCCCTTTGGCGTATAAGTAGATACTATTCCACAATAGAACTAATAGGCAGGCCCCAAATTTTTTTCTTTTATTGTTAGCTTTTTCAATTATGATCGAGCCTAACCTTTAATCTGTTTTTATATAATCTTTCACATGAATATTTTTTTCATTTAATCCTTCATTCGTTAAAAATAATTTCAATCATAAACTAGCGTAGAAGATTTAGAGGTGTTTAACTTCTTTTCCTGCAAACAAAGTGATGTAGCATGGAGAAATAAGCATCAGCTAAATCTATGTTAGCATAGGAATCGCCTTATCCAGAATAATTAGTGGAACCTGGGACACCACCACAACTTCACAAACTTCTTGTCAAAAACCAAGCAAAAGGTCCAAAATTTGTGACAAGGGTTATGTTTAATATACTATAGTTCCTTAGAAATAAATTTTAACAACCAAACAGAGAATATACTGAGATAAGAAATTTTCGACTCAAGCAAAGAATAAAATTTCCCTAACTGATAATTAAAACATGTTATCAAAATTGAAAACCCTAAAACCTAGTCAAAAGATGAACTGAATTCTCCATCACTAGGGTTAGTCGTACTTGTTTCTTTCAGATCATTTTAAAGGTCGTTTAAAATTTTGGAAAGGATATGGAGAATTTGACCTTTCAAGAATCCAAGCTTTCCACTGTCTGATGGTGTTGTGAAATGTGCATGATCGTAAGATATTATTTAGAATAAATTTTAAAACAATCACCCAAATTTTGAGACAATCAAGAGATCATCCTTATCATAGAAGATCCCTAAAAGAATTCCTTATACTTGTCAATGTACAAGGAATAAGAGTTGGCCCATATTGACATTATACCCAATATAACATGAGAAGGAGAGATTCATAATTGATACAAACAATAACTGTAATGCTTATGAGATTTGTAAAGCCTCCTCTTTGTTTGTTCTATCAAATTGTATATTCTGTGACACTACATGTTCATCCAGCTTGAATCCCGCAATATCGGCTTCCTTGCAAATATCTCTACACTTTGCTTTCCTCCCAGAGACCAGGTAAATTTGAATCAAGTCCCTGTATATGTCGTAAGTAGGAGAAAATCCCGCTTCTTTAAGTTTTGAAAAATATCTCACAGCTCTGGATAGGTCATTCAAAGCAACAAAAAGCTTTATTATCACACGATAAGCTGGAAGGTCAAAGAGGCAATTTGAGGCCTCCATTTCCCAAACCAATGCCAATGCCTCCCTGTATTTTCTCTCTGTGTAACGGCTGTGAATCACAGTAGTGAACATAACTATGCTCGGATCACGGCCTGAGTGCTTGAACCAACCAAACAGGCTCTCCACTACATCAAATTTCCCCATCTTGATGCACACTTTCATTATAGCTGTACAATCTTGCTGGTTCAAGTTCAATTCTTCCCGTTCTCCGAGTTCATCTAATAAGGGCACCACATGCATGTGTTTATCAGGGTCCTTTCCAAGTTCCAATATTAGCTTTGCATAAATGCCAGGATCCAACATTCTTTTACCTTTTCTGGCAACTAGTAGAAACTTCCAGGCGAGTTTAAGGCTTCCTCCTTTAATAAAACCCTTAACCATTGCCTCCAGTACAGCTCGACTTGCCATCCGAATAAATTTTGCAAGGTAGAGTGGAATTTTAAGGTCATGGTTCCTAGCCAAAACCTCAACTGTTGAAGCTAGAATTCGATCATCTGGGAAGAGTTGAGGTTGTTTTTGAGCCCAGCAGAATGTTTGCAAGGCTCTTCCAGGACATCCCCTATGACCTAATTCCCGTATTGTCAATGATAAGGAACCCTTGCGCAGGAAATGCACCCTCTTGCGAAGAACTATGGATACATCTTTGTCTGGATCAAGTTCACTGATCTCTCTAGCTAACCCAAGTAAAAAACTTGGGTCTTTGTACAATTTCCTAGCTATGGATGCACGATGAGAAACTGCAGCTGGAGCTCTCAATTTGACTTGTGTTTTTGGAGTAGGCAGTCCTAAAGGTCGAACTTCGTGGGGAAGTGGGAGAGGAAGAGGCCTTTCCCTATTTAACTTTCCAGGTTTTTGAGGAATTCTACCCTGGAAAAGCGATGAAATGGCTTCAATCTCATCTGCTTCCCAAACAACTTGAGTATCTTCTTCCTCTTCATTGACCATATTTAATTCTTCATTGAAGCTCAAATCCTCCTGAACAGATTCTGAGGTGGTGCTAGTCTTCTTCAGGAACAAGTTAACACCAAATTCTGGAGGTAGCTTGGGACGCCGGGGATAAGGAAGGTTCTTAGGAAGTCTTCTTTTGCTATTCAAGTGGGCCATTGAAATAAATCCATGATATCTACGCAGAGTTCTTTCCTTGGGAAAAATAAACCCAGTAGGGAACGGCACTATGCAATCCATTATCCCGAAGTTTCAATGCGGTTGAGGATCTGTAAAGGAAGTTATAAAAGAAAATTATAATGGCCAAACAAGAGTTTCATCGAACACTTGGTGCTCTTATTGGAAAGAAGACACCAATGCATGATTGCGTAATGGAGTTGGGTTCATTTGGCTCACATTCATAACATCAACTTCCCGCAGTGATCAAAAAGAAAGGAAAACAAAAAATTCAGAAGGGCCAAGATAGCATTAAGCTTAATTTCATCATCCCTACTAGTTAAGGGTGGGGGTGTTTGCAGTCTTTAGAAATCGAATGACAAATAAAGGGACTAATAGAATTGCAGAAAACAGTGAAGTTGGAGTTGGTGGAGATACCTAAGCAAAAGCGAGAGAGAGAGAGAACACCCCGTGAGGCCACCGCCGATTTGCAATCTTCCCTCGTCGGAGCAATCAAAATATCAAAATCAGTGAAAGCAGAATCGGGTCAATTTTATCCGACCCACACACTGGTTGGGTGTTCGATCCGAATTTATTGCTGATTGTTTACCCTTTTGGGGGGGGGGGGGGGGGGGGGGGGTTTCAGCGATTGCTCCCAGTAAAATAAATAAAGAGAAAGAATTAGGGGTGTACATGGGCAGGGCCGGGTCAGGGCGATGCTTGGCCCGGAGTTCGGCCTGATTATGGTCTTGGACGTATTTTTATGCCCGTGGCCCTACCCGGCCCGGAGAAGCCCGATTTTAGGGCGGCCCGGGGCAGCCCGGGACGGCCCAAATAAGTAGGGCTGTACATGGATAAAACCAAACTGAACATATAGTATATTCGATACCTGACCCGATTAAGACATGAAACTTGTTTTTATACTTGTGGTCTTATTCAACTCTAATAAGTCTGATTTATGTTGGGATAAGGCGGGTTAGGGCCACCCAAATTAATTTTTTTTAATGAATTGATACTTGTAATATAAAAATATTTTTACACAAACTTATAGGCATATATTTCAAAACAATGGACTTTTAGAACTCTTATATTTGTATCCGTGATAAAAAAATAATCTAATATTATCAAATAAAATATAAGATACACTAACATAATTAGTCTTAGGTAAATATATATTTTTTCATTATTTAACAAAAAAAATATCAGTAAGGATTCACATCAATGATAAAAATAATTAAGAAGTAAAGAATATTTGAATAAATAATAAAAATTGCAGTATACAGAGATAATTAAATGAAATAAAAAAAAATAAGATGACAAGATATTAATAACTAAAAAAAAAAGAAGTAACTATTAGGGCGAGTTGGGCAGAACATACCTTCGCCCGTGGCCCGACTCGGCCCGGAGCAGTCTTGTTTAAAGTTATGCCCATTTATACTTTTAGCCCGGCCCGATTAGACCGGGCTAGGACGGGCCCCTAGGGCCAACCGGACCGATGTACACTCCTAGAAGGAATGCTAGTAAAATGTTATTTATGATGAAATAAATTATTAATATATGATATATTAATTATAGTATTTTAATTTTAATTTAAATTTTATTAAATAAATTTTTAAATTATAAATAATAATTATTATTAATTTTTTTAAAAAAGTATATACATTAAATAAAGATATTTTTAAAAAATAATTTTTATTTAAAATAAAATTAAAAAAATTAATTATTTTTAACTACCTTCTTCATTTTTATAAATTAATTATTTTATTATTTATTATTTATATTTTATATATGAGATCTAAGATAATAATAAATAGAGTAAATTATATAAATTGTTTTTGAATTTTTTTTTATAAAATTATATAAATTTTTTTATAATATACATAAATTTTTTTAAAATAAAAAATAAATTACATATCTATCTCTTAAATTTTGTTAAAATTATATAAATTTTTTATTTTTAAAATATATATAAATTTTTTAAAAATAGAATTAAAATTTATATAATTTCAATAAAATTCAAATAAAGTCTACATAATTTATTTTATTTTAAGAGAAGTTTATATATTTTTTAAAAATAAAAAATTATATAATTTTAATTAAAATTTAAGAAAGATTCATATTTATTTTAAAAATAAAAAATTATATAATTTCATGAAAAAATCAATAGAGCTGCGTGAACGTTACTCAATATTAGTCTGGGACGTACCAGAGATTTCTAGAAACACGTTCCCAGTAGTCACATGCTACTCGTTTCATTCACTCAATTTTAATCATAACCGTAAAAAAATGAAATAAAAAAATAAAAGCATACCCGTCATAAATAAATAAATAGAATATTTATTAACATAATAAAACCAAAGATTTTTATGAATAAATATATTTAAATTAAACTGCGATTGTAAATAGAAATATATATTTTTACAAGTAACAGAATTAACATGAAGATGTGGGGTTGACAAAATGCCACGTGTCGAGTGCAAAAATACTCTTATTATTATTATTATAATGATATTGGAAAGCCCCCAAGGCCGAAGGCCTTTGCATTTTATATCTCTGGAACACAGTGAACAACAAGAGTTAGCCACAAAGTTGCGAATGGCATTTGGAGGAACATCGTGTGCTCGTCCCCTTCCGCTCTCTTCAGTTTTCAGCTTCCAAATACATTCATCCAAATCTAACACTGTGCCTGCAAACACAAACCAACAACACAGATTGGCGTCTCTCAATCTCAAGGGCAGCTTTGGCTCATCTAAGGGAAGGTCTGCTCTCTTGGAGCGCCCCACTTTTGACCAGTCCCAGTTTGATCCTTCCACTCAAATCCAACAAGGTAATCTTCCCATTTTTATTTTATTTATGTTTTTCCTTTCTCAAGATTGTGACAAGAAAATGCAATTTTGTTTCTTTTCCTTTCCTATTTCTTCAACTTATTCGGGGTCTTCGGGTGATCCATCAACTTATTAATGACCAATTAGGGTCATGGTTTGGTTGTTCTCACCCGATTCATTGGCAGTAGCAACACCTGCAACATGACGTGAATCTTGATTCTTGCTGCCCTTGTATGCCTCCTTTTTGTTTCAGTGGTATCATAAAATTGATTGTGTGCATGAAATAAAAGAAAGTTCCAATTCTTGCCTTGGTCAGAGTGGCTAATGAAAAGTTAGCTTAAGGGATTGCACGTTGTATTCAATTCTGTTATTTCTTTTTTTTATTTTTATTTGGGCCCCCTTTTATCTACCATATTTGTGATTGCGTGAAACATACGATTTAATTTATTTTGTTTCTTTGCTTTGAAATACAGGAGGAGATATTGGATGGCTGAGTGATAAAAAAGGAGTTGGGAGTGGAGATAGTTACAAGGTTTTGCTGGTTGATGATATTCGTCACACAGAGAAATTAGGTAGAGTTTATTTAAGTTATTTAATCAGAGAAGTAAAGAATGTATGCAATTGCTATATTTTGAAAAACAAGCTTCACATATTCTGTATCCTTGCTCTGTGTTTGACAACCTTTACATTAAGGTGCATAAATGGATAATGCTTTTGATGTGTAATCAGAGTCTCCCTGTACTTGCAGTTGCAAGGGTTGTACCCCAAGTTGTTCCATCAGTTACGCCAGATGATGCGAGAAGACTATTTCATGAATCGAGGGAAAATGGGGTAGCCATAGTTATTGTCACAGTAAAGGTAATTCACTTTTCTTCTCTTTTCCTCCTTTAAGATGAGGAATTTTGCACAGATATATAGGGGTTTTTTTATTAGTTTTCTTCTTAAGTAGGCTTCCTTTCGCTTATTTTGTGCTATTAGAGTTTACTTTCATGACAAATATGGATGAATCACATTACTTTCACTTCTCTCTGTGACAAGTTTTAGCCATCTGTGTATGTTGATTTCCATGTTAAATGTATGTATCATTAATACAAGTATAATATCAAAGTAAGAGTGATGATCAGTTTTCCGGCATGGCGTTTGCTTTAGAAACTCTTAAATGGCCTCTTGTTAATGATTGCCTTTTAAATGGTAGCACTCGTATTTATGCATAGATGACATTTGATACATAAAGTGGAATTCGTGTTCGTAAAAGCTTCATTTTAGTTAGTTGTGAAGCTGGTTCTTTTTGTTATTTATTAAAGAAGTTGTGATACTGAAATCTAAAATGATAAGGTACTTTTAATTTGTGTTGAATTAGGAGCATGCTGAGTTCTATGCGCAAATGATGATTCGTGGAGGATTACGCAGTAGAATTGAGCCAGCTAATTCCACTAGTGCCGCATGATTCTTGAAGGTTTCATTCCTTCAACATGCTTCTTTTTGGCTCTTCTAGTCCTACACAATCTTGAGTGTATAGAGAATGGACCACTAATTTTGTAGCCTTCTTAGATTACTTCAAGCATTTATTGATGAACAATAGTGAAAGAAGAATGAATTTCTAGCACTCGGCTGTTAAGCCAAGTTGATGTCATTTCAAAGTTGAGAGGGTGGACCAAACTTGTTTTATCAGGTTTATGATATATGAAGCATATTGAATTAATTCGAAGCGGCAATTGGTATTTTATATTTCTCCGGTCGCTTTGCACTACAAGATGAGGCTTGAAATCTTCCACAGGGGTCTCACAGTTGGGTGTATCATACTCCGGCATGCGAGTATGGACAGTACTTAGATTGAGAAAAAAGAAAGAGAAAATTACTTTAAGACATAATTTGCAACTTGTATGGGACGAAAGGGGGGAGGGGCTAGCAAAAGACAATTTTTAATCTTGACATTTAAAATCTACAAAATGACTTGATAAAATAGTCGGTATTGGTCATTTTATTTATTATTTGATGTAATTTGGTTAATCGTTGATTTGTTTTTAATTAAAAGTAAATAATAATATATAATTAAAATGACTGAATTATTTGATATCTCCGCATAGAGGATTTTGATCACCCAGATTGACCCATTAAAAAAAACAAAAGAAAAGAAAGGAAAAGAAAAGGAAAACTAACAGGTACAGCTACAAAGTCAGAGCTCTGGAGGCAATTCAAAATTTCTCAACCCTCATCAATGTTGGATACAAGTAGATGAGTGTCTTCACTCGTTTGAGTTTGACCAGCTAGTTTCAGTTGCAATAATATGTTCTCCAAGATCGAACAAACACTAGACGATTCGTTATGTGAATGATCAAAGGCCTTAAACTCATGAATTAAACCGTTCACTTGTATCCAACTATATCCTGGAGATTTCTCTACTCCTTTTCTTTTCATGAGCTTCCTGACCTGAGCAGCTGCTTCCCATTTTTGACACAATGAGTACGAGTTTGACAGAAGAGCATATGCACCACTATGATTTGGGTGCAGATTGATCAAATAATTTCCTATATCTTTACCCAGCTCGAAATCTTTGTGAATCATGCAGGCACCAAATAAAGCTCCCAGTACACCAGCGCTTGGCTTCATTGGCATCTCATCAATCAATTGCTTTGCATCTTCTAAGTACCCTGCTCTTCCAAGTAGATCAACCATGCAACCGTAATGGTTCATGCTAGGCTCCATATCATAATCATGTCTCATCATATTAAAGAACCTTTTTCCCCCATCTACTAAACCTCCATGAGAGCATGCACTAAGAACAGCAATGAAGGTAACTTCATTTGGTTGAACTCCGTTCCTTAACATGCATGAGAAGAGCTCCAATGACCTCAAGGCATCCCCATGCACAGCCAACCCATTTATTATGGCTGTCCAAGTGTACACATCCTTTACTTTCTCTGGCAACTTCTCAAATAACAATAACGCCTCATCAATGCACCCACATTTTGCATACATATCTACCAATGCCGCACCTAGAGCTGAATTCAGATATACCTTATTTCTGTCTATATATTGGTGAATTAACCTTCCTTGCTCCAGTCCCCCTATGTGCGCAGAAGCATGAAGAGCAACTGTAAGTGTAAATTGATTAGGCACAGTGTTATGTAACAGCATTTCTTGGAAAACAAGAAGCGCATCTTTGAACTTCTTAAGTTGCACATAACCATTTATAAGCGCAGTCCAAGAAACTACATTTCTGTGAGGCATTTCATCAAACACTTTGCGGGCGTCGTCACAGTGACCGCACTTGATATACATATCTACAAGAGCACTGCAAATATAAGCATCCAATTGAACTCGCCCTGTTTCAACATAAAACCCGTGAACCCATCTTCCGAAATAATCATCACCCACCATTGCAGCCGCACGGAGAATGCTAACGATGGCTACCGCATCAATTCTCGCCATGCCTGTTGATCTCATCTTCACGAACCACCTCAATGCCTCACTTGGACAATCATTTTTGACATACCCATCAATCAACGCAGTCCATGCAACGAGATCCTGCAACGAACTTTCATTGAACACTCGGCATGCAAATTCCACAAACCCAGAATTAGCAAAAGCAGAAATCAAAGCGTTTTTGACAAAACGATCAAAATGCAACCCGAATTTAACGATTTGAGCATAAAGCGGAAATGGGTCTTGAATATTAGACTTGGAGAATGTCTTAAGAAGCAAAGGGAAGGTATGTTCATCTGGACATACGCCATTTTGTCGCATTCTTGCATAGCAGAAAAGGGACATATGGGGGTAGGGACTCTTGGAGAAAGCTTCAATCATTTTGTTGAAGAGGCGGGGGATAGGAGTGTGGATGGTACTGATAAGAAGGGAAATATAGGAAAGAGAGGTGGGTTGACAGAATGCAATGCAGCGAATGAGTTTCCAGAGCAAGAAGTTGTTGTTTGAGAAGCCAGAAGCAATCATTACGGAGTGGATTTGCTTGCATTGTTCCAAATTTTGGTGGTGCTTCAATAGAGAAACAAGTGTGTCGCGTAAGACGGCTACCATTGATGTTAATCGTTTACTCGTCGTAACTTGTTCCAGGTAGTAATTTTTATTCCCCCCTGATCCATTATTATTGGTTTTCTTCAGGCTTAAATAATCTTTTGACTTTTCTAATTTCACATAAGTCAGAGCTAGGTTGATTTCAACCATTCAAATCAAAGTTGAATGGTTCAGGTTTGATGTTTTTATATTTTTATATTTTTGATGTTTTATTTATTTTATAAAATATATAATAAAAAATAAAAATAATTTTTTAATTATTAATTTTAAAAATAATAATAATTTAAATTAAAAAAAATATTAAATATTAAATTTGCAGTATCCAAATCAAATTTAAATGATTCAAATTTAGAAAAGTATGGGGATCCAAGTTTATTTCATTCGAAATTTAATCATTTGTTATTTGTCCAATACTGTTAACTCTCACTCATAAAGATCAAATCATTCTAAAAATTAAAAATACAATGTTGTCTGTTTTTGAGCTCAGATAACCAAATAAAATTTTTTATAAACGTAAAAAACTAGACATGTGTATAAAACTTTTTTAAAAATAAAGATATACCAATTTTTTATTACAATTTTCAAAAGAAAAATCTTACTTGTAACTTAATTTACCTATTTATACTATTTTTTTTTTTTTGTCTACATTATTCATCTAAAGAATTGCATGCAAGTCTTGCTGCCGTGAGAGATTTAGGTACCTCAAGAGTGAAGAAATTTCTTCCTTTTCTTTTTTTAATCTTCTTCCATCACGTTGAAATTATAAGACCAAGGATTAAAAAAAAAATTAAAATTACATATTTTTACAATGCAAGACATATGGGCGTAGCTTGGGCGATAATAGATACATAGACAAACAGGTATTCAACAAAATCTTGGGATGACTCTAATGCGAGAAGGATGAATGAAGACGTTATGGCTAACCAAGCTGGACATCTGACCCTTCATCTCCCTGCATAACTTCTCCAATTCTACTACTCTCCATTGCATTCTCTCTAGGTTTAATCTCATGTCTTGTTTCTCTTCGGAGAACACGTCTGTGTCTGCTCCACCATACACAATCATTTGGGAAGGGCTCACGCTTGGACTCTCGTCAATCTCTAGATCCTTTGTTTGATGAGAAATCAGAGCCTGCATTGCAATCCTTGGAGGGATTCTGAGATTTTTGGCAAGATCTTTACAAGCTTCAAAGCTCAATTTCTTGTAGTTAAGGCATCTACACAATGTTGATCTCTCCTCAAATGACATTACTGGATGGGACTGCAATTCGTTAATCAGAATCAGTTGTGGTAGTTAAATACAACTGTAAGCAAAATGCTGAATTTGATTATCACTTATACTTTTCCTTTGGAAGCAAAATATCATAAAGTTAAGTCACTAAATGATGATAAGTGAAGAGAATTTTTAAAATTTACATAAGATTCTTTATTAGAAACGCACATAGGTTAAATGGATCAAACATTGACCTAATTTGATACTTGGTTTGGCTAAATTTGATTGAGGTTAGTATTAATCTGAATTAATTCTCAAACTAGATGCACTACTCTTTTTATTTTTTTGGGTAAAAATTATAAAATAATCTTTTAAAAAATAAATTTTTTATATAAATTCTTATAAATAATTTTTTCAAAAAAAATAATAAAACTAAAATGAATCAGATCAAACTAACCAACATAATTGGTTCTGTACCTAACCCAACATGGTTGTCTAATTTTTATTTTAAACCTAGCCGCCGAATCTAGCCCAATGTAACTGGGTTGGATGTGCATCCTTTCCTCTTATGTAACAAAACAAAAAAAATCCAAAGCATTTAAGATACATGAAAAGCATTTAAATTTCCTCACCGAAAATCACTCCAAAATTTTGAATCTCATAAATAGTTCCTTCTCTCCATGTCATATAATGATAACCTATAAAAGAAAACTCAGGAAAGATACACGATACAAGAAAAAGGGTGTTGGGAAGAAGAGATAGAACTAGATGGAGAGGAAAAAAATCTTTTTTCTTCTTGATGTGGATTATTATAACAGAGAGTATGGGCCTGTTTGAAATTGTTTTTGTTTTAATGTTTTCAAGAACAAGTTTTTAAAAACAAAAAAATTAAAAAATCTGTTTGAATTATTATTTTAAAAAGTAATTATTTTTTATTTTTTACTTGATTCTGTAGAACAAAAATTACAAAACACTTAAAAAATATTCTGAGTTTTTTATTTTTGAAAACAAAATTTTATTTTTTTGTTTTACAAAACACTTCATTAAAAACACCTTATCAAACAGGTTTTTTTATTTTTTTATTCTTAAAAACAAAAAAATTATTCTGCAAAACCAAATTAAACAGGCCCTATGTTTTTTCTCAAGAAGTGGTATTAAATGCATGACTTATTCGGACAGGGACAATCAAGAATTTCGACAATGGAGGCAACAAGCCCTGACACAAAAGGTAACAAGGAAAGTTTCCTGTTTATAAAACAGAAGATGAAAGTCATAAAAATAAGAATATGCTAAAGCGTAATGGGCCCTAGGCCATTTAAATAATGCTCATTATCAGTACATGAATCAGTTCCCTTCCCGTCCCCTACGGGCACCTTCCTATTCATCTCTTGTCGTTGCCATTTTGGGTTGATTGTGTATGAACGAAAGAGTGCATGTTTGGTTGGAAGTTGAGAAAATCACGTTTTATAACTCACAAAATCGAGAAGCTATAATTTGTTATTTTGGTCAACAAAAACACGGTTTAAAAATAAATAAATAAAGTGAGAATTTTTTGGACAATGTATCTACTAAATGTTCACCGGCCTTCTTCCTTTTCTGGTAATCAGTTTATAACATAGCGCATTACATAATTGCTTGGAATTTAAAGACCCAGGAAATCAATTTTGAAAATTTTATTTGTCAGCTCTTTCTCTTTTCTTATTGATTGTGTAGAAAGATGATGATTGATGAGCATCAAAAAGAAATACTGGAAGTGTAAGTGATACCTCAAGATAGATGTCAATGGCTCTGTAGACCCCATCAAAGCAATCCCTGGCAGAATCTGGTAAACATTCTGCAACTCCGAGAAACTTAGAGATCTTGAGGTTTTGGTCTGGGGATATCTCCCTCAGATAATTGTCAATTAATCTGCCAACCTTCTTCAGTTTCACTACAGAAACCCCATCATCAGATTCAGACCCATTGACCTTAACAAATACTCCAACCAATCTTATCACCAAATTAACATCATAATAAACTCCCATATCATGCCCAGAAACCAGCAAATCGTCCAACGTAGCTTGCTCAAGCATCCCACCAATCAATTTCTCAAGTTCCATTCTGCAATCTCCTCCCAACCCAAACCCAGATACAATCCTCAATACCCAAAGCAGTCCTCTGCAGGAGAAGGCCTTCTTACCAACTAATATGACTCCATAGGCTGCTGTTTCTGCAAGACCTGCAAACTCTCTGCTGTTTCTGGCTCTGCAATTACTGCCTCTGCCTCTTGTTTGAGTTGCTGTTTTCAGATAATGAAGAAGAAATCTAGTGAGCATCAAGTTGTTGTTATCTGTTCTGTATGCCCCGAGACTCTGAACAAGTTTCTCAATAATCTTTGGTGATAGAAGACCCAAATCCTCAAACCACCATGCTTTTCTTGGCAATGCTGATCTGATGGTTTCAGGGGTAGCTTTGGTTGAAGAAGAGAATCTCTTAGAAGAGCTAGTTTCTGGAGAAGATGATGAGGAGGAAGAGGTAGTGAGGGGGTTTATATCTGAGTTTTGGGCAATCTTTGCTAAGAGTGCACAAATGAGCTTGTCTAGGAGACCATAGGAATCTGCATAGGTATAAAATAGGTCGCAACTCTTGAGACTCACGAGTAAGTCATTCCATTTCCAGTAATAGATTCCCTCAAGAAAGGCTTCTGTTTGTTGCAAGAGATTGTTGGTGACCATTTCATCGTCCATTCCAAGATAAAGGGCACAGCAATGGAGGAGAGGCGCGTTGGATACAGTGATTGGGATTCTGCCATTGTTGTAACAGAATCTCGAAACCAGCTCAAACCCATATGGGCCTCCGGGGAAATCATCGATTTCAATCTCCAAGTTCTTGATCTGATGGCTTCGTCTCTTTCGTTGATTGAAGACTTTCTTCAACCCTCCACAGTATTTTGATATAACCTTCTGCAAAAGAAATGAACCACAGTCATTTGATCAGATTTTTTTCATTTTGGTTATTTTCCTCTAAATCTAGCTATTGTTAAAGAAAGAATCAATAGAAGATTCCCAGAATACCTCCTTTAGGAAGAAAATATGTTGACCATTTATATCGACTTGCAAATCACAAAGCTTGGGCATGGTTACTTGTGCATTGAACGAGAACAAGATAGACTGGTGTTGAAAATGGCAAACTCGAGCAAAAAGAATGCTAATAATATATGGAGAGATGCTATCATCCTATTCCTAGTTGTGGTCAGTTTATAAGATAGTGTGATCCTACTCCTACCCCATCATGGGGCTAGGTGGATGCTTCGTTCCCAACTCAACCAATAAATTATGAACACGGAAATTACCCATCTAATTATTATTAGGAACCCTTCATTACTTAATCATTTATCCAATTTTTTCTCCATCTATAGTAATTTGCTTAATAAATATTTTCTTATGACATGACTCTCAACCCTATCCCTCTGTTTCGTGAGTCTACAGTTTTATATTAATCATAATACTTTTTTTTTAACTTTTTATCTATTTTATGGATAAATCCCATGTTTATGTTTTGATGTAAGTATGAACATGAAGGAGCGGGAGCTAATAACACGGACCTGATCCTCTCTGTCCCTAATAGAGTAATAGTTAATAGTTGATGCCGTCGAGTTAGTGGGAGAAAGAGAGAAGGGATAGCCCTACCCTTTTTCCTTTCTCTCCTCAATTAAACAGGATGATTCAACTTTTAATTGAAAATATTTATATGAAATTTTTTTTATATTTTATTATTAAAATATTCAATTAAAATATAACAAATATATAATTTTAAATAATAATATAATAAATATATAATTTTTACAAATATGCATATAATTTTTATAATTTAACATTACATTATTAGATTTTTAAGAAAAAAGTTTTACACATTATAATTTTATTAAATAACTTAATAACAAAATTATAAAAATTAAATTTAAGTCTAATTTATGTCTAATAGATGTTAGACTAAATTCTCCTATTGTCTTTCCAACCAAACAAGTTCTTTTACTTGATAAAATAAAATAGAGTAAATTATAGAAATTTTAAATGAGTTTTATTAAAATTATATAGATATTATTTATATTTTCAAAATATACAAAAACCTTAAAATAAAATGTTATCCTATAATTTAATTTAATTTTAAATTTTTTAGCCAAAATACCCTCCATTAATTTAAAGTATCTTGGTTAAAAAATTTAAAATTAGACAAAAATATAGGATAAATTTTTATTTAAAAAATTATATAATTTTAAAAAAAAAAATAAAAGAATCTATGTAATTTACTTAATAAAATACGTTGTATAACAAAACCACAATAATTTTTTTTTTGGTTTTAAAAATACATGTTTTTGGAAGGAATAGCAAAACTTTATGTTGAAATTTTGTCTTTTGCATGAGACAAACTCTGCAAGTCAATAACTGTTAGCCAAAGCATGTATATATACTTTTCACCTTTGTCATCTAATGCAATTGAGGATCAATAGCTTGGCTTTGGATTTCCAGGAGTGATGTATTTCTGGTTACATGTGAAGATGGAGCCTACCAGTTGCATATATAAACAAAAAAGATTTTATAATATTACATAAAAGTACAATGTAGTATTATTTTTCAAAAAAAAATTATCATTGTAATTTTGCCATTATGATTATATAAAATTGTTGAGGGATTCTATTTCTGATTTTATAAAAATTTAAAAAATAATACTTATGTATTATATTATAATATTGTAGCTAAAATTATTGTACAAATAAAATTATTCAACAACTTAAAAATTATCTTTTATAGGAGATTTCAAAATTTCTGTTCTTTTCAGGCCACAAAAACTCTGTTCTCTCACCAAAAGAATTTATTAACTATTTAAATTTTTGGTTGATAATTTTTTATATAAATTATGAAATAATTTGCAACTACTTTATATTATAATATATTATTAAGCAAGATATCTAATGTAAAAAAGTAATATATATGTGTTTGTGTATATATATACGGATGATCATCGCAATTGAATGTTTAGAATTTAATTAAATAAAATAATAATTTTGAAAAGAAATTTAAAACATTATTTTCTCATTTTCTTCTGAAATAACTCTGATTTACAATATAGCGAATAAAAAAAATACAATTGTTGCACCGTTTATCAAATAGATAGTTTCAAATTGCAAAGGTATAATTTATAAATAGCAAGTAGCAACAAATCACGGGTCTCCATTAAGGCGGGCAACTTTCAATAATTAAATGTCTACGTAACACGGACGGCTTACCTATAAAATAAGTCATCTTTGATAAAGGCTGCATACATAGCATCTCATCTTTTTCTAATAATTAATCTTTTTTTGTCTGGATGACAGTGAACACATAATAAGATTCTTTTGATTTTTTCTTTTTATATATAGTTGTTATATTCAATGTTGTTGCAGCATTACAAGATAATCTAATGTGTGGTTAAATTTATCATTATTAATTTTAATTTTTAATCTGTTATTTTAATATCAGATTGCTAAAAGCATTATAAACTTTTTAATCCTAAATAAATAATTTGTTTTATTTGAACCGATAAATTGAATTAATTGAAATTCTAAGAACACTTCCATCGAAAAAAAGAAGAAGAAAAAGAAGAAATTCTAGCAACACTACCTATAAAATTGCAGCCTCTCTCATATCCTTTGCCCCACTAATAGATTACATAATGTTCACTCCGAATGTTTCCCAGCAAGAACAATTGAGAAAACAAAATCTCAATATTTGAACCTTGTTCCCCAATTCCATGCGGTTTCAACCAATTACATACCAAACTTGGTACCATCTATCAAACCCAGGATCGAAATTGTAACAAGCTGAATTTGTAGACAAGCCAAGTGATTGAGAATGATAAGAATGAATTTTTATTTTATTTAATATTAATGCAATTACTTCCTTGAAGTTTATAAATTCGATTATCTATCATATTAGTCCTTCCCATGCATCAACAACGGAGTAGTATAGAGTCCTGTAAAAGGCTTAAATCTTGAAGAACCATGTTTTGTTCTTAGTTATAATGCTTCAGGTGCAAATTTTTTTCCCACAAACACTACCTCAATAATTATCTCCTCTTTCCCCAATTTTATCATAAATAATCTCATTATAAAATTAAAATTTAATGGACAATAATGTACTCCCCTTTTTGGCCATTTAAATTCACTTGTACCTTGAGTTTAACTTGCATAGTACAACACTTGCCATATCTAACATAATTTGATTGATTGTCATGTATTTATTTTATGAACTTCTTTCAATGACACAGGTATTTTTTTTAACTAGTCATTAAATAATTATGTGGGTCATATTCTTGTCAAGTAAAATTTTATTATCGGTTTCATATTTGTAAGGTAACAAAATTTAATTAAATTATTTAATTAATTACAAAAAGAACGGCTATTTAAGTAATAATGATCCACTATTTTATTTTCTTTTATTTTAATTGGAAAATAAAGAGAGAAAGGAGAAGTTGCAGATGTTGACTTTGAAATAAGTACTTAATATCCACTAACTACAATCTATTTAAGTAATGATGATCGACTATTTATTTTATTTTTTATTTTAATTTGAAAGTAAAGAGAGAAAGAAGAAGTTGCAGGCGTTAACTTTAAAGTAACTACTTAATATTCACTAACTACAACTTGCTATTATTTAGCTTTCCAATAATTATATATATAATATATTAATGTAGATATAAATATAGCTGAGGTAACTTTAGAGAACGGACAGGAATTTCTCTACCGACAATTGAAAAGCAATTCTGCATCACATCCTCCGCAAGCATGCTGCATCAATCAACAAAGATACCTGCCTAGAAGTCCAACCAAAAAGCAAAATTAAGTCCAATAAAAACTCTCAAGTTCAATTACCTGAAAAATTCCTCAAAACCATGGTCAGTACATTACGTTCTTACATCTTTCACTACAAGCCTTTCCGAAGAATCCAATCTCGGCAACAGCCATTCCAATGTATAGAACGAGCAGATTTCGTGATTGCTCATAACAGGATGATCATCTGAAAAGCAACAAGCAAATGCTGAATTGGTGGTTAATGATTAAAGCAATTGCCAACTATTATTATTAGGAATAGACTCTAAACCTGAAGAACGTACGAGTATTCGGTGTGTAACAAAGGACTGCAATAAGTGGAGGCACAACATCACATAAGAGAGCTTAATGTTAAATTTTAAAAAAGAGAGAGCCATGATGTCCAAAGCATGACAGCCCGTTCAGTATTTTAGCACAATTCAAGTTAGCTCAATACCGCTTGTCGAGAGATAAAAGTTTAAACAGTTAGACTAGATTGTTTCTGTCAACAAGGGCCAGTACATCTCCACTTTCTACCTACATTTCCTCATTTTTCTCCCAAAATGTCCAAATGTTCCTCCACTTTCTATAGTTATTAATGGTCATTTTTATTTTATCTTCATTCTTTACACGTGCACAGATTCTCACACACGCGCATTGTTTCTGTTAACAAGGGCCAGTATATCTCCACTCTACATTTCCTCATTTTTCTCCCAGAATGTCCAAATGTTCCTCCACTTTCAATTGTTATTAATAGTCATTTTTATTTTATATTCATTTCTTACACACACACGCACATGCACATATACGTATTTGTCAGGTATTTTACACAGCTTTACCTGCCAGACAGAAGGCATATACTCACGATACTGAATATGTTGATGATTTCTTGTCATATTTCTGGAAAATCTTTCAGTTTGCCAATTATCTTTTATGAAGTTCCTGCCATAGGATATTAATGCACATACAATAATGAATTAACTATACTGGAAGTGAGATCAAACAGAAACTACTGCCTTATATTAATTAGTGGATATGCTTGATGATTTGTGAAAAGACGTTAAGAGTATAATTAGTTGGTTATTCTATTAGTAGGATGAGTTAGACATTTAGTTGTAACCATGCTACATACTGTTACTCGTATGTTGGCGAGGCAGGATTGATGAATACAAATCAGATCTTTTCTATCCTATCTCTCTTTTCTTCCTTACTTCCACACTCTGCTCTCTTTCTACATATCAAGTGGTATTAGAGCACCAATCTACAGACATGGTGGAAGCTACACACACCCAAGGCAATGCACGACATTGACAAGAGGCTTCGAGTGAATGTTGACCAATGAATATCTTCTATGGAGCAGAGGGTGTCGAGTCTTCACGAATTAATGGAGGGACTGTCATTGAAGATGACGGAGGTGATGAGGTCATTTGGTTCACACGAGGGACATGTCGGAATTAGAGATAGAGAACGTCGACAAGGAGAAGTTCCAAAGGATTATCACTTGCCTACTCGTTTCACCAAGATGGACTTTCCCAAATTTCATCGGGAGGACGTGTTGGGTTGGTTAGAGAAATGTGACCTACTTTCTATTGGATAACACTCCGAAGGAGATGAAAGCCACAGTCGCTAGTCTTCATTTAGATGAAAAGAATTTTCATTAACATAAAAGTTATGAAAAGAATCAAGAAGGAAGAGTCATAATGTGGAAGATGTACTCAGAAGCAATCAGACAAAGGCTTGGACCAATGTATGAAGACCTTATGGAGGAACCCATGCAACTCAGACAAACTGGAAGTGTGTGTGAATAGAAAAAAGTGTTTGACAATCTTTCATACAAGGTGAAGCTTACTAAAGGCCAATTGATTAGCTACTTTATAGCCAGACTCAAAGAGGAAATTGGAAAAGGAGTTAGATTATTCAAGCCACAAAAGTCGTTAGATGCAATGAGGATTGCCAAATTGCAAGAATTAAGTTCTATTGCAATAAGCAAGGGTGAAATGGACAAGAGCACACTAAGAACGAGCTACTCAAGAACTCAAGCTTATGGTAAGCAAGAAAGACCTGATTCTACCAAGCCATTAATGACAAGGAGCATCAACAATCACCCGAAGGAAGGGCTGATAAGCAATAAAGGAGGTTTAAGGCTTCACAAGATTATGTCACCTGAGGAGATTGAAGAACATAAAGCCAACAATCTATGTTATTTTTGCCATAGAAAATACACCTTAGGACATGAGTGTCCTCAACAACAAAAAGACAAGGATAGCATGCCAGAAGAAAAGTTGACTCAGGATTTGGTTAAAACTCCCAAGATTTTGCTCAATGCAATTGAAGGAATGGATGATAACACCACTATGAAAGTGCAAGGAATTGTGGCCAAGGATATATTACATATTTTGATTGATAGTGGGGATACTCACGATTTTATAGATGTTTACACAGCCAAGAAACTTAAGACTTCCAGTAGAAGAATTGGGAAATGTTGAAGTTACAATAGCTAGAGGGGGCAAGCTAGCAATTCAAGGAGTGCGCAAGAAGTTTTGATGGAAGATGCAGGGTGAAGAATTTCAAGCAGATGCACTAGTTATTCCGCTGAGTGGTGTGACATGGTTTTGGAAATGAGTTGGCTGAGAGCAATAGGGTGCATGCAATGGGATTTTGCTGACCTAACAATGATATTTTGGTATAAAGGGAGACTGATGAAATTAATGGCCAACCCCCCTAACAGATAGAAGGTGGTGTCCCAGAAACAGATTTAGGAAATTAATAAGGAAGAAGCACAATTCTTCCTTATTCAAGCAGTAATGAACATGGCAGAAGGGTTGCAATGCCTATCCATACAAACCAATAGTGCAGATAACAACAAATGTGGGGTTCCTCAAGAGATCCAGCAACTATTGGAGAGTTATAAGGATGTATTTGAGGCTCCCACCACTCTACCACCTTTTTAAAGAGGGACACAACTATAGCATAAATTTTGAGGAAGGTACAAACCCCATTAATATTTGGCCTTACAAGTACCCAGCTGCCCAAAAAGATGTCATTGAGAAAATGGTGGATGAATTGTTAAATTCAGAAGTAATTTAGAACAACACCTCACCTTTTTGCAGCACCAATAGTTTTAGTTAAGAAGAAAAATAGCTCATGACGAATGTGTATTGCTTAGGGGGATTTAAACAAGTGCACCATCAAAGATAAATTTCCAATACCTATAGTAAAGGAGCTATTGGATGAGTTGCAAGGAGCACGATTATTCACTAAGCTGGATTTATGATCTGGGTACCATCAGATTCGAATGGAACCAAGAGACATTCCAAAAATAGCATTTAAAACTCACTCAGGACATTATGAGTTTGTTGTCCAACCACATTTTAGGCAGCCATGAATAACATTTTCAAGGAATATTTAAGAAAATTCGTGCCTGTGTTTTTTGTTGACATCTTAATCTACAGTCTCACATTGGAAAGCCATATCACTCACTTACAATTGGAGTTAGAAACCTTGAGGAAACATCAATATTTTGTCAAGCTGAGTAAGTGCTCTTTTGCTTCAACACAAGTAGAGTATTCAGGCCACATAATTAGTAGAGAAGGAGTTGCCACTGATCCACAAAAGATAAGAGTAGTACAGCTACTCTTAAGCAACTTGGATCATTTTTTGGGGTTAATGGGATACTATCGAAGATTCATTAAGGGTTATGGAGAAATAGCACAACTCCTGACCACTTTGCTTAAGCAAAACAATTTCATTTGATCTGAGGATGCAACAATAGCTTTTCAAACTTTGAAGCATTCCCTAACATCATCCCCTATCCTTGCTCTACCAAATTTTACTAAAACATTTGTAGTGGAAACCAATGCTTCCAACCAAGGAATAGGAGCTGTACTCATGTAACAGGGTCAACCATTAACTTATTACAGTTGAGCATTATCACCCAAGCATATGGCTTTATCAGTTTATGAAAAGGAATTGCTAGCAATAGTCCATGCAATAGAGCAGTGGCATCAATAATTAGATGGGAGGCATTTGTTATCGACATAGACAAGCTTAAAGCACTTGTTAGATCAGAAATTGAAGACTTCATTTTAATTTTTTTGACTTGCTAAACTAGTGGACTATGATTATGAAATACAATACAAAATGGGCAGTGACAATAGGGCTACAAATGCTCTCTCTTAAGTGCAAGGAGCCAACGCATTGCAAATGGCTATTTCCTCAGTCTCCACAGACTTATGGCACCAAATTCAAAGTTCCTAGTATAAAGATACTGATTTTAGAGACATAATCAGCCATTTGGTATAACACCCTAATGAGCAAGGAAAATATTCATAGGATGAATAGTTTTTAGAAGGAAAGGCAAAGTGGTAGTTGGGAATAATGAACACCTGAAGAATAAGCTTATTTCATGGATGCACTCTTCACTCCAAGGAGGTCACTCAGGAACACGGTTAAAGTCTATCTTCTAGTGGAACGATATGGAAGCTGCTATTAAGTCCTTTATTACGCAGTGTGATACATGCGCAAGGTGTAAGAATGAGACCATCGCCATTCCTGGATTACTACAACCATTACCCATCCCTTAAGGAATTTGGGTAAGCATTTCCATGAATTTCATTAAGGGACTGCCTCAATCAGGTGGAAAGAACCAACCGAGGTAATCAATGATAAAGACCATTTTTCCTTAGTCATTTTTGCCAAGAATTCATGACAAAGCTTGGAATCAAACAGAACTTGACCTTAGCCTCTCAATCGAATGGCCAATTCGAGGTCTTAAACCGTTTCTTAGAGACATACTTACATTGCATGACTTGGGAGAAACAACATGAATGGCATAAATGGTTGTCATTGGCTATACAACACTACCTACCGCACAGCCATTAACAACACCCCTAATGAGGTGGTCTATGGGCAAAAGCCCCCCATTCATGTCCCTTATTTGCCTCAAGATGCCTTATTGAAAACTATTGATTGCACCTTTACAACACAAGAGCAGATGATTGCTGCGATAAAACATCATTTGCATAGAGCTATTAACTAAATGAAACAAGAAGCAAACAGGAGAAGGACAAATAGGCAATTTGCAGAAGGAGATTGGGTTTTTTTCAAATTACAGCCTTATAGACAAGTGACAGTAGTATCTAGGAGCTCTCAAAAGCTGGCTCCCAGGTATTTTGGCCCTTACAAGATCCTACAAAAGATTGAGCCAGCTACCTACAAGTTGAAGTTACCATCCAAATCTCGGGTTTACAATACCTTCCATGTCTCCCTACTCAAGCCTTGCCACAATCCAACTACAGCACAAAGGCAACCCCCTTCTGATTGGCTGGTTCAGCCTAACCACTTAGTTCTTGAGAAAATTTTGCATAGCAGGGTGGTGAAGCACAAGGGGAGGCCCATTACTGAAATTTTAGTACAGTGGCAACAATTGCCTGATGAAGAGGCTACTTGGGTGAAATTGTATGAATTCCAGCAGCTGTATCCTAATTTCTGTATTAATGATCCTCACGCTTGAGGTCAATGGTCCTTTCAAGGGAAGGAGTATTGTTAGGAGTATAAAGGAATGGATTAGGAAGTAGTTAGTGGGTTATTCTGTTAGTAGGAGAAGTTAGTTAGACATTCAGTTGTAACCATGCTATATACTGTTACTTGCATGTTGGCAAGGCAGGATTGATGAATATAAACCAGATCTTTTCTATCCTATCTCTCTTTTCTTCCTTACTTCCACACTCTACTCTCTTTCTACATATCAAAAGATGAAGCAACAAACTACTACCAGGTTTTGCAAATGCAAGGGACCCAACAAACCATTATTACAATGTGAAGGCCTATTGGGTTTCAATTAATTGTCTTATGTAGCAAGAAAGATGTTAATTCTAGCTATTTATTAAAATCAACCTGGTACCTAAATCAAAAGATATCCTTCTATTCTTACAATCCAGGAAGAAATCTGAGAATTCTTCAGGGTTCAATCCTCTTTTGCAAATTAAACGATGCATGACTCAAAATTGCCAAAACCATTTAAGGACTCACCACTTCACCTCGTTTGAAGCAGTAGAATATTTATCCACAAAAATGGCTGACTTTGTAGCTATAACAAGCATGGGATGCACCTGAATAAGTTTTTTGATCTCTTGAACCACAGCTTCTGACACACTCTGAGGGAAAAGGTTTTTCCTGATCAATTTTTAAATCTGCGAGTTAAACCCAGCATATATCTTAAGATAACCTATTACAACATGAGTAGGGAAGGATGACTACTTAACAACAGTACATGTCCAGCTGACAACTAATTACAAACTTGCCACAATATTAAACACTCTACATTCACAGATAAGAGAAGAAACATTTCACTACATATGCATCCTTAATCTAACTACTGTAGCTTTATGCTGCCTCTTCTTTTATTAGAAGAGAAAAAGAATAAAAGAAAACTAGAAGATTAAGAAAACTAGAACTAGCATCCATGAGATTGCATGTTACAACTTCAAGAAAATAATGCAGACACTTATGGCAACCTTTTTCCAAAAATAATTAACCCATGATCTCCAATTCCTTTACTTCAGTTGGTGAAATGGACAGAGTTAGTATAGTTGTCTATTCTCTCCAATCTTCTATATGAAGATCAATTTTTATTTTCGTGCTTTCCTCCATGGTCTCTAGGGAAAAAATGGATGTTGTCAATCAAGCAAGTTTTCTAGATCCCAAAAACTGGTTGGAAATTTTGGGTATGCACATTATTTATAAAGGCCATTTGAAATAAAGCATCTCTCCACAAATGATCAGTCCAAGAGGTAAGGACAACATTATTGTCAAAAAAATCTTTTGCTTCAAATACAAAATTATCCCTGGCACAAGCAGCTAGAATCTAAACGTGTGACATCATGTCATTTTACTATACAAATATGACATAGAAATGTTCTCATATCAACTGGATGAAGAAATGTTTTCATATCACTGGATGATTAAGCAAGAAATTGTCCTAACGGTCCTGAGGAATCTGATTAGTCAACATGACATGGAGATCCTTTGTGCTAATTTATGGAGAAATTTTTAGGACTGTAAAAAATGAATAATATGTGTCTTTTTAAATGTTTTAATTGTTTTCAAGCCTAAGTTTGTCTTTTAGTGAAAAATGAGTAAAAGGTATATCGGTATTTTTCTACTCAAAACATCATTTAGTATTTAGGAGTTATATCAGAACACATGCTTATGCGGGGAGGGTTGTTCCATGGCTGCCTATATATTGCCATAGTGCAATAATTAAAGTAGAGTTGAATTGTGTTTTAGATAAAAGCTTAAGCTTTGTCCATCCAATTCCTCATCTCTTTGGTGGATGTGGATCCCAATGCACGGTGAACTTTCCCTGGCAAATCTTTATCTATGTGGTGAATTCCCAAGGGTAGTAAGTGCATCTAGCTTTGTATAATTGATAATAGGACTTACAAGAAAACACACAGGTAGCCTGCATAATACTTCCTAACTGACTATAAGGTCTCTGTTTTTTCCCCACTTTTGACCAGATAGAATTCCTCATATTTCTCTCAGTCTCTCCTGTTGGCACCGCTCCAACCAAAATCTGAAAGAGGTAATTGATGGGAATGCTGGAAAGACATGACTAGATGAGAGAGTGATACAACAAATCAACAAGAGGAAAACACCCTTCCAATTAGCCAACTGTTTTGAAGCTGTATGGATCACTAGATCCTGAAGAGAATTTGCGCAGGGATTACCACCCAGAGGAACATCTAGTTTCTTTGAACTTAATGAGTTACAACTTGTCATTTGCTAAACATAATTTGTGTGTAACAAGCTGAGAGCCCACAGTATATATTCACTAAAGGGGGAGTTTTAACAAACTGGGAAATTGATTATAGATTAGGAAACTTGATAGTTGTAAGACGCCCTAATTAAAGGGAGTTTATATCATTGTACAATCAATAACAACATACATAGAGTTGGAGCTATCAAGTGAAACTTCAGTCTCTATTCGTCTTTTCTATTGCTTCCTTCTTAAGCATATAACTTTTTACTCACTCTTAAAGAAACCAAAAAGGGGAAAATTGATGTTCTGAGTTCTGACTGAAGTCCAAATCTTGGGACAAAGAAGACACATGCCATCTATCAGAGAAGTTATCAATATATATTCTAGTTACCTGCTGTTTTCTCTTAGAGGCAAGAATGTTGTGGCACGATCTACCCAATGAAAAGCTCCAATACTGTTAAATAGAGCTTGATAAGTCAAAGTTTACTTGTTAAATCAGAAGAAAATTTGATTTATAGTGTTAAGTGTGATCATAATGAACAATGCAACATCATTCAAAGAAACAAGTAACAACACCAACAAGAGAAACGGAAGGTTTGAATTAATGGATACTAATCATAACACTATGCATAGTTCATCTAGTGACAAATATGATAAGGCCAAAAGCTGCTGGAAACTAGGAGATCAAGAAAAATATAAGCTTCAAAACAAACAAGAATGATGTTGCGTCTGATTTTGAAATAGAGTCAAAGTCCCATAATTATTCAATAAGCTATCTTTGTGGTTTTTAGGTCCACTCTAGGAAAGTGGCACATCAGTTTAGTTGTCCTTATTTCAGTTTCAAGACCACTTTGGTAGTTCTGTAGATATCAGTGATCAGGAATGTTCTGAAATTTTGGCTCTTGTGGTGTCATTACAAAGCTGTAAATGCTGTTAGGATGGGAGTGGAGTCCAAAACCGTGTACATTAATTAGTTATGATCATAATCATATCTATGTAACATTTACTTTAAGTACGGCTTGATTCCATTGGATTGTATAATGCAATTCCCCAAAAAAGTGTTCAAGGAAAAGCCTATAGGATAAATGTTGTAGCTTGAGGTGGAGTATCATAGGATAAAGTATCCCTGAACACTGCTGCAAACCATACTTGCCACAAATTACTTGATACCATGGTGAAGTAGTCTACTGAGGAAAACACCATAACCATTTACCAACCAAAGCAATGTTGTTAGACATCAAATTTCTAAGACTTGCAAATGCCCCTATGTTGGCCTACAACAATTTTCCCGCTCTAAAACATGATCCCTTGTCAGTTCATCAACTTTTGACCAAAGAAAATCCCACATAATCTTTCTGGCCTATGACCCAAAGCAACTGGGGTTCAATATTGTAGATTTCAGAGTTTAATGATGCTTTGATTCTTATTATTCCAAATATCCAAGCCATACATAAATAGATGGGTTGGAGGCTAAAAGATTAGCCTATCCAATCAGCCTAACTGACTAACAAAATTTTCAAATTAAAACTAACTTATCTTGACCAACAGACAAGGTAGAATAAAAGCCTAACAGCCTAACAAACAAATAAAAATTTAAAATATAATTATCCTAAGATAAGGTAATAAAAAAATTCTAACAAGATAACATGTTATAGAATAAATAAAAACTAATATTAAAAAGCTACTAAATAATAATAAAACTAATATTAAAATTTTCCTAAATGTCACATGCAGGAATGCACATCCTTTTCATGTCTTCTTCAAGAATGATGTTCACCAACAAATATCAATAAGACGTTCTCCAACAAATATAAATAAAGGTAATTAGAGGGAAAGCTAGACAGACAAGACAAAATAACTATAATGCAACCCCCCCAAAGAGAAGAAAGCTAACTTCAAAATTATCCAAAGGCTTGGAAACTTTCTGAATCACAGAATCTCAAAATGATATTGCCTTCAGGCTTCCTCCAAAAGGAATACCAACATAAATGAGAGGCCAATGGAGAATACTCCTAGCCAGAAGGGCAAATGTAATATCCTGATCTTTATTTTACTATATTGTTCCTTGAGTATCAACAATTGAACTGAAAGCAACAATGAAATTATAGTTCCACCTATATCTTCACTCCTTGAATTGATTAATATAAGAAATCACCAAAGGAAAAGAACAGTACAGTCTGGGAAAAAGAAAAGGCAAAAGAGGTTGGAAATGTAAACTCAAAATAGCCCTCTAATCCTTTGTAACTCCAACAAAAAGACCTCAAAAAAGCCATGAGCAGGACCCACAAGAAAGCCCAAAAGACTATCCTATTCCAAGGAAACTTTGAAGTTAAAAATTTCTGGTAAAAAATAATAGCCCTGTGCTTTAAGAAACCACACCAAATTTTTGCAAACAAAAAACACTTTCATAAAGCCTTATGTTCCTTTCTTGACTCAACACTTCAGGTATGCACTGCCTTGGAGCAGAACCCTATTTTTGTGGAAAAAGATGAAGAAGAAACCCCTAGAACAAAGACGCCACTAGCTCAGAACCAGTGACTCTGATACCATGTTAAAGTGTAAGTAAGAAAGAGAGAGAGAGCAATACGAATGTGATCACTGGCTTACTTTGTCAAGCTCCTTATGTGTCTACTTATAGTCATACAGTCAGGACAAGTACAATAATTGTACAACTAGTATAAGTCCAACCCACTAGTAGTTGACACACACACATTCTTTAACCTAGACATCATGCTATTCTAATCATAACAATGTCAAGATTTGATGACATTCTCAATAAGGAATGGAAGACTTACGACATATGGACAACGAATAAGCCATTGATTAAGGCTTGAGTTAGAGATTCTATTTAGTTCTGCTTCTGTGATTATTTTAAGCATGTTCTTTTCATGTTTTATTGATTCCTTTCAAACCCTTTTGCTGTAGACTTTTAGGCAGCTTGGTGATTAAATAAAATATCATTTTTCCTTCCTCTCTCCTTATTCCTCTCTCTCTCTCCCTCCCTCCCTCTCTCTTTCTCTCTCCCCACTTTCCCCCTGCCAGTGCCACATCAAGGTTACTTTAAACATTAACAAACTAGAAAATTGACATTAAAAAATAACAGTAAGCATTTTATTGCTCAAAATCCTAGAAAATGATAGGGATGATCATTCTCAACTACCCAAGACAGCAACTTCCCCTCTCCACTCTTCCACCTGAACTAGCTGTAAGCAATTTTCTTTTCCTTAAAGGAAAAAAGTAAAATAAACCAACCTGTCAATCATAAGCAGGAGAGAACTAACCCCATGAGTTTCTTCCTCCTTTTGTATGCGATAATGTAATGTCTGTCACACAACAACAGAAATTATATATATAAACAAGAGAGAGGGTAAAACTAAACACTGACACTCCACAACATTAACTATTGTATCAAGGAAGCATTTTAATAACAAAGTTTTAATTACCAAAAAAAAAGGTTAAATAAGACATTATGCATGTCAGTCTCTAAAAAGAAAACAAGTAGGATTTATGGCTATAAGTGGCAATTTTAATCACCTCACTCATGACAAACTGCCATGACAAATTCTAACAAAAGAATTTGACATAGGACACACCATCATCAAGAAAACACAAGTTGAAGATCAAGTTCTCAATAATCTGGTTCCTTTATGATTATTTCAATTTAAGATTTTAAATATCCCACAAGGTCACTACTATTTCGGATTATTAGGATTGAAGAATTCCATTTAGTTGATCCTGCATTTTTAATCCTAGGGGTATTTTAGTAATTCTTGAATTTTCTGGTCTTGGATTGTATATTGGCTTGGATTTATAAAATTTTGGTGTCACTAGGTCTTGTTTTAATGTCCAAATTTTCGTTGGGTTTTGGAGTACTAGGAAGTATCAAACCTGAAAGGTTATGGATTTCTTTCCATTTCCTTACACTATAGCTTTTAAGAGGTCAATTTAAGTGGTTGCAATGCATTCTTTCACACAGTCACTCTATCCCCAAAACAAAACTTAACGAAGCTTTGTAATTCCTTCCTCTTTTAGTATGAAATATGGTTTTTTGGAAGAATTTTAAGAATTCAATGGTAGCAAAAACAAAGAAGAGAACTATCAGACATTTTACACATACTGCTAGACAGAATCAGCCGAGTAATTTTATTTAATCTTTGAAGAAATAAATTACAGGTAACTCCTCACCTTGAGAGTTTGAAGGAATTCAAAACTATTGTAACAATGGACATAGAGAAAACGGCTCATGCACAAGTTATATAATGTCTTACTGTGATCTCCATTAACTGCCCCTGTTCCATCAGAGAGAGAGAGAGAGATCAGCAATCTTTTAATTGATTCCTCATATAGACTACAAATTGCTATGCACCACGCAACAAACTGATCTTGACAGTATAATATTATATAACTTTCCACCTTTAGACTTCAAAGTTTAAGAAAACTAGGTAAATAAATGCAATTCCAAGTTCAAGGAATAAAATTAGATAAAATGGTACCAATCCTGTTTACACACACACATACATACTTGCACAAAGCAACTTTCAGAGTGTGACACATTGTGGAAAACAGCAGCCAGTGAGCCTAATAGGATAATCTATTACCAACACAGATATACGGCAACATAAGCAAAAGGTACTACTCACCCTCACCATCCATAATCCGATAATTTAGCATTTCCGAAAGACGCATAATATCAAAGCGGCAATCCAGGTCAACAAACACTACCAAATGGTCCAAGCCTCCATATTCTACTCCATTCCACATTTTAGGAAGAATGCAACTGATGGCAGTCTGTATGGAACAATATGGAAATCAAAACATATGATAGGTGATACCGTCATAAATCTCTTGCTTCCAATTGCCATGACTCATTCAATCCCACAAGAAATGCACTTGGAAATAGGAATCTATTTGAAGTTCTAATAAATTTACTGGCTTAATTTCTAATTTAACGCCTTGCCCACTTGTTCTACCTCCAGAGTTGTTGGGAGTATACAATCAGAGATTCAGGGTGCATATTAAGCAAGATCGAGTAGTGATTATAAGGATAAGAAGAATAAAACATGGAAATGGGAACCTGAATGAGAATCTGGGTTTTGGCAGAAGGTGAGGGGCCAAGGAGTTCAACCACATTGCCGACGCGAAGAGGAACCCTATGAAGTGGGGGAGGAAGCAGAAAAGGTCGGGCCATGAAAACCCTAGCAAGCATCTGATTGGCACTTTCATCTCCGACAATCCACCTCTCCATCTCCTTTCCATGATCCATTTGATTCCTTCCAACCGAGAACTAACTAACTCAGGGAAAAAGGGTTCAACTTCTCAAATTCTGGCGGTTTCTGATACGGAGGAATTAGGATAATACGCTGTCTCAAAAAACCAAATAAAATATATAAGCCTTAACTGATTTTTTATTATAAGGAAAATGATAATATCCATATGATATTCTAACATTATCAAGGCATTGTAGCGTGTCTGGAATTTCTTATTAAACTCACGCCCACAGATTTTTCTCGACGCTCTGGTGCGTTGGAGCGAGTATCGAAGGATGAGAAACGATCAACCTAATTGAGTGCTAAGAAATTTTTAGGAGAGATAACCACCAATTTGAGTTTTTGGAAAAATTCAAACCCGTGCAGCATTGATAACTGCAAAGATTTTATCGATGGACTAACATTCGTCTTCTTTTTATCGGAAGAGATTAACTAGTAACACCTAAACAGTTTTTTAAGTAACTCTCCCAAGTAGAAACAAAATTCAAGAATCAAATAATTGAGCTACATTTTTTAAAGCACAAAAAGGTGCATTTTCTGGAAAGAAATGAGGGTGGCTTTTCCATATACCAACTCGTTGTCTAATAATATGCTATAAAATAAGTTAATACTTTAACCTTTCAAGCATCATTTTTTTTTAACTTGACCCCTAAAAAATAAAGTTTATTAATTTATTCCCTTAATCATTTTTTCGATTAAAACATTCTCTCAGATTGACTGATATAACAAAAATAATTGCGAATTGCCTAGGTATTATTTTTCTCCAAATGATATCACTTTGTTTGCTTTTTATCGTCTTGCTAGACCATGTGTGCTTTGAGAAATTAAGCAAAATGATACCACTTCAGGAGACTAATACTTGAACAATATTGGATTATCAATTAATGGCTATACAAACTTCTTTTCTTGTCATATTAACTAAATTGTCAAGTGATTATAGCTTAATGTAATGGACTATTTTGAATAAACATGATTAGAAACTAACTTGAAATTCTTGACCTTTAAATAACCAATTTGAAAGAAGAATAATTTTTTAAAAAATTAAATCATTAATTAATCTTATTTCATACTCCATTGAATATAATTCTTTACTTTGATTATTTAAATTCAAACCTTCATATCAACACAATACGAAAAGTATACTCTTAAGATTGCTTAGAGAAAGATTTAATATCGAATAATGTACAAACTAATCCGAAAATAAATCATTTTTGGCCACACTGACTGGTACCTTAAATTAGCAGAATATGAATTTAGTAGCTGAGCCACCATTTTCCTTCTAACATTTTCATAAAGATTGTCCATTTTTTTGGCAATTGTTTGTTGTTAGCATCAAGAGTTAGACTGTCTCAAATGCCAGACTGCTAGTACATGTTATGATTATCACCACGCAACTAATTTTGTGTACTTATTACAATTTGGACTTTTTATTTTGTAGATTTATCTCAATACTAACTTTAGTACTTATTATGAAAAGTTAACTATTTGTCATATAATTAAAACACTTTAGTTCTTTTCTTATAATTTGAAAAAATTGCACTTATCCTCTGATAAGTTATCTCTGATTTCAGTATCCTTCTTAATTTAAGAAAATTACAATCAACTCCTTAGTTTATTATTCTTGTTGTAATAAACTTTTTATCATCTAAATTTAAAAATTTTGTCATTTAATGAAACTAAGATAGGGCAGCTTCCCATGAAACCATTTGATATATCCTGAAATCTCCTTAGATTTGAGTGGATGCCAAACTTTAGAAGAAGAGTATCTTATAAATTGTTGAAAAAGACACTGAAATCTATTATGGATGTATCAAAGAAATATTCCATTTAGATTCCTCAACAAATCATTGGAAATTTGTTTATTTAAACCATTCAAAGATAAAAATAATGGAAAATTATACTTCAAGACTCTAAATTAAAAATATTTATATTAAAGAACATTAAATTTTAAAACTATTTTAAAAGACTGTATGATCAAAATTTTAAATTATATAAAAAAATTACAAATTATTCATAAACTATAATTTATTTGAATCTTATCCCGTGGTAGAAGAACAAGCATAATGATCTTTTTTTTTTTTTGTAAAGAGCTTTTTAAGTATGAAGTAGTTGGTAAGAACAGGGAATGTGGATACGAGTCTATAGAAAATAGAGAAATCATGGATACTTGGATAAGTTAGGAATGATGAAAAGAGGGCAAAAGGGTATTAAATTATAAAAAAGGGTAATTTAATAATTTTAGATAGTTAAAATTTTAAATTAAGATATTAAAGGACTTATCACAATGAAATAAACTGATCAGGGATTGATTATAATTCTTTTAGATTAGTGAAGATATTATAATTAAAGATAAAGATTAGAATAGGTTAGTACAATTTCTCCTTATAATTTCGTTGAAAGTTTTTTTATGCTAATTGTTTGTAAAATTTAAACAAAAATATCGAAATTTTCATCTTTATTTTCTCCAAAAAATGAAAGGAAAAAAAAAAAGGATAAAAGAGCATCAATAATTTAAACAAAAATATCAACAATTACCAGCGAAATTATCAGAAATATATAAACACCTATTACCTATAAATTGTCAAAGCTGTAACCAGATATTCTGCCTAAGCATTTCTACACTCACTCCAAGTTTTTGTGCAGAATTCAATAATTGGCAATGTGATTTTTCAAGAAATAGTGGCTGAGTATGAAAGCTATGTGTTACTATATCCTGATCAGATAACAATTGAAGCGCATGTGGAAGTACCTCAAATAATCCTGTGATCTTAGTTTGCCTGATACATTCAACCCATTCCCATTTCCTTCGAAAAACCAAACCACTCTATTATGTAGGTTCGCTTCTTTGTCCGTATGGTAAACTGATTTGCAATCCAAAACATTTAAGTTCCATTGATTTGAGAAAACCTACCCATCCGATGAAAGGAAAATTAATTTTGATTTGATTAAATAAAGTAATAAAAACTAAGTACTCTGGATTAAAACAAAAAAAAAGATTAGAGATATCAAAATGCTTGATCTATCATTTACCTTTTTTAAATTCTCAGGGCACAGCGTTTTCTGTTAAAAAAAAGAATATTTTTGCGCTTTAGAAAGAAGATGATTTAGATATTAGCTCACTAACAATAGCCTACGCTGCGGTGAGACATTTGTTTGTACGCTTGCGCGCGTGGCTGGTGTTTGTTTCAAGAAAAACTTGAGTGTATGAGGCCCTTGTCTGCCGTAATCTTACAAGAAGCTGTAATGTCCACAATTAGCGGTCCCAGTTCTTATTATCCTCTTTTTCTCAGGGCACAAGAAAAAAAAAAAATCTAATTGATGCCACGGTAATATTTTTACGCTCTCGCTCTGCTAAAATTAAAACCTTCCCAACACTATTAAAAATTAAAATCAAAATCTCTCTCCTCTCTTTCTCAGATAGTACAGTATCAGGTTCGCCCTCTTCTTCATTGAAATCTTGTTTAATTCCCATTTTTTTAATTTTATTTTGATATTTATCTGAAAACTACTTTCCTTTTGAGTTCATGGATTTCTGTACCTTTGTGTCTTTATAATTCCCTTTTCGCTTGAGAAACTCATCTCCACAGAAACTTATCCGTATCGCAAAAGGGTAGTTGGAAATGAATTACTGGAGAATGAAACTATCGATATTTCTGCGTATATGTTGAACCATTTAATCTTATCTTTTTAAAGATTTGCTACAACACTATGTTCGGAGCAGCTTGTGGGGATCATTGATGTGGTTGGATGTATAAGCAACGCTTGCTTTATTTATACGCTGTAGAAGGAAAGTGGGGATATCTATTAAACCATGAAACTGAAAGAAAGCTAATATTGGTCAGATAATATATGGAAGTTAAGGTGGAGATTTAAGTTCTTACTGGGATATGATTCAAAATTATGGATTACATGGATTTGAGTTACCTGGGAGGAGTTCAGTTATTAAATAGCAAAGGGCAGAAGTTAATTGGTTAAAGCTTGAGCGATTGATGATCGCTATTTCTTTCATTGAAATGCCCCATGCATGCAGGGTATATGGCATCATCTATTCCCAATTGCTTTGCTCCCCTTGAACATGCAGATTATTTGTCTCATGAAGATAAAACTCGGCATTTCCATTTGCAAAGTTATAAATCCTACTAGCTTATTTATCTCCAGAAGCAGCGATGCTGACCTAGTTTTTAATCTTTTTTACTGGAACCTTAGTATCTCCTTATGAAGGATAAGATAGAAACAAAGAAAATTTAATGGTAAAAGTTTCAATTTTCTTGTTGTTTTCCTTAGTTTCAAATAGCATAGAGGAAAGAGTATTAGATGTAACTCTGATATAGCCGTGAAGTAGGGCGGTTACTTAAGTCCTCATTGATGTATAAAGGACCATAAATATTAGTCTTAAAATATTTCTTTGACTTATTATTTTTTTCATTGCTATAAAGTCTTTAAAATCACAAATGATTGCAGGATAGGATACAATGAACATTATATCGACCCACTACTACCAGTGTAGTTGGCCCCTAAGATTTCAGGAGCATCTTGAGAAAGGAAGCATTAGTAAGGTTCCATTTTCAGGATATCCTTGTCCATATTCTCTTTACAGAGGAGTTGGTTTACTTAATATTGGATACCATCAAAGTTCCAGGAAATGGGGGCCCATCTTTTCCAGTGGAGTGAATGACACTATGAATCCTGATGATTCAGATGATATTGATAACAACAAATCTCACAATAGTGAAACGGGAGGGGTTTGTTCACTTCTCAACTTCCTTCTTTTCCTACCTCTTTGCATTATAAAATATCTTACCATATATGTGTGTGTGTGTGTGTGTGTGTAGAACATGTCAATAAGTTAACACTTGGACAGTTGGAGCTTGTGTTTATTCTTTTACATCTTAGAATCTTTAATATTCTTTTGATCGGTATCCCTTCAGTTTATTCACCATTATGACGTGGCTTCTTGTATTAGTTAATTAGAAAACTTTGAAGATACCTTTTTTCAATCTAAAGTTGAATCAATGTTGGGCGTTCAGTTCACTGAATATTATTTCTTTCACTTGATTTTTTTTTCAAAAAACTATTCTTGTATCTTATTGCAAAGTTCATTCGTCTCCATTTGCTGTATATATTTATTATTTTACTTTCATATCTTTCTTAGTAGTTGAAGTTATTTTCAAACTGGACCATGTCCAGGCAATTAGAGTTATATATATATATATATATATATATATTCATAGTCTGTGTGTGGTGTTTTAAATGCTGGATATTACTTTTCCTTCGGTGTGCATATTTCTGATTCTGTTTCTATTAATTATGGTTCAGGTGAATAGTGAATTTCTAAGAGAAAACCTGGAGAAAATCGTTGGTATGGATGATTCTACATTTAGTGGAATTGACCTTGCAACTCTTATTAGGAACAAATATGGAAGGTCTTATGATGTTCAATTGATAAAGAAGGTACATTTTTCAACAAGTGAGACTAGATGCAAGATTGAGTTGGGTTTGACCTATGATTTCTAGCATTTGTCTCCCGAACTATATGTATTGAGAAATAAGAAGAGTTGTTGTAAATTGTTGGCTCTATCCAGATTGCAACGGCTGATCATTCAAATAGATTGAAATACTGAAAGAAACTTTGATGCTCTAGTTCGTTCAAGGCCTTGTGCAAATGGTGATCAAATCACCAGTGCATATATTATTCTCGTAGCTTTCCACCTTATAACAATGTATACTATAATTTTATGATGTTGAAATGGCTTTTCTTATTTTATTGGTTACATGCTGTGTGCTAGGAATTCATGGGAAGAAATCTGCTTGCCCTGAACGTCATGTGGAAGTACATGGAGCAGGTATTGATACCTTTTTGGTTTCTAAGTTTAAGATGCATTATTAGTAATTTAACATCATTCAATTTCAAAAACACATAGGTCTTCAGTTTCATGATAAAAAAGAGTAAAAATATCCTTTGGGAATTCACTTATGCTTCTCTCATTTAAAACCATAATCTTTTGGTTGCAGAGATCGTTCCCATTGAGTGAAGAAGAGTATATATTGAGGCTTGATGATGTGGCGAACACATTAAAGTGTTGGGGAGCTGTGTCACATATTCGGAACAGCCTAGCAAAGTCGAAAGAACGGCCTCGCATAGGAAAGGTAAAGTTTTGGTCTTACGATTGATTACCTAATTGCTGTGTTTGAATTTAGGATATAATCATTTGTTGATGTGATTTGGTGTAGGCCGTAAGCATTTTCATAGACATGGATGAGTCAGGTGCTCGTGCTAACGAGTGGATCTACAAATAAATTGAACTGATGATGATGAGGAAGGAGTCTGTCCATAAGTATGTATAAGCAGCAGTAGCACCACTTCCACTTGCTGTGAATCTTTGTTGACAAGATCTCCAAAAGAATCCTGCTTTCTCTTTCTCTTGCATCAGGGTAAGGCAACAAAGGTTGGTTTTTCATTATATATTTGTTCACAAGTTTAGCATATAGTATAGATTTAGAATGAATATGTTAATATAATAAAAATATTCAAATTAAATTTCTGATGAACATTAGATCCCTTTTATTTGAGAGGATATGGAAATGGTTACACTTATGATGTTATTGTACTGTGTTTTGTGCGTTCCCATTCTTCACTTTTCCAAGGACACGAGAATGAGATTAATATGGTATGGCTATATTATGTGAGATCAGCACCTGCACCTGGATGAATTCATCAAACTTATCCTAACCACTCTCGCATGGGCATGGCTCTCAGCTCAACTTTGACCAACTCATCCCATTATTATCCTGAATGGTATGGTTTTGGGGGTTGTCAAATACCTCTTCAGAATTACGACCTTCACAACAATGCTGTTCCCTAAGCCACAAATCTGTTGAGTTAATTGTGGAGCACGGTACAGAGCATAAAGCAAGTCCTTTTTCCACCTACCGTTTTCATTCATGGAAACCATCTTTTATGCATCAGTCCAACTCACATCATTTTATCATACTTTTGGTGGGAGAACATTTCTTATAAAGCCATTCTCGCTGCTCTTAAGAGAGTTATTAATTTAACATACTTCCATTCAAATTCAAATTGTAACAAATTAATATCTGAGCTCAAAAGATTGGCTGATTAAAAAATAGGAAAGATTGTCTTCAATTGTAATGTTCTTCCAATCTTACAAAAAACTTCAATTGATCCTTATTCTGTGTGTCCCATTACAATAAGTCCCTAATTGTCTAACTTTGAAAATTTTATTTAAGTAAAATTTATCCTTGTTATAATTTAACGTCCTTGTAGCCTTCATTTTCATCTTTCCCAATCTATCAATCTACATCTATGGACTTCAAATTTAACTCTTTGTTGCTATGATAAAAGAAATCAAACGCAACTAATTACGAAAACCACAAATTTGGCTTGGGACTAAATCTGGTGAACCGTCAAGATTAAACAAACATAACAGTGTCCTCTTCCCCCTTAAAAGAGATTATCATATCGCAAAGCACGTTGAATGTCTTGCAGCAAGTATCTCCTATGTGAATTAAAAGTTGCCCTTATGATAGCTATATTACAGCGAAACACATGTTTCAAAATCCAACACCTCCATCACAGTTTTGGCAAATCAAGGATCATCATCTTCTTGTTTCACCTGCGAACCCAGCTATGATGTTTTCCTGAGCTATAGAAGCGAATCCACAATATTCACTAGGACTCTATGATGCCTTGCATATTGCGCAAGAAGGGAATAACAGTCTTCATAGATGAGAAGAAACTAAGCTAGATTTGTGGTTTTGGAATTAATTGTGTTCAATGTCTTTTACTATAGTACCAAAAACTAAATTTGAAGGCCATGGATAAATCAGTTGAAAAAAATAAAGAAGATTAAATGGATATTAAATCACAAGAAAGATATTTTAATAATTTTACATAGAAAATTTTCAAATTTAAACAGTTTGGGGATTCATGCAAATCAATGAGTCGATTACAATTTTTTTTTTTTGGGGTTAAAGAGGACATTGCAATTGAAGGCAAATATTAGGTGAATAAATATAATTTTCCCAAAAGATAACATAACAGTTCAAACCGTGTCGAACATCCTCAACTAGAATCATTTCAACTCAAGTGCCAATAGTATTCACATCATGCGTTCTACAAAAGAATCTAAGCCAGAGACGTGGGCCATTCTTCAGACAAACCCGATATGGTCGTGCCAAGATGCAGCTTGAAAAGAGCCCTCGTTCTAGGGCTAAAATTATAGTTGACAGCATCACAGCTCAAGAATCAAATTTCCATTATCGAATATTATGTTTGACGGTATATAACTAGATATAATCGCAAACAAAAAAGCCACTCAAATATAGTCACTAGCGTGTCCCTGAAAAGATACGGTTTCCAGCCAAGAATTCGACCATCTCTAAATTCAAGGATTTAATTGAACGCAATTGAATCCTCCTCACACAAATAGGCAACACAACCAGTTCAGGTCAAGGTAGTCGATGCATAATAAATTGTTGCTGCCATCTTTAATATCGGTGTCTACTTCGGTCCCTATCTCGCCCATAATCTCTCTTTCGGTCATCGTAATCCCAGTCTCGATCTCTTCGCCTGTCCCTCTCTACACTTCGAATGCCTTGCCTTTCTCTGTCATGTCGATCTCTGTTCCTGTTCTCCCCCTCATCGCGTTCCCTTCCCCTGTCTCTGCTCCTCTCTCGCCCATCCCTGTCAATCCCTGTCACAAGTATTACAAAGTACTTGGTTATTCCAGGTCCAACTAATTCATAATTACAGAGACATGCCAATGACCAAAAATCAGATCGACATATCAATCTGTGTGGTTTTTAAAACAGAAAAATACTCCAACACAAGTGATTAACCAGTTGGCTTTAGTTTTTAAAGCAGGGTTTGTATGTGAAGAGTCAACAAAAAACCTGTGGCTATCAAGAGTTTGGAACAAGAATGCAGAAAAAGGAAAAATGAAAAATAAATAAATAAATAAACAAAAGAGAAACAAGAGATACACAATCATAATTCCTGAGAACATGCATTTATCTGACATTCTGACTGATACTAAGTCCAACCCTTCCATTAGGCCCTTAAGGATTTTTCAAAAACATGACCATTGTTGAACATGTTCCGTGAGTGTCATATGGGGGACTTTATTGGAATGAAAATATGATAGAAAATTTAGCTCTCTCAACTTATTTCCAGCGTTAGCCTTAAAGGCAGTGGTGCAATAAATTTATGGAGAATAAACCATTCTAGAAATGCAAAAAATACCTAGTTCCTCAACCTCCCATCCAGCACGCCCAGAACCAGGAAGCACTCGTGCAGCTTCAGCTTGCTGTGTTTTGGCACGAAATTTCTTCTTAAGATTACCAAATTCATCATACAACTCACCATCATCCTGACCAAGTGAAAAAAGAACACATTAATACATGAAGATGACATGTATGTGTGTCTGATCCAACTTTCACACAATCTTACCTCAGCCTCTCGCCTACGCCTTTTAGTTTCCTCTATTTCTTCTTCATCAAGCTCTTTGTAACCTCCAGCTCGCCCTCCTCTGTATGGTCAGAAAGTACAATCCTAAATTAGCAATTCTTTGAGCAAAATGAATCAGAATTAAGTTGAATAGCAAGGCAGACAGTAAAAATAAGTTGTAAAGTAAGAAGAAATAATTACCAATATTGCCCAGGGAACAAAACTACATGTGCTAGTAAAGTGTAAAGCAAGCTACATTGCAAGAAATTTTCCACACCCACCAAAAAACAAAAAAGAACTTCACTTAAGCACACAAGCTCCTGTCCCTAACTGCACAGGCATCAAATCTTTTGAACAAAATTATTTGAGGGTGAGACTAAGTTCCTAATATTTGAAAGTAACCCTGAAAAGCTCAATAATTTCAGCTGTGCTTTGTTAGTTGCTTAGTGAAAAACTTCTTTGCTAACACATTCCTGAACAACACAGTTCTCCTGGAATAACATATTGGTGTAAGATAAACATTAAAGAGTAAAGGGCCATAATCACTCGTTGCCCATGAATCATGATGACTGATATACAAGTTGGCTATAGCCATAGTTGTCTAATCTAATCATGTAACACCACATAATGACTATTCAAATTTCCCCAAGCAAATTTGACATTTGACATTATGAATTTGAATGGTAAGATTTTCAACAACTAAATGATATCATGCTCCTTTCATTGCCTGAAACCCATAAACTTGATAGTTAAAAATACCCATAAATCAACTAGACAAACCCAGTTCTCATTTAAAGAAAACAAACAGTCCATTACAAACCTGCCAAGCAACTTCACAATGTAAAAAAAGTTGGCTATTTGTCTTTGAACTTCTAATACACATCACACAAAAACATCAGGTGATAGAGCCTTATTGGACCTTTGAGTTTGAGCGAATCATTTGTATTAACTAGATAGGGCCTGTGCTATTAGCACAGGCTCCCAGGAAAAAATTTAAATTTTTAGCATAAATTTTAATATTAAAAAAAATGTAAATTTTTAAAACAGGTTTTTTAAAAAAGAAAAAAAATATGCACGAAGCCCGAGAAGAGAAAGCTGTCACTGTTCTGAAGTCGATGATGAACATTGACGGCTTCCTACAAAGATTATAAATATATAGATTCTGTTAAGTACCGCAGTCCAAAAAACACCCTTTACCTTAGGAACCTTTAAAGAAAAATTTTGATCAAGGAAGATAATGTGCAGTTGGACTTGGAATCAAAAAATTAAATAAATAAGAGCAAGTATAAGAACCCAAAGGATCCAAACTCCAAATCCTTCTATCAAGCAAAGAAGAAACATGGAACAGGTCAAGGAATTCCAACAACAAAGCAAGATCATCAACAAGTCTATCATTACAATTTCTAGAAAAGTGAAAATTCCATGAAGATTCAGAATCAACATTTTATATTGCTATTAAATCCCTTTCTCAATATATTAAGTATAACACCATGAAACAATGTGTGGAATAACCTATTGAAATGATGACACTGCCACTTATATGTTCTTAACTAGCATTACATAAATACCCAAAGAATTACATATAATACCTTACACCACCCTCATTATGACCAGGCTTATTTGTATTGCAAATGTTGCATTTAGTTCGCTTTGCCCAGTTGATATTGCCACACCTAAGCAGACAACAAAGAATATTATTTAATTGTTTACTAAAAAACACCTGCATAAACCACATCTATGTAATGTCCATGTTGAATGCCAGATATACAGATAAAATATATGCACAAGTAGCTGTTTTAAGCCAATATTCAAGTTGAAGTATAGTAAAATTAAGATATATGTAAGAGGCAGAAACTCATTCAACAAATACATAAACAGTGCATGATGATAGAACTGACCTTAAAGACTTGCCAAGTTGTACTAAACTTCCAACAATATGTTTGGCCAAACAAAAAACTCCTAACAATATGCAATCTTACTTAAAGGTCACAAATCATTATAACAATTGGAATGAAAAAAGCATTGGCAATGCATGATAAAATGCCATAAGGAGAGGTGTGATAAAGAAGGGAATTTCAATAGCTGCCCCAAAAATCTAAACCCAGCAAAGAAAAGCAGAAGAAACAAAGAAATTACTAATGATACTTACCCCAATGGTTGCTATCAGACAAAACCCCTGAGCCAAAAGTCAATTATTGTAAAAAATGAACAAACCATGCAGCCAATCTTACAAAGGGCAAAGACAGGAGTTCTAATGAGTTTGCATCAATGGCACTGGAACTGTCACTCCTGCTTTAGCCTTCTTTACAAACATAGGTCATAGGTGTCTCATATATACATATAAAGATATCTCTCTCCATCTTACACCATTACCCATCTCCAAATTGCTTGCTTATACTTTCTCGTAAGTTAAAATAACGCCAAAGTAGATAATTCCATTAAGTAAGTTGAGCAGCAAGTTTTGTTAATTTATGTAAAATCTCCGCATGCTATCACCAAAACAACAAAACTTGAACGTACACCACAAATTTTGGATAAGACTGATTAAATAGAAATCAAACTAGAAAATAAAAAATGACAGTGTACACAATCATACATAGGACAAGGCCAATCATTAGGACCAAAGAGTCCTCCACCAACTGGACGGCCAATGCCCCCAGAATCTTGTCCAGTACGACCCCTGCCACGGCCACCAGCCCCTGCAACACCAGCAGTACCAGCAGGACGAGCACTTCCACAGCGATTGCACGCACCACGAAATGCAAAATTCACATTGGAGCAACTGCTTTGAAAATACAATGAGAATCTTTCTACATCAAATCATAGAAAACTACTGAAAACAATGAGTAGAGGAGCAAGAAAGAGCTGCTCACCAATCTCATATCACAGACCTTGTATTCGGACACAACCAATCGCCTTCTTGTTGCCACGCTTTGCCTGAAGTATCATTTCGTCCTCTACCTCTTCCACCACCGTCATTCACATCCATATTAATTTCCTCCAATTCACCAATGGTACCAGCAACACTTGGTTCTCCAGCTGCATTATATGCTTGGTCATCCTTACTTTTTGACTCTGCTATATAAACTCCAATGATACTACCATGAAAATCTTTGTTGTTAAACCATTCAACAGCAGCTACAGCAGCATGCGGATCCTCATATGTTACAGTAGCATCACCCTTTGGCTCATTAGTCTCTTTGTCTCGATATAACCATATCTTTGGTCTCCCTGTACGTTTATCTTTCTGCAGTAAATTGAAAACAAAATAGGACCACCAGATGGAATTAGAACGAGAATGAGAGGGAAAAGATATGAAGAGAAACAATATGAAGAGAAAGGAGAAAATAAGGGAAAGAGAAGAAAATGAGATGAAAATAAAAATAACAACAACAACAACAACAACAAAATTCACTAGAATCCCCGAAAACATTACTATCATGATACTCCTCATTCTTCCCTAACTAGAGAAATGAGTTATAAAATCTAGGAGTGTCAAAAATCCAAACTTCTCCATGTGGTTCAGCAAAGGATCCCTTTTCATGAAACCCAAATTTTATTAATTAACCAAGTACTAGACATAGTTGTTGACTAGGAAGCATGAATATTAACACATACATGGGTTATAACACTAACACAAACACGACGATACGATAAAATTTAAAGTGTCCACATGCAATTTAAAGCATTGCATAGTGTTGTGTCATATCTAATACAAGTGTCTGATCCGTGCAAAACACAGACACAACTTTTTTTTTTTTGGAAGTGTCTGTGCTTCAAAGGTTGTTGATGAAGCACCATGGCACTGTGCCACAGCTGTGGTTCATCCATTCTTACATCAGGTATGGCTAAACATTGTTACTTTTTTCTAGCTAAGCGATAATTTTAATTTCTTGTAAATCTTATTGTAATTATTTTTAGTACATTAGTCCTTTTGTTTAATTTCTCAATTTTTCCAAGTGTGTTTTATGTAATTTTCATTTTTTTTTTCTAAAATGGAAACAAAGCCTCAATATGGCTCCAACATGGTAAATTGGGACTTGACACCATTTGCCGCTAAAGGGGGCCACTGACATCATCATTTGCACTGAGATCTATAACTATGTTGACCATACCAACAGTATATTTTGATTTGTTGAAGACAAAAAAATAAAAAATAAAATTTAAGCCACTTGTGCAAGTATTTTAGTTTTTGCCACCAGTCTTGAATGAAAACTCAAATCCTTATGAGAGTTTCTGATATATCCTAAGAACTACATGGATAGAAGATTAACTGCGATGATACTCACACAAACTCCATACCTTTAGTAATCCAATGGTGCCAAAATATTCAGCCAACATATTTTCATCTGTCCCATGAGGCAAGTTGCACACATACACAGATCCATTAGAAGGAGTAGCCTTTCCAGGATGGCTTGCCATGGGCTCCAAATTTCATGAAATCAAACCACTAACAACCACCAAAGAGCTCTGAGAAAACATTCAAATAGGAAATTGCTTACAATGAAGTAATAGGACTGAAGTTAAGCAAGGTTATCAGCAAGCATGCACATGCACAAAAGAAAGTGAAGATAAAACAAACAAGTCAAATGACCAGTAAGGAAAACAGAAGGCATACCCATCCCCCCTTCAAAATTCTTCTTTGACAAATTAACTAGTCAAATTGTATTAACAGCAGGCCATAAATTAAAATTTTGTTGATGTAACCTTTAAAATTTTGGATGGTTTAGTCTAACGCTACAACCAGTTTCCAATAAACCCCTTAAGTTTTGTATATGTTACTCAACTTCAAATACTTACATCAATAGCATTATATAAGGCATAACAATGTACTCAATTCATTTTTCTGATCACAATCTTGTAATTCAAGTTTACTGATTGAAATTAAATTGTTTTGAATAAATTTTAATTAAAAAACCCAAAAGACTACAAAGTAGGTTTATTTACTAGTTCAACATAGGAAGAACAAACAACTATAAGTAGGATTCATCAGCTGGAAATCTTAAATTCCTGAAGTTCAAAGCACTATACCATGAATTTAAACTCAAGTACCAATACTGCTATAAGGATACTGGGCAGTAGGGTATCGGAATCACAAACCAAAGCCACATTCCATGAATGGGGTGTTTTCTGGGCCAACCTTAAGTAGTTAGTTACTCAACAGGACAAATGGGTACAAACGACTAAATAGAGATAAGGCTAACATTGGATGCAATTGCACAGACTTGAGCCTTTTGGTACACCGCACATGGAAAAGAAAAAACAAATAGTCAACAGTAAAACATTTGGATTAACCTTGAAGGCCAAACAACTAATCTGCTTCCCCGCACAAGTTAAAAAACAGAGAAAGGGAAGCAAAATATCAATTGGAACGAGAAATGAGAAAAGAGCCACAAGTCAACATGAAATTTCACAGGGAAAGAGGAAACAAAGACGAAAGGATAGAACTGAATCCATTACGAAGGGGAAGAAATGAAATCCAAGGACTTACCCGGAAGCAGAGAAGAGATCGAAGAAACCAGCAGCACGGCTAAAACAGGGAACCACCACGTTTGGCTTGTATTCTCAAATGGCAATTTCTCGTTTCCCTTCCCATCTCTCGATTTTGATTTGTCTCTTTCTTTCTTTTTTTTTTTTTGACAAAATTTTCTTTTCCTTTGTCAATCAATTTCTTTTTTAATTTTCCTTTTCTTTGTAAATTGTAATCTGTGCATGGACCCATCATTTGGGCTGTTCAATTTGCTGCTTTGAGCTGTTTCTAATTAGAAAAAAAAGTAGCTATTTCTCTTTATTAAAGACAGACACTATTTTTTTTTCAATTAGTAGGTAACCCCTGCAAAAGGTATTTAAAGTTCTCTTATTAAAATTATTTAAAAAAATTAAATAGATAATATGGTGGGAATAATTAAAAATATTTTTGACACATAATATATGGATTGTTTGATATTTTGTTTATCCGTTATGCTTATAATTATTCATAATTTTGAATAGATTATATTATTAGAAAAAAGTCGAAAATAATTTTATGTTGTCTTTATTTACCAACATGTAAGATCAGCAAAGTATATTGACTATAGTGAGTGCCTCTAAGCATCCCTTCAAAATATAATTTCTCATAGGCACTTTCAAATAAAGCTTTTGATGATATTTTTTTTTAAACATATTAGAGGGTTTAAACCACTGATACTACTTAAATCTTCATTTTATCCTTACTACATCAGCTATACAGGGTGTGTTTTTTTTAATAATCTTTTTTAATTCATATTATGTCATTGGTTCCTTATACGTTTCTAGTCTCGTTCTCACTCGATTTTAGAACTTTATTGGTGGGTGACCATGAGTATTTAAAGTCTTTTTAATATAGTATTCATGAATTTATTTTAAAAATTAAATAAACTTTTACATAAATTTTTTAACCAAGCATCGTGAAAAAAAAAGAGTAGATAGAAACATTTTTTTTAATTGTTAATTATCATCTTAATTCAAATAGTTTACAATCAAATATGGTTGTAGTTATTGAAATTTCAAATAAAACGATGAATTGTTATAAATATAAATAATTTTCTAATTATAATCTAAAGTTCAAATGGATTAAACCAAAAATAATTATAATTTAAACGTAAAAATAGGCAACAAAAAATTTGAAAATCACTTGTCAACACTTAAAGAAGATGAAACTTTTTTATATAATATAATAAATAATAAATAATATATAGATTGAGCTAGATTCTTTAAGGCACCTTTTTTTTTGGGGTGAGGTATAGTGGAGTGAGGGAAGACAACCCTCTCAATTAATGGGAGTTTTTTATTAAAAAAAAAAATTATGGTAACCCCCTCTCCATTATTTAAATTAGTGTGGTACCCGTCCAACTTTTGGCATGCCCTTTTGGGACATTTGAAATCGGATATGGGATACATAAGAATAGTGCTTGTTACTAATTTAATAAGAACTTCTCTATTGACCTAAGAGAACACTCCTTATTTTCTTTTCTTACACTTTGATATGTACTTCATTACAAACAAAAGTTAGTGCTTCCGTATTAGATCTACCCCTGATGATTGGCAACTTCTTGGTTCCACATATGAAAATAATTACGAGTACAAGTGTGCAGAATTATTTTTAATTTCTATTTGGTTATCACCCCACTATCTATTATTCATTTCCAATTTCACAACTTTGTTTCTTTAATGCCTTTGAAAGTCCCATGAAATAATCTTTGTATTTTTATCACCACATGACAATCATTGTGCTCTTAATCTTTGTGCCCCAAGCATTGTTCCTTCTTATCCCATAATTCTTCTATATTAAACTAAAAAATGTTGCTAGATTATGTTTCAAGCCTATAACCCTATTGACATCAACTAACAAGATTTAAAATTCTATATGTTATAATATTTTGACTAACACCGACTTATGTAATAATGTATTCTTTTTCTTCAATCAAGTGGTCCTTGAATTTCCGTAAACAGATTCATTTTATAGAAGCATGGCTCATTCCATCCTATATAATGAAAGAAATATTAAAATTTTTAAATTAAGATAGATGTTATAAAAATAAGAAAAATAAAAATGAACATAAGATGTATACCAATTTGTTATTAGTATCATTTCCCCTCATTTGGTAGATTAATTGTATCTAGGCATTGTCCATGAAAGGACTACTTTGACTTTTGACTCTCCAATTTTTTTTTTTCCTGTGGGTGATATCTTTTAATGTACCATAACTTGTAGGGATACCTATTAAGGTAATAAAAGAAAAAGAGAATAATACAACATTTGTAGTCAAAATGTTGAAACAGTTCAAATTACACAGTGAGGTGAAAAGAAACTAAGAACTTTAATCGTACCTTTTGAAAATGTTGCTTTCACACTATGTTATAAAAATAATATATGTAAGGATATATAAAAAGAAATAGGAGATTTCAAATTCAAATCTTGAAACCAAATAAAATCATTAAAAATAATTTTAATTGAAGGAATTATGTGAATGAAATGAAATGTAACAAAAAGAAAGTCAATCAATAATCAATTTATATTAATTGAAATGTTAGTGTAATATTACAAGTTTAAAACACTTTTATTTGAAATATGGACTTTTAGAAATGGTATAGTAATTGATATGGATTCAATCAATTAAGGCACTTTTAGAAATATTATTTAAAACGTACAAGTTTTATTTTAAATATATGTTATTATGATCAGTATGGATTGAATCAATTGCAGTACGATGGGATCAATCTAAATTTATTAGAAATAACGTTTTCTTAATAATGTAAAGCATTTAATTGTAATTATAAGGGAATTTCAAATAAAAGAATCAATAATTATAAAAAATATATCAATCAACATAAATATAAAGGGATTAGTCCAAATATCAAGGGTTTTCTAATATAATTATAATTAAGGGGATCGAAAATATAAAATATTCAATTCACATTATTTTTTTTATTATCATCTAATTTTTTTTAATGAATTAAATCAAATATTAAATAAGAAAACATAATGGAAAATTTCATAAAGCATCACTTGTCAATATTTTGAGCAGCCACATGTCAATATTTGAGGGAGACAGAACTATTTCTTTTTATATATAATATATAATAGATGAATGCTGCAATGTCCCTTGGCGCAAAACCAACAAAAAAAAAGCCACAATGTCACTAATGGAATGGATGAGCAAAAAGGATCAACTTTTCAATATTTGGAAAAAGACAAAAATATATTTTTGATTTTTTTATTTTATCTTATATTTTACTTTCATTTTTTATTTTATTTTGTTTTAATTTGACTCTTTGATTATATTTGAGATTTCTTTTTATCTTTTAATTATGTTTTGTTCTAATTTAATTATTTAATATTACTTAAGATCTCACTTTAGTCTTTTAAATTTAGTTTCTTATAATTTGATCCCTTAATTTTATATGAAATTTCATTTTTGTTCCTTAATTTTATTTTATTCTAATTTAGTTATTTGACTTCAAAAAACTACTCAAATATTTATTTCTCTTGAATACTATTAATATACTTATCAAACAAATCTTATATGACTTTTTGATGGCTTAGTTTTGATATCCTTTTGCTAGCTTGGATTTGTCAATTATAATATCTCACTCAATCACTACCAAAATGCTGCATTTTGTCAATCTAAAATAATATATGCTTTTTTTTAATTAATCATAAAATATCTCTCTAAACCCTAAGCCTTACCAACATCTTTTGGTATTAGTGGGACTTTTAATGAGTTAGCAAAAGGCTTTCAGTTTATTTAATTTCTGAAAAAGACATTCAGGTTGGAGATTAATAATTCTATTTCAACAGGAAAGCCATAATGAATAAAATGTAAATTTTAGTGTTGATAGAGGAAGGTATCATGATGATAGGATAAAAGATTATCAAAGTTAAGCCAACAAAGAGCTATGTAAAACTTGTTTGCTAGGCATCTTGATGATGTTAAAGTAAAAAAACATTCAAGTGGTTTTTGTAAATTAAATTAAAACAAAGTGTAATAAAAAGATAAAAGTCAAATACAAAGTAAAATTAAGGGACAAAACTAAAGTCTAAGATAAAGTTAAAAATATTAAATTAAAATAAAATAAAACTAATAAATGAAAGTGAAATTTGAAATAAAATTAATTGATTAAAAGTATATTCTTGCTGCAAAAAAAATAGAGTCAATTAATAAAGGAAATAAAAAATTATAAGTAACACAACTACTTCTAAACTTTTAAGGGATTAAGAAATGGTGTGAGGTGGATTGGGATTGGTTGTTATTGCCTTTTAAACATTTAAACAATGGTGATGATACTTAACTCACACCACTCCCAACCTATTTTCTCTCAAGGGATAAATATAATTTAGAAAAATAATTGCCTTTTTTTCGTTGTTTATGTTCTAACTATCTTAAATGACAATGGCTAAAATATTCGTATTTAGGTGTAATTTCTCTTAATAAAATGAAAAAGCAAGAGTAGATACTTTGTGATGCAAAATGAGAAAATAATAAAAATACTATTATTAATTATTTATAAATTATGGGTTAAAGATAAATATAATAAATAATATTTTATTATGATTAGTATTAGCTTTATTAGTTATTGTGTTATGTTTAGTTTTTTTTTGTTAAGCTTTAATAATTATCTTTTTATTAGGTTTATAATTTAATATTATATTTTATTATTAGAATTTATCTTTTATTATGATTAGAATTTATTATTAGTAATTATCTCATAGACTATACATATAGTCAATAGGATTTAAGATTATGTACTTTGTTATTGATTGAATAATAAAAAATATTTCACAATTCTGTATTTCTCTCTCCCTTCTTCCTCTTCTCTCTTTTTCTATTATCTCTCCTCTTTCATCTAACTTCTCTCATTTTCTTCTAATATCTCTCCCTTCTTCTATTTTTTCTTTTTCATCTCCCCTTATCTCATATTTCTCTCTACTCTTTTTCTTATCCATGTTACATCACTTTGATATTTTAAATTAAAAAAATATCTTAAGCATATACAAGAAAAGTAAAAACATAAGTCATACTTGAAGGTATACCGAAGTTATTTATAAGAAAATATTTAAGAGTAAGATAGTATTTATTGAGATTGGTTGATTGTTATTATAGACTACATGATCCTCCTTAATTGGATTTGAGCTTAGTGAAGATAAGAACATATCCTAACAATTAAGAGATTCTCAAATTATATAGTTTTGAACAATTATTTTACTTGAAGTGATTAGATAAAGTTGGGTTCACGTTGTTACAGTACACTTCGGATGAATTAGGCTTGTCCCAACGTAACAAGATCAACCCAAACTAACAAACTAGATCTTAAGTCCAAAATCTCCCCCCATGACATGTCTACCCTTTTAATAAATGATTTATGATTACTTGGCAGTTAATGTTGAAGGGCAAAGGTGTTCAAAATTGGTCTTTCATAACTGGATCAATCTAAAACAACAAAAGATTGATCAAACAAATTGTTTTTAACTAATTTTATTTTCTTTTATTTTTTACATTTCATTTCGATTTTAGGTTTGAGTATATTTTATTTAAAGAGTAAATTATGCTAATTCTCTTGAGATTTGGTTAACTTACAATATTTTTCTTATTTTAGAAATTACAATCACTCCTTTGCCATTTTGATTTATATTGGAGAATCCTTCTTTTAAATCTATTTTAATTTTTTATAAAACATTAAATTTATTTTTAATATATGATGGAAAAAATAGTTAAGTTGATGTTAAATTCTAATATATGATTATGATTTTATTTTTAATATAGCAGTGAAAATGAATAAATAATTTTATTTTTTAAAAAATATTTATTTTATAGAAAGTTAACTCAATTGACAACAAAAAAAATAGAGGAAATTGAATGTAATTTTTAGAATAAAAAATATTAAATATAATTTAGTCAAATTTTATTAAAAAACGTAATTTCCTCTTATTTAAAATGGTAGTTTTTTAAATTGCGTGGAACAAAATGAAAAAAAAAGTCACGGAACTTTACAAAAAAAATTAGAATGGATTAGAGTCATAGAGAGTTAAATGGGTACCCATCCAAAAGTTAAATGGGTACCCATCCGCACCGAAATCACCCAAACCCGTGGATTTGCCACCGAAACCCCAAAACCCCTGGAGTTGCTCAAGTGAAACATGGTTCAACCTTGAATCATCGCAATCCGCCAAGTCCTTCGTCTCTGCATAACTGAAGAAGCTTCGAAGCTCCCCAGAAATGATGCCCAAAAAACCCTAATCAAACAATCTTGGAGATGAATGTTCATAAACACTAACCCCTAATTCTCAAAGGCCGTTCAGAATGATAGATGGTGGTGATCATGCAGCAGCAGCAGAATCCCTCTGCACTGGTGCCACAGCTCAACAACAATCCTCAGTCCTCCTCTGCCACCACCACCGCCTCCCTTAGGTCACCGCCTTCTGCAACACCACCAACCCAGTCCCAGTTATCTTCCTCACTCCCTCTTGCTCCACTCTCCACTCCCCTCCGCCAAACTCTTCTGCCGTCACTGCCATCCGATCATGCAATTGGACCGGTGGTGCCCATAACCGCGACGCACCCATCCGGTGAGCCCGCTTTGACAGTGCCACCCGCCTGCCCGTTGCCTAGAGTGCGGCTGTCGGATATTGCCCAGTATGATGGAGCTCCAGCAGGGTCTTATGTCAGAGCAGTGGAAACACTCTCTGGGTCTTTGATGAGGCATAATGCAGCGTTGATCGAATTGGGGAGCGATGATACTGCTCTGATGAGGTGCGGATTGGAAGGTTCGAGATTGTTCTTTCGGAGCAGGGCCCATCTGGTTGGCGGCAAGGGAAACCGTGGGGTTCACATGTACAGGGCAGGAAGGTATGGACTAACATAATTCTCTCTTAGTTATTAATTTAAATGTGAAATTTGTCAATTTTTTTCTTTCTTTCTTAGTTTAATTATAGTAGAAACCCACTCCGTTTATAGAACCTGGAATCTTAGCGCATTGCTCGTTAGTGGTATCCATTTCATTTGACTCATGGACAATGAATGGTCAGTCTGATCTTTTTTTCTCCCCTGCCTCTGATATCATCCCTTGCTAGTAAAGATTCTTGTTGTCCTTGAGATAGTAATCCCACAAGCACTTGTGGTCTTACCTGTTAGTGATATTGATTTCTGAACTGATCATATGTGTAGTTTTATTCTCTAAATCTTAACTATGCTTCCTTGGCGTTTTGTTGCTTTTGCTCCAAAGTCTTGATGTGGTGTTACTAAGATGCGATTCAAATGAGAGCATATTGGTAACCTTAAGATTTTTTTTTTGGGGGGGGGGTGTGGATGAGCATCCTCAGGGCAGCTTGCGTGTCAACTAAGGCGTATTAGGTTCCTCCTTGGTTGATTTTAAGGGCACACACCCTACCACAGCCTAGTGCATTTAGGAGGATAAATTCTCCTAGGTGCTGACCCCAAGGTTTGAGCCTGAGCAACGTAAGTAGGGAGCACACCTCCTTAATCACTTGGCCAATCCCTTGGGGTTTAAGGATCAATAGGTTTTTAAAAGAGTATAATGTACAACACCAACAATTGATTAGTTTTTTCCTATTAAAAGAGGAATTGATTCTCTATGTATTGAGGAAACACAGTGCAATGATGCAGGAAAAACTCAATAGTGTGTTCCTATAATTTTCTTTATCTAGCTAAAAGCAGAACTGCATCACTTTAAAAATTTCAAGTGAAACTTATTCCTGATGTAAATTGTTTTCATTTCTTGCTTTATACCTTGGTCATTAGTGTTTTAGTGTCAGGGAGTTATGCATCTGTTTTTCATATTTTTATCTTTACGCATCTTTATCTGACACGGGGAAACACCTTTCTTGTCTAGAAAATATCTTTTTTTTCTTTGTTTTTTTCCGTTGTTTATTTCCTGGTGCAGTGGGGAGGGGAGTGGCATATTTCATGGATTTTTCCAATTATTTAAACTTTATTTGATGCTTTAGACATCATTAATTTGGGCTGGATGATGTTTTGCTACCATTGCTACTGTCATTTCTATAATATTTCTGCATGATCTGTTTTAGGGCTTTGGAAGACTGGGATTCATCTCCCCCATGCATGGCTGATATTTTTAGGTGCATGGGAAAGGCAGCTCGTTCTGCTTTGTGTGCCATTGCAAGGCATCTCCGTCTTCGAAGCGAGTAAGGATGGTCATGGTGGATCTTCTTTCTAGTTTACTTGTATCCTATTTCTGATTTTAATTTATTTCAATAAAGTGTTTACGAAAAGTTACTTGGTGCAGTGTTTTTAACCATTTGCTAGATGATACCCCATTGCCCGCTAATGAGGTGTCCTCATCAGTTCTTGTTGCAACCTACGCACATGCTTCTTTGCCAAATGGCAAAGGTGCTATTGGAGGTGGTAAGCCAACCGTGAATGGTGAAGTTGAGAAGGGTTTGTTGACATTGATATCTTCAGACACTGCTGGTCTTCAGGTGTTTTTTTAGTTATTTAATGTAAAAGCTGAGGGTTCAAGTGTGTTCTAGTTCACTTTTTTTTTTGGTTCAAAAGGCTGCTCATCACTTCTAGTTCATAAAGTTGTGTGCTAGTAATTGAATAATCACTGAATATTCTGTATTTTTCTTTAGGTATGTGATCCCAATGGCCGCTGGTATCTGGCAGATAGTGGGTCTGGTCCTGGGGATCTTTTGCTGCTTACAGGCAAGGCACTTAGCCAAGCCACTGCAGGCCTTCGTCCGGCTACATCATATAGAGCTTCTCCTGATTATTATCTAGGCACTAACAGTGGAGGAAGGTGCAAAATATATTTTTTTTATGCTTTTCTTGTTGCTGTGATATATTAGATTTTGAATCAAATTATGATTGTTACAAATTAAATTTCAAGCAATTTATTTGGGATTTCCATTGAGCTTTGTGATTGTAGGACATCTCTTGCATTTAGACTCATGCCACAGGGCAATGCTATATTGGATTGTTCTCCAATTGCAGCAGCTGGCCATGTTATTCCCCAAAGCTATGTTCCAATATCTGTAAGCCAGTTTATGGATGACCTTTCTGCTGAAGAAGAAGTAATAGGCAGCCGGTCTTATAATACTTATGTAAGATCTCATTCCTAATATCTAGTCTTCAATGGGTATTCTACTAAACTAAGTTTTACTGATTATTATTTTATATGTGTAGCATAATTGGCAAATCATGATACATATCGCAAATCAAAAAGCATATTTCTGAATTATGAATTATATTGAATCATAAGATTTGGTAACGGGTTGGAAAATAGCTTGAAATATAAAATTTAAAATATGTATATACATATAGGATGAACAAACTCAAGATAGTAAATTTAACCCAAGGATTGACAAAAGTACTCAACCATAAGTCACAGATGAACTCATATGTCATAAATTCATAAGTAACTAGTCTTGAAATGATCTCAAGTAATATCCTTCTTTATAGGAGTCATAGTCAACACTTAACAACAAAGCAACACTGCCTCACTTACTCACAGTTCCAGAAAAACAACATTGTTGTCAATGGCGGCCGCGATTATTGCCAAGTCGAAATGACATGGCGGCAAAGAGGGGCCCTGCCTTAAAACCTCCGTGGTGTGGTGTCCTTAGTTTGGCAGTGCTATTGTGTTTGGCATCTGTCATGGGTTTGGCAGCTGTTGATAATGTTGCTATGCCATCCACTTCAGTGAAAGTTCTGCACATTTCAGCTCTTTTTTCTCACATCAGCCAATGGGGTTGGGATTTTAAAGTTTAAGAGGCATAAGGGTCATTCAGCTTTATCCATGTGAAAATAAAACAATAAAGACCAAAAATCTAAATAATGCTGAACAAACTTTACAAACTTATACAGCGCTGCATCTTCTGGCCTGGTAGGGCACCTTTATTGATTATCATCTTTCTTAAAATCAGTACAGAACATCTGGTAATAATCTTTGAGATACTTTTCATCCAATATCAGGCTCAGATTCTTTGGTCCTTTTCCACTTTCTTCTCAAATTGCTGATAGACATGCTTTTTCTTTTTGTGTAGGTTCTTGGTTTTACCTTGATATTATTTTTGTGACTTCTGATGATTAATATGTTTAAACCTCTTATTCACTGTTTTATAGTTGTATTTAATTAATCTTTCATTATTTCAAAAATTGCCACTCTAGCAGTCACCAAATGCCATCGTAATTTTGAGGCTTCCCACCACTGGCCATTATATGCTGTAGAAAAGTTAGAGAATAATTGCTTTGATACTTCTTATTAACTGCCGAACAGCCAAGATACATAAATAGGTTCTGAGTGTTAGGTGATAATGTCCAGGAAGGAAAGAGAGTGTCCAAAAATATTAAAATAATATTAACTTATCCTAATGGAACTGACCAATAAAAGGCCTAATAATAAAATAAAAGTACAAAACTTAATAAAACAGAATAAAATAGCTGCATATCATCAAAATTGAAAAAGCTTCTAACGTGCTAAAGAGCACATGGTGATGACCAACATACACCATTGACAACATTGCAGAAACATTGATGTCTAACAAGTAGAGGACTCACCTACAAAGTTAAAAGGCTGAGGCACAAATCATTAGATTCTGTAGGGAGAAGTTTAACTTGCTGGGAAAGAGTTTGGAGTTGCAAAGCCATCCCAGATTCTGGTGGCAGAGGCATTGTGGGCAAAATTTTTTTAATGCCTTTGATACTGTTACAATCAAACTCAATAGCCTTTGTAAATTTTTTTAAACCTGAATGACTTCACAACTTCTCATGTGTCAGTTTAGGTTTCTGTTAAAAAATTTAGAAAAAAAAAAACACATGAATTTTTTTTTTAAAATAATAGCTGGCTTGCAATGGACCCAACTTTGCAACTTGGATGGTATCCAATTTACACTTTTCTGATCTGCGGAATTACCTAGCACAAATTCATGCGATTCTGTTACTGGGTTGCCTCTGAATCAGCCATTGATTTGTATTGTTGGATTTGTGACTTGTAGTAAATTTTGGCAATGATGATATGTAGTTTCTTTGTAAGCTTGTTGGGTTCAGAGGATCTGGTTTGTGCCATTGAGGCCAGCCATTCAGATATATATATATATATATATATTGGCTTTTTAAATAACTGTCATGCCTAACAGCTCTCTTGTATTTAATGGCTTTAAAATTTTTGTACACCTTCCTTTCAGTAAAAAAATTTTCTGTCATTTAGGGGAAAACTTATTCATTTTTAACTCACAGGTTGCTGGAAACAATGTGAATAAGGAACAATCATTGAGAAGTGTTCTATCAGATCCTTTGTCGTAAGTTTAATTTCAAATCTTGACTTAGCTGTTTGTCCCTAAAGTGTCTATGAATTTCAAATCTTGACTTACAAATTCTATGAATTTATCCCTGAAGTGTCTTGCACTGTCTTATCCAACTCTGATCACGAAAAGTCAACTACATCATAAGAATTGATGAGAAAGGAAAAGTAAAGGACATTTTCTCTTTTGAGAAAACCTATAGGGTGGGGATCAATTGACATTGGTTTAGAACAAAATTCACCATTAGTTAACAAATTTCATTTGTAGATCATGCTCAAATTTTCATCTTAATAAAAAATTATTTTGTAGTTCGTCATTGTATCATAAGATCAATGAATAATATACTTTTCAAATGTACTGTTAATCCCCTTCTGAAGTCCATGGTCCCCGCTCCAGTTAAGTCTTTCATGATTTGTTGCAGGTTTGCAGACCGTACAAAGCTCTCTTTTCTACTGTTTATGTTATGTGTTTCTCTGATTCTGAGACTAGCAGGCACTTACTTTTATACTGTCCAGTTGCTAGATATTTGTGGTGCTGACTTTTTGGTATTTTTGGTAAATACTGGATTTGTCCAGAGAGTTTGAATCAATTTCTCATATGATAATTTTATAGGTTTTGAGGGAAATGAAACAGCAGCGTTCTTTTGTGGTGTGTAATCTTTGCTATTATTTGGTGCCTATGATTAGAGAGGGATGCCAGAATTTTCTAGGATAATTTTTTCAGATAAAGTGTTACTTAGTTTCTTTGTGGTGCTCAGCTAAGGGTTTTTTACAAGGGCCTCTTTGTTGGATATGAAGAGAGATTGGCAAACTTTGCTTACTTCATGTATTTTTTTCGTTTATGCTGGTTTTCTTAAGGAGGATATCTAATCCTCGTCACTTCTACTACTTGCTTTCTCTAACAAATTTTCTTCTTTTATAGGAACTTTTTGGTTCTAAAAAATATCAACTACTTGACCAAGTACTTTTAATTTCCAAGTTTTCTACTAAAATTTGGTATGCGACATCATGATAATTACGAATAGTTTAACAGTCAGATTAAGGATAATCAATCTCTATAATCAATTATTTGATGGTGGTAGTGTCAGTTGATCCCCACCCGGACATAAAAGATACTGCTATATTTTGCCTTGAATGTCCTATTTTAATTGCAGAAATACATTACACTATGCTGTTAAATCATATTTTATTCAATTCATTAGAGTCTGCATTATTACTTCATGTTATCTGATCTGAAATCCTTTACTTGGTGCTCCTTTCTTTGATTTCTTGTAACCCATATGTGTAGGAAATTAGAATTTACATGCTGTATATATTAATGGAAATATAAATCAATGTCTTTGCTTTATCTATGTTCAGTTGCTAGTGTGCAATTGCTCCATGCAAGTGGTTCTGAATTCCACTCATTACAGAATAGGAACTTCCTCTCTCTGCATCTCTTATGCTATGCAGGAAGTAGTGCCTTTTATGATTCTTTGAGGATAGTAGCAGTTGTTATCTTGTATGAATGGCTGTAGTGCTTGTGCCAGATGTTTGTTTATGTCATTCTTTCTGAGCCAGATTTAGTATTGCCTAATATTCTAGATTTTATCTTTTTGATTGAAAGAATATTTTAATTAATATATTAAACTCAGTAAATTTTATTAGCTTCCTATATGCTGGGTCATGATGCTCTTGATGGAATTTATGTAAATCTTAACCATTACTAATGTAGAGTTGGAAAATATAAGTCTTTGAATTGGATTTTCCAGGAACTTCGCTTGAAATTAACGGTTGATCTATGTAGCCTTCAAACGCTAACTGCAATATTGGCAAATTTTTGTATTAATCTTTTCTGTGTATGCATGAAAAGGCTTTTCTTTCTTTTTCTTTCCCCAAGATTACAATAGAAAAATACATATTTTAGCATGTACTAAGATCCTGCTGTGTTCTGATATATCTATGGCTTTCCTCTTTCAATCTTTATACTAGTGGCACATTCCTTGAAGATGCCATGCTTGTGTCATGTGGGCATTCATTTGGTGGTCTCATGCTGAGGAGAGTCATTGAAACTGTAAGTAGGATTTCTATCTTATCAAAACTATTGAGTCTTGTTATGCATATAGGTTACATGTCTGCATTAAGAAATGTTGGCTCACAGCTGATGAAAATGACAGTTGTGTCTGAAGCATAAGTGGACACAGGACAACCTATTAGAGACCAGTGTGTAAAGTTATATGAATTTTTGGTTGCAGAAAATTTGATGGCAGCAGGAAAGTAAGGATTTTGACCGATAGGTTTAGAATTATTTGGAGGCCTAGGAGATCAGGAAACTGTAGATATTGAAGGCGTGTTTATTGTACAGAAGAAAGATGAAAGGGTTATTATGGCGAATGGAATATTGGCTAAACATTAGACTTCACGTTGGGATGTGAACAATATTGTGAGGCGATTATGAATTTGATGTATTGAGGGCTGATTGAAGGACCGATATTTTGATTCTTCTTTTGATAAGAAGAATTTAAGAGAAAGAGTAGTGCAGAGAAGAAGGATTAGAAATTCTCTTACAACAATATGCAGGGAAGAAAAGAAGGAAAGAAATAAAGGAAAATACATTAGCTTAAAAGAGCTCTCTAATCCCTCTGTTAATCCATATGAGAAACCTCCTTAAATAGCCATGAAGTGAAGCCCATAGATAAGCCGAAAAAACTACTCTATCCCGCCCAAAGAAGGTGTGAAGGGAAATATCTCTGGTTAAAAACTTGCATTTTGTTCCATCCATGAACACCATACTGTGCTATCTTATGCTTCTTATTTGCTACCAAAACCTCTAACCTGCATCAATAAAAAATGATCTTAAAAACTCTCATTTCATTCCATCCATAAATACCACACTACCAAATGATCCGACGTTCCTTGTTGCAGTTAAAGCCTTGAAGTTGTTCTTATTTTAGCCACCAAAAAAAAAAAAACAGAAAAAGAAAAAAGAAAAACCCTAGTTTTGTTCCTTCCATATACAGCACACTGCCAAAGGATCTTACTTTTCTTGTTGCTACCAAAGGCTTTAAAGAGGATCAATAAAAAAAATGATCTAAAATTGTACAACACCCCCCCCCCCCAAAAGAGAGAGAGAGAGAGAAAGGACAGTAGGAGGCTGGACTATCCCACTGTTCATAAAAAATGCCAAAAAATCTATCCCAGAGCTACCATGCAGCTACAATACATAAAAAGAAGACTGTTTGTCTTTGAACTCTGGTTGCGCGTAGCACAAACATTTGGAGAAACAGCCATATAAAACTTATAAGTACGAAGCACATCAGTTGAATCATTTTTCTTGAGTCCTGCATTCCAAACAGAAGTGTTTACTCCTTATCTTAGGGAGAATTTTAGCCTACTAGAAAGACTTGGACCCCAAAAAAGGGGAAAAAAAAAGGTTTGTACATTTGGATTACATATCAGAAATTGGAGGAAAGATTCACAAGTATAAAAGCATAAGGAATCTTGATTCCAAAATCCCTATCCTTCTATCTTGCAGAAACAAACACAGAAAAAACGAAGGATGTTCAATGACAAAACAAGACATCAAAAAGTCCCACGATATATTCTCCATCCTCTCAGCTATGCCTATAGGGATCCTGAACAAGGAGAGATAGTAAATAGGTATGTTGGATAAGGAAGGTTGGAAAAGTGACTCAATGGCCAAAGAAAGTCAGGCACCCTTCAAATTACTAAATGTCTTTGCTATCTTCTGAATCATAGGATCCCAAAAAGGAGAAACATGTGTGTTAAAGCCCCCCTTCCCAAAAAATGAAAGATGAACAACCAAATAAGTATGGGCCTACTTCTCTCTCTTTTTTTTTGGGGGGGGGGTATTGTGAAACAGCACAACCAGCCATCTCAGCTATACCGCTGGCAACATTATCTTCAACATTGATTTATGCCAACACATGCATAGAGAGATTAATCATTAATGCAGAGGCCAGAAACCACCTCATAGACTTGAAGCAAGGACTATGCATGCAAGAAGTTAGTCTTATCTGGAGGAAGAAAAAGAGTAATGTCATTAACAAATGGCAAGTGCAAGACTTCTACCACTCTGCTCTAACCCAACAACTGGGTTTTGCACAACCCTTGCTCAAACTTCTATCAAAGATACAGCTCAAAGCATCCACAAGAAGGGTGAACAAAGGAGTCAAAGGATCACCTTGCAAAACTTCTTGTTGACCTCTAAACCAATACTTTGGCTCACCATTGATAATTACAGAGAACACGCCAGAATAAAGATTGTCTCTAATCCAATTTCTCCACCTGTACCCAAAGGCCTTTATGATGAAGAACCTTATCCAAGAATCGCCAATTAACCTATTTTAAATTTCAATTATGACTAGAATCACCAAAGGAAAAAAAAAATTAATGACACGTTATTTGGTCTGATGCAAAATTTTAGTAAAAGGACCTAGGAAAGTATATTTTCTTTTCTTAAATTACGAACATGATAGTTGGTGCTGCTTGGAGCATATTTGTTGGACAAATCTGAGGGACAAGATTCCCTTATATACCCTGTACAGCAAATTCTTGGCCTTGAAACATACAATAACTACATTTGCAATTAAATCTGATACTCCTTGTGCAAGTCCAAAAATTCATTAGGTACAGACCAGCATAAGATTCTTCTGGGGCCTATTAATATCAGCTGAGTTCATTCAGTTCCCTGAATCTAGGCCCTATTTTCTCCACCTGAACTGTTGGAGTTCCATTCCATGCATACTGTAAATTTCCAGTTAATTTTCGTACTTCTTTTAATCCATGTATCAGTCTCCTTATTTTGGTTGTACTTGTTTTGTCTCATTTGTATTACCTTTCTACTATGGAATTATAACTTTTAGATGGGGGAGACAAGAATCATAATTACAATTATTGTTTCCGTCACAGTCAAGATGTACTCTCTGCAATGCAGATATTGAGACCAGTTCTTTGATCCCTAATTTTGGTATCTCCCATTTCCTCATTATTTTTACTCTTTGTTTATTCAATCTCCACACACTGCTATAGATCCCTTATTCCTGCTTGGTCATGCTACATCTTTTCTGATGCAATTTGTTTCTTGTTATCATTTAATTTTGTTTTGGTTAATTTTAACTTAATCTTGACATAGACTGATTTCCTCCACAGCTCTAAGAGCTGCAGCCACAGCAGTCAAGCATGAGGATGATCGAAGGTTATTTCATAATGCTTTTCTCCGAAAGCGCCGAAAAGAAATGGGCGATCAAACGGATTCATTGAGAAGAACAAACAGGGTATATCACATAACTAGCTTGCAATTATTGTTTTTTGGAATCTTAGCATATTGTCTATGAAAGAAAATTTGTGACAAATGTCATTTTCTCTTCAAGTTAAATATTGCTCCTGTTTGTGAAATGAGCAGCAATTAAAAAAAGTATGTTAGTTTGTTTCACTACAATTACTTAAATGATGACAAGTCTATAGCTCAAAATTCGAAATCCAAAATCAAATTGTGAATAAATTGATTTACTTAGAAAGTTCCTGCAAGACTCTATTCTTTCTTGTTTACAAAAATATTGCCCAACTTTTGTTAGTTCTGCTTAAATAAGAACTAAAGGCCTCGTTTCTTGAAAACTCTGGATTTGAGATTCAAATGTAAGGGCACTTTTCTGTTTGAGGCTCTTTACATTTAGGTTAAATTTTAATACTGCTGATAATATGCTGCAATCTTTGAGTGCAGAAATTACTAGTTCACATATTCTGTTGAGGGAAGAAGTTGCATTAATATGCTTAGAAGTTCTCAACTTATACATCAAAATTTGACAATGTTGGTTATGTCTTTTTCTCATGAAGGGGAAATCTTAAGGCAATTGAATTCTGATAATCCTTTTCCATTAGAGATTTGCCTTGTGAACATGCCAGAACAGGGAAAAAATTTTCCTGCAAGAATTATAATTGAGGGATATTTTATGTATTTAATCATTGTGAATTGGTGATTACAATCTGAATTAATATGTGCTGTTGTTTTGGACTTAAAATGTTTATGAATTTATATAGGGGCTAGTTAATAAACTTAAGGGATTGTAGATAGCAATATGTGGGGTTTTATGGCTCTAGAAATTTTAACTTAGGACAAAAGGAATTAAAAAAAAAAACCCTTCTCTGTAACATAACATAAAATCTGTGTGTGTGTGTGCTTGATTGTTCAGATGCCTCTATTCAGGAGTCAGTTTATATGGGTGTTGTATTTGTGGGATTTGAGATAGAAGCAAGATAGTGTATGATTTGCTTTTAATGGTTATAAGCATGTTAAAAAGTAAGCTTTCAGTCGGATAGTCTCCTGAGAATTGCAAAGGACCTCTAAAATTTTTTCAAAACTGCTATTTATTATTTTCACTTGCATGGGTATTAAAGTGGTAGTGTTGCGTATATTATCAGCATTCATTTACAATTTGGCATATGCCTTCTGAGTAAACAATTTCCTAATAAAGTAACGATTAATTTTCCAGCAGAGAAACTAATGCACATTTAACTTGATTCTTCAGGAAAATGGAGATGTTACTGGCGATGATGGACTCCACCGGGGAGTGCAGTATCCATTTTCAGTAAATGAGAAGGTGATAATTAAGGTGGGATGTTTATTTGTTTAATTTTTTATGATGTCAATTGTGGGCTATCCACTGTGTCAGATGGTCTGAGAAAATGTGGATAAATTTCCAATTTCTACAGGGTAATAGGAGGACACCAGAAAAATTTGTTGGCAAAGAAGCTGTCATTACATCTCAGTGTCTGAATGGCTGGTGAGTTAGAAAGAATTAACTCGTTAAATTTACATTTATGCTCTTAAAATATTTATGTGCAAGTTTCCCATTTCGGTAAAAATATTAGGTATCAGGAGACAATCATCTTGTACATAACTAGGCAGCATTTCTTGTGCTAAGGCAACTTTCCATTTGAGGTCTTCGATTAACAGGATGGAAAGTTCTGTGTTTTTGGTATTATATGGTTATACCAGATGTGGAAGTCAGTGTAAAATGAGAAGGGAAAATTGATCAAAAGAACTTGATTCATGGGCTAGAATCCTAGGATAGAATGGGATGTTTACGTAGCTTGCTTGTTGTGGCTTAAATTCTTAAGATTTGTGTGAAAGCAAAAACCATGCTTTTTTAAATGACTGCATTCTAAAATAAAGTTACATTTTGTGGTTTTATTTTTTTGGGGGGGGGGGGGGGGGGGAGGTGGTTGTGGAGATGATAGAGTGGGAGAATGAGAAAATATTTTAAAAGAAGCTGATTCTTGGTTCAGAATCTTAGATGAATTAATTTATTTACTTGGCCTCCTCTTTGGCTGGTTGAAGTTCTTAAGATTCATGTGAAAGCAAATACTGCGTTTTTCAACATTCCAAAATAAAGTTACGTGGGGTTGGAGGGAGACTGGAGAGATCCACAGTGAAGTGGGGAACTCAAATTAACTTTTCTTATTGTTTTTTTTTTTAAATTACTGTTACTATCATTATCTATTGTGTTATTGGGACGGTATGTGTACCTGTCACGGGCTGGAATAGGTTGTGCCAGAACTCTATAGTCTTCTTGTGTTGGACTTTAGGCCCAACTTAATTTAGGCTCATCATTAGAGGCTAGTTGATGGCCCTAGTCCATGGTAAAGCTTGGACTTAGCCTATGTCTATTTGCATATAAATATAATTTTGCCCAAATTTGATAAAAGACCTACGCTGAGTGAATTTGACAGTATGTACAAAAAAATAGCATTTTTTGCAAATAATTTTAAAAAAAATCAATTTGTAGTCAATTTAGTATCACCTTCATAAGTAAGGGCAATTGTGACTACTACTAGATTGTGCCAAATATATACCCATAGAGTGGCTTAGCCCACGAACATCACGGGCGCCAAGGAGGAGTAGATGGTCTATGGTGATTTTCAACACATGCATTCTGCATGATAAATTTGGGAAATGTATCATAATTCTTTTAAATATGCTCTTGAATGTTGCTGTATATGCATATAATGAAGCGTAATACATGCTGACATAAAATGTCATTCATGCAGGTACTTGCTCAAGATTATCGGAACTGGGGAGAATGTGCGCCTGCAGTACCGTTCTCTTAGGAAGCTATTGAACTCACCAGTGATAGAGGATCAGTCACAGCCAATTCAAAATAGCAGCTCTTAAAATATCTCTTTTTTCTGCGTTCTTTCTTCCTCTCATTCTTCAACAAGAAAAGACAACTTTGTAGTCCTAATCCCTGATGGTATATATAATTAAAAGTTGAGTTGTCCGATTTCTGTTAGCGAGCATGTAACTTATCTAGTGTATCAGAAGAGGTGATTTGTGCGGATGCCAATGCTAGCATTTTTGACATCTTGACTTACTGTAAAGAGAAGGCAAAGCTGGTTTAGATGGCATGTAAATTGTACGCATCAATAACTGAAATGGATCATAAATTCTATTATTTTTTCCCCATAATTGAGTTTTGTTAACATTCTTTGGCTGTACTTGTGTATTGGCTAGCCAACTTTATCCTCCAACTCCGGTGGGGGTTCAAGCTTCTACATAATCAATCCATCCACCTGGGGGTCTCTGTTGGCTACTGATTGATGACACTGTTAGAGCTTTGACTTTAGGAAGTCTTATTTTATTTCCTTTGGTTTGTTCGGTTTATTTATAATAATACCCCCCTTGCAAATAGGCAAGCAAGATGTATTTCTCAATATTCTTTTTCTCTATCCTTCTGGAAGAGCCACTCAACGGAAGCATCCACTTCACTTCCAACTTTGCCATAACACCTTCACCTTGCAAGTCTCCACACCACAGGCTCTCCCTTTTTTGGTAGCATGAATCCTCTACAGTTACATGAGGTGCTGTCATGCAAAAAGTGGCCTTTTTCTTTTTTTTTTTTCGAAGGTTTAAGAGTTATGAAATTTAAATATGAAGATATAAAGTGTAATTGAGAAGTTAAAAATTTATAATTGTAAAAATAAATAATACTTTAAAAATTTTAAACATACGAAGGGCAAATATTTGGTTTGATTACACATCTATTGTCACTAATGCAATTATAAAAGATCTCATTCCCCTTATTTGAAATTATAGGGCATAGTCCAACGTCTTAATTACGTTACATATGCGCATGATCACACAGTTTCAATAACTATCTATTGAAATAAATTTGGTAAATAATGAGGTTTTAACATATTTGATAAATTTTTATTGATTTATTATACAATCATAAAGCCCAAGAGTTTTTTTTTTCTAAAATTGAAAAAGTAAATGTTTTAAAATCAAAATTTAATCAGCACGTGCAAAAAAGAACTGTACTTGGTAGTAGCACGTGAGTAATCTCCCACAGGCCTCCCCTCGTGGACACCTGTCTCGTTACACGTGTCGCAAGAGTGCCAGAGTCCACGACAGTCTTCTCTCCATCCTCTTCCCTAAAGTACTTCTTCTTTTCATAGCCGTCCCTGTTCCGAACCCTAAACACCGAAGATTCCATTCTTACCTACCCTTTATCTTCCTGGGTTGTCAGACTCTACCTTCGTCTCCCGGTGTTCTTTTGGGCACGATTTCTTCACCGCCTCCCAAGGCTAGATTCTGTTGTGTGCGTGTTAGTGAGTTCTGCGCTCAACAATTTCTCTGATCGGTACCTTTCGCTAGATTCTGTAGATTTTAATTATCTTTTGTTGGGTTTTTGTGAATCTCGATTTAATGTTTGTTTCTTTTAGGAAATTCTCTGGGTAGCTTATACCTGAGGTGACCTGCTCCCTTATGATTATTTTCTCACTTGTAGGAAGGGCTTCCTCTCAATCTGGGGCAAGCCCACGAGAAATTGAACTTATTTAGGCGTCAATATATACTCCTGTGTTAAAATGCGGGGTTGCCATTGCTTAAGATTTAGAAGCAGTTAATGGGTATCATATGAAATTGTTAGAATTCTTTCAGGTATTTAGACATATTAATTCAATAATAAATGCTGGGAGGGTAGTTAAAATTTGAATCTAATGATGGGAACAGACTACGAAAGGTGGTCCAATTTGCTTTTCAAATTGCCCAATGTAGCTTTTAAAATTGCGATCTCAACTTGAGGATAGGTCTGAGCCAACACAACTTCTAGTGCTTTTTAGTCTTTACAAAGTTGATAATGCTCATCTATAATCCATTGTCATAAGGAAAGTTTGGTCATGTGGAACTGTTGGCTTTGTAGGTACAGAAAATGAGAAAAACCAATGAGAGTTAAACTCAATCGTAGTCAGGTTAACTGAATTACTGTGTGCTTGTACACATTTTAATTGCTGATGTTGTTATTTGTTTTTTGAGGTGCTTAATTTTCTTACTTCTTTCTTTTTATACTAATATTCTGATTAGAAAAGTTTGCCTCTTTTAGATGCCTTGACCTGAGTCAATTTACCATTGTGTGCAATATTATTATTGTCTTATATTTTTGGGATTTTTTAGGTTTGAACTTGGATAAGGGAATATTATACATAATATGAGTACTCGGGCACTCAGAGGGGTTGCCGTCAGAAGTTACCGGAGGAGGAAGACAGCTTTGGATTTAGACCTTAACCGTGCCCCGCCTGGCGAGAATCGGGAGCAGGAGGGACCTTCAACTCAGCTGGGGCCTCAAGAAGTTCAAGCTGGCCATCAACCGCAGGTTGTACAACCTGCAACAATTGATGTTGAGGCCATTGATGATGATGTTGTTGAATCTACCCCTGGGGCTTTTGCTGAGGTATACCTGACCCCTTTCATACACTTCATTGCTTTTATACTTTCAGTCTTAATTAAAAATGATTGTTGGAAACTTATTTTATCTGTTCATATCTCTTTGATCTTAGGCTAAAAATAATTCAAGAAGAAATCGTGGGAGGGCTATAGTTGATGTGGAATTAGGTACCATTATCCCTTTCCTCCATCTTATTTCCTAGTCTAAAAGCATCATGAAACATTTAGTTTCTTTCTTTGTAGTGAATTTTGATATTTTTCCTTTTAGTTTCTTTTGCTAAATTCCTTTTTCAACATCCTGCACCTTTTTTCTCTCTCCTGAATGCATGCGGGCTGTTCAGTGAGTTTGAATATTGCCATCTCATAAAATAAATGACATAGAATTCATCTACTATTAGTAGCAAGCTTAGTGTTTTTCTTGTGTTTTCCTGGTGATCAATGTTGCATTATTGAAAAGAAGAAAACAATTCTCAGGTAGGAGAACCGCATAATGAAACATTTAGTTTCTTTCTTTGTAATGAATTTTGATATTTTTCCTTTTAGTTTCTTTTGCTAAATTCCTTTTTCAACATCCTGCACCTTTTTTTTCTCTCCTGTATGCATGCGGGCTGTTCGGTGAGTTTGAATATTGCCATCTCATAAAATAAATGACATGGAATTCATCTACTATTAGTAGTGAGCTTAGTGTTTTTCTTGTGTTTTCCTGGTGATCAATGTTGCATTATTGAAAAGAAGAAAGCAATTGTCAGTTAGGAGAACCGCATGAAGAATAGAATCTTTTCATAGTCTATCCATCAAACTGTCAAATAAGATCGAAGTTTGTTGGGTAATTTGCAAATTATGCAAAGTTCTTCCAAATCTACTAGAAGCCTAAAACTCTCAGAATGAAGGGAAGATAAACCTGCATAGGTTAAATAATAACATTAGATTTTAGGACAAAATTGTTGAATACGCATAATGGATTCAAAAGAAGAATTTTTTGTAGATTATGATGCACAAAGGCCTTTAAATTTGGGAAAGTTACATCTATCCACCCTCATCTACTACGTCAATTGCATTTTTCCACCTAATAAAACACTTCTGGGCATCTTACACCCACTTGATTAATGTGGGTGCTGCAACAAACAAGTAATCTTCGATCATTTTCTGCATGTATGAGCTTGGTTTGTTTGCTTTCTTCTGACATTACTCTTGTTGCTTCAACTCTACTATTGTATTATCTTTCCTGATAAGCTGTCTAGACTTGCCCTACCTGTCTTGCTTGTCTATTAATTTGGTGGATAAGGTGGGCAGGTGACTGGTTTGCAGTAGATCTGTTCTGTTTTAAATGGTCTTTAAGTTTGTTGTTAGTTTCATCACAAGATTGCCAGTTTCATCACAGGACCACTCCTTCAGAATTTTTTAAAACTAACTCTGATATTGTGAGTCTATGATAAGGCTGAATATAATGTTCATTCAGAGTCCCCGTCCCCTCTCCCCCCCCCCCCCCCCCACCCAAAAAAAAGCAAAAACAAAACCAAAAAAAAAGAGAAAAACCCAATTTTTTCTTACACGTGAATTGCTACTTGCTAAGCTAGCAAAAAGTGTCAACTGTTATAAAAATGTTCCCTTGCTGCTCAAACTTTCTATTGGATGGGCGCTTGATTTGCATTTTTCTTTTTTTTTGCTTGTCTAATGTAAATTTAGCTGTGTTTCTTTTATCTTAATTGATGGTGGTTAACATCTACATCTAATTAATGATTATTGCAGAAGATTGGACTAGGGTAACTAATAATAATCGCAACAAACGCAGAAGAGATTCTCCAAGCCAAACAATTATTAATTGTGATCTTTATATAAACTTGGAAGGAAGTAGCAGTTCTATGGTAATAAATTCTCTTGCTACATGTTATATTGCCTTGTGTTCTATGCTTCTTGTTTCTTTGATCTGCAAAATGAGTTAGCTGTCTGATATATAACATATGAATATGTGGCTTTGTTTTATTAGTCTGTATGTGTTAGAGTTTATTATTACATGTATCTTTTTGCATTTTTGGCATTCAGTTATATATTGTTGAAATTGCCACATCAGAACTTTTAATTGTTATTGCTGTGACCTATATACAGTTGTTTGCTCGTAACTGGTGCTGGGATCAAGTTGTCCCTTTTTTTTTAAATAATCAAAACCCTTTATGTAGATTAGAATCTTTTGGTTGACTGTTTTAAAGTGACATATATTAAGTGTTGAACATCTATGAAATGGAACTAATGCAAACTCTGCAGTTTGAGATTGTTGCTCACTGTAAGTGGTATAAACTATAAATAGTACCATTTATATCATTGTTGCTAGTTGCTACAGATCATTATCTCAGCATCACTGGATTTCCTTCATCCTTTTAAAATCTATGTTGATAATACCTAGAGAATCAAGATATGCTTATGTTTTTCCCAGTTTTCATAATTCTGTGCTATTTTCATCATCTTTTGTGCTAAGCTGCTTGAAAAACTGTCATTATTATTGGCTTCATCCTGTGCTACTTGCAGGAGATTTATTTTTACCCAGTAGAATGAAATGTAAATTTCTGTTAGTCCTTGGTATCTAACATTGCCTCAAGCTAATAAAGAAGTTATTCATAGCTGACTCTGAATGTGTACTAGAGTTCAAAGTGCTGAATTGAATATTCAATTTGCAGAAAGAAAATGTTAGGAAGTCTCCTGAACATCCAAAGGAGCCTGTCTTTAACTGTCCAATATGTATGGGTCCTTTGGTAGAAGAAATGTCGACAAGGTGTGGTCATATTTTTTGCAAGAGCTGCATTAAGGCTGCAATAAGCGCACAGGGTAGATGCCCTACTTGTAGAAAAAAGGTTACTGCAAAAGAGCTCATAAGGGTTTTTCTCCCATCAACTAGTTGAAGGTATGGCCAAAACCACTGATTTAATAAGTTGGCTGAAGTGCTTCCGTATCTTCTTGACTCGGTGGATGTAATAACTTGATCTTGAAAAGGGTACCCTTAGTTTATATCTAAGTACAAGTGATGAATTATTTATGGAATTTAAATTGATGTAATTTAGTGCTTTCTTTATAAACGCTGCAAAGATGGATACGAAAGGAAAAGATGTGTTGGAGATAAGAATGAAGAAAATGAAAAACGTGGAGAAAGAAATGTAGAAAATTTTTAATTATTTGCATTTGTTTTCCTATATCTATTATTTTGAAACATGATTGAATAGACTCAGGACATTTTGGAATGTTTGAGACAATAGGGTGAAGATGGAAACTCCTGTTCTTCATTCAAAGTAGAGATTTGAAAAGAATATAAGGCTGTCGCTTAAGAGGGTACCATGCCACAGGGCAACCGGCTGATCTTCAAAGATCAAGCTGAGGCCATATTTTAATTGAATGAATTAAGGAGGAGAGGTCTTTTCGTTTTTAATTTTTTTACTTTACTTGGGTGATTTTTTTTTTCAATAATATTTTAAGAATAAGTCTACATGGTTTTTTAGGGGTCAACAATGCCTCTAATTTTTATTTTCCGTGAATTTCTTCTGGTGACGACTAATGATGGCTGTTTTGTTGTACAACAGGGCTTAGAGGATAGTGGGGATGAAAGAAACTAAATTGTGTTATGAAGATCACCCGAGTATGAGTGGCTGTGCAGTTTTTATTATGTTCCTAGTGAGATGTACTAGTGATTTTTAATATTATCTTGTTTGTCTTTGATTATTTATTATCACATCAATACATGGATATGCCTAGTAGTCAGATATGAGATAGAATTTCTAGCTCAGTTTTTGTTGAGCTTTAATATGCTAACCCAGTGGGATTTATGCGTGTATACTATATATTAATCTTAATCCCGCATATGCTCACAGATAGCATCTCTTTGCTTTTTTGCTATTAGAGCCGGTTGTCACTATGAATAAAATTTCTTGTGTTGCATTCTCGCTATACTACCACTGGAGATAAATAAAAGGTTAAAAAAAAAAAGTTGACCAGTAAAGAAAAGTAAATAAAACAAGGAAAAAACAATTTATAAACAAAATAAAAGCTAATTTTGATTATTGGAATGTTGGAATAAAATTCAACCTGTGGGAGTATACATGTAAATATTAAGATGTGGTGTTATTTATTTATTTATTTAAGCCTAAATGAAATGATTTAATTTAAAACTAGAGTTTTAATGAGTTTAGAAGTATAATATCATGGGATTAATGTGTAGGTACCCATAAGAAATATAATTAGAATTTTATGATGGGTTGAATATTAGTTATATTATTATATATATAAAGGAATTATGGTTTTTAAGTTATCTAAATTGAGAATAACTTTTTTTGTATCTTCATCGATAGAGTAGTTTTTTAAATATATTATGATTATTTAATCTAAAATAACCTAGGACATTAGCAGTGGTTAATTACAACAATGAATTTAAGTATGTTTTCGCATTTATTTTAATTTTAATTTTTTAAATTGATATGGGTTTTATGCATTTTAAAAATGGGGTTTTAGTTTATGATCAAAATTTAATTTTTTAAATTTGTATCAGAGTCTTCCATAATTAGTTCTTTAGAATAATTTTAGATTATAAAATATCATTTTTGCAATTTTTATTCAGACCTAGTAACTATTATATATATATATATATATATATATATCATGACGGGAGCTACAAAAAAAAAGGGACTTTAATGCCTTGTGCAAAATTGATGTTAATATGAACATATGACAATGAGATATATTGGGCTTTCAAAGACACTTGCCAGAACACAAACACTAGAGTAATTGCGATTGGAAAATTGTTTAGGCTAATAATTACAAACAAGTTCCTTTAAATGCCAACTTAAAATTGATGGAGGCATATTTATTGAGGGCGATGCAAGTTTGGAATTTTCTCGTAGTTTGTGTAGATTAGGCTGGTTGCGAGATTAGCGATCATAAAAAAATAAAATAAAATAAAATAATTTTAGATAATAATTTATTCCAAATAATTTTATAAGAATTTTTTAATGATTCCATAAAGTTTTGTTTTTTATACCTAATGGATTAGTTAACACAAGATGTTATTAAAGTGATCGATCTTCTAAAAATCATAAGTAAAGTATAATAGATATTTTGTGATTATATAATTTCATATGAGTATTTTAATTAGCTTAAAGGAAAATTAATACTTGACTGAATTACATAGGTAACTTTGATGATAAATATGTAATAATTATAAAGTTTCAAGATATTATTATTTGGTTCATTATTATCAATGTTTAATCATCACAACAAGAAGAATGTCATTTATAGTTAATATTATTGTCTGAAGACAAAATATTAATGTTGTTACATGCATCGTAGGATGAGAAAAAAATCATTTGAATTTTATTGCTATCATATTGTTATTTAATGAAGATTCCCTTCTTGAATGGAACAAATTTTAAGGATTAGAGAGAAAACTTTTAAATCATTCTTGGCTGTATGGATTTGGAGCTTGCATTAGAGACTGATAAGCCCCTGTCTCTCAATTGAAAGTTTCTCTGAAACATGAAGGTACTTTGAGAAATAGGAGTGTTCAAATTGCATAGGCCAATAATCATTATGTGCAACATTTTAAAAGCCTTTAGGGGTGCTATCTCTAAAAGCATTACTAATGCAAAAGATTTTTTTGTTGAAATTGAAAAATACTTTGTAAAAGTGACAAGGCAAAAACAAGTACGCTTTTACAGTGCTTGATTTCCATGAAGTATAAAGGCAAAGAAAATTCATAAAAATATAATATGGAAATGTTTCATATAACTACAAAGCTTAAGGAATTAAGGCTTGAGCTATCTAAAAATCTATTAGTGCATTTAGTGTTAATTTCCCTTCCTGCACAATTTAGCTAGTTATAACTGTCAGAAAGAAAAATAGACTCTTAATGAACTCATATCCTATCTTGTACAAGAAGAGAAAAGACTGTAACATGATGATACTAAAAGTGCTAATTTAGTTAGCACCTTCAAGGGTAAAGGCAAAAAGAGAAAAGCTCTTAAGGCTGCTAAGGATTTAACTCAGAAGAAACCTTCATAAATAAGGATAAATGTTTCTTTTTTGTAAGAAAATTGGATATCAAAAGAAGGATTATGCCAAATATTATGCTTGACATGTCAAAAGAGGTGCATTACTTGCTTTGGTTTGTTTTGAAATTAATTTAGTTTCAATGCCTAGAAACACTTGGTAGATAGATTCTAATGTTACTATTCACATTAGTTTTTCTATGTAGGGTTACTTGAACTAAAAGCCAACTTATGTTAAAAGATACATTTATGTGGAAATGGCCAATTAGTAGAAGTAAAAGCAATTTGTCACTTTAGATTGCTATTAGGAGTTGAATTTATTAGACACATTTGTAGTATCGTCTTTTAGACGAAATTTGGTTTCAATTTTTATTTTGGACAAATCTAATTATTTTTGTTCTTTTAAAAACAATCAGTTTATATTATTTATAAATTCAAATATTGTTAGAATTAGTTCTCTAATACTTTATGATAATTTATATTCATTAGACACAATTACATCTTATAAAAAAAACCTTGCATGCATCATCTTGTAGTACATAGTGTAAAATTAATTATGAAAATTCAATATCATTGTGACACAAGAGATTAGGTCAGATTTCTAAAAATAGAATTGAATAACTTATATCCAATGACAGTTTAAACAATATTGACTTAACAGACTTTGATGTCTAAATTGATTATATTAAGGGAAAGCAAACCAAAGTAAAGAATAAAAATGCCCACAAAAGTTTAGAAGTCTTAAAATTGATGCATACAGATATCTATGGATCGTTTCATGCACCTTTTAGGAATGGTCAATAGTACTTTGTATCATTCATAGAGAACTACTCCATATTGGAATGGTCAATGGTACTTTGAATCATTCATAGAAAACTACTCCATATATGGATACTTATATTTGGTCTATGAAAAATTACAAGCATTTGATATGTTTAAAGTTTTTAAGGTTGAAGTTGAGAATCAACTCAACAAAAAGATTAAAAACGTTAGATTTGGTCGTGGTGGTGAATATTGCACTAGATATGATGATTCAAAAGAACAATGTCCAAGGCCATTTGCTAAATTTTAGAGGAATTAGGAATCGTCCCATAGTACATTAGGCCAACATCACCTAGCATGAATAGTGTAGTTGAGAGGAGAAATAAGACTATTGAAGATATGGTAAGAAGTATAATAAGTCATTATACTTTACTAGAGTATTTCTGGGGGAGAAGCACTAAAGATTGTAGCCTATATTTTGAATAGAGTGCCAACCAAAGCAACTACTAAAACACTTTATGAGCTTTGGACAAGTAGAAAACCTAGTATGAAGTACTCCATATTTGGGGATGCTTAGCTGAAGTAAAACTTTACAAGTCTTAAGAGAAGAAACTAGACCCCAAAACAATTAGTAGTTATTTTATTGGCTATTCTGAATGCTTTAGGGGTTATAAGTTTTATGATTTTAGATTTAAAATCATTTTTAAAATAGGAATTATACAAAATTTATGAGGATGTTGAGTTTGGGAGAAGAAATAAGGTTAGAAATATTACTTTTGATGAAGAATTAGTCTTAAAACTAATTCCTACTATCACGTTAGACAACACACATGTTACTATACTTATTATTGTTCAAGAAGTGAATCCGGAACCTTAATTAGATGATGTTGACCAAATTTCCATTTAAGATGAGGCAATTGTTCCTATAGAACAAACTCAACAACTAGTGCCATTGCATCGATCTACTAGAGAGAGGAGAAATGCAATTTTAGATTATTACATTGTCTTCCTACAAGAACATGAGAAAGATAATGGTATGATACAAGATGATCTCTTCGACTTCCACCAAACTATGCAACATTCCTACTCTTAAAAGTAGATTAAAGTAATGAATGAGGAATATAAGTCCATGCAAGATAATAAAGTTTGGGAACTTGTCCCATTACCAGAAGGTGCAAAACCTATTAGTTGTAAATGGATATTTAAAACTAAATGAGATCAAATGATAATGTAGAAAGACATAAAGCTCGTATTGTGGCTAAAAATCCTTTCTTTTTGGTTTTTATGAAAGGCTCTTTTAAGAATCTAGACACATCGAGATCGCACTTAGGGTATTCTTAGGTTATCACAAATGAATTACATTGAAAAAATGCTTAAAAGATTTGGCATGCAAGACTATAGACCAACTGACATCCTTGTCGCTCGAGAAGATAAATTCAGTCCTAAAACCCTCTTAAAATTACACAAATGCAGAAGATTTCCTATGCATCAATCGTTAAGAGTCTAATATATGTTTAGGCTTATGCGTGTTTGAATATTCCATACATTGTTGGATAGATATTTGAGTAAACCTGGTACAAATTATTGGAAAATAGCCAAATGGATTATGAGATACTACACAGAACAAAATACTACATGTTTACATGCCAGAGATTAAATCAGTTAGAAATCATAAGATATTCTAATTTTGGCTACGTTAGATGCCAAGGCAATAGGAAATCCACATTGGGCTACATTTATTTATTAGCTAGTAAACCTGTTTCTCGGAAGAGTGTCAAACAAACACTCGTAGCTTCTTTTACTATGGAGGTAGAATTTTTAGCATACTATGAGGCGTCCAACCATAGGATATGACTATAAAACTTTGTCTTTGGGTTCCGCATACTAGAAGGAATTGAAAGGCTACTAAAGTTATATTGTGACAATAGGTTAGTAGTTTTATATTTCAACAATAAGAGAAGTTCATCTAAGTCAAAGCATATAGATATTAAGTTCTTGGTTATGAAAAAAAGAGTACAAAGTAGTTAGATTTCTATTGAACACATTGGTATAAGCTCCATGATGGCAAATCCCCTTACGAAAGGATTATTGCCTTGATCTTTCATGGGCATACTGCTCGTATGGGCATCATTATATGTGAGGATACCACATTATAGTGAGAGTGTGTATTTTGCGTTTCATTACATACATTTATGTATTTATTTTTTAACTGGAAATAAAGTTATATAACTTTTAGTTTTTCATTTTGTTACATTAAGCTAAGGGTTTGATCTCACCAAAGTGAAGTAGGACCAATTGGAAAATAGATATGTATAGATCATATTTCATGTACTTTTCCATGCTACACACCCATGATTGATCTATGTTGTTTGCTTGTGTTAGTATATGTGATTACGGATGGGTTTAGTTATAATTGATGTAATAAAGACTCTCTTTGATCCTATATTGATACAATCAATGGATCAGATTGTTTATGTATATGAGTAATGGTAATTTTTGAGCTCATAAGATTATACACATTTTTTATAAGGTTACATATGTGGCCTAACGGGAGATTGTTGAAATGAAATTCAATTTGTGGGGCCACACATATACATATTAAAATGTGGTGTCACTATTTATTTATTTAAGCTCAAATAAAATAATCTAATTTAGAATTAGAGTTTTAGTGGGGTTAAAAGTCCAGTGTCATGAGATTAATGTATAAATACCCATAAGGAGTACAACTAAAATTCTATGACGGGTTGAATATTAGTTACTTATAAAGGGGTTATAGTTCCTACATTATCTAAATTTAAAATAGACTTATTTGTATTTTTATCAGTAGAATAGTTTTTTTAGATATATTTTGATTATTTTATCTAAAATAACCTAGAACATCAGCTTATGTAATTATTTACAACAAGAAATTTAAGTATATTTTCGTATCTATTTTAATTCTATTCTTCTGAATTGATATGATTCTATTTATTCCAAAATTGGAGTTTTAGTTTATGATCAAAATTTGGCCGCCAAATTCCTTCATGTAAAAGATTCATGTTTCACATCTATGGTTGAGTTAAAATTACCAACCAAATCTAAGGACTTAAAAACCACTAACAGTGAAAGTGGTAGAAGCTGCGCAAAGCAAGAACGTATATCTGCATAAGTAACAATTACAATTGAAAAATTTTCTAATAAGCTTCAATAGTGTTAGGCAAGAATCATAAGGCAAAAAAAATTTCTCTTGGGCTAAATTCTAAAAAATTGAACATCTGATACTCGCACGATAAAGGTAAATGGGGTTTGTAGTAACAATGTCATTGCAGCTTCCATCACTTGCAATTAATTAATGATATGATGCACTTTTGACTTGTAGCAGATAATACAAATAGTCAGTCTTGTGGTTATCTTCAGTGATGATCTTCCCAAGTTTAAGTAAGTGCCTTTTATTGGAGCCTGCAAGCTTCAAGGTCTCATTAATCACGGGCATTTTCTGTTTTGCACCGTCTACCTCATGTTTCAAAGTAACAAGTCTACCTATATTTTTTCCAACATTCTCAATTCTTGTGAACACTTCAATTTATTGACAATTCCAACTAGCTGTTCGAACAAACTTCCATCAACTTTGACATTTTTTTCCCTTGGTAATCTTTGAACTGCTTGATGGACCAGCAGGAGCAGTGTTGGTTTGAGTCGTTGTTGTAGATTCATCAGTATTCAAAAACAAGAACCGCATCAGTCCCCACATATTTATTGTTTTCTACCTTTTCTATCACCTCAATATGTACAAGTTCTTCAGCATCAGCTCCTCTGGCTCCATCAATTCCTTACCAAAGAAAAATGTAAGGTCCTCAAGATGTTGGGAGGATTTGTTTCTTGGCTCTTTAGCTTGAGGATGACTCTGAGAAATTGAAAATCAATAATTAAAATCAGATATGTTTCACTAAAGAAATAAAACATTAGTATTAAAAAAAAAAAAAAAAAAGATTCTGGATAACTTCACGAGGAAGAAATTTTTTTTTTTTAAAAAAAGGACTTCCATGTATACTGTCAAGTGTCAACAGTTACCAGTGATACAGTCACTGGATTATGGGTGTCCACCACCTTCCCTTTACATCTGCGCTGGTCTGCTAAGTACAGAGCAAAGAAAACCAGTTTGCATAAGCAAACTTTCATCTAAGATCTAACTACGTGGTTGAGGTGGAATGCTGGCTTAGTTCACTGAAAACCAGAAAGAAAGACTTAATGAATGAAATTCTGGCATTTTAACTCCACAATATAAATTATAAAACAAATAAAGGAAGAAAACAGATCGGATAAAATAGGGGGTCACAGAACTTGTATCTAGTCAAACCCTTGCAATTATTTTATCAAAGCAAGGAAAAGAAATGAAAAGTGTAAATTGAAGTTTTAACTTAAGATAGATGAGTTGGCTGGACATTCCCTAGCACAGATGGATGTGATGTGATGAAAAAATATTCTTGCAAATCAGAAATTTGATGCTACAGATGAACCTTAAAAAATAAATTACGGGAAACTAAAGTGGTTTGGCAATGGCAAAACAGCGAGAGAGAGAGAGAGAGAGAGAGAGAGAGATATAAAGAGTTACCAATAATACTCAGTCATTAATTATAGGTACATTGATGAACAAAAATGCCAACATATTCAAAGCAGCTCTTGCAACGGCAGGGGCACTTGTTTCATAAGGAATATTGGTCGGCTTTTGTTTTTGGGGGTAAATTATACAGGTAGAATTTAGTTGTTGTAGAGCAGATGAATCCTCACACTTCAAAATAATAATCTACATTAACTATATGTCAACGACAAGGTCATTAAGTCCTTGCTGCATGAGAAAGTAAATAACAGATAAAATATTCAGCCATAGCATACATCAACTTCTGAATTGCTAATTATTACTCATATGCAATAGTTCCGGCAGATATAACCATCCAGTTACGATCATTGCTATGTTAAGCATCTGGGGGCTGCGGCTTGTGGCCAAGAATGTATACTTCTTTTGTTTTTGGGGGTAAATTATACAGGTAGAATTTAGTTGTTGTAGAGCAGATGAATCCTCACACTTCAAAATAATAATCTACATTAACTATATGTCAACGACAAGGTCATTAAGTCCTTGCTGCATGAGAAAGTAAATAACAGATAAAATATTCAGCCATAGCATACATCAACTTCTGAATTGCTAATTATTACTCATATGCAATAGTTCCGGCAGATATAACCATCCAGTTACGATCATTGCTATGTTAAGCATCTGGGGGCTGCGGCTTGTGGCCAAGAATGTATACTTCGAAGAAACTAAACTCTACAATATTTGCACATAATTGCAGGGTCTTACAAGCAAGATGATTACGGCTGTTCTAACATTCATGTGAATTCACAACCAACAACAAAAGAATAAAGAAAAAAAAAAATTTCAAGGTAAGCAACAAAACCATTGTGAGAGACTTTGCTTTTGGCCTTCTTTCATAAATTTCGCATGGTTTAATGCCACAACAAATTATGAGATTACTTCACATCGGCCAGGCTGTAGCCAGCCTTTTTGGGAACATACATGCGAATCATCTGGCTTCTTACTCGCTCAACCTCCGCCCACTTCCCAACTTCGGCATAAATGTTAGATAACAAGACATAATCTCCGTCTGTTAGATTCTCTAATTTGGCAAGCTGTTGGAAGGATATCTCAGCCAACTCCACATTGCCCTGTCTCCCACAAGCACCCAGCAACGTTCTCCATAAAACGGCACTAGAATGGAAAGGAACAATCATGATCATCTGATAGGCCTCATCTAAGGAACCCCATCTGCTTAGAAGATCAACCATGCAACCATAATGCTTAACATCGGGCAGAATTTTGTATTCGTTTATCATACGATCAAAATACCATCTTGCTTTATCTATCAAGCCCTTGTGACTACAAGCAATCAGAATACCAATGAATGTGACCCTATTAGGCCTCACTATATCAAGCCTCTGTTCCATTGCAGAAAACAATTGTAGTGCTTCCTCACAATAACCATGGACAGCCAAACCAACAATCATAGCATTCCAGCAACTCACAGGTTTTATCCTCATGCCATTAAATATTTCCCAAGCTGAACTCAATTTACCACATTTAGCATACATATCCACAAGGGCATTACCTACATAGCCTTCAATCCTATACTTTCCCACTTTCAAGGTCTGGTGTATTTTCCTACCTATTTCCAATGCACCTGTTTCTGCACAGGCACCCAAAACTGATACAAGTGTTACTTCTGTTGGCTTTACCTCAGCCTTTTGCATCTCAGAGAAGAGTATCAATGCTCCCGCATAATCTTTAACAGAAACAGAACCTGCAATCAATGAATTCCAAGATACTGCATCCCTCTCAGGCATGAAATGGAACACCCTTCGTGCAGCCTCAATGTTACCTATCCTAATATATCTTGCTATTAAAGTGTTCCAAGAAACAACGTTTTTGTGTGGCATTGATTTTAAAAGATAATCTGCTGATTCAAAATCATCAATGCGATTATATGCCGATATCATAATATTCCAAGAAACCAAACTCCTATTTGACATTTCATCAAATAAATGGCGGGCAACCGGCACAAATCCACATAGACTATACATAGAAAGTAATGAGTTTTTAATACAAGGATCCTCTCCAAGTCCCAATTTGAGAACAGTGCAGTGAACTTCAGCACCCTTGAAAGCAATAGTATGCCCATCAAATTTGCCACATTGTTCTGCAAACCTGTGAGCTTTAGAGCAGGCCTTGAGGGCAAAATTATAGGTAAAATGATCAGAGTATACAGTCATGGTTTGCATATGATTGTAAATATATAGAGCTTGAAGAGGGAAGGCACTGTTAGCAAAAGCTCGAATCATAGTGTTACAAATAAAAGAATCGTCCATGGAAGTGTTATTGAAAACAGCTTGAGCATGGAAGAGGTTACCCATGGGAGACAGGGCCGAAAATATGATTAACTTGGCAAGAAAAGGAAGATGGGCATGGAGGCCTGCTTTGGTTATAATTGCTTGGGCTTGTTCCAGTTCCTTCATGCAGGAGAGTCGGTGAAGCAAGAAGGCTATGCGTGAAGAGGCGCATCTGAGTCTGGGCAATGGCATCATCCATGAGAAACGCACTAGTTCGTAGAATGATCAGGTTTTGACATCCTCAGACTCGACGATGCATTCAAAAATTTAACAGAGGATCAACGAGCAAGAATATGTTTCATTTCCCTTTGAGAATATATAAATACACATTTCATTTTGGGATATTGAGAATCCAGTACATCAAATCCTTTTGACAGACAGGTATAATTCAACCAAATCTCAAAAAGGTTAGCTCAATTTACTTTCATACAAAATTTTATAATTTTAATGGTTGACATTTTATTTTATTATTTTCTTTTAATAAATTCCCATGGGTTTACCCATGTCTAACTTCCGTTTATGTTTTTTGCTCGCTGGGTTTTGGGTGCGAATAGCAGGCGTGCGCTGTAGTCGAACGTCATGGTTGCCAACTTCGAAACCCGCTTCGTCTTGAAGCTCTATCTGAAATAGGGTTCTCTCATGGTGCGTTAAACCCGTGATTTGGTTTCTTCTATAAACGATTCCTCTTGGTTCTTTCTTGTTAGACTTCATTCTCTGCAAGCTTACAAATTCGTAATGGGCAAGTTACCATATTAAGTTCGTTTGTTATTTGCTGTATAGCAGGTTTAGTTCGTCTCCCGTGTGGTTTTCTGACTCAGCAGAACTTCTGACGTTTTAGATATTTCTCTCAAGCTTGCTCTCATTTTCGGAGTCTGGTTCTACTATTTCTTGCACCTTGGACACTTCTTGATATACAGAGTAAGAAGAAGAAATTAAGCAATAGATAGAAATGCTGGTAGCTCGAAATCTTTCGCCTTCTAAACTTAAGAATTTATCGCTCTTTTCTCAGTGTAGAAACCATGCCCAGTCAAGTCTCTCGTCACTGTTAGTTCCCTACTCAAAACCCTGTGGCCAAAACTTCACAAAATTCTCACATCCGTCGATGAATTTGTTTAGGCATTTCTCTTCACAGCCTGCAGATTCAGCACTGAAAGAAAATTTGCCCCTCTCTCGGGATGGTAATTACGATGTAGGCTCTTCGCAATCTCTTCTTGTCTGCCCTGGTTGTGGGGTTTATATGCAGGACTCTAACCCAAAGCACCCTGGTTTTTTTATTAAACCCTCAGCGAAGGACCCGAATTATAGATTGTCTACCCATCTTGAACCTGTCGCACAAGAGCCTGAATTCTCCAATTCTGTCAAAAGGGGACTCGTCATTGAGCCTGAAAAGCTTGCTGATGATGCCAACTTGATCAGGAAACCAGAAAAGCCAGTGCTCTGTGCACGCTGCCACTCACTGAGGCACTACGGGAAGGTGAAGGATGCAACAGTGGAAAATTTGCTGCCAGATTTTGACTTTTATCATACTGTGGGAAGGAAGATGGCTTTGACAACGGGGTCTCGGTCAGTGGTGCTGATGGTCGTAGATGCAGTGGATTTTGATGGGTCATTTCCAAGGAAGGTTGCAAATTTAGTATCTAAGACAATTGATGATAACTGTTCTGCATGGAAGCAAGGCAAGTCGGGAAATGTGCCTCGAGTGGTGCTAGTGGTAACGAAGATTGACATACTGCCTAGCTCTTTGTCACCAACAAGATTAGAGCATTGGATTAGGCAAAGAGCGAGAGAGGGTGGAGTGAATAAGATTACTAGTATGCACATGGTGAGTGCACTGAAAGATTGGGGACTGAAGAGTCTTGCGGATGATATCATTGATATGGCTGGGCCTAGAGGGAATGTGTGGGCTGTTGGGGCACAGAATGTAGGAAAGAGTACATTAATAAATTCCATTGGAAAGCATGTTGGAAGGAGGATTACACATCTGACAGAAGCACCTGTACCGGGGACTACACTGGGAATTATTAGAGTGGAAGGTGTTCTAACAGGTCAGGCAAAGTTGTTTGACACACCTGGCCTCTTGCATCCTTTTCAGATCACAACAAGGTTGACAAGGGATGAGCAAAAGCTTGTGCACATTAGCAAGGAGTTGAAACCTAGGACATATAGAATTAAGGTTAGTGTGCTGTAAAGTTGATTTTTGGTATTGAATCCATTATTAATAAATTGTGTTTTTTTCACTCAAACTCATATAGGATTACTAGATAACTAGAATAAATTTTTCATGGTCATTTTCCCTTTGTGAAGGAAATTAATTGTTATTTGGTTGGTTCACCTTAATAACTCGAGTATAGATTCTCATCTTTTTTTGAGGGCCTGATATGAAAACTTTAGCTAGTACTTTTGCAGATTTATAGGATATATGGTTTATCTTAGTTTCTTTTTCTTTTGGTACAATGTACAAACTATCGAAAGCCCTCTCACTACTAGCCTGCTCTTAGTGGGTTGTTTAGTTTTCCTCCATAGCAGTGAGTTTTTGGTACCATTGTGCTTTTCCTTGCTTTCATATGGAAATGGTGAATAATGGTGATATCACAGAAAGTAATTTTTTTAATTATTCAAATCTTTGAATTACATGTTCAGTTCTCTGTTTTACCTTTTATATGCAGCATAGTAATAATATAATAACTATTGTAAAAGTCTGCACTATAGTGGAATGATAATTTGCAGATTATTCTTAAATTGAAAAGTTCTAGCGTATGGTTGAATATTCATCTATCTTGGGGAGTTGTACTTTCCAATCATGCCGCAATAGATTATGAACTTGTTCACCTATCTTCTAATGCATGTATCTCCCATTAAATTCAATGTCATTACTACATGATAGCTTGAAGTTTATTGATGAGAACTTAGGTTTCCCTTCAGAAATTGCAGTGAAAAACTAATACAGTAGAGAGAAGAGAACAGAAAAGAAGGCAAATATTCCTAGCTCTTTGAGAGGTTAAAACCTCCCACAAAATTCCCCAAATTTCTGCCTATCTCTTTCTCTTTGTCTTCACCTGTTTTTATTTTCCATCTTCTAACAAACTTGTACAAGATCTTCCCCTAAACAGTCTCCACTTTTCCTCCCTTCCTAGACACCCCCCAAGAATTTTTTCCCCTTAACAGCCCATATTCTTTCCTTGCACCGCTCTTATTATCTGTGGGTATCTATCAATTGGCACCTTTGGCAATATGGAAAGCTTGAGATATAGTTCCTTGAAATTTTAATAACACTGAACATTTGTTGCTTAAAATAACTTATCATGTTTTGAAAGACTAATCGATTATTTTAGGATGACTGTTACAAATTTAGTGGAAGTATTAATGGAATAGGATTTTATTATTATCAACTATTATTTTGAAAGTTCTTTGGTAGTTTGCTATGCTGGCTGGTTTTGGTGTCTTTGGTTATAACAGAATGCGAGAGTGTTTAATCAGAAGTTTCTTCCAACACATTTGATTTGGAAGAGAATTATTTTCTTGGCCTCTCTGTGGGTTTTAGTTTATGGTTTTTTCAGGGGCTTCCCTTGTGAATTTACGAAGGGATTGGAAAGCTCTTTTGAGCTAATGAGTCTGTAAATTTTTTCTTTGTTTTGGGAGGACTTCTTGTCCTCATTTTTGTATTGCTTTTCTCTTCAATAAGTTCTTTTTTCTATATAAAAAAGTATTGTTTTGTGGGCTTGAAGTTTGTTATTGCTTGGGAATCTTATAGTTGACTCTTAGGGTTATTCTCTAGAATTATTATGAAGATAGGAAAACTAGTTATCTTTAGATTGCTTTATTTTCCACCTTTATCCTTAGGAGTCTATCTTGTATTTAAACTCTATTTTCTGATTATTATAGACAAAAGAAAGGATAGAAGGCTGGTGGGTTAGATGGCGAGTTTCTCTTCAGCCCTTAAATTTTGGCTTATATTTTACTTTAAACCTAAATTTGAACATCCTGCCTATGCATGTTGACATATTTAGATAGCAAATCGTTTGATAAAATATATTGCCCAGCTTAACTCGCTGAATTTATAGCTGCAGGCAGTTTCTATAATTAATTGTTGCATTGTTCTATGCACCAAAATCTAAAATAGTATTTTCTTGCTTGAATGCATTTGGGGAGAAACTATGTTTGAATTTTCATTTTATTAAATCACTTCAGGATTATGATATGGAATGGGATATCCCCTTCTCAGGAGAGTTCTTTATATTATATATTGTATATTTGGTGTTCAGACTGGAGGGTAACTGCCCACAAGATTATAAGAGTTTTTGGTAATTTCCTTGATAGAATATATGCAAAGTAGCTGTCCCATCTGACGGTTACTTCTTGTATTTTGCCCTTGGGAAGGGTTCCTCATGATTGATAATTTAAGAAAATGGAATATGAGCATTATTAATTGGCAGCTCCCTTTGCATTAAGATGAGGGGATAGCTGTTGATCATTTGATCCACGCTTTGTTGTTGTGGGAGCTGGTTTTACTTTACCATGCTTGGTATTGTTTGAGATATGATAAAGATATGACTGTTTGGAGGAAGAAAATATGTCCTGGAGATGGGTTTAATATATAAAAAGTGGCTTGGCTTGCATTTTTGAAATCTAAAACCTGAGGGAAATAATTGCTTTTTCTGAGATTGCATTATAGTCTCTTACTAATCAATAGCAAAATTTTTCCAAGTTTTGCTGGCAATTTCATTCAACCATGCTTTGATGTTTTGATGTTACTTAAAGTCTTTATTTGATGAATAAAAGAAAAATCTTTCATTTTTATTTCTTTCCTTGTGGGTGTAAGTTTAGCATTTGGTATAAAATTTGGGTAGTATGGTTGCACTGCTGTGGTGCTTCACTGTTTCTTATGGATATTCCTTATGGGAGAAACAGGTAAAAAGGAGAAAAAAGAAAAAAAGAGGAAAAAGTAGGACCATTCTGGTAAATTACACATTTAACCGAATCAGAATGTCCAAAAATGGAAACATATTCACATCTAAGCCTGAGTTATGAATTGATTGTAGTGGTATCTGGTTAGTCTGGATTATTCTGCAATCTCATTGGTTCACACAAGGTTCATCTTTGTCTTCTGCCTCTTGTTAGAGCCTACTATAGTTCATATTTTTATTAATTTATTGTGGCAGGCTGGTCAATCGGTTCACATAGCTGGTCTAATGAGATTGGATATAGAAGAAACATCCGTGGATTCTGTTTATGTCACGGTCTGGGCATCTACTTTACTTCCACTGCATATGGGTAAAGTAGAAAATGCATGTAAAATGATGCAGGACCATTTTGGGCGCCAGCTACAGGTATTTTCTTTACTCAGTTGACTACCTATAAAGCAGTTCTTTGCCCATGGATCTTGTAAGCTGACTTTAAATGCTTATGCATGCTGAAGATTTTTTGTTAGGGGGCATGTGAAATTGCTGCCTTCTGTATTTTGTCCAAGTGAATTGTTGACCTGCAAAAATTTGTTTTGTCTTATAATCATTGGAAAATTGTACTCTTTAATTTTTTGGAAATCATGAAGTTTACCGGATTTGTTAAGAAGAATTACTTATTAAACCAAATTATTAAAACTATGATATGCAATTGCCACAATATGCTTAAGGTGCCGGGCTCCTGGTCAGTTTTGATTTTCGTTTGACCACCTAGGTATGGTGCATATAGAACCGTAAAAGACAAAATGATCCATAAGCATGATGCATGATGCATTATGGTTTTCTCTTTGTACAACAGCAATTTAAATTTTTCTTTGTCTAGCCACCAATAGGGGAGAAACGAGTTCGAGAGTTGGGGAAATGGGTGAGAAAAGAATTCCATGTCAGTGGGAACAGTTGGGACTCAAGTTCTGTTGACATTGCTGCTGCTGGCCTTGGTTGGTTTGCCATTGGACTGAAAGGAGATGCCGTGTTAGGCATTTGGACATATGAAGGAGTTGATGTTGTGCTTCGCAGTTCTTTGATTCCTTATACATCACATACTTTTGAAGAGGCAGGGTTCACAGTCTCTAAGATTGTCTCCCAGTCTGACCGAGCTTTAAATAAGTCACACCAACGAAGTGACAAAAAGACAGAAGGGTCTGACTTAAGCACTAGCAGTTAGTTTAATAATCACTGTTGACTTCTGATAGAGGCATCTAATACTGGTGTCTGTTTGGGAGAAACTGAAGAGTTAGCAAAGTTTTCAGTATAGGAAATGGGGATCAGGTATTCTATCCAAACAAATGAGCCGGAACACTTGCGAGCTATGTGGCAAATATTTCAAGTGCAAGCAAGGAAGATGCTATGCAATGGCAAGGGTCAAATGTATAATGTTGCAGTTATATCGTCCCCAAAATCCAACCAAAAATGTATGTCACCTGGCTATGTATTGTTCCTAGTTTCAGGAAATTGTATTTCTTAATTTTTTCAAGTTGAAGTTTGTGCTACATTTTTTGCACTGGCTTGATGTAGACCTCTTCAATGTTTGGGTCTCTGATTGCTGAAATTTCTGCATATAGCTGCTTGGGTGCTCTGGATGCACAAGCTTTGAAACGATAAACAAATCCGTCTGTTAACAGAGTCATTTCTTTTTTACAGATAGTGTAGACTATTTTCCTAATTTATCTGGGCAATTTATAATCTATTTGGATCCTTTTGTTCTGCTTAGCGAATGAGCGAAAAGCTACAGAAAAGAAGTTTTCCTATCCCGTTGCATTCACAAATGGGAGAGCCACAGCACATGTGAATGAGCGGATGTCGTTTAAACAGGATGTCATGATTTTGAAAGCTTGTCTAGTTTTATTGGGTTGGTTGGCATTATTATTTTTTTTAAAAGGTTGATTTGCTATCAAGTTTAGGGCGAAATGAAAAACAAGTCTATTTGTAATGTATCGGTTCTCGCTAGATGAAAACTAAAATGCTCCTTCAATGTTTCATTTCTTGATGTCTTTGTTATCAGATAATTTACCAGTGTTATAATCGAATTTTAATGTGAATTCTCACTCACATTTAGTTAATATAACAGATATAATATACTTTTATTTATCAATCTATGATCTTAGATCTTCCATTGGTTATTTGGTCAAAAATAAATGGAAACCAACGCCATATTGGCAAAATTGCCGCGGAATATTGAGATTTTTCTCCTTTCTTCCTTGGATAGAGCACATGGAAACTAGAATTAGATGCCAAATAAGTATTCCAGACCTGTCATTGAAGCCGGGAAATCAGACGACGGTTAAAATTTTGATTGCAGACAATAAACACAAGCCTCTTTTTCACTCAATCGAACCAAGAGTTTTTTTTTTGGAGGGTGGGGGGGGGGGGGGGGGGGCAGCCAAATGAGGGGAAATTTATATACAGCAATTAGCCTTTTTCCCGCAGTAAAATCGAATATACATGAAGGGGAGGACATTTCAAGAATATAGATCTACAAAACGGTGTTTATATGTAGAGCTTTAAGTAAAGAAGTAGCCATCTGTTTGACCAACACTTGGCCTCCTGAGCTTTGTCCATCTCTTCTTTCCTCTATTAAGCTCTGAAGTTTCTGAGGCAAATCATTCTCCACAATCAACTTCTTGGGCTGAGGGTGGTGCTCATAAACAGCCTGCCACAGCAATTTTTCATTAGAGACCCTTCCAGTGTAGCTGCTAGGTAAAGCATATTATTCAAAGACAAACTTGCATAGATACAAAAAATCGCTTTTTGTTCTGTGCCATGTAAACATATAATATCCCTGTTTTAGAACAATCGATACTCTGTACAACTGCTTCCCCAAAGTGATTTTAAAAAGTACTAAAAAGAGGACTTGTGCATCTGAATAGTAACAAGTCCAAATGCGTGGATTCCAGATAACACATTCAAATTGGCAGCATCTGGAGATAGACATAGGAAGTGCACATCTGAAAACAGCATCTTGGAAAGATATATGAGAAAATAAAGATCAGACACACTAACTCAAAATTGAGTTGACTAATGCAGAAACAAGCCTCTTGATGAACTTAGGTAAAATTGCAATTAGAAAATGTAACATCTAATCATTAAAATCTCAATTTTACGGTGCGATTTTGAGTCTGTTTGGAACTTGGGTTTGATCCATGTCAAAGAGTCAAATCAGTTTTGATTGATTAAGTTTGCTTTAAAAGGCTTGGACATGCTCAGAAATCCATTGTAATACTAATTTAGCTCTTAGCTTTTAAGCAAGTTACAGAATGTAATCATGAAGCAGAGCTAAAAATAAGTATTGTAACAGTACTATATAACAGAATATGATATTGTATAAAAAGATAAATAGTATACTCCGTTTGATAATATGATACGAAAAGTATCTACAAATCTTTATAATTTACAATTCAAGTTTATGAATTCTCAATGAGTTTACTTGAACTTTTAAGCTTGTACGAAGTTTTATATTATATTCTACATATTGGAGAAGGATCATCCGTTCTTTCTATAAATCATTCATCAGAATCAAACGATACAAATATATGTTTCTACCAACCATTTATATAGAAAGCGTAACCTATGAAACATTTGCATCTTTAAATTTTACTTGATAAGAAAAGGTATTTAAGAAAACAACAAAATGAATAATTGTAACATTGCTCATGTTAAAACATTGAGACATTTGTATCAAGTTTCAAGAATTCACATGACGGAGACTGCTATCCACTATTTTTGAACTCTATTCCTCAGGGTTTTACTTGATGGATGAGTAGTCGTGCAGCAAAAGTTTGTCAACTAAAATTTTCAGACTTGGATTGTATCATTGTGTTACAATCTTGTTTGCCAGAAAAAAAAAAATGCTATTTAAAACCTGAATGATGTGATTGTGAAGCTACAGCTATGTCAAACATCCTAATTTTTCTATAGTTCCAAAAGTAAGACTCTGTCCCTTAGTCTATTAGTAAGCTTGCACCCACCACAAATTTTAGTATGTATAACAAGAATCATATATCCATTCCAGGTGAACCAATGAGATAATTCATACCTTTATCAGCTTGAGTAAATTAAGACGAGCTATAGCATCCCGATGATCAAGCCTCGCAATAAGCAACGGTGTTAATCCATTAACAGCTAATGTGGTATTGATCCGTACAGATTTTCTGCAATAATATGATGGCATGGATAAATGAAAATTGAAAATAAATGAAAGAAAAAAAGGGGAATAAAATTGGGAGATAAACAGACAAAATGATTTTTTTTCATAGCTATTATGCCCAATTAAAAATCACATCAAAATGATTTTTTTTTCTTTTTCTTTCCAAGGAGAACATCATATCCTTATAATTTGTAAAAGCCTCTTTTACAATAGTTATATTTTTGTAAAAAGAAAAATTGATGAAGAAAAACCAAAATTTAGAGACCATGTGGACATCTTAATCAAACTCTCTCCCAGAGCAAAAAAAAAAGACCAACAAAATGCCACAAACAATAAAATTTGTATGAGTCTAATATTGTAGTCGATTTGAAGTCACCAGGAACCAAAAGTTCCATCCATTACGTGAAATAAAGGGAAATGAAACTCTTACCACCCTAAAGTAAATAGAATGTGCAGAATCTGTAAAGCTGAGAAGCTTGGTTTAGTTGGCCTATGTAATGCATTTCCCACATAAAGTTCAACACCAACGTTAATTTCCTATTAAAATAACCTCAATTATAAGCTTAAGTGAGATTTTTTTTCTTCCCTTAACCAGACACCTCAGAGTAGTCCTACTTACAAAAAAGCAATGTTCATTTAAAATCAGACCAATCATTAAATTAGTAGAGAAATTGATTCCCAATTCACTAGTTCAACCATAATTGAACCAGTAATATATATATATATATATATGTATTAAAAATATACTATAATAAATAATAATAACCAAATTTCAAGGATGTTACTGTAGTTTACTTTAAAAGTTAAAGCTCGTCACATTGGAGAATTTTGAGCCATTGTTGGCATTCAACTAGTTACCTGCTTTTATTTTTCAAATGTTCAACTAGTTAGTCCAATCATAACTTATCTCTTACTTGTTTTAAGTGACGTATTGAGTCTGACTTGTGATTTCAATTTTCAAACTTTTTCTATCAGTATTGGACTCTTAAATGCAATTGTCCCCTTCTCAATTGAATTGAATTATTGGCTTATGTCCATTTTCTTTAATCTGTTCAAAAGTTTTTGACACCCACTTCTCTTCATTATTCCAGTCCAGATCCATAGATAAGTGTGTAGAGAGAGAGAGAGATGATGAAGAAGAAGAAGAAAAAGAAGATATGTAATGCATTCCAGATCTAAACTCCTTTTATCTGTTCAAAAGTTTTTGATGCCCTCTTCTCTTCATTATTCCAGTCCACATCCATAGATAAGGATAATTAGAGAGAGAGAAAGAGGCGATGAAGAAGAAGAATAAAAATGAAAACATGCAATGCATTCCAGATCTAGACTCCCAATTTCTGCAGCCAATTTGGTGGAGGTTGGATTTGTGATGAATGACAGCTCTCGTTGATTGTAGGATCCCAGAATCGTCTAATCCCCATTGACCTGGCCAATTTTAGCTGTGTTGGTTGACCACAGAAATCAATCACAGCATTTAATATTTTATTTTCTTCCTTGATTTTCTGTTGTAACTCTCAACATCTCTCTCCCTTATCTTTTTATTTGGATTTCATTTTCCTTTCTTGTTTTTATCTTCTAGTTAATGTATTTTAAATCAGTTTATCTCTTAGTTGATTTCAAGGGATTCTAGTGGTCATTCTGTCACCATGATCCCTATTTAACTTCTCCATTTTATTCGAATAAAGTAAGCATTTGAATATGATAACTTTGAGATTTCACAAGTTAGAAATTTCACATGATATCAGAGCCACTTATTCACCAAACAGTGCCACCCATCAGCCAAACAGCCCATCACACATCGAGTTCGTCTGCCATGGCTGTGGTACCTCCTTCCATGATGATCACAGGCCACAGCTGAATGGGAAAAACTGATTTCTCTAGTCTTAGAGTGCTCTAATGTTTATCAGAGGATGTGGCAAGGAAGATTACTTTATTGGAGAGGCCACCCAACCTGAAATTTCAGATCCCAAATACAAGACCTAGTTTGCAGAGAATAATACTATCATGTCTTGGCTTGTGAATTCAATGACAACAGAAATTGCAAAGGAAATTTGAGATGCAGCCAAGGAGTCCTACTCCACTGTTGAAAACACTGCTGCAATGGTTCAGAATAAGGGGACCTTGTGTGAAGCAAAACAGGGGAACTTAAGTGTCACACAATACTACAACAACCTAGTTAAACTATGGCAGCAAGTGGACATGTGTGAAGTACACTAGTGGACTTGTAGTACTTATGCTATGTATCACCAAAAATTGGAGGAAAGGAAGAGAATTTATACCTTTTTCTTGGGTCTAAATTTTGCGTTTGAGGAAGTGAGAGAGAGGATTATGGCTGTTTATCCCTTACCTTCCCTCAGAAGTTTTCTATGAAATCAAATGGGAAGAAAGCAAGATTCAATTAATTTCAGATGACCATTGAAGTTTCTGCTATGGCTATAAAAGGCAACACAGGTTCTAATCCAAGGCAAAAGAAGGGAGGCAAGACTTGGTCTGATCACTATAGCAAGCCTAGACACACCAAAGATATTTGCTGGAAACTTCACGAGAGGCCTCCCAACTAGAAGCCTCATCAACAGAGAGATACAAGGGGCCTTATGGTAGCAGGTGATGAGCAAAGCCACACTAACCAGACTTTGTTTAACAAGGTGATCAAGGACCAACTCGAGTTGTTGCAGAAAATGATCACTAATCAGGGACAAGCTTCAAAAAAAGCTATTAGCATTGGAGTCGTGGCCCACATAGGTAACTCCTCCATGGGCACACTTATAAATCCCAACTTTTGGATTGTTGACTCAGGTGCATCAAACCACATGAGGGGTAATATCTCTACTCTTGATACTATCACTCCTAGCTCTACAAAGTTTGTGAAAACTGCCGATGGAACCTTGTCAAAAGTCAATGGCATTGAAACCATGAGAATATCCCCATATCTGTCTAACATGATGTCCTTCTTGTTCCTAGATTACAATGCAACTTATTATCTGTAAGCAAGCTTGCAAAGGACTTGAAATGTCAAACTAACTTTGATGCTTATGGCTGCCCTTCTCAAGATTTGGAGTTCAGGAGGAAGATTGGCAGTGCTAGGAGTGAGGACCTCTACTACTTGGATGGGAAATCCACCTACAATAAGATTGTTATGTCAAATTTGGTTTCTTCTAGGTAGAATAATAATGATATTCTATTGTGGCACTATAGGTTAGACTACCCAAACTTTCATTACATGAATGTACCCACATTTGATTAATAAAAGTACCCATTCTCTTCAATGTGAAATTTGTCAATTGTCTAAACATGTCAAATCTTCATACTTGTCTCAATCTAATCAGCCATCTCAACCATCTTCCATTATACATAATGATGTATGAGGTCCTTCAAGTATCAAAAATATTAATGGGGCTAAGTGGTTTGTAACCATTATTGATGACCACACTAGAGTCACATGGGTCTATCTTTTAAAAGAAAAATCTGAAGTTGCAACCACCTTCTAGAATTTTCATAAATACATTCAAAATCAATTTCAAACCTCTATCAAAATTTCCAGAAGTGATAATGGTGGAGAATTTTCAACTCCAGTCTTGAAACATACATAACATGATATCCTCCATCAAAATTCTTGTGTCAACATACCCCAATAAAATGGGGTAGTTGAAAGAAAAAACAAACACATTTTAGAGGTTGCTAGGTCTCCTCTCTTCACCTCCAATGTTCCTAAATTTTATTGGGGTAAAGCTATTCTAACAGCTACTTATCTTATCAACAGAATGCCCTCAAGGATTTTGAAATTCGATTCACCTCAGAAAAACTTCTTGAAACTTGTCCTACAAGTCAAACCATGTCCTCCCTACCTTTATAAGTCTTTGGTGGTACTTCCTTTGTGCATAATGATAGCGGGGAGAATCTTGAACCAAAAGCTATTAAGTGAGTCTTCATTGGATACTCCTCTACAAAAAAGGGATATAAATGTTATCTTCCCTCAGGCAAGAAACTCTTCACCACCTTGGATGTCACCTTTTTTGAGGACCAATCTTACTAATCCCAAACACCCATTCAGGGGGAGAATAATGGGCAAAATTAATCCAACCTCCCCATCACTGCACCACCTGAAATCAGTACCTTTAACAAGTACATACCCCTTCAAAATGACTTTGAAACAACCACAACAACCACTCAAAATGACCTTGGAACAGCCACAACTAGTCCAAAAGATCCCAAGACCTGTCTAAACCGTCCACATCAGAAAAAACTACTGGTTTATACTGGAAAGAAACTAAATCTTTTGACAGAACACATGTTGAATGGGAAACCTTAACAAGTCAGCAAAGAACTCCTCCTGAGCATGATCAATCATCTTCCCGTACTCCAAGTTTTGAAAGTGATGATGAGCTAGATATCCCCATTGCTCTGAGGAAAGAGATAAGAAATTGTAAAAGGCATCTCATAAATCACTTTATTGCCTATGACAGATTATCTCTTAGTTTGTAAGCATTTGTGCATAATGTTTCCCTAATTTTTATGAGGCAACTCAGAAACAAGAATGGAGAAAAGCCATTAATGAGGGAGTACTAGCTCTTGAGAAAAATAGAACATGGGACATTGTTGATTTACCTCTTGGGAAACAATCTGTGGATGCAAGTGGATTTTTATAGTGAAATACAACCCTAATGGGAGTATCAATCGTTACAAGGCAAGACTATTGGCAAAAAAGTTCACTCGAACCCATAACATCGACTATTAAGAGACATTTGCCCTAGTAGCGAAGTTTAATACTTTAAAGGTTCTAATTTCACTTTCTACAAAACTTGAGAGTAGCCCCTCCATCAATTGGATGTGAAAAATGCTTTTCTTAATGGGGACCTTAAGGAGGAAGTGTGCATGGAGATTTCTTTTGGTCTTAAGTCAAAGAATGATCCTAACAAGGTGTGCAAATTGCATTTTGTGACCTTAAACTATCTTTGAGCGCCTAGATTGAAAGCTTCATCACTATGGTGAAAAACTATGGGTAAACTTCATGTCAAATTAATCAAACTCTATTTATTAAATCTAACCTTGACTATAAGTTTTATATTTTGATTGTCTATGTAGATGACATTTTTGTTACCGGAGATCATTTTTAGGATATCGAGAAGCTAATGAACTCTCTTGCAAAGGAGTTTGAGGTTAAAAGATTGGGAGAACTAAGATATCTCCTAGGGATAGAAGTAGTAAGGAGCAATGAGAGTATTATCATCTCCTAAAGGAAATACACACTGGATTTCCTTGAGGAGCTCAGTACGCTGGGATGTAAGCCTGCAAATACGCCTATGGAGACTAATCACAAATTGGGTATTCAACAAGAGAGCCCACCTATGGATATTGGGATGTACCAGAGACTTGCAGGGGAACAAATTTACTTAGCTCATATTTGTCTTGACATTAGTTTTTCTGTGAATGTTGTTAGCCAATTCATAAACAAACCCAATGAGAAACACTTAGATGTTGTGTATATAATATTGAGGTACCTTAAGAAGACTACATGAAAAGATTTATTTTTCAAGAGTTCACATATGGGTGTGGAAGTATTTTCTGATGCAGATTGTAATGGATCTGTGACTGATAGAAGGTCATAGTCACTTGGAGGAGTAAGAAACAACGCATGGTTGACTGGAGTAGTGCTGAAGCTGAGTTCCGTGCTCTAGCACTAGGGATATGTGAAGGAATTTGGTTATTAGGACTTTTCAAGGAGGTCAAATTTAGTGTTGATAGGCCATGAAGGTGTTTTGCAATAATATGGTCACTATTGAAGTATGTGGAGATTGACCACCACTTTATCAAGAAGAATATTGGCATTGGTCAATTTGATCTGAGTTATGTCTCCACTAACTCTTAAGTTACATACCTTTTGATTAAAGCAGTTGCTCGTGTTAAATTTGAAGAGATGAGTTTCAAGCTGGGAATTGTTAACATTTATTCCCTGACTTGAGAGGAAGTGTTGGTTTTTGTGTCCCCCTCCCTTCGCCCCCCTTTTATTATTTTGTTTCCTTATTATTATTTATTCAACTCTATCCTTAAATTCTTATTCCTTTTTTTTTCTCTTATGATAGAATTAGTTGTAATTAAATTAAATTTCCTGATTTTGTGGGATTAGATGGATGGGCTCATTGTGTCCATCAATCCTATTAGTTCTGAACATTCCATCGAATAAACAATTTGATCAAAACAGAGAAACAGTAGGTCTCTGTGCTTTTGAGCAAAACTTTAGGTAATTTTACTACAGCCTTACATTCTATGACTTTAAAAGATAACAGTTGGATTGTGGACTCAGGTGCATTGGACCATATGACAGGTAACTCTTCTTTATTTGATGAATTCACTCCTTCCACAGCACCTCTAAAGGTAAAAATTGCAGATGGAACATTAACAAATGTGACTGGTATTGGTGTAGTCACTATTTCTGATCATATTGGACTTTAAAATGTTCTTTCGGCGCCAAACCTTGCCTGCAACCTTCTGTCTATTAGCAAGATGATTAAAGATAATGGCTGTTCTGCCCACTTTTTATATGATGGCTGTGAATTTCAACATTTGGTATCTAGAAGGACGATTGGCAAAAGGCTGGTGTCTACCTTGTGAATTCAATTAAAACAGGAAAATGTTTTCTTTCTGCTAGTAGTGATTCTAGAGTTGCTAATGGGGCACTACAGATTAGCCCACCCAAATTTTCATTATATGAATAAAATGTATCTTGACTTGTTTAATAAAAATTTCTATTTTTCCCCATTGTGAGATTTGCCAATTTGCCAAACAGACAAATTCCAACTACCCTTCACAGGAATATAAATCCTCCACTCCTTTCTCTCTAGTCCATAGTAATGTTTGGGGGCCATCCAAGATAACTAGTCTCTCAGGTTCCAAGTGGTTTATCACTTTTGTGGATGATCATACAAGGCTTAGATGGGTATGTTTGATGAAAGACAAGTCAGAAGTTCCTTCTATTTCAAAAAACTTTCATCATCTTATTCAAACCCAAATCAAAGTTCTTAGATCAGACAATGGAAGATAATATTTTAATACCCACCTTGGTACCTACCTCATTGAGCAGGGAATTTACCATCAAAGTACTTGCATTCGCACACCCCAACAAAATGGAATGGCAAAAACGAAAAATAGACATCTTCTTGAGGTTGCTAGTTCCTTTTGTTTAGTACCAATATGCCTAAATATTATTGGGGGGGAAGCCAGACTTACTTCAACCCACCTCATTAGTAGAATGCCATCTAAAGTGCTTGATTTTTAAAGTTCCTTTCAAAAACTCCTTCAAGTTTTTCCCACTAACCAACTTGTTTCCACTCTATCCTTAGAACTTTTTGGCTGTATAGCCTTTGGCCATATCCCACACAGTAATAAACTTGATCCCAAAGCCACCAAATGTATTTTTCTTGACTATTCCTCCACCAAAAAGGGCTACAAATGTCACTCATCCACTCTGAAGAAATTTTTTACATCAATGGACGTTACTTTCTTCAAAGATCAACCATTCTTTCCAAAAACATCCATTCAGAAGAAGAAAAGGGGGGTTGCACTCTTAATTGTCACAAGAGGAATGGAGTTTTTGCCTTGAACCTGAACCCGAGATCATCAGATCTGTTTCTTATCACTGAACCTGAGCCTGTAACAAGTCAGGAACAAACTGGAGAAAATCCTATTCAGTAGAAAGAATTCATGGTTTACTCAAGGAGAAATAAAATTCAAGAGGTAGAGGCTAGTTTTTCTCCCAAGGTCATACCTTCAACCAAAGTCCAAGTATGTCTCTTCAACATGAAGGTGACTGTTTGGATAGTCCTATTGCTTTAAGGAAGGGTACAAGAACTTGCACTAAGTACTCCATTGCAAACTTCATAAGTTATTTCCAGCATATCAAGCCTCTGTTGCTAACATTTCAAGTGAAAATATTCCTAGGAGTATTTAAAAGGCTCTTGAACACGATGAACATAGAAAAGCAGTGCAAGATGAAATGAATGATCTCAACAAGAATGGCACCTGGAAGCTTGTTGAGTTACCCGAAGAGAAAAGTGTTGTTGGATGCAAATAGATCTTCAACGTCAAATACAACTCTGATAGAAGCATTGACAAATACAAAGCCAAACTTGTGGCAAAGGGATTCATGCAGACATATGGAATAGACTTATATGAAACTTTTGCTCCTGTGGCAAAGTTTAATTCCATTAAGGTGCTACTATCTATAGCAGTCAACTTGGATTGGCCACTTCATCAACTTGATATAAAAAATGCCTTCCTTATCTTGAGGAAGAGATCTACATGGCTATTCCTCCTAGATTTGAAAATAGTAACAACAAAGGCAAGGTGTGCAAACTTTATAAATCACTTTATGGCCTCAAACAATCACCAAGATCATGGTTTGAGAAATTCAATCAAACAGTCAAAGGACAAGGCTACTCACAAGGTCAAGCTGATCATACCATCTTTACTAAATTCTCTTCCCATGGCAAAATTGCAGTTTTTTGTCTATGTTGATGACATAATAGTTACAAGGGATGATTTAGATGAGACAATGAACATGAAAAGATCATCGGCCAAGGAATTTAAAATTAAAGACCTTGGTCCATTGAAGTATTTCCTAGGGATAGAACTTGCAAGGTTAAAGAAGGGTATTGTTATCTCATAGAGAAAGTACACCCTTGAATTACTTAACAAGGTTGGTATGCTGAGTTGCAAGCCTGCAGAAACTCCTATAAAAGCTGATTACAAGGCCAAATTCTCACAAGAGAGCTTCTAGTTGACACTAAGAAATATAAGAGATTGGTAGATAAATTAATTTACCTTCCATAGAACCTAACATCAATTTTCCAATGAGTGTAATCAATCAATTTATGAGTAAGCCTAATGAAGAACATCTTGAGGCTGCATATAGAATCGTTAGACATCTTAAGATGTCCCTAGGAAAAGGAATTTTCTTTCAAAAGGGGATAGCCAGGGGAATTGATGTATATTGTGATGTAAACTGAGCAGGGTCCATCAGAGACAAAAGATCCACCTCATAATATTGTACCCATGTATGGGGAAATTTGGTGACATCAAGAAGCAAGAAGCAATTAGTGATGGCAAGAAATAGTGCTTCAGCTAAACATAGAGTCTTGGCGACACATTTGTGAAGGGCTATGGATAAGGAGGCTGCTTCACAAATTGAAGGTTGATCTGAAGGAGCTTCTGAGGGTGTGACAACATGGCTACTATTAGTATCGTGAGAAATCCCATTCAACATGATAGAATAAAACATAATGAAATTGACCGCCAATTCATCTAAGAGATGGTGGATTCAGGTACTCTTGAACTTACAAATGCTCTTACCCAATCTCAAGTTGTTGATGTCCTTACAAAAGCCTTGTTTAGAGTGAGATTTGATGAACTTAGATTCAGGTTGGGGATGACTTACATCTATTCCTCAACTTGACGAGGAGTGTTGGTTGACCACAGAAATCAATCACAGCATTTAATATTTTATTTTCTTCCCTGATTTTCTGTTGTAACACTCAATGTCTCTCTCCCTTATCTTTCTATTTGAATTTCATTTTACTTCTGTTTTTATTTTCTAGTTAATGGATTTTAAATCAGTTTATCTCTTAGCTAACTTCAAGGGATTCTAATGGTAATTTTGTCACCATGGTCCCTATTTAATTTCTCCATTTTATTTGAATAAACTAAGCATCAGAGTGAGCTAACTCTGAGATTTCACAGCTCAGAAATTTCCCAAGCCAATTTAACAGTTTTTGACCGGGTTTCTTGTAGGCCAGGTTTAAGGGTCAAACAGACCAAAATTATAGCCAATTCACTAGTTTTTCAGTCAAATTGGTTGGTTGGGTCCCATTTTTTCATCATCGTAAAAAGATAATCCACCCATCTTTAATTTTACTCTAACCCTAAAATTATCATTAACAGGACTGTCCGTGGTTTTACAATAAAAGCTCTTGTTTTCACCTTTTATATAACCCCCATAACTACCTTAACTAACTAACTATTGATGTCGATCTAATTTCTAGAATCAGATACTTGGTATAACCCAAAACCTCAACTCCTTTTTTTTTTTTTAAATTGTTGTCTATTAAATAACTAATACAAGCTCACAAAAACTCTGCCCTGCATCCAACCAACTTCAATAGAGGCAAGGACCTTGATGCAGCAAATCTTTGTTTATAAACTATACATGCATGACTAACGTTTTGCAGGGTGAAAGCTTTAAGGACAACCAAATCATATTCATAATTTATGGGAAGAATAAACAGAAAGGATCTAAAATCCTGTACGTACGTGATGATTTTCAAGAATGGCTCCAATATGTGCACAAAGTACTGCTCTGGACCGGTCTGGAAGAACTTCACAAGCCTCTGCACTGCATCCTTTTTCAGTAATGCTTGCTCAACCTTCCTATTGTCATTATCATGAGCCAAGCAAACAGCAATAGAGTCTAATGCTGTCACTGACCAAATCTCATCCTCAAGAAGGTTCAAATAGACCTCCAAACCACCATGGGCCCTTAACTGCTCCCTTGAATTACGAGATGCATGGGCCATGTCACACAATAGAGGCAATGCATATTGTTTCAAGGGAGAATTGGAGGTAATGAATTGCATCAAATGGGGAATAATCCCATTTTCAGCAGCTTGTTCTTGTCTCCTCTTGTTTATCTTGCATAAATTGAACAGTGCGTTCAAGACCTTCAAAAGAACAACCAAAAATAAGACTGTAGTCAACTCTAGATATCTGCCAAAAAAGTAAATCCATTAAGGACATACATTGTATGACAGATATTTATGAGATAGAAAGTAGTACACTTCCATAATTTTGTTCTTTGATTTAAAAAAAAAAAGACTTTATCAGAGAAAATTACAATGACATGAGAGGGGCATAAGAAGCCTCCCAAAAGAGAAGACAACAAAGAAACAAGAGAGAAGAAAGAAAAACTTGGATATTACACAAATAACTAAGCCTGAATTAGTAGACATGCTAGACCTATACTTCTGTCTTCAGATGCACATGGACATTTTCCCTCAATACATGGCTATAACTAATTAATTTTTATTTACCAAGACTGAGAAAGCATAGAGAAAATAACATACATGAATAAAGAAGACGATCTACCTATTAATCATACATGTTAATGACTGGTAATTCATATATCAGATAGAGAAATGTATATAACTTCTGCTTCCAATCCACAGATAATAACAACAGTAAATTGGTCAGCAAGACTGACCTCATGATGTATCTGTGATACTAGACACCCTTCTTTGAGTTGCAGATTTGGTATCAAGTATTTTATTGCTTCAGCACGTTGGAGATTCTCTAAGCAGTTTGGATCAGTTGACAGATGATTAATACACTTCAGTATCTAGAAACATGGAAGTGACATAAAATTGTCAGAAGTTATAATTGTACTAAACAAGGGAGAATGTAAAAATAACATTTTTTGTCATCACACCTTGAACAGAATAGGAGGCTCCACCCTATTAAACATCTGGAAAAGACGACTGAGCAAGCTTTGGCTACACATGTAAGACTTTACTGTTGTATCAGCTTGAGCAAACTCAAGCAGAAGATCTGCTACTTTTTCTAGGTACTCCCTGGCAACATCTGCATTCAATGATGAAACCATGTGGGAAAGTAGCCCAGATGAAGTTGCACTGCCTGGTCTAGCATATAGGACACCTGAACCAGACAGTACACCTGAAGCTGTCTGAGATACAATCCCAGACGTCGAAGCAACTCCTTCATTAGACCCCAAAGCCCCTGGTTTCTTTGAAGCAGCTTTGTGGGACACTCTAGCACTGGAGTCAAGATTTCCATTTTCTCTTCCACGTTGGGAAACATCTGCATAACCACAAAAATAACAATCAGTTGTGCAGAAACATAATAACATCCAAAACACAGAAAAAGAAGAAAAAAGTTGTGTGTTGAAAAAGCACAAAGTAGAGAACTATTATTTAACAATTTCATATCCATGTGGGCCATAGCATATGTAGCTATTAACTTTCACAAGGGATAACACAGAAGAACTGGGTTAAACATATCTATGAACTACCACATCATATATGGTTTACAAGAGACAATGCAGGCTAGAACTGGCCTCAACATATCTTCAAAGTGCGTAGAAGATAATTTACCTCCATTAAGAAAATTCAAGGTACACAGGCTCTAATGTATAATTACTCTAATTCTTCCAAGTATAATATTTAGAAGTAAAAGTGATTAAGCATTGTTTTAACTCAAAGTTTAGATTTCAGCAATTTTTTATCATCACTATTTGACAAAATGTATTTTATTATGACAAGTGGGTATCTAGCAAGGTTGAAGAAGTTTTCAACAATTTGTTTTAGGGGGTTTCTAAAGAAAAGTAATGATAAGATTTTGGCAGTGTGCAATGTTTTCAGTAGTTGGGGTCTTTTCCTTGAAAAAGAAAAATAATAGAATCGTCATAAGAAATCCCTGTCTTTGCATCTAACATCAGAGGCATCTTATGCCATTTAATCAATTAGGTTTCAAAGTGAGATTATTCTATTCATGTGTTATACTTTCACAAGTCTATTTGACTTCAAATCCCTGTTTCCTGATTCAGATTATGTGGTATTTTATGCTAATTGTGTGTGTTTTAATGAGGAATTGAATTGAGTGCTGTGGAATCAAGAAATGGAGCAAAAAGGCAAGGAACCAGTGCCTCTCATGGCCCACTTGTGAGTTGTTACATGACCGTATAATTGAGGAATAAAGGAGTCCCAGATAGAGCATTCCAGTGTTGCACACCGTCTGGTCATGCAATTATACACAGGCTGTGTTTGAGGAAGCAGTGAAAAACTCTCAGGAAGTGTATCAAATGGCTTGGCCGTCTGACTGAGCAAAAATGCACAGCCTGGCCATGTGCAATATAAGGAAGTTTTCAATAGTGCAAAATTCTTACCTTTGTGGACCTATTGAGGGCATTTTGGGGCAAAAAGAGAAAACCCTAATTGCCCTAATAGAATCCTAATACAAGGAAACAATAAGGGCAAGGGAGAGACACGCAATAACTTTGGGAAGAATTTTGGAGCCATCAACACCGTTAGAGATGCAAAGAACATCTCTTTGAAGCTAGTATAACACTTGTCTAGTTTTTCTGTTCTTCTATTATTCTTTTTCTTCATAACTCAGATTATATTAATAGGATTTTATTTTTGACTGTGTAACTAAACACTTTTTCAAGGGTTTGGAAGGATTCTTATTTGGGTTGATTTGACAATGATTTTACTTTATTAATCTATTATCTTAATTATTCTTTTCTTGTGAATGGCTAGCCACTTTTTACGTTTATGATATATTATATGAAGAACTAAGAGGTGAAGTATAATACTAGATCACTAAGGCAAGGGATTTGTAAGATCATGCATGTTGAGTTGCTACATGTTGAGTTGTAGTGAATTCCTAAGATCTTAAAGGGTTTATATTAATTCTTGTGATCATGAAAGTGGACATAAAGTTAATATAAATACGTGTGTTTTATCTTCAGAAAGCATAACATCTACATTAGCGAATCAGGTCATTAACAAGTGTAAAAGTTAATTTCACATGTTCATCATTGATCAATCAGCGGAATGCAATGGATCTAAACTCCAGAACTTTTCATAATTAATTTAGTACAGTCATTTGGTTTAGCATAATTGCAATTATTTCCAAGTCGCTAGTTAGTTAATTCCATTCAGTCTATTATTCTACATGATAAGGGTAATTAGAATTTTAATACTAGACAACTTTCCTGTGGGACCATATCTGATCCACTATGTATTACTTGTTTGACCTCTACACTTGCGGAAATTTCACATCATCTATCAAAATTCAAAGAGGCTGGAGGGATTAATTATTTTAATAATTATTCATTTGTTTTGTATAGTATCTTTTGTTATTTAAATTTCATCAACAGAAACATAGCATATGGTACATAAATTGAACTTTGTTACCTGCAAATTCTGCCATCAAAAAGTCTAGCTCACCATTTGGTTTCTTCTCAGATGCATGTAATAAAGGGAGCACACTTTCATGTCTTTCTAACCCTGACAACTGGCGTACATATTCAAGCTGACCAGATATTTGTCTAGATGGAGGCTCCTTCTCTAACAAGCTGAGAAGAGGTCTAACTTGCTCTTGCTGTGTAGCTCCTGCCAGTGATAATCCATTCGATGCAGGTTCTGAGAATTTTGAAGCCCTATCTGCTGATGTCCTGTTAGCAAAATTACTAGTACGCTGCTGTCTTTCAACATCCGCTCGAGAAGGATCAGTTTTCCATCGATCCACATTGTCCCGCTCCTTTGAAGATTCCTTGGACGCTAGATTTGGACTTTTTTCTAATGTAATTTCAGCCGCTGCATTGCTAGATTGAGGCCTATCAACATCTATAGGGTAATTGGCGTCTGATCTTTGAGGATGTGAGGTTGAGGCATGTGACAGTTCCAAGTGATGATCAAGTATCCCGTGCCTCACTTTAGGGAGATCCAACTGGTCTCCTGAAGATAGCAGTGCATCATTCTGAATGATAAGAGGATGTGTAGAATCCAAGGGACCAGATCGTGGCCGTTGAGCCAAACCATCAACTGGAAATCCAACCCCAACCTCATTTAAGCTATAAAGGGTGTTTATAAGCCGAAGGAGTATTCCATTCTTTGCAGCTATTCGACAAAAGTCATTTCTAGGGGTTGATCGCTGAAGCTTGAAGACTTGCCACATGCCATCAATTGCCAGATGAACCATATCCCTGAGATAGGTAGTGTAGCAAGCTTACTCACAAAGACAACATATTGATGCATATGTTATCTTAAAAGTCACTGAAAGTTCTAAGATATCAAATCACAAACTATAGGTTTTGCAGTCAGAAATTACATGTAATATGGCCATGTAAAGAAAGTACTATCATGCTGCAAGAGAAAAGTTTGTAAAATGCCTATTGCAGTGTAAATTAAGATGAAAAGTAATAATCTAGGAACCTAGGAATGCTGACAATAAAAATTAAAGCTTAAATATGAATTTTTGTAATTCTATCTCAGAATAGTTAACAATACACTTTCCTTTTAGGTAAATTACTCTCTGCTACCCTAAGAGATGGCTTAATTACATGGCACTTCCCTTTATTATGAAAATATACATAAATTTTCCATGAAGCCAAAAGATCCATTACAACTAAATTCATTTGACCAAAAAAGCCACAAGGATAAGATTGATTTCTTTTATTAAGAATATAATTTATAAATGTATTTCCTAAACTTTTATTTCAATGTTATTTATTTTATATTAAAAACAATAAGCTCAATTTATTCTAAAATTTTATTATATTTATGACAATGCTTATGTTGATTAATATATATACTTAATACACATGTTATTCTTAAAATTAAATATTATTATTATTATTATCTGTTAATTGGTTAAATATATAAATAAGTATTTTGTGAACATGTTCTTTTTATCACATGATTTTAAAATTTGCTAAATTTAAAAAAATAGCAATTTTATATTGGCAAAATCATAGTTTTTGGAACTGGACCAGATATTAAACCAGTGAAGGGTTTGGATCACCATGTCACTAGTTCAACCATTGTGTCACTAATTAAACCGGTTGAATCAGTTATTTATAATTAAATTAATATATATACTTGAAATTAAATATATATAATATTTACAAAAAATTGATATTAATACTTTTTACATAATGTAAAAAAGTTATTATTAAATAATTTATTTTGATATAAATTAGCATAAATATATAATAATAAACCAAAATAGATATAATGACAAAACTTTATTTTATGTAATGATAAATCAAAGACAAAAGGGAAAAAAGAAGAATTACTCTTGCCAGGACGTTTACTAAGCTGAATTCAAGGCATAAGTTCTAGAACCATTTAAAAAACAAAAAAGAAAGAAAGAAGAAGAAGGAAAGGTTGACAACATTGTGAAGAACCTTTTAAAAAAAATACTCAGCATATGACAAATTGAGAATCTTGTGTTGGGTGAAGAAATGGGAATGCTTGGTGCTTTGTAAAAGTCGCATGTCGAGCTGGATAAAAAATAAACTGTTCTCTCTTCTCTATATATATGTGGATGCAGAGGTCCATTGAGACAAAGGCATTGAGATGGATTGGCTCAGTACTATATAAACATAAATATATATATATATATATATAAAACTGAAACCGGTTCAAATAACAAGGTTAATTAACTAGTGCACTAGTTTTTTCAAAAATCCAATGTTTTGATGGGTTTTGATTGGATCAAATGCATATCCAACCTGTTTGATTCTTTGGATCAGACGAGGGCCTGGTTCACTGGGTTAGTGGGTGAATCAGCTAGTCCGGTTAGGGTTAAAAACCATGGGTTAAACACAAATTTAATATTTGTTATACTATATGAGCAATAAATAAAAGGGTATTTTGGTCAAACTGGGTGTAGCTGTAGCATATACTTTGGTTTGAAGGGAAGTACTGTATATTTTTATAATAAAGAGGGTTGAATAAATAAGCCATCTCCTAGGGATTTATGAAAATATACACAATTAGAAATAGTGTAGAAGAGCTTTCCAGTCTCTGCATATTAGAAATAGTGGCCCCTTAATAAACCCATGCGTAGAGCACCAAAGAGAAACCACATACACAATTCTATCCCATAACAAATTTAAAGGTGAACATAAGCCCTTGAAAATGCTGGCACACCTCTCCAACTAAACGAACCACAAAAACCCATAAACTACACAATGTCACAAATGTTTTCTTTTCCTTCTTTTTCCCAAATCCTTTAAATTGAATTAGGAGAAACTGTTAGAAAGTACTGGGACACACCCAACTTTCACCAAAAATACCAAAGAGGTTATTCCAAAGGTAACACACTGCTGGACAGTGGAGAAATAAATGGGGCAAGGTGTCTGAGCTTGATTCACACGTTTCAAACAAAAAGAAGATATACATCACAAAACCTTCATATCATAACTGTCAAACGTAATAAAATTTCTTTCTATTTCCAAAGAAAAAAAGAGACTCAACTCTGCCATTCCCTATACCTTCTTAATATATATCAAATTTGGTCATTGCAATGCAAACCATTAAAAATTATGAAATATAAATTATTTCCTTCAAAGCACAAACAAAAACTAACCTGTACTTGGCATAATCAGCCTCCAGAAATCCTACTAAAATAGGGATTCCACGGCAAGCTATAAACATTTGCAATGTCAGAGAGCTGCACCAAAGCCTCAACAGTCAGTACAGCACACTACTTTCAATATATTAAGAAATCAAGGAAATTATTATAACAATAAATTCAGACCTCGACTGACAAAGCTGCTGCGAAAAAAAAGCTGCTTCCATGCGAATCTCCCGCGGACGATCAGGTACTGCAAAGCTCATTATCGTGGGAATCTTCCATGGAGTTTTGCAATAAACATAGATAACCTATTCAGATATTTGAGGATACCAAGGACGCAGGACACCAAAGCATCAACAGTGACCAAGTATAGAGGAAAATCCATTTCAGTATTTTGTTTACTTAGTGTTGGAAACACACATGCTTATTAGCACATTCTGTTTAGCTTTGTTCTAGTATTTGGCATGGCTTTTAGAAGGAAGAGTGACTTTATTTTATGCTTACTGTTTAGTTAGGAAAACAGAATTTTATCTTGTCCTTTTTGGGCTTTATATTTTAGGCCAGATTAGTTAGTTTAAGTTTAAAAGTTTGTTAGCTTATCTCTCAAGGATTAAAATGCCGCAACTGAGTATTTAATCCTCGCTACATGTATCACATATCTAGCTTCAATAAAACACAACTTCGGAGCATCAATTAGTGAGTTCCTCCACTTAGATTATAGGACTGATTATATCAGCCAACTTTTAAAAAAAAAAATTATAAAGAGGCCTTAGGAATTGAGAGAGGGGAAAGAAGTGAGGGAAGGACCAAACCCAGGTACATCAAGGTACCGTTGACACTTAAGTCCAAGATAGGTGCCACTTTGAGTCAACACTCCAGCAATTATCTAGTGACTTTACTAGATCAATTTCACTAATTTTTTAATTCCTGACTCAAGTGTTCTATTTTAGGCTTGAGTTATACTAATTACTGTTATTGGGTCTTATTTTGACCATCTAACATACTAACATCTAAATTTTCCTGCCCGATTTAGTAGTAGTTGTTGGAGATACCCATGTGAAACAAGTGTAAATAGAATGGTGGAAATCATGGGATTAATTCAATTAAATCCGTCACCCATCATCGCTGTTGTCTGTCTATCATTCACAATTTTCCCTGTAATTTGCTGCCTTGATTCGTTTATTCATTGTGTATATATATACCTAGCAATATTAATTGAAATCATCAGAGGATGAATTACTATCAGCATCCTCTACTTTTCAACAAAATTCCATTGGTTTACAGTAGTAAGTATAAATCTCGATGGAATTAGCATTCTATTTACAATCCTCAAGGGATTAGTTATAGGAAGTCTGTAAAATATATATATATATATATATTTTAAGTTTTAGGAAGTCTATTTAAATGAATTTAATACTTTCTTTCAGAAGCAATAATCACCTTTATGAGTTATTGCCACAAAGTGCAATCTTTCTAGTGCGATACAACCAAAACCCAGGTGCGATGCTATAATTTCTCCTTCTCAAGTTATATATTGTTTTTCTCAAAATTTCTAACCTGCTCAGACCTCATTTCCTTGCTGGATATTTCCTTATTTAAAGGCCATCCAATATTTCATGATTGAATCTACCTTAGAACCCATCAAACCCAAATATTGCAGGTTTGTTTATCATGACCCAACAGCCAACAAATTTTAACCAAGTTAAAACCTATCTTATACCTAGCAAACTGCTCATGCTCTCACATAGCCCCAGCAAAGCTTCAATCTACAAATTTTCTGCCCTTAAACTGTACAAGATAATCTCATACATCACCACATACTACCTCTGTAGCAGCATGTCAGTGACATAAACAAAGGCTTTACAGTTTAAATTATTCCCTTAATCCATTTGTCACCAACAGGCAAATTGCTGGGCTACACTTAAATGGCTGTTTTCCTGTCCATTAAACTACAATTATAGCACAAAGATTCATAAGATTCTTCTTCAAGAATTTAACAAATTATTTTGGGGTGGGGGGTTGTTTGTGTTAAAAGCATACTCACAATATTCCATCTAATTCAACAAACCTTAACATATAATTTAACTTAACAAATAAGTAAAAGCATAAAACAGAAACATAGAGAAGGAGAAGATAAAAGAACATGCACAGCACTTACCAATCCAACAAGGCAAGCGTTTTCTTGAAAATCAGTGTTATCTTTAATAATTTGATTTATAAGCTTAAGAACAGAACATATGACCTGCAATAATATAGAATGTAAGATGTCTTCTTGCCAGCTTCTAAAGTGTCATATCATACAGTAATAAAAGTCAAATGAGGTATCATGATAAACATACACGAGTTCTAGGAACTTCTAGCAAGTCTATTAGTGGAAGTAAACCGAGCTGGCTAACAAAAACAATCTTCTGCTCTGGACGTTCGTGAAAGATAGTGATAAGTTTCTGACATGCAGTGACAATCACATCTTCTGATTCCTCTGGTCTCAATGACCCAACTAATTTGCTGAACTCAACAGCCTACAAGAAAGGTTCCAGTAAATACATCAAAATCAAAGTCAAAAATTATGAAGCACTGGTGAACCACTTCAGATTTTGCCAGCATGGAGGTCCCTTTTAACTTCAAAGGCTGGTTGTTAAAGATCTGAGGCTCAAATGAACAGAAATAGACAGATGAATACCTTAAAATAAAAAAACTTGAATACCAAAGACTATAAGTGTGAGAAACTTTGTTAAACACTATTGAAAAACCTATAGGATAAGTTTACAGAATTTTATAGGATAAAGATGCCAGTCAAAGGATAAAGGATACTGTTAACCTCAAGAATATTTATCTCTTATCATTAAAACTCACAGATAATCATTGTCTCTAGAAGTCTCGTAGAGTCGTATTTTATCTTCTGCTTTGTATGTATTTATCAAGCATGCATAGAGACAGAGCATGATAGAGAAGGAAGAAAGATTTAACATTGCCAAACATGATAGCTGATCCAATAGTGGCCCGTGAAAATTACACAAAAAGTTAAAAACAATTGTCTGGATAAATTTGTTAAGATCCGGTCTAAAATAAACTCAATTTACTTTAAAGGAAAATGACCTATATGACCACCGAAAGTTTTTTCTTTCTTTTCTTTTGCTTTTTAATTTTTACTCTCAAGGAGGGTGAGTACAAGGGCAGCCACTGTAATCATGAACAAGCACCATGTCACCATCATTACCTCATGGAAGGAAGGAAAAAACAACAACATCAACACCAGACTGACACACCCAATCTTGCATAGCTTAATATTTGGGTTACACCAGGACATTTGTGAGTACAACTGCACTGCACAAGGATATTGTAATATGCAGAAATTTTGTACATGTCAAACTAAAAATTTAAAACATATACATCCTTATGTTAAATTAAATTTTTTCCTTTTGATACAAGAAGTTATTGCAATATTTCAAACCTACAAAGGAGGATAAAATAGCTTCCTAAAGAAAGAAAAGGAAAAACATAATAAAAAAGGAGACAAAATGGTTAAGAATGAAACAAAGCTATCCAATCTCTGCAAATTTGATGGAAAACCCCCTAAAAGAAACTTATGGAGGAACACTAGAGGCAAGCCACAAACCCTATCCTGTCCCACAGCAACTGTAAAGGCAGCAAAACACCCTTGAAAGCGTGGGCAATTCTTTTCCAACCAAATACACCATAACACCACAAAGACTGTACATTGCCACTAGGATTTGGCATTTTTTGTTTTCCTTGCCAGAACCTTTATACCTTGTCAAAGTAAACTGCTCCATGCTCAGAGAGCACACCATTCTCCCGTTATACTTTCAAGACTCCGAATAATTTATTCCATCAAATAACAGCCACACGACAAATATGAACATGCACAAAATACATATATCAAGAGAAATAACTTTATTCGAACTACAAATTTGCAACATATTATTAGTATTAGTCCTTTTGAGTACTGCTGCCCGAGCAAATTACTTGACTTGACAATATAGATTCATATGCACAAAGCATCAGCACCCACAAATGCAAGAACCCAAAGAATCCGAACTCCAAATAGTTATATCGGGTGAAGTAGAAACGTGAAATGAAGCAGGGATTTCCAACAACAAATCAAGATCATCAATAATTCTATATCATCTATATGTCCAGAGAAGTGAAATTTCCATGATGACTCATTAATTTGAATGGCCAGAAAACAGAAATTTGAGCATTATGCAAAGTAGATAATCAATAATGACAAAGAAAAAAAATTCTAAAAAAGAAGAATTTCCAATCCAATGGTCCTCCCAGACTGAAAGTGAATTTTAGTAAAACAGAAAAAAGTGGGCAGTCTTAACTTGAACATTCCAAACATTGAGAGGAAATGAATGGCAACCACTTGAAAAAAGTGGCCCTGCAAATACACAGATCTTTAAGTATTGTCTTGAGTTTACGGAAAGTTTGATCCTTAAAATAGTATTTCAGTTATGAACAAATGTTGTTCATTTTTGGGGAAAAAAGACAATAACAACTCAGGGCACCTTCCACTATGGTAAAAAAATTAAGAAAGCTGATAGTACTAATAAATTAGAAATCACAAAATAAATTTGATTTAAAAAAAGGAGCTTTGTTAGACATTAAAAAAAAAGCCAATTTATAAAACCACTTCTATATTTCCAAATAATGCCTTTTCGGGTACTGTGCAAAAATGTGAGCAACAGATACCAATAAAGATGGTGCAGTGACATTACCAACTATATTTCCAATTTGTTGTTGGTCATACATCAAAGTGATACTACCTGTCTGACATGCAGATCCCATATCTAAACCATACCAATGGAGTACCCACTTCCAAATTGAAAGAAAAGGACATTGCAATAAAGAAGAATATGCATATTCAGCCATACCCAAGCTGTAACATACCAGGCATGTATACATGGCCAATTTTGAAGCAAAGGTGTTTCCTAACATCAACATTTTAATTCCTAACAATTTATGCTTGTGAACAACCATTTCATCCCAAGAGGTTAAACTGTCAGGAGAAGAACCAGGAATAATTTGACTAATATCTACAATATACCTCCTCAAGTGAAAGGCCTCTGGGCATGATGTATAGACAAAGCATTAGTCCACCACACATTGTGTGGATATTTAATATAGTTTATGGACAATGGGGCGGGTACCTTACCATTTGGTCCATCATAAAGGATCTGATATCGTGTTAAGGAACAATTCATCTCAAAAACTTATGCTGTTAAGAGAAGGTCCAAAAATAATATTATTAATATCTCTAACAATGCTCATAGGAAACAGCAATCTATCAAAACATTCAAGAACATACCCAACCAAAATTTAACCCAAGAGAATATATAAGATGCCACAAACTGGGTATAACAGAGTACTTCATGCTGAAAGGTATACTATTATAACAAGGTGTATCAAAATAATAGTATCACAAAAAGAGAGCTCAAAACATAAATATGCTCAGTACCTGCAGAGGGAAAAGGTTTTCTCCAGGCAATTTTTCATCAAAGCCCTGATTGAAAGCATATAGTAAATGCAAGAGTCAAACGAATGAAAAACATAGAATTCTAAAGAAAGAACTTGATAGTCTAGACTGCATAACATACCAAACCACCTATATCAATTACATCATCTTTTATAACTCCCAGCATTAAGCGCAAAAGGTTTCCACCACTATTTTCCTGCCCATTTTCAATCTCCTTCTCCCACTGCTTTCGAGCAATGGTATCCCTCAACTCTTTTGCCAGGTCACTTTTTCCACCATTATTCATAGATGCATTATCTTTTGCCATATGTGATGTGGATGCAGATGTGGAAGCCTCAGCTGCAGAGTCTCCAGGGTGTTTATCTAATGGGTGAAATAAATCATCCAAGGAGGCATCTCCTGGAGGATCACTAAATCTACTCAGCTCATTTCCTTCCACAGAGGGAAGCATCTTCATAGCCTTCAAACAGAAATCAGGCAGGTCTATGAGATTTTATCATTCATCGAAAAAAAAAAAACACATTTTCTTGCAGAATTATAGCAATAATTGAGGCAAAATGAATCCTTTAAGCTCTTCAGTGGACTTGACCTCCAATGTAGTGGCTACTACAGACCTACACTGTGGCAGTATAGTAATGCAGACCTACAAAGAAACTGAATTTTTTTTTTTATGGCAAGTGGACTAGAAACTTAAAAAAAATACTACTATTAAGTGCTGAGAAAGTTGGTCACCAAAAAATAAAAATAAAAAATAAAAAAAGCTACTGGAGAAGTTTAAAGCGCTGAGTTGGAGAATGTTGAAACTAGTCTGTGAATAAGAGGAAAGAAATGATAGAAATGAGAATGTGATCACTCACTGAATACAGACTCCCTGTATAAATTATAATAATCTATGAAATATGGAAAATGCCTATTTTCAGGCATGTTAGACACCAAAACTTCCACAATCACTGATGATACATGTCTGACATGCATCCGCATGTGTAAGAATAAAAAATTATTCTTTTCATCCAGGACATAAACCAGACATGGCCCTGCAACTGCTTGAATGTGGCTGGCCCCCCCAAAAAGGGAAACAAGACAAAACAGAACCAAAAAAGATAAATGAGGCTAAACCCCAGCTTGAGATAATAGAATTTCAATCCTAACTTATTTTTTGGTTATACATGAATAATCTGAATAATATAGTTGAAAATATTTTTATTTAATACGAGTTTTGGAAAATAATAATGCAAGATGCTTAGAATATGGGATGATGCCCACTCTATTTTTTCTTTGGAAGTAACTAATTGAATGGGAAGTTTAAAATATTAGGATTTAAGTATGACACGTATGTCAAGATGTGTGTGTGTGTGTATGCTAAGGACAAGACTTAGTAAAGTTCTTCAAGTGTTTGCCGTTAGATTCTGAAATATAAACATAAAATGTGAACATTTTTTACAACTTGGCATTGCACTATTGATTTGTGGAAAACATGCTTAATATCCCATGACTTATGGGAGTGTGTAAAATTTGCTAATATCCCAAGAATTATGGGAGGATTCTCTGACCTATTTGTTTCCTTTTTTTGTGCATACCTTGCATATTATACTAGATTAGTATTTATTTCCTTTTTCATTTCTTTCCTTTTTTAATTCCTAGAGACTTGTATATATTCATGAATCAGTTAATCAGAAATATATGAGTGAGAATCAGATTTCATCTCCTCAATGTTCATGGTATCAGAGCCTCCTCTGAACCAGTGACATTGCAATAAGAGAAGTCTGGAAATACATCCTCCTCCGTGATTACTTCCCTTTCTCCTATGCTGTCAACTGGGAATTCTGTTGAGATATTATTCTTTATTGTAAATATTTTAGGAGATGTAAATCCCTTTATTTAAGGGATTAGATAGAAATCCGGTTAAATCTCTTATTTGAAGGGAGTTTGGTTTAAATTTGTAATTCCATTTTTCTCTTCCATTCTCCCTCTATAATTTCCTATTTATAGCCCTGTAACATTTACCCAAAGTGTGGGAATTTAGAATATTTTTACCTCTCTTTTGTTTCATGATATTAGAGCCAGGTTACATGATATGAGAGTTCAGAATTTCTCAGTTTTTTCCTTTCTCTTGGTCTAAATCCCTATGAGACTTAATTGTCATTTTCCCCTACCAGATAGTCTTCATCACTGTCTTTGGAAGCCTTCATTGCTGTCTCCACTTAAACCCATCATTATTTCATCCACTCCAAGGACCTTTATTTTCACTACATCTGTTCTTTGCCTTTGCAATTTCTGGTCCCATTTAGGCACATTGCCACACACCTCTGCTTCATTTGCACCTCCAATATTCCTTCATCCCCTTCTTGACCCATTCTTCGCTCAACTAGTATATATTATCAAAACCCATTCCATTTGTCACTAGACCTCCTGTTCTATTTTTTTAACCCTTGTTCGACACATACCTTATATGATATCTTAGCCAATGATGTCAACCTCTGAAACCTCCACCACCAACAATTCAACCCAACCAAAGATATCCAATACTGTTCAAAAGATCGGAGAACTCTAGAATATCGGAGCCACTTACAGGCTCAATGGGAAGAATTACCTCAAGTGGTGCCAATTTATCTGAATGTACCTTAGGTTAGGGGAGACTCAACCATCTCCTCAAAACTAGGCCGGCAAGGAGTGACCCGAAGTTTGATGCCGGGGATGAGGAAGACTCCATGATCATGTCCTAGCAATGGGATTCCACAGATCCTATGATCAGTGACACTTGCATATTTATGACCTTAGCCAAGGAAATTTGGAACTTTATTCAATGAACACGCTCTAAGGCTCGTGATACTGCTCAGGTATATGAAATCAAAATCAAAACTGCAGCCATTAAGTAAGGAGAAAATTTTGTCACAGAGTATGCAAACATATTGCAAAATCTATGGCAAAAGTTATACCATTATCGTGTTTTGGAAATGAAATGCCCTAAAGATGCTGCCATCTTGAAGGGCTTTCTTGAAAGAGATAGAGTTTATGATTTTTTGGCAGGTTTGAATCCTGAATTTGATCAAGTCAGGATCCAAATCCTTGGCAAAGAAGACACACCATCTTTAGAAGAGACAATTTCAATGGTTCAGGCTAAAGAGGGCCAAAGAAATGTCATGCTTGAACCTCAAGCCATGGATAGGTCAGTTCTAATGACAAAGACTAGCCTTCCCAATTTAAAAAAAAAAGGGCAAAGAGTGATCCAGCCAAACATCTTGGAAGAGATAACAAGGACAACCTGTAGTGTACCTATGGTCAGAAACCAAGGCACACTAAAGAGAAATGCTAAAAACTAAATGGGAAACCACCGAGCCAAGAATGGGGAAACTCTAGTGAACAACAGAAACCTCAAGCACACTTAACAGAACAAACCAAAGCTGAGGAGGAGCCCATTGCATGGAAATTCAACAAAGTCAACAGTGAAGAGGTTGAGATGATGAGAAATTTATTGAAGTCACACAAGAAGCCTTCAGGAACTTGCTCCTTAGCTCTCAGGTAAATTTCCAGTCCCTCTTTGTATGAAGGCCTTAAAAAAATATCTATGATAGCCTCTGGATAATATTTTGGTGCCACTAACCATATGACCCCCATATCTCAATTTTTCCTTACTTATACTCCATGCCCAAGTAATAGAAAAATTGTTGTTGCAAATGGCTCTATGGCTAACATTGCTAGGGTGGGAGATATACACATTACACCTAATTTAATCCTTAAGAATGTTCTGCATGTTCCAAATTGTCAGCTAGCCTTATTTCTATCAAAAAACTCACCCAAGATCTTCAATGTCACACTACTTTTTTCTTTTCTTATTGTGTTTTCCAAGACCAAGACTTGGGGAAAAGGATTGGACTTGCTAGGGAAAGAAATGACCTTTATTACCTTGAACCATTACAAGAAGGTAGAAATAATTGGCCTTTATCTTGTCTTAGTTCCTCAAATAAAGATGACATTTGGCTGTATTACTTCACCTAGCACACCCATCTTTTAAAGTCTTGAAGGTTATGTTTCCTCATTTATTCCAAGGATTAGAAACTTTTGATTTCCATTGTGATGTTTGTGAAATGGCAAAGCATACTTGTGTACCTTTTCCTATTAGCAGTAAAAGAAGTTCTCATCCTTTTCACCTAATTCATAGTGACATATCGGATCATTAATATTTTTGGAGCTCATTGGTTTGTGACTTTAATTGATTATTGCACTTGGGTTACATTGCTTTTCCTCCTAAAATAGAAATCTGATGTGTGTTTTGTCATACCTAACTTTCATTCAATGATCTAAAACCAATTTAGGGTAAAAATAAAGAGGTTTAGAATAGATAATGGAAGAGAATATTTTAACCAGAGCTTGTCATCATACTTTCAATCACAAGGGATTATTCATGACTGTTCTTGTGTAAACACACCCCAACAAAATAGGGCAGCCAAGAGAAAGAATGAACATTTACTTAACACTACCTGAGCCCTCCTCTTTCAAGGTAATGTCCCTAAGTCCTATTGGAGAGAGGTTGCCCTCACTACTACATATATGATAAATAGAATCCCTCCTCGAGTTTTGGACAATAGAAGTCCTATAGAAATCCTTAATAGCTTTTACCCCCCATTTCAAAACCTCTAATGACCTTACACGTCAAGTATTTGGGTGCATTACATTTGTCAATATTCACAACCAACATAAAGACAAGCTTAGCCCTAGAGCCACTAAGTGTGTGTTTCTCAGCTACTCCTATAACCAAAAGGGTTACAAGTGTTACAATCCCTACTCCAAAAAATTCAAATATAATATCGTATTATCAATAAAAATATTTGAATTTTAGTAGAACTTTTATTTTAAAGTTATTTATAAATAGATTGGCTTAAATATTAGAGCAAATATTACTGAGTAAATTTTAAAACTTTTTTCACCAATTTACTCTTGACCCAAAAAAAAAACACATGTAGTTTTTAAAAAAAATTAATATTACTACAAATTAAAATTTGCCATCTACTCTATTTTTAAGGTGGAGTTAGATTTTCAAACTTAAGGGACAAATGCTCCAAGTCCTATCTTCAGAGGGAGATTTCCAAAATAAAAGATGGTACTTGTGAATTATTTGAACCACTGAAAAACCTTGACCTTCCAACCCGAGCCATTAAACCTATAGAACCTAAACCATCTCCAACCCAGTGATTAAACAACCCGAACCACCTCTTATCCCAACTTATGCCACTCACGATTTTCCAAGTTTTACCAGGTGTATTGAAGGAGAAAGGCTCTTTCAGACCTAAAACAAGTCCAAGAATCCAACTCAAATCCTAAGATTGAAAACATGGTAAGTTTTAATCCATCTACACACACTCAATCTGTTGACACACCTATACACACAATAGATCTTAATCTTCCCATTGCTATTAGAAAAGGAACCAGAGAATGCACCAAACATCCACTTTACCCTCTATCTAACTATGTTTCTCTTAAGCACCTGTCACCAACACACAAAAAACTTATTGAGAGTTTAAATACCATTGCTATCCCTAACAATGTTTCTAAGCCATAGACCAAAAGGGATAGGAGAGATGCTATGAGTAAGGAGATGAAGGCTTTAGGAAAAAAAAACATGGGAGATTGTTGATAAACCAAAAGGGAAGAAGATTGTTAATTGCAAGTGAATTCTTACACTTAAGTACAAGGTTGATGGGTCTCTAGAGAGGTACAAAGCTCGTTTGGTGACCAAGGGATACATCGAAATTTATGGGGTGGATAACCAAGAGAAATTCGCTCTGGTTGCAAAGATGAACATCGTAAGAATTCTGTTATCGTTGGCTGCACACTACAACTGGCAGTTACTGCAATATAATGTAAAAAATGCTTTCCTCCATGGTGACTTAAATGAAGAAATTTACATGAATATCCCACCAGCATTTGAAGAAGGCACAAGCAACAAGGTTTGCAAGCTGAAAAAGGCTCTTTATGGGCTGAAATAGTCCCCTAAAGCATGGTTTGGAAGATTTGCAGAGCTAATGAAGCAAGCTGGGTACAAACAAAGCCAAGGTGATCTCAATCTCTTCTTTAAACATTTAGCCATAATGTCAGTTATAGCTCTTCTGGTATATGTAGATGACATCATTGTCACTGGTAACGATGAGAAAGAGAAGCTTGATCTTAAGGAAAGACTAGTGAAGTAGTTCAATAGAAAGGAATTGGGAAAATTGAAGTATTTTCTTGGTATTGAGGAAGCTTATTCCTCACAAGGGATCTTTATATCCCAACAAAGATATGTTAATGATTTGTTGACAAAAACAGGGAAGATTGGATGTAAACCAACCTCTATTCCAACGAATCTAAATCAGAATTTGGGATAAGCAAAGGAAGAACCACCTGTTGATAGAAAAATGTATCAAAGACTAGATGGTAGACTCATATGCCTCTCTCACACTCAGCCAAACATAGCATATCTAGTTAATGTGATCAGCCAATTCATGCATGACCCTCAAGAACCTCACCTTCAAGCAGTGAATCCTGCAGTACCTAACAAGTAATCCAGGAAAGGGGTTTTTGTTCAAAAGAGACAATACTCTCACTCTTGAAGCATATACTGATGCTAACTATGCAAGCTCTATGGTAGATAGAAGGTCAACAACAAGTTATTGTCCCTTCCTTGGGGGAAACTTGGTGACTTAGAAGAGGAAGAAGCAAAATGTGATGGCAAGATCATCTGCAAAATTCGAATTTAAAGCTATTGCCCAAGGAGTGTGTAAATTCCTTCACCTAAAGATCATTCTAAATGACTTGAAAATCAGATGGGAAGGTCTTATAAGGCTTAATCACGACAATAAATCAACCATCAATATTGCTCATAATTCTATACAACACGATTGGAGAAAGCATATTGAAATTGATAGATATTTTATTAAAGAAAAGTTGGAAGAAGGATCAATTTGCATGTCTTATGTCCCATCAAACCAGCAATTGGCAGATGGTCTAACAAAAGGACCGAATAACTTGAAATTTCACAATCTTGTATGCAAGTTGGGAATGGAAGACATCTATTCTTCAGCTTGAGGGGAAATGTTGAAATATTATTCTTTATTGTAAATATTTTTAGGAGATGTAAATCCCTTAATTTAAGAGATTAGATAGGAATCTGGTTAAACCCCTTATTTGAAGGGATTTCAATTTAAATTTGTAATTCCGTTTTTCTTCTCCCTTTATAATTTCCTATTTATAGCCCTGAATCATTTACCCAAAAGTGTGAGAATTCAAAATATTTTTACCTCTCTTTTATTTCAGATTCTAATACCCTTCAAATCACCCAGCATAAACTCAATGGCAACAACTTTAGGGAATGATTTCAATCCGTCTTGCTGGCATTTGAAGGAAAGGGCAAGACTGGATACCTCACTTGTGCAAAAAAGAAGCCTGCTGAAACAGAAGCAGGACACTCTACTTGGATGGCCAAAAATGCTATGGCAAAGGCTTCGCTCGTCAATTCCATGGAGCCATGTCTTTCTAGAACCTATCTTTTCAACAAAAGTGCCAAAGAAATCTGGATTACAATGAAAGAACTGTACTCAAACTGAATACTGCTCAATGTTTTGAGATTCGTTCAGCTATTAAAAACACAAAGCAAGGGATGCTTTGAGTCATGAACTATTATAATAGACTCTTGGGAACTATGATATGTCCAAGGTCCAATATTGAAATAATTTCAGAGATGTTCCTTGACTTTGTCCATGTCAACAAACAATTCAAAATGCCTCGACTTAAAACTTCGAAAAAATCTAAACTAAGAATAGGATTCTTTGACGAACGGGATCAATAGGCATTATTATATTAATATTTCAGAGAATATTTTGACACAAACAAGAAGAATTCTAGGAAGACAAATAATTCCTCCTAGAATCCCATTTTTAATTGAAATATGAATACACAAAAAAATTGGAGTATTACCAAATTACGTGCCTATTGCCACAGCTGTAGATCTTGGTATTTTGAGAATATGCCTTAACGACCAATGGTTAACGATGGCTCTGATGGGCGGTTTTGCTAAAATAGGCAATAACGAGATCACTGAACTTGGCCAAGAAATGGACCAATTTTATGAGTTGAATTGGGTTGCTCTAGAAGACAATTTGATGCATAAAAAATTGATGGAAAGAGAGAGGGTTTTTACTTTTTCTATGGTATCAACAAGGATGTTGATGAAGTGAGGGGTTGAATACTTACACCAAACCTTGTCCAGGTATCAAGCATTTGCCACTGCTTAGAGGGAGGAAAGTGAGGGGAAAAAAAAAAGGGTTATGATTGGAGAGCTAAAGGAGCCCAACAAGGACCTAGCCACCCAAAGTTCTGCTCTTGCTACAACAAGGGTAGAAACAAACAATCAGAAGTCTAAAGGATCCAAATCAAGGGAGAAACAGTGGTGTGATCACTGTCAAAAACCATACCACACAAAGGAAACTTACTGGAAGATCCATGGCAAGCCAAAAGATTGGAAGCCACAGCATCAAAGGGAATCCAACAAAACTTTTGCTGCTACTACTGAAAATGGAAAGGGAAATGGAGTGATGCTCACAGCTAAACAATATGAGCAGGTTCAGAATCTTCTTAACCAATCTAAGGTTGTGCCACAGCCTAATTCTTCTTCCTCAGGACCTAGCTGTTTAGGTGCCCAAGAAGGTCAGCCATTCTAACTATTACTCTCAGTTGATTTGAAAAATGCAAGTATTGTGGACAATGGGGCCTCTGATCATATGACTCATTCATCATCTTTGATTACCACCTATACACCTTGTCCTAGTAATATTGTTGGTAATCTGTCCTTTTACCTAGCTGCTGCAGTCTCTTAAACCTAGCTGTTACTGTGCGTCTTCTGATGGGTTGATTTCTTTCCTATTAGGGTTATTCTTTAATTCATAAATCCAAGAAATTAAAGTCTCCTACCTATTTTCGGCCTATCCCCATTTTTTCTCTAATTTTAATTTGACTTTATTTCTTTCCTTTTTTAGCTTCTTGTGTAGCTATCACTTGGTGGCCTAGTCCAGAATTTGAATGAGATGAATTTTATTTAGTAATATTTTACTCCTTTCTTCACAGTATCAGAGCCATAGACAGCCTAAATCCCATTAACTTTGGCCACATGAAACCCTTCAATACAGAAGCTGTTGAACAGCAAAACACATCCACTTCTAGCACCATTGTTGGTCATCCAAAAACTACTATGGATACAGCCAACGGTGGGATGTCTCTCCATCCCAACTCCAGCGAGTCACCGGTAGTTATTACTAGGCATAAACTCAATGGAAACACTTATACACAGTGGTCCTCTAGTGTCCTAATGTATGTAAAGGGTAAAGGAAAATATAGCTATCTCACAGGAGCCACACCTCAGCCAAATCCCTTGGACCTGGAATTTCTTGTGTGGGATGCCGAGAATAATATGTTAATGTCATGGTTAATCAATTCCATGACATTAGACATTGGTGAGAAATTCATTCTTCTCAAAACCACAAAAGAAATTTGGGAACAACCCGTGAAACTTACTCAACCAGTGAAAATACTGTAGAGTCATTTGAAATTGAGGGGGTTCTCCATGACCTTGGGCAAGGGGATATTCCTGGGGTCCAATATGCCTCCATTCTCAATAAACATTGGCAACAACTTGATGTTTTTGAGACCACCACTCAGAACTGTGATTAGGGTGCAACAAATTACAAACAGATTGTGGAAAGAAAATGCACTTTTAAATTTCTGTTTGGTCTTAATGACAAGTATGAGGAGGTTCGTGGAAGGCTCATGGGAATTAAACCTTTCTCCACCCTTTGTGAGGCCATTTCAAAAGTTGCAAGAAACTTCTGCATGGACCTCAAGGCACTCAAAACAGCACTGAACATTCAGCTTTAGCCGCTAGAGGTCCCTCAATGCAAAATTTTAATAACAAGCAAAAGGGCAGACCTTGGCATGATCATTGCCTTAAACCTAGTCACTCCAAGGAAAAGTGTTGGAAATTGCAGTAATCCATCCAATCCTAGATACCAACAAAAGTTGGAAACTAAAGGGCATGGAGCCACTACCAAAGCTGCCACTTCAAGGGACCAATCACTCTTTAGCCATGAGTAGCTTGATCTTCACCAAAAACTTTGTCAGTTAAAACAGCTCCACAAGTGAACCTTCAAAGGGTAATCAATCTTCTGGAAATATTGCCTGGACAAGAATACCCTTTACTTTAAATACTCATACCATAAATGATTATACTTGGATTGTTGCTTCGGGTGTATCTGACCATATGACAAATAACTCTCATTTATTTGAAGAAATTCACCCATGCACTACCCCTTTAGAGGTTAAAATTGTTGATGGTACTATTGCACATGTTTCAGGTTTAGGCATTGTTAAAATTTCAGACCATTTAGTCTAGAAAAATGTGCTATTAGTTCCTAACCTTAAAGTGCAATCTGCTGTCTATAAGTAAAATTCTCAAAGATAATAATTGTGTAGCTTAATTTGTGGAAAGTGGATGTATTTTTCAAGACTCAGCATCCAAGAAGACAATTGCTAAGGAAGTGGATGGACTCACATGCCTTATCAAAATAAAACAAGGAACAACGTGAATAAAGGCAACAATTTATTATTATGACACTATTGTTTAGGTCATCCCAACTTACAATACACGAAATGGTTGTATCTTGAACTATTCAATAAAAAAAACTATTACTCTTGATTGTGAAATTTGCCAAATTGCTAAGTCCACTAAGTCTACTTATCAACCTCAAAGATATAAACCTTCTCAACCCTTTCAATTCATTCATAGTGATGTTTGGGCTTCTTCCAAAATTCAGGGACACTCGGGTGTGAAATGGTTCATTACCTTTGTAGATGATCATACTAGAGTAACGTGGGTGTATTTAATGAAAGAAAAACCAGAGGTACCAATTATTTTCATAACCTTCCACCACTTTATCAAAACTCAATTTCAAACACCTATTAAAATTCTTTGTTCAAATAATGGCAAGTACATTAATACTCATCTGGGTACCTACTTAGCCAAGAATAGCATTCACCATCAAAACTCCTATATTCACACTCCTCAACAAAATGGCTTAGCTGAAAGAAAAAATAAGTATATCCTTGAAGTTGCTAGATCTCATGTTCACAACTAATGTTCCTAAAACGTTTTGGAGGAAAGCTATTTTGACTGCTGCCTATCTCATCAATAAAATGTCAACTAGAGCCCTTCAATATCAAGTTTCGTTCAATACTGTTCTTAAGGAGTTCCCTCAAACTCAAATTATCTCCTCTTTACCTATAGAAGTGTTTGGATGCACCACCTTTGTTCATCTTCACAACACCAACAAATTTGTTCCTAGTGCTATTGTGTGTTTGTTGGTTATTCCCCATCTCAAAAAAGTTACAAATGTTTCTCTCCTACCTTGGGAACATTTTTAGTTTCAAAAGATGTCATGTTTTTTGAAAATCAACCTTACTTTTCAAAAGTTCCCATTCAAGGGGAGAACATAAACCATAATCAAGAATAGAACTTCTTCACTAAAGAGGACATTCAATTTCATAATTCTATCCCACTGGTACTGTTCATGATGACTCTGTATCCACAGGTACAGTCCATGATAATAGAAATAACATGTCTACTGGTAATAGAGACGAGTCCGACAATCATGATGACGAACAAAGGAAAGGGGATATTATTGTTTATACTAGAAGGAAGAAAGCCCATCTGATAGAAACCTATCTTACCCTTGAGCAAGGCACTTCCTCTAATGCTAACCCAGAACCAGTCAAAACATAGGTATACCTCCTCAACTTAATGATCTTGATATTCCTATTGCTATCCGAAAAGGTGTAAGGACATGTATTAAATATCCCATTGGTAATTTTGTAGCTTATAATAAACTTTCACCTACTCACCAAGTTTTTATTGCCAAGATTTCCCATGATAATATTCCACAGAATATTTATGAGGCCCTTAAGCATAAAGAATGGACAAAAGCTGTTTATGAAGAAATGAAGGCCCTTAAATAAAACAGCACCTGGCAAATTGTGGACTTATCTAAAGGGAAGAAGATAGTTGGCTGTAAATGGATATTCCACATTAAATACAATGCTGACGGTAGCATTAACAAGTATAAGGCTAAATTGGTAGCAAAATGTTTCACCCAAACCTATAGAATCGATCATCAAGAAACCTTGACTCTAGTGGTCAAATTTAATTTCATTAAAATTTTATTGTCTCTTGCTATAGATCTTGACTGGCCATTATATCACCTTGAAGTTAAAAAAGCTTTCTTAAACGGTGAGTTAAAGAAAGAGGTCTACATGGCCTTATAATGGAGAATGGGAAAAGAATGGAAAAACTATTATTAATTATTTATAAATTATGGACTAAAAATAAATATAAAAAATAATATTTTATTAGAATTAAAATTAGGAACTAATATTTAAATTACTTTGTTTTATTAGTTACTTTGTTTATTAGTTATTCTTAGTTATTTTTTTTGTTAGGCTTTAATAATTATCTTTTTATTAGGATTTGATATTTTAATTATCTTTTGTTAGAAATCGATTTTAATATTATATTCATTTTAAATTATTAATAGTTATTTTTTTGGCTCTATATAAACCCTTAGTAATTAGGGTTGAATAGTTTTTTGATTGATCATTAATAAAGTCGTTTGGAGTTATCAACTGCCCCTCTCCCTCCCCTCTTCCCCTTCCCTTGTATTTCTCTCTATATTCTCTTTATTATTTTATATTCCCCTCCTCCTCCTCCACTCTCTCCTCTGTTATTTCTTGTTTTATATCACTTTACCTCTAGGTTTTGACACCAAAAATAATAGTCGAGTATGTAAACTTAAAAAATCTTTTTATAGCCTCAATCAATCTCCTAGAGCTTGGTTTGAGAAATTTACCATCGCTGTCAAAACTCAAAGGTACACTCAAGGTCAAGTTGACCACACTATATCTACTAACTTTTCTCCTAATGGAAAAACATCTATCCTCATGATGTATTTAGAGGATATTATTGTCACAGAAGACTTTAATAATGAAATTTACAAGCTGAAAAGAGCCCAAGTTGTGGAATTTGAAGTCAAAGGACCTTAGGAGTTAGGACTCTAAAGTACTTCCTTAGCATGGAAATAGCCAAATCTAAGAAAGGCATCATTATCCCCCAAAGGAAGTACACTATTAACCTTCTCAAAGAAATTGGGATGTTGGAGTGTAGATTGGCAGAAACCCTTATGGAAGCGGACTACAAGGCCAAATTTGTTCAAGATATTCCTCCAGTTGACATTGAAAGGCATAAAAAACTGGTGAGCAAGCTGATTTACTTTGCACACTCAAGGCCCAATATAAGCTTTCCTGTCAATGTCATAAACTAATTCATGAGTAAACCCACTAAAGTCTATCTTGAGGCTACTTCTAGAATCCTCAAATATCTTAAAATGATCCCTACAAAGGTATTTTCTTTAAGAATAATATTAATAGAGATGTGGAAATATGCCGTGATGTTGATTAGGTCGGATTCATTACTGATCGAAGGTCCACTACTAGGTATTGCATTTTTGGCTGGAGGAACCTAGTTACTTGAAGGAATAAGAAGCAGCCTGTGGTTGCCAGATGCAGTACTAAAGCTGAGTATAGAGCCTTGGCTCAAGGCATTTGTGAAGGCTTATGGATTCAAAGATTACTGGAGGAGTTAAGAATTAATTACAATGGACCTATAAAGATCCTTTATGATAATTTAGCTACTATCATTTTAGCCAAGAATCCCATTCAACATGATAAGACCAAACATGTTAAAATAGATTGCCATTTCATCAAAGAAAAACTTGATAATGGTCTTTTCTCCCTATCTCACATTCCTACTAGTCTTCAAGTTGCTGATATTCTCACGAAAGCCCTTTCTAGGGTCAGATTTGAAGGGTTAGGAGTCAAGTTGGAAATGATTATCATCTATTCCCCAACTTGAGGTGGAGTGTTGATAATCTGTCCTTTTTCCTGGCTGCTGCAGTCTCCTACACCTAGCCGTTACTGTGCATATTCTGACAGGCTGATTTCTTTCCTATTTGGGTTATTCTTTAATTCCTAAATCCAAGGAATTAAAGTATCCTACCTACTTTCGGCCTATCCCCAATTTTTCTCTGATTGTAATTTGACTTTATTTCTTTCCTTTTCTAGTTTCTTGTGTAATGGTCACTCGCTGGCCTATATAACTTGTATTCTGTCCGGAATTTGAATGAGATTCTTCAAATATTCCATGAGTTATGGGAGGATCCTCTGACTTATTTTTTTCCATTTTTTGTGCATCCCTTGTATTATGGGATTATACTAGATTAGTGTTTGTTTCATTTTTGTTTCTTTCCTTTTTTATTCCTAGAGATATGTATATATTCACGTATATCAGTTTGTAAAAAATATGAGTGAGAATCAGATTTAATCTCCTCAATTTTCATGATTCATGCAACCTGCCCCACATCAGGCTGCTTGATGTGCCAGCCTCAATACTTGCCTCACCTCAAACCTAATGTGGCTGCATCAGCTGCTTTTGACAACACTGACACTGAGGACCACAAACTTCACCACCTCAGAATGAATAATAAAAGTACTGTCAGAAGTCCTTACTGATTTTCTCACTTATAAAGCACCCTACCAATGGATCAAAATACGAAAACATTTTAAGGAGAAAAATAGAAATGACAGACAATGCAACATTTTTTTCCTTTTTTGGGTTACAAAGGAGGCATATGGCTTTGAGAGTAGGGGAAGGGAAAAGAGGCAGGATAAGAATTTAACCCTTGACATAATGTTCACCTCAATCTGAAAGACTGAGACTGGTGCCATCTTTGCTATAAGCTCATTGGCAACATTATTATACGTAACAATCACAGAAGTTCTTCTCTAACATGATGAATACAGAGCATATACATCTCTAAAGGGGAAAAAAGGAAGAAATAATAGGAGTATGAAAAGAAAAGCAATAAAATACTAGAAAATCAGAAAGGATATTCAACTCCAACATACTTAAGATAATTAGGCTGATTCCTGGCAGGATTTTAAATCAGCCAGTTGCATAAATAAACCTACTTTACCTTTAGGGAACCATTTTCTTGACTTCTTGGTCCAAAACAGAATGATATACCGCCATTGGTGACAGAACTGCCCTTTCCTCCAGGCTTTTTATCTGTCCCTCTTGATTCTGGAGATTCAACTTCTCCATTCATCATGACTTCAATATGGTCTTTAGTAATAGGAATGTCATGATCCCCAGTCATCTCAGTGCTAGCAACTTCTCCATTAGAACAGGGTTTGCTAGATCCAGTAGGTAGAGACAACTTCTCATGGATAGCTAAAGTGAGAACTTGATCTGAAAAAACATCATTGTGCTTCTCTGTTTTCCCTTTGAGAAAATCAGAATCTGAACCCATGTCCTCACGATGTTTGTTGCCACCAGCAACCTCAATTGACAACTCTTTCACAGGGTCCTAAAACAATACAAAATTGAAATCAGTAACATAAGCAAATATAACCAAACTGTTTCAATCACTGAGGTAAAAGGTAATGAGAGGTTACAGAATACAGAACATAACAGACAGTGAAAAGATACAGAAATGAAGACTCTCACGGATTGCATTACATCAACACTTACCACTTTCTCCACAGAAGAGCCTTCGCCAGCACTCCTCTGGTCATCACCAGAAGCTGCTGCATCTGTGGAATCATCTTCCTCTATATTTCTGCATGATGTTACTTACTAACTTTCTTGTACAACTCACAAAACTATAACAATTATATAAACTGGAAGTGAAAAATATTTTGTCATTATTCAAAGATATACACACACACACACTCTCTCACTCTCACACTCACATGTGAGCTTAGAAAAATCCCAGTTCTAGAAAAATTTTCTTCAGAAGAATCACATGCAACATATGTAGTCAGTAGTTGGCACGTTCCAGAAGCACTAAAGAAATAATTTAACAGTGTTGAAACAAACAGAACGTGATCCATCCTATTCCCATTCTTCTATAAGAATTACAGGACCAGGAAAGTATCAAAAACTATTAAGCGGCTAACCAATGACGAAGAAGATCAATACAAAGCAAGAAAATAAGGTTTCATTTACGTAAGTTAGGCTCCAAATCAGAACAAAATGGTCCATCCCAACAGAAAGAACATTCAAGAGAGGCCTCAATCGTAAATCTTCTTTTATTTGACAGAACAAGAATTTCATTGAGAAAAAGAGAAATTAGTATAAGCAAGAGTGTTATATATACTCTTAAACAAATGAAAAAGTAAGGGGATAATGATGAACAGTAAAATAACATCAACACAATAAATAAAATCAATCTTGGGTCTTCACCTAGCAGCTTAAGCTTTTGGGATAACCTGATCCTCTACATTATGTAAATGTTTGTTTTCTTCTTTACAATAAAAGTGCTAAATACATAGGAGTATCATAAATATTTGTTTTCCTCATTAAAATGGAATTTGATCTACTCTATATGAATTATTGCATATTTGCATGCCAAATTGAATTTGGTTTGGTCTTGAGGCCAGGTCTGTTGTATTTCTTAATGCTTCTTCAAAGTGACTCTTCTTAAAATACTATTCAATCTTCCACATTTTGTTCTTTATTATTGAAGTTGACTCACAATTAACTTATTCTCTCTGCATACAACAGTATATATGCTCTTCTGATGCCTCTGATTTCGAGTAAGGTTTGACCGCAAAGGGCTTGCAGGGATTATCCTCTAGTTTCAGAACATCTATGTTTGCATTCTGTCCTGCCATCCCATTGCTCTTTACCTGTTCTTTGTACTACACTCATATTTTTTTGCCTTATTAAACTTTTGTATGGAACCAGGCAAGTCTTGGAATTTGATTTTGCAGTATTAATAAAAATTTAATAATATGAAATCTACATAGTATGTACTAATATTCTAAATGTCAGTCTCCTGAAACCACAAAAGGCCAATATAAAAAGTCACACACATGCATTGTTTTGGACAAATTTTAAATGTCAATACAACCAAAATATCAACTGTCTCTTACTATCAAAATACAGCTAAAATATCAACCAAAGTGATTTTATGGATTAAAAAGTTAAAGAAAACAAGATAGCTAAGCTTGCACCACAAGAAATACCATAGTAACAGAGTGATAAGGTCTCAAACTATCTACCTTAATGTTCCACTATGCCGAAGAGATGACTGCAGGACACGCCTACAATTTTGTATCCATGGGTGAGATAGAAGTGTTTTAGCATCAGGCCTTTGTCTAGCATCCTGAAATATGCAATAGAACATTATACAAATACAAGATTTAGTTAATAATTTTATCAACAGGGATTAAAATTCTATATCAGTGAAAGCATTCATCTTGTGTATACTACAAGGTCTATCCCACGAAGCTCCACAGACAATAATTACTGCATCATTTACAATGAACACAAGAACAGAATAAATCATGCAATAGCACTTATGAAGCCATAAGCAGATATTGTCAGGGTAGTCTCCATTAATAAGACACAAGAAAAATAGTAAATTGCTTCAGTAGTTCTAGCAACAGTTAAAAAAGAAAAAAAAATTGTCTAAAGAATCTAAATGTTAAACCATTCACCAAATGACTAACCAGATACATTTATCTTATTAATCAAGAGAACAAAGAAGTAGTAAACATCTGCATATTGTGTTATCCTCCCATATTTTGACATTAAACAAATCAATCAAGGTTTTGAGGTTCATAGATAAATGAAATAAACAAAAAATAACATCAAATTTCAGATAACTACCTGAAATCCACAATAATTGCCTCTTTCATTTGTTACATACATTTATCTTGCTGATATGATTTTTTAAAACTTTTATACACATAAGTTTGTGACCACAACTGGTAAATAGGAAACAAACACAGTGTACACCAGAAGATGGCCTCAGGAAAGGCCAGAAGAAATTCTGTAAAAATCCATTTGTGACTGCCCAATTGGTGATAAAAAAAAGGGTAAATTACATTTTAGTACCCTGTGGGTTTGCCCGTTTGCACTCTAATACCATGGTTTGAAAGTGCGTAAAATTGGTACAATGTGGTTTATACCATTAACACATTAGTACCCTGTGCTTCATTCCATTATCTTTTGAGCGAAAAATGACACATGCAAGTCACATGACTGCCAAAATGCCCAATTTGGCTGAAAATCATCGTCAGAAAACTTAATTCCCAAATTTCTTTGACATACCTAGTTTCCCCAAACTCAAGGTCAACAAAACATCACCAATCAAAGCCCTAAACTTGCCCACTGATTCGAGAAAATGGAAGCCCTAAACTTCTCCACTCAACATAATGGAGACATTTGATTCAATGAAACCAATTCTGTGTTAACAATGGCATGAAGCCATTGATTCAACGGAATAAAGTGCAAAATCAAAGCTCTTTGAGTGCTGAAATTGAGGCAATCAAAGGATGTAAGATTGGAGTGAGTTGATTTTACCCTCTATGTTTTGTGCAACATCAACTAGGAAAGGGATTGCATTGAGAAAGGCGTTTTCAATTCTCCAAGTGATGGACTTTGAACTCTAGAGGGGGGAGTAGGGATTGGACGAGCAATTTACAATTTAGGTTTTCCAAAAATCCAATTCATCCAAATTAGGACATTTTAGGGGTCACATGACTTGCACACATTATCTTTCCTCCAAAAAATAATGAAGTGAAACCACAGAGTGCTAATATGCTAGCAATTTAAATCACATGATACTAGAATGCAAACTTCCAAACTACAAGATACTCATGTACAAACAAGCCAAACATAGGGTACTAAAATGTAATTTAGCCATTACAAGGAGAGAGAAGGAAAAAAAAAAAGCTAAGGTAGTAATGGTAGTAATATGAATAGCTTGAAAATTAGCAGCACAAACAAGTAATGAAAATTATTCATATCACCCATTTTCTTCATTTTATTGATAGATACTCAAAAGACATTCCAATTTGATAACACTCCAATAGTGGAGTAGATATGATTTAAACAGTGGGGGTACCAAATTATACCCAAATATAGCTTAACCTGACAAATCATAATTCCGATAGGAAAGGTGCATATAGCAAATTAAGGAATTTCTAACTTTTTATCCATTTTACTTGAAACATGGTACATTTAAGAAATTCCTAAAACAGACAATAACAATTAAATAATACAAGGGTTTGGAGCTGGCATTGGGATAGGGAAGCAAGAGAAGGGGGGAACAGGTTGAGTAACATGCAACCAGCACAAATCCCTTGATAACACACCACATAAATTAAGAAACTCCCATAAACCAATGAGATAAGAACCACTTTACCTTCTTAAAGCATTGACGCAGAAAATCAGTGATATCAGGAGACAGGCTATCAGGAATTGGAGGAAGCTCATCCTGAGGGAACAGTGAAAGGGTAAAAGCATGTTTGATTTCCCTTCATAGAATATATTTTGGATCATGAATTCATAATTGAGTATCTTTTGAGCTAATGTTTATTCAGTTTTCTTAATTGCTTTAGTGTTGCCTTGGGATGATTACTTGTCCTCCATTGATGTCTTTCTTTCTCATCTCATCAATGAATTATTTTTCTATAAAAAAAATAATAATTGAGTATTTCAAGAACATGGGAAGAAAACTGCAAATAATCAAATCCACTAATTAGACAATCAAGTGTCGAAGCTGTTACTGACCAAATTGATATAAGAAAGCAAGGTCAGAGGAAGCACACCTGAACAATACGAAAGAGAGCAGGCATAGGCTGTAGATCATAATATGGAGGTACACATGTAAGAAGTTCAATAACTGTACAGCCAACACTCCAAATGTCAGAAGCAGCACAAACCCCAGACATTTCTATAACCTGAAAAAGTACACAAGATCCATCTAACTGAGCGCTATCTTATTCAAGCTATATGCTTCATAAATATAAGCTGCTCCTACAATGAACCAACTAGCCAACTTTAAAGATACAAAATGACAAAGAGAGCACAGTTGACCAAACCAAGAGTTTAAAAAGTAACACAGATATGCTACGCAGATAGATAATACAAATAACATAAGAGTCAAATTCAGTAATTACCTACTGAATAAATGCTCAAAAATAAAGTAAAAACCAGACAATGAGTTTTTTTTTTTTGGGTAGAAAAAGAAAGTGTTATTGAGGAGAATAGAGAATAGTACCAACACAAAGGACAAGAGATCCTCCCCAATCAAAAGAAACTAAAAAAAAGGAAAATACCAGGACACATTAACTCAAAAGAGCTATCCAGTCCATTTGAAAATCCATAAAGGACAAACCCCCCCCCCCCCAAAAAGACAAAAACAAAAACAAAAACAAAACCTAAAAAACCATTTACTTAAACCCACAAGGAGGCCATAACAGCAATCCTTTCCCAAAGATGAGCAAGAAGAAACTTTTGAATAAAAATTCTCACATTCTGTTCCAACCAAATACACCAAAATCCTGCAAACACAGTGCACTGCCATAACACTTTATGCTCCTTTCTTTGCTCAAAACCAGTAAATTTAGAAGCTTAGAACACTTGTACATCAACTGGACAGCTCAACTCTCATTAAAAATGCCAATCAACCTATTCCAAACCTGTCAAGCCACTTCACAATGTAGAAAAAGATTATTATTTATCTCTGAACTTCTGAAACACATCACACAAACATTTGGAGAGATAGCTGTATTGGGTCTATGGGTGTATAGCAAATCATTTGTATTAATTCTGTTAAGTACCGGTCCAAACAAAAGCCTTTACCTCAGAAAGAGCCTTGATTTTTCAGAAAGAATCAGAAAATTAAAGAAAGAAGAAGAAATATACAAACCCAAAGGATCCAAACTCCAAATCCTTATATTGGGCAAAGAATTAACCCAAGGAATTCCAACAACAAAGCAAGATCATCAACAACTGTGTCATTTAGGTTTCTCGAGATGTGGAACTTTCAAGCAGATTCATTACTTTGCTTGGTTAAAAAATCAGAAACTGGAGCATTATACAAAGTAGATAACCAATGAACACGAGGAAAAAGATCTGAAAAAGAAGAATTCCCAATCCAATGGCCCCACCAAAACCAAAAACAAGGACTAAATGGAAATAATCATACCACTCTTGGTTTTGGTGAAAGGACATAATTATTCTTATACATGAAACATCCCAAACAGAATAAATAACAATATTAGCAAAAAAAATTATATATATATAAGAACTAAATGATCATTTTAGTATATAAGAAACAAATGGATAAATGTGTACGAGAACACATTAAAATTCTGGCACACTACTGCGGATAATTTGAAAAGCATCAAAATAACAAGGCATAATAGACAAGCAATTTAGGAACAGAATATCATGCAATTAATACCTCTGGCGCCATCCAATATGGAGTTCCAACAACTGAATGAGTATTAACATCAGCCTCAGTCAACTTTGTGGCAACACCAAAATCAGCAAGTTTGACCAGACCCTGTAAGCAGAAGTTTCATGTAATTAGTAGAATAACGCAAAGTTTGCTACATGTAGACCCAAAATAATAAAAAAATAGAAAAAAGAATAAACCAAAACCTAGACCATGTAAATATGTGTCAGGAGTAAGGGTGAAGTACAAGGATACCAAAAGTGACAAAGTACATGTTAACATGAAGTAGAGGAAGTTCATGTCTTGTGTGGTAGTTATTCTGTTATTGAGCATTATGCATAACATGATTGTTAGCTACTGGCATTTGGTATATATGTATGCACAATGTCAGTAATCATGTCATGGCCGTTAGCTATTGGCATATAATTTCAGGACTGGGGGCAAGCATGACCATTGTCACTGAGAAAAGCAAAAGGAATGTCAAAATGGATAAAGAAAAGCAATAATTATGCTAAATGCACTTGTGCAATCACAGTAACATGGATACAGTTTGATTTTAGATCGCTAAGAACAACCAAATATAAACCAGATAGCTCAGTGAGATCTTACATGGAACAATTAAGTTCAAACAAGAAGAATCTTTTTTTTTTAAAATTAAAGAAGGAATTTCATTATAACAAACTCACCTGTATACAGATAGCTCAAATGACATGGTGATACAATCAATCCTTTATATGTATTAAAGAATAAAGCATATTGATACAATCACAAAGCAACCAAAAGACAACCCTTAAATACCAGAACAAAAGCAGGAGTTTTTTTTTCCCCTTTTTTTTGTTGGGGGGGGAGGGGGGGGGGAGACGGGGGCTTGCCTCTTTGGTTGTCAATATGTTTGCACCCTTGATATCCCGATGGATCACACCCTGTTCATGTAGATAAACCAAGCCTTCCAATACCTGTCTCATCATATAATACATTTAGCATATATTCCCTAAATAGCTAAATCCTAGAGGAACAGAAAAAACAGTAATACATGCACAAACCTGAGCAATATAAACAGCAACCAATGATTCCGGAAAAGGTCCAAATTTATTTGGCTTGATAATATTAGCAAGTGAGCCATTCTCCACATATCTATGCAGTTGTAAACATATCAAATCCATTAATTGGTTTAAGCACCCTTCAAGTAATGCTACGATTATAGCTTTGCATGGTGAAATAGAGTTAAGCTAACTTACTCGAGAATAATGTGAAGGTGAGTCTTCGTCTTTAAGGAACCAAGATATTTCACAATGTTTTTGTGATTCAAATTCTGCAAAACAATAATAATTTCCAAAATGGTGTCACATAATAAGTAAAAACCCATTCCACATATGCTAAAAATTTAAAATTAAAAAAAAATTGTCTGAATAATTCCCAAATTAAGCCAAGGACACTATCCACCAAGAATGAACCAGCAAATATAGACAGGTGGACATCAGTTTAATTCTCTCACTCACCAAATTTAAAAATTCGGTAGACTGCACAATACTTTATTAGCTGTTACTATTTGTTGACAAAAATTCTTGTCTTCATTCATGTTAGAGAATGGGACTTTGGACCACATGTACATGAATCCAGATATTGACATTAATAAGAATTTAAAAAATGTATATGGATCAAATAATTACTATTTTTCGAACTCAAATGCATAGAATATGTTACTTTTGATCCAATCCAAATTAATCAATTTACAAAACTTCTTCCTCAAAATAACAGCTATAGCACACTGTTAGATATTATTACCTAAATTTTCCGTGCAAAACATATTTTTTATAATAAAAGAAATTTCAGTAGACAGAGTAGAAAGTACAAATTGTTGAGGATAAGAAATCTTCAAACCAGAAGATAAAAAAAACACAACAGGGTTAAGCAACAAAAAGCCTAAGAAGCTAATTAGTGCAGAAGAGCTGTCCAATCTAATTAGAATATCAGAAATAGAGATTCCCCTGAAAAAACCATTGGCCAAGGATAAAAGAGTAGCTGCGGACACAATTCTATTCCATAACATACTTAAAGGCAGAGATAGGCCCCTAAAGATATAGGCATTCCTCTCCAACCAGACAAACCACTGAATCCCATAAACCGCACATGCCACAAAGTTTTCTTATTCCCAAGCAAAACAAGCATGCATGCAAATAAAATCATGACAGCTATTAAGCCAAAGGAATCTTTAATAAATAATGTAGGGCAAATATAACAATTAAAAAAACAAAAAAGTACCTTTAATAAATCGATCTCTTGCTGAAAACATTAATGCATCCACCCAATGATAGAGTAATCAAAGGCAAAACAAAACCCAATTAGTGAAAAAATAAATCATAAAAGCAACAATATGAAGACATTAAGAGCTAAAACAAATTATGTAGAGTTCTATGCATTGAACTCACATTATTGCTTTCCAGCCAGATTTATATTTGAAACACCCCAGAGAAAACTTAACCGTAAGAATTGAAAAACCTCATGCATTACAGGTATTACTTGTGATGATAAAGGAGTAATAGCAAGAAAGGGGCAGAGCTATACTTGAGATTTTCTAATATTAATAATTAAACAATAATTATGAAAAAATAAAGAAAGATGAGCGCAGTAAATTAGCATCAATTATTTGAGAGCTGAGATCCAATACTGAAGGCCAATAAAATTGCTTTCCAGCCTGCTTTGTAGTAGAAATACCCCTGTGAATAGTTAACTTCTGTGAAGAATTGAACCACCTCAAGCATTAGAGGTATTACTTGTGATGATGGAGTAATAGTAGGAAAGGGGCAGAGCAACGCTTGAAATTTTCTAACATTAATGATTAAAGATTAAACAAAAATTAGTTTTGAAAAAGCCAAGAAAGATGAGCAAAAAGGCCTGTAACAAGTCCAAATAGTCAAATTTCCTTGCAACGATAAGCTATTATGGTAAATTAGCATTAATTATTCAAGACCTGAATGCTGATGGCCAACAAAATTTAAACAAAAGAAGTGAATCATTCATAGTCTTGATAATCGGCAACAAGCATGAACTTGGCAGCTCATCAAACATATTCGTGAGAGGCAACAATAGTTTCTTTTCATTGACAGCTGATGCAGAACACATCACAAAAAAAAAAAACCAAGAACCCTCAATATCACTTAATTACCTCAGCACACTGAAAACGTTCAAAAATAAGTGAAATGGACATTTAACAATGTAATTATTCATTGTTTTAACATTCATGTGATTATTTTTGTTAAAACTTGGATGTAAAACACCATAGGATCACTAAGTGGTAATTGAACAAACTACAACTTTCCAAGTTGGGTCAACAAGTAAATGGAGGTCAACGACAACTCTCCAAGAATTAATCAAAAATTCCTAATCAAAATCTTAAAATAAGGCATCAATAAAGATTGACTCTATAATATATATATATATATAAAGTAAAGTATTACTTTTAAGTTTTTCAGGCTCCCCATTCATTGCCAAGGTTTTCTCTAATTCTACATAACTCATATTCATAATTTATAGTTTTATACTGCTTATAACCACTTCTACTCATGTTTGGGGTGTTTCATTCCAAGTCTGGCTTTGACAGACTCCAAAAATTTTCAAAGCCTTCAAGTTTTCTACAATTTGGATACATACACACACACCATAGTAATTCAATTTTAACCAGAACTGCAAGACAATTATCCTCAAAAATGGACAAAGAGTAAATAAAAAATAAAATAAAATAAAATAAGATAAAGTCTCCATCCCTGCCCCTAAATCTCTCTCATTCCCAGTGTCTAGCTTACTTTGATCTAGAAATAGGATCAATGCCCCCCTCACATATAGATGCCATTGGACAATTCTTTAAGCTTTTGATTTTATAATTATTAGCAACAATATAAGCACGCACGCCCACACATGCACATATACAAGGGGAGACAAGGAGAGAAAAAAATTTAAAATATTAAGAAGTCACTTTTTGTACCATGATGATGTTGAGATCCTCCTGAGCAATATTCTCCAAAGAAACTTGTTTAATTGCAACAAAGTCTCCATTCTCTAGGTCCAAACCTTTGTAAACTCGACCATATGCTCCTTTCCCGATCTCATCTCCCAGCATCTGCTCCAATTTTTACATGCAAATCAAAAGATCAATCAAAAAAACTTTATGAACTATAGTAAGCCAAGCTTGAACAACGACAAACTAAATCAACAAAAGACAAAAAATAGAAAGAACCCCCCAGTTGATGTAAATATGACACTAAGATTTATCTAGATACATGATATATTGAAATAAGCCTTCCCCATTTTAAAATATGCAATTGAAAACAGGTATGCAATATTAACCATCAGCACATTCAGATTGGAGAACCAATGCCCCACAACTTGCTCAACCTGGATTGGTTTTAGAAAAATATATATCTTATCAATTAATTTTGCATTTTACTATATGAATTAAATGAAATCAAGAGCCTAGTCCATCATCTGTGTCAACATGAAAATGAAGATTTACAGCATATAATCCTTCTAAGCACATTCCATAATCCATACTACTTGCATGTCGACACTAAAACTTCCAACAATATTTGCCAATGGAAAAAAGCTCAGCACTGATCACAAAAGCTGAAAACATTTAATAGCTTGTCCCTTGATGAAAACATTTAGCAACTGTCACTGTCAAAATCAGCAATATCATCTTTCACCTGACACAACTATCTTCATTGCCAGCCAATTAGTATTGCCTGATACCATGAAAATTATCATCACTGCTGATGCCGCCTCGGCTGTTCCACCAGACCACCTTAAACACGCAATGACAATTCTAACCACCAATTTCATCAAAACTTCCAACCACCTCTTTTCACCGCTCTCCTGCTATCAACACCATTTCTTATCACTACCAGCCAATTGCCTAACAGCTTTCCACAATACTACCATATGCTAACACTACCACCATTCCACTATCAGATTTTCGGCGTTATATAATAGTCTTAAGAGTTTCAATCTCAGTACTACCAAAAGTTTCGGAGTTTCGATCTCAGACAATTCTGCATTCTGGACTCAGACAAAAAGCATCGTCCACTCAAAAGTCCTTGCATGATCAATTTGCTAAATTCGCTCTTTGTTTTGGTTACCAATTTAACGCGAAAGAGAGAGAGAAATCTTTTCAAAAGAATGCCACTAGAACTAAAGGGCAGAAAAAAAAAACATATATATTACATTAGGTAGCCGCTAGACTGAAGCAAATTGAAAATCAGAATGCTGTTTAAAATACTCAGTAAACAAGATTTTTTAGGCTCTGAAGTTTATCAGATGACAGGAAGAATTACAACTCAACTTTTACAGTGGTTTTTGAAGCCACATTTGCTCAAGACCCAAACAGAGGCTAAATCAATTGAGATCGGTGGAATACAAAGATAGATATGGAGAATGATAAGCAAAGAAATAAGCATAGATATGAGGCGAATTATTTGCGCTTACATATTTATTGTCCAGGGTCTTGGATTTAGTAAAAGCGGAGGTGGGAGTCTGGCGGGACATGTCTGTAAATGTGGAGCAGCTCCGAGAAACCCTAGAAATAGTGCATGGAAGGAGAGAAGAAGAGAGGGGGTTCCGGCAGCGGTGGGGTGAGAAAGTGGAAGCAACCCCCAACAGATCTAGGCTCCGATTGGGGGAACTAGGATTTTGTGTGCGCTTTGGAAATGGAATATTGAAAATTAAAAAGAACGAAAGTGAGCCCACAAAAGAGCGCTCCAACTCAGAGCAGAATGGGCTCCATGAGGATACTTTCTTCTCAAAATGGTCAAAATGGAATGTTCTCCCCTCTGGCCTTTTCTGTGGGATGACCAGGCCGTGAAATATGTGCAGCTGTCAATACGGTCTCAGTAAACCCGACTCAATCTTTGAAAGGCTGCGTGATCATCTTAATATTATATAGTTGAAAAATTATGCATGCATGTACGTGTGTGTGTCTATATATATATATATATATATATATATATAAAAGTGTCCAGGAGGTTGAATCTCGGTATATAACTATTTATTATTGGAGCTAATTAAAAATATTCAAAGATTCAATTAAATTTTAAATTAAAATCAAACTAAACCAATTTAATTGATTTAATATTTTATTAAATTTTATTAATTTTAAATTTTAATCAATTTAGTTTAATTTTTATTTAGTTCACCTCAGTTTCATCCAATTTAGTTCTTTTTTTTTATTCAAAAATGATTTTGTTTTTTAAGATTTTATTCTATGTAATATGTAAAATTTAACTTATAATATGTAAGATCTCTTAAAATTTTGACCAATAATAATTTTAGAATAATTTATTATTTTTATCTTTTTTGTCTTAAAAAATTCCATACATTCACATAAAAAACTTTTAAAAATGAGAAAAAAATAAAAGCAACATCTTATAATAAAATATTATAAATAATTTGTATATATTAGTCTTTTTGAACTACACAAAAAATATAGTTTTGATGCAAGTTTAATTAAAAAAATTATTAATCTAAAAAAGATATTATTAAATTTTAATTAGTTGCAAGTTTAATAATTCTGTTTAACCAAACCAAACATAAAAAAAAAATCGACAATCGAACCGATTTAATCGATTCTATAATCACAAAAACCAAACCAAGCCTATTTTTATCAATTTTATTCTATTTTTAATGATTTGGTTTGGTTTATTTTAATTAATTTGGTTCGATTTTGTTCACCCTTAAAACTACAAACATTCTAGTTATTGCAAAATAACATTAATATTTATAGACCGTCGCTCTAGGACAACCTATCAATTTGTAACACGTTACAACTTTTACAATTTATAACTGAGAGCTCTTTTTTCTTTTGCTCATTGCACATACATCTTTGAGCAACAATCTTTCTATTTTCGTTCTTGTTCCTCAATTTTTTCTCTCCTCCACACAGTATGGAAGTAAATCTTTTTGTTCTCAAACGAAAGTTGTTTATTACTCTATTCATGTGTAGTGTTTAAGATGTTCCTAAGTTGTTCACAATAGTTGGCCATAAAAAAGTAGAGTTGGTAAACACTAAGTTAACCCATCAAAGAGAGGTATTCAAAGTGTAAACCTATTATATAAAATTTGTTAAGTATATGGTCAAACAAATAATATGGATGAATCCTAATATTGTCGCACAATAAAAGATTGTCAATTACTAAAATCATAATTATTTGTATTATTTAAATAATCAAATAACTCATATTTTCACTACTTAACAACTAAAAACTAGTTTTTATTAAAGAATAATTAGATAAAATCAACCAAATCAATGTTAAAGGTTTTAAGGTTTGGATTTCATCAATTGGATTCTAATAATTAATCAACAATAGATTAAATGAATTGACTTTTACAATATTAATTATCAAATCCTCTAATTTATATGTTATTTTTTTCAAGATATAATATGTATTTTTATGTTAACCTTATGTCTACTTTTGTAATCACAAGCATTAATATAATCTCATTACACTCATTGTAATTTATGTAATCCCTCATGTAACAACTTAAGATACATGAATCATATAAATCACAAAAAAAGTATCTATATTTCTATAAAATACTTATCCTAAGTCTAATGTCTTGATATTCAATATCATACTTTACCTTTCAATTCTTCATATGATATCTCAAGCATATAAATAGTGGCCAATTATTTGCAAAAATTATTACTAAGACAAAGGATTAATATGATAAAATCACTCAAAACAATCAATCATAAATCAATCAAAATATCCCAATTGCATCCATCCAAACACTAGATAAGAGTTTAGATCCATATAATAAAAACAAAACTCTTACTTAAATAAAATAAAATCATAAGAAGATGACATAAAAGAGAATAACATAAAATATAACAAAAATATTGCAACTCTTTCACGAAATAGCAAAAATTTGCTTCCAACTTCCTTTATGGTGTTATGCCTCCCTTAATTAATTATCTTTATTTCTCTTTTATAGCCTCTTGCTAGGATTTCTTATTTTCACCCGCTTTGTTTGATTGCATTATCTAAAAGTTTCCTTTTCACGCATACAACCAAGCCATGTCTTTTCTTACAATCGCACATGGTGGTCGTGTGATGCACTACCTATGATGTGCTAAATATTGCTCATTTACACAACTTGTGTAAATTAACATAGAGGGTTGTTTGATTTTATCTAGTCACATAGGGAGCCATCTACTACACCACCTTTTACCTTAATTGCATTCTTGCTAAAACTGTAATCTAAAATTGCATGGGCCATGCATTTTTGTTAGGGCTAGCCATGTAACTTACTAAATCACTTGCTTTTTGCACTGTTTCTTCCTTTCATATCATTCCATCCTATTCCTAATCAAAACACATAAGATTAGCATAAGATACCACACAATATTGATTGGAAAGCTATGGCTTATAGTTTATTAAATTTTATTCAAGAGAAAATCTTGATATTTTTCTATCATCTAAACTGTATAGAATACAGATTTATATAAACATTTACATGAGAGGAATCAGGGGAAAAATAGGAACTAACTGACCTAAGGAATAGAAACTAACTATTTAAGGGATTCTAAATAAATCTATTATTTACAAATTTTATTTCTTTTGACACTCCCCTTCAAGTTGGAGAATAAATATCTTTCATTCCCATCTTGGATACACATTCATAGAAATTTGCGTTATTTAGTCCCTTTGTTAAAACATCAATTAATTATTTTTCTGATGGAATATAAGACACACATATCAGTCAGTCCCTTAATTTTTCTTTAATAAAATGTCTATCAATTTCAATATGTTTTGTCCTATCATGTTAGATACGATTATGTGCAATATTAATGACTAATTTATTGTCATAATAAAGCTTCATAGAACATTCCCACTTAATTTTCAAAATCCTTTAAGATAATTTTGAGCCAAAGAAGTTTACATAACCCCTGAGTAATAGCTCTAAATTTTAACTCAGCAGATGATCTTGCCACCACATTTTATTTCTTGCTTCTCCAAATCATTAAATTTTCCTCAAGAAAAGTGTAATATCATGTGGTTGATCTTCATCTACTAAGGAACCTGTATAATCGGCATTAGTGTAAGCTTTTAGAGTGAGGAAATTATTTTTCTTAAATAAAATACCCTTCCCTGGACTGTCTTTCAAGTAGTGTAAGACCCTATAGGCTGCTTGAAGGTGAGATTCTCAAGGATTATGCATGAAGTGGCTTATTACGCTCACTGTATATGCTCTATCTGGATGAGTGTGTGCCAAATATATAAGTCTTCCTACCGACCTTTGATACATTGTCTTATCCACAATGGGTTGTTCTTTAGCTTCCCTTAGTTTCTAATTTGGATCTATTAGAGTAGACATTAGTTTGCGTCCAATTTTACAATTTCTGTTCACATATTTTTGTAAGGATATGAAAATTCCTTGCAAGGATTATGCTACCTCAATGCCAAGAAAATATCTCAGTTTTTCTAACTTTTTGATCCCAAATTCTTTAATTAATCTTTGCTTTTACTCATGTTTTTCTTTCTCATCACTCCTATCACTATAATGTCGTCTACATAGACTAAAAGAGTTGTTACTCCCCCTATAGCAGAATGCTTAAAAAAAGAAGTGCGATCACTTTGGCTTTGCTTATACCCAAACTCCTTCATGATTTTAGTGAATCTTCTAAATCATGCTTTAGGATATTGCTTTAAACTGTAGAGAGCCTTTTTCAATTTGCATGCTTTATTTTTTTGAGTGTTCTTCAAATCTAAGTGGGATGTTCATGTATATTTCTTTATTAAGATCACCGTGGAGAAATACATTCTTAATATCATACTATAGGAGTTGCCAATTGAAGTAAGCAGTTAGAGTTAGTAAGATCCTTATAGTGTTCATTTTTGCCATAAGAGTAAAAGTCTCTTGGTAGTTAACTCCATGAGTTTGAGTATATCCTTTTGCTACCAATCGTGCCTTATATCTTTCAAGGGACCCGTCAACTTTATATTTTAGAGTGAAAATCTATTTACAATCCACAATGTTTTTTCCTTTTGGTCTATTAACTATCTCCCATGTTTTGTTTTATTTTTTTCTAAAGCACTTATTTCTTTCTTCATAGCATTTTTCCATTCTTACTTTGATAGTGCCTCAGAAACATTGTTAGGTATAGTAATGGTTTTAAACTTACAATGAACCTTTTGTGGGATGGTGATAGATGTTCAAGAGAAACATAATGCAATAAAGGGTAAACAAGTTGTTTAGTGCATTCTCTAGTGTCTTTTCTAACATTAATAGGCAAGTCTATAATGTCTCTTATATCAGCATCTTTTTCATTTTGTTCTATTTGCATAGTAGGGTCAGGACTTACCATGATTTCATTTTTAGGATTAGAGTTGGAGCCTTGTATTTGTGTTAATTCTAGGACAGCTTTTCTCCTTAAGTATGCCTAAAGAAAACTAAGAAAATTATGAGTAATATTTATTGGGACATATTCAGGATTGGCTGGGATTTGAGGAAGGTTAAGATTTTTAAGAGGTTTAAAGGATTCCATGGTCTCCTAAGTCCTTTCTTCCTTTGCATAAGACTCTCCCTAAATAGAGGACTTGGAAGAGAAAGGTTTACTTTTAGCAAAACTCACATTTGCAGAAATGTAGTATTTTTTAGTTAAAGGGTTGTAACACTTATATCCTTTTTAAGTAGAGGAGTAAACCAAGAAGACACATTTAATAGCTCTTGGATCTAACTTTCCTCTAAGATGGTTATAGATATGGATAAAGGCAGGACATCCAAATATTCTAAGTACAAAACCATTTGATATCTAAAGTGGGGATATAAACTATTAAGTAGATTTATAGGACTCTTGTGTTGCTAACATAGGTAAGGGGGTTCTGTTTATCATGTATGAGGCAGTGAGTACAACTTCCCCCCATTAAGATTTAAGAACACTTCCTTGAAAAGCATGGCTTAGGTAGCGTTTTGAATATAGCCATTTTTCCTTTCAGCTATCTCATTTTGTTGAGGGGTGTTAACATATAAAAGATCATGAATAATACCTTTTTTTTTTAAACAAGAGGACAACTATTGATTAAAATAGTCCCTGACATTATTTATTCTAAATTTCTTTTTTTAACCCCAAATTGATTTTGAATCATGGAGTGAAAGTTAGCTATAACAATGCTCACATTAGATTTATCTTTATGAGTAGAAAAAGCCAAGTAACATAAGTACAATCATCAATTAATGACACAAACCATTAAGCCCCTGAAATATTAGGTATAGTAGAAGGCTCCCAAATGTCACTATGAATCAAATGAAAAGGTTGGGAACTTCTTTTATTACTAATAAAAAAAGATACACTAGTATGTTTGGCCAGTTCACAAGTATCACAATGAAATTCAGAAATATCAAATCCTTTAAACAATTAAGGAAACATAAGTTTTAGAATTTTAAAAGAAGGATGCCCAAAATGAAAATGATACAACCAAATGGTATCTTTATTGAAGGAACTAAAAAGAGATTTGGAAACATGACTCCTATTACTACTTTCCTGAGGTAACTCAAGGTGGTAAAGACTATCCTTCTCCTTAGCAAGTCCAATCCTTCTCCTCAATTCCTGGTCCTAAAAAACATAATAAGTGGAAAAGAATATAGCAAAACATTTGAAATCATGGGTTAGCTTTTGAAATAGATAAGGCTACTTGAGAGTGAGAAACATGAAGAACATCTTTAAGAATCATATTAGGTGATAGATGTATATCACCAATACCAACAATAGTAGCTAAAATGCAATTTGGCAATAATAATTTTCTTATTACTTGGGCATGGATTGCATGTATGGAAAAATTGAGAGATAGATGTCATATGATCTGTGAAACTAGAATCTATTAACCACTTATTGTTATTCATTATTTTTTAGGCATTCATATAAAGAAGGAATGGGGTTTTACTTGAAAGAACCAAAAAGTATGCTCCAAATGACTTCTCAAGAGTCTCTAACAAATTCCTTATATGTTTAATCTCTTCACTTTTGAATCTATCAATTGTAGGTGATTTTACCAAGTGTGCTTAATGCTTATGACTTCCTCCATTGTTTCCCCATTCTCAACTTAGAGGTTTTCAATGTAATTTTCAACATTTCTCTTTAGTGTGTTGTGGTTTTTTGCAATAAGTGCACCAAAGTTTTCCTTGGTGTCCTTTAAATCATGTTTATCGTGTCCTTATGGTTGACTTTCATTATCAAGGCTGAACCATCAACTGGTTATGAATCAAGCCTGATACTCTGCTTACTTTCTTTAGCTCATACTATTAAGATAGTCTCTTCTAAAGATCAAGTGTCTAGTTTGCCAAGTATTTGCATTCTAACCTGGTCAAATTCAGTATTCAAACTTGCCAAAAAGTCATAAACACAATCATGTTCAATAAAATCTTTTAAAATGATGGCATTCTTTAAGCATGTCATCTCGAATACTCGATAATGATCAAGTTCTTGCTGTAGGTTCTATAAAGTATTAGTATACTCAATGATGCTTTTTCTCCTCTACTTAGTTGCTATAGTTTTCACCTTTATGTCATACATCTAAGCAACATCTCCAACCTTTGAATATGTACACTATATGAAGTCCTGGATTTCCTTTACTAAAACTAGGAACATGCAAATATAAGAAATTGTAGAATCTATAAAGTCCCACAGCTCAGACATAATCATAGAGTCTTCTTTATCTCAAGTAATAAACTTTGGATTTATTTTGGCTGGAGCAGCTTCTAAAAGATGACTAAGTCTCCCTTTACCTTGCAAGTATGTTTGGATAAATTGAGATCACTTAAGATAATTCCTCCCATTTAGTCTATAGGAGGCTCAGATGTTTTATAACTCTCTAATCTCCTAGGCAGAATTGGAGTCTTCAGGTGATTGAGGAATAATAGAAAGGGTGATTTGGGAGGATGACATGGCAACAATTAAGGCTACAGATTATAGTAAGGAAGAGGGACAATAATAAAGGTTGAAGTTTAGAGGCTATAGGTTCAGGAGTAGCAATTAAAGGCACAAGCAATGGTGAAGGGTGCAAAAGCACAAATTCTCAAATATGAGAACTAGTCAAACAAGAAAGAAAAGAGGCTCTATTTTCATACACTTAAAATAAAGACAAAAATAACGTGTATTGATGGGTAATATAGTTGGGTAATAGACAATGAGGAATAACTTAAATGGTAGTGGATGATAGATTAAAGAGGCTTTGTCTTTTTGGGTAAGAAAAAACAAGGAGAAAAGGCACAAATGGCACTCAGTTTTTAAACTAATAGAATAAGGAAAAAAAAGGTTCTATTTTCAGACATGTAAAACAAAGGCACAACATGGAGCGTAAATGCTAAAAAAAATTATTTTTAAACCAGTAGAATAAAAGAAAAAGACTCTATTTTTATATGTGCAAAATAGAGTCACACTATAGCACACAAATGCTAAAAAAATGCACTCACTAGGGTACTTAGTGGGCAATCTTTAAGGTTAAAGAAGCGCTCTATTCTTCTGCTAAGAATTGAGCGCAAGGAGAGATCAGTAATTAAGGCTAAAAAAGAATTTCCTCTTAATAGTAAAAAAGGATGGGTACATGGCAATCAAGGCTCACTCTAAAAAATCGTTTAAAGAATGGGAGAAGAACTGAAAATTTCTCAAACTCTAATACCATGTGAAGAAAAATAGCGAACCAAAAAATCTTGATATTTTTTTATCATCTAAACTGTGTAGAGTATTAGTATGTTTGGTTCAGCTTTTTTTTCACCCAAACCATGGTTTTGGCCAAAGCAATAAGTTATAGCTTTTGGCCAAAACCATAGTTTGGGTGAAAAAAAAAAGCTGAACCAAACATGTTATATATATTTATATAGACATTTAGATAAGAGGGATCAAGAGAGAAAATAGGAACTAACTAACCTAGGGAATAGGAACTAACTTATCCTCAATAATTTGGAACAGAAAAATATAAATAAAAAGATACTACAATTAGATTCCTATATGTAAGGGATTCTAAATAAATATATTTACAATATTATTTATAATTTTTATTTCTTTCGACAAATATGTAAACATGTAACAAATGAAATTTTCCTAAACTTAAACATTTGCCCATCCTTAATTCAAGACAAAAGCATTGAAAATCATGTAAGTTTTCATTCATTATGATATAGCAATAGTTGGTCATTATAGAATTATTGAAATCTCTACAATCATCATATAGTAACCTTGTCATTCTCAATCCATTATCAAAACAAAAGAAAGAATCATATGTGCATACACAATACACATTCTTGTAATAGATAGGTATTTGCTTTGCCATGCAATTCATATCATCCATGTTATAAGGTTATATTCCATTTAACTTCACAATTACCCTTCTCTAGCTATGACAAACAAACTAATAATATATAGGTCTTTCCTTGGGTCTTGTCATTATATTCTCCCATGATTTTGTTCTTTATCTTTTTTATTTATAGTGACAAATTTAAGGTGTTATGTATACTTATATTTCAAATTACCCCTTTATTATCTTTTTTTTTCACTTTAATCTTCTTCTTCTTTTAAAAGTAGATTAGAACAATGAAGTAGAATTTTTACTTTAATTATTTAAAACTTTCTTTGGACTAAATAGGAAAGGGTAACCACATTTTATCTCGCTAATGACATAGTAACAACACAAGTTAATTGAAATTAAAATTTATTGCCATATTAACATTATCCACAGCATAAGGATCTACCATAAGATTTCATTAATTGAATTGAAAGCAACAAGGCTATAACATCAAAATTTTCAAGAATTCTTTAATACTATGATGACTAACCAAAGATAACCATTAAGATATTCAACCTCAAACAATGTTTAACCATTTTTTTTTTTAAATCAGGACAAGGGTAATTCCATGAACTTGAATGCCCTTTCCCTAAACTTAAATGATGCATTGTCCATAATGCAATAACCTCATATAGATAAAATAAACAATACTTCCATCAATAGAGAGAACATGTACAAGGTTATGGAATACTTCTTTGAATGAAGCATATGGAAAACACACATGGAGTAAGTATAGCATTGGCGACAAAGTCACTACATTTTAAGTTAGTGACTGCTTTTTTTTCTTCTTATATGCATTTATGAACTTAAATTTACAAAGAACAATAAAAAAAACTCAAATCAAAAGTAACAGCAAAAGAATTCTAATTAAAAACCAAACAATAAATAAATGAAAAGCAATAAAATAATATAGGAAGAAAGAAAAATAGTTTTAATTTTAAATCATTAACTTGAATATTTCAACCCCTAAGACTAAGGGTTGGAAAGGATACAACTAACTCCTCTCTTTACCACATCTTCAATAAAGTATAGCTTGAAATGATGTCCATTAACATTAAATGCTCTTATAGATTCATTCCTCATTTTATCAGCATCATATAAAAAGAACTCTTTAAATTTGTATCTTTGTTGGGAAGGTACATAAAATATAGCTTCTAATGCATAGGTTGTAGTTGTGAATTCATCATTTATCTCTTTGTTGGTCATAGCTCGTGATGAACATGCTTTAAGGGATTCTTAAAAAGATTCCTTGTTGTATGTTTCCTCTATTAACTCATTGATTACATCGAGTTTATAACAATGTTCATTAGAAAATAGGCTTTTTATTTCTTTAAATACATTCAATTTGGTTTTTTCCTTCCCCACCTTCAAGGTCAATTTACTGTTCTTCACATCAATGATGGCATTAGTTGTAGCTAGGAATGGTTTTTCCAAAATCAAAGCCATTGCTGTGTCCTTTTTTATCTCAAGCATAATGAAATCTATTGGAATGTAGAATTTTCCTACTTTCACCAAGACATTTTTTGATATGCCAATAAGATATTCACTAATTTATTTGCCAATTGCGGAGTGACTATTGTTGGCTTTAACTCTCATAATTTAAGCTTTTTGCAAACAAAATATGACATTAGACTTACATTAGCTCCCCAATCATGGAAAGATTTATCAAATGCTGTGTCACCAATTATACAAGGGATAGAGAAACTCCCTAGATCTTGAAGCTATGGTGAAAGCTTGTTCTAGATAACGACACTACACTCCCCAATAAGTGCAATGACAACATGCTCTTCCAACCTCCTTTTGTTAGACAAAATCTCCTTAAAAAATTTCACATATATGGGCATTTAAGCCAAAGTATTTATAATTGGAATGTTATTATGAAGTTGTTTAAAAACATTTAAAAGTTCTTTAAATTATTTGTCCATCTTTTATTGCTTCAATATTTGAGTAAAAAGAACCAGAGGTACATAAGCATTGATTGGTTGTTAAGGTTATTCTTTTTCTAATTTACCTTATCTTCTTGCACTTAACTAATTATATTATCCTCTTATACAACTCCTTTTTGTTCCTCATTCAGCTCATCATTTTTATTAGCTCTTTTACTTGCTTACTACTTCTCAAAGTAATTGCCTCATAATGTTCTTTTGGGTTAATCTTAATTTTACAAGGCAAGTTATCTTATGTTTTAAAGTTAGATGAACTACCTAGCTCTCTTAATTACATTTATAAGTTTTAGTTGTGGCTAGCTACTTGATCTATCTTGAACTCTTACTTCTTAAATTTTTACATTATGGCATTAAAAAGTTTCTCAAAAGATATTTCCTAAGATGGCTTGCTTTCATTTTGATGTTGAGCTCCTTAATTTTTAGCTTCAACTATTTATTTGGACTATCTACCATGATTGCCTAGATTGGCATGATTACCCCATAACAAAATGAGGTGATTTTACTATCCCAGGTTATTGGTAGATGAGTAAGGATTGCTCTACTGCCTATTATAATTAGAGACAATTTGCCCATTATCAGTAATACTTAGTGCCATTGGATTGCTCATTTGATACTTGTTGTTAGCATGCCTTCCACCACGTAAGTCATATCTCAAACAAAAGTTAAATATGGAATTAATACTAATTTGATCATATCTTTTTAACAAAATATCAAACTTAACATTTAACATTTAATGCTATCTAGTTCCACCATCCTTGCAACTTGTTCAGGCATGACTCTTTAATTAAGCCATTAGTAATAAGTAGTAGCCATTTCTTCAATTATGGTATAAACTTCCTTAGCTAACTTCCCCATTAAAGTTCCTCTTATTGCTACATCTAGCATGACTTTAATTAAATGTTTGTAAAAAGTTTGCATAATTAGCTAATAAGCAAAGCCATGATATAGGCTCCTTTTTTATGAATCTTTAAACCTTTGCTAAGCTAAACAAAGAGTCACCATCAAATTATACAAAATTAGTAATATCATTCCTCAATTTAGCAATTTTACCAGCTTAAAAATACTTAGTTAAAATGCTTGTAATGATGCGTTCCATGTGGTAAAAATGTTAAAGGCCATTGAAGTTAATCATACTTGACCTTTATCTCTTAGCAAGCTAGATGTGCATTTGGCTCTTTAATGACTCCTCCCCTAAACTCATAATGCTGAATCATTTGAATGATACTTCATTTAATCTCAAACTTACTTCCATAGGCCTGATAATGTTAGTTTGGGTTACTTGTATGTTTGGCATAGCAAAATCATGTACAAATGAGTTGCCATTTGGTTTGACCATCTTTTCTTATTTAGAAGTCCTTTCTTGTCTTCTTAAGAACACGAAATATTTGTTCTATTTCTAAATCAAATTCAAACCATTTAATGCTTTGAAAATATCTTATGAACCTTCAGAAAAATGAGACAAATAATCAAGTAAAAAATCTAAATGAATAAAGATAACTAATAGTAATGATATGACATTTTGCCTTCATCAACATTGTCACCAAAAATTTGTTGTGTAAAATTTGCAAGTGCACAAGTCAAATAAGTAATGCGGATGAATCTCAATATCGTCCTACTGGGAAAGGTTGTCAACTACCAAATTTGTAATTATCTTTATTATTTAGACAATTGAATAATTTAGATTTTCACTCCTTAACAACTTAAAACCAATTGTAAACAAAACAAAATCAAATAAACTCAACCAAATCAATGCTAAAGGTTTTAGAGTTTATATTTCATTAATTAAGTTCTAATAATTAATCAACAATAGATTGAAAGAGTTGATTTTTGCCAATATTAATGACCAAATCTTCTAATTTGCATGTTGTTTGTTAACCTTAAAATTATATGCTATAAGTTTTCATGATAACAAATGTATGGCAAATAAGTTATAAATACAATACCAATATGTACTTAATCGCTATAAGCCATAAACGATTATAAAGAAGATTGCTTGCCTTAATTATGTCATAAGTTTTTATTATAAAAAATGTTGACAAGTATAGAATTAAAATGTGTTTATTAACTTATAAAACTTTTTTCTTGAATCATGCTTTATCTCTTACATATAAAATATGTTTGCTTATAATATAACTAATAGTTTTAAGGTTATATATATATAATTTAAATTGGATTTGCGAATTTTAAGAATCTCATATGCATGATAAGATTATTTATACTACATTAAATGTTATTGTATCATGCATATTTATAAATATGAATTGGACTAACTATTTAGTTTGCAAGCTAAATATCCTTCATGTAGAATGGCCCAAAGAAAGAAGAGTGATAATTGAAATGAGAACAATGGAATATCAACATTATGCTTTACTTAAAGAAATAGCAAGCATACAGAAAAGATGTTCCAAGAATTGAAGAATTTAAATATTTAAATATATGAAAATTTAGTGGCATCAAAATGGCCAATAGACTCAAATAAGTATATTTATCATATGTTAAAATTATTTCTATGAAATTTTCATTTATTAGCTCAACACATTTTGATTATCAAAATATATGTTTAGATCTATAAAATATTGAGATATAGTTTTTCTTAAAAATCTTAGTTTGACATTTGGTTACCATTTTTATCATATCTTACAAATCGTATGATTTTTTTTATATGAAGCTTATTTCATTTGAAAATAGAGTTAAATAGCTTTTCAAAGATAAATTATTTACTTAAAAAGAAGTTCAAATAAAAAAATTATGATTATTTGAATTTGAGTAGTGGGATAGAGATTTTACAAAAAAATTTGTTATAATCTTTAGTCATTCTTTTAATCATATTTCACAAAATATATAATATTTTAAGATGAAACTTATTGCATTAAAATATAAACTCAAAGAGATTTTCAATAATGACCATTCACTTAAAATGAAGTTAAAATGAGAGAGATATGATCATTTGAAATTGAGTCTATGCTAACAAGTTGATCGACTTTGATACTAATTAACTGACCTTATCCAAAATGGCACTCGATGCTCTTTCTAGACATGACCAATTGACCATTCTTGACCAACCAATTGACTAGTCCCTAAAAATTCAAGTTAATAATCGTATTTCGTATGACAATTGAAGTATAACTCTAACAGTCGACAGATAACTTTAAGAATAATTTTTTAAAGTATGTAACACCTATTTTTAACTCCAAATGGCTATATTTCATTATAGGTTATAAATATAACCTTTTAAACATGTTTTTTTATGAGAATAATGAGTTATAATATAATTTTAAACTTATTCTTGATCTTTAGAAAAAGAAAACATCATTATTAAGCCAAATCTCTATCATTTGAGTTCTTAGTACTTCATCAAGTATATCTACTATTTGAGAGAATTTCTTTGAGCAATTTTATTCTTTTAAAATTATTGTGAGGCAAGGATGATGTATCCCTTGTGAGAGTAAATAAGAGTGGAGAAGCTTTTAGAGAGATTATTATCTAAAAAGTAATGAGTGCTCTGTTTTAGAGTGAGAAACAACTTTAAATTGAGTTGAATATGGTAAAAGCTCATAAGTACTTGATTAAACTTATGTAATTGATGGAGAAATCTTAATTTGAAGCTTGGAAATTGGATGTAGGCTTGGGTTGGAGCCGAACTAGTATAAATATTGAGTTTGTATTCTCTTTATCCCTACTCTCTTTATATTTCATGTTGTTTAATTGATGCTCTTTTTTTTATGTTGATATTTTATATGAAACATTGATTAATTGTTGATAGATACATTTACTTACATCCATTCCAAGTAAATCAATTGTCGGAGAGATTGTGAAATTGTTCTACTTTACATGAAAACAAGCTTTTGCATCAAATTTAATTATATATATTATTAAGTGCTTTATTTTTTGGAATAGAAATTGTGCTTTTTATACTTCAAACATTAATATAAAGTTTTTTCTGATTGATATAATTATTATTTTGCTCAATATTCTTTAAAGTGACCTTAATAACAAGTGTTTTGATAAAAAAAATTTAAAAATTATTAAAGTTTTTATACACATATAATTCACCTCCATCTTAATTGTTGGTTCCTTATCTAACATTGTTTTCTTTTAAAATACAACATGTGTATTTATATTAACCGTATGTCTACTTTCATGACCACAAATATTAACATAAACTTATTAAACTCATTAGCAATTTGTGTAATCCCTCATGTAGCAACTAGGCATGTAAGAATTACACAAGTTACAACGGAGCAAATAGTGGCCACTTATTCATAAAAATGATTCTTAAGACAAAAGATCATCATGAAAAAATCACTAAGAAAATCAATTATAAATAAATCAAAATATCTCAATTAAATCCATCCAAACCTTAAGTAAGGGTTTAGTTCCATATAATAAAAACAAAACTGTTACTTAAGTAAAATAAAATCATGAAAGAAGACATGAAGGAGAGTAAGAATAAAAAATATAGTAGAAATATAATAGCTCCTTCACAAAATCACAAAAACTTAGCTTCCGATACCTTCTATGGTGTTGTGCACCTCCCTCAATTGATTCCCTTTATTTCCCTTTTGTAACTTTCTGTTAGGATTTCCTATTTTTGGCTAAAATGCCTCTTAAAAACCCTAATGGAAGCAATTTCACATTTGACTGCATTAGTTAAAAGTTTTCTTTTCACACATATGTCCAGGTTATATGTTTTCTTCCAATCACATGAGGTGGCCATGTGATGCATTGCTTACGATGTGTTGAATGTGGCTCATTTACATGACTTGTGTGAATTCACACAAGAAGGCTATGTACTACACTACCCTTTCTTTAATTGCACAATTGTTGATACTCCAAGCTAAAATTGCATGGCTCATGCATTTTTGCATGGTCTAGCTGTGTGACTTACTAAATCACTTACTTTTTGCACCATTTCTTTCTTTTACATCATTCCGTCCTATTTCTAGTCAAAATACACAAGATTAACATAAGATACCATGCAATATTAATAAGAAAGCTAGGATTTAAAGTTCATTATATATGATTGTTGCAGTGCTTGCAAAGGCCCTTAACCTACCCTTAAACATGCACCAAAGCTCACTTACTACTTAAGGACTACAACAAAGAACACTATCCTAATTATCATTTATCATAAAGTTTTAAAGATGTTATTATGCTATTCAAGATAGTTGGCATGTATAGTTATGGAGATGTTGTGAAGCTATTTATGATAGTTGGTTAGGCAAAGCAAAGTTCTTATCAACACTCCAAGTCAATAAGTATAAGAGAGGCATTCAAAGTATTAAAAGTGTAAAACCATACATGGAGGCCTCTTGGGATCTTTAATTGGGATATTATTTAAAAATGAGTAAAAGGTAAAAATGTATTTCTTCTCGACAACTAGTTATTGGTAATCACTACATAAGACTTATTAGTTGGATTCGAGCTTAAACGAATGAGCATGACATCCTTCTAATCTAAGGATCTTGGGTGTATGGCCATTCAAGGATGCCAATCCACTATGGTTGAGCCTTTAAGTAATATGGTGTACTAAAGGTGTATTAGGTTTGGCCTAATAGCAACCTGATCAAATTAGGCCATAAAGTCAAGTCCAATGTCTAAAACTTTTTTATCAAAAGCTTTTTTTTTTTCTTTTTTGAAAATATTTTGCCCTCTAATGTAAAGATTTAAGTTATAGATTATGTTCTTCAAAATTTATAACTTATTTGAAGCTATGAAAATGACCTACACAATCTAAAGAGAAGAAAACTATTTTGAAGAGAACTTATATATAAGATTAGTAATTTTGTTGTATCTCCAATCTTTATATTGAAGTCTTTTAAGTGTTTTTCTTAGCTATTTATTTTTAGTTATAATTAGGGTGGGGTTATGTTATGCATGGAAATAAAAAAAAATTAAGAAGGAAAAACATACAAAAATTAAAGGAGATAAGATTAAAAAAAGAAAAAAAGAAAAAGCATGAAGCACATAGCAAAGCCATAGCCATTTGGCTTATAACTAGAAAGAAATCACCATTCTAAAATGTGTGTATATAAATAAGAGAAGTGTATTGTTTATTGGTCTTTGTTTTGTGATTTTGATACTCAAAAGTGCAGGATTGTTATCAAGTAAAATTTTAGGCTTGATTATTATTTTGGTTCTTTAATTAATTTATTTATTTTAATTTTATCTCCTAACTTTTCATTTGTACCATATTCATCCCTTAATTTTCTTTTAATATTTTAAAATGGTCTTTTAACTTTTTTGGTTTTTGTGTTTTAAAATAAGTCCTTAACTTTCTTTAGTGTTTTAATATGGTTTTTGATGATATAACAGAAAAGGATGAATATAACACAAATTGAAAGATAAGGAACTAAACTGAAGAAAAAGGTCTTAAAGAGCCAAATTGATATAAATAAATAAGTTAATGATATGTGTGTATGAGTATTTAAGTAAGATGCACGTTATTTGAATAAGACTTGTATTTTGTTTTATTCTCTATTATTTGATCTAAAAAAATTAATTAAAATTAAGTAGGATTTTATACATTTGCACAGACATTAGCAAACGGAGAAAAAAATTTCAAAAAGAGAAAAAAAGAATAATACAAAACCCAATAAGAGCTTGGGGCTTACAAGACTTATAAACAGTGACTTACAATAAAAGCATTTCCAAAGTTTATATCCACATGGATTGTTTCAAAACTTAAGATGACCCTTGAAGAAAAGGAAACCGAAAGTCTATAGTTTTATCCAATTTTCAATTTAATTCTTACACTTTTTCTTTAATCGGATCCTTGCAAATTGCTTCTGACTTGGTGTTATGCTGATGTGACAAACCTACGTTCTACATAGCACTAAATTCTATTATTCTTTCTATATGTGTTTTTTTTTTCTTTTACATTTCGTGTCTATAATTTTGGCAAATTCTTAATTTAATTTTTCCATTTTATATCTTTACATAATTCAATACTATTGAGTTAAAGTTCATTGACAGAGATTAAAATCTTAATTAAGATCATAGACTTAATTGCTTGACTGAAAGCTGTATTTACCATTAAGCTCCCTTAACAAGCTGATCTTGTGTACCATAAGAAAAAAAGTTGACGAGGTATAAGTGGCATTACTGTCTCAGATTTTTTTTTTTTTAATTTTGTAACAAGTGTGTGAATGCATCATTCCTACTTAAACATTTTTACTGATCTAAAATGATTTTGCTTACCAAACACGAATAATTAGAGAGGGGAAACGAGTTAAGACAAGATTCATGCTCGCTTTGTGTTTTTGTTTTGCTTTTTGACGTGGACATGACATATAATAAGAACAAATGAACTATTACCATAAGCACAGCTAGGACTCCATAACTTCTTCTTTTTTTTTCTTCTTTTTTTGGTGTGAGCCCATAAATTTTAGCACTCATATAAGAAAACTCCTTTTTTTTTGGGGGGGGGGGGGGGGTGTTTGAGTGAGACAAACTAAGTAACGCAAAAATCCCGAAATAAATTCCTATATATCAACTCAATACTAAACAAAGCTATAGTGTACCATAGAGCAATAAACGGGAAAATATTAAGCAGCCTGTATGCCTAATAAGAACATAGTAATTGTAGAGTTTTAAATTTAAAAACATGATAACTAGTGACCACCATCTATGAAGGCTTGAACTCGGTCATTCACAGGGCCAGATAGAAACTTCATGCAAATAGGAGCCTTTACTCCAGCAAGTGCCAGGATAGCAGCAGGAATACCCCACAAAGATTCACCACAGATGAGTCCAGATGCCAAGGCAGGACCAAAATCTTTTGCCTTCTGCTTGTTTCTCCTCTCCCACAAGTACAGAATCAAGCTCCCAATGCACATGTCAATGGCAAAGTAACCACCAAGATAAAATGGGATGGCCAAGCACATGGCATTTGGAACAAACCTATGTATCCTGTACTTGGTTTCATAATGCCTCAACAGATCATGTATTATGTTAATGAGAATAGCAAGAAAGAAGAATATGATAGCTAGTTTAAGGCAGTTCTTAGGAAGAGAAGAGAAACCCTCTACTCCAAGAAGGGAAATCCCACGGTACACTTGCCCAAAAGGTGCAGGGTAGGAACCATCAGGGTCACCAATTGTGTAAGCTTTGTAGAAAAACCAGAAAACCAAAGGTGTAGTGACACAGCCCATGGCTGTGCCTAATACTTGACTGTAGAACATAGAGCGAGGCGAAGCAAGCGTGAGATACCCAGTTTTGAAGTCCTGCATAAGATCAGAAGCTGTAGAAACAATGCTCATCATAACACCACAAGAAGCAAGGCCAGCAATTACACCACCCTTTTCAAGGCCTACCCAACCACTGAATATGAGGATGGCAATTTTGCCGTAGTTAGAGGCTAGAGACCAGTCAGTGAGACCACACCCATAGGCATTGCAGAAGGCCAAAACTGGAGCAATCAGATAAGCCACAAGTATATGGTACCATTTGAGTTGCGGGAAGATGTGAGACACTGTTATAATGGATACAATTGCAAGCACTACATAACCAGTGCAAGCAACCCACATGGGAATCTGGTCTTTCAAGAAGTACTCTGTTCGAATCTTGTTATCATAGTCTTCAATCTCAGGATCACTATTTTCACCTTGTGGAGAAGATGACACTTTCTTCTTTGAATACTGTGCTATAAGACTGCACCCAGTTTGGGTTAGCATGTAGACACAATGGTAAACGCCATCACCAAGTATCATGGCAATTGCTACAAATACCTGTTAAGATGCAAAATGATATATTTAGTTGAAACCAGTTACTGAAAATTTAAGATATCGGATAATTCTAATTAGAAATTTAGAATCGAGTCGTTTGGTATACTTGTGTCTAACATTTTCTTTATAGGATATCAAGGCATAAGGTATCACACTGTTTAAGATTCTTACAATTGATATTTTATAAAGGTTAATGAAACCACAGCTTTGGGGATGTGATGTGAGATTTTCATGGTTTTAAGATGGTATATAACATGATTCAAAATGATGACATTCTATGCATCTTAGATGCCTTATGACATTTAAAAGTTCTAGGATGAAGATAATGGTGTGCCAATCGACTCCTTATTTCAATTGTTGGATGACTATGTATATCTACCTTGTATCCTTGGAGGCCATGCAGACTGGTATCTTTTAGATCTGCGCTATACCAGATTCCTTTCTTGTGCTCAATCCAGGGCCACAGAATACCCCATGAGATTATGGCTCCAATAAGCAAAGATGCATTTATGATGTAAGGGCAGATCATTCCAACACCCACATAAGTAGATGAGAAATCAAAGTAGAACCTGTGAGACCATAATGATTCAAATTATATTTTCAGGTTAATGTATACAATGAGAAACAGATAGTTTAGGACCACATTAAGAGTAGGATATGTTTGACTGAGGAAAATTCAATTATCTAATTGACATTAGTTTGTTCATGATCTTTTGCCAAACACATTCTTTTCCACCTAGAGTTTTTAATGACAGGATTAAGCCAATGGAGTATGCTAGCTTTATCAGTAATGGTGACAAAGGAGAGTAATCAACATAGAATATATTTAGATTTTGGGGTTTGTTCGGAAGATATGTACACATACCTTTGCTTATAGGCTTGGAGACCAAATGTAGGAAAACTGGCAAACCCACATTCATCAGAGGTAGCAAAAAACCACTGGAAGAAAGCAAAAAGAAAGCTGCCACAAAAGCTTTTGAAGAGCAGAGAGACTTGTTTCCTTTATCCATAAGAGTGACAGAGTTAATGTTTATCCTAATTAAAACGAAATTAAGAGCATGAAATGAAGATAAATATGGAATTAATTAAGAATAAATCAAATGAATAACCTCTTTATTATTCGTTTTCTTTACAATAAATTATATGAAGTTTTTTCCCCACGAACTCAATGTGTAATGATTTATTGTGAATACTTACTTTGCTAGCTTTGCTCCTTTTGGAGTGTGGAAGCTATTGATAAGAAGAGCTGTGGCAGTTCCGCTGGGATATGTCAGCTTGTACTTCAAAATCATCATCTAGGGACAAGCCAATTGAAATATTAATTAAAAAATGGCAATACTATTGGGTATTCCAATTCTTATACGTAGAAAAAACAAACTACAAATAGTAGTGTAAGCATTTGAGAAGTAAATTTCATTAAAAAAGAATAGATAACGTGTTATAAAATTTGTCATTATAACTGTTAAAATTCTTATTTCTACCATAAATTCCACAGACCTTTCTTAGAGGGACAATAGAGAATAAGCCAACAAAGCTAACGGCAAAGAGGAAACCAAACATCCAACCAAGGTTGAGAGTCTTTGTATTGATTGGGGAGTCCTGTCCTGCGCCCCCTTGAGCCGCAATATATGGACTCATCCCAAGTATGTAACTTGCGGTGCCACCTATTCACAAGCCAAATCTTAGATTTATATCAATCACACAAAAATTGAATGGCCAGGGCAGTGACCGGAATAAATAATCAAAGATTAGTCTCCACTGCATGTACTCTCAATTTTTTTTTTAAATTAATAATGTCAATTTTAAAGAAAGACACAAATAATATGAGAACTGCTTAATTCTATCTGTCTCTCGCGACCATCAACTTCAGAAAAAAAAAAATTGAAAACATTTAAAGCTTTATTTATAATTAATTAAAGTTCATATATCGAATTTGGTCCGTTTCAATTCTCTTTTAATTGATAATATTAATTTTGAAAGAGAGACACAGAATATAAAATTCAGTTGAGTGATGAATCCAAACTCTATTAGTCTGTATCTTTCTTTAAAATTAAGAGATTGAGACAACAAATATCAAATATAATTGACAAAAAGCCTATCTATCAGATTTGGATTCTTCCAAGAAATTGATAGTGCACAGATCCGTGTGAGACGTAGTTTGGGAGGTGGGTAGTTAAATTATTAGGATGATTAAAATCCATGTATATCATATATAATTAACGAAGTAAATAGATGAAAGAAAGATACTGCTAAATGCGATGCCAGAGGAGGCAACGACGCAGGTCTGGATGACAGTGTTCTCTTGGCGAGTGAAGGGGAGCCTGAGGAGGCCGAGCTTGGTGAGCAGCGCCGTGTAGGACTTCAAGACGGCGAAGCCCAACAAGCCGGCAGCCACATTGAGGGAGGGAATGACGCCGGTGGTGAGGTTGAGCTTGCACACAATGAAGTTGAAGACGATGCTCAGCACAAAGCTCGTCACCATACACCTCAATGTTATCTGCTTCCTCCATGGCAGCACCTCGGTCTTCTTGAATGCCTCTTCTCCCTCCAACATATCTTCTTCCTCGTCTTCTCTGGGATCTCTAGCCATGATCTCTCGCTCTGTATGTCTAAATTTTAGGCTTTTAATTGTATATATATGGAGAGAGAGACAGAGAATGAATCAAAATCAAGTGCATGCACATATATACTGATATAAACCTTGTCACAATAGAAGAGGGTGAAGTGCACGCATGGAGTTATTGTTTTGCATTAGGAATCAAACTGATCAACAGGCTAAGTACAACTGGACTAGGTACGCTAAAATAGAGGGCCAGTTAAAACTAAACTCCTATATTGCAAAGCTGGCTTACCCGCAATAGGAATCCCACTGATCTCAGCAGAATCTCAAAATTTTCAAACTGTTGAATCAATTATTTTTATTATTTTAACCAAAATTAATTATATATTTTAAATTAAATATATAATATATTATTTTAAAAAAAACAAAAACAACAATACTAATAAATTCAAAACGTTTTTTTCTGGGCACAGAAATTCAAAATATTTTTTTTATACACATTATGATTTAGTTATTTATATTAGTATAAAAATATGTGGCGTTTTAAAATATTAGTTAAAATATCTCCTACGATTAATTAGCTTTAAATGATGTTTTGAAAAAGTCAACCGTTTGTATTAAAAGTAAATAAGCTTTTTCTGATTTTCAATTTAATTTAAATGATTTTGATAGAGTAATTAATGCAAATAAAGAATTTGAATTACGGAACAACATTTAACATTATACAATTTTGCTTCATTATTTTACCCAATGGTGACAAGAAAAGAAAAGAGAATTTAATTTTGGAAGCATATTTTAGGCTGGCACATACTTTAAATTCCTAATGAATGCTGAAAAGGAATATGTAAAATCGAAGGACCCATGGAAGGAAAATAGAAAATTTGATGCTCTTGATTATTGTTGATGAACAGCCAATTGGGAAGCAGAAATCGTCGTATGGTAAAACCCAAAAAAAAAAAATTAATCAAAAGTGTTGAAGCGTAAATGCAGTAGATATAATTATATAAAGGTTGGAGGTTGGTGAAAATTATGCATTCCAGCGCTCATAATCTGCTCATTTGACGCCAATTAAATTTGGATATTAAAGACAAAACCAGAATTGACAACATAAAAGGTAGAAAAGCCTTGGAAACCTTAGAAATGAACGTTGAAGGAGACCAAAACGGCTATAACCCGCCCCATTAATATATACCATCTACATTAAGCCACTGAAGGGCGTGAATACTGCAAAAATCACAAGGTGAATCATCTGTCTTTAACCTATTTTGGTATCCAACATTTTTTTTCATATGTCTAATTCTGCCCAAATCCTTGAATAAAATGTTATCTTGTTGAGGAGAGTAGATCTCATATACTCTTTCTTTTTTTCTTTTAGCGTTAAGCCATATATGTTCTATTTATTTTTTCTTCATCAGAATAATATTAAGACGAAGTATTTTAAATTCTACTAAAGAATTAGTGAGTAGCTCTTAATGAGGATCTTTCTTATTTCATTTTGAGTTTGCCAGATTTTGTTATGTAATTTGTTGATTAGAAAGGAAATGACTTAGTTAAAAACTCATTTAATACATTTAAATAATCTAATATATATATATATATATATATAAATGACTTGGACTTTGGCTTAAACTTTGTTTTTTTTGTTTTTGGTTAGAAAGACTAGATTACATATATAATATATATGTAATTCTCTCTTGATTTCTTCATAAAAAGTTCTAGAATTTTTGTTTACATACAATGACCACTATTCTTGATATGAAAAAAGTTAACTATTCAAATTAAAACTAACATGTCTCTTGATATGAGAAGAGTTAATCATTCAAAGTACGTATATACCTCCATTGTTTACAATAAAAGTCCGAAGAAATTAATAACGTTTCAAAAGATTTTGTTATATCTTAAAAAAACATTATCTATAATTTTTTAATATACAAGCAATTGTCCTTCTAAGAATAATGATTATTCATGCTTCACAACCTATTTTTCCAATTCCTTGATTGTATATTTTCGAACAGATTTTAGACAAAAATTTTAGTGCTAACTCGCAAGAGACAGAAGATTGTAAAAATCTGAGGCATTTTCCTTAGGATAAAGGTTGTAGAGATAACTGATAAGGTCAGTCCTCCTATGTCAAAGGTTTGGCTCTAGAGGGAAAATCTCATAGTGACTGATTTTGGCCGTAAAAGCTAAGTGTAGCTAATTCCTGTTTGAGGATTGCCTCTATATATTATATGCATATTATAAAAATTAGTGATGTATGCTGAAATTGCTGCAAGTAGTGCGTCTAATTGCAACGCGTGTATTTTAATAAAATAAGTGTTAATTATTTAAATTATCTAGTTAGTAATAGGTAAAATTTAATTGTTTAAATTATATATTATGAATAAGAATACGTAAAAACCAAACATATAATTAAAGGCAATTGAAGATAATTATAAAGTGGTGCGCCCAATTTGGCACAATCATAGTTATTGATATTCTTTATATCTTATCATTATTTTGTTTCTTTCTTATTTATCTAATTGTATTTAAATTTATTATGTTTTTTTATACATTATTTTATAATTAATCTAATAATATAATTATATCTATCTATAAACTTTTTTTTTTGGGGTGAAAAATCTATAAACTCTTTATATATTAATATAATCGATTATAATAAAGCATATTGGATACGAAACGTTTTTCTTTTAAAATCTTTCTCCGTAACCGTAAGCCACGTGAACAAAGGCCTCACTTGAGTTAGATCTTTCTTCTTTTTGAATAATATATGTATTTCATGTTTTTTGGACACCATAATAAGTAAATCTAGATGATGCGTTGCGGCACATAATTGAAGATGTTAATAACTATTCATTTCGTATCATTGTTTTGTTTCTATTATTTATTTATTTATTTTTATTTGAATTTATATCAGTGTCTTAGTTTGTGAGTTTTTCTTTTTTCCCAAAAGGTTGTGAGTCCTATTGAATGTGAAACCTTGTCTAAAAGGCACGAGCAAAGGTCTTATTTTAAGAAAGTTGTTTATTTATTTATTTTAATATATGTATCCGAAAAGTAAATGGCCTCCAAGGGAGAAGCATTTCTTGGAATGCACCGTTTTGGTGCCTCTAAATCATCTAGGCTGTCCATTCATGTGCGATCTCCGCCTTCCGGTTGAGCTCTATAACTGCCATCTCCATTGTTTTGATGTGTAAATCTATCTTTCCTTCTTGGTTGAAATAACCCGTGTTCTCCCAAGCGATTTCTCCCGCCAAATCTACGGTGACGGGAAGGTTACGTTGCCGAGGATTTTGTTCCTGGGTCAGATCGTCAATTTCCTTACCTAATGAATCATTAGGATTCGTTTTCAATAGAATCATTGCTCTTATAGGCCCGTACGATGGTACAAACAAATCTAATTTACTAGTTCTCTCAATCCAAAAGGCCTCTGCATATCTTCCTAAGTGGGTGTGCATGAAGTTCTGATTTTCTAGCGCTGCTATCCTAAAGTTTTGGCGTGCTTAAGATGACTTCAAATCCATTGCTTCAAGAATTGAAAGTGTTATCAGGAAGTTTTGCCATCTCTATTGATTTGAAGTTCTAGAAGTCGTTGATTTGATTTCATTTGAAGTTCTTGAAATTGTTAATCTAATTTCATTTGATTTCTTGTGATACACACAGAGGTTTCAATAACTTGAAAATGTATTGTACAATGAATGGTGTTCACTTGTTGTTCAGAGTATCCCAATTTAGCCATAATAAGTTAATTGGAACCAAAATAAAATAGGACGGTGATATAGGACATATTCTAGGTCTAGGCAACTAAAATGTCAAAACTGATTTAGGACTAGGTGAATGGAGTTTGTTTTGTGGAATATATAGGCAATTGAATCTTAGGAGCTTGAAGTGGAATGTTGATGGTGTCGAAGAGACAAAGGAGGAAGATTTAGAGTCTATTATTTATAGTCAATTGATGCAAAAAGAAGATGAAGTAGATTTGAGCAAGACTCTAAACTGAAACTACTTACAGGAAATCATTTTGGCAAGTAAACCTTAAAGAAGAAGATGCAGGTGCCATGCTTCAATTTCTCTAGTGTCAGACTCACACTATGTTGGAATTGCAACAAACCATCAGACAGAACTTTATTGCTGACAATTTTTTTGAAAAATTTCTTTAACTGATTTGACGTATTAACAAGCATAGATGTTTGCATTTACGATGTATCTACATACGCTTTTTTGTTTAAAACCTGCAAAGTCTCCAAAGAAAGAATGAATATGTTGTTTCTGTAGAATATCTGATCTGGGAGCGTTACTTAGATATCAATGCCAGGCTCTTCAATTTTGGATTTGAAGGGCTTGAATTATTAATTTTAAATGTGAAGGTTTAACCTTCTGAGAGAAAAAAAATCAGCTAGATACTAGGCTAAAATTAGTGAAGATTAGGGGAATAGTTACTTGTAGCCCAACCAAAGCGAAGAGTGTGCTTGTCTTTGTGTGGTAAAAGTATCAATATAATGACACAGAGTTAGTGTTAACACATCGTTATTGATAAAAGGGATTTTAGTCATAATAAGTTAATTGGAACCAAAATAAACAGACTCTTAACTCTTTAGGCATAGAGCTATAAACTACTGGAAGCTAAACCATTCCCATAAAGGAATGTAGGCATGCATTTAATCAGATTAGATGTGTATATGCCGTTAATAAGTAAATATACTCAAATCACAAATTGAAGTTCTAACATCTCTATTTAGGCATTGAAATTGTATCATAAGAGGACCAATTTTTGTTATATGACTTCACAAGAGGACTGCCAATAATAGTTGCTCACGTGTAAAGTTGCCAATTTTTGTTTTATTACTCCATATTTTTGTTTTTTTGCCAATAATTTTTGTTGTTATTCAATCACCTATGTGAGGTTCATATACCCACCTATAGGACTACCAATATATAGTCCCTCCACAAACACTTGTGGGACTAGAGTAGCAGTCTCACTACATGTTATTTTCTTTTCATGCATCACAACTAACATTTAATGTGTTGTATATTTCTGTAGGATCATTAAAAGCATGAAGGGAATGGAACAAAGGAGCACAATATGAGACCATGATAATGTGCTTTTATAATTTGCTGTTGGAACATTACATTTAATGTACTATACATTTTGAGTTGCACAAAGCATGAAGCAAGGTACAAGCATAAGCGACATACATGCAAAAAGCCAATATTCAAGTAGTAAGAGAGTATTAAAACTTGTATTAGAACCAACATTATTCCTCTTCTAGCCTCTTCAACCCTTTTACACAAGCTTGTCTTGTGATTGGTTGTATCCTAGCAAAGAATACAAGGAATACAATTTCAATGTATTAAATAGATGCTTGTACTGTGAACAGCCCTACATACTCAATAGACAGTTGTGATAAAGAGTTTAACATTTTCAAACAGATTTCAATAAAATTGCCTATTTTATTATCATTCTTTCAATGTTATGATTCTATAATTATTATGTACCATTCAATATACTTTGACTAAACTCCATTGAATCAAGCAATGACATGGGCCATCCATAAGGTGCCTATAGAACAAAATAACACTAATTACAATATAATCAATCAAGTATTATCTAGAACAAATTTCTCAATATCAAATACTTAATCACTCTATCATTAATATTTTAGTATAAGTGAGCTCACTTTTAGTTATTTGAGAGCATGAATATAGTGCTAAAGGTGCATATAGTGCTTGAGGTACGGTGTTAGAAAAGCTCTCTTGCAATTGATTGACCTAAAAGAGAAAGGCTTGGTTAAGATTTCTTGAACAACAATCATCAAAATAGGCAAAAGCACGTATATCCATATTAGAGGTGCTAGAGGTGCATATAATGCTTGAGGTTTAGTGTTGGAAGAGTTTGTTTGCATTTGATTGTCCTAAAATAGAAGCACACAATAATTTCTTGAGCACTACTCGTAAAATAAAGAAGAATAGATATATCCATATCGTAGATGTCTTATTTTGTGAATCTCTCACATGGCAACTTTTCTTCTTCTTTTTAGTAGATTTTCTAGCAAACTCTTTTGTTGATTCTTCTTCCTTTTGTCATCTTTCTTCTTAAATCCCTTTGCGTATGCAATGGAAATTGTTAGTGGCATTGTGCTTGTACTTTGGTCATTGTTTGGACTCTTTAGACTTGATTGAAGCTCCATGGCTTGCTTGCCCAGATCTAACGCACCTTTATAACTCAATGAGAATACTTTTAATGGTCAAATACTTTAGTTGCTCATCTAATCATCACGCTATATAATTGTTTATATGTTATATGCCTTCATGCCTAGGATCTACTTGGACTTTATTTCCCCTATCATCATGTATCATCCTGCTCCTTGCTTTTTTTTGTCCATCTCTTAAGAGGGAGTCTTTTTGTATTCCTTGTATCATAAACCTTCAAAGTATGGCGGCATATTATTCCAAATGTTTTAAACTTTTAACAACTGTATGAAATATACCTATTGCTTGAGTCATATTGAACTCTCTATTTCCCCTCTTGGTTAACCATAGTAACAACATAATCAAAAATCAACTCTCTCTCAATTTTGTGTTTTATACAAATAGTGTCACGAAGATCTTGTTGTTCTTGGAACTATTCAAAAATAGGGGTTGTGTAAATATTAATAACCTATTAGAGCATTGGTAAGCTCTAAACAATCAATTGTGATATCTTCTAAAGTCCTTCAAACTCCATCTTTAACTTGTTGTACCTCTTTCCTTTCATAGCTTGTATAAAGTACTTGAAAAACTGATTGATATTTAGGTTTTGTCTTGTCATATTCTTGATATCTATATCCATGCTCTCACTTAATTGTGCTTTGTATACCAAACATGAATGCATTCTTCATGTAACATCATGCCCGTTTCTCCTTTATGTTGTATGTTGAGGTTAGCCATGTGTTTCTTTGCACATTGTAGGAGGAAAGCAATTGGTTCTAAATTTCCTCAAACTATGATTCATCTTTATACTCAAGCATGCACTTCTTAAAATTTGCTAGAAAATGCAATCCATCTTTTATCAAATTTCCAAAATGTTTAATTCCATTATATATTAAATGCTAGGTGCATAATCTATACTTCATCACTGGAATCACCTCACGCAATATTCTTATTATTGCTTGATCTTGATCAGTAAACACAATAAGGGACCTTTTTTTTTCTTATATTCCTCTAAGAAAGTTTTTAGTAATCACTTAAATGACTTAATAGTTTCATTACATAGTAACGCTGTCCTAAAAATAATCACTTCTTTGTAATGATTGAATTCTAAAAAAATAATAAGTGGCCTGTGATTACAATTTGTACTATATGTTTTGTCCATGACCATGACTTTATCAAAGTAAGATCATAGTTTATCAACATTCTTGCATCAATTTAAAAGATATTTGTAATCTATTCTTCCATATCTATTTGATAAGCATGTTAAAATGATGAATTTTCTGCAAGTTGTTTCTGAAAATATTGTAATAAATATCTAACTTCCTTATACACCATCCTTCTTTGCCTATTGGACTTTAGATAATTTTTAGCATTCAATCGAGTGTAGTCGAGATTAGTTCTCCCTCCGACATGTCTACTTATCAACTCAAGGGATGCCTTCTGTTAAAGCCAAGAAATTATTTACCAAATCAATTTTGTGGGCTTGCACTTTAATTAATTTGTGTTGGGAGGCCAATATGTGAACCATCTCTAGAAGATGAAGTAAGTGATTATGTTCCTCAACAAAGATATTTATTTTATATTTTTTGTCAATAAATGGGATTCCCATATTTGCTTTATAATTGATCCTAGTCTCAAACCAATGAATGGCAATCGTATTATCCCTTTTATATGGTTTTTGCACATTCTCCTTGCAACAAATATATTTGTAAAACAGTATAATACTATCTTTCTTACTCTTAATACAATTATATTTTCTCACATCAAATATAGTTCTCCTAGCATATGCAATCCAAAATTTTTATGTTTTTTCTAGGTCTTCAAATTTCATACCTAGTCTAGGTGTCAAATCACCTTCTATCGTATGGTCGTGAGGAAAAATATAAAAATATCAAAATTAGGAATAAAAAATTAAGCATATTAAGTGAGCATTTGTTTTGCATCAGATATTAATATTTTATTGATATTTTTATAAATTTTGACATTTACTAATCATTGATATTTGAAAGAGGCAAATGAATTGCATATTGAACTAAAGAAAATAAGATAAAAATATTTTTCAATTGATAAGAAAACTTTATTAGACATTTGATAATCACTGCCATTTGCATATAAAAAAATCGTTGTGATTAAAGCACATTGCATCCAACAGCGAAAGATTAGTGGCATTAAACAGAAACTGTTATATGCTTCATTGAAGTTTTTATATTAAACTAATGATCACTAACATTGTAAAACAAAAGAATTTTGTGATTAATACATATTGCATCCAACAGCTAAAAGACACTAACTTTAAATAATGACGTATTTTGTCATAGGATGACGGTTTTTACGTACTTTGTATATTTTTATCATAGGATCTTTTTTTTTTTTAATCTTTTATGGACTCTCCAAATGAATACGATATATAAGATGATGGCACGGAGGATGGAATAGATAACAAACAGGACAACATAAATCAAGAGGTACTCATAAATTCAAACTTTTTCATTCTATCATCATAGGCACTCAAAATACAAAAATGTATCAAAGGGGTCAAAATTCAAACTTTTTTCAATGATTAGCAGATAGAAACACTTAAATCTCCAACAAGATGGATTAGATTACCCCTCCCTATCTCCTTCTTAAAATGACCTTAAGTTTGTTGCAAAATAACATGAACATGAACGTGACCATTCCTCTAAATTTGCTGTAAAAAGATGACTTCTTTATTAGATGATATTGTCAACAAAATACATTGATCTTATTTCTGAGTTTGAAAGTTTTACCTTACTTTGACGTGAATGTGAAACTTGGCCGAAGAATCGCATCGCATGAATTCCCACGTCAATGGAATAGATAATTTGTGAAAGAAGAAGATGGAAGAGGGTCTCCTTCGTAGCTCAAAACAGTGCATTTGTGCTGTTAAATACACAAACTGGATTACTTCAAAACGACCTGATGCTTCGTGATGCTTCATTTTTTTTCCTGATATTTTCCCGTTGAGATGCACCGTTTCATAAATGTAGAAACGGTGCGTTTGATCCTAAGGCTGTGCGACTCATTTTGGTCTGTCGAATTGCGCACGTGGACTAGATTCATGGAAAGAAGCGACGATGTTTCCAAGAAATGCAAGCTCCACAACTCACTTGAAGATGTAGAAGATCCGATTCCAATCAGTGCGTTGAATTTGCGACAGGTAATAATTCATATCCTATTATTAGTTTGCTTCTTTTTTTTTTAATTTACCTAATTGTATTTAAATTTATTTCAGTTTCTTAGCCTGTGAGGTATATTAAATCTGAAATCTTTTTGTGAAACTTCTTGAATCAACACGAACTAAGTTCTCGTTAAGTTTTTTAGATTTTCTTTTTCTTTGCACCAATTACTAAATAAAGAAAGAAAATAAATTTAGTCTCATATAATATCCAAAGAATGATTTAAAATAAAAATAAATGAAAACAATTCCTTATACATCTATTGTTGGGACTGGTTATATGTGTTTCACGGGATTAGGGTACGAGCAATTTTTATATATACTTTGTGTGTCACGTTATTTATATATTCAACAATTAAAATTTATTTTGCTCGTTGATCTTATTTATACTTCACTTATATAAATTTAATTCTAACTATTAATTTTTTAAGTGTATTTAAAAAAATTTCCTTAGGGACTGATGTTTGCCTTGTAGGACATTTGATCCACTACGTAATTATTACTTAATTAATTTTTTAAAATATATTATTTATTTGTTTTAATTTGTTTTTGTTTGTTTCTATTTCTTATTTATTTGATTGTGTTTTTCAATTTATTCTATTTTTTATCAATTTGTTTTTCTTCTGATTATTTCTTTTATTTAATATTTTATTTTTTTTCCTCCTTAGTCAATTTATCCTTTTAGTTGACTTCCTACTATTTTTTTAAATTAATTTAATAATTTTATTTATATTTATCTATTAAGATTTTGTTTATCAGATGATGTGAAAGAAAATAATACATTCCCTTTTTTCAGTATACTTAAATTTTTAATTTTTTTAAATTTGAAGATATAGCATTAAGTCATCAGTGTTTGTTAATATACATCTTATTTATCATATATATTTTTTAAAATTCTACTATTTAATTAATATTTTATTTTATAAATCAATTAGTTACATATACTTATATTATATAAATATATAAAACGTTTAATAATATTTCATACATCGCATAAATTTACAAGTTTAAAAATTTTTAAACCATAAAGCATTTAAAAATTTAATAATATATGAACAAATAAGTAAATTAGATTTTTATGTATTTCATATAGATATAGATTTTACATTTTTTTGGTAACAAGGGAGAATATAATTGTTTGAGATATTAAAATATAATCACAAAAAAATTAGTTATAGATGCAGTGTTTCCAATATCTTATTTTCAATCTTAGTTAATTTATTATTTCCCTCGTTAATTCTTGAATATATTATTATTTCTGTTCTAGAAAGATGACTGATTTCTAAATTCAATTTCACAAAGTTTAATTCTATCAATTTAATTTCTAAACTTTTTTAAAATTATTTTTTTTGGGAAAGGCTTAAATTATAAAGTTTTGCCCGTAAATTTAACACCTGGGAGAATGAAAATGGTTGAAAGAGAGTTATTGAAGGACTAATTGGGAGAGTTAAACTTTAAAAGTGAGTCTTATTTCATAAGTAAAAACAATAATTTACTCTTAATTCTTCATCAGTATAGTTCTGACCTTTACTAGAATTCTGGTTTTTTAATCAAATAATTGACGTGGGTAGACAAAATGTACATGTGTTATTAAATTGCCAATTATTTTTGTTTGGTGCTGCTTCCCCATTCATCGTAATATCTACTACCTGATTAAGAGACGAGCTAAATTAAAATTTTCATCATACCATAAAATTTCATATTAAGATCTAAGAACATCAATGCTGGCAAAATGATACAACCAGATGCTTTTTTACTCATAACTGTTATCAGTCTGCAAGTTGGAAGGCTAGAATTATTATGTGCATAAGTCTAGATACTTGAGTTGACAGACGACCAAGTGGTCCTTCCTACATATATATAGACAGACGATCAAGGGATCTTTCCTACATATAAACAGGGCTAAGAGTCAACTATATTATGGGTGTAAAAACACTAACCTTAAGTTCGTTGTTATTGTGACGTCAGTTAATTTTGGGACTCAAGTAAAACTTTGGGTCCCTAAAAAACCTGGAAATAATCTCTGCCTTGTCAGTTGAAAGATCTGTGTTCTCTAGAATTTGCTCTTTTGATGCCTTGGCAATTGCTTGGACAGAACCAATAGCTTGACAAAGCTGAATTGAACGACCAGAATAAGAAAAAAAGAAAATAACTCAAGGTCTATGCATGACCAAGTATGATTTAACCAGCGATAAAGTAACCTGTCTCGTATGTGCAAATATCGGTTTCAAAAAGAATCCACAAACTATATGATTGTTGCACCATCCTAAGCAAGTTTAATATATCTCCGTAACAGAGTCCTGAGCTTTGGCAAAGTGGGACGGGTGCGTGTAAAGTTGGGAAAACCAAAATGAAGAATTGCTTTTTAGATATTTACCGCATTTGCATCATGATTGTCAATGCCAGGAATGGATGTAACCACTTTAAGGTAAAGGTCCATTCCTTGCACTAATTGCCTCCGCTTCAAGAACAACAGAAGAGTCACACATTGATGTTAGTTATATTTTTCAACAAGAACTGCTGATAGTTACGTTAAGCAAATATAAGTCGGGCAACCGACCTCAGCCTTCAATTTTTCTCTAATTTTCTGCTGCTTGCATACTGCAGTTAGTTTGAGGAATAAGAAATATAAATTGGAACAACATATGGTAATTAGTTTCAGTATTGAGGTCCTACCTCCCGAAGAATGAGCTATTTTTACTATCTTTTCAAAGCCCATCTCTAAGTCTTGAACCGGCACAAAAGTTGGCTTGCCAATCACCATATCAAATCTTCACATACCCATCAAACATCCCATGATACTTGTTCATTCATAATTAGAGTCCTAGTAAAACCATGGTCAATTAGAGCAATATATTTCGGAACTCACTTGAAGTATGATTTAAAAAATGAATCAATTTGCTCCTTTGCTGGGAGGGTGATGACAACATAAAGACGTGCAAATTGCATCTTCAGTTTCTGAATTCTGCTTGAGAAGAATTGAATCAGACATGAAGCTCTAAACTTTTAATATAACTATCCAAACATAACCCCAAGTAACAGCTCCAAGATCTACAGTCTCATCACCTGTTGAAGATTGGAGACACATTGTTGATATCCCAGTTTGTCACAAAAATGAAGGCAACAGACAAACCCCCACAATTGAAAATAAAGTCCTACAGGAAAACTCCTTAAATTTCAGTGATGAACCAGTATTTGAAGCAAAGGAGGAGAAACAGAGCACGAAAGAACTGGCAGTTACTGGGGCAACTGGGACAAAATTGAGGCGAAAAGAATTGGTGCTGAGGAAAGTGGAGATAAAATTGATGAAAGATGGGTGTTGTTCTTCCTTCCATGAATTTCTCATCAAACAGACTCCACTGCTACCTGCAGTCATACGTAACTTATTCCAAACAAGCTTAATGAGGGGCATAAGTTAAAAAAAAAATGCTTAAATCAATATCTGAACTTGGAAGCATTTTGCAGAGGTTAAAAATTTTAACGTGTAACAAATGTCAGCATCAAGCTGCAACTGCAGAGTACAGGGTGAAAACAACATATGTAAGGAGCATATACATCAAAAGCATAAGGATGAGAAGAATTTAATATGCCTATCCACAGCAGTGAACCAACACCAAGCTCCAATAAGCTCACACTGATGGAGGAGAAACTTTTTGCTACAGCATTGCACGCGGTCCTTCCATGCTTTTTATAGGAGGCACTCCCTTTTTTATGTTATGTTATTTATTTTTTCAAGGAAAGCACTCCCTTCAAAGCACACGGTCTTCATTAAATATGATTTGTAATCCTAATAAAAAGAATGCATGCAATTAAGAAATTACTTATTGTCCACTCTTTCACAATTTATTTTCCTTCCTAGTTCTAACCAAGTATAAATAAACTTTATTTGGCAAGAGAGATAAGCTAAAACACTATACATAAAAGTAAACTTTGAAAGCAGACCTGAACAATTTCAAAACAATAAGAAGCTTCTACATAAAAAAGCAAAAAGAGGCATCTTGTATGCCAATCCACTGTAGAGCATTGGCATGACGCTAATTTGACCTTATTAAAAAGCAAATTACAAAGGAAAGAGAGAGAGAAAAGGAAGCATGAACCTCTTCCTTAAATCACAGTATTAACAAGCACGACGCCAATTGCTTGTCGTCATAAGATATGAGTAACTCTAACAAACAGAATGCACGCCAACAAGGAATTAATTCCCACACACAAACACACACATATAGTCATAAACTTTGTTTAACCTGAGAGAAAGTTTGAACGTAATCAAATTCGGAATAATCAGAAATTAAATAAAGATGATAAACGAAGAGTGGCAAACACCTTTTGAATCTTTCAATCTTTGGTGGCAGAAAAAAAATTGGATTAATACTCTTTTTTCTCTTTTAAAAAGAAACACATACCAGAGTGTGTAATATGCGATGGTGTTGGAATGGTTGAAGCTCCGTGACTAAATTTCATGTCCCTCATCTCCATATGCAAATCGCGCAGAGAGATCTGGAAAATCACTGAGAAGTGAGAAGTGAGAAGTGCTTAATTAGATTAGATGGTTTTCGAAACCCCTATTCTTGATGTCTTGGCTATCGCTCAGACCAGGAACAAACCAAATTGCACAGGAAAGCAAGGAGATGAAAGGCACACACCGACAGCGGCTACGGAGCCGTCCGGCGGCAACGTGTCTCCTGCGAAGCGAGGAGTGTCGCCACAAAGTTTGATGGCAAAGTGGACGGGGGCGGGTGATGAAGTGACGTAACTTGTCATTTACAAGTTCATTTGAAAATCAAATTTTATTTTATTTTACTTTTTGGAAAACTTGTCCCTTCCCATCAAGGAGCAAGGCTGTTTGGGATTTTAGGCACGGAATGAAAGGACGTTGAAAAAATATATCAGCCCGTTGGTTATATATTTTTATTATTAATTTTTTAAATTAAAATATAATAAATATATAATCTTTTGATAATATTATGATTAATATATAATTTTTATAAATAATTATATAATTAAACTGTATACTTATTATGATATTATTAAAAAAATATAACTTTTTATATTTTAATTAGAAATTGATACTAAAAATATAAATAACATTAAGTCTAATCCAATGATAAATAATGAAATTATGGGATGGAATGAAAAAATAAGTTGTAAAATGATAGGTTATTTATTATTTCATTATTTAAAAATTTAATAAAAGAAGAAAGCCAGGGTGTGATAAGAAAAAAATTAAAAAAAAGAAAGAATAAGAGAAATTAAAAAAAAAGATACAAAAGCAAGAAAAAAAAGATAATAATAATAATAATAGTTTTTTTTATAAAAAGTTATATAGATAATAGAGTTTATTAGATTAAATTAAAATATTAAATAATAAAAAATACATAACCTAGTTGCATATACATGTATGTTTGTAGTAGGTTTAAAAGCTTTAAAAATATAAAACATGATATCAAAACTTAATATTATATACAAAAAATTTTTGAAAAATTGAGAGGGGTTATAAGCCCACTCTCGCCTATAGGTAGTCCCCCCTTGCAAAAAAATTGGAAGTCTCTTTTTTGGCTAATGTAATATAATTATAATTATACTAAACAAATGTAATTTTAAATAGTAAGAAGAAGTTTTGAAATTATTCTTTTACCATTCTTTATTGTTTTATCTTTATTCATCCATCTAAACAAATTTTAGAGTTAGGTGTTTTGTTTTAGGCTTTTGACTTATGTATATTATAAAAAAAAGGTAATAAATATATAATTCTTTAATAAAAATATAATAAATAAAAATATAATAAAATTAAAAATTATATATTTATTTATAAAAATTATATTTATTATTAAAAAAATTATACACTTATTATAAATACCGATTCTCTTCGTTCCTCCCACTGTCCTTGTTATGCTTCATCGCTCCACCGGCACTGAGGGACGAAGTTGCGTAGCGGGGACGAAGTCGTCAAAGACGCACTTTAGGTACCCACACTCTCCATTCTCTTTTATGAGTTATGACAGTACTCAAGTAACACCTTACCACAATAGAATGGAAAATCATTTTGCTTTTGATTCGTGGATCTAAAAGAAGATCATTACAATTCTGAGATGTTTCTGCTAGTTGATTGGATGATATTGTGTTCCATATGTAATTGTCTCTTGTATGCTTCTAATTACTGCACTTTATCTTGTTTTATTCACTTGCTAAATTGGAAAAAAAAATCGTCATCAGTCATCTTGTCATTTCAATAGCATGCTGCACTTTTTTGCTTTTTACTTATGCAGTATGCCTGAAATGTGCCTGAGGGCTATCTTATCTTTTTCTCTTCTGGTTATTTAGACTTATTCACTCGGGTTTAATATTGCTGTCCTGTATGCTTCACCTTAATTTTGGTGGATATTTGATTAGTTTGATCTGAAGTTTATTTTCATGTCATATATTGCAAGTTATTAACTCAGTCTTTGATTTTACTGGTGCTCATGCTCTGTGTTGTTTTCTTTATATTATACTTATTATCTTATATATGGTCACAGTGTGATTTTTATTCTTAGGCGTTAGAGCAGCTTTTGTTTACATGCTACTGTTATAATTGTGTTTAATATTGAAGGGAAATTTTCCGTTCAATATTTTTTGAATTATAATGTTATTGGGTTCAACAGATCTGGTTAGAAAACTTACATAAGTCTTTATCACAAAATTATGCCCTTAATTGGAAGCTGTAAAGCTTTTTTAGTTTTATGCATAATGTGTCTTAGAGAAGGGGAGAATTTTTGAGACTCAAAAGAAAGCCTGCTTCTTCCTCCTACTGCGAAAGAAGAATATTGGACTGCAATTTGCCTTCGATTCTTTCTGACTCACTGTTCAAACCAGCTGCCATGTATAGCAGACCAAAATAATGCAATTTTTGTCCTTCTTATTCTTGCTCCTCTTGACTTAGGAAAGGTATGTGTTGCCTTCTTTGAGAATCCTGATCTGTAGGCTACCTGTCTGTATTAATTCCTCAATGAGTCATATGTCACTCATAGGCAAGCTTGTGATTCTAAGTGTTGCCAGGCTCATGATTTGTATTAGTTGACTTCTTATTTATCCTTTTGTTTATGCATCCTTCAGCTTTCCTTTAATATTTGTATGATTAAGAGGAAATTAAGTTGTGGGTGTGGTCTAGTGGTGAGGGGTGTAAATAGTTTGTGAGAGGTATTAGGTTAAAACCTCCACTCTAGTCATGTACTATATAGAAAAATTTCAATCCAACAGGTCATTAACCAATTGTTTCTCATCATAAATACATGTATATCCTTTTTCAGTCATAATGTACCTTTTTTTTCATATATAAATATATATCATATATGAGTAATTTGGTAATGTGTCTGTATAGAGATGGCATACAGAGGCAGAGGACGAGGACGGGGTTTTGGAGGTGGGGGTGTTGGCCACTCATTTGCCAAACAAGAGCCATTTGTGCTTTTTCCTGAGGTAATTTGATCTATCATTGAGACATTGACCATTCAATTTTTCTTTCTTTATCAAAAACCTAAGATGTGCACAAATTGAACTCAACAAATAAGGTATGGCTTTACTAAATCTGGACTCTGGTGTTTGTCTTTGACTAAACAAAAATATTAGTGCAGATGACAGTTAACCTTAGGCAGCGCTGGCAGGTTGAGGAGGGATGGTTAGTGTAACCCAATAAAGAATTTGTGTCCAGTAATTTGATAATGTTTTCTTTTGGATACTTGAATAAAATGAACTATCCTCTATGATAAATGATTTATGGAATGAAATGTGCAAAATCTTTTTAACTTGTTGATTGAAGAAGCCTCAAAAATTACGGTGAATTGAGTTTATACCTGAGGAGCTGTTCTAGTGGCAGTAGATTAAAATCAAAAATTGAAACAAAGAACTCCCTAGTCTCTCCTGCCAGTCCTGTGCTTTATTATGGATTAGATATTGTATGGAGTAGTTCTCTTAAATGTTGTGGGAATATTTTTTATATGTTGTAATCAATAGTTACTGCTAACAGCTCACATGACTGTTTATCACTGTCTAAATGAAACTGCAGGATGTTGTCTTGCCTGATGCTAAAGTGGATGATATTGATGCCAGTGTGAAAAGGTTGCTTAACTGGAATAACAAGTTGAAGAATTACTGGAAAGCCTCTCCTTATCTTCTGGAGGACACAAACTCAAAGAGTAAGCAGTAAAAGTGATAAACAGTCCCGGGAAGTCAACTAGATAGGTAGAAACCATGTCAATTCCTAAATCTTTGACAATGTAACATAATTGTGAAGTAAGAGATGTTAAATAACCAAAACACATGGTTCTAAATTATAGACTTGTTCCAAAGTAATCTTGCCTGGATTTTGTATCCCTATTGCACTGTAACAAAGGCATTTTGCTTCACAAACTATGCCTATGTAAACCTTTCTCATGTGAGCATATTGACACATATTTCCGTATGCTTTCAAGGATCTAGTAGCAGTATTCCCCCCCCCCCCCCCAAATCTTTGACATATTTAATAATCTATTTGAATTTTAAAATCTTAGTTGGAGAATTGAGAGTGGAAATGAATAAGAAGTTGGAGAGGTGGAGATTAGCTTTGGAAACTCATGGATTTCGTTTAAGTAGAAATAAAACGGAGTATATGGAGTGTAAGTTTAGTAAGAGACACATCATTTCTAGTGGAGAAGTGAAAATTGGAGAATATATTATACCACAAGTTACACAATTTAAATATCTTGGATCTGTCATACAACATAACGGGGAAATAGAAGAAGACGTAACACATAGGATTCAAGCGTGGTGGATGAAGTGGAGGAGTGCTTTGGGTGTTATTTGTGATAGAAAAGTACCATTTAAACTTAAGGCTAAATTTTACCGTACAGTTATAAGACCTGCAATGTTATATGGAACTGAGTGTTGGACAATAAAAAGTCAACAAGAGAATAAGTTCAATGTTGCAGAGATGAGAATGTTGCGTTGGATGAGTGGACACACTAGACGAGATCGGATTAGAAATGAATACATTAGAGAGAAGGTGGAAGTCGCACCTATTGTAGAAAAGATTGTAGAATCAAGACTTAGATGTTCGGTCATATCGGGATGAGACCTATAGAAGCCCCAGTTAGGAGAGTAGATGAGATGGAGAATAGTCCAATAATTAGAGGTAGAGGAAGACCAAGAAAAGCTATAGGAGAAATTATTAAGAGAGATTTAGATTTAAATGGTTTGTCTAAAAATATGATTTACGATAGGTGTTTATGGCGTCGATTAATCCATGTAGCCGACTCCACTTAGTGGGAAAAGGCTTTGTTGTTGTATTTGAATTTTAAAATTTTGTTTGAAAGCTTATGTAAATTGAAAAAGTAATAGTCTTTTGACTGTGAATGTATCATAACCACCTGGGAGTAAAAACACATAAATTGTACAAAAATGTGTTGGTTGAACTTAGCAAGGATGAAATTGAAGTAACTAATGAAGCACAGGCTTGGACACAGGACACACAGCTTGACATGATACACAGATCACACGGGAGCAAATGCAAAGTTCAAACATAAGGACATGCAAATTCATTGACATTAAGATATGAAACTGCTAAGTACTTTAATATATATACACATAATTACAAAACGAAAACTCTGTGATATGGTAACATGCGCAAATTTCAACTCTAGAAAGTGTTTGAATATATGATATTGAAATTCATCAACTTTTTATTCTGACATTGCAAGCATTAAAACTGTCAGGGTTTTGCAATGAATTTTAATGTCTTATACATATAGGACACGTGCAGAATGTCTCTCTGGCAGAGCTGATGTCTCATTTTATAAATATAGAAAGCAGTAAACCTAAGTAAATATAGTTTTACAACAGGAAAGTGAGAAGTGAGGATATATGCTTTGGACCTGCCGTGTACTCATCTCTGTTGTCTGTATTTTATCAATCAAAACCTAAATTACATTCCATTGTGATGTATAAGATAATTTCTTTTACTCTAAGGAAGTGAATTAGTGCCACATCACACATCAGATGGGAGTAAAGGGGACCCAACATATAATCAGGTTCACAGCGCAACCAAATAGGCCAAACATACAGTTCCAAATTTATTTTCTAATGCATATTTGCTCCATATTTAGCTCCAAATGTATAACTTGTTCCCCCACCCTGCAACTATCTACAAGCTTTTATTGTGTTAAGCTTCATTTACAGTATTTTACCATCTGTCCTAATGTCAGAGAGCCAAAGATTGGATGTGGAAAGATTTTCTGACAAGCAAAAGACTGTGTTTACTCGTGATTCTCTTTCACAAGTTTTAGTGTTCAATAATTTTCCTAAGGAGTTGATTCAAGGTGTGTATAATTGAAAATGTTATAAAGACAGTAGTCATGTTTTAAATTCAAAAAATATATTTATGCTTTTCATCATGCATTTTAGGTTTATGTTGGAGATTGACTCGATCTGCATGTGGTATTTCAGGTACAACAAGGCAGCTGCCAAAACGAAAAAAATTCCGGTGGAACCCTGAGTCAGGTTTGATGATTTCACATGCCATATATATTTATTTATTTTTTTAAAGTTGTCGATGCTAATGTGAGCCAGTTATTCAGTTTAATGTTTAGCACAGAATAAGTTCACTGTGCAAATAGATCTCTCCCTCTTAAAAGAAATCTTGTTGAAACTTCCATTACTGGTTGTATCACATATATATTGTATATTTTGGCTGAATAGTTAGAGTTGAAATTCTCTCTAACTCTTTTATTTATATGACTAAAATTAGGGTACAAGTAGGGAGACCGCTTAGCCCATTAGCTGCCTAGGCAGAATAGGAAACTAGCAGATTAAAATATTAGTGAAATCTAATCCTAAAATAAATGACTAAAATAACAGAACAAAAAAGAGAAAAATGCAGAACAAAAAACATAAACCAGTGACCAGCCAAACAAGCCAAACAAACATGATCACCGACATATATTATCGAGTCATTCTGATAAATAAGCAGTATACTTACATGGCAATTTTTACCGTTCCAAAATGTAATATGACTACATGGATGTTGGAGAGCTTCTCCTGCTGCTAAAACTGGTTTCTATTGGATTTTGTCATATTGTACAGAACTTGCATCGGCTATGAACCATGGTTTTCAGGCGTATCCTTCTTAACTTATAATAGAGTTATATAACATAAAGACTGATGATGTTGCATGCGACTGATTAAGATGTTTGCACGACAGATTTGAAGACACTAGATTTCTTTGAACAGCTTGAGAAAAAGGCCCAGGTAGAGTACTTCTGCTTAAGATATTGTGCCTGCATTTTTTCGTTGTAACAATATAGTGGTGACACTTCTAGTCAAATCTTTTCTGGATTCCTTAGTTAATTTGGCATCAGTTCAGTATATACTGCTACTGGGAGGTGGTTTTGTTGATTGTGATTTTCTATAGTAATGCACTATGCATTTCAGAAAAATAGTGTTACAAGATAGTATGAGTGTGTGTGAGGTCCATTTCTTCTCTTCCTACTAACTATCTATTTCTTTTCAAATATACTGTGCGTTTGCTTGCTAAATGTAGAGGGTCTAGAATCTGTTTTGGTAGACTTGCTGAAATCTTTTACATTTTTTAAGTAAATTTTGTATATTAAATTTTGTTTAAATAAAAGGAAGGGGGGTAAGTAACTGTCAAATGTAAACTTAATGGAGTAATGCGCCCTTGACCACAATTGTAAGAATTAGCACATCTGATCCAAAATAATGCTATATGTGCTTTTTCAATATACGCAGTATAGGGCTACTCCCACTTGTACAATGGAATCCTTTGTTGATGGTTCTTTCACTTGCAGGGCCAGGAGGATAAAGGTGAAAAAGAAAAGAAAGAAGGGGAAAATGAAGATGAAGAGGAAAATGCAGAAAATGAAGAGGGCGAGGAAGAACTTAGTGATGATGATTATAATCAGGTTTCACAATGGCCTTAACTTTGATGTCTTAATTTTTCTCCATAACATTATCTTATTGACCCATTCAAAATTAGTGTGCTTTTTTGTTGAAAATCCCATTGATCAGTTGTCTCTTCAATCTTCCCATTTTCTTTTATCCTTGGGGTAACTCCTTTTTTATTCTATTCAATCACGTGGCAGTATGAAGTTTTGAACAATTAAAGGAAAGTACTTGGCGCTTATACATTATATTTTACAATTTAACTATTGTGATATATAAGAGGAGGCTTAATGTGTCACTTAGTAGCAATTTCCAGTAGTTTGAGGTCTATGGTAGAAGATGGATGAGTCAAGACACTAATTTTCACTCTTTTCTTTTTCCTCTTGTGGTACTGTGTTTTACAATATAAATTGTAAAATTGCAAAATTCTGTGTTTGTGATTTTGTGTTGAAAGGATAAAAGTAGAGAACAAAATGTTAATTCAATTAATACCCTGCATTTGCAGAATGAATATTTTGACGATGATGAAGATGATTACAATGATGCAGATGATGGCGAAGGTATTGTCCTCTTGAACATCACTTTACTGGTTCAATGCATTCGTCATTTTTTATTCACTTACATCATCTTTCATTTGAATTTGGCTCTGGCGTGTTTTAATGTAGTCAACTACCCAATTCTCATGCTCAACCTCACTTTCCTTTTCACTTATCGCAGATGAAGGTATCTACTAAGAAATCTCTGTGGAGAATGATTTTCTGCCCTTTCTCTGCCAGATTTTGTGCTAATTTGGCATGTTCCTTCTTCAGTAGTTTAAGTTGGGAATTTAAATTGCAGCTTGCTTTCTATTAGATTTTGACTTGGGCATAATTTCGGTTCTCTTAAGCATGCACTGGCCCATGTGTTGGGGGTTGCCCCCTTGTAAATTGTTAAAAGGTGCCGCTTGACCAGAAAGAAATATAGTTGGTAGAGAAGTTCAAGATGCTATTTTTAGCTTTCAGCCAAAGGCTATGCCAATCTTTGGTTGTGTATTTACTTTTTTCACTCTTTAGTCCTTACGCTGATAATCTCACTAACTTCGTCAAGGATCTAATAGCATGTTTGGAAACGCGGTGTATATACTCAAAACCACGTTTGATATGAAGCAAGGCAATGGAGCTTCTTCGTCAACGTGATTCCCTGCCGCGTTTCCAAACTAGCACTAAGTAATTGAGTGTGGATTTTTATTTGTTTCCAATTTTCTTTTCTTGTAGTCTAGCACTACCTAGTGCTTGAAAGTTGACCGAAGAGCTCTACTTTTCTAAAGATTTTTTCTGCCATTAGATTTACTCTATGATTTTTACCTAGACTTTTTCATTTGTAAGGATAAAATTTCAAAGTGAATCTAATCGCTTCATTAGGAAAAGGCCTTCCTTCCAATGTTGCAGGGAATACCTATAGCAGAGATCACCAAAATTTTCTTCATAAGTTTTATTAGAATTTTTTTGGGAATTCTCAAGCAGATTATCTCAATATTTCTTGATAATTTGCCATACCAAAGTTCATGGAGCACAATATCATCCAATCAACTAGCGAAAACATATCAGAATAGTGATGATACAAAGCAAAAGCAAAAAATTTCTCATTCTATTGTGCTAAGGTACTACTTAAGTGCCGTCATAACTTGTAAAAAGAGAGAGAATTGGCGCTCGTTTGGTTGTAGGGAGAAAGAGTATTAAAAAAAAAACAATAATTTTTATACTAAAAAAATAATAAAAAGAAATATTTATTATTAAATAAAAGTATAATAAATATTAAATATAATTAAAAGATTCTCTTGCTTATGCAACAAACAATAGGCGGCCTGGAGTTCGTCCTGAGTGTCGGTGGCGTGATGAAAGATGACGGGGCACAACATTTCAAATGATAGTTGCATTCGTGAAGTGAAATTGAAGTTACAAAAAAATTACAATCATATTCACTTGATCCCTTCTGAAAACCAAATCTAAAATATTTTTTTTAAAAAAGAAGGCCCTGGCCCAGAATGTTATTCCATCCTGTATCACAGCCTTTTTTTTTAAAGTATATTCGATGGTTTATATTCTTTGCTATTTCCAATACTATATTATAAATATAGTAGTATTTCAAATTTTTATATTTGATACAACACTAGTTAAAAGTTGTAAAAAAAATGATAATGTGTTGCTAAGACTTAAAACCTTTTTTTTTGAGATGCCCTCTTAAATATAAAATAAATTTTAAATATTTTTGCATGTATAGGAAGTAGAATGGATCAATTGTCAAAATTACAAAAGCTTATTTGTCAAAAGTTTAAAATTGAAGAGTTATTTACAAGTCAGCTTTTCATAAATTATAAACTTATTTATAGTTATGACCTAACCAACGGTTTGTTTGGGGATGTTTTGACTATTCAAAAGCTATGATGTTATAGGCGTTGTGAAAGAAGTTGTTGTTTAGATATGGTAAAAATAATGTGTAGTAACAATCTTATAAAAGTAGCTTTTAAAATACAAAATTGATTAACACATTCTAAAAAGTTGTTATGAATATATAAAATGACAGTAATGGGTATAGAATTATAAACTGACAATATATAAAAGTTATGAATATATAAAATGACAATAATGGGTATAGATTTTTTTTTCAGCAAAAAAAAATATTCAAAGAACTTTCTATCATTTAAACTAACTAAAATTTCATCAAGTTAGCAATTATAGAATTATAAACAGAAATTAAATAATTGGCTAAAAAAGACATTAAACTAGAAAATATTTTCATGATACAAATAAAGAATATGTGAAATTGTGTTTCCAATATTTGTTAAAAAATAGCGATGGTTTGTATTTTCATGAAGAACTAACAAAAACAGTAATCATATAAGCCTAATAGCAGTTTATTTACAATAAAAATGTATTTAGAATTTATTTAAAATAAAAAAAGCTTTTGAACATCTTAGATGTACAATTATAGTTACTTTAAGAAGGATCCCACCACATTGTGCTTCTTAAAAGTTGTAAGTTTAGACAAACAGTACAAGAAGCATCATAATTAAAAATAAATTAATTAAATACAAACTTATAACTTTTTCCGTAAAAAGATAATAATAAAAGCAAAAATCACTTCAATCCTAAATAAACCTTAAACACCAGTGCGATACTTTAGTAAACCTGCTAAGATTAAAACCTATTGATTATTTTTATTTTATAACAAATATTTGTATCTCTTGGATATTTGTATCTAAGCTTTCTATATATTAAATTATTGTAAGATACGATTTATAATTCACAATTCAAATATAAATCTTATTTTGCATTCACAAAGAGTCATTAGTAATTTAGCCTCGACAAATTTGACAAACTTTCTTTGGTTCCACTTGATCAAGCACAACGGTAAGCTTTTATCTTACTAAAATTATTTCAATATCATTGAATACTGCTGCATCATTAATAAGAGCACAGCACATAAAGAGTTGAATTATTAAAAATCGCTTATATATTGCTGTATCATTAATAAGGGCACAGCACATAAAGTGTTGAATCATTAAGGATCGCTAACCAAAAAATAGGGGAAATAACCCAATTGTTATACATGAAATTTATCAACGCCGTGACCAAATTAAAGGCTACCTATTGCATGAAAATACATTATACTAAGTTACTCTTAGCTCAATATGCAAAAGAGAGGACTACCTAGAGATACTCAACCTTCCAAGGCAGGATCTTTCCGTATGAACTATGAATTAAGGAAAATACTACTCTTGTACAAAGTATACCAAATGGGGGCACCGGACAACGTGGCAAATAACGAGCAGTGCCGGGATTTGGATAGATTTTCCAAGGAAATTTACATAGTAAAGTTCAGAGATTGAAAGACAACGTGTAAAGTCCACCATTTTAAGAACAAGTAGAGACTCACTCTACATCATCTTTCTCTCTCTGAACTTTACACTAAATTTTCTTGAGAAGTATAAACTAATCTCTATCCCTATGCTATTTGCCACCTTTCTGGTATAATGCTTTGCAATGTAACATTACTGATAAGTAAGTTTGATTATCAGCTTGCAAATCCAAATGGAGATTTTGTCCTACTTCCACCTTCTCCGTACATTTCATTCCACTTCCTCAACTCATTCATGCTTGCTGCATCATAGGCAACTGATGGGCCAACCTACACGTTTTATCAGTCAAATCAGTTTAACATTTTAAATAATTATTTGGCATTAGACGAAAACAGAGTTGTATGTAATAAACCAAAAAATGTTTCAAGTAACTACCCATTAAGTTTAAATACATGCAACAGCAATTGAGGCTGCAATATTGCTGTTGTAGTAGGTTTCACAACCACAACCACAATTTAAAACCATGACTTGGTATCATTTGAAAAAAGGACAAACTATTAAAGGAGAAATCATAGTAAAATTAGTTTACATACACATTCAAAACTGTTCTACTTCATTTAAAATATATAACAATTTAAAATGAAAAAAAGTCGCAATATCTTATATACCTTAGATTTTGACTGAATAAAATCATCCAACTTTAGGGGCCTCAATGCCGGGGTTGGACCACTGTAGCCAGCCTGTGAAAACCAAAATATACCTTATATAACCGGGCAAAGTGAGTCAATCAAAAGGACAAACATAGACATGCAACTGATGATCCAGCTATGAGTACTAACTTTCCACAATGAAGCAAGGTAACTCATGGAAAAACATTGCACCATAACAGATGAAACCAATCAGAGATCAACAAAACATAAGAAGAGCACTTAGGCAAATGATAAAAAAGCAAATTTTGCAGCACAACCTTATATAGCCGGGCAAAGTGAGTCAATCAAAAGGACAAACATAGACATGCAACTGATGATCCAGCTATGAGTTCTAACTTTCCACAATGAAGCAAGTTAACTCAGAAAACATTGCACCATAACAGATGAAACCAATCAGAGATCAACATAACATGAAAGAAGAGTACTTAGGCAAGTGATTTTGAATCAAAAAAGCAAATTTTGCAGCACAACCAAATAGGCCTAAGAAAGACCAAGTTTATAAGCTCTGTACCTTCTTTTCATCCTCTAGGAACTCTTGAACAGGTCTATATGCTGCAGCAATGCAGAGGTTCTTCCAAAGAAAGTTATGAGGAAGGGTGAGATATATGGCACACACTGTTTATACTCAAAACTGAACATTGAAGCTAAAGAAGCATAAGAAATATAGCAAACACTATTCACCTTCAAATCACTGCCAGAGTATCCCTCAGTGAAGTTAGCAAGTTTGTCAAACTGAAAATCACGATCCATATTTTCTTGTGCAAGAAAAATTCTTAAAATCTTCATTCGATTTTCAGCATCTGGCAAATCCACATATATCCTAGACAATGCAGTAACACAACAAAGCTTAGCCAAAAAATTTTATTTTCCCGTAATTGATCACAAACCTTTCTGTTGTAGCATAAATAATAAGAAAAGTAGAGCTAACTTCCCACTGGGTGCTATTAAAAGAAATCAAATTTCATACATATGACCAGATAATTATAGATTGCTTCATGAGAGGCACAGACCATGATTCAGAATATTCTGTATGGTATTCAATCAGAAAGTAGGATGAACATAATTCATAAATGTGATATTTGAACGAAGACAAACAGTAAGCCTTCAGCAAATAATTTTAGCCTTGTAAAAGAAATCTAGTAATTTACCTTCTTGGTAAGCGACGTATAACAGCATCATCAAGATCAAAAGGCCTGTTTGTTGCACCAAGAATGAGGATTCTTTGACTCTCTTTTGTCCTCAATCCATCCCAAGCTGCCATGAACTCATTCCTCATTCTTCTAGTGGCTTCGTGCTCAAAAGCACCACCTCGTGCACCAAGCAAACTGTCAACCTAGAACAAAGATTCTGGTCAGAAGCAATTTAGAGAGTCACAAAGGAGGATAGCTTGATGACCTCACAATGCAATGACATATATTTTAAGAAAGTAAACATTTACAAAATTGCAAAGTTTCTTCACTTTACATATTGATTAATCAATTAAAATGCAACTCACTGCAAAGAAGAGAAATGATTAGACTTCTTACTTGCATTTCAAGTAATCAGTTAATTTCTTAAGTTGCATTCATTTTCTGTGGCATTAATAAACAAAACAAAAAAGAAACGTATGGTTTAATGTACCAGAAAATAATACACTTTCTCCATCATACAATGCTTGTTTAAAATGTAAAATTTAAGTTTTATAAACAGTACACGTTAAGCCACTCACTTCATCAACAAATATAATGACAGGAGCAAGCTTGCTGGCAAAGGAGAAAAGGGCTTTGGTGAGTTTCTCAGCGTCTCCAAACCACTGCATCAGCAAATATCCAAATATATCAGACATTGCATTCTGAAACCACTTGTATCAACAAAATTAATCAAAGAATGTTAAACAACATAATCCTTTCATAAAACAGCCATAAAATTTATGATTGTTTCAGTCGCAAGAGTTATCGACCAAAATTGGCAAAAGTGACAGGACTTATATTACCTTTGATGTTAGAGTTGAACCAGTTATGCTGATAAAATTTGCACCTGCTTCTGTGGCAAGTGCCTTGCCCAGAAGAGTTTTCCCAGTTCCAGGAGGACCAAAAAGTAATATTCCTTTGCAAGGCTGACAAAAGCTTCTTCAATATCAGATAAATGAAGGAATAGAACAAATGTCATTCAGTTTAATTGAAATTGCCTACAGGAAACAAGAATCACTACCCGTAACAAGTTTCCACGAGAGAAAAGCTCTGGCCTTCTCATTGGAAGAATGACAAGTTCATTAAGCGCCTTCTTCACATCTTCAAGCGCGCCTATGTCATCAAACTTAACCCCAATTTCACCCGGAGGTACTACAGCTGAAATAAAGTTGCTCTCATACTCATCCTTTGCAAGGTTCTGTTGCAGTTTTGTAGAATATTAGAACATACCAAAAAAACAAAAAACCATGAATTAATAGAGAAACTTCAGTGAGAGTAGCATAAATCACATGCCTTCAGACCCTGAGAGGGCTTCCGTGACACAGTTTCTTGATCCTTCAATCTTGAGATGGCAATTTCAAGACTTCACACAAGGAAAAATAACGAACAAGTTAGCTTCAAAGCTTTGCCCAACAACATGAGAAATAAGAGGATTTAGATTTTACCTTTCACGAGGCAGGCACAATCGTTCTCCTTTAACAGAAGGACGTGGGCAAGATGACAAGTAATGATTTTTTGCCCAGCCCACCACTTTTTCAGCTTCTGAAAAAAAAGGTAAATAATAATGAAAACCACGACATGTGAAAGCATCACTCAAAAGAATTGCTATGTTGGCATTTCTAGTAAAACCTTTAAATTAGGAAAACAAAAATTGGGATAACAGAATCAACATCTTTTATTGTTTCCTGTTGTGCTTCACAGAAGTAATAGAAAATAAAATTAAAGCAACAGAAAACCATGTTCAATCATTAAACAAGAATATTTGGCAGGAACGAATTATAGAACATGTGGACATAACATACAAGAATGTCTAACAAAGTTTAGACAATAACATGTGGCCTGTTAAATGACTGATCTGAGGATTTTTCTTTCTGTTTCAGTCCTCCCCCCCTTTTCTTTTCTTCTTCTCTCTTCCCTTCTAGAAAAAGAATTTATTAAAAGAAAAGAAGAATCACCAAAACGGCAGAAAGGAAATTCTACAAGAACAAACATACAAGGAAGAAAAGTAGAAGAACAAGAGAAAAAATATTAGCTCAAATGAGCTCTCCAATCCTTCTGTATATCCATTAGAAAAACACCTCCTAAATAAGCCATGAGCTGACACCCATAGAGAAGCCAAAAAAATTACTCTATCTCATACATCAGAAGGAATAAATCTCTTGTCAAAAGCTCAAGCATTTGTTTCCAGCCATAAAAACCACAAGCATCAAAAAACGGATGACTGACAAAGGATAATACACTCCTAATTGCGACAGAGCCTCTAAACTGGATTTACATAAAATGATCTAAAGAGGCTGAAGAAGAAACGCACAGCTCATTAAATTAAGTCAAATCTTAAGTTGCAAGACAACTTTCTTCTCCTCCAAACTTTAAAAGCACATAACATACATTTGGAAATATAGACTCATGAGGTCAAAAAATGTGAAGCAGACTATCTGTATCAATTCTATTGAGTACCACACCCCCAAGAGGGAACCTCATCCTTCTGAATAAGACAAAGAACAAAGAAGAGCTTTGTACATTTGAATTTCTTATCAAGAGATTGGAAGAAGGATCCACAAGCCTATTAACCTGAGGAATCCGAAAGACAATATCCTTATATTTGGCTAAGTAGAAATACAGAAAGAACCAAGGATATCCAATAATTAAATGTGATCCACAACCCATTCATTCTAGTTCCTAGAGGAATTAAAAATCCATGAAAGACCAGAGCCTTAAGAAAAAAAAGTCAGATATAGGGCCTTGGTGCAAAGCTGATAGATGATAAGGAAGGAGCACAACTCATAAAAAGAAAAGGCCCCAACTCAATGACCCTCCCAAGACCAAAAACAATAACTACCGAACGTGAAAAGTAAATAGAGGACAAAAGGATGGATATAATAAAGACATGAGGCTTACATGAGTAGCATTTTTCTCAATATTAACATCCCAAACATTATGCTCAACACCATATTAATCACTCTATGCCAAAGAGAATCAGGTTCCAAAGCAAATGGCCATAACAACTTGGTCACTATAAAGCAATGCTCCTAGACCCCAAGTTACAAAGACCCAGGCCTCCATCCTTTTTAGGCTTAAAGCAAACTTCCAAACAAACCACATCACAGCCCATCTGCCCAAGACTCAGATGCTGCATTTAACACAAGTCAACTGAAAACAAGCCTTAAAGTTTTGCACACATTAATCTGGTACTCAGATCAACTATATATGTTCTTCCTTGAATTCGAGCCAAAGAAACAGCATTTAATTTTTGTGTTACCACATGATTTTGTCCTTAATAATTTAATTTTGCATTCCACCTTATCAAAACATCCACCTCATTCAGTATATTAAAATTATGTCAATCTGAAAGGAAATAAATATAAGGTACAAATACAAGGATGAAAGGAAAAAAGGACTATTGCATAGAAGAATAAGTGAAATAACTTTTAAAATCTGACTGTATTTCTTACTTTGCTTTGTCAAAATGACACCACCGGTATTTACGTGCAAGAGGTCCAAGCATGATAGCTCATGCTCCTCAAGAACCTGCAACATGAAAATTCAACTATTATTGTCTGATATTAATGATGTAGAATGCATTAAAAGGTAGCTTACTTGAAAGGCAACATACATGAAGCACAAAGTAACTGAAAAATGCTGCAAAAATAAAATATTCACCTTATGTAATTCATTCAAACTACTACGTGAAATCACAATTTTCCTGTCTTCCTCAAGTTGGTTTTTAAAAGTTCCAAGCTGATCCTCCTCCTGCAAAGTGTCAGAGAATTTCATACATAACCAGGACCTAATTACCAGGACTTAAAGCCACATAGATGAAGAAAATGCATCCCAAAAAACAAAAAATGAAATGAAAAGATGGACAGAATGAAAAGGTAAAGGAAATGAAGACATGGATATAGTTCTAAGCTTTAACAACAATAATATCCTGAGCAAATTAACATCAAGCTATTAAAATCTTTTTGACAAATCGTACACAAAGCCAGGTAATTTCTTTTGATAGAAAAAAAATAAATTTTATTAAGGAAGGAAGGAGTCAAAAAAGAGGAGAACAAAACAACAAGCAACCTCAAAAGCAGAGAATAGCATAAAAAAACATTTAAATAAAACAATGCATCAAAGTAGCCCATTCTCGTCGCAAATCAGAAATAGCAACCCCCTTGAAAAACCATGAGCAGAAAACCAAACTAAGGACACGAACAATATCTTTGCTCACAACATCTCAAAAACCAAAAATACACTCTTAAAAATGCTAGTGTTCTTCTCCAACCTAATACACAATAACACTGAAATACTGTACATTGCCACAATGCTTTAGCCAACTTTCCTTCCAAATCCTTTAGACATAACAAAAAAAAAATCCTCCAGAGGTTTCAGGACAGATCAATCATTCTCCTTCACAAAAATAGAGCTACTAGACAGGGTAACACAAGGTGTGCAGCTGATTCTGAACTATCCACACACAAGATAAAAATACCATAAGAAAGGGCTGTCTTGGGCCTGCAAACCTGTGACTTAACCTAGATATTTCAGCAGTATTAAACAACCAGTAGTTAGTGTGTGTGTGTGTAGACATAATTACTTCTTCAAAACTTGTTTTGGTCCACAAGTTGAACCTAACACTTCTACACAAATCCCCCTAATTATTAACAAACTTGTTAACAAATTATATCTATAAGGAAAAAAAAAAGAAAGAAGAAAAACAAATGTTGGAAAAAGTAGTAGCAGCTGAAGAAACAACATGGAAATGAGAAAGGACTCAATCAAATGGTGAGTATGACACTTATCAAAAACAGTTTTTTAATCATCATGAAGCAAAGTATAATAATAAAACACAACCATAAATTTTCAAACATAATCAATTTATCAAAAAAAAAAAACTTACCTTGGGCAGATGTATGCACAAAACATTAGTGAAAAGCTTGTGAATTTCATCATCATCCAATCTCTTTGTCGCTCCAAGTCCCTCAGTCAAGTGCTTCAGAGAAAGAGGCTGTAAAAATAATTACAAAATTCAAATTCATGATTCAATATAAAGGGAAGATTACAGTGCCAGAAGTGCACCAAACCCTGCCCTGTTGCCAGTTTATTGACCATTGAGATCTGCATCCAGAATCCAGATTCAATTTAACTGCCAATAAAGCTGCCAACAGGGCAGGACACTGTTGCACTTGGGCACCATACATTGTCCAAGTAATTTAAATTGAAAAGAATAAAAAAAAGACCAATCAGTAAAATTTGCAATGGCAGTGTATGGCCATCAAGAAAATACCATCTTACTATATCTAACTGGAAAACACTCCACTCAACTATGGGAATGAGACTAGAAAAGCAATAGATCAATAAACTAGAAAACAGATATAAAAAGGAAGAATGACTTAAAGGGATGACCTAAATCCAATTTAAAGGACTTCAAATTAGAAAACAAAATTTCACTATAAAATGAATCATATATATTGATCACAGTTCCAACAACATTTATATTTCTAAAAATAGAAGAAGTGTACTGATAGGGTGTTAAGGCGAAGATAGGGTATTAAGGACTAAGTGGTAGCAACTAAAAAGGGATAAAGAAAATAATTTGCAGAGACGGATTGTGGAGGAAGGACCTTGGGAAATACAAGGAAATGCTAACGATATGTGGAATGGAATGGCTAAAGAGATTAGGAAGGTGGCAAAGGAAATAATAGGTGAATCAAAAGGTTTTGGACCTAGAGATAAAGAATCTTGGTGGTGGGATGTAAGCGTGCAAGATAAGGTTAAAGTTAAGAGGAAGTGTTATAAAGTGTGGTCGTTATGTAAGAATAATGAAAATTGAGAGAAATATAAATTAGTTAAGAAAGACACTAAGAAGGCGGTGAGCGAAGCGAGAGCGAGAGCGAGGGCGAGGGCGAGGGCATTCGATGGGTTATACTAATATTTATGTACTAAAGTTGGAGAAAGAAATATTTACAAGTTAGCTAAAAGTAGGGAAAGAAAGACAAGAGACATGGACCAAGTAAAATGCATTAAAAATAAAGAAGGGAAAGTTTTGGTCATGGAATAAGATATCAGAGAACGGTGGAAGGGTTACTTTCATAGGCTTTTTAATGAAGGCTACGAGATTTTATTGCAATCGGATAGGTTAGATACTAGAGAAGAGGATCAAAATTATACTTTTTATCGTAAGATTTGTGAGTCAGAGGTAAAAGAAGCATTAAAGCGAATGGAGAGTGGCAGAGCAGTTAGACCAGATAATATACCTATTGAAGTATGGAAGGGTTTAAGAGTGAAAGACATAAGTTGGCTCACAAAGTTATTTAATGAAATTATGAAATTTAAAAGAATGCCAGACGAGTGGAAGAGAAGTTCTTTAATTCCTATTTATAAGAGTAAGGAGGACATTCAAAATTGTGCAAATTATAGAAGAATTAAACTCATGAGCCACACTATGAAATTATGGGAAAGAATAATTGAACGAATATTAAGGAAAGAGACCCAAATTACAGAGAATCAATTTGGTTTTATGACAGGAAAGTTAACTATGAAAGCAATATATTTGTTGCGAAGATTAATGGAGAGATATCGAGAGAATCAAAGAAATTTACACATGGTGTTTATCGATTTGGAAAAAGCATATGATAGAGTATCAAGAGAGGTCCTATGGAAGGCTTTGGAGAAAAAAAGAGTTCGTATAATTTATATTCGAAGAATCCAAGATATATATGATGAGGCTACAACTAGTGTAGTAACAAAAGATGGACCTACAAAAGATTTTTTAATAACTATTGGCCTACATCAAGGGTCAACTCTGAGCCCTTATCTTTTTACTTTAGTATTGGATGTACTTACTGAACATATCCAAGAGCTGGTGCCACAATGTATGCTTTTTGCAGAAGATATTATCTTAGTTGGAGAATCGAGAGCGAAAATAAATAAGAAGTTGGAAAGGTGGAAATTAGTTTTGGAAACTCATGGATTTCGTTTAAGTATAAGTAAAAAGGAGTGTATGGAGTGTAAGTTTAGTAAGAGACACACCACTTCTAGCGTAAAATTGAAACTGGAAGAATATATTATACCACAAGTCACACGATTTAAATATTTTGGATCCGTCATACAACATAACGAGAAAATAGAAGAAGACGTAAAAAATAGGATTCAAGTGAGGTGGATGAAGTGGAGAAGTGCTTTGGGTGTTATTTGTGATAGAAGAGTACTACTCAAACTTAAGGGTAAATTCTACCGCACAGTTATAAGATCTACAATATTGTATGGAACTGAGTGTTGGGCAATAAAAAGTCAACAAGAGAATAAGTTTAATGTTGCAAAGATGAAAATATTACGTTGGATAAGTGGACACTAGACGAGATAGGATTAGAAATGAATGCATTAGAGAGAAGGTGGAAGTCGCACTTATTGTGGAAAAGATTGTAGAATCAAGATTTAGATGGTTTGGTCATGTTGAGAGAAGACCTATAGAAGCCCCAGTTAGGAGAGTAAATGAGATGGAGAATAGTCCAATAATTAAAGGTAGGGAAAGACCAAGAAAAACTATAGGAAAAATTATTAAGAGAAATTTAGATTTAAATGATTTGTCTAAAAATATAATTTACGATAGGTGTTTATGGCGTTGATTGATCTATGTAGCCGACCTCACTTAATGGGAAAATGTTTTGTTGTTATTGTTGTAGAAGAAATGTACTGATGGCAACACAAAAAGAAAAGAAAGTTTGGATAACGGAAAGTCAAATACATAGGACAATGAAATCAATTCTATAACAAAAAAGAAGACCATTTTCAGTTGAAGAAAGTCATCTAACACTTGTATCATGTGCATTCTTGATAAGCCCAATAAATCTGAAGCTTCTTCAACAGTCAAACCATTTTTGTGGACAGCACTATTTCAACAGAGTTAACATGTTGCAAATTCCAAGACTTAACACAACTCTATCTCCTAACATTTGTATTATTTGCATGAACACTGCAGAAATAGGGCTCATTTATTTTTACATTGCCAAGTGAAAAGACCTAATGAAAGCTTTACTTCCAGAAATTCATTTCATATGCTTGATTGGAAACACAGCCATTTGAATTCACATAACAAAGCAGCTTGTCATATCTGGAATAGATCTCTTTAATTTTATGAATGGTTGGATCAGCTCAATAACTTCAGGGGCCCAATTGTTAATTGATTTTACAGGATTTGCCCAAGGACAGTAAAATTGTGTTGAAATGTGCAATGTATGTTATGGAACTGGTGTGTTTGGTTAAAAAAGTCTAATTTCTTCCACTAATTTCCAAGGAAAAAGGATAGTTCATATAACTTCTGTACTGAGTTGTTCTTCTCATGATATCCTTGGAGAATTTCTTTGACAGATACTGAATAAGATTAGTAGATATGCCATATTCTGTCCAAGCCCTGTCTCTCCAATTAAAAACTGCTATGGACAATCTAAGGCGCAATCCCATATGGAAGCACTAATAAATCCTTTTCTTTATAAAATGTTCAAAGAAAATGCCTCTATTTATTCTTTTTTATCTTCTTTCTGATAGAGCAGCCCCCAAATATTTAAAACTTAACAGCAAATATCAAATAATAACACAAAAATAAACACAAAATTAGATCAGAGAAAAATGAGAATAAAAATTTATCATGTAATTTAGAAACATACTACTGTCCATTGGGATCTAAGACAGGATAGTGATTTAATAGCAGCAGATTTTAAACCCATGGGCTACTCAACCATAAAGTGTTACAAATAATGCATAAACTTGTAGAATGATAGCAAGCATTACCAGCTTACCAACGCGTCCAAAGTTTGGAAGTATCATTGTCTGTCAAACATCACATTTGGTCAAAGAGAAGCCAAAATTAAAAGGTTACTACTTGCCAAAAGGTTATAAAATGAATTTCACAATCACACGAACATATAACCAAAACAGCTATTGAAGCTTACAAATTGCTTTTTCTCTTTTGATCCTGACTGAATTTTGTTTTGTCCACAAATCAACACAACTGGGCCAGACAACCTGTCAAACATTTCTTGGACCTGATGAAAAAACTCTTTTCTGTTTGACTTCAGAACTGATTTATGCAACCACTGTGAACAGTCTGGAAAATAGACAATAAGAGGTTGTTTGGAATCCAAAACCTGCAAAAGTAATGGTTAGTTGTTCTAGCTATAAATTAAGACTAATGTATCTTACTTTGAGATCAAATAAAAGAAAAAGGACTTTTTAGCATTATACCTCACATAGAGCCTCAATAGCTATGTAGCAATCCTGTACTTGAGCATCAGGGTCATGCTCAATGTCTTTAACTGCTTGCAAATTAAAAACTTAGTTTTCTTATCATCATAAGAACAAAAAACCATACTCAAACTCACATACTTAGATAGAATCTCGCACCTCAAAGACATTATATTAGAAGCTTTTTGTTTTAAGTCCTAGCACAGAAACTACTTTTCAACCTCTGATATCAAGGTTTTACCATTTTAACAATAACTTCATCATCAGTTACAGACACAAGCTATTTGAAAAAGATTGAGATGATTCATGACTGCATGCCTTCACAAGCAAAACCCACAAGTCCCCTTCAAATTTTAGGTAGAAAGATAGGCTATATTACTCTTTCCTCCATTGAGAGATGCCTAAATTACATAACCCTCCCCTCTATTATGAAAATATACTCAAACCTCCCTTGAAGTCAAAAGATGACCAAAATAACCTCAAGAATTATATTAATTTCTTTTATTAAAAATATAACTTACTAGAAAATGTATTTCTTAAACTTTTATTTCAATGCTATTTATTGTGTTAAAAATCATAAATTTAATTTGTTCCAAATTTAAAAAAGTGATTATTTTATATTAGTTAAATACACATTTAATGCTTGTTGTATTACACAAGTGATAAATATAAGGGTACTTTGGTCAAAACAGATGTAATTGCAGCTTATCTTTCATTGCAAGAGAGGTCAGCATAATGCATTTTTTGAATTTAAGGAAGAGGAATGTACTTCTTCAAAGTAGAGGCAAGGTTCATGTAGTTTGGGTATCTCTAATGGGAGGAGAGAGTAATATACCCCAAAAGATATTGTTTCCAAAAAGACGTTCCTTCTTTATTATTATACCAACTGGTTCAAAGTTACTAGAACAAAGGTTAACAAGAAGGACTGGAAAAACATGCTACAACTTAAGTTGATGAATTGGTAAGAAGCTAACTGCTTGTAAATATATAAAATATTTTATGTTAATTTGCCTTTCAGCGCTCAACAAAGACAGGGAAAAAAAAGATCAGTGGCAAATCCACACCATCAAGACTTTATACGATTTAAGTGCAGCACGTAAGACAAGATAAACCGCACAACCACAAGAAGGAAAATCAACCGGCAAAGTTACTTAGTGGGCTAATACAGCCAATCAGAAAAGTTTATAAAATGCATCCTAAAACTAGAACATTTAGCTTCCTAAAAAACAGAAATTTGATCACAGATGAAGTATTACTGTTATCAAAGGGATGTGTGTGTATGACGCTACATAGCTACAAACATAAAACATAATTAGTATTTGCCATTTGACCAACAGCTTTGGGACAGTAGCTTCCAACAAGAAAATTCTGTTGCATTCAGCTAGAGCCAGTTTTCAATTACTGATAAAACAATATGTAATTCCCAAATTTCCAGCCATAAGGAAAATCTCTACCTTCTTAATACAATGCTTTGATCTCTTTCAAAGAAAAATCAAAATTTATATCTGGTTTTCGGATTCAGATAATAGCTAAGCTTGGGTGGTTTCAAATACTGAACATATCAGCAGTAAGCTTGGTAATGAATTATTACAAACTATGAACAAATCAATTACTGCTTAATGCAGAAAAAGTGATGCAAAATATACCAACGATTTTTTTTAAGTTAAAAAGAAAAAAGGAAACATACCAAAAATTATATTTATAAAGGGGAGGGGGGAAATAAAATATGTTAAGCCCAATGTCTTAGAGCACCCCCCCCCCCAAAAAAAAGAAGGCTAAAATAAGTTAAAGAAATATGCTTCCCAAAGGAGAAAAGACATTATTTCTATATCTACCCATCATATAGGTTGTAGAATTTTCTTTTCTTTCCTTTAAGAAATTTTATTTGAGAGGGAGAGGAGAGCATATATAATTATATACATATTGTATGTTTCTGGAAATATAGCTTCAAGCTGATAAACTCAAGTTTAAAAACAACAATATCTTCAAGCAAAATCAACTAATCATAGAAATTATAAAGACTCCGATTGAAGACTTTAGAAAATTGAACAAGTCTAATAATTGGAGTAAGAAAACTGTACCATGTATCCAACAAAGCCGTGATTCTGTATGTTCATCATTAGGTTTCTCCACCCCACCATCCTTTGCACTATCTTCACTAACGTCCATGATGACAGCAACTTGATCCCCATCCACCTCATATACCTCTCCCCGTTGACCATTTGACAAAGCCCTACAAAAATGTCTCATTTTGTTAAAATTTCAAAATCCTTACAAGCAAGCTATCAGTACTTCTAAGATATGTCTTCAATGGTATAAAACTACAAACTCAATTGTGTAAATCAAACATAAACAATTTTAGAGGATAACACTAAAGTTAATCCAAACCACACAGTTTTAGACAAACTAACAAATATCACCGCACCTCAGATTCACCAATTAGACAAATGACCAGTAAAGTATAATACAAAATATATGCAGACAAGATGTATTAGGTAACCAGCTATGCAACATACAAGATCACGATGCATAAATATCATAAAGCAAAATAAATTGGTATGCTACGTTTCATTTGGGCAATGCATGGCCACTGAGGTTCCAGGAAAAGTGGAAGTTTCAAGTGAATTCAGACTGTTGCAAAAATAGAAATTCCAAAATTGGTGCTTTGTGCAAAGCTGATAGACAACTTGGACAAGTTCAGAAAAAGCTGAAGGCCCAATCCAATGATCCTCCCAAAACTTAAGGCTAGAACCATCCTCAACTTGAGAAGTAATCAAAGGACTAAAGGAGGAATATATCTGAGAGACGCAGGCTCGCATGAGTAGCAACAACTCCAATGTCAACAACTCATCCTTTCCGATGCACACCATAGTTGCTCATAATCACTATATGCCACAAAGAACTAGGATTCAAAGGAAATTGCCAAAGCCATATGCTTGAACCATTAAGTAAAACCTTTTATTCATGATGCATTAATGCTTCACTGTCTAAAAAGAAATCCTACCCACAGAAGATGAAGAGGGATACTGGTTTAAATTTCTTGACTCCTCTCCAATCCAATGCACCAATCATCTGCATGCACCATGCCCTTCCAATAGAATTTACCATCAAAACTTAAAATGATCCTTCAAAAATCCCTCTTTCTTTAGGAGGCTGGTTCACTCTCAGTGAAGCTTGCTAATCTAATAGATTAGTGCCCCAGTGTATTAATTCTCTCTTTGCTCAGAGGATTAAAAGATTATAAGATATTCCACACTATGTTGGGAGTCATACGACATATTATATGGTTAGGTCAAAAGTTTAATGGAGGCCTAAGAAAGAGGAGGCTTTGGGTATGGGTAATTTGGTGTCAAAAAAACATTACTCTGACAAATATACAAACACGCAGCTATGGTGTTTTACCCTAGAGACAAAACATCCCATTGCATCAAGAAATTTGTGACCCACTGCTTACTAACCCTCCAAAAACCTCTCATTCAATGAATTATCCATCGCTTGCTACCAGTTATGCATACAGTAGTTTAAAACCAAGTTAGATACCTTTATAAAAACTCAGACTTTTTTTACAATTTTCTCTTTACATCATCCCAAAACTTGATAATAAGGTTTTAGAATTTTTGCCAAATAAGCTTGTTTATTGAAATAACAGCAACAAGTCCTTCTCTAAGAACTAATTTTCTTCTTTCATATAATTGAGTAATAACTTTCTTTGTAACTTTGTAACAATTAAAGGTCAAATTTTCCTACACTTGATGATCTTAACTTAGGAAATTGAAAAATATTTTCAATGGTTACATAAAAAATCCAGAAACAAAATGGTGGTTGATAGAGATATCCCCATTCTATCCAATATCAACATAGAAGGTGGACAAAAATAATTATTAGTAATTGACTTAGATACAAGGATATAAGACCCTGCCTATGGCTCATGGGGCACACGATGGGTAAGAAAAGAAATTGACTTCAATTGTTAGGTAGCAAAAGTCAGAAGAGCAGTTTCAAGAAAATGGCAAAAGGTGAGAGGCATTTATCCAATTGTCTTCTACACATAGGGATGACTTACCAACCCACCTGCCATGGATAATAGTGTAAGCATTAGTTGGACCATCAGGTGTCAGTATCTTCCCCAGTATGATCCTGTTATAAATTATATATGTCAATGTCAGGTGAATGCTAACTCAGTCCAATGGGATAATCATAAAAAGGGTTTACAGGAAAGAGCAAGGGTGGCTGTCCTAGAATCACTCCTGGGGTCCTCAAAATACTTGAGAATCAGCCTGTTTTAATATCTTATCACTACCTTTCTTCCAATTAATGGACTACATTTATTTTATTTCAAAACAAAGGTTCTAGAATCTTTTTCATATTTTTTTGGACAGAGCCAGCGCTTCAGCATTACTTACATACTAATTCTAAAGACAAATATTATAATGAGGCCCTAACTCCATACCATGCAAGTGACTAATGTAAGTAAGTTTAAAATCACATGATTTGTACCTTCAACTTGCCTATAAAGTGCTCAAGTGGAGAATCCTAAAACTTACTGCAACCATTCAAAGTTAAAATGGAACATTACAGAAAAACTATAAGTATAAAATCCTTCACCCAATATTGGCATATATAATTATACCAGAAGACAAAAGGACAAAGATAGGTTATTATATGAAACAACTTGAATTAGTAAGCACTATAAACCAGATAATCATAAGAAAAACTGATATTTTTAGTTTCCTAGAGGACTCCCAGAAATCATAGATTCATATCATAGAAATCCAAAATAAAAAATGGAATCCCCAAGATCCTACATGTGGAAGAGAATCCATTTATGACAACCCATAGGAAATTTCCATTTGACATGAAGTCAAGTTTACACTCATTCTACTCTATCACCACCATTTCTGCTATAATTACCACTACTATTACTGTCGCAGCTCACAACCACCACTGCAACAACAACCACTGTTGCCCCCACCAGCCACAAGCACCAATTGCATCACCTGTGTCATTGACACAACCACTGCCACTATTTATGCCATAATATATGCTTGCTTACGTACATAAAAGTGTAACCACAATCAAAGATCATTTCATTTTATCTTTTTTCTTGGCTTGGGGGCAATGGAATAATGACCCTACAAAACATACCAGGAACCTAATACAGGCATCTGCATATGTGAGCATCTCTTTTCTCAGTATCAAACACATGTAGGCATTTCATTCAAAAGCTTTGACTCCCTCAAAATCAATTGTTAGATATCATAAAAAATCCTGGCAAACATCACCTAGAAAAGCCACTTTTGCATTGCACCATTGTCTGAATGTGTTGTGTGATTTAACCAGTTCTCTGGTGTATTTAGTTGGAGTGGTATGCCCAATTTTCACAGGGATCCCTTTTTCGAACAACTGTTGTGGGACAGTGATGGATACTAGCAAAACAGAAATAGGAAGCAAGACAATACCAAGATCTAGATCCTCTGCAGTTAGGGGTAAATTTACAAGGTTCAGTTGGAGAGAGATAGATATAAGGTGTGGGGCCAACATTTTATAGAACAGCTTCTAATGTCAGAAGCTTTAGTTTTTTCTCTAATCGCACAGGGTATAGTATTGCAAAAGATCTGTTTCTGACAATACCAGCTGTTTGTGAGAAAAACACAGTATAATTATGAAATTATTAAGATATCAAATTACATGCTCTGAGATCAAAAGAAAAACTGAAGAAAAAGAGCTCTAAGGAATTTTTATTTCTCTATAGTACCTTTTATACACTGATGTAAGCTATAAATGGGCCTAGAGCTAAAAAATACCTACAGTAAGCTCCATAAGAAGAAGTTATTTACAAAGTACTCCCTTAACCTAATAATAAAAAAATATCAGTAATTCCACACTTTCCCTTAAGCTGGAGCGTAAATGTCAATCATGCCCAACTTGGATAAGTGACAGTTAAACAGGATTCTCAGAATAGCTTTGGTCAGAACATCAACTGTTTATTGATGTGTAAGTATATAAATCATCCCAATGATCCCCCTTTTTTTTTTTTGATGAAGTGGCAATTAACTTCTACATGCTTAGTTTTATCATGATGAACTGGGTTCTTTGCAATGCTTATTGATGCTTGGTTGTCACACAGTAACTTTATGGATACTAAAGTAGGGATCTCAAGAAGCCTTTTTAACCATATAGCTTCATAAATTCTATAAGCCAAAGTTTTAAATTTGGCTTCAGCACTGTTTCAGGCAACATTTGACTGCTTCTTACTACTCCCAGTAACGAGATTTTCCCAAACATAGGTACAATACCCTAAAGTTGACCTACTATTAGTAAGAGGTCCAGCCCAATCTACATCAAAAAACACTTCCTCTTGTTGGTTCCTTTCTTGAAAAAAAAAATCTCTTTCTTGCTGCCATTTTTAGATACTAAAGTATTCAATTTATTGCTTCTAGGTGTTCTTCAGTATGATTATTGATAAAACTAACTTGTCACACTCAACGCAAAGTTGATATCTGGTCTAATATGGAAAAAATATATTAATTTCCCCACCAGTCTTTGGTACATCCCTTTATCAACTGAGGTAGAATTTTCTCTTGTCCTAACTTTGTTTGATGGATCCATAGGACTATTAGCTAGCTTATTACCAAGCATACCAGTTTCCTTTAGCAAATTGAGGGTATATTTCCTTTGGGATATTGAAATCCCTTAGCTAGAATGAGCCACTTTGATACCCAAAAAGTACTTTAAGGTTCCCAAGTCTTTAATATCAAAGTCCTTGCTTAGGACTCTCCAGAGGTGAGTGATTTCTTCTTCATTATTCCCAATTACAATAATATCGTCTACATAAACAATGAGAACAATGATCTTACCACAAATGCTTTGACAAAAGAGGTGTGATCTGTCTACCTTGTGTGAACCCAAGTTGTTTGATTGCCCTAGTAAACCTTTCAAACCATGCTCTTAGGGATTGCTTGAGTCCATATAGAGATTTTTGTAATTTGCATACTAGCTTGGCATCATTGGAATTTATTAGACCATGAAGTAATAAACCTCCTTATCTAGGTTCCATTTGAGGAATGCATTTTTCACGTCAAGCTAATGAAGCTTCCAATGAAGATTAGTTGCTATAAACAAAAGTACTTGGATTGTATTTAGCTTTGTTACAAGAGTAAAGGTCTCTTGCTAATCTATCCCATATATTTAGATAAAACCTTTAGCAACTAATCTTGCCTTGTACCTTTCAACATTGCCATTGGCCTTGTATTTCACATTGAACACCCATTTGCAACCCATGGGCTGTTTCCCTTGCAATCTTTGAGTGAGCTGTCATATGCCATCCTTTTTAAGAGCTCGAAGCTCTTTATTCACGGGCTCCTTCCACTTTGGATGCTTGAGGGCTTCTTTTATACTATTTGGAAGTTCAATACTATCCAAGTTAGCTATAAACACCTTGTAGCTAGGAGACAACTTTTCATAGGATACAAAGTGAAAGATGGGATGTTGGGTACATGATCTAGTTTGCTTTCTCCATGCAATATGGAGATGCAGTAGAGGCTTCTCCATTGCAATCTTTGAGTGAGCTGTCATATGCCATCCTTTTTAAGAGCTCGAAGCTCTTTATTCACGGGCTCCTTCCACTTTGGATGCTTGAGGGCTTCTTTTATACTATTTGGAAGTTCAATACTATCCAAGTTAGCTATAAACACCTTGTAGCTAGGAGACAACTTTTCATAGGATACAAAGTGAAAGATGGGATGTTGGGTACATGATCTAGTTTGCTTTCTCCATGCAATAGGGAGATGCAGTAGAGGCTTCAAAAACATCATCACCTTGATTACTTTGTATGCTTTCTACAAAACTTGGGCTTGGGTTGGATTGACAATGCTCTTGGATAGTGCACTATTGCTCAACTTGTTTATTATGTCTTGAATACACCTTGAAGTCCTTGCTAGCCCTTTGGTTCACAGTTTTAGGAGACTTAGGTTCAGGTATTTGGCTTGGTATAGGCTTAAATGTAGGAGAGATATGGGCCCAAAATTGTTCTTCTTCTCTAATTTCTGAAATCTTCCCCTGAATGAGTTTTGGAGTAATATGGCAATTGTTTAATAAAGGTAACATTCATGGAGGCATAGAACTTTTGAGTGAGAAGAGAATAACATCTGCAACCCTTTTGATGTGAGGAGTATCCAAGAAAGATACTCTTCATAGATTTTGGCTCAAGATTAGTTCTCTAATGTGGAGGGATATGAAACATATGCAACACACCAAATACCTTTAGTGTAAGGTTAGTAATGAGTGTTTGAGGAAAGGCTTTGAGGAGAACTGGGCACAGAGAATCAAATTTAAGAGTTCTTGATAGCATCCATTTGATAAGATGGGTTGTAGTTAAAATAACTTCCCCCAAAATTGTATTGGGACATTATTTGTAAACATGAAGGACCTGATAATTTCAAGAAGGTACCTATTTTTCCTTTCCGCTCCACCATTTTGTTGAGGAGTCTAGGTACAAGAACTTTGATGAACAACACCATTTTAAAGGAAAAAATTTCCAATAACAGAATTAAAATATTCACTAGCATTATTAGTCTTGGAAATTTAAATGAGTTTAAAATTGATTTTTAATCATGGAATGGAAATTTTTGACAATAGAGATAGTTTCAGACTTGCCTTTCATAAGAAATACCCAAGTGACATGGGTGTGATCATAAAAGAAAAGATAGGAACCAACGAGCACTTGTTACATTTTGAACATGAGATGGTCCCCAAGTATCACTTTGAATGACACAAAATGGCTGAGATGTTTTATAATCAAGTGTGGGATAGGCATTACAACAATGTTTTGATAACGGACAAACTTCACATTGGAAAATTTTCAGACTTCTATTGATAAATAAAGATGAAAACATTTTCTCTAGGTACATGAAGTTTGGGTGACCCAAACATTGGTGCCATAACACAAAACATAAGTGTGAATTCGGAATTGTTTATTGGAGAGCTGACATGATAGGCTTGAGTGGTCTTATTGTTGACCTTGATTCGATACAAACCTCCATTCCCCTTAGCATTGCCAATTGTCCTCCTTGAATCCCAATCTTGAAATTAGCATTGAAAGACAAGGAATTTGGCAACATATTTTAAATCATGAGTAAGTTTGCTAATTGATAGTAAATTGCAGGACAAATTTAGAACCAAGAAAACAAATTCAAGTGTCAAGGCTTCAAAAATTTTCACTCTTCCGATCCCCATTACTGTAGATAGAGGCCCATCAGCAATTCTCACATTATAATTATTATAGCAAGACTTAAATTCATAAAATAATAAGGCATCCCCAGTCATATGATCTGAAGCACCTAAATTGATTATCCAGGAGGCTGCATCTTCTGCTTGAGCATGAAGTGCATTTAAGGAAGTACCTTCTTGTGCCGTGATACTAGCAGCAACAATGGAAGTACATGATAAACCTTGACTGATCATCTTTTGAAGCCATTCTACTTCCTCCTTGCTGAACAATGCTAGTTCATTAAGAGTTTTTTCAACTCTTTCTGAGGAGGCAATATATATCTCATTCTGGCTTTCTCTTTGGTGGGTTTCCAATCTGCTACCTTGCCATGTAACTTCCAGCAAGTTTCATGGTTATGGCCTATGCATTAGCAATGGTCACACCATGAACCCTCAGGTACAGCAACAAATAAGAGGTCCCCATCATGAGCTTTTTCCTACTCTCTTCCCTTCCACCCTCTGAGAAGGTTTTTTGAGTCATGGTAGAGGCTTGGTACCAAGAATTCTTCCTCAGACTTCATCCAGAGATTTATTCAAGCCTACTAAATATTTGAAAATTCTCTCCTTTTAAACAATTTCTTGATATCTTCTTGCATTCTCAGGACAAGATCAATTTGGGTTCTCAAAGCCATCCAATTGTTGCCAAAGGCAAGTTAACTTAGTAAAATATTAAGTAACCGGTAAATCATCTTGTTTGGGATCATGAAGGATGCATTTGATCTCAAAAAGTTCAATGGTATTATCTTGGTCACAGTCAGTCTACTTTCCAACAGTCCAAATGTCATGGACAGTATCATGGAACATGAAGTATTGTCCAATGTCATTGTCCATGGTATTGACTAACCAAGACATGACCATATTGTTTTCTATCTTCCACACTTTATACTTTGGGTCCTTCTTCTTTGGAGGAATGGTTGCTCAGTGAGGTAGTCATCTTTTCCTTTTCCCAAGAAAAACATCATTACTAACTTGGCCTATTGAAGATAATTGTAGCCATTTAATTTATGCCCAGTGATGAGTTGAATAGGCCCCTATAATCTGCCATGGCTAAAAAGACCTTTCCTAGGAGGTCCTCTTGAAATCTAGCTTTCTTTAGAGGCCACAATAAATTGAAAATAAACAGGACAGAGTTTTGTAGCAGCAGGTAACTAAAGTTCCTAAATTGTAAGAACTTCCTAACAAACTAGATAACAACAAAAATCGCCTCACAAAATGGATTACAACATAATACATTCAATTAATAGACCTAATTGAAAAAAAAAATAGAAGAAATAGAGGTAATGTTGAAAAACATTAAGAACAGAGGCTATAGAGACATGGAAACCATGAACACCTGCTAACTAGGGAAAGGGAAGGACTGGGGCTTGACAGTACAATGATCGGAAACCAGTTCTAGGCAAACGGCAGGTGGGGAGGAAGCTTTATGCGTTGGTGCATGGGTGAGCTGGCATTTTGAGATCTAACGAGTGGGGGAACATGCAGTAGCGTTTGGAGCTCCAGTAACATGGGATATGCTGGTCGTTGTCAACTGTGGGGATTCCTTAGGTGTTTGGACCAATTTGAGATCCAATAAAGATAGCTTAGTGACAACTGGAATGAAGTCACTAAGGAATAGGAGGATGAGGCCACAGGGTGAAGGAAGAAGCCACAGAAGAATGAAAGAGAGGGTAAAGTTCTAACTGAAGAAAAGAGCTCTAAGGAACTTTTATTTGTCTGCAGTACCTTCTATACACTAATCTGAGCTATATATAGGTCTAGAGCTAAAAAATATTTACACTAAGCTCCTCGAGAAAAAGTTACTTAAAAAAAGTATTCCCTGAACCTAACAATTAAAAGAAAACCGTAATTCCACAAAAACCTGAACCAGAAAATAGGAACCAAGCACCAAAACAGAAAAGAAAATTCACTATATCTGTGCCACATGAATCCTTACCCTCTCTCCTCTCCAAAACCTCCTTAAAAGCCCTCCCTCTTTTTTTTGGGGGGGGGGGGCACCCAAACGGCCACATGTATCAATTTTTATTACCCAGTCAATAACACCATTTATTCAACTGTTTCTCTGCATCCCAGCCTATTCCTCCTCTGATATATCATAATAGCTGGCATCCCATCAGATAGGAATCAGCTTTGGCCTCTCTATGGTGCTCTCTGTTCAGGATTGTTCTGAATGAGCTTCTATTTCTGAAATGCCAAGAAATTTGATAGCATTGTTGCATTTTAAGCTTCTTTAACTCCCATCATTTTGGTTTTTCTGTTTAGGAGGATATCATGACCTCCATATAGTTGTTTCATTCTCATTTCCTCAAATAAATTTCCTCTCTAATCACCAAAAAAATTTATGAACTTTTGTACACTTTTTCTATCAGATTGGTTATATTTTTCTCCATATCATCATATTTATAATCTGTGGCTTAAATTTACGAATCATATGATGAGAAAAATCTCCCACACAAGTTTCCCAAAAATGGGTTATCTTTACCCAGCTTTCGTAGTATGGCTCAGCAAGTTATTGTACACCAACGTTATAGGAACTTCACACATTGAACACTATCATATCCAACTTCTATATTAGACTTTTAATGTATAAGAAAAGAGCACAAACAACAGCCTTCTGGTTGTATGTATCCCATGACACATAGTATATCATTAAATTTGACAGCCAACGAGAGATGGAAGCATCAGATGATTCAGGCTAAAGAATGATTCATCAGAGAGGCAAAAAATGCAACTTTGTTTCTATAGATGGGTTACAAAGGAAACATCCCAGTCCCACAAGATGGAACCATTGTAGGCACATTCATATATGCTTTTAAAATTTTGATTACAAGGGAAAAGAAATTATAAATCAATTAAAAAACCAAATGATACTGTATGGTACACTTAAGCAGATAATTCCACCCACAAGATTATTAAAGTTCTCTATACTAAATTCAGAGTTATTTTCTTTTGCATAGAAGTACAATGTCAAACAGATAACGAGTGTACCATGAAGCTTAGATCCAATGCATCAAAGTTTTAATTAAAAAGTGTCGTAAACAGAAGTTATGGAAAAAATAGAGAACAGAGAATCACTTTATTACCTATTATCTGCTTTCACTTGAACAGATGGCCCAATGTATTTCACACGGTCACCTAAGAATTGTAACAAAGCATTAATATATATAATGACGAGAATTCTAATACTAATTGGTTATTAATAAATAATATATATATGTGTAGAGAGAGAGGGAGATGAATCATCAAAATTTAGCATCGTGTCACATAACTTAATCCAACATCACATGCATAGCCAACAACAATATCATTATCTTCCAGTATAGAAACTGTTGAAAGTCACATATTTTATGGTGGAGTGATAGAGATTATCTCTAGTTATTTCTCAGATTTGTTTTCTAAATTTTAGTCAACTGTAATCTGTTATTATTCTCCTTTATTTTTGGTATTTTAGGATTAGAATCTGGTTTGTTTGTTATCCCTGATTTCTTGGAGTTTGTTGGGCTGAATTGTAGCTAACAACTCCATCTATTTATGTAGCCATTCCATGTGGGATGGATCAGAAAAATTATCAAATAAAATTACTGACTTTCTACAAAACCAATATAAAACTGCAATACATGCCCAATATAGAACCACGTTAAATGCATAGGCAACCTCTTCAATGCCAAGGGTAATAAGAATTTTGCCAATGGAATATAATTCTTGCTCTGATAAGGACAAGAGATATCTTAATCCGCTTTCATGTAAGTGCCAATATTAAGAAAAAAAGGGGAAAAAAAAAGTTCCAGCTAACCAAATAGTTAACCTTTCTTTAATTGGCATCCAGATTGATCAGAAGACTTGACATCCCCAGATTTGGTTGACTCAGAATTTTCTGATTCCTCAGATGATCTCTGCCCAAAACACAGGGAACAAATGATATCAAATGTTCTGTATTAACAAAATGAGTTCAAAGGTTGACTAAAAGGTTATACTTAATTACTCATGTAATTTTAAAATTCTTCAGAGAAGATTCATATAAGGGTTTCGATCATGATGATTGCCAGAAGGCATATTATAGCATAGTATTTGACTCAAATTCGGTTAAACCTATTATCAACTAATTGCCATAAATAATAAATCATCTTCAACCCTTCTATTCATATCTAAGGAAGTGCAATGCATAAGAACAAGGCAAACTCGCTCTTCCATAGTTATTACTCTCCCCTCCTATTCTGTAGACCTGGACACACACCATCATCAAAAGCTAAAAAAATATGTTTCATCACTTCATATGCACAATGCCAAACTTTTTTCTATTAATTATAGATAATAATTGAATAGGTTAATGTAAAAATCATTTGCCTCTCCTAGTAGATAAAGGATTATTAGACAAACTATCTCAAAAGTGTAATTTATACATAATACCTTTATAAAATGCTCAACTTAAATAAAAGAATAACACAAGACGCCAGTCTGTTCTAGAACCCTAAAAGATCTAAAAAAGATGCCTTTGGATGAATTTTCAGAAGATATGTATGAAATGTCAGCTTTCTTCCCCAAAAATTTCAATGTCGTTTCATTAAATTGAGATCCAGATTCTAGTTTTCAACTGTCCAAGGGTTTGGACTTCTCCTACACCCAGTCTATAACCCATTCTTACCTCACAATGCAATATTTAGTTTAAAAACTCCCAGGCTCACATAGTAGTCCCAGAATGAACCACCTCAACTTAGTCATATCTGAGACAGCGAGAAGGTGGTCTCTGTTAGTAGCATCCCATCAATTGTTGTCCAGTGCTGTTAGTTCCAGAATCTTACCTAGGAGGTAGGACAGGGTAGTCTGATCAATCACTCTATTCTACGATTTCACTTTCTCTCTACAGGAGAAGTTGCAGTAAACCCCAGTAATTCCACCTAAACAGCATCCTTCACACTGAAACAGTCCTAATATCCAAAAATAAGGCCCATTTCCAATTCAATCCTCTCTCAGGCCTAAGATACTCCTATGTTAGAAAATCTAACTAATGCAAAAACTCTAGACCACATTTCTTTCAATAAATGATGATGAAGCCCTTCTATTAGAAAGTATCAATATATCAGATCAAAGTAAGCCTGAATGACAAATACTTCAACACTAGCATCAGAATAGATACATTCTTGGGTCTAAGATAAAGCTTCCACAGTTACCAGAAACTTCATTAATTCATTTTATCTTAGGTGAATGGCTGAATAATACTATCCTGCTACCCTTAAGAAGTTAACCATATAGACACCTTTAAGAAGTCAACACTAGCATCAGAATAGTTACATTCTTAGGTCTAAGATTAAGCTTCCACAGTTACTGGATATTTCATTAATTCATTTCATTTTAGCCAAATGGCTGAATAATACTATCCTGTTATCCTTAAGAAGTTAACCATACAGACACCTTTTCAAAGTCTTCAATGTTGTAGGGAACAAGTTTCTGAACAGCTGCTTTCACCTTCTTAAGGGCTGCTTCAGCAGTTGCTATCGCATCATGTTCATCATTATCACTAGCATCAGACTTTGCCTCAGTACTGCTAGTCCATTCTTCTTCATTGCTAGCATCATTATCATCTTCATCCTCTGACTCCAGAGAACCCTCCTGTCCAGATTCTGCATTATCATCATCAGACTCACATTCTGATGATAAATCATCATCAATATACTGCATGACAATAGAAAGAATATAAGCAACCTTGCCCTTGTAGTACCAAAAGTAATAAACCACTAACTAATTTGCAATTTAACTTCTTCCAGAACTTACATAAGGAGCAAGGATGTTGCTATCAAGCACCAACAAAGGGACTTGTAGATCTTGTGCAAGCGCTTTAACTAATCTCTCTCGATAGAGCTCAGTGCCTGCAGAGAACAAGACAGCATAAACATTCAAAAGAAAATGTTCAAATCTGACTTATGATGGCCAGATGCTAAAGAAGCATTGAAAGGGAATGTGATAAATGTAAATAGAAGAATGAGGACAAAAATGAGCAAAAAAGATGGCATACCAGGAATGCTTTGAAGCAATATTCTTCCACTTGAAGATGAGAGACGAGCACCATAAGAAGAAGCAACCTTATTATGTCTCAAATGGGAAGCCGCACATTCCACCAGAAGATTTTTGGTATTCTCACTATGGATGGAAAAGGAAAACTTATATCCACATTTAAAACTCAAACAAGGGTAGACATTAAAGCAAATAAGAAGAAATAGGAATAGTAAGTAATTACTGAATATAGTAAGGAAATGTGTCCCATGAAATGTTTATTTTCTCCCAAGGAACAACCCTTCTCAGAAACTCATTTTTGAACTTATCCTTTCTGGTTAAAAAGGGTGATTCTCTTCTTTTATTTTCGATGGCAATCTTCTCATTGTTGAGCCACTCCTCTTGATCCTGTTCCCCAAGTCGAGCATGAGCATTATAGAGCTTGGCATCTTCCCCAAACTTATCTTGCTGGTTCTTTCCCTTATCACAGTTAGCTCCGTCATTTGCATTTACATGTTTATCCTCACTTGCATTCCTTCCATCACTTTCTGAACTGTAGACACGTAACTGAGTACTTTTCAAATATAAATTAGGCCTTCTGTTCAGCTGAGTACAACTATTACTAGATGACGCACACCGAGATAAGAAATATCCCAATAGACGTCTCCTTATTATACTATCATGCGAAACATATTCTTCCACAATAGTCTTAGGGCACTGAGATTGAAAGCATGCTTGACCATAGCATCTTGGCCTAATAAAGTATTTGGATGGCTGAAACACCACACCCCACCGCCAATCTCGGCATTGTATTCTCCTCAAGTACATTGAAATTACTGTTTTCTCCAACTCCTATTATGCTGCAGCAGAGAGCCCTTCCATCAGATTATATGAATCCACAGCCATAAAAAGCCAATGTAACTACATTACTCAATAGCTTTAAGGTTCAAACTGCAACTAAAAGTCCAGAGAAGCAACATATACAATCATTCAAATAGATTCCTGTTAAAAGATTATATAATGTTGGACAAAAAGAATGGAACTGCTGAGAAACCTATCTAAGTGGAACTCCTAATGGGTTAGGAGTTTATCTTTATCTAGAGTTTGAGTTTATTATTATTCAGAGTTGGTATCTAAAGGAGTTTATCTTGTAGTTAATAGCTATCTTCTAAATATTATAAATAAAAAAGGGGGGGCCGTTCCTTGTGCGTGCAAGCTTCCTCATTCACCATATTTCTGTTATTACTTAAATTTCACAAGAACCATCAAACATAGTTTACCATCTCAACAGAAAGAAATACAATTGATTAATTCAGAAGTTTCCCTTGAGAACAAGGTATAATGATGAATGAGAAAAATAAATTAAAAGAAAAGGGATGAGAGAAACTCATACGAGAGGAGCCTTTATATGACTTCCCTCATTTTTTCACATGAAAATAATTTTAGGTCAACAAGAAACAATGTAAAGACATTTCCAAAGACACACTAAAAGTCTAAAACCAATGTATGACTGAACTTTCTTGTGTCATTCCTAATTATTCCATTCTTTGGCTTTAAGATTTAATGAGTTAGTCAGATTTAGGCATTGGAATATCATTACATCCAGTTTACCTTCGTGCAGATGGTAGGAACCATGAAACGATACTCCTCTTACACAATATGTGCTGCAAACTACATTCTTGACATAACTCCATAAAAGAAAGATATTGAAAATTGTGATTAATATTCAGTTAAATACAGCATTGCTGTAAGCGCTGATTCTTACACATAGTCACACTACTAGTGAGGTCAATTGTCATGCTTGTTTGTAAAGCAAATAAAATAAAATAAGATAAAAACAGATTAGTACCTAAATAATTTTACATTTTTAAACAGTTAGTTATTCTCGTTTTTCATATAGGAAAAAAAATGCAATTATCATTAATTATTATAATCGAGTTGTGTAACTAACATTATGCTAAGTAATATGCCAATCCCGTCCTATATGGATGGCCTAAATAATAATACAAGAGACCAAATAAGATTTATTCATATAATGACATCATAAACTGAAAAGAAGCATACATATACAAAGTATATGCTGGCACTTTCGTAATCAACGTGAACAATACGCCAAAAAAAAATAATAATAATAATGTATAAAAGGCAACTATAATGGATATTGGATATGTAAAAGAGGGAACAATTCACTGTCCAATGAACAAAGCCAAAACTGGAAAGGAGAGACGAGGACCTGATTGAGGTCACAATATTATTGCCCGCACGCGTGCTCATTTATCTACGCTTCATGTCAAATGATCTACATTCATTATGCAACATTATGCAACTACTAAAACATGAGTATCGAAAGGTTGCATCTTCAAATTTACGAGACAGAAAAAACAAGATCCATCAGAACACTAGTCCAGGAGACGATAAACAGAAAACCCCAAATAACATAAAACCACAAAAGATCCCAAACAATTTTTTTTTTTGTGGGTTCAGACAATTACTTGTAGAATCACTAAAAGTCCATATTTTCATATTTTTTCCTTTGTCGATTTCACTCAATTACTTGTAGAGCCATTCGCTTTAATGCAATATATAGAATCGAATGATGATAGAGGGAGAAAGCACACCGTTCTGGAGTAAATTGCTCTTGTGCAATCCTAGCTTAGCCTGTTGCCATAAAAGAATGTGTGGGAGGATCGTTTGGAAGAAGAGAGGGGTAAGAAGATAGAAAAGGTGGCGTTGCGAGAGGTGAAGTTATCAGCCCTGATGGTGCAGAACAACAGGAACAGGGAACAACTCCGGAAGGGCAGTATTTGTTCTCAGCGTCCTGCTCCTTGTACGCCGTAGGTTTATTGTACTTATGTTTTCTTGTTTTATCCAACTTGGGCTGATCTTAGGACCAGTCCAGCTACGGCCCAAACTAGACCCATTTGAAATTTAATAAAAAGATAAATGAAAAAGAAATTAAATAGTTTGAAGATATGTTCAATATTACAATTATCTAATCGTTGATTAAAAAAATAACTCAATATATTTTCAATAATCTCATTAGATTCTACTTCAGTTAAGATAGTGTTATTAATAAAAATAGAGGTGTTAATTTAACACTTTTTTTTTTGGGGTACAAGTATTAATTTAACTTAAACCTAATTTGTATGAACCTATATAATTGGTGTTGTAAAGTATTATGAGAGTGATCCTTTTCTTTAAATATCTTTTATTCATCATAGATTCCAACCAACCTTTTGTTACATGTTACCTTTTTTCTTTAATATAAAATTATTTTCCCTATTCAATTATTCACAAATTATACATATTTCATTCGTTATATAATTGCTTTATTAATTCAATCCTTTAAAGATAAATATTTTTAAATTTGATCCTCTATAAATAAAATTATTATTAATAACATTTTTTATTAATATACTATAAATAAAATTATATATAACATATTTTCTATAGGTTATAACTATTTTTTTCTATCTTTCATTTACAATAAATTGCTAATAGAATATTATTGGTAACAATTTTATTTGTAAAGGACTAAATTAAAAAATACTTATATATATGAGAAATTAAATTAAGAAAGTAATTATATAAGAGTTTAAACTAAAAAAATATCTTATTTATGAAAGATTAAATTAATAAAGTAATTTTATTTGAAACTAATTTAAAGAATAACTCACCTGTGAGAAATCAGAATAGAATTTTATATGTGCCTCTCTTCCTTCTATTTAGTACTTGAAATAGTTATATATATTGTTTTGGGACGCAGTTGCTTTGAATTGTAATAGTAATATATGTTGTGCTTGCTTGTAATTTGCTTCGAGGGAGAAATTTATAGGTTTACCTAGGATAGATAGAGGAAAGAAGGTGTTATCTTTTTTTGTTACATAATGGATGAAGGATTTGAATCTAATATCATTTGAAAATTAGTTACACTTTTGTTACTACACCATCACCTAGCTTTAAAAAAGCAATTATCTAAGCCTATTGAAAAATAATTTTACATAATCTATATACGCAACTGCTTCTCAAATGTTATAATCTAACTTACACAGACATAATCTAACCCCAAAAAAAAAAAATTCTGGTTATACGGTAAAAATATTTTTAAATTGGGTTATGCATAAACCAAGATTAGATTTTTCTTTGAGCAATTTAAGGATGCACCTTCCAATGTCTTGGTGTATTTAAGAAAACAATTTTTTTTTTAAATGTTGGCCCCTAAATTTGAGTATAAGTAGTCAAGATAGAAATTGCATCTCTTTAATCATACTAACTCCTTAGGGTTATCAATCCAAAGTTAATATCTTTTCGCTTTGAAAAATCATTCATCCAATAACACTGCCCCAAGATTAACTTGAATGCAACAAAAAGACATGTCGAATTAACTAAACAAAAACTAAAACTGAACATTTGATTTAGATATATAGCTTACGAAATGGGAATCCTTGTAAGTTGTAACCATACACTAATTACTCAAATGCTGAGACGACAACATGTTGAAAAACACACTCCCATTGTAGAGATCTTATTTTACTTCTCGTGAATAATGAACTAAATAAGTACACATATTTATGATGAAGCTTCCACTAGATCAGGTATTAAAGCTCTTATTCTCAATTTTGGCTCGATCTCCTATATCATCTCAACTTGTCCTGCACGTTTCTTCCTTGCCCCTGCTGCCTCAACATCGTCATGCAACGAACTTCCATGCTTTGAAATGGAATTTTCAAGCTTATCACCTTGACCCCATATAGCATATGCTTCTTCCCCATGAGCAGCCTCGTCCCCTATCTCCATATCCTCTTCAGACATCCTTAAAGGCACCAACAGTCGAATAAACAGACATATCAAACTTGTGGTTATGACATTGAGCAGGACGACAAACAAAATCCCAAGCAGTTGGACCCCGATTTGTCGAAACCCAGTTTTGATGTCGTTCATTTGCAAACCATAGAAGAGGCCAACGTATTGGTTGTAGGAACCATAAAACAAATAGTTGAGCTTAGGCTCCGCAAAGAGGCCAGAGAGGATTCCTCCCAGGGATCCAGCAATGGCATGAGTGTGCAACACAGCCATGGTGTCGTCCACCTTCTGAAGGAGCTTTGATCTCTTGTGGACAACCATCATAGTGAACCAAGGAATTGAGCCTGAGCATATTCCCATTACTAGTGCTGCCCATCCTTGCACAACCCCTGAAAAGGTACATAAATGTAGCTAGTAAATATTAATAAGGATAAAACATGGTTTAAACGTTTGTAATTAAGTATCCTGTGGCTTACACCGTTAGCATTTTATTGTGTTAAAAAACTAAACAAATATTGCAAGGTACCTGCAGCGGGGGTAATGCAAACCAAACCAGTGATCATGCCCTGAACAGCACCAATGACAGAAGGCTTACGGAAGAAGATGACATCGAGGATGACCCAGGTGAGCAAGCTTGTGGCAGTGCACGCATGTGTGTTGAGCACAGCTAAGGAAGCATCCATGCTCACCACGTAAGGGTCTCCTCCATTGAACCCTGCCCATCCCATCCACAGCAATCCTGCCCCTGCCAACATAAGTAGTATGTTGTTTGGGGGAAACCTTTCTCTGTCCTTGTTTAGCCTAGGACCAACCTGCACCCAATATCATAATTAATTATATAGAAATGCGGAGTGTGGAAGTCCCTGGTATACCCTCATCTTCATCATGACCTGTTGGACATTAGTCTGATATTCAATTCAAAATATTTGTCTTTAGTATACTGATATTCAAAATGACAAAAAAAAAAAAGATCTAATTTTTGAGTGAAAAAAGAATAAATTAAGAAATGGGGCCTATATAAGCAGGTTCTATCGAAGCTCCACTCCTTTTTCCTCCTCTTCATTTTTTGAGGAAATCCAAATCCTGAAAATATCATCTAAGATATCAATGTCATAAGACCATTTTAAGCAATATTTCATGACACTCAAGACTTATGTAAATCTTACATCACACCCCTTTTGATTTTTATAAAATATCATTTGTATCCTTTCCATGACAAATTATTGACAATTTTTCAATTGTTACCATGATATCCTATATATCATGCTTACCCAATATGCTGCTGTGAATCCAGCAACCCCAGAAGACAAATGAATCACGTATCCTCCAGAGTAATCTATTAACCCTATCTTGGCCAGAAACCCATTAGGACTCCATATACTAAAAGCTGTGAAGGTATAGGAGAAAGTAAGCCAAAGAGGCACAAACAGCATCCATGCATAGAAATTCATGCGACCCAACAAAGCTCCAGCAACCAAAATCAAAGTGATGCAAGCAAATACACCCTGGAAATACACCATTGTGGCATTTGGGAACATCCCAAGAAAAGCCTGTTTGAAAAGGTAATTCTCGTCCAGTGACAGAGCAGGCTTTCCCCAGAATGGAAGAAGCTTATCCCCAAATGACAATCTGTAACCCCATATCACCCAACAGAAGAAAACACAAGCAAAAGCATAGAGAGACATGAAGGCTGAATTCACTGCCCATTTCTTCTTCACCGCTCCTCCATATAAGATTATGAGACCAGGCACAGATTGAATCCCAACCAGTGTTGCAGCAATAAGCTGCCATGCATTGTCTGCTTTGTTCATCCATTCAGGGCTTGCATCGTTGAATGCAAGGTTTGAGGGTAATGGGACACCAAGTGTAGTCATGTTAATTAAAGGTGATCAATGCAAGAGTGGTTCAAAAGAGATGGGATCTTATACGAAGGACTTGAGCTTTGATTCTCACGCCTTGCTATTCTCATCATGCTAGCTTTCTCCAATTTACGTCGTGCTTTGTCCTAGGTCACTTCGCTGCTAATATTATTGCTTCTATGTAGACGGGTATTCCTAGCATATTTATTAACGGTACCTTCTATGCATGCTCATTGGTGAATTCATGTTATTATCAATTTCAGCTAAAAATGCATCCATTCATTGTTGCCAATGTCATCAGAATGCATATATATATATATATATATATGAGTTGTCCACTCTGTTTAAGATTCAATACAAAATGCAATTGTAATCCTATTTGGAAAAACAAAATGTATAATATTTTCTTATATTGCATTTGCGAGGGCCCACAATTGCTAATTTGTATTTTAAGTTCATATGGAAATGATTACTCATTATTGGAAAAAGAGAAAATTCTTGTCAAATTAAAATTGATTCTATTTTTAATCTCATTTTCTAATTCAAAAAAAAAAACTCATGCAATTTCTCATATTTTTACTTTCAAATTTTTTAATTAAAATATGATAAGTATATAATTTTTTTTAATATTAATATGATACGCACACAATTTTTATGGACTAAGCGTATGTTTTTTTTTCATCTTAACATCACATGATTGAATTTTTAAAATTTTTTTACACATGTTATAATTTTATTAAAAAATTTGATAGCAAAAATATAAAAAACTGCTAATAAGTTTAATCATTTTCCAATTTGTTAAGTTAATTCGTTATAAAATATATTAAAGTAAAAGCATATAAGAATGTGAGGAAAGTTTCGTTCTTCCCTTTTAAAAAACCTAGGTCTTTGAGCCAATGTCGCCTAAGTCCTTGTCATCTCCTCCCCTTACATCGCTTCCGTTCTTCAATGGCAATTGAGATCTGTGAACCCAGATCGAGGAACTTTTTAAGTGAAGTTTTGAATCCCACCACCCATCGTGAGTTAAAAGCTTCCTTAATAGAAGCCTCTTCGCCTCCATTGTTTTCCAAGAAATCCACTCCCATGTCAAAGCTTTTTTCTTCGTTACTTGAGAATTAACTCCGTTCTCTTGTAGCAATAATCTCAAGTTGACTTTATCACATGTAGAAGAAAATCAAATTTCGTGTTAAATGGATCATGTTGATCTTAGTACTTACCTTATTCTTTGTTGTTCCTGCTAGCTTGGTTTTTAATTTTTCAGTTGTCTCTGGTTGTTATTTTGTGTTATTGTTCTGGACTCTCTCGGAGGTGTCAATCTCATGTATTTTTTCTTATGTTAAATTTCTGAGTTCAAATTTTAGTCAAATTAACCCAAAAATTAAAAAAAAAAAAAAATCAAAATGTTGCAAGCACACGGTTAGAATATTGTGGTTCATTGGCAATTTAAATTGCAAAATGCAGCAAATAATAGCGCTAGGATGCAACCTTGGCCCACTAATCGCAAAGCGTCATGGGTACCACGTGATACAAACAAAGCCCTATTCATGTAGTCATGTTTTAGCTCAGTATGCTAGGAACCTTTCTGGTGATTCTACCAACCCTCTTTGTGTGGTATCTACGGTTTTCTCTGATTCTACCGAATCAAATATCGACCAGGTTCCAATAATTTAACCCCACAAAAAAAAAAAGTATTTTGTATAGAAGATATACAATCACCTTTTAAGAATTTCTATTTTCAACGCCATAGTAAGAATCGTCCATTAGATACTATACACAATAATTATGGGGGCCACGACAAAGTAGTTTTTTGTCTCCTCCAACATAACTGCAAGGTTTGGATGGCTGCAAAATTTCTTTAATCCAACCGTAACTTACAATGCCCCATTTGATTCTCATCAATTCATAATTTCATACTACCACTTGATTCTCATGAGAAGCAACAGAACTAGAGAAAAGGTATTCTCCTGCACTACTCGTCATCAGCAAAAGCAATCCACGCCCCCAAATCATTTACAAGAAGATAAATCATCTAAGCATGAAAAGGCACATGAGTATGTAGCTGCAGAAAGCCAGAAACAACTATGCTAATCATATATTATTCTACAAGGCAGATAACAAATTCACACAAGAGCTGATTAATCTTTTTGTACGAAATCCAGAATTTTCTGAGGGGTAAAAAAAATGTCAATTGTAGATAAAGGCAAATTTTCATTTTTAGTTCTTGAAGTTTTACTCAAATTTGATTTAGTCCCAGAATTTTTTTTTGGGTACATGGCTAAAAGCATGGTCCCTTATGTTTCCTGAAGTTTTTTAATGCCTTCATTTTAGTCCCTTGCATCGTTTAAATGGTTTCATATTAGTCCCTTATGTTTTTCAAAGATTACAATGTAGTTCCTGTTGTTCCAGCAATCCAAAAACCTTATTTTCCGGACACTGCGGAATCACCACAATTGCAATACAATCAACTTCTTGCACTACTTGTCATTGATGCTTGAGAAGCCATTGACCCTTTTGATTCATGAAATTGCAAAAGATGTGGAAGATTGAACCTCCAAATCCAAGTCTCTACTCTCTACTTTGAAGGTGTGAGGCATGAACCACAAATTGTGATTTGGGGATTTTATAATGGAAAGAGAAAAGATGACTTGGATATAAATTGTGAAGTAATTTTCATGTCAGTGTCTCCATCCGTAAAGCTATGTATGAGTCAGGTCAAACGATTCTGTCAATGAAGTCAATGACATTGGTAAAAAGAATGATATTGAACCTTATTTGATACCTTGAGGACTGTATTGAACCAAAATAAAGTTGAAGGACTAAATCGAAATTTGAATAGAACTTCAAGGACTAAAAGTGAACTTTTGCCAAAGATAAATAATATATTAAGAACAACAATCGAACAATTTCAAAAGATGATGAGACATACTCCAAATTATTACCGTCAACCAAATGGTGCCACTGTAGCTTCATAAACCAATATGATTTAAATCACATAATGCAGATAAAATTCATTTAAATCACATGACACAGATAAAATTCAATGCGTTGGTGATACAAGAAAATTTAAACACTCCAAATAATAAAAGAGCAAATAAACTCGGGCAAACATATGATCATGAAGTCAGGTTATCTGGCACCTCAGAATTAAGAATTAAACTATAAGCAGTCACTTATCTCCAAATAACAGGGACAAATCAGAGGAGTTTCAATTCAAAATCACGAAACCAGTATTTGGCATGGTAATTAATCAACTAACAGCAAATTCTAGGGACATACAGTATACCTGTTCCTTTTGCTGCAAGGCTTAATTTATTGGGCGTTCAATGCCACCTGCTGCCATAACCTCTTGCTTGACCCCATCGGGCACCTCCACGCCATTCACCAAATTGATCACCACCACCTCTACCACCTTGATTATAACGTCGAGGTCTTCTTTCCTCCACTGACAACACATAACCTCCAACCTCAGTTCCATCAAGTTCTAGTGCTTTATTGAAGCCATCAACATCCATGAAGTCCAACCAAGCATACCTGTCATGTGGCAATCTGAGACTGGACAACAAACTAATTTTGCACACATTTACATGATGAGTTTTCCTGTATTCTAAGATTTACTTATAAACCAAGGTGGATGCTAAGTTCATACATTTAGAGGTACAGTCTGAGAAACATAAAGGAAGGAGGATAGTATTAAAGAAAGTACTTTATAGGCACTATTGCCTTCTAGCCCCCTCTGGCTGCTATCGTTGCCAAAGAGTTCAATGTTCTGGATGCAATATCTGCCAGAGAGTGGGTATTCAACAAAGGGAGAGGTAATTCTTGCCGTATAGACAAAGTATATGAAGTAGAACAGGAAGAGAAAAGGGAGAGGGGGGAAAAAGAAAAAGGAAACAAAAATCCCTCATATAGGAATCAGCATAACAGAGCAAAACAAACAAGAATTTTGCCATAGCTGAGGTGAAGAAATGGAAATCCAACAGAAAGGGGGTCAATGTGTGTTGAAAAAAATTATAAATGTGAATATGAATATTGGGTGTGCCAGTAGAGTCTATCTTTTTTCTTTTTCCGACCTTTTTTCCCACTTTACTTTGGCTGGGGGGTTGAGGGGACAGGGTATCTTGCATAAGTTCATAAATTGCAGAACAATCAAGTAAAGAGAAGACAGAGGAAATGGCTTCAAGCAAGTTAACAAATTCCAGTAAAATCTTCAAAAACTATTCAATTCTTGCTTATAATGCCTAGGGATGATGTCAGGTACAGGTAAATACTTCCTGTGAGCAGCTTACTGTGGTGTGAAACCTATAAATTTAAAAAAACTGAGGCCCCATTTAAGAATGCTGTGGCTTTTACTTTTGGTGCTTTTTGACAGCAGAAGTCATAAGTTTATTTTTGGTTCAACATTTTTTATGGCATTTCTCTTGGAAGCATACCTTTTAAAAAGTATCTAGAGGATACTTTTCAAAGTAACTACGGTCTGTAACTGTTATGAATTTAAATTGAAGGAAAAAAAAAAACCTCTGATGGGCCCAACTAAAATTAGGAAAACTTATGAAAGGAGAAGGAAGAGAAATATGGGTCAAAGGGGAAGTGAGATAAGTTAGACAAAGGGGTAAATCAGGGATTGGACAGCAATAACTAAAACTGATGTCACACGGTTGAGAGAGAGAGTGGAAAACAGTTAGGGGGAATATATGGGAATCAGAGGCATGAGGAGAGTGGCTAGAATTTTGATAGAGTTGGGAGAGACGCTTGCCTCTCTAGAGTCAGTGAGCATCTTCGCTACTTTCTGTCATCTTTCTCTTTAATTTTCCTTTTTCTAGCTACTGTAAATCTGGTTCTGGTTCATCTTTCCTCTGTTTCTCTGTTAAGAGGAGATAACCAACTTTCTTGCTCAATAAATAATACTAAACCAAAGAGCTTTCCATCAATCCTGGTATCAAAGCAGTGTGGTACTGGGTAATGGCTAGAACAAGGATGGAGAATAGAGTCGAAAATTTGGAAAAGCATGTGGAAGGGATGAAGGAGCAAATGGACAGCTTAACGATAGTTCTTATAGAGCTGCATGACAAGCAAACAGAGAACCAGAAAGTAGGAAGTGACGACGGAAGTGAAGGTAACAATATGACTGGAGGTACTACCACAGCTTTGGGTGATGCAGAAATAGGAAGATACAGAAGGCTGGAGCTCCCCATCTTCACTAGAGAGGACCCAATTGGCGATTGTTCAGAGTTAAGAGGTACTTTGTTGTCAATGGGATGGAAGAACGTGAGAAGTTGGATGCAGATGCTGTGAGCTTAGAAGGCAAAGCCATTAATTGGTATCAATGGCTAGAAAGAAGGAGCCCATTTCGGCCATGGGCTGAATTTAAGAAAGAATTGACAGGCAGGTTTCATTGCAATCAACTAGGAGATGGATATGAGATGTTAATACGGCTGAAGCAATTGGGTCCTATGGCAGAATATAGAGAGCAGTTTGAGCTTCTGTCAGTGCCTCTGGAGGATGTGTCAGATGAAGTGCTAATGGGAGCGTTCATGAAGGGCCTTAGTGAGGAGATATCGACTGAGGTATGTTTAATGCAGCCTAAAACTCTGAACCAATTGATGGATTTAGCCTATCAAGTGGAGGGTAGAAATACAGTTTTGGACAAGGTAAGAGAGGCTAAGGTGGCCAAGAGTTTAAGAACAGTGGCACCTCCCAAGTGGAGTGGAATGAGATCAAGCTTCCAAAAATTTCCCACACTGATAGAAGTGGTCCGAAATCTGAGCAGTAGCAGTGGGAATAATTGTGGAGGTAAGAGCCTAAATAATAACGGGGGAGAAGAGCAAACAAAGAGCAAGAAAAGTACAAATACCACTCAAAGTTCTTCTAGCAGAAGTGGAAACAACTCCAAGAGGTTGTCTGAAGCTGAAATTAACAAGAGACAGGAGTGGGGCTCTGTTTAAAATGTGAGGTTATTTGGGCCAAACAAGAAGGTAAGAATAAACAATTGCAAATATTTATTCTCACTGAAGGGGAGTTCTTGGATGAAAATGGGGTGAGTTGTAGTGCTGGTACAGTGGGAGAAGAAGCTGAGGACGTGGAGGCAATTATGGAGTTATCCATGAGCTCTATAGAGGGGATATCCGACCATAAGATCATGAAACTATTAAGGGAGGTTAGAGAAGAATGGGTGTTGGTCTTGATTGACAGTAGGGCCACTGATAGCTTTATTTCCTCCCAATTAGTTGAAAAACTGAAGCTATCAATGGAAGAAACAAGACCATACCGAATCATTGTGGGGTGATGATCATAATATTTATAAGAAGGGACTTTGTAAAGGAGTAACATTAGAATTACAAGGGCTACAAATAGCTCGAACATTTTACCTGTTTGAGCTTAGAGAAACTGATTTGGTGTTAGGCATAGCTTGGCTAGAATCATCAGGAGAAATTAGGGTGAACTGGGAGTCGCAGACTATGAAAATTAAGGGAAGAAATGGGTGTGCCTAAAAGGTGATCCTGTGTTAGCAAAGACTATGGTTTCCTTCAAGTCAATGGTGAGATCCCTCCAGGCTGAAGAAGAGGGGTATTTGGCAGAGTATATGGGTTTGGTAAAAGATACAGAACCAGAACAGTAAGGGGTCAAGAACATTGAGGCAGAAATACAGAGAATTTTGAAGGAATTTGCTAAGGTGTGTGAACCAATTTCTGGCCCACCTCCTCACTGCTCTAAAGATCATGCTATAGTGATCAAACCAGGGGCACAACTAGCCAGCTTAGACCATATAGGTATGCCCATTCCCTGAAATCCGAGATCGAGAAGCTTATGAATGGAATGTCAGCTACTGGCATAATCAGACTGAGTGTTAGCCCTTACTCTAGTCCAGTGCTACTGGTTCAAAATGAAAAAAAAAAAAGGAATTGGTGGCTTTGTGTTGACTATCAAGCTCTAAACAAGATTACTGTTCAAATCTCCAATTCCAAGGTGGCGCTACTATTTTCTCAAAGCTGGATTTGAAGTCAGGCTATCACCAAATCTGCATTAAAGCAGGGGTTGAAGGCAAGATAGCAACTAAGACTCATTAAGGGCATTATGAGTTCCTAGTTATGCCATTCGGATTGATCAATGCATCATCTACCTTCTAAAGCTTAATGAATAATATCTTTTGGGCTTACTTGAGAAAGTTCATATTGGTGTTTTTTGTTTTAATGATATTTTAATTTATAGCACTGATTTCTCCTTTCATTTGAAGCATTTAAGACTAGCATTGGAGGTTGAGGGAGCATAAGCTAGTAACTAACAGTAAGAAGTATGTTTTTGGACAATACAAGTTGTACTAGGGGCACATCATTTCATTTGAGGTTGTGCAAGTTGACCCATAAAAAATTGAAGCCATTGTTCAGCGGCCCATACCAAAGGATATAAAAGCTTTGAGAGGATTTCTTGGGTCAACTAGTCATTATAGGAAATTTGTCAAGAATTATGGAAAAATGGCAACTCCTCTCACTGAACTCCTCAAGAAAGATTTGTTTAAGCGGAATGATGAGGCACAAAAGGCTTTCGAAGCTTTTAAGGGAGGCCATGACTACCATACTTGTTTTAGCAATGCCAGATTTCAATCAACCCTTTGAAATAGAGGTGGTTGCTTTTGGGGTTGGTTTAGGAGCTGTTTTGATGCGACAAGGATGACCCATAGCCTATTACAACCAAGTCTTGTCAAACAAGGCTAGGCACTGTTCTGTATATGAAAGAGAATTGATGGCCATTGTATTCACTGTCAAGAAATGGCAACACCGTCTTATGGGGCATCGGTTTATCATTAGAACAGATCAGAAGCTCTTAAGTACCTGCTGGAACAGCATGTAATAGACCCTAATCAGCAGAAATGGATCTCTAAACTCCAAGGATATGAGTTTGAAACTAATTATAAACTGGGGTCTCAAAATAGGGTGGCAGATGCTTTATCTAGAAGGGATGAAAAGATGGAGTTGATGGCATTTTCCCTATGCCAATTTAAAGGGATTGAAGCCTTGGATCAAGAAGTAAAGCAAGATCCAAAATTAGCAACCATTGTTCAATAGCTTAGAACAAGACAAGAGTAGCTACTGGTTATAGTCTCAAAAGGGGTTGCCTAATGTATCAAGACAAATTGGTGATTCCTTGGTCTTACCCTAAGATTAAGGAGTTAATCAAAGAATTTCATGATTCTCCTTTAGGTAGGCATCCAGGTTATTTGAGAATCTACAAAAGATTTGCTAGAGCAGTTTATTGGGAGGGCATGAAAAAAGACATACAACAACATGTGACTAGGTGTGAAACATGCCAAAAGAATAAATATGAGGCTTTAAACCCAACGGGGTTGTTGCAGCCACTTCCCATCCCTCAACAAGCATGGCAAGATATTAGTATGAATTTTATTTTGGGACTTCCTAAATCCAATAAGTTTGACACTATTATGGTTGTTGTTGATAGGTTGACCAAGTATGGCCATTTCGTGGCTTTAATGCACCCTTTTTTCTGCTAAGGAGGTTGCTGAATTTTTGGTTAAAGAGGTGGTGAAGCTACATGGTTTTCCAAAATCCATTGTTTTAGATATGGATAGAATCTTTATCAGTCAATTTTGACATGAATTGTTTAATTGGCTAGAACTTCTCTAAATTATAGTTTAGGTTATCATCCTAAATTTGATAGACAAATGGAGATAGTCAACCAAAGTTTAAAGACTTGTTTAAGGTGTTTTGTGGGCGATAATCTGAGGCAACGGTGGAAATAGTTATCTTGGGTAGAATATCGTTTTAATACAAGCTATAACCACTCCACGGGTATGACTCCTTTCAAGGCTTTGTATGGAAGAGACCCACCAATTACAAGCTATAACCACTCCACAGGTATGACTCCTTTCAAGGCTTTGTATGGAAGAGACCCACCAATTATATTTAGGTTAGATGACAGCCCCTCTGCTGTTGAGGAGGTCAATATGCTCATGAGTGTGTGTAATGCTATCACTTGTGAATAAAAGGGGAAGCTAGAGAAAGCACAAAATTATATGAAAGAGTACGGTGATAAGAAGAGAAGGAAGGTACAATTTGAGGAAGGATATTTTGTGTATCTTAAACTCAGACCTTATAGGATGAAAGCTTTGGCCAAGAAATACAAGGAAAAGCTGCCTTCTAGGTTCTATGGTCCTTATAAAGTGCTGGACAAAGTAGGAGCAGTGGCCTATCATGTGGAACTCCCTAAAACTACAAGGATTCATCTGGTATTTCATGTTTCACAACTTAAAAAGTCCCCACAACTAGAAACTATACCATAGGAACTTCCTTTCTCACTTACAAAAGACTAGGAATTGCTGGTACAACCAACAGGTGTGATGAAGGCTTAGAAGCTAACCAATGGCAAAACAGAAGTCCTTATTAAGTGGAAGCGATTGCCAAAATTTGAAAGCACTTGGGAGAAGTTGGATATCATCAAAAGGCAGTTCCATACCTTCTTTACAAAGGACAAGTGGGACTCAGTAAAGGAGAGTTACTTCTCAATCAGAAATAGAGCTGTAATCTTTGAGATTGGGAACTCTTTAAGACTTTAAACAAGGGGAGAATAATGTCACTCAGTACTACCGCGCCCCCATTAAAAATTGGCAACAACTTGATTTGTATGAAACACTTCCTCAGTGGTCTTGCACAATTGATGCTACAGATGAAGGAGGAAAGAAGGATTTATAAATTCCTTCTTGGTCTAAATGACACCTTTGAAGAGGTTAGAAGCAGAATTTTAAGCCCTGATCCTTGATTGTCCCTTAGAGAAGTCTTTTATATGCTAACATTTGGCAGTTCAAAACACCCACTTGAGACTACCAACAGTTCTGCACTAGTGGTGAGGGGTTCCTACTCAAGTGATTATATGCTGAAAAATCAGAATAGGCCTTGGTGTGAGCACTGCAACAAGGTTGGGCATTACAAGGGCAAGTGTTGGAAGTTACATGGAAAACCAAGTAATTATAAAGGAAAACAGATGCAAGAAGTGAGGGGGTATGCTGTGACTAGTGAAGACCAGAAACCATTTAACAATTAATCACTTAACAAAGAACTCATTGAGTTGTTACATCATGTCCTTAGGCAACAAACTCAACTTGACAAGGTAGTGAGAGCAGATCTTGTGGCTCAGTTAGGTAATTATTCCACCACACTAAGCACATGAGCTCATTGAGGTAATACCTGGGTGTTAGATTCTAGTGTCCTTGATCAGATGATAGATAATCCTTCATGCATTATAACTTTGTAGTGAAGAGCCAGTTGCAAAAATTTGTTGATGGCTCTTTCACAAAAGTTGATGGAGCTAGTATAGTTAAATTGAGTGATTTTATTGTCCTAAAAAGGGTTCTCCTAGTCCCTAACTTTACTTGTAACCTACTTTCAATTAGCAAACTCTTGAAGGACTTAAATTATGTTGCTAATTTTTTCTCTGGTAGTTGCAAATTTCAGGACTTGGCCTCAGGGAAGAGAATTAGCAGTATTGAGAAGTGTGCAAGTCTCCATTTTTTCCACGACAATATGAAGAATAATTCATAAGTTCTTTTGTGGTCAGATTCGATAAATAATTGTAAATAAATCAAAGATAAAAGGAGAGTGATTATAGGAGATTTGATTATGCTTAGGATCAGATTTATTTGTTACCGTTTTTATTCTTCTGATTTATTGCCTTTTTTCTCTCGTTCCACTTGTATATATATTGTATCTCAATTTAGTGAATAATATAGTTTTTTGGCTCACTCAACCACATGGAATCAGAGCCTGATCCTCTGAACAAAGAAGAGAGTGCCGAAAGCAGTGAGAGGGAAAGAACCACGATGGAGTTGAACCAGAGTAGAGACGGAGTACCTTTAGGGGTAAGTTCTGAACTCGAAGACTCCTCCACCTTGAACCTGAGCCAAGCTGGAGGTCCCTCTGGGGTGATTACTGGCTTCGAAGGGTCTTCGGTTCTCATTATTCCCGATAAACTCACTAGCAGAAATTATTATGAGTGAGCCCAAGCTTTGTGATTGGCTATAGCAGGCCGAGGGAAGTTGGGCTACATTACAGAAGAATCACGAAGGCCGGATGGGAGACAGAGAATGCCATGGTTTGTTCATGGCTCGTCAATTCCATAGCTCCGATAATGAAAAGGAGTTTCATGTTCCTCCCGACGGCGCACGATATCTGGGAGGCAGTACGGGAATCATACTCTGATGGTGAAGATGCCACACAGTTGTTCGAGATCAAGACTCGACTATGGGAGACGAAGCAAGGAGAGAAGGATGTGACTGAGTACTAGTTGGAGATGATGTCACTCCGGCAAGAACAGGACTTGAATTCCGATGAGTAGTGGAGTTGTGCTGAAGATGCTGCGCGATTTCGGTCACGGGTTGAGCGAGAAAGAGTCTTCGAGTTTCTCGCTAGACTAAACGGGGATTAGACGACGTGAGAGGCAGAATTTTAAGTTGGGTTCCCTGCCTTCCACCCGTGAAGTATTTACAGAAGTGAGGAGAGAAGCTCTTAAGAGAAAAGTGATGCTAAGAGACGAAAATACCCGAGTCTTCAGCCTTGGTTTCATAGAGGACTGAACAAAATAATAAAGGGCAAAAAGGAAAATTATGGTGTGAGCATTGTAAGAGGACTGGTCACATCAAGGATACCTGCTGGGAAATTCATGGACAACCACCAGATTGGAGACCCAAGAAAAATAAGTCTTGTGGTTATCAAGTCTCTGCAGAACAGGCTCTTGAGAAGTAAGATAGTAATCAGAAGCAACCTTCAACTAGCCAGAATATCCAATTAGATCAACTTCTGGAAATGTTAGCAACTTTCCAAGCATCTAGATAGCAACAAAAGAAGATGCCTATAGCTAATTCTATTCAGAAAGGTAAATGTTGTCACACTCGCACTAAAAAGAAATGTTGGATTTGTGATTCAGGTGCTTCAGATCATATGACAGATAACTTTCAACTATTCTCCACCTATAAACCATGTGTTGGCAATGAGAATCAAAATTTCTAATGGGTCTTACGCTACAATAGCAGGCAAAGGGACTATTCTGGTTTCTGATTCAGTTAAATTAGATTCTATGTTGCATGTCCCAAATCTAGATTGCAACTTACTTTCTATAAGATAGTTTACCAAACAAAATAACTGTTGTGCTAAATTTTATCCTACACATTGTATTTTTCAAGACCTATTATTGGGGAAGACGATTGGTTATGCTAGAGAACAAGAAGGACTTTACTACCTGGAAGAATTTGAAGTGAGTAATAAAAGTTCACAAAAATCTTGTAATATTGTGTCAAAACCTAAGAATGATGACCTTATGTTATGGCACAAGAGAATGGGCCACCCAAACCTTGAGTACTAATATCGTTTGTTTCCTTCACTTTGTTTGAATAAAAATACCTCTAAATTTGAGTGTGATGCTTGTGAATTTGCTAAGCACCAAAGAACCACTTTTTCAAATCTGAATACACATCCACAAAACTCTTCTCTATTATTCATAGTGATTTGTGAGGACCATCTCGCATCCCAAATCGAACTCAAAAGAACTAGTTTGTTACATTTATTGATGATCATACTCGATTATGTTGGGTATATTTGTTGAAAGATAAATCTGAAACCACTTCAGTATTTATCAATTTTTACACTATGATACAAAATTAGTTTCAAACCAGTATTCAAATTTTTTTTTTCTGATAATGGGACTGAATATTCCAACAAATCACTAAATGATTTTTTGCAAAAACATGGCATCATCCATAAAACTTCTTGTGTTCATAGTCCACAACAAAATGATATTGCAGAACGAAAGAATAGACATATTCTTGAAGTTGCCGGTGCACTCATGTTTACTTGTAATGTTCATAAATATTTTTGCGGTGATGCCATCCTTACTGCCACTCATTTGATTAACAGAATGCCCAATTGGACTTTTTCTTTCAAAACACCTTTAGAAACTTTACAAATCACCTATCCTACTACCCACCTTGAAAACAATCTTCCTTTGAGGGTTTTTGGGTGCTCAGTATTTGTTCACTTGCATCACACTACCAAACTAGATCCGCGTGTTGTTAAATGTCTATTTCTTAGCTACTCTACCACCCAAAAAGGCTATAAATGCTATGATCCTATAACTAAACGCCTCTTTGTCAGTTGTGATGTAACCTTTTCTAAGAGAACACCCTTTTATCCCAAGTCCTCCATTCAGGGGGAGAGTTGGAGTGAATCTCACACTTGTGAACCTTTACCATCACTATCTTTATCTGAACCTATCACCATATCTTCATCTTCTCAATCCAAGTCAGAAATTGTGTTAGACACTACAGGGAATTCCAACATAGGGGGAGACACAATAACAAAGAAAGAAACTAATGAACTTAAAATTTACTCACGGAGAAAGAAATCAGGTAGTGAACCCCAAGGTTCAAAGGCACAACTAGAATCTAAACCGGTGACAGATCCTGAACCCCGACAATAAGAAACCCTGGGGCTAGAACTGAATGAGGATGAGGATGGTGAGCAAGAAAATGAACCCTCTGATCTTGATCTTCCTATTGCTTTTAGGAAACAACCAAGAACATGCACACTTCATCCAATAGAAAAATTTGTGTCCTATAAGGCTCTTTCAGCTCAATATTATGCATTTACTACTAATCTGGATAGGGTAAAAATTCACAACAATATTCAGGAAGCACTACATGTACCAGAATGGAGGAATGCAGTCATGGAGGAAATGAATGCTCTCATAAAGAATGAAACTTAGGAAGAAGTCAATCTTCCAAAGGGAAAGAAGCTAGTTGGGTGCAAGTGGGTATTTACTGTGAAGTATAATTCAGATGGAACAATAAAGAGATACAAAACTCTCCTTGTGGCAAAAAGTTTCACCCAAACTTATGGTATGGATTATACATAAACTTTTGCTCTAGTGGCCAAGTTAAATACAATTAGAGTCTTGCTTTCACTTGCTGTGAATCTTGAGTAGCCATTGCAGCAACTCGATATCAAAAATGCTTTCCTCAGTGGTGACCTAAAAGAGGAAGTTCATATGACTCTTCCACTAGGATTTAATGAAGGTGAATTCTGTAGATTAAAAAAATCCTTATATGGATTAAAACAATCACCAAGGGCTTGGTTCGAGAGATTCTCCCAAGTACTCAAGGCTTAGGATTACAAGCAAGGGCAATCTGATCAAACTATGTTTTTCAAACACAAAGGTGGGAGGAAGACTATTTTAATGGTGTATGTGGATGATATCATCCTTACAAGTGATGATTTGGAAGAGATGGAGAGGCTTAAAAGGGCTCTCACTGTTGAATTTCAAATAAAGAACCTAGGGGAGATGAAGTACTTCTTGGGTATGGAGGTAGCTAGGTCGAAGAAAGGGATTTATATATCCCAAAGAAAATACATTCTAGACTTACTCTCAGAAAGTGGTATGCTTGGATGCAAACCTAGTTACACTCCCATGGAGACAAAACGATGGGAAGATGGTGGAAAGTTGGTTGATAAAGAAAAATACCAAAGGCTGGTAAGTAAGCTCATATATCTATCTCACACAAGACCCGATATTGCCCTTCATAGTAAGTACAATAAGCTAATACATGAGCTCTCCAAAAGAGAGACATCTTGATGCAGTACATAAGATATTAAGATATTTAAAAGACACACCTGGAAGGGGTTTACTATTCAAGAAAAATGATCAAGCTAACATTGAAATCTTTACAGATGCAGATTAGGCAGGATGTATTGATGATAGAAAGTCAACATCTGGATATTGTTCCTTTATATGGGATAATCTAGTAACATGGAGAAGCAAGAAGCAAGAAGCAAAGTGTTGTTGCCAGAAGTAGTGCTAAGGCTGAATTCAGAGCAATTGCACAAGGAATCTGTGAAGGGCTCTGGTTAAAGAAAATATTTGAAGAATTACAGATTGAGATATTAAACTATATTGTGACAATAAAGCTACTATTAATATTTCCCATAATCTAGTGCAACATGACCGAACAAAACATGTGGAGATAGATAGACACTTTATAAAGAGAAAATTGAGAAAGGGGTTGTTTGCCTAACTTATATACCTACCAAGAGGCAAATTGCCGATATATTTACCAAGGCACTTGCGAGACAATATTTTGAAGATTGTGTTGGCAAGTTGGACATGATTAATATCTATGATCCAACTTGAGGGAGAGTGTGGTCAGATTCGTTAAATAATTGTAAATAAATCAAAGATAAAAGGAGAGTGATTATAGGAGATTTGATTATGATTAGGATCAAATTTATTTGTTAGGATAAGATTTATTTGTTACCGTTTTTATTCTTCTGATTTATTGCCTTTTTTCTCTCGTTCCACTTGTATATATATTGTATCTCAATTTAGTGAATCATATAGTTTTTCAGCTCACTCAACCACATCTTTCTATTAGGACCATCGTTAGTGATGAGATGTTTTTACATTACCATTTGGGTTATCTCAGTTTTGAATATTTCAAAAGATTGTACCCAAAATTATTTAATGAAAATTCTCCTCCTTTTCCAATGTGATGTGTGCCATTTGTCCAAACATGTTAGATCCTCTTATCCCTCTCATCCCCACATTCCCTCTAAACCTTTCTCTTTAATTCATAGTGACATAGGAGGCCTATCTTATATTGAAACCATTTTTGGGGCTAAATGGTTTGTCACATTCATTGATGACCATACTCACATCACCTATACTTATCTTATGAAAGAGAAATCAGAAGTACCTGCTATGTTTAAGGGTTTTTACTCCCTCATTAAAAATCAATTTAACACCAACATTGAAGTACTTCAAACTAACAATGGAGAGATTTTTTCAATATTGTCTTTGGAAAATTTTTGAGAGAAAAAGGTATTTTACACCAAAATTCATGTGTTGATAGCCCTCAAAAAAATGAGGCCTCTGAAAGAAAAAATAGACACCTTTTAGAAGTCACTAGATCCCTAGTGATAGCCTCACATAAGCCTAAACCTTATTGAGGGGAAGCAATTCTCACAATCATTTATCTCATAAATAGGCTTCCCACCAAAACCTTAAATTATATCATTCTTTATGATCAATTTGTCTAAAAATATAATTTATTATAAGACTTTATGGTGTCGATTAATCTATGTAGTCGACCCCACTTAGTGAAAAAGTTTTGTTGTTATTATTCTTTATGATCAATGTCCGTAAAACGTGTGAAGCATAGCACATGACATGATGCTTCACACAATCTCAGCATAATTGTTGCAAAAACAAGAGAGACCCAACGTCTAACTTTATTTTCCTTTCTTAGGCTATGAAATCTTCTCTCCATTACTGCTTTGATCTTCTATCTGTTGTAGTGCTCAAATTCTGGTTTACATGTTATCTTTTTTCCCCCTTTTTCGGTCTCCTCTATTTTGCATCACAAAAATAGAGGATGTGCAGTATATATTTAAACTGCAGCTCCTTGTACAATTTAGTCAGAAATAAATAATATTCAAAGTATTCTTCACATCCCTAATGCCTAATCCACCTATTAGATTCAGTAGGTACACTACATTTAACACTGAAACCCATGACGGGTTAGCTATTCCAGAAAATATTCCAGCCACAACTGGACAGATCCATGCGTCTGGATCCAGGCTCACTCCAGAGCCCCAAATCAACCATGGGTCACCCTTTCAATATCTCTTGAACCTTCTCGTGTTATGCTAACAGGAAACAAGTTAAATGGCCCCAACTATATTTAATGGTCATCTTCAGCCATGATGCATGTGAGAGGTCAGTATACCTGAACCCAGTGACCCAAAATGGTTCACATGCGATGCTGAAAATCACATGATAATGTCATGGCTCAATAACTCCATGACTCGTGGAGTAGGTGAGAACTTCCTTTTGTGTAAAACAATAGCTGAAATATAGGAGGCTGTAAGAGATACCTATTCATCTAGTAAGAACATTAATGTTTTACTTGAAATAAAAATGTTTCTTCATGATTTTAGATAGGGTGAACTAAACCTAACTCAATATTATAACATTCTCTGTTGTCATCACAGGCGGCAGCTAAACATGTGAGAATTTCTCATGGTCCTATAGTTCAGATGTGTTGTTGCACAATAGGATCTTTGAGGAGGAACATATCTACAAATTTTTTATGGGATTGAAGGCAACATTTGAGGACCTTAAAGGCCAAATAATGGGCACAAGACCTTTGCCCAGCCTCTGTGATATAGTTTCAAGAATCAGATGTGAAGAGAATTGCCAAAAACTTACCCGAGGCTTACAACCTACAGCCACAACGAACATCTCTGCTCTTGCCCAAAGCAGCACCTATCACATTTAGATGGCAGAAATCAAAAAATTTCCAGCCAACAACCTCATCTGATATGTGACCATTGCCATAAGCTTGGTTATACAAAGGACCAATGTTGGAAAATTCATAGTAAACCTGCCAATTCCAAACCATGATCTAGAAGTGAGGCCAAGGTGAACACAGTGAGCTATGAAACACCTTTTATTACTGGCATGATAAAGTAGTTTTGCTTCAAATTGCAGTACCAACAAGAACAGATGTTCTTGAGTATCAAAAGCTTACAAGCCAAGTTTATGAAATTGCTGGTCACATTAATGGAAGATTTGGAACGTTGACTGCTATCCCTATACATCACGCAGATCGTTTGCTTGACTTTCATGCACTATGCGCTTTATATGCTGTTACTGATGTAGCATTGATCATATCTTTGAGGGATGGGATGAATCTTGTCAATTATGAATTTGTGGCCAGCCAAGAGAAAAAGAAAAGGGTTCTCATTCTTAGTAAATTTGTTGGTGTTGCACAATCTCTAGGTGCTAGAGCAATTCTGGTTAACCCCTAGGACATCACAAAAGTTGCGGTTGCAATTGCCCAGGCTTTGAATATGTCATCAAGGAAAAGAGAGAAGCAACTTAGGCATAACTATGCACATGTAACAACCCACATTGTGCGGGAATGGGCAAAGACTTTTGTATGCAAACTGAATGATAATGTTGTTAAGGCATAGCTGAGGACAAGACAAGTTCCACCCCCACTTCCAACCAAAGCTACAATTGAACACTATTTGCAATCAACTAACCGATTGCTTGTTTTGGGATTCTATGCAATTTTAATTGAACCAGTTGAAGAAAAAAGTGATCAAATTAAAGAAATGAAACTCGAGGTACATCCAAAATTAAATCAACCCTTGACATCACTTTGCCGTGACCTAAAGACCACAATTATTGAGCTTAGTGGAAGCAGTCGAAATGTCTTATATGATAACTTTAAGGAATACATGATGTGGTTGGCAATAGAGAATGTGATGTTGTTACGCCCTGCAAAGAGAGAATGAATGACAACGAGGCCAGAGCATCTGAATATGGAATGGGTTGACAATGTGAAGCATGTTTTTGGGTACTTCACTAAAAAAATCCCCCATCTAATTTTGATTTTGAAGGAAGGGAAACCTCACTTGAATGGAACTATAAATATGGAGATGCTAAGTTTGGAAGGCTACAAGCAAGGAGAATGTTGCAGCATCTTTGGACTAGTCCAATTTCCAATACATCAGTTGATATTGTCCAACCTAGCCAATCTATTCAGGTGTAAGTTGTAGGTGTTAGAAAAGGAGCAATTATCAACCACATCCTAGGTGAGATAGCTCACAGTAAATCCATGATAGCACAAATCAATTATATCCTGTTAATAGGATATATCAAAGGATGAAGATGTTTATACCTTCTTCAAGTTGGAGCTTCCTTTTGCTAGTGGAGCTATCAAGCCAAATTTAAAAAGGAAACATATTCTTGGAAAAAATGCACCCACTATCCAAGAACCTGGTGAAGATCTCGTTGACTCGTGCAGATTCTAATTCTCACCTTGAGGGCAAGGTGAAGCTTCGAGGAGCAAGTAATGATGGATCCATATTCGTTTGGCTAGGGGTGCTAAGGACCTATGGGAAGAGAAAAATAAGCAAGAGGGTCCAAAACTCTAATAATTGTTGGGGTCTCTAAAAGGGAAGAAAAGGGAAAGGAAGTTTGTAACGAACTAGGTCTTGGGTCACATAAGATATGAGCTAGAAAAGAGAAAGAGAGAGAGTAGGCGGTTAGAAGGGTATATCTATGGGTGAGGGAGGTTCAAAGGGACTAGCAAGAATTTGGTGTGAGAGGAAAGTGCTCTAGTCTCTCGAATACTATAGGGGTTTATCCAAAGAGACACTGGAAAAATGATTTTCGATATATTATTTTTTAATGGAGTAATGAGGTATATATACAATGATACAAGCCAACAAAAAAGGAAGAAAATCATCCTAGGAATCAAGGACAATAATTGAAAAAGTAAAATCCCTATAATTAAGGGATTTAAATCAAAGTAATCTAACCTATTTACAACATAAAATCTTTTTCAATAAACAAAATATTCTTCGACACACCTCCTTAAGCCGAGGAATAAATGTCTTCCATTCTTAGCTTGAATACAAGATCAGGGAAACTTGAACCATTTAACCCTTTTGTTAAAACATCGGCTAACTGCTTTTCTAAAGGAACATAGGACATGCACACCAGACCTTCTTCCAATTTTTCTTTAATAAAATGTCTGTCAATTTCAATGTGTTTTGTCTTATTATGTTGTATAGAATTATGGGCAATGTTTATAGCTGATTTGTTGTCACAATAGAACTTCATAGGTCCTTCCTATTTAATTCTCAAATCATTTAAAATAATTTTCAACTGTAGGAGTTCACATAACCCTTGAGTAATGGCTTTAAATTCTGATTTTGCAGATGATCTTGTCACCACATTTTGTTTTTTACTCCTCTATGTTACCAAATTTCTTTCAAGAAAAGTGCAATATCCAATGGTTGACTTTCTATCCACTAGGGATCCTGCATAGTCAACATTGGTATAAACTTCAAGGTAAGAGTATTATTTTTGTTGAATAGAATACCCTTCTCAAGATTCCCTTTCAAGTAGTGCAGTACTTTGTTAGGCTACCTGGAGGTGAGATTTTCTTAGATCATGCATAAATTGACTGTGATGGGTATCTAAAGGTGGGGAACCCTCCCCCAAAAGCTAGCTATTGAAGTGGAAGAACCACCTTACTTAAATACCCCATTGAGCATCCCATACTACTCAATGTGGGACTTTGGCATTCCATACTACCTTGGTCTCCATCAATTGGCCACCCTTAGAAAGCCGATGTCCCGACAGCTACACTCTGTGGCACTTCACTCTGCCTTCTTCTGGTCAGAACCCTCCACAGGTAGTCCTTTCCGGAGTTGCCAACCACCAGCTCTGATACCAATTGATAGGTATCTAAGCAAGATGGGGAACTCTCCCCCAAAAACTAACTATTAAGATGGGAGAACCACCCTACTTAAATATCCCATTGAGCATCTCATACTACTCAGTGTAGGACTTTGGCATCCCATACTACCTTGGTCTCCATCAAACTGATTACACTTACTGAGTAAGCTATATCTGGTCAAGTATGAGCAAGATAGATGAGTTTTCCCACTAATTTTGATACATTCTTTTGTCAACAGTTGGTTTCTCTTTTGCTTCTCTTAACTTGTGGTTTGGATCCATTGGAGTAGAAGCTAGCTTGCATCCAATCTTCGCTTTTTCTATCAAAAGGTCAATCATATATTTCTGTTGAGATATGAAGATTCCTCGTGAGGAGTATGCCACTTCAATACCAAGGAAGTATTTCAATCTCCCTAACTCCTTTATCTCAAATTCTTCTATAAGTCTTTACTTTAATTTGAGCTTTTCTTTCTCATCATTTCCTGTCACAATGATATCGTCCACATAAACTAGAAGAATGATTACTCTCCCTGTAGCCGAGTGTTTGATGAAGAATGTGTGATCTCCTTGGCTTTGTTTATACCCAATATTCTTCATAACCTTTGTAAATCTCCCAAACCATGCTCTAGGAGATTGTTTTAGCCTATAAGGAGCCTTTCTTAGCCTGCATCCCTTGTTTTTTGACCTCTTCTCAAATCCAGGTGGGATAAACATGTAGATTTCTTCATCCAAATCCCCATGGAAAAATGCATTCTTCACATCATATTGTAAAAGTTGCCAGCTAAAGTGAGCAGCGAGGGCTAGAAGAATTCTAACCGTATTCATTTTTGCAACAAGTGCAAATGTCTCTTGATAATCAACTCTATAAGTCTGAGTGTATCCTTTTGTCACCAACTGTGCTTTATACCTCTCGAAATTCATCAACCTTGTATTTCAGTGTGAAAATTCATTTGCAACCAACAATGTTTTTTCCTTTCGATTTGTCTACAATCTCTCATGTCTTATTCTTCTCTAACGTAGCCATTTCCACACTCACGTCATCCCACCATTCCCTTTTTGATAATGCCTCAGAAACAGTATTAGGTATAGCAATGATATGTAAACTAATAATTAATTTTTTGTGTGCTAGTGACAAATGTTCAAGAGAGACATAGAGAGATAAAGGATAAAGGAACGATTGGTGCACTCTCTTATACCTTTTCTAACAGCAATAGGAAGGTCTAGGTCTAAATTGTCTCTTGTGTCAGAATTAGTTTGTGTATGCAGAGGTGATTCAATCAATGAGTCAAATCTTACCATGGTCTCATTTCCAAGAGCTGAGTTGGAATCTTGGACCTGTTTTAATTCTGAATTGGTCTTTCTTCTTGAATATGTCAGAGGAAAACTAGGAAACTCATGAGGAGTGGAGGTAGGAGCAATGTCAACAGGGATTCAAGTAGAATTAGATTTAATTGTAGGTTCAGATGATTATGGGTTTTTATCAGGATCAAGGGTCCAAGTTGGAGAGAGATCAAGAGTTTGAAGAGGTTCAAAGGTCTCCTGAGACTCCTAAGGACTTTCTTCCAACATTAAACTCTCCCCCTGAAGAGAGGACTTGGGAAAAAAAAGTTTATGCTTAACAAAAATGACATTTGTAGAAACATAAAATTTCTTTTAAGGAGGATGATAGCACTTGTATCCTTTTTGAGTAGGTGAGTAACCAAGAAAAATGCACTTAATGGCTCAAGGGTCTAGCTTATTTCTTAGGTGGTCATGGATATGAACAAAAGCAATGCATCCAAAAATGCTAGAGATGAGGTCATTAGATGTCCTAAAATGGGGGTAGAAGTTGCTAAGGAGTTCTATGGGGCTTTTGTAATTTAAGATAAGTGAGGGAAGTCTGTTTATCATGAATAAGGTAGTAAGAACGGCTTCTCCCTAATAACTCTTAAACATTTCTTTGAAAAAGTAAAGTTCGTGTTGTATTTAGTAAATGGCTATTTTTTCTTTCGGCCACCCCATTCTGTTGAGGGGTATTTACACAAGATGATTCATGGATAATACCTTGAAACTGAAAATAGGATGACAAAGATTGATTGAAGTAGTCTCTAGCATTGTTAGTTCTAAACCCTTCTATTTTTACCCTAAATTGGTTTTGAACCAGGGAATGGAAGTTAGGTATGATAGTGCTGACCTCAGATTTTTGTTTGAGCAAAAACAACCAAGTGACTCAAGTACAATCATCAATTAAGGACGAAAACCAGCGAGCCCCTAAAATATTGGGTATACTAGAAAGTCCCCAGATGTCACTATGGATCAAATGAAAAGGATGAGAGCTTTATTTATTACTAATAGGAAAAGATACACGAGTTTGTTTAACAAGTTCACATGTATCACAATAAAACTCGGACATATCTAAACCTTGAAACAAATTGGGGAACATAACTCTTAAAATTTTAAAGGAAGAATGTCCTAGCCGTAAGTGATGCATCCAAATAGCATCTTTATTGGAAGAACTAAGAAAAGACAAAGAAAGGTTGTTCTTATTCCTATTTTCCTGAAATAATTTAAGATGATAAAGACCATTCCATTCTTTAGCAAGTCCAATCCTCCTCCCCCGAGATCTGGTGAAAAATATGGGTATGCATATTTCCAGACAAACCGGTTACAGTAAAACCTACAAAAACACGTATGGGGACAAGAAAAGGATCTCCTGAATTTTCTCCTTTTGGAATGGAATATTTACAGAATCCCCATGAATAGGACCAAACCTTATTCCATGGTATTTACATAGGATTCCTCTTTCTTATTCTTAAGCAAGTCCACGAGAGGGCTTAGTTGATCCAATAGCGTTCTGTTAGATAGGAACAGATTTGATAAATATTGATAACTCTTGGACAGAGTATTAGAACGGAAAAATCCATTAGATGAAAAATCTAAAGTGAAATTTTGTAATGTATTAAGGCATCCTATTAGTAAGCCGGTCTGGGCCAATTCATTCGAAAGAGAAGCTTTCATTTTATTTTATGGTAAAAAATTCATTTATACAAGTTATTTCACAAGAAAAAACAAAAAAAGAAGAAAACCTAGGATCAATTGAATTTCAAGTAGTGCATTTAAGGTCAGAGGTTAGTTTTTGAATAGAAATCAGGTTAGCAAACAATTTAGGTATATGCAAGACATTTTTAAGAACAAATGTGGGTGAAATATATATATCTCCAGTTCCTGCAACAGTAGCTAAGGTTCCATTGACAACAATAATTTTTCTGTTACTTGCACATGGATTATAGGTATTGAAAAATCGAGATGTGGGTGTCATATGGTCAGTTGCACCAGAATCAATTAACCACACATTGCTATACTGTTTACTTGAGACATTCATGCAAAGAGGAAATAGAGGTTTACCTAAGAGGGCAATAGAGCAAACTCCAGAAGGTTTTTCAAGATTTCCCAACAAAGTTCATAATTTTTCAATTTCTTCATTCTTGAAATCCTGTGTTGCAGTGGTTCTCTCAATTTGGGATTGTTCTGTCAAGTGTGTTTGTGACCTTTGCTGTCCCCATTCTCGCCTTGGTGGTTTTCCATTAAGCTTCCAAAACTTTTCTTTTGTATGCCTTGGCTTTTTGCAATATGTACACTAGAGGTTGTCTTTATGCTCCTTTGCTTTGCTCTGTTGTCTATCACTTTTTGTTGCCAAGGCTGTCCCATCTATTGATTGTAGCTCAAGCATCACACTTCTTCGACTTTCTTTTGCACGAACCAGAGAAATAGTTTCTTCTAAAGATGGTGTATCCTTTTTTCCAAGAATTTGAACACTAACCTGATCAAATTCAGGGTTTAAACCAGCTAAGAACTCATAAACTTGATCTTTATCAATGAAATTTTTCAAGATGGCAGCATCTTTAGAGCATTTCATTTCAAAAACCCGATAATGATCAAGCTCTTGCCAAAGATTTTGTAACAGATTAGCATATTCTTGCTTCCTTGCTTTGTAGCAGTTTTTTACCTTTATTTCATATACTTGTGCAACATCATGTGCCTTTGAGTAAGTACGTTGAATAAAATCCCAAATTTCCTTGGTTGATTTTAAGAACATACATGTGTCACTGATTGAGGTTTCTGTAAAGTCCCAAAGCTAGGACATTATCATAGAATCCTTTTCATCCCAAGCTGCAAATTTGGGGTCATTTTTGGCTCGGCCAGTACCAAGAAGATGGCTTAGTCTCCCTTTACTTTTGAGGCAAGTGCGAACAAATTGGGACCATTTTAGATACTTTTTCCCATTGAGCCTGTAAGAGGCTCGTATATCCTATAATGCTCCAATTTTCTGACCAATATTGGAGTCATCAGCTAGGGCAAGGTGGCTAGAGATGGTGGATTCAAAGGTGGACATGGCTATGTGTTGCAACAATTATGGCTACAGAGGCTAGAAATAACAGCAATGAAGGCTGTGAAGAAAGGGAATAGTGGAGAAAAAGAGACTTAAGAAAAATATTCCTAGAGCCTTACCTTCAAACCAGTAGAACAAAAGGAAAAAAAAGGCTCCGTTTTGGACTGGTTGAACAGGGAAAAAGGCACAAATAACACTCTGTTTTCAGACCAGTAGAACAAGAGAGAAAAATGCTCTATTTTCAGTCATGTAAAACAGAGGTAGAAATGGAAAGTAGTAGTGGATAACACGGTTAGGTAGATGACTCAACTGGCAGTAGAGGATAGAGAAAAAGGTGCGTTGTTTTTGGACGTATAAAATAGAGACGGGGTAGATGACTCAAATGGCAACAGAGGGTAGAGAAAAAGTACTTTGTTTTGGACGAGTAAAACAAAGACAGTGACAAGATGTAGCAATGAGCAACATGTGATGAGGAACAATTCAAATGGCAGCGGAAAAAAGAACGACTAATTTTCAGGAAGTGTGTGGAGCTCTAATACCATGCAAAGAGACATTGGAAAAATGATTTTCGGTATATTATTTATGAATGGAGTAATGAGGTATATATACAGCGATACAAGCCAACAAAAAAGGAAGAAAATCATCCTAGGAATCAAGGATAATAACTGAAAAAATAAAACCCCTATAATTAAGGGATTTAAATCAAAGTAATCTGACCTATTTACAACATAAAATCTTTTTCAATAAACAGAATATTCTTCAAAAGTTTATTCTTTTCTGCATTCCTTTTCTTTGTTAGCTTGTTTTACTTCATTTGCTGGTTGTTGTACTTTGGTCATAGCATTTCTGTCCGTTGTTTTTGGTAATTCAATCACCCAAGGAGCATTTCAGTATAGTTTTGGTGTTGGGTTCCATCACAAGGTCAGTCTAATCATACTCTATTCACCAAGTTCTCTCCAAAAGGTAAAATAGCTATTTTGATTGTCTTTTTGGGTGATATAATAGTGACGGGTGATTTTGAATAAGAAATTAGGGGGCTAAAAGGTGCTCAAGCAAAAGAGTTTGAAATCAAGTTGCTAGATAACCCAAAGTATTTCTTGGGTATGAAAGTTACCCATTCAAAAAGAGGAATTATAGTCGAGCAGAGAAAGTATACCTTGATCCTTTCAAAGAAATCAGTATGCTAGGTTGTAAGCCAGCAAGAACTTCCATGGAAACCACATATAAGATGGGGCTCAAAGAGGATAGTCTACCTATGCATACTGGAGATACCAGAGACTTGTAGGAAAACTAATCTACTTGTCTCATACCAGACCTAACATCAATTTCCCAATGAATGTGGTTAGTCAGTTTATAAATAGGCCTATAAAGGAGCACATGTCTACAGTGGTCAAAATTATAAGGTATTTGAAAATGACAACAGGAAAGAGTATTTATTTTAAAAACAACACTAATGCTAATTGGGCAGGCTCCATTATTGATAAGAGGTCTACCTTGGGGTACTATACCTATGTGTGGGGTAATTTGGTTACCTAAAAGAGCAAGAAACAATCAGTAGTTACAAAGAGTAGCACAAAAGTAGAGTACAGGGCATTATCACAAGGGAATTGTGGAGTGTTGCGGTTGAAGTGTCTTCTAGGTAAATTAAGAATTTCTGTTGAGGCACCTACAAAAGTATTATGTAATAATATGCCCAGAATTAGTATAGTGAAGAATCCTGTACATCATGATAGAATAAAGCATGTTGAACTTGACCAAAATTTTATCAAGGTGAAGCTAAACAATGGGACTTTTGAACTTTTGTTACACACCTACTCACATTCTAGTTGATCTCTTTACCAAAGATATGCCACACGGTAAATTTGAGTTTTACTAGCAAGCTGAGAATGCATAATCTCTATTTTCTAGCTTGAGGGGGAGTGCTGTGATCATGTTGTTGGCCTGCGTTTTTTTTTTTTTTTTTTTCCGATTGCTGTTTCTCCATTTCAGTTCTGCATTTTCCATTCCTGGTCTGCATCATTTCTTTTCTTCATTTTAGACACTTATTTTTATGATTAATCAATATTTTATTTTTCTATTTTCCCTATCATGTTAATCGGTTATTGGGCTCAGCCCTTTTCCTTTGTAACCTGATTTTAATTGATTAAATAAGAGAGGAAGTCAGAGAACATTAACCCTGACTTATTCGCCTAAAGTAAACAAAAATATTTTTACCAAACATTATTTTTACTTTGTTTAAAAATCCACAACATTCCTAGAGGGACCCCAAATCTTTTCTGTTCTATTATACAATTTCAAGACTACAGAAAGGCATATGCAAAAAGCAACAGCACCAATCTTTACAAGGGTCAATTTGACGAATTAATAATGCACTCTTAAAATTTCTGAAAATTTCTGACTATTATTTGCCAAATGTTGGGAAGCTCATCCAAAGTAATATAACTAGGATAACTATGAAGAAATAAGCAGGTCAACGGCGTAGGGGCATGGCGAAAATTTTCAGGGTTCATTATATCACATATTCCAGTGAACTAAGAAATTGGCTTTATGAACAACAAAAGAACATACCCCTTAGTAGAACCAGTGCCATAATCTCTTGCCACTGATATCCTTGAAATCACTCCACAAGAACTGAAATGCTCTTCCAGGCTAGTTCTTATCTGAGAGAACAAATTTGGAGTCATTAGCAGCTAAGAAGTAAGAAAACAAATTATGTCATGGAAACATGCAACTGAGATCGAGATATGCATGCAATCTTGTATGCAAGGAATAAAGCAACAGCCAAATATGCTAGAGATAAAGTTACCTCAGCTTCTCCTAAGGATGTATCAAAACCCCTTACAAACACCGTTTGAGACTCACCACTTCCACCCTTCTGGAATGAGTCGTTCCTGTTCCTACCTCATTAACCAGCAAACAAAAAAGGGAAGATGTGGACAAGGCAGAGAATGAAAATAAATCATTAGGATGAACCCCCAAAAACAAAAAGGTATTTCATAAATACCTGCTATTGGAGGAATATGCACTCTTTTCGCGAGCCAAATCAAGCCTGATATATTGTCTCAACAGTTCATTCCCATTCAACTTAAGGGCCTATCATCGCATAACAAAAATTCTTCAGCCCTATATAGTTTGGATACTAGCAAATCATTGAAGCACAACATCTTTGCACACTAGAGGGCTCAGCAAAAACAGGAACAGAGCAAGCTAAAGGTATAACATCACAGACAAAACTATATATGAAAACCAAGTATGCATGAAGTAGTAGAGAAGCATCAACTTATACCCTTTATTATTTACAAGGGTTAACCATTATGCAGAAAAAATACTTTTTATAACTATCTTGAATCCTATGACAATCATTTCCGTAAGTCAGACTCTATAAAGATGATGTAGTCAAGGAAAATATATGAACTAGCAAAGACAACAGAAATTGCAATAAATTTCACTTTAGTTGATCAATAACTATAAAAATACAAAAATAAAAAGGACAAAAACATAAGATATCAAATAAATCCATGTAGCATTTATTCCCTAGTAAATATGTTAAAAAAGGATTCACTATCTTTCTGGTAAATATAAGATTCCGTGAAGATTTCCCTGGTAGAAACATCCAGTTTTTCAAGGTAAAAACCATTAACTTTGATTGTCAAACAAAGGTACCAAAATAAGAGGACAAGATATCCACCAAGATTTACTCCCCGCCCCCCCCCCCCCCACCCCAAAAAAAAAAAGGATAAAAAATTACAACAAATGAAATAGGGAAAATGAAGAAACTTTTGTCTTAATATTAATAAAGGAAGGGGAAACTACATTTTACTCTCTAAAGTGAAGCGTTATTACAAAATTGATACATGAACTTCAAAACGTAACCAAACAATACCTTGAGCTTTGAATTAAAATGAAAAATGTTAAGCCCCAAATAATTTTTGGAACTCAAAATAAACTTTTTGATGGTCCAGCATTGAGTTAAGCCAAGCATTGCCATCACAGTCAAAATCACATGGCCTCTTGCTGTTAATTTTAACTAGAATTTAACATTCATGAGGGTGTGTTGTTACGTTCTAAGTTCATATACTAATTTTGTAATTAGACCTTAGTTCAAGCGGGCATAAAATGTAGTTTCCCCTTTAAGGAATGAGACATTTCTCAAATCCTCAGTAAATTGTAAAAAAAAAAATGGGAGAATTTTATTAGTCACACTCAATACTTGTACACTCAATATTTTACTAGGACACCATACTTATGCTTCCCTACACTTCTCTCTCACTTGTTAATTGCACTACAGTCACTCAAGGACACCTCACTGACACTTCACTGCCACACTCGCTCACTTTGATCACTCACACACATGCTCAACTACCACAATTGCATTTCACTAATACCTATTTATAGATGATGTAGGAAGCGTTGCTCCACCAACTTAGCATTTTCTATTTTGAATTTCTAGAGTTTTCTATCAATTACTTAAAATATCTCTCTTTCAAGATTCCCCTTCTGTAAAATGCTTTACCCTTCCTCTAGAAGCATCCCACCCTAAGTTCTCAGATTGCAGCATTCTAGAATTCTCCATGGATAACATGTCACAGCTTTATATGCTGCCATGTTGCTAAAATGCAAAAAATCATAATACTAAAGCTACAAAATTGTTTGCAAGTCACATGCAAGCAGATCATTTACACGATCACAGTTCAAGTCATACATCAAACAGATTTGGTCAATGAATACCAATGAGAATACTATGAAGGATAAGAATCTTTCAATATCATCAAAGCATTGTTCTAATTTTACCCTAAGTAATAAAAACAGAGACCTGTCTGACAGAGGAACAGGTAATAAAAAAGGCTTCTACCCTCCATCATATATTTTTAAAAATTTCTAAAGTGATGAGTGGGCTAGACATTATGACAAATGCTTACATTTTGCGCTGCTTCTCCAGTGGCAAACTCAACATGTCCAAAGCCTTTAAACCTCCCTTCATGATCTGTAGCGAAACGGATATCAACAATTTCTCCACAATCTTTAAATAAATCTTCCCTGAACAGTGTTGAAATCAGAAGTAAAACCAAAAAAAAAACAGAAAATAACCGTCAAGCACTTGCACAGGAAATAGTACATACAAATCAGCCCTTTCCACGCTATATGACAAGTTTCCAACAAATAATGTCTTCGATGTGGCATTTTGTTCTTTTGGAGCAGCTGGCATCTTAGCCTGCAAAATTTCACAGAATGATGCATGATATCATTGATTGAACATTTTCATTGATGAAACACAAGTCATAATTATTGCATGCCCTCAACATAAAATGAATAAGCTAACATTTATGTTAAAAAATTTCCTCCTCATATGTAGCAAAACATTAGAGCCACCAAAACTGACATCCAACATCATAAAAAGATTTTCAAACCATACCTAAGTCTTGAAGAAGCAAGGTTAGCCCAGTTTCTATTAAAATCATTCGGAAGAAAGACAACATGAGTACCACATGAAATAAATGACATCAACCACCTTCTGCTTTATGAATTACAAATAAGCTAATAACATTCATTTATTTCTCTAAGCATGTCTAATATTTCATCAGAAAATATGCGACTGATAGTGAGACATGCATGCAATCTTGTGTGCAGGAAATAAAGTAACAGCCAAATATGCTACAAATAAAATTACCTCATTTTCTCCTAATGATGTATCAAAACCATTAACAAATACAGTTTGAGGCTGACCACCTCCAACCCTCTGGTACAAGTCATTCCTGTTGCTACAATTATTAACAAGTAAACAGAAAAGAGAACACATGGATGTAAGGCAGAGAATGGAAAAAATCATTAAGGTAGCAAAAAAGGTATTTCATAAATACTTGCTGTGGCGGGAATATGCACCCCTTTCAGGAGCTATATCAAGCCTGACAGAACGTCTCAACAATTCATTGCCATTCAACATAAGGGCCTATCATTACATAATAAAAATTCTTCAGCTCAATGTAGTATAGATACAAACAAATTAATGAAGCATGCCATCTTTGCACACTATGAGGGCTCAGCAAAAATGGGGACAGACCAAACTGAAGTATAGTAGCACAGCCAAAATTATTTAAGAAAACCTAATATGCAAAAATCAAGACAGAAAAATCAACTTATATCCTCTATCATTAATAAGGATTAGGAATTATTCAAGATAGAGAGTACGATATCATAGCTACTTCTACAACTATCTTGAATCCTATGAAAGATAATTTCCACAGGCCAGACTATACTAAGATGATCTAGCCAATGAATGCATATAAACTGGGAAAGACAACAGAAATTGAATAGTTGGGCACCAAGTTGGAAATAATCAACATCTACTCCCCAACTTGAGAGGAAGAGACGTTAGTCATGTGTATTTCTGGAGATAATTCTTATTTGTTTCAGTTTTTAGGAGATTAGATTCATTACTTAGTCAAACATTATCTGACTTTATTTCCTTTACTTTCGGCTAAGAAGGATTAGGTAATTTTAATTTATTATTTCCTAATATTTTGGGGTTTGATTGGTATGTCCTTGAGGCCAACATCCTATATATTTTACCATGTTTTAGTCATTGAATAAGATTGAAAGAGCTGAACGTCTTTTGCTCTGGTTTTCTTCATAACTGATGGAGAGGCCAGTCCAAATTTGCTGCAAGAGAAAGGAATATCTTGATAGTATTAAATTTTGCAACAAGTGCAAAGGTCAAACACTTAAGTAATCACATGGGCAGCACATGTTTCGGCCAGTCTTAACCTTGTGAATCTCCAACACACACATATATTGTGTGTGTGTGTATATATATAGGAAGAAAAGGGAAATGAAGAAACTTATGTCTTAATATCATTAAAGGAAGTAGACATTCCTCAAATGCCCGGTAAATATTGTCATCAACATATTCTTATTTAGATGTTAAGTACTCAATTTCTGAGTGACAGATCTTCAAGGGGAAAAAAAGGGGGGGGGGGGGAAGACATAATGTATTCTTATGAATAAAAATTCCTCACCAACATTTCTCAGCTTTATATACTTCCATGTTGCTAAATTGCCAAAAATCATGCTACTAATAACTAAGTTTGCAAGTTACATGTGCAGATCATATACATGATCACAGTTTGATTCATACATCAAACAGATTTTGTCCATCAATACCAAAGAGAATACTGGGAATGAAGAGAATCTTTCAATATTATCAAAACATTGTTCTAATTTTACCCTAAGTAATAAAAGCACAGATCTGCCTGAAAGGTTGACAGGTAATAAACAATAAAAACTTCAACCATCCATGACAAGTGGGCTAGAAAATATGAAAAATGGTTACATTTTGTGCTGCTTCTTCTGTGGCAAACTCAACATGTCCAAAGCCTTTAAACCTCCCTTCACGATCTGTAGCGAAACGGATATCAACAATTTCTCCACAATCTTTAAATAAATTTTCCCTGAACAATGTTGAAATCAGAAAAAAAAATATATATATACACACACACACACACACACACAATATCTGTGAAACACTTGCACAGGAAATAATACATACAAGTCAGCCCTTTCCACACTAAATGACAAGTTTCCAACAAATAGTGTCTTCGATGTGGCATTTTGTTCTTTTGGAGTAGCTGATGTTTTAGGCTGCAAAAGTTCATGGAATGACATCATATCACTGAGTGAACATTTTCATTAATGAACCACAAGTCATAATTATTGCATGCCCTCAACATATAACGAATAAGCTAACATCCATGTTACCAATTTTCGAACTTTGGTCCTTATGTGTTGCAAAACAATAGAGCCACCAAAACTGATCATCCAACATCCTAAAAAGATTTTCAATCTATAACTAAGTCTTGAAGAAATAAGGTTAGTTCAGTTTCTATTAAATTATTAGGAAGACAGAATACATGCATACCGAATGAACTAAATGACATCTACCATTTTCTGCTTTATGAATTATAAATAAGCTAATGATATTCCTTTATTATTCTGAGCATGTCTAATATTTCATCACAAAACAGAACATATTTATTTCTCTCTCCATTATCTCTCCATTAAAAAATCTTAATTCTTCTTTGGAGCAGAAAGTTTGGACAGTGCAATTATCTTAGATTTTGTACCCCATATATTCAAGCATCGGTTATGATTAGATCAAGGCAGTTCTTCAAAATAAATTATCACAGGTTACAGCAACAACCCTGCAAAATTCAGGATAAGAACAGAAATAAGATGAATGGGAGGGCGTGTGCACTCACTCGTCATACTGTGGCAGCCCCTCTCTCCTCGTATTTATAATACTCTGAAAATAGAGACTAACTACAACATCATCTCCTAAAGAATAAAGATAATGACAAAAGATAATTGTAAGACTCCTGAACAATAATAAACCCTAAGGGCTTGATTAGGATGATGGTTTGGGAGTGGTGTGGGCTAGTTTGAACATCTTAATTATTGATTGGATGTTTAAAAACAATTGAGGTAGGGTAGGTTAGGATGGTACACCACAATTTTCAAACCCCTCCAAAATGGGGGAATTGGATGGTTTGGAATTTTTATAATTTTTCATTTCCTTTTTTAACCCTCACCACTTGCCTTTTTTTTTTTTTAACCTAGCAATTCTTTCTTCTTACATGTCCTTGTCTGTGGCACAACTCCTCCCAAATCCAACTACTTCCCTAGTAAACACAGCTCCCAGGTTTCCTCCATCTCTCTCTCTCTCTCTTTCTTTCATAGACAAAAAGCAATAGAAAAGTAAGCCTTTGCATATTTGTATATGGGATATACAGATTTTACAATAGGCTATGGCATATTTATATGTAAACATGTGCTGATCAATGTCTGAGGTGCTCCCACACTATATTATAGATGTGCTGCCATGCTTTTCCTGCAATTCATCATGGTACATTGGGGTACGAAGCATTCTCTCCATGCCTCTGTAATTGTTTTAAACTAATTATTTTTTGACTCAAAATTTTCAATGTAAGCATTGGCAAGCAAAACCTAAAACTCAATAGCTTTAATGGTCATTAGCATCTTCACCACCCCACTGGTTTTCACTTTAGAAAAGGAGGGGGGGGGGAATCTATCTTTAACTGAACCAAAATTGTGAATGGCGCACAAAATTGAGTTGTCAATAAACCTGTTAACTGAATAAACTATTAATAAATTATGGGTAATACATTATTCTTACACAAACAAATTTATCACTTTCTTATATTTAGAAATTTTACAGCGTAACAGATTAATCATTTGAGTGGATTAGATTATTAGCGAGCCTTTTCATGCATTGTTTTGGGACATGGCCGAGAATAAAAGCGTTTTAAGTAGAACATTATATGATTTAGCACTTGCTTATTTTACTTTTACAGTATGATTTAGCATTTTCTTGAAATTGATTTAGTATTTTCTTGGTTATATAGATTGCATGAATATTATGTTCATGCCTTTTTTTTTAACCAGTGGACTCTCTTGCAAGATTTAGCAATTTCTTGTTTAGTAAGTGTGCTCCTCATTACAGTGATAATAATGAAGACTAATTATTATATATTATGCTCAACCCTGACTTAATCTTTAGACTCCATATTTGATTTTCTTAAAAGACATTTTAATTATTTTACATTTTAAGATATTCTTCCTCTTTATTTGTGTGTGTGTGTGTATACAACAACAACAACAACAAAACATTTTCCCACTAAGTGAGGTCGGCTACATTGATCAATCGACGCCATAAAATTCTATCGTAAATCATATTTTTAGACAAACCATTTAAGTCTAAGTCTTTCCTAATAGTTTATCCTATAGTTTTTCTCAGTCTCCCTCTACCTCTGACTATTAGACTACTCTCTATCTGATCTACTTTCTTATCTGAAGCTTCTATAGGTCTCCTTCACACATGTCCAAACCATCTAAATCATAATTCTACAATCTTTTCTACCATAGATGCGACCTCTACTTTCTCTCTAATACATTCATTTCTAATTCTATCTTGTCTAGTGTGTCCACTCATCCAACGCAACATTCTCATCTCTGTAACATTGAGCTTATTCTCTTATTGATTTTTTATTGCCCAACACTCAATTCCATATAACATTACAGGTCTAATAGCTGTGCATTAGAATTTATCTTTAAGTTTGAGTGGTACTATTCTATCATAAATAACGCTCGAAACACTCCTCCATTTCATTTACCCCACTTGAATCTTACATTTTACATTTTCCTCTATTTCCCCATCATGTTGTATGATGAACCTAAGATATTTAAACCGTATAACTTGTGGTATAATACGATCCCTAATTTTCACTTCTACACTAGAACTAGTGCATCTCTTATTAAACTTACATTTCATATACTCCGTTTTACTTCTACTTAACTGAAATCCGTGTGTTTCCAAAGCTAGTCTCCATATCTCTAATTTCTCATTCATTTCCTCCTTCAATTCTCCAACTAAGACTATGTCATCTGCAAAAAGCATGTATTATGGCACAGGCTGTTGAATATATTCAGTGAGTACATCTAAGACTAAAGTAAAAAGATAAGGACTTAAAGTTAAATCCTGATATAAACTAATAGTTATTGAAAAATTTTCTGTAAGTTCACATTTTGTTATAACATTAGTTGTAACCCTATCATACATATCCTAAATTACTTATAAGCCACACAAACTCGTTTTTTCTCCAGAGCCTTCCATAAAACCTCTTGACACCCTATCATATGCTTTCTCCAAATTGATAAACACCATATGTAAATTTTTCTGATTCTTTCGATATCTCTCCATCAATTTTCGCAACAAATATATTGCTGTCATGGTCGAACTTCCTGGTATAAAACCAAATTGATTCTCAGTATTTTGAGTCTCTTACCTTAATCTTCACTCAACTATCCTCTCCCATAATTTCATGTGTGGCTCAAGAGCTTAATGCCTCTATAATTTGCATAGTTTTGTATATTCCCCTTGTTCTTGTAAATAAGGACTAAAGTACTTCTCCTTCACTCATCCAACATTTTTTTAAACCTCATATTTCATTAAATAACTTTGTGAGCCAACTTATACCTTTCATACCTAAACATTTTCATATTTCAATCAGTATATTATCCCGTCAAACTACTCTACCATTCTCCATTCGTTTTAGTGCTTTTTTAAATTCTAACTCTTGAATCCTACGATAAAAAGTATGATTTTGATCCTCTACTTTAATGTCTAATTTATCCAAGTGCAATAAAATCTCGTATCCTTCATTAAATAGTCTATAAAAATAACCCTTCCACCGTTCCCTAACATCTTGTTCTATGACCAAGACTTTTCCTTCTTTATCCTTTATACATTTCACTTGATCCACATTTCTCGTCTTTCTCTCTCTACTTTTAACTAGTTTGTAGCTACTTCTCTCTCCAGCTTTAGTACCTAAGAATTGGTATAACCCATCAAATGCCTTAATTTTCACTTCGTTCACCACCTTCTTAGTATCTATCTTAGCTAATTTATATTTTTCCCAATTTTTATCACTCTTACACAAAGACCACGCTTAACACTCCTTTTTAACCTTAATTTTATCTTGCACGCTTGCATCCCACCACCAAGATTCTTTATCCCTAGATCCAAAATCTTTTGATTCACCAAGTATCTCCTTTGACACCTTCCCAATCTCTTTAGCCATCTTATCACACAAATCGTTAGCACTACCTTGTACTTCCCAGGATCCTTCCTCTAAAATCTTTCTCTACAAACTCTTTTATTTATTTCCCTTCAATTGCCACCACCTAATTCTTGACACTTTATCTTGGTACTATGAGATCGAACGCTAATATGTGTGTATGTGTATATATATAAAATATAGATAGATCCATGGCCAGCGAAGATATTAGGTGTACATTAGTTTTTTTGATACATCTATTCCACACGGCTATTATGCAACTTGTGTGCAGAATAGCTATATGGTATATGGTTAATAAACAGCCTAGAAGAAAACAAATACATCACACCATTAGGAAACACAGAGATTGTGTACAAGATGAAATAATGAAATATTTGTTGGGTAGTGAAAAGTGTCATGATATAATCTACATGGGTCCTAAAGCATACTTAGACTTGTGTTCCATTTTACAAAAGAAAGGTGATCTTGATTGACACAACGAGCAACAGTAAAAGAACAAGTTGCCAAGTGTCTTTACACTATGGGACACAATGTAAAGAATCGTGCAATATCCTTCTTCTTTCATCAGTCGTGTGAGACTATTAGTTGCCATTTCCATAGCGTATTAGGAGCTCTAATAGAATTAAAAGAAATATATATGAAACAGCCTAATGGTTCAAAATTTGCTTGAAAGATAAGCAACAACTATAGATTCTACTATGTAAGGTAAATATAATTATTAACATCATGTTTAGTAATAAAATTTTATTTATTTAAAATTTAACAAGATAATTGAATGTCAAGATTGTATTTGACCAATTGATAGAACTCATATGCATGTAAATGTCCCTATTCAAGATGCTCCCAAATATCATGGCAAGAAAGATTAGCCGACCTAAAACATGTGGGAGGATCCTCTGCTATGCTATCCTGTGTAGTGCTGTGCACTGTGCACAAAGAGAAAAACTCCCAATTTAATCTAATTCTATTTTATTAATTGTTCCATTCTTTCTTTTCTCTCTCTGTGCACACTACACAACATGTGGTGCTATGCAACATACACAACAGAGAATCCATGTTCCCAAAACACCTTACCTGCATGTTCATTTGATTTAAAATTTCACTATGTCTCGCCTAGGTGGGAAGGAATAACATCTAACACAAGAATTTTAAAAATTACATCATGCCAACATCCACAAAAATTCCAAAAGGTATGGTCAAAATATGTAATTTACCTAGTTAATTAGAATTTATTAATAAAACAATTCCTCTCCCCCCCGCCCTCTGGGAAAGTTTTATCTTGTCAATGCCAGATTTATGCTAAGAGGCAGACTTATTACACCTTATAGGGGAGCATGCTATCACTTAAAAGAAATACTCATCAAGAAATCCACCTCAAAATCCTCATGAACTATTTACTCACTGTTATTTGTCCTTGCAAAACGCAATTGAAAGAGCGTTTGGCATTTTAGAAAAAAGATTTCCTAACCTTCAAACAACAACTAAACCTAATTATGATATTGATACACGAAAGGAAATTGTTATAGCTTGTTGCATCTTGCATAACTACTTGATGGGTGTAGATCCTAATGAGAATCTTAGAGCAAAAGTGGATTGCAAATTTGCAAACAAAGCTAACATCAAAGAAAATTATGCTAGCAGGGATGACAATGAGGACACAGCTAGAGGAGAGTTAATTAAGGATGGCATTGCGGCTACAAATGTGGCATAATTACTACAATTGACATGATGTCATTTTATCTTCCAATTTGTTTTAAGTTTGTTGTGATACTTTTTTCATTAGTGTTGTTGAGTTTCGATGCTTTACCACAGCTACCTTGTTGTGCTGATATTTTTATTTATTACTTCACTACAATTATTCGCATAATTTAAATTTCCTAATGCTACTTTTATAAATCATTATTGTATGTCACTTAGACATGTCAAAGCAAAAGAAACCAACTGCAGCCCCATCTTAAAAATGTGTCTGGACACATGCCATGGATGACTTTTTGATTGAAGCTTACATCAATCAACCAAATTTGGGAAATAGACAAGGAGGCACTTTCACACCAACTGCAATTGCCAATATTGTAGAAGAGCTAAAGGAACACTTCCCTAATAAGAAAAACAAGTTTGACAAAGTAAGGATTAGAGATCATATGAAGAACACAAAAAACAAGTGGACACCTTGTTATAATTTCTTTAAATATGGTCTTAGTAGCATCGGATGGAATCCTGTTGGAATCCCATGATTCTTGAGAAAAATTATATCGAATCTTTGTTGTTAATGGAACGTGATTCACGGGCAAAATCATGGTAGTTTATTGTAAGTTAATGGGCTGAAGTCAAATGTTGTTATTTCCTTATTTGTTTCTTACTCTATAAGCCTTTAAATTTATTTATGTCCCTATTTGTTTCCTTTTCTAGTTGAGAGCGATTGGCTGAACTTTCTATGACCTGCATTCTCCTATAAATTGCAACCATTGTGCTTGAAATAAGACAAAAAATTTCAGTGTGAAACCCTCCATGGTATTAAAGCCCTTGAAGGCCTAGAACACACCCATGATAACCTTTGGCTCCATGAAAGTCCCCCAAGCCAATGTCACGAATGCTACATCAAAGTCATCCACCACCATCCAGTTAACACCTAACCAAACAATCTCAACAGCGTGTCTTCTCACTCCATGGCTGCTGAAAGTCCACCATTGATGATCATAGGTCATCGATTCAATCGAGATAATTATCTTCCATGGTCATAAAATGCCTTAATATTCATTTGAGCCCATGGAAAAGAGAGAGTATTGGAAGGAGAGGTCATCCAACCTACTACCACTAATCTCAAATACAAAGTGTGTTTGCAAAAAACAACATGATTATGTCATAATTAGTCAATTCCATGACAACTGAGATTAGTGAGACCTTTGTGCTATGCAAGATCGCAAACGAAATATGGGATGCTATGAAGGATTCCTATTCCTTTATTGAGAAACAGAACGGTGATATTTCATACCTAAGGGAGTCTACAAGATCCAAGGCAGGGTGATTATGAGAAAGAGAGTCACTCAATGTTACAACAACCAGGTCAAGTTGTGGCAGCAACTGGCCTGCATAAGGTCCATCAATGGCTATGTAGTTTTGATGCAAACCACTATCAAAAATTATAGAAAAGGGAGAGAATTTAGACCTTTTTATTGGGCCTCAATCCCATCTTTTAAGTAGTCAAGGGAGGATTATGGCCACCTGACCATTACCATCGCTTAGAGAAGTTTTTAATAAGGTTGAAAGGAAAGAGAACAGTTGACATCTGGTGGAACAAATGCTCAACCCATGACTGAACCTTATGCCTTGGTTATTAGAAGCAATACTGCTCCTAATTTCAAACAGAAGGGTGGAAAAACATGATGTGACTATTGCAACAAGGCTAGCACGCCAAGGAAATATGCTAGACAATTAATGCTCAACCAAGAAACGAGAAGTCAAGGCAAAAATAAAAGACTAGTGAATGAATGATGACCAACGAGGACACACCTTAATCTAAGACTAATCCCTTACCAAAGAACAATGAGATTTGTTACAAAAATTGCTTAAAAAAAAAGATCAAAAGGACCAAAACAATTACCACAAAATTGTTGGTTTTAGTTCTTTTGCTCAAGCTGAATGTGGGATTTGTGAAGATGATTGGCAATGTTGAGCTCCAAGCTATATCCAACTTAAAAGGGAGGGTTAGAATCCCATGATTCTTAGGAAGAATCATATAGGATATTTGTCGTTAATAGGATGTGACTCATGGGCAAAATCAGGGGAAGTCAAATGTTGTTATTTTCTTATTTGTTTCCCACTTTATAAGTCATTATTTTTATTTATGTCCCTGTTTGTTTCCTTTTCTGATTGAAAGTGATTGGCTAAACTTTCTTTGACCTACATTCTCCTATAAATTGCAACTATTGCATTTGAAATAATATAAGGAATTTCATAGTGAAACCCTTCATCCAACTACATATACATGGGAGGCAGAACCTATGGGTGTGCATAGGCTAAGTTTCACCCTAGCCCAAAACCTGACCCACTTGAAGCCAGGCAAAATTTTTTTAACCCACAACCCGACCCAACCCAACCAAAATATGGCCCGATTGTAACCAAGCCATGGCTAAGCAAACTCGACCAGTGAAACTTTTTTTTTTAATCTTTAAAACTTTGAAAACTCATATCTTTATATCCATTCAACCATTTTAGGCATATAACCACTCATTTTGATATGTTTTTTTGAGATCTATACAATGAAAATGGAAAAAAGTGAGTTCTGAGAAGAAAATGGGGAGAAAATATATATAAAGAGGCTAAAACTATAAACTGCAATAACTTAGAATTGGATGATCCGATTTCCCTTTTTCTTTTTTTGGGTATTTTTTCAGGACGAACCCAACCCAAACAACCGAAGATGGTTTGCTCGACTATTTTCCTAAAAAGCAGTTGTTTACTATCTCAAATCGAGGTTTTTTGCTTTTAAATTCAAAAAATATGCATTTTCCACCTCTTCTTTTTTTTCTGTCTAAATGTGATAATTATATTTAGGAAGAGTCTAACAAAAGCCTTGACCCTTCTGACTATTTATAATTTGTAAAATATGTTTAAAAATTTGTGGCTAAAATTATAAAATAGCCCTTAAAAAATTTTCAATTTAGTTCTTATTTTTTATTATTATTTATAATACTATTAAGCCAAATCAGGCTTAACTGGTTGAGATGACTAGGTCAAGCCAGTCACCCAACCTGACCCTTTTTTTTTTTCCTTCTTTAACGTGTCGATTGAACACCCCTAGCAAAACCTAAGGTTTGGAACCCTTTGATTGAGGTACTAGCTACTAACCCATGCTAATCTTATTTGGTAAACACATTTCATACATGAATTAATTCATAATTGTTATGTCTTTCTTAGACAAAGCCAAAAAGCTGCTGAGGGGAAGAACAGATCAATGCCATTTTATGATAAATTAGCCCAACTTTATGGACAAGATAAAGCAACTAGAGATAATGAAGAAATTGCAGCTAAAATAACACAAAGGAGAGCTAGACGTGTATCTGAAACTATAGAGGACATTGACAATTCAATATTAAACAACGAAGTCACTTTGGAGGGCTTTGATACCAATGGCGGACCACAAAATTCAGATCCCCCTATGTCACCATCCCATTCACCTTCTTAATTGGAAAGTTCATCCAAAAGCACCCAAAAAAAAAAAAGAAGCAGGAACTCTGATGTGCCCATGGAACTACTAGTTACCTTCATAGACAATATGGTTTCGGCATTTGAGAAGTGCACATCCAGCTTGGTTAAGTGTCACCAAGCAAGCCCTATGTCAGAAAGTGATATTTGGGCTCTTTGGGAGGGGTTCAATCAACAACATTGCTTATATGTTTTTTATTAACAACCCTGACACACAGAAAGCTATATTCAGATGTCCTAAGCCAACAAATGATTTTTTTTTTTGGTCTGCCCAATTTTTTCACCAAGACATTAGTTTGTGGGCATATGAACATGACTTTTTTTTTTTCAAACTTTGTGAAACATAGGATGGTTAATTTATGGTTTTTCTGGTGTTATTTTACCAAGGACAGTTTATCATTATTTATGACATTATTATGTATTGCACAAAATTTTGTGTTTGCTATATCCCTTATTTTACATAGCTTCTTTATTATCTTGGTCAACATTTTCTATATTTCTATGTTTATTGGTTAAAAACGACATTTAATTGTATCAAAAGTTTTATTCCATTGATAAGGCTATGTTTGAACTTTTGAATTAAGTGATGAAACATGAGTGATGAGATCTAGAAATTGAGATGGCAAGACGACTAAGCTCAAGCACTGAGCTTTGTCTAATGAGTTTGGTCTTATGAATAAAAATAACTCATGTAAACTTTCAAAAAGGTTAACATTAGAAAGGTAATACTCAAAACTTCATCCTTTAAAATCACTCCACCACATTAACGACATTGTAACATCCAATCAATAGATAGCGCCCCCCCCCCCCCCGGGGGCCAAAAATCGAATAATATACCTATAGAGGTAAGGAAGGGTTTAGAAGTGAAAAGTATAAAATTGGCTCACAAAGTTGTTTAACAAAATTATAAGGTCTAAGAGAATGTTGGACAAGTAAAAGAGAAGTACTTGAATCCCTACCCTATTTATAAAAACAAGGAGAACATATAAAACGATACAAATTATAGGAGAATTAAGCTCATAAGTCATACTATGAAGTTATAGTAGAGAGTAATTGAGCAAAGCTTACGACAAGAGACTCATGTTATAAATAATCAATTTGGTTTTATGCCAAGAAGGTCAACAATAGAAGCGATATACTTGCTGCAAAAAATTGATGGAGAAATATCAAAAGAATCAAAAAGACTTACACATAATCTCATTAATTTGGAGAAGGCATATAATAGGACTCCAAAAGAGGTTTTGTGGAAGGCTTTGAATAAAAAAAATAGTTTGTATTACTAATATTCAAGTAATTCAAGAGATGTATGATGGAGTTACAACTAATGTGAGAACAAAATGCAAGCTCACAGAAGATTTTTCAATAATTATTGATTCACAACAAGGGTCAATTTTGAGCCCCTATCTTTTTACTTTAGTCTGGGATGTGTTCACTAAACATATCCAAGAGTCGGTGTCACAATGCATGTTTTTTGCAACTAATATAATCGTGGTTCGAGTCAAAATAGGAAATAAATAAGAAGTTAAAGATGCGGAGACTAACTTGGAAGTACATAAATTTCGTTTAAATAGAGGTAAAATGTAGTATATAAAATGTAAGTTTAATAAAAGATTTAATAAAAGACGCACTAATTCTAGTGTAAAAGTGAAAATTGAATAACATATCATACCACAAGTCACGCAATCTAAATATCTTGAGTCCATCATATAACATAACAGGAAAATAGAAGAAGATGTAAACCATAGAATTCAAAGAAAACAGAGGTAATGGAGAAGTGTTTCAGGTGTTATTTAGGATAGAAAAGTTTCACGTAAACTTAAGGGTAAATTTTATTGAATAATAATAAAACTTACAATGTCTAAGTGTTGGGTAATAAAAAGAGAAACAAAAGAATAAACTCAATAATACAGATATGAGAATGTTGCATTGAATGAGTAGACACATCAGATAAGATAGAATTAAAAATGAATGCATTAGAGAGAAAATAGAGGTCACAATTATTGTGGAAAAGATTGTAAAATCGAGCCTTAGATAATTCAGATATGTATGGAGAAGACATATAAAAGCCCTAGTAAAAAAAAGTAAATCAAATGAAAAATAGTCCAATAGTTAAAGTTAGAGGGAGACCAAAACAAACTATAGACGAAACCATTAAAAAAGAATTAGATTTAAATAGTTTGTCTAAAAACATGATTTATGATAGAATTTTGTAGTACCGTTTGATCCATATAGCCAACTACACCTAATAAGAAAAGGCTTGTATCATTGTTGTTGTAAACTTCCAATCAAGGGAGTGGGTAGTCTAATCCACCCCTCTCTCTCCAGAACTCTCAATCAAGCCCTAAAACTCTAAATAATAACAAACTCCTAAGCCATTAGGATTTTCACTTTAACCAGTTTCTCAACACTCCCCCTCAAGCAGAAGATTATACAAGCTTCATCTTGTTACAAATAAAACTCAATTTATAAATGACACAGGTGTACATCAAGATACCTAAATTTTGAACCAAACCTAGAATACAAAAACATATCTAGATTAGGACACCTAGATATTGCACCCAATTTAAAAATGAATAGACATTAGGACACCTAGATAATACACCACAACTCACAAGATCATGAACTCACTCAACCATGACTCAAACTTTACCTCAACTAGTACTTCCTCTAACAACATCCTCAGTAGACAAACAACAACTGCCTAGATTCTTCAACCTGTTTTCATAAGTGACCTCTTGGACATTCTTTAGTTGCTCTCTTTGGCCACATCATCTAACCACAATGACACACCTCCCAAATGTCCTTGATATACTTCTCCTAGCCAATCCCCTTCATCTTCTCTCAACTAGTTTCCACTACTTGGGTTGCTAACTAGGGCAGCCAATAACACACAACTATAGCATTTCCACAATGTTAAATGCTCACAAATTTTATCCTGTAGTAGAACAAAGATTATAACACTATAGCTTACAATTCAACAACAACAAAGCCTAAACTTGTGACAACTTGCCATATATTTCAACTAGCAATTTCAAAATTTTGTAGTTAAACAATGACACAAAGCTTAATTAAACAATGATGGGCTTACCCAACGAACAATTTTAAATAATTGGTGCAACTAGGACTTGCTCTCCTTGAGCAACAAGCTCCAGGAGAATCCAAAAAATTTATATATATTTATATATATATATATATATTATATATATATATATTAAAAATTGCAGCAAACTCAATTAGATGACACCACAAATGAAAACACCAAAGCTGCACCAAACAATTTTATATCTTCTAAAAATGCTACAGCAAATTTCAAACTTCACAATCATTCACAATCCAAGACCAAGGGTTGGAGAATGAGTCCATGATGTCAAGTCAGCACATTCTGGGTGCGCCAGTGGGATGGATGGATGCCATGCAGTCACACGCACTGGTATGTGAAAGCACAACCTAAAGGGAAGATGCAGCACAAAGAAGCTTCTAACATCATCCATGCCAAGGATAGGCCAGACAGAGTTTTGTGGCTGATACAAGGGTCTATGGTCCAAATGGAGCTCACAAGAAAACTTTTCCAACTACTGACATAAATTTCAGACACCATAAAGGGACATCGGAAGTATGTCAATAAAAAGGGAGGTAGAGCTCACTTGGAGAAGGGGTTAGAGCCTCAGCCTTGAAAACTATAGGCTACTCAAGGTCTATTCATCTTTCAAAACAAGTGCTGATGCCCTGTTGAAATTTAGGATTGAAGTATAATATGCAGCATAACTAGGTTGAAGAGAAACTCCAAACACCCCAGCCCTCTACGCTTTCCATTATTTCTGATCATATAAAAATAGAGTTTAACAAGAAGATAAACTCCTAAAGATAAAGAAAGATGAATAATAAAGCAACATGAAATCATTCCACAAGAACTGAAATGCTTTTCTAGGCTCGTTCTTATCTAAAATAACAAATTGTAATGATCTTGCTTTGTTGCTAGAAATACTTGTTCCGTTTCTTCTTCACCCAAAAGAAAGATTTGAAATTTGGATTCTTTAGGTTCTTATAATTGCTCGTCTTTCTCTAAATTTTTTATTCTAAGTCCTAATACTAACTCTCTTCATCAAATTTTTTTCTGGAAATTCAAGGGCCCTTTGAAGGTAAAAGCTTTTGTTTGAACAATGGTACTCTATGAAGCACAGATACATGCTCTCTCCCAAGTATCAGTGTCGGATACATATCTGACACCGATACACCTAGAAACGTATTCCAAGCACATCAAAACTAAATTTCTTTTGAAAAAAAAAAGGACTAAATGCAAGAAGGATATAGAAAGAATACAACTTGGTATGGCAAAGATACAGGAAGCACACCAATTTTAGAATTTCCCTTCACCCATTAGATTACTCACGGGTGCCATTAGGACTTTGGGTTCTAAAAGTTACTTCTTTGTTGTGGGTTTTTCAATTTTCACCTTCGTTTGAATTGTTAAAGGAGTTTTAACATTCATCCACTTACACCTCTTGCTCTACGTTTTGAAAAGCTGAAATTTGAAGGTCAAAGGTGAGTACTTGAGCAATGACTTGTATAGCTATTGTATATTGAGATTCAGGGGGCTAAGTGGACCACTGCTTTTACATTATTAATATAGGTACCTTATTATATATTTGATATATATATATATATATAATATTATGGTAAATAGCTGGCATCCACTAGCAATTTTTTATGGTGTTATGCAGATTGAGAAAGAGACTTCTACATGTAATATTTTGCTTTTCTTAACAATACTGTAGCAAAATAAAATATTTGAAGCAATTTTTATCCATATCATATTGTACCCATATCACATCTTGTATCTGTGCTTAATGTGCAGTACTTAATAGAATTAATACAAATGATCTGCTTCAAATTCAGGGCCTTATCACCTGATGTTTGTGTGATGGGTTTTAGAAGTTAGATATGATTAAGCATCTATTTTTCACATTGTGAAGTGGCTTGGCATATTTAGAATAGGCTGTTTGGTTTCTTTGAAGAGAGTTGGGTATGTCCAGCTAATCTTGGGACTTTTCTAGCTATCAAATTCATGGGTATTAGGAGACAAATGGAGCATAAAGTTCTCTGACAGTGTGTAATCTTTGCTAGTTTGTGGTGTCTTTAGTTGGAACAGAATGCTAAAGTGTTCAATCAGCAATTCCTTCCGTCATATCTTCTTTGGAAGAGGATTCGTTTTATGTCCCCTTTGTGGATTCCTAAAAATGGCTCTTTTAGGGAGGCATCCCTTGTGGATCTTCAAAGTGATTGCCAAGCACTTCAAAGTTAGGGCCTGAAATTTTCTGTTTTCTATTGGCGTTTGCTTGTAGAGAATCCCTTGTCCTCTATCTTCGTACCTTTTTGTATTATTCTTTTTTCTCATCAATAAATTCTTTTTTCATCTAAAAAAGTAACTAAGAAGATAAATTATGCCATAGAAACATGCCACTAAGAGTGATACATGCCTGCAAACTTGAGTACTGGAAATAAAGCAACAACCAAATATGCTAGAGATAAAATCACCTCATCTTCTCCAAAGGATGCATGAAAACCCCTCCATGAGTTGTTCCTGTTCATACAATTATTGAAAAGTAAACAGAAAAGGGAAGACGTAGATGTAAGTGAGAGAATAAAAAATCATTTAGGGATGACAAAAAAAATTATTTCATAAGTACCTGCTATTAGGGTTATATGCACCCTTTTCACGGGCTATCTCAATTCTGACAAAACGTCTTAACAGCTCACTCCCATTCAATATAAGAGCCTACCATTACATAATAAAGATACTTCAACTCAATATGGTTAAGATACAAACAAATCAAAGAAGCATGTCATCTTTGTACACTGCAAGGGCTCAGCAAAAATAGCTACAGCCCAAGCTAGAAGGTATAGCAGCTCAGGCAAAACTCTAAACGAAAACCAACAGCATAAAGCAGGACAGAAATATCAACTTATACCCTTTATTATTTATAAGCATTAATGATTATGCAGAGATAGATAGTATGATATGATAGATACTTTTACAACTATCTTGAATCCTATGACAATAATTTCCATAGGCTAGACTCTACTAAAATGATCCAGCCAAGGAAAACATATGAACTTAGCCACTAGGAAAGACAACTAAAATTGCAATAGAATTTCAATTTATTTGATCAGTAACTAAAGAAAAGTGCAAAAGGAAAAAGAATAATAACATACCATAAGATATCAAAGAAAAAAAGGATTTACTATTTTTTTTTTTGGCAAACATAATGTCATATGAAAAATTCCCTTGTAGAAAAATTCAGTTGTTTAAGGTAAAAACCATTTACTTTGACTGCATAAATATAGACATTATTTAATATGTGTGTGTGTGTAATGATAAGAAACAGAAAGAGAAGAAAGTACAAATTGTTGAGGGTATAAAATCCTCAAATCAGAAATTACAGATAACACAAATCCAGAACAAAGTAACAAAAATCCTAAGAAGCTAATTAGCGTAGAAGAGCTGTCCAATCTCTTTTCCTATCAGAAATAGAGATTCCCTCGAAAAAACCATGGACCGAGCACCAAAGAGTAGCCATATAGATAATTATATCCCATAATATAAGAATGGCTCTCTTCCCTTGGCTTCGTTGTCTCTATCGATCTCACAAATCTCTCTGGTATAGGCAAGGGCTCATCTGTGAATGAATCCCTTGAAGCCTCCCTACTTTATACCAGATACCAGTTGATTCATCAATACAAATACCAAGATAGACGAGAGAAGGCTAGCCGTCCTTATCTTTCTTTTTTACGCTTTCTTCTCTTATGAGATTTAGAGGTTCTGGCAGCGGTGTGAAACTATAGGAGAATGAGGACTGAATGAAATGCCACAGCTTTAGTTCTGACTCCTTCCTCTCCTTCAGCAGTGAATTCGGGAAAATACCAATCAATTAGCCTTAAACACAGAATAACTTTCTGAGTTATACCATACAGTGAACCAGATGATTTTCAAACTTCTACTCAAGTAGACCGAACACCAAGCCAATCTTCAAACTTTCATTTGAAACCTCTCACCTCATCTACGTGCCCGGCCAAACGAGGACTGGAAGCTATGGTTAAAGCGCTTTCTATTCTATAAATGCAAAGAAATGGCCTTGATGATACAGGCATTCCTCTCCAACTAGACAAACCACAGAATCCCATAAATCCTTTAAAGCAAATTTGGAGAAACTGATCCAAGTTACTAGGACACACCCAACTCTCTCCAAGAATACCAAGTAGTTTATTCCAAAGGTAACTCACTGCTGGACAGTGAAGAAATAAATAGGGCAAAGTTTTTTCTACTAAGATCTGCACATTACACACGTGCTAGGGGAAAAAGCCATAGGGGGAACCAAACCCACAACCTGTCATTAGCGTTTATCTTATTGAGTATTGCTGTCCATACAAAGGATTTTTTGGAAATTGGCTTATCATGAACAAATTTCCCCCTTGTAGGAGAATGAGTAAGGAAAGAACTGAAAATAAGATTTGCAAGAGAAAACACCAGAAGAGTCAAGATCCAAATCATATCCTGACCAAAAGAGAAAGTAAGAAGATCAACGAAAGACAAGAGAGACTGAGGTTCAATACTTTCTCAATCATTCAAGTGTCAGAAAAAATGAAAATGGAAATTCCAAGAATGAATGGGAGAACCATGCATAGTAGGAAGCCGATAAAGACAAGGATAAGCTTCAGAAAAAGGAATATTTCCTACCCAAGTATCTTCCCAAAATCTTATTCAAGAGCCATCACCCAATTTTAAAGAAGAAAGTGACATATGAAACATATTATTGTAAAACAAATTCCAAGGGCTCGCATGAGTCACACTCACCACAACATTAGCATCCAACCCATTCAAAGTTAAGCTGTACTTAGGAGGATAAGATATCCACCAAGATCAATTAAAAAAAATTAAAGAAAAATACATAATGGGAACAATGAAAGTTTGTCCTAATATTATCAAAGAACTAGATGTTTCTCAAATCCTCAGTAAATATTGCCATCACTATATTCATATTTAAATGTCAAGAACTTAAATTATGAGTGACAGATCTTTGAGAAAACAAACACTAGATCAAGAAGACAAAATGTATTCTAATGAATAGAAATTCATCACCTACATGTCTCAGCTTTATATACTGCCATGTTGCAAATTTTCAAAAAATCATAATAGCAATAACTCTAAAAAAGTAGGCAAGTTACATGCAAGCCATATATATGATCACAGTTCAATTCATACATTAAACAGATTTGGTCATGACTACCCAAAAGAATATTAGAAATGATCAGAATCTTTCGATATTATCAAGGCATCAGTCAACTTTTACCCAAAGAAATGAAAGCACATCTGTCCAAAGAAGTGACAGGTAATAAGTAATAAAAACTTCAACCATCCTTGATATATTTTTTAACAGTTCTGAAGTGACTCTGGGGTAGACAATATGACAAATGCTTACATTTTGCGCTGCTTCTTCTGTGGCAAACTCAACATGTCCAAAGCCTTTAAACCTCCCATCACAATCTATACCGAAACGGACATTAACAATTTCTCCACAATCTTTAAATAAATTTTCCCTGAACAATGTTGAAGTCAGAAAAAGAAATACAGAAAATATCTGTGAAGCACTTGCACAGGAGATTATACATACAAATCAGCCCTTTTCACCCTATATGATAAGTTTCCAACAAATATTTTCTTTGATTTGGCATTTTGTTCATTTGGAGTAGTTGCCATTTTAGGCTGCAAAATTTCATGGAAAGACATATCATATCACTGATTGAACATTTTCATATATGAAGGGAAATAAGAAAAGATGTCAGTCAATTACAACTTCCTTTCCAGTTGCCTCCGTTGAGGCAGCATCAACCATTTCCTCATCTTTCACCTGATTTACACCAGCATCTATTATATACTCCAAGTAATCATGAGATTAAATAAAATTAACTTTTAGCAGCCACAGACATGGAGTGATACACATACATCTTTCTGAGGAGTCTTAGAAGGTTTCTCCTCAATCTCCTCCCTTTCTTCTGAAACCTGTAATTAACACAACTCATAATCATTGCATGCCCTCAACATATAATGAATAAATTAACATTTATGTTACCAATTTTCAAAGTTCCATCCTTATACATAGCAAAACACTAGAGCCACCAAAGCTGGCCATCCAATATCCTAAAAAGATTTTCAATCTATAATTAAGTCTTGAAGAAGTGAGGTTAGTTCAGTTTCTATTAAATCATTGGGAAGACTGACAACAGGAGTACACCATGAACTAAATGACATCTACCATTTTGTACTTTATAAATTACATATAAACAAATGAAATTCATTTATTTTTCTGAGCATGTCTAATATTTCAACCCTAAACAGCAGCTATTTATTTATTTTCCACTAAAAAATTTTAATTCTTCTTTGGACAAGAAAGCTTGGACAGTGCAATGACCTTAGGTTTTGTATCCACAAGCATCCAGGTACAACTAGAAGGAGGCAGCAGCACAAAATAGATTACTATAGGTTCCAGCCAATTACCCTGTAAAGTTCAGGATAACAATTGAAATATCACAAATGGAAGGGCTTGCACACACATTTGTCATTTGTCATATTGTGGCAGCCCCTCTCTTCTCTTATTTATAATACTATGAAGATAGAGATTAAGTAAAAAATAAACTCCTAAAAATAATGATAAAAAATAACTGAAGACTCCTAAACTATAATAAACTCCTACTCCATTAGGAGTTCCACTTATATAGGCTTCTCAACACTCCCCATCAAGCTTTAGCTTGTTACAAATAAAACTCAATTTAAAAAGAAAACAAGTCTAGAATGAGACAACTAGATACAGCACTCAATTTAAAAAATGAAAACACATCTACATTAGGACCCCCAGATATTGCACTCAATTTAAAAATTGTTGGAGAACATCATTCTTGAAGAAGACGTTAAAAGGACATGCTTTGCTACACATGTTATTTAGCAGCATTTTAATATTAGTTTTATTATTATTTAGTAGCTATTTTAATGTTAGTTTTTATCTATTCTAGAAGACAATATCTTCTTAGGTTTTTATTATTTTACCTTTCTAATAGAATAATTATATTTTAAAATTTTATCTATTTCTTAGGTTGTTAGGCCTTTATTCTGACCTTGTATTTCAGTCAAGATAAGTTAGTTTTAATTTAAAATTCATATTAGCTATTTCCTTGGAATTTTGGACGTTGAACTTAGCACTCCAACCCATATTTATACTTGAACCATTCGACTTTCAATGAGTAAGAATCAAGGAATCATTAAACTCTAAAATTCTTCAAAAATGAATAGACACTTGAGCACCAAGATGGGGAACCATGACTCACAAGGTCACAAACACAGACTCAACCACAACTTAAGAACTTTAAAGCAACTAGTACTTCCTCTAATGACATCCTCAGTAGACAAACAACTACTGCCTGGATTCTTTGACCTATTTTCATGAGTGGCCTCCTCAAAATTCTTTCAACCACTCTCCTTGACCACATTGTCTAATCACAACACAAACTCCCATATGTCTTTGAACTATTTCTCCTAAGTAGTCCCCTTGACCTTCTCTCAACTAGTTTCCACTATTAGGGTTTCTCACTAGGGCACTCAATAACACACAACATCAAGCCATGTTTGGTATGACCACCTCTAAGGAGAAGGAGAAGTAATCTTATTTGAAATGTCCATTATGCCCTTGTAATCATTACTCAACAGTACCTATCTCTTCTTATTACTTATTTTGAAGTAGGGCCACAAAATTATTTTCCATCCATTTCATCTACTTTTTCATTCCCTTTCCATTCCATTCCGCCATACCAAATGCAGCCCAAGTTTTTTCACTATGTTAATAGTGCTCATAAAATTTATGTTATGGTAGAACAATGATCACAACACTTTATCTTACAGTTGAACAGCAACCCAAAAAACTAAACTTACAACAATATGCCACATATCTCAATTAGAAATATGCAAAGTTGTAATCAACCAAAGACCAATCACCAAATAGCTTATTGAACAATGATGAGCTTAACCAACAAACAACTTTAAATGTAACTAGCTCTTAGTCACCCTAAGCAACCTGCTCTAAGAGAAACCAAAATAAGCATTAAAAAATTGCAGCAATCTAATTTTAGATTGCACACAACTAATGAAAACACCAAAGCTTCACTAGGCAATCTCGGATCTTCAAAAAACACTAAGGCAAATCTCAAACTCCACAATCATTCATGATCCAAGACCAAGAGGCTCAGAATGAGCCAATGAGCCCAAGATGTCATGTCAACGCATTCTAGGGTCCACCTATGTCATGGATGGTGTGCCACACATCCCCACACCTCCACATGTGGAAATGCAACCTAAACGCAAGATGGGGCATGTAAGGAAGCTTCTGACATCATCCATGCCAAGAATAGGCCAGCCATGAAGTTTTAAGGGTCATTGGTCTGAATGGAGCTTGGAGGAAAACATTTCCAATTACCAAAATATATTTCAAACACCAAAAAGGGATGTGAAGATAAATGAGAAAACAAAGATAGAGAAGTGCAAAATGTTCACTTATTCACTTGAGAAGAAGAATGGTACACATATATAGGAAATGTAGCCACTGACTAGCTACTTGATTCCTATCACACATGATTGAAAATTATAAAAAGAGGAACGAAAAAGGAAAGAAAACATTAGGGAGAGAAAATGGAAAGAAACAAAATTAAATGACATGCCATTTGTTTCTAATTCAAGATGAAATCACGACATTATTTATTGTGAATTAAGCCCAACGACTATTAATCTCCAACACTCCCCTTCAAGTTAAGGAGTACATGTTGCTTATTCCCAACTTGACTCTTGAGTCCTTCATATTTGACTCGGGTTAGGGCTTTTGTGAGAACATCATCAGCTTGTAACCTAGTTGAAGTGTGATTGAGTTCAAGAAGACCAACATCAATTTTCTCCTTAATGAAATGTGTCTCAATTTCAATGTGATTGATCTGGTCAGGTTGAAGAGGGTTCCTTGCAATACTAAGGGCAACCATGTTATCACATAGCACTTGCATAGGTTCTTCACACTCAACTCTTTAAGTCCCTTCAAAAGCCTTTTTAGCCACAATCCTTCACATGGTCCTTGAGCTAAAGCTCTATACTCGACTTCAGCACTACTCCTTGCGACCATAGACTACTTTTTACTTCTCCAAACAACTAACTTGCCCCAAACATATGTGCAATAATACGAGGTGGACCTCCAATCTAAAATAAAGCTTGCTCAATCTACATCACAAAATATTTCAATGTCACAATGCATACCCTTCTTGAAGTATATCCCTTTTCCAAAGGTCATCTTTTAGTACTTAAAATTCTGTGGGCAGTTTCAAGGCAAACTTTAGTAGATCTACCCACGTACTAGCTAATGACACTAACAAGGAAGCTAATGTCAAGTCTTAAGAGAGTTAGGTAGATGAGTTTGTCTACAAGTTTTTGGTATCTTTCAGTCTCAACTATAGTACTTTCTTGAAAAAACTTGCTCCTGTAGTTGGCCTCCAATGGGTTATGCAGGGGCTTACACCCTCTCACAAAATATGAGATGGAAAATTTCAGAATTCTTCATTCAGTTCCTTGACGGTACAGAACATGGAATTATATTGAAGAGTACAAGAGAAAAAATAGGAAACTAAATCACCCCTAAATTAGGGGGAAAAAAATTATCTAACTAAATCCCTCCATGTAAACGATTTCAAACTAAACTTCCTAACCTATTTGCAACTCATTTTCTTAATCTATTTACAACACATATACACCTCGACACTCCCACTCAAGATGACAAATAGATGTCTTCCATTCCTAACTTAAATACACGATCATAAAAACTCGAACTATTCAAACCCTTTGTTAGAACATCAACTAATTGGCATTCTGATGGAACATAGGACATACAAACTAACCTTTCCTCCAAGTTTTCTTCAATGAAATGTCCATCAATTTCAATATCCTTTGTCTTATTGTGTTGTACAAGATTATGAGCAATATTGATAGCTGACTTGTTGTCACAATAGAGCTTCATAGGACCTTCCCATTTGACTCCCAAATCACCTAGGATAATCTTCAACCAAAGTAATTCACACAATCCTTGAGCAATTGCCCTAAATTTCGATTCTTTAGATGACCATGCCACTACATTTTGTTTCTTGCTCCTTCACATTACCAAATTTTCTCCAAGAAAAGTACAATACCTTATAGTTGATCTTCTATCCATTAAGGAACCTCCATAATTAGCAACAGTGTAGGCTTCTAGAGCAAGAGTATTGTTCTTTTTTAACAAAATACCCTTACTCAAATTGCCTTTTGAGTAATGCAGCACCCTGTAAACTGCTTGAAGATGAGGTTCTCTTGGATCATGCATGAATTGACTAATCACACTCATTGAGTATGCTATGCAACCAAGTGTAGCAAGATATAGGAGGCTATTAACCAACCTTTAGTACATTCTTTTATCAACGACTAGTTCTTCTTTAGCTTCTCTCAACTCATGGTTTGGATCCATGAGGGCAGAGACTAACTTGCACCCAATCTTCCCTATTTCTATCAATAAATCAATCACATATTTCTATTAAGATATGAAGATCCCTTGTGTGGAATATACCACCTCAATGCCAAGGAAGTACCTCAATTTCCCCAATTTCTCCATCTCAAACTCTTTTACTAGTCTCTGCTTCAATTCATGCTTCTCTTTCTTATCATTTCCAATCACTATGATGTCATCTACATAAACTAGAAGAGCAATCACTCCCCCTGTAGCTAACTACTTAATGAAGAAAGTATGGTCACCTTGGCTTTGTTTACACCCAAAAATCCTTCATGACCTTTGCAAATCATCCACACCATGCACTAAAAGATTGTTTAACCCATAAAGTGCCACTCTCCGCTTGCACACCTTGTTACCTATGTCCTCTTCAAATCCTAAACATCACAACCAATTGTGAAACTTTCCAGGAGAATACTCGTGTGTTTTATTCATCAAAGTGGTACCGATACATATAGGAGCTAGGGTCTTCAAAATACAAATCTAATCCCTAATTAAGTGGCGAAAAATAAGAGATTACAATAGAAACAGAATAAAAGAAAATAAATGATAGCAATAAATCTAAACAGAATACTAAAAAGAGTAATAAACCCTAAGGTTAAGAATCGGGCCCATTCCAACAAATTGAAGTGGGTAGCTAATGATAACAAAATTCTCACAATATTCATTTTTGCAACAAAAACAAAAGTCTTCTAATAATCAACCCAATAAGTCTAGGTGTACCCTTTGGCCACCAATCGTACTTCATACCTCTCAAAGGATCAATTAGTCTTTTATTTCAGTGTGAATATCCACTTACAATCAACAATGTTTTTCCTTTTTGTTTTATCAACAATCTCCCATGTTTTATTCTTTTCTAATGCACTTGTCTCCTCTCTCATAACATCCTTCCATTCCCTTTTTGACAATGCCTAAAAAACAATGTTAGGAATAGCAATAGTGTTTAAACTCACAATAAACCTTTTGTGAGTTGGTGACAAGTGTTTAAGAGAGACATAGTGAAATAATGGTTAGAGTGATCATTTGGTGCATTCTCTAGTATCTTTTCTAATAGCAATGGGAAGATTCGAGTTGTTTGTTGGATCAGTAGATGTTTCAACAAATTGTGTGTGTAAAGGTGGGTCAAATCTTACTATGATTTCATTCCTAGAGTCTAAATTGGATTCTTGAACCTGTGTTAGTTCTAGAACAACCTTTCTCCTTAAATACACCTGAGAGCCCTTAGGAAAATATGAGTGACACTAGCTAGGGTAGAATTGGGTTCAATGGTAGAATTGGGCAACTCAAATGTGATTGGTTCAATGTACTCAGGTTCAACAACACAAGTTCGAACACGAGGAAGGTCAAATGTTTTAAATGGTTCAAAGGACTCCCAATTACTATCTTCCATCGTTGAAATCTCCCCTAGAAAATAGGACTTGGAGAAAAAAGAGTATTTTTAGCAAAGGTGACACCTACAAAGATGAAAAAAATTTTGGATGAAGGGTTGTAACACTTGTATCGTTTTCAAGTGGACGAGTAACCAAGGAATACACATTTGATGGCTCGTGGGTCTAGTTTGCCTCTGTGCTAGTTGTGAATATGAACAAAGGCAATGCACCCAAATACTCTAGGTGAGAGGCTATTAAAGGTTCTGAAATGAGGGTTGAAACTATGAAGGATTTCTATAGGGCTCTTGTTGTCTAACACTTGTAAGGGAAGTCTATTTATCATGTATGCAACAATAGGAACAACCTCTCCCCCATAGGACCTAGGAATATTCCCTTGAAAGAGTAAAGCTTAAGTGGTGTTAAGTAAATGCCCATTTTTCCTTTCGGCTCACCATTTTGCTAAGATGCGTTAACACATGATAAATCATAGATAATGCCTTATGATTGAAAGTGGGTGACAAAATCTAGTTGAAGTAGTCTCTATCATTGTCTGTCCTAAACCTTTTTATTATAACCCCAAATTGGTTTTGGACCATTGAATGGAAATTAGGCATAACAATGCTAACATCAAATTTTTGTTTAAGGAAAAAGAGCTATGTAACCCGAGTGCAATCATCAATTAATGATACAAACCAATAAGCCCCAAAAACATTCAGTATAGTAGAAGGACCCATATGTCACTATGAATCAAATGGAAAGGATAAAAGCTTCATTTATTGCTAATAGGAAAAGATACACGAGCATGTTTTGCCAATTCACAAATATCACAATGAAACTCAAAGATATCAAATCCTTGGAACAAATGAGGAAACATGACTTTTAAGACCCTAAAAGATGGATGACCTAAGCATAGGTGATACCGCCAAATGGTATCTCTGTTCAAGAGAAAAGACAAAGATAAATTGTTTGTACTTTTTTGAGATGACTCAAGGTGGTAAATGTCGTTACTTTCCTTAGCAAGTCCAATCCTCTTTTTCGAGTCCTAATCCCTAAAAACATAATAAGAAGGGGAAAAAATAAGCATAACATATAAGATCATGGGTAACTTTTTCAATAGAAACAACGTTGGCCAACAATTTTGGCACACAGAGGACATTTTTAAGGATAAGGGTAGTTGTTATATGTATATCTCTGAGCCCTGCAAGTAGCTAAAAAGTCATTGGCCATTATAAGTTTTTTGTTACTCAAGCATGGGGTATAGGTGTGAACAAGTTGAGATGTGGGGATCATATGATCTTTGGCACAGAAGTTTATTATACAAAAATTGGTATAAATTTTGTTCAACGCATTCATGCAAAGAAAAGATGAAGGTTTACTTGAAAGAGCTAAAGAACAAGCTCCAGAAGGCTTCTCAAGGGACCCCAACAAATTTCTTAGCTTCTCAATTTCTTCACTCTTGAACCCCCCTATTGCATAATTTTCCACAATTTAGGGTTGCCCTGTTATGTGTGCTAAAGGCCTCTACTACCCCTCATGGTTTCCCCGCTCTCAGCTTGGAGACTTATCATTCAGCTTCCAACACTTTTCCCTTATGTGCCTTGGTTTCTTGTAATAGATGCACTAGAGATTGTCCTTGTTCTCTCTCCACTAGTTTTCTCTACTCGGGTGTTTAAGCAAATCACCCTTTCCTTTCCCCAGATGATTTGTTTTTGCTATTAAGGCTGACCCATTCACAGTTTATGGCTCAGGCATAACACTCCTTCGGCTTTCTTCTGCTCGAATCAATGAAATAGTCTTTGCTAAAGTGATGTGTCCTTCTTGCCAAGGATTGGGATCCTGTCTTGATCAAACTTAGGATTCAATCTAGCCAAAAAAATCATAGACACAATCTTTTTGAATGAAGTTCTTCAAGATGATAACATCCTCAAGGCATTTCATTTCAAAAACTTGATAATGATCAAATTCTTGCCACAGATTTTGCAACAAGTTGGCATACTCTGTGACAAATTTGTCTCCTTACTTAGTGGCTGCTGCTTTATACTTGATCTCGTACACTTGGGCAACATCACAGGCCTTCGAATATGTGCATTCAAAGAGGTCCCAAATCTCCCTTGCTATAGCCAAAAACATGCAAGTGTTGCTAATCATGGGATCCCAAAGCCAAGACATTATCATGGAATCTTCCTCATCCCATGCTTCAAATGTCAAGTCATCCTCTGTTGGTCCTGTTCCAAGAAGGTGGGTCAATCTTCCTTTGCCCTTAAGGTATGTGTAGACAAATTGAGACCATTTGAAGTAGTTATTACCATTGAACCTATAGGAGGCCCGAATATTCTGCAACTCCAATTTTTTGGATAGAATTGGATTCTTCGAATGGTTTAGAATTGCTAGTGATGGTGGTTTCAGAACTTGACATAGTGATGGAAGGAAATTCGCAACAATTAAGGCTGCCTGAACATGAATAAGAGAAGAAAAATAGGGAGGAATGAAAGCAACAAAGGCTACTTAAAGAAGAAACCCCAGAAAAAACCTTAGGGCTCTAATACCATATCATGAAATATAAGATGGAAAAATTCTAAGTTCTTTATTCAGTTCCTTGACAATATGGAACATGAAAGCATATAGAAGATTACTAGAGAAAAAATAGGAAACTAAATCACCCTTATATCAGGAAAACCAAATCCCTCCATTTAAGGGATTTGAAACTAAACCTCCTAATCTATTTACAACTCATTTTCCAAATGTATTTATAGCACATTTACACCTCAACACACCCTTGCATCCATGTTTCACTGAGCAGGTCCAGAGTGTACTTCTTTGGGATATGGTAATATTATTAGATGATCTTGCCACCTCCACACCAAGAAAATACTTTACACAATTCCAAGGCCTTTTATTTCAATCTCCTTGGCTAGGGCACCCTTTATAGTCTTGATTTCTTCAATATGATCCCCAATTATCATAATGTCATCAACATAAACAATCAAAATAATTCTCACATCAGCAAATTTAGTAAAGATAGTATGATCCACTTGCCCTTGGGTGTAACCTCGATTTTTGAAAGCCACGTTAAATTTCCAAACCATGCACAAAAAGATTGCTTGAGGCTATAAAGTGATTTATTAAGTTTACAAAGCTTTTCCTTTCTTATGGTCATCAAAACTAGAAGGGATAGACATGTAAACCTCTTTTCCTAAATCTCCATTCAAGAATGCATTCTTGACATCCAATTAGTAAAGAGGCCACTCCAAATTAACAGCAAAGGATGAGAACTTTTATAGAATTCAACTTTGCAACCAAAGCAAAAGTTTCCTAGTAGTCAATCCCATAGGCCTAAGTGAAGCCATTTGCCACAAACCTTGCCTTGTACCTACTTATGCTTCCATCAGAGTTGTATTTAATGTTGAATAGCCATTTACATCCCACAACTTTTTTCCCTTTTGGAAGTTCTACAAGATCCCATGTTCTGTTCTTTTGAAAGGCACTCATTTGTTCAACAATAGCCTTTTTCCATTCTCTATATTTCAAAGCTTCATAAATATTGTTAGGAATTTTTTCATTTGACAAATTAGCAACAAGAGCTTAATAGGAGAGAAATAGTCTATCATAGGTAACAAAATTGCCACTAAGATGTTTGATGCAAGTGCGGACACACGTTCCAATTCTCTGCACTTCAGGAGCGAGATGCACGCTGTGCTTTTCGACAAAACGCACTATTTTGATTCAGTTTCCAATGAAAAAAAAATATCATCTTGGCCGTCCATTTAATTTGATCCTATCCATCCAATTAATGGCACAATATCTGCAGGTTTGACCTTCATTATGCGATCCCATCTGCCCGAAATGCATCTTCTTCTCCAGCCAGTGTCCATGCCTGCATTCAAAGCGATGCATTCCTCCTCAAGTCTGATTTGCTTCAGGCTATGAAGTTCGAAGGTTGCTTTCCGTCACAAACCTGATCGTGCATTACTCCCTTGTTTCAATTGTATCATTGTGGTGCATTATTCCAGGGAGCACTGTGAAGCTCGAAGGTTTGCTTTCCGTCACAAACCTCAAGTATGCGATTTGTGCATTATTCTTCCTTGCTTGTTTCGATTCTACGTGTGGATTAATAAGTTGCAAGATGGTATGAATGACATTTCCCCCTACCCTTATATGGATAAGATACAAGAAGATTAAGCCAAGGATTGACGGGGTTCCTTTCAAAATTGATAACATTGAAGGATCTGCATACAATTATCCTATGGTTCTTATTCAAATTCCAATTTACTCTCTTCCATTCTATTTCTTCTTATTACTTATCTGATAACTTCTACTGTTGTTCATATTTATGCTAGTAGCAAATTTCAAATTTGCTGTCTTTAGTTTGTAATGTATATACAGAGGGATAGGCGTGGCTATTGGATTACCTTATTTGCAATGCTTTAAAAATTTGAAGAATGCATGCTATAATATAGGAAAAAGAGGATGGTAATATATGTTTTTACAGGTAGCTGCATTGTTTCTCAGGCAAGCAGTCATATATTGCCATCTAGAGTGGCATATTATAATCTAAAGTTCATAACTTCCTTAAATATTATTTAAATCTTTAAAATTAGAAGCATAAATTCTTTCCTGAAGTGCTGAATAGAAAACTAGAATGAAAACATATTGATGTCCACATTGGAGAAATGACTGTGAGAGAAACACTAGCCTTCTCAGCAAGATGTCAAGGAGTTGGGCAGAATTATGGTTAGTAATTGAATCACTTGAACTGAATCCCAAAGTTCTAAAGGGCTCTAATTAAGGGTTTTAATCGCGGTTTTGAATTTCATCACTTTTGCAGAGATGTTGGCAGAACTGCTAAGAAGAGAAAAGGAAGCAAATATTAAACCAAATCCTAATATTGACGCCTACATGAAGGTGAGATTTAAGATTGCAAAAAGAGGTCTTGATACAAAATTTCTACCCTCTTATCATCTGTTTTTGTATTACAGAAAGCCCAAAAGCAAGCATGGAAATGGCAGTTGATTTGCCCATTCCTAAAGGGACAAGAAAAGAGAAACAAATATCTTAATACGATCATATTCAACAGTACAGAAGCTAGCTAGCTTTTTACTCCCAAAGAACTATATATATATATATATATATATATAAAAGGAGCCATCCCTACCGAAGATTGTCTTCTTCTGCCGAAGCCATTGATGATGCAGAAAAATGTCTTCTCTCTTAGTGAATGTTTCAAGAACTTGATGAAGGGTTAGGTTTTGTATATATGAAATAAAACCAGAAAGGATAACAAGAAAGGCAACAATCATAAAATGCAAGGAAAGAAACAAAGAAGCAAAAGGAATTGGTGGTTGCTGGTTTGTTAACAAAATGCTTTGACCAGTTTCTTGGTTTTGTGTTGCTTACTTTGCTTCTGACATCTGTGTAAATGTTGGTAAAAAAATCCAAGCTTTTCCCGCTTGAATGAAACAGGGAAGCAGGTGATGAAGATGACGAAAAATGAGAAAAATAAGCTCTGCAATGGCGGAAAGACGGGAAGCTGGAGACCTTTTTTTTTTTTAATAATTTGAGTCAAAACGCACCGTTTAACTAAATCAAAACGGTGCGTTTTGTCAAAAAGCACGGCGTGCATCTCGCTCCCATAGTGCAGAGAATTGGAACGCATGCAGACACCTTTCCTTAAGGTAATAAGAAGATCCAAACACTCCTTCTCACGAGAACTCATAACAAGACTAGAACTAGATGGATTGATCTGCTCAAGAGGACGATTGAGCTATACCTCTTGGGGCTTATTTCTTTTAAAATAGACAAGGTCCTTTGGAAGCATATTAGTAGCTCTAGACATATTATGTCCAGCAATAGAAGTAGGTTCAATTCATTAAAGATTTGAGGCTCATTATCACAAGTTATCTTGTTAGGACAGGTTTGATTGGTCTGGGGTGTGCTAGGGTCAATATTGTGAACAAGAGCATAAACAAGTTAAAGATATTAGGAAGGACTTCTTCCATACAAAAGCCCCAATCCTTTTGGTGTTCACTACAACTCTCCCTCTAAATGAAGGTTTTAGGAAAGTAAGGTTGGTCTTCCAAAAAGGTTATATCTATAGAGACAGTATCTTTGTAAGATAGGGGAATAGTACCTATAACCCTTTTGGGAGGTTGCATACCCATCGTAGACACACTTGTTGGCTTTAGGATCAAGTTTGATACTGTTGTGGATGTGAACATAGATGGTATAGCCAAAAACTTTCATCGATAAGGTAGAGAGCAAGGAAGTGTGAGGGCAGTGATTAAGAGGAAAGGCACATGGGGTTTTAAAGTTCAATGCCTTTGAGGAAATTCAATTTGAGGTAATTCGAAGTCAAAATCACATCACCCCAAAATCTTTTAGGCATATTCATAGTGAACATAAGAGAAGGGGCAACCTCAAATATATGCTCATTTTCTTGCTTAGCTATCTCATTTTGTTGGGGTGTATAGACACTGAGAGTTAGTAGTGGATGCCACAGGTGTTCAAGTAAGAGATGAGTCCAGGATTAAAGTATTATTTCCCATTGTCACTATGAAGAACCTTTATAGAAGTTTGAAATTGATTTAAAATCAATTGTTGAAAATTTTTAAATATGTATTAAATCCATCTAATTCTAGTGTAGTCATCCACAAAGATCACAAACCACCTAACCCCTGTGAGACTACTAACTTTAGATGGCCCCCAAACATCACTATGGATAAGTAGGAAAGAATGGAAAGTCTTATGAGTATGTGATGTATAAGTAAGTCTAGTATTCTTGGCTAAATGGCAAGAATCACAATAAGGAATAGTAAAACTTTTATTAAATAAAAAAGGATACATCTTTTTCATATAAACGAAATTAAAGTGGCCAAACCTATTGTACCATAATAAAATCTTAGAGCTATTAACAAAAAGAGCTATTTTATTATATGCAGTGGTACCTAAGAGAGAGAGTCCATCCACCTCCTTAGCACTGTCAATCATCTTCTTGGATCCTAAGTCTTAAAACACACAGCCATCACAAGTAAAATTAACTATACAATTATTATCTTTGAGGATTTTGCTTATGGACAGCAAGTTACAGGCAATTGGAGGAACTAAAAGGACTTTCCTAAGGACTAAATTTTCAAAAATATGAACAGCACCAAAGCCAGTGACATTGAGTAGGGGCCCATCTGCTATTTTGACCCTAATAGGCTTAGTACATGAACTGTAGTGATCAAATAACAGTGGATTGCTGATCATATGGTCCAAAGCACCAGAATCCACAACCAAAGTGTGGGCAAATAAATTTTGAGTGGTTAAAGCTAAGGAAAAGTTACCTGAAAAGGCAACATTATTAGTAATATTGGTACCCTTATGCTCAATAGTGGATATGTTTTGAGACACACAAATTTTCTAAAGCATTCCAGGTTGCTCTCCGATGAAAAGAGAGATTTCAGGGGCTGTAGCAATGTTAGCGCCAGCAATGTAAGCATTAATGTCCCCTTTTGATTTATTCTTCCAATTGGCTAGCTTCCCATATATTTTCCAACAAGTATCCGTAGTGTGACTACTTTTGTAGCAATGATCACAACATTTTCTACCTTGTTTGGTTTGTTTAATGTCAACATCATGGGCAGCAACACTTTTTTCCTATTCTCAGGGCAAAAGCTTCACTTGGGTTAGATGCAGGCCCAGAACTTTGCACCACCTTTTTCCTATGCTCTTCACACCTAACTCCCCCGAAAAAAGGGGAAAAATAAAACTTCTTTGAAAGAGTGGTGGAAAGTACGAGCCAAAACTCTCCCTTCTACCTCCTCAAATTAATGATAAGGCCCATCAAAAATTGATAAACTCTTTTTTTTCCAACAACCTTTTTGTAAGTGGCAGTATCTAAAGTACATTGCCAATTGATGGTTTCTATTACGAATCTTTATTAATTGTTGTAATTATTATTAAAATCCTTATAATTATTAGTTGACCCTAGAAATCAATTGATTTAGCTTTCTTCTCAATCCCTAGTGGCTAGGGATTTGTCTCCTATTTATTTTCTTTCCTATAATAGCTTCCTCTTTGTGATATAAATAACTACGGACTTCAATTTTTTTCCAACAACAAAAATTTCATACTTCTTGTCATGGTATCAAAGCACTAGAATTTCTAGGCATGTTTTAATCTTGGCTTTCATAGCCAATTTTTTAAATTGTTGCCTTCATTGCTACTGTAATTTCTAGTTTTGTATTTTAAATCTTCACTTGACTTAAACACCACCTTCAACCAATCCAAACCTCACTAATCGACATCTTTGCGTTGACCGAACCACCAACAGCTACCACACGTGTGACCACATGCTGCCACAATGTCCCTGCAACGAGTCCCATGTGCCAAATTGCAAGGGTGCATGAAACTCCTCTTCAGCTACCGTCAACCCAGATCACATCACCAAACATTTTAGAAACTTGTCCTAGGGTTCTCTAGTTCTATTTTGGCTCCGAAAGTGGTGTTCCTTTATTTACAATCAAGTTGATTGATTCTCTTCACTATTTTTTCCCCTTTTTTGTCTCTATTATGTTGCTACCCTAATCATGTCTAAGTCTATAGTAACTAACAAGATCTCTAACGTATCCCTGAGTAGTCGCACTACTCCTATGAGTGATTTGCATGCATTCAACCCGCACATAGATTAAACAGGAAGAATTACTTGAAATGGTCTCAAAAGGTTTGCACATTCCTTAAAGTACAAGACAAGCTGAGTCATTTGCCAAGTTCCAATCCTAAACCAGGAGATCCTAAATTTGATGCCTAAGATAAAGAAGATTCTTTGGTAATGTCCTGATTCTAGAACTCTATGTTACCAAGGATTGGTAAAACATGCATGTTCCTTCACTCTGTAAAGAAAATATGGGATGTTATTCAACAAACTTATTCTAAGGTTCGCAATGCAACACAAATTATGAGATTAAGACAAAATCTCCACTACTAAACAAGGTGACTGATCTGTCACTGAATACTCTAAATTGTTTAAAGGGTTTGGGCAAGAGATAAATCATTACCAATGCATTCAAATGAAATGTAGTGAAGATGTAGCTATTCTTAAGCGGTTTGTTGGAAAAGAGAGGATTATGAATTTCTTACAAGATTGACCATTGAATTTGATGTTGTACAAGTCTATATACTCAGTAGGGAGGAGTTACCATCCTTGAATGAAACAATTGTCATTATGCTAGAAGAAGAGGGAAGAAGGGGTGTAATAATTGACACCTCACCAATGGAGAGTTCTGCTTTAGTGTTCAATCATTTTGTGCAGCATTTTGATGAAGTGAAAGAACAAACTGAACAATCAAAACAGTCCAACAAAGACATCTTGTGATATACCTACTATAAGAAGCCTAGATACATTAAGGAGAATTGTTAGAAGCACTATGGTAAGCCTTAACCTATGAAGAAGGGACTTGGTTAGGCCCATAGGGCAACTATAAATTCCAACATTGAGAAAAACTCCATTGTTGCTAATTTCAACAAAAAGGATATTGAGAAGTTACGAAATTTATTAAGGATATTAAAGAAAACTCCTACAGGTACTTGTTCTTTGGTATTCTCAAAACTTGTTAAGGCTATTGGTACTTGTTTATATTTTTTCAAGAAAATATAAACAATAGTCCTAAAGATAACTATAAGACTCCTAAACAATAATAAATTCTACGACTTAAGGTAATGATAGACCCAAAACTCTACATAATAATAAACTTCAAAACATTAGGAGTTCCACTTAGATAAGTTTCTCAACAAAACCAAAACTTACATTGCATTCATCAAAGCCTTCACTTGATTCATCATATGAGTTGTCCCTGTTCTCAATTTTCTCCTTTTGAGAAACTACAAAAGTAGGCAGCTTCTTGGATGATGGTGTTACATGTGTTTTCTGGCCCTGAAAAGACAGCAAGAGCAAGGATGTTACAACAAGTCAAGCAAAAGGACTAGACCATTTAGACAAAAACCCAACATAAGACTTACATCATCCTCGTCTAAGCCACTATCCAAGGAAGAGTCATCACTTGCCTCAACCATCTTAGTAGGTATATTATTAACTGCAGCAGAAGCAGCAAGCATCTTTCTCGATGATGCGGTTACCTGGGATTTAAAATACTAATTCATAAATCCCTAAATCACAGTCATAAGATCCAACTGTTAAATAGAAGTCAATAACCCTGCATTACATTGTCCTCATCAGTTCTGCTGTCATAATCTGAGCCTGAGGCTTTACTTGACTCAACTTTCTTAGCAGGTTCTTTCTTACCAGAAGCAGGTAATTTCTTAGGCAATGTGGTTACCTCTGTTTGTAAATCCTAAAAACCATCAGCCAGATATTATTAGAACAAAGCATTTGAAATAATCAAATAATGAGCAACACAGAGGATCTCATCATTTACATCTTTGTCTAAGGAACTACTCTCAGTATCTGAGCTTGCTTCAGCTTTCTTCTTTGTGGCACCAGGTCCACTCTTACCTGCAGCAGGGGCTACCTTCGACTTTGGAGCATAATAACAATGCCCAGAAAGTATCAGAAGTTTGAAAGGAGGCATTCCAGATAATCCAATCAACATTACAAACATCCATTACTATTTTGAAAGTGGTCACTATTTAGTATTTACAATGTCATAAGTAACTTCCTCACTCACATCATTCAAACCAGAATCATCATCTGAGTTTCCAAACGAGCTGGAACTGCCAGCTTGCTTGCCTTTCTGTGCCCTGGTACATAGAGTCCCATTTTTAGCAGGTAGTTTCTTTGAAGCAACAGCAGCTTTTGCAGCAGGTTTCTGAGCCCAAAAGGAAAAATAAAAAACACGGAGAGGCAATAAATAATAATAGTAGTAGAGGGAATGCTGGTATGAAGTTTAAATTTTTATTTCACTTAAAAATTTAAATCGTCATGTCCAGATACCTCATCTTCCTTGGAATCTGAAAAGCAATCATCTGAATCTGAACTACTTTCCTTCTTCCTCTGCACCTTTTCTTCCTTCTTTTGATTTTCAGCAACCCCATCTCTCTTCTGCTTCTTTGCACTCACTTGCTTCTCAAATTCATCTTCAGCCTCTCTCTTGCCTATACCAAAATCAAAGTACGGAGAAAACCACAAAAAAGTTTCCACTAAATAAGAAATTACAATAAGCTTAACTTACATTATTTGAAACCAAAATACCTTTAAAACAATCAAATCATTGAGACTTCAAGCGCAAAATTATAATTCTATTTGTCTCAGAGTCTCACACCAAAAGTTGGATTTATCAAATACTCTATAGCATTAATAGTGAGGCCCTACCATAATCATATAAACTGAAGGAAAAAACAATTTTGAGCCCCCAGTTGAAAAGAAGATAAAAATGTGTCCACATAACCAATTGAAAAAACCAAAAAAACAAAAACAAAAATTTTGCCGGAAAAGCCCACAAACGAAAATAAATTTCGTAGAAGTAAATGTCGAAATATAAAATATGATCAAAAGAATATCGAAGCACAAGAGCAGAGTAGACGAATTCTCGATACCATTTATGGCAGACTTCGATGGTGAGACTACAGCGGAAGCAGCGCCAGCCTATAAGACATTGAAAGCAATTAGCAGACAAGTTTCTCATCGTATCTCACATATTGGCATTTCTGCAAATAAATCGTCCAATGAGTAAAAAAAAAAATACAAAAAAATTGAAGCAGTTCACCAAATTTCATACATTGGGAGCTGATTTCTTGCTAGACTCGCCCATGTTAGAGACGGAACAGCAAAAACCAGAGGAATGCTAAAAGACAGGGGTTTAAGGGTTTTTGGCCTCTGGAAATTGTGACCTCTGCCCCCCAGACCTGCTTATGCTGGGCAACGGGCATCTTTAATGATTATCGCTCTTTGAAATTTTCTTGAATTCTTAATCATCTAACAACAGGGATACTCAACCGTACAAGACATTGAAAATGGGAGTTATAAGACAGCACAAATTACAAAAAAAATTACTTGAATATTATAACAAATAGAAGATATATATATCTTCACAAAAAGACTTAAATCTAAAAGGAATTGATAATAAATACATAATATTATTTAATATATAAAATATTAAATATAAAAATAAAAATGAATGAAATAAATAAAAAATAAATTTTATATCCTACTTTAAAAAATTATAAAAAATATTGATTAATAATGATAATATAATAAATATTATTAATTATAGGAAAAGAAGTCGCTACCAAAACAGCTGACACAGTACACAGTAATGTAATGATAAATTCTTTTAATAAATTTTATATTTTTGTGAATGTACTCAGATTTAAAGGGAATGGTATATTTTAATATTTGGTATGTGAATAAAATAAATATTCTAAAAAATATAACATTTTCATCCATTTTTTGTATTTTTATCCTCATCAAAGTATATGAAAATATTTTATTTACAAAAATATTTTTGTTCATTTAAAATACTAAATTATTCACCTTTCTTATTTTGAAGGACCAAAATTCATCATTAGAAAAAAAAAAAAGACTAAAATTCGAATTAAGGGGCAACAAAGATATGTGAGAAGTGTGCAAGAGAAGGAAGAGATAAACAAATGAAAGTGTAGACTACAGAAAATGTTCTGTAAATTCATAAAGTAGGCGTTGGTTGAACAAAGAAGCAGAATAAGAGTTGGTTGTGAGTTGAAAGTCAGTATGTACTTGTTTGCAACAAACTTGGCTCAAGTCTATAAATACCAGGATTGTATTGTAGAGTTGACCATTTTGAGATGATTTGAGATTTTACTTGGAGTATATCTTCCTTTGCTCAAGAAAGAGAAGATTGCTCTGCATTAGCCCAGTTGTTAACATATAATAAGTTGTAAAAAATATTCGATTGAACCTTCACCTTTCTTTTTTGGTACGCAAAAAATAATAAACTAAAATGCAATATCAAAGCATCTTAACTTCTACTTGTTCTGACTACTTTCTGAAATGTAAAACAATGCCCCCCAAAAAAAAAATTGTCAAACCATGCTCAAATATTCTTCTTATATCCTATCCTATCACTCTCAAGAAGGAGCGATTCTTGATCCTCTCCAAGTAATGACGTGGGTTTTTATCGGAAGGTTTTTGGCGAGAGGAGGAGTTTTTCACATGTGGTAGGCGAGCTTAATTCTTGCAAAATAGAGTACGGTTAACACCATGAGGAGCCAATGGTTCCATCATGGACTTGAACATTCAAGTTTGTCCCACGATTAGGTTAGGCCTAAAGGAAAAGATTAATATCAGAAGATGAGGGTGGAAGGCCTTACCATAGCAGTCAGTCAGAATTTTGTGGTAAGTCCATCAAGAGTAGTCTAATTCTTTTAATTTATTGAGCCAGCCTAACCCAAAAATAGAGATAGTCAAAAAATATATATTCATCATTATAATCTTTCTTCTTGGCCCCTGGGATAACTCATTGTAATTTTGATGAAAATTCAATTTTAGTGGGGAACTTTGCTTCCAAGCATGTGAATGCTCCTTGCTCAAATAGTTTACTATTTGAACAACACTACACGCACAATGTTTTGCTTGCTCAAAAACAATTTTATTCCTAGCCAACGAGAGTGAACAAATGTTAAAAGTAAATTTCATGGTATCTTGTTGTAAACTCTCAATAGTTTTCTTCAATGTATAATCCAAGTATCCAATTTACTAAACCTTATTTGATGACCATTCCTAATAACATTTATCAATACTAATGAGACACATTGCATACCAACTGAATTTAATGTTAAAAAAACTCTTATAAACAACTATTAGATAACATAACTGATTATATGAGTTCAAAACACCATAATAATATAAAGCAAAAGTATGCATGTATTTGCTATAATAGAATTGATATCGTCGATGCTCATATAAACACCTTGAACCATGTCTTCTCTCTAACTTTCTCACATAAGGTAACTATTCAATAAAACAAGCTATAAATTATGTTTTTTCAATATTTATAGGAAGTGGAGAAGGAATTTAGTCATTTTATTGCTATAACCTTAAAAGCCCACAAATCATAAGCTCAATAGGGAAAAGACTTACACTGTACAATCTGACCACTTCAACTAATACAGATGCATAACCCATAAAATTGATCATTAATACAATTGGACTTATTATCATCGTCCAAAATGGATCATCTGAATAGCAACTCATTTTTATTAAAACACTAAAATATAATTAATAGAAACCCATAAAATTCTTACATTTTCCAACTTTGGCAATAGTAATTATCATTTTTGAATTTTTTCAAAATTTTTATAAAATGACTCTCAGGTTGAATTAACAAACAAATAATATATGGCCACAATTTAAAAAAAAAAAACTTATGATTCATAAACAACATCTTTAACCAATATCAAATAATGTTGAATTATGCTAGTTATTGTATTCTTTCTTTTATACAAGACCTATCCATGATTATTAATATTATCCATATTATTGACGTGAGTCATAATATGGTAGTATAATAAGAAGTATAGCATCAGTGTGTGACCTACAAATATGTTGTTTTCATTATCAATCAACCAATTTATTTTCAATTTATTTGAGCTAAGAGAAATTCATGGTTATCTTAAATATTCAACATGGTGTTCATATTCAAGACAACTCAAAGTCCCATAAGACTTGGCACCAATCTCAAAGTCTATAAAATTTTTCTTTAATAACATGTCTTAAAGTAAATAAACTAAGAGAAATTCCCTAAAATTGAGAATTAAATTACATTATCTCATACTTCCAATATAGTATCCACTATGAGACAACAAATATGTCCGAAACTGAGACAATATTTTAGATATTACATGAGATTTTATCTCAAACAAAATTCAAACACTTAAATCATAATTCATATATTCACTTTAAATGCATAATAAATATCGATCTAAAATCAGTCATATATGCCATTAACAACCATCAATGTAGTACATAAAAAATTTAATAATATATCCAAAACATCAATAACAAAACGGTTCAAAATGATTAAACTATAACAAAAATAACACTACTTACATAGACCAAGTACATTAAAGAACTTAATATGTCCATTTTTTCCACAAGTCCTTTAAATGATATAGGCCACAAACCTTGGTTAACAGGTCAACTAACATGCATTCAGCATCAATATCTTCCAGTAATATATCTCCATTTTTCCTAAAAAATCTTTAATAATTAGGTATTTCAACTCTAGATATTTTGATACATGAAATGTTTTATTATTCTCTATAAAAAAAATACTACAACTTTATTATTATAATAAATTGTGATATGTCTAAAGATAAAATCAACAACTTGAAAGACACATTTTAATTATTTTAAATAAAAACATACTAGCTTTATTATTGGTGAATAAATAAAATTCCTACTACATAAGCAACGTTGGATTTTATGCAAACTTGAGTATATATCAAGCTTTTCATTATATTATTATAAGGTATGTTTCTCATTTGAATCATTTTAAGTTCATTTTTAGGACATTTGTTTAATCTCACCTTGTAATCCAATGTCACTACTAGCAAATCATATATCATCAACGTGTAAGACAAGAAAAATGAACTTGTTTCCATTGATCTTAAGATGTATGCATTGATCAACTTTGTTTTCTACAAAATCCAAAGAAGTCACACATTACCAAATGTTAGATATCGCTAACGGAAAAACTTATTTTAAGCCATAAATAAACTTCCTCAACATGCAAACTAAATGATCTATTACTTTCTTGAAAATATTGATATTTATTTATGTAATGATAAATTAAAATAAGTTATCAAGCCAATGATTTTTCTTAAAGAATCATATTATCCTATGACATTAATGACACTTAGTATTAATAAACATTAGTATTATCATATTATAGACTACGCAAGCTCGCTACTAAAAAAAATCTTTAAACAATATAAGTAAAAAGTTTTTATGAAAATCAATTCCTCCTTTTAAGTAAAATGCTTGGCCATTAACCTAGCTTTGAAACATTCAATTTTATCCTTTAAGTCTTTTTTAGTTTTATGAATCCATTTACATCCAATAGCCTTACAACATACAAGAAATTTAACAAGTTTCCACACATCATTGTTTATCATAGAAAACATCTCTTCACTCATAACTTTCACTCATTTATTTGATTAGGAGGAAGTCATAGCATTTTGGTATGTAGTGGGATCAACAACATATCCTATATCATAATCATTTTCACCAAAGTAAATGTAAAAGTTATCATAGATTATAAGTGTTTATGGTTCCATTAATCTCCTTATTGGTATTTTCTCGATTAGTTGAGTATTTTCAATTGGAGTTTGGGGATTACCATCTTGTATTTACAGCTTTATCATATCAATAAGATCATGTGTAATATTCTTATATGGTGTGGTTAAAAAAATAGATGTAATTTTACTTACTTATTTGTTAAAACAAATATACTGAGTATAATGAATATCAACAACATCCATTTTTTTTAATTTAGATGTTTGAGATTCAACAATTTTATTACCTCTCCTTGGACCATAGAATTTATATCCCTTAGTATGTTTTAAATACCTAATGAATAAAAAATGACTAGTTATGGGGTTAGTTTTTTTCTCTATTAATTATGTATTTTTACTTTTATGGGACAATCCCAAGTTCTCAAATTATTTAAACTAGGCTTTTTTTTTTTGTCTAAAGTTGAAAAGGTATTTTAGGAATAGCTTTGCTATAAACTTTATTTAGGATATATGGGGCAATGTTAATTGCTTCAGTCCATAAATATTCTAATGACTTAATTTCTATTTTATATATCTTAAATGATGTGGTTATGCCTTATGGCCATCACATTTTGTTCAAAACTACTAGATATAATATATTGCCCAATAATGCCATATCCTTGTAAGTATTTGGCAGACAAACCCATATGCTATACAATTGTGTCATGTTTGCCATAATATTTACCACTCCAGTTAGATTTTACAATTTTAATAACTTTTTGCAATTGTTTCTCAACTTCAAATTTAAAATCTTTGAATTTTTAAATGCATTATATTTTTCTTTTATTAGATAAAAATAACTATATTAGGACAATTCATTAATAAATGTGATAAAATATTTATTGTCACATATTATAGAAGGATAAAGTCTATTAATATTACTATGGATTATTTTTTAAAGTTACAAGACACATGTAGTCCATTTCTTTTAGTCTTAGTTAATTTACCTCTATTGCAATCAACACAAGTTTCTATGTCTCTAAAATCTAAGCTATGGAGGATATCATTTTTAATTAATCTAGTTATTCTTTTCTTAAATAGCCTAATTGTCTATGCTACAAACGAATGAATTATCTTTAATTCTAAAACACTTTGCTATAATATTTTCAATATTAAAAATGCATAAGGATTATCATAAATCAAAGATAATCTATATGAACTATTGTTAAAAAAAAACATAATGTATTTGTGTGAACTATGCATCAAATTCACTTTTCCATCACCAAAATTGAAATTAAAACTAAGCCTATTTAAGGAAAAATAGAAATTAAATTCTTCCTAAATAAAAGTTGACAAAAAAATTTTATAAAATAATATCAAAATCAATCTCTAAAAATATTTTGACTTCTCTCGTGTATTTAGTTGCAACTTCTATGTTATTTCCAACTCTCAATTTTTTACTCCCTCTAACTTGGTTTCCTCTTGTTTATGAATCCCTTCATTTTCATTTTTCAACTAAGAGTTGAATGTAGTGCAATATTTTCCTTTGTAGCCAGCTTGCTTACATTATAAGCATGTGATGATCCCTTCTATATTTTCGAACATCAATCTTTGGACATCTTACGTTATGGTTTTTACAGGTACTTTTACCATGTCTTTTAGTGCCATGATTCTCAATAGAAACATTATTTTTATTATATTTATGATGACTTTAACCCTTACTAGTGTAGGGATTTAGCTAAAGGGTCAAGAGAGCAATCTCACTTTTTTTTTTCTTAAGTTTGTCTCCTTTTGCAATACATTTGATAATGAAATCATTCACATCCTAAGTTTCATTTAAAGTAATATAGGTAGTTTTGATTTGGCTAAATTCACAAAGATATTATCTAAGATTATTTTGTAATCTTTAAACCTGTCTTGTTAGTGGACCATTTGCAAAATATATTTCCTAACATTTTTAACATTATCATATTTTATAGTTGTTAATTCTTTTAGCAGACATAATCAAAACTTTAATTGTAGCATTACTATTATTAGTAGCAAATGAAAATGTACAATTAAACAAAGATTACATATTAGTATTTATTTTGAGCCAAAATTTTCGCATTGAATTAACTTTAATAATATTTTAAAATTTAAAAATATACCCCTTTTAAGTAGATAGACTATTCAATCCAAACTATCCATATGAAACAATGTTTTATATAACTCCAAATAAAATATACAATGACCCTATTTTGGCAAGCAATTCTGTACAATAATTATATATCCCATAATTAAAACATATAGAGTCAACTCTAATAATATTTCAAAATTTGAAAGCATATCCTCTTTTGGCAGATAAATTATTAAATTCAAAATATCCTTATAACATAATATTTTATGTAACTCCAATTAAAGTTCAAAATGATCCAATTTAGATAAGTGGTTGTATAAAATAACTATATATCTCATAGTTAAAACTCATAGAGTCAATTCTAAAAATATTTCAAAATTTAAAAGCATATCATTTTGAGATAAATAAGCAGTTAAATCTAAAGTACTCTTATAAAATAATGCTATATGTAATCCTAATTAAAGTACACAATAGCCATCTTTAAATAGATGATTGTATATAATAGTAGTATATCCTCTAGTTAAAACATGTAAAACTCCCTTTGGACAAGCAATTATGTGCAATAACTAGTAAACAAATCTTTACATGATGAAATGCCTTACAAATTAACATAAATATATTACTTCAATGATAAATACTTATGCTATTTTATAAAACAATTTATACATACAAGTTAATGCTCAAAATAAAAAAATAATAAATATTACCAATAGGTATACATATTAATAATTAAATTAAAAAATATGCATCAAAAGATATATGAATCCTTATTATTATGCATTCTTTATCAACACAAATTTTATTAATAAATAAGGAAATGAAAATATTTAAATACATTAACTTGAGAGCATAACAAGTAGAAAAAATTAATAGAAGAAGTACACAATGTCAACTAATTCATGATATGTCATGATATTTTCTTGTATTTTTGTTTCAAAAAATTTGATTTATAAATATATTAAATAATTAATGGATTTCATAAATTCAAAAAATGTAAATTCCTAAAAAAAATATTTTTGTATTTTTCTATATTTAAAAAAGTTCATGAGTAACACAATATGGATATTTTCTTCCTAGTTGCAATGGTGCCATAATGCATCTAAAAGATCCCTCATAAATTTTACTATGGAAACTTCAATTACTTATGGATAGCATAATTCTAAACTACAAGAATGATAATAGAATGTAACACCATTAGGGTACACATGTGACCACCTTAGTCTCATTTCTTTTGGTATTTATTTATTTATTTATTCTATATTAGATTATTAATGTGAATAATACAAGGTCTATTTGAAAGTTAAACACCAACTAGACATAATCACTTAAATTTCTAACTTTTTTTTTTAATGTGACAAACTAGTAGTTAATTTACATGTCACCCACATGACACATAGATCATTTCTAGCGTATAAAACTTGTGGTTGACTTTTTCAAAAGTCTTCTACTTTTAATATTTATACATACATATGTATACATTTATTTTTATTATGAGATACATGTGATGCTTAGTTCTGAGAGTTGTCTTTAGCCTTTGTCCCAATCAAAGTTCCTAATATTTGAAAACACTTGCACGAATTTTATTCCTATGGCATCCATCCAAACTAATTCAACTTCAATTATAATTTGGACAAAAATCAACCTACTAGTTAGCATCTAAATGTATCATAAAAATGGTGAGAATTTGGAATTTTCAACAAATAGTAACAATAATAAAAATATCATATGATGCTTTCTGCTATATAAAATTACAAATTTTATATTTTCATGGTTATATTAAATAATGGTAAAAAAGTAAAACACATAAATTTTAAAAATACTTACTCCTTTTACTGTTATTTTTAACTTGTTTGAGGTTTCATCATATATGACACATGATTGCTTTATGCCGAATGCTCTCTTTAAGTAGGGCGTTCCTTAAAATGCATCCATAATTGGAGAAATATACAATCAGATGTCACCTCCTTTATTAAAGATCATACCTTGTTTCACTATGATCACACTCCTTACCAAGAATTATTTCTTGTTTTATTGAGATTCCTTATTATTGAGAGTCATTTCTCTTGAGATCATCCTTTATTAATAATCATTTTTCTTTATCTTTCCTTCCATGAGATTATCTCCCTCACCAATTATCATTTCTCTAAATCTTATTATCATCAATTCTTAAAGATTTGAAAAGCAATCCAATTATTGATTGAAATACAATACTTTAAATAATAATAGAATTATGATTAACTTGGTATATTACTCATATAATGCAAATTCTTAAAATAATATTAATCCTAGAATGATACCTTCTTATGAAGTCAAACATAGTATGTTATATTTAGAATTATTTAAAAATTATTTTAAATGTCTTAGTTTAAAGCCCAAGGTTCATAGACCACATTTTATGTCCATTGTCCATATATAGGTGAAAATTTTTTAAAGTCCTTCAAAATACTTTTTCCTAGCATAGGAAATTTCCAAACATAAGATAGTTATGAATCATTTTTATTCTAATAGAAGCACATATGCAATTTATATTTTATGCTTCCAGGCTCGCATAGTATTTGATAAAATAGGTTTATTTCAAAGTCTTAATTTCATGGTTCCATGACAAATTACCATATAGGATTAAAAATGGAATAATATATTAGGCAACACAATCATATGATTAAGGTATTTGAATACGAATGTAATTATTTTAGCTAGTTTGTATTCTAAGTTAATTTACTTGAATATTCACTATAACCATAAATTGATAAGAACAATATTTTTTAAAAAATGTTAAAAGAACTTGCTAATAGCAAAATTCTAAAAGAAAAAAAGATTGTTACTTCTACTTCAATTTGGAATTCCTATACTTGCTTCTTTTCACCTTCTTCCTCCTTCTTGATTCATCCCCCCTCTCTCTCTCTCTCTCTCTCTCTCTCTCTCTCTCTCTCACTCACTTTATGAAGCTTGGAGAAGATTTACTTGGTGCAGAGTGGTGTGGGAACTTGGTTATTTATAGTGAGAGCTTAGCTTCCAAAATGGGCCAAGTGTGAAGGAAATAATTATCTTACATTAATAAAGGGGCTGAGGCGTATTAGCATCTGTTATTTGCCTCTTTCCTTCCCAAAAAAACAACTCCCTTTGTGATGCAAGATGGTGAGATCGTGCTAGCTAGGTGGAAGCATGTCCTCCTTTCTTCTTTCCTTCTTCCACGCTAAGCATTCTTTATTCCTTGATACTCGTACTAGTTAAATTGTAACTAAGTTAAGATGAATCTAATTTTTGTTTTATTCTAGTTAAATCAAATTAGCTTTTCCTATAATCTTTTCCTAATTTTCGACTTTATGTAACATGGTATCAAAATTTCATTCAAGCCAATTGAATAAATTTTAATAGTGAATATTTAATTATGAATTTTGCCTAGCATAATGTATTAAATAAATTTTAATAATTATTTAGTGTATTATTTTCAATAAACTTAAACTCAAACTATGTAATATATTTATAATAATTATATAAAGCGCAAAATGTCATAAAATTAATTAAGTATACTTACCCAATATCAATTTGAATTAAGCATACATATATCACCTAATTATTTTAAATAATGATAATTATATAAAACACATAATTTAACATATAATGTTTCCTAATTAAATAGATATATTTTATTTATCCCTAATGCAAACCAAACACATATCACACAATTCATATAACATATAATACAACATGTATCGAAATTAAATTTGAACATGCATGTCACATAAATAATCATAATTTATTTGAAATAATAATTATATAGTATGCCATAAGAAGAATATGTTACAGCACAAGGTCATATCAAAATTAACTTAACAAGAAAACATGATTAATTGTACAAATAATAAAATTGCTATTATAACATACGAAAAATATATACATTTTTGCATGGCTTGGGTTGTGTTGGACATAAGGGAAATGTCTTTTAGGCTATTTTGATTATGTTACTTGGATTTATGTAACTCCTAATCATATATTGTAAGTAACATATATTAAGACTTAGAAATGTTAAAAAAGATGGCTAATTAATGAGTAAGATGTTGATTTCTTAGGTAGTTTGATTGCAATTGAATTTAGTTTACTCTAATAATTAGTTTTTGCAAGTGAATATTGTTAATAATTAACTTAAGTGAATAATTAATATGATATTAGAGTTAGGTGTAACATTTTTTGTCGGGTAAGAATTGAATCAACACTGGAACATAAAACACCTTTAGCATAATGAGAGAGGCATATTCACATCACTCACTCTTCCTTTCATAAATAAAACATTTATAAGGGAAAAGTTATCTCAACTACCACATCCAGGTTAGAGATACTTGATCATTCAAGGAACTTGAACATAAAAATTTTCAAAATTTTAAGGCAAAATTTGGATCTTGTTTTGATTAATTCCTACTGATGAGTTGATTTTAGTGCCTAAAGTAATTTATGTTATTCGATCAATTTTGGCTTAACTTAAAGAAATAAAAAAAATGTTTAATCCCTAAGTTTGAAAGTGAAAATATTTAGCTTTAATTACTCTTTTTAGAGTTTAGATGATTTAAGTCTATATATATTCCTTGTAATACATGCTACAAAAGCCCTAACATATTGCATTTAATTGGGTATGATAGAAAAAAGATTAAAACTTATGAAAATTTAAACAATTCAAGTCATGAACTAGATATGAGATAAATTAATTCATCATATGAATTCAAAATACTATAATAATATTAAGTAGAAGTGTATCTTTATTTGCCATAATGAAATTGATATAGTAATTGTTCATGCAACTACTTTGATCCAAGTCTTTCTCTCTAATTTCCTCACAAAAGGCAACTATATGATAGAGCAAGTGAGAGATTATCCTTTCCTGATCTTAATAGAAAGTAAGAAGAAAAATTAATCATTCTATTACTGTAACACTAAAAGCCATCTATCATTAAGTCTAATGAGATAAAAACTACCACTTAACTGTATCAACTAATAAAAGTGCATAATTCATAAAATTGATTACTAATATAATTGAACATATTATCATCTTTAATGTAGATAATATAAATAACAATCTTTTTATATTAAAATACAAAAATAAAAATCCATAAAAATCTTACTTGTAAAAATGTTCCAAGATAACTTTTTACTAGTCTATTTGCCCCAAGACCTTAGCTTGAATCCCTTAAAAGTTTGAGTTAACTTTATAAAAATATATTTTAACTGGATATATTTAACTTTCTAATAAAATTTTGTTAAATTTAGATATAATGTTTATACTTTTTACTAAATTTTTTTTTGAAGAATATAGTAAATATATAGTTTTTATAATTTAGTATTACATAAGCAACTTGACATAAATATATATATTTTAAATTTATATGGACATGTCATTATATAAAGTGTTATGTAAATTTGGAATTGAGTTCGATTTTTTTAAGGAACCGAAACTAAAATCCAAAATGCTCCAAATAAAATAATTTGGACAAAATCCAGAGAGAGCCTAAACGCTAATACCTGACTGTCGTTAGAAAGAAAAAAAAAAAAACTCATTTCGTAATGGGAATTGACTAGTGTGAAAGACTCAACGTGCAATGCACGTGCAGTTGAACTGGGTCTTCTCTCCATTTCGACACTTCCAAAGCTTCCCAACTACTATTGCGCTAGCCTGCCGCTACTTCACTCAAAAGGCTCTGCGTCGTTCTCATCGATCCCATAACCCTCTCTCTTTCTCCGACAAAATCCCTCCACTCTTTGGATCTTCCTCTTCACAACAAATTCCTGAGAAGAACGAGGATACCCAACTTAGATAATCCATTGCTTTCTATTGCATTTCTTCCCTCAAGTCTCAACTCCTCATTTTTCTTTTCACATTGGCGCTTTTTGTAGCCAAAAGGTAATACCCAACCTTCTCCAGTAGTATTTATGTCTTCTGGTTGTTGAATTTCTTGATTCCAATCTAGACGTGGGTTTTAGTGAGAAATGAGCATTTTGTAAGTATGCATAAGACTGTTGCTGGCTTTGTCTTGATCAATAGAATGTGAGCTATCTTTCTGTTCTTTCATGGATTTTCGGTGGATTATCTGCAGTGTGTATTATGTACCGAACCAAGGTTTTAATATGAGTCCGTTACCGGATAGTGAAAACTGGCCGTGTCGGAAATGATTTGACAAAAAGGTTGCTGAATCAGAATCTGGGTTTGAATAATCACACTTACGGGTTCTTTTTTTGTGTTTCTTGTTAACTCTTAGGGTTGTGTAAAAATTTGAGATTGCTGGCAATCTGGCATTCTGGGAGTGATTTAGTAAAGGGCTATATTGTTCAGTAGGCAGGTTTTACAGAGTAATTTTGATAACTTGAACGATATGAGTGCAATTGATTGCTGACATGTCTAGTGAACCGATCATTGCTTATTTACCTATTGTCTTGAATTCTTGGGTGCTTGCTCAAATTTTAAATATTTGCTGGAAGCTACTGAATTCCTGTGATTTATGACGATTGACTCTTCTGTCTAGCTAATTTGTTAGACTAGTTTAATTATTTTCCTCACAAAAGAAAAAGGAAATTCTAACGAAGGTTTTGTATAATTCACAGAAGTAACAATGGACTTATGGTGCAGTACTTTTTTTTTTTGGGTACGTTTCTCCTTTATAACTTCCAGAATTTAGGAAAAATCTATCTCCATAGCGATAAATTTAGAATTTTTTGTGTGATAATTTCAGTTAATAGCTGCTTATACAGTAAACTAATTCAATTGAATAACCCTTGAGCATCCTCAATTGTCCAACGTTCTCTCAAGCTGTTTTTAACTGTTATTTCCTGTTTATGTTTTCTCTATAGATTGTCTAAGTATTCAACTCGGACAGGTCCTAATTAACTGGTATTGATGCTGGATTTTTTTTTTTGTAGCTTTAGGTTTTCTGCTGCCATACTACATTCTTTGAAGATGGCAACAAGAGCATTTTCTGGCTTGCAAATTGCAATGTCCACACCCTGCTTTTGTTCATCACAAAGATTTGCAGATGCAGGCACCGTGGTTCTTGGTGGCAAGTCCAAGGTGGGATCATGGAATAAACTTGCAAGTGCATGTCATATTGCATCATTGCAACATTTCCAGCGGAGCTTTACGTCACCTTCCATAAGATTTGACAAAATATATACAAAAGCAATGGCTGAGTCTAGTGAAAACAAGCCAGTGTCAGGATTGCCAATTGATTTGAAAGGTTATTCTTTTTTCGCTGAAAAACTCCTTCTGTTATGTATATTTTGTTTTTACATAGATGTCTCCACAAAGTCTAAGTTTATATTGTGACAACATAACCTTCTCTTTCCTCTATTAACTATTGCACGTATTCCTAATCATGTTGAAAATTGGTGTGCAAGTCACAAAGAACAAAACGGGTAACCTCTCATCTACGTAAGAAGTTGTGCTTGTTGAACATACAAACTACTGAAAGGTGCCCTTTGCGCCTGAGGCCTGTGTAATAGTAGAACAGTATACAAATAACAAGCTAATATCTTAAAATATCTTATTATCTTGATAAATTCAGTATGACTGACTGTGTTTTCTTTCATGTTTATTCTCTAACTTTTTTTGGTCTTTTTATCATAGATTTTTCTCTCACACAACTTAATTAGTACCCCATTTTTATAGTTGTTTTAGTATGAGATAAGTATCTTTCTATTGAAAGTGGTGACATGTATAGGTAAGAGGGCTTTTATTGCTGGTGTGGCTGATGACAATGGATATGGTTGGGCAATTGCAAAATCCCTTGCTGCAGCTGGAGCTGAAATTCTTGTAGGCACATGGGTACCTGTAAGTCCATACTCCATATGCAAATTTGAGGGGTCCTCTATCTGCATATTTTTTTATTTTTGATTTTGTTCTGTTTTCCAGTCCTTGTATAATAATGCAGTTACTGACCATGAACCTTTTTCTATAGGCTCTGAATATTTTCGAGTCCAGCCTACGACGTGGAAAATTTGATGATTCACGCTTGTATGATGTCAAATGCTGCTATTGAATTAGTTTGTTAGGTTATCTGAATTGGGTGTACTTTGCTTAGAATAAAACTCAATTTTTCAGATTACCAGATGGTTCGTTGATGGAGATCACTAAAGTATATCCCTTAGATGCAGTTTTTGACAACCCTGAGGATGTACCAGAAGATGTAAGGGAGAAATACATAGTTCTGTTTCAAAGTTGCAGATACATATATATATTTATATATAATCTTTTATATTATGATATTTTATCACCAAAAAAAAAATCTGATATGCTTATGCTCATTCTTTTTATTTTTTTGTTTTTTGAAAACTTGTATAGATAAAAGCAAACAAGCGTTATGCTGGATCTTCTAATTGGACTGTTCAGGTATATGCTTATTTTTGTATGGTCAAAATGATCTTTTGGTTGCTAGTTTTAAAAAAATATACAAAATTAAAACTTACTACAAGTTTGGGGATGAAAATTGTAATTTGGGCTTGCAAAAGATTGATTTTTAAGACACTTTTGTGGCCTTTAATTTCACATGATATATTCAAACATCTTGAAATCATGGAGAAGAGAAGCCCAAACTCTCTAACGTGATAGTTTTCTCTTGTATTTTATTTCAAACTTGAATTAAAAATTTATTTTGCATTATTTCTTTTACATATTTTAGTTATCTTTCATAACTCTACCTCTATTGTGCTAACTTTGCCTATGCTGTGCTCTAATATAAATAATTTCATAGCTAGTCTTAAGTTTAGAAAAAAGAGGAGGATTGTGTTAAGCAGTCGATGACTAATGTAAAACTTTATCGAATCTTTATGACGTGGATCAACGATATATTAGAGTTAATACTAGGTTATTGCCCGGAAGCAACACGCTATATAACTTGAATACAGTATCAAATGAGCAAAAGCTGTTGTATTGACGCCTAGGTGTAGTGAAAAATGAGTAAGGGTTCTCACATTTTTGTGAATGACTGTGAGTAAAAAAGTTAGTTTACGAGAGTAAGATTCATTGTGAAACTTGAAATATAAGTATACTTATAGGTAAATCAATGAAAATAATAGATGCTATAATTAGGAGGAGTATTAATTTTGTGTGTTCATAAGAAACTAAATAGGTAGGAGAAAAAGCGAAGGAATTAGACATCTTGGGTTTTAAACTTTGTTACATTAGTAAGACTAAATCCAAAAATGCAGTAGGTATAATTGTGGATAAGTATTGGAAAAATATTGTGGTAGATATAAAAAAATTAAGAGACCGAATTATAACGTTAAAGTTTGTAGTGTAAAGAGAAATTTTTAATATTATTAATACTTACGCAGCACAGGTAAGGTTAGAAGAACATTATAAGATAAAGTTTTATGAGGATTTAAAAGGTTTAATTCAGGAAATACTTTTTGGGAAAAATATTTTCATAGGAGGAGATCCTAATGGTCATGTGAGGAGTACAACTAGAGATTATGAGAGTTTGCATGAGGGATAGAGTCTAAGAGAAGTAAATGCAGAGGGTAAAATTGTTCTAGACTTTTTTCAACATTCGATTTTACTACAGCTAACATTTGTTTTAAGAAGTGTGAAGAGCATCTTATCACGTACAAAAGTGGGAAATGTGCTCTCAAATTGATTTTTTTCTATTGAGGAAATTGGACAGAAAGCTTTGCATGGATTGCAAAGTTATACCTGGAGAAAGTTTGACTACACAACATAGGGTTTCAATGATGGATGTTCGAATTAAGAGGAGAGTAAAGAGCAAAGGCCAAGCGGGGGTGTAAAGAATAATGACAATTGAAAGCTGATAAAAAAAAGAACTTGCAGAAAAGGATTTTGGAGGAAAGATTGTAGAACGTATAAGGAAGTGTTAACAATATGTGGGACGAGATGGCTAAAGAGATTAAGAAAGTTGCAAAAAAGATACTTGGGGAATCAAGAGGTTTTGGACCTAAGGATAAAGAATCTTGGTGGTGGGATGTAAGCATACAAAATAAAGTTAAAGCTAAAAAGAAATATTATAAAACGTGATCTTTGTGTAAAGTGAGGAAAGTTGGAAAAATATGAAGTAGTTAAGAAAGACACTAAGAAGGTGGCGAGTAAAGCAAGAGTTAGGGCATTTGATAGGTTATATTAATTCTTAGGTACTAAAGTTGAGGAAAGAAGTATTTATAAGCTTGCTAAAAGTAGATAAATGAAGACCAAAGAAGTGGACCAAGTGAGATGTATTAAAGATGAAGAAGAGGGAGTCCTGGTCACGAAACAAGATATTAAAGAAAGGTGGAAGTGTTATTTTCATAAACTATTTAATGAAGGATACAAGATCTCATGACGCTTAGATAGGAGTATATGGAATGTAAATTTAGCAAGAGGTATACTAATTTTAGTGTAGAAGTAAAAATCAAAAAATATATCATACCACAAGTCACTCGGTTTAAGTATCTTGGGTCCATCATACAATAGGATGAGGAAATAAAAAAAAAATGTAAACCATAGGATTCAAGTGAAGTGAATGAAATGGAGGAATGTTTTGGGTATTATTATAGATAGAAAAGTACCACTCAAATTTAAGAGTAAATTTTACCGCACAACTATAAGACTAAGAATGTTGTATGAGATTAAGTGTTGGGCAATAAAAAGTCAACAGAAGAATAAGTTTAATGTTGTAGAGATAAGAATATTACATGAACGAGTGTACATACCAAACAAGATGGAATTAAAAATAAATATATTAGAGAGGAAGTTAGGGTCGCATCTATTGTGAAAAAAATTATAGAATTGCATTTTAGATGGTTTGGACATGTGTGGAAAAGACTTATAGAAGCCCTAATAAGAAGGGTAGATCAGATGGAGAGTAATCCAATAATTAGAAGTAGAAGGAGACTAGCAACTATAAGACTAACAATGTTGTATGAGATTGAGTGTTGGGTAATAAAAAACCGATAGGAGAATAAGTTCAATGTTGTAGAGATAAGAATGTTACATGGACGAGTGGACATACCAAACAAGATAGAATTAAAAATGAATATATTAGAGAGGAAGTTGGGGTCGCATCTATTGTGGACAAAATTGTAAAATCGCGTTTTAGATAGTTTGGACATGTGTGGAGAAAACTTATAGAGGCCTTAGTAAGAAGGATAGATCAGATAGAGAGTAGTCCAATAATTAGAGGTAGAAGGAGACTATGAAAAATGATAGGCAAAATTATTAAGATTTAGACTTAAATGATTTATCTAAAAACATGATTTATAATATAACTTTATGGCGTTATTTGATTTATGTGGTCGACCCTACTTAGAAAAAAAAGGTTTATTGTTGTTGTTATTGTATTTTAGTTATCTTTCATCTTTTCTCGGCCTAAAAAATGTAAATGACTTTCTTTTGGGAACAGAATGTCTGTGCTAAAGTTTACCATGTTGGACTTAAAAGATGAAGAATTGTATGGCATTTTTTAAGATAATAGAACAGTTCCATTATTTTTCAGTAACACTTCTTTTTATCTTTTAAACTTCTCCTCTTCATAAATTGTGAATTTTTATATCATCAAGTTTCTTTTCTTTCTCCTTTACTTTTTTGCTTGGTCAAGCCTGAAGCCTTTGTAACTTTATTTATTTTCAAATTAAAATAAATATGAATTAATTCATCATATTAAATATTTGTACAGATTTTACTATATACCTTTAATTTTTCATAGTTGAGTAACATGAACTCTTGTTACCAGTAGATATTCTTTTTTGAGTGGTTGAGGTTATTGTACTATATTTCTGGGAGCAGAGACCAAAGCTCTAATAAAGTATTAAGCCAAATAGTGATTTATGAACTGTGTCTCATTTTCCCGTGTGACTGAATTACACTGGCTTTATTATATCTACTGTGTATCGTTTTGCTTTGCAGGAAGTTGCTGAATCTATTAAAAAAGACTTTGGCAGTATAGACATCCTTGTGCACTCACTTGCCAATGGACCAGAGGTAGGTTAAATAAAGTGATAAAGTTTCTTTATGCCTTTTGTCTCTGGTTTTAGCAAGCAGTTAACTTTGTTATAGGTGAGCAAACCATTGCTGGAGACATCTCGAAAAGGATATCTTGCTGCATTATCTGCATCTAGCTACTCTTATGTTTCTTTACTGAAACATTTCCTTCCTATTATTAACCCAGGCATGTACCTTATCTAAAATGGCTGCCATTATATTGCTTCTTACTTTGGTGTTTCATTTCTCACTTCTCTGATTTGGTTGTAGGTGGATCTTCAATCTCTCTTACATACATTGCTTCAGAGAGGATTATTCCTGGGTGTGTTGATTGTGCCTTGAAAGAGTCTGTATAATTCTTATTGTCTTAATTTTAGTGTGACATCATATCATTCTTGAACTAATTAATATGCAGATATGGTGGGGGTATGAGTTCTGCAAAAGCTGCATTGGAAAGTGACACACGAGTAAGTTTTTAATCTATTTTGGAAATCTCACTACTGCGCATGGCTCACATAGATGTACTCCATTTTTTATTTATTCTTTTTCTCCTTACCTCTGGATGTTTGAAATTTTATATTTGTATTCTTTTTCAGGTGCTTGCTTTTGAAGCGGGTAGAAAGCACAAAATCAGAGTCAATACTATATCTGCTGGTATTGGCTACAAACTTTTTTAGTCTAATATACTTTCCTTTTTCTATGTTCAATGGGTCTTCAGATTGCTATAATTTGTTGGCCTCAAGTGAGTGATGGTAATGGGAGTGGGTGCCTTGCTTTCTATATGAGTTCTTTCATAAAGGGGCCTATTTTAAAGAATTTGATCTTCTATGCCATGGATGTGCTAGATTCACAATATTTTGGAATTGATTTGTATTTAGATACTACAAGCATCTACCTTACATTCAACACTCATCACAGCTGTATCCTTTGCTTCCATGAAGTGACGTCAAGAGGAGAATGTGCATTTTTGCTGTTATATGAGATTGAAAATCCTTACTAAAAAGCATGAATTAAGCCCTTCCCGGGGTGGGATAGAGAAACTGTTCATAGCTTTTTCCATTTATTTTCTATTGCATATTTGTCTCTCCCCTGCTAATGTATAACTACATCTAGGTCCGCTGAGAAGTCGTGCCGCAAAAGCAATTGGATTCATTGACATGATGATTGATTACTCAATAGCAAATGCGCCCCTACAGAAAGAACTATCAGCCGGTAATATTTTCATTTCCCTTAAAGATTCTTCCTTCTTGTAATGTACAGTTTCCTTTTTTCTGTCACAACTGAGTTAAAATTTCACATGACAGAGGAGGTGGGCAACACAGCTGCCTTCTTAGCATCACCTTTGGCATCTGCCATCACCGGTGCTGTTATATATGTGGACAATGGCCTGAACGCTATGGGTGTTGGAGTTGACAGTCCAATTTTTAAAGACCTGGACATTCCCAAGGACCAACACTAAGTACCTGAATTAGGAAGCCGAAGATTGACGTTGGTTTTTTTTCCCTTTTTCCCAACCCCAAATTCTGCTGTCCCCCCTTTGCCCTTGAGTATTTGCTTTACTTTTTGTAGGTTGTTTGTGTTTTTTTTTCTCCCCATTTGTTTTTTTTTTATCTGCAATGTGCTCAGTTGTGCAAAGTCATATAATTATGAACATTGTAATCTCTACATTGATTTCATCTCTTTAATGCTATTTGTGTTGGCTGAATCAGTATATCTCTTTTTATTGGGTAAAATGTGAGTTTTGGATGCTGCATTGCAAACAAAAGGCAATAGCTAGTTTTGAGGGAAGGATTAAGATCTGAGGCCCACTATCAGAGAGTATATTGCAAAAACTATGGCCTTGCAAGATCTTCATGGCTTATTTCGCTCTCTACCACCATTTCATAAATTCGTCTCCCCATCTTTTGATAAACTTGAACCTCCACCTTAGAAAAAATAAGACTCATTGCCATCTTCAATTTACTTTTAAAGGGCAATTGAAAATTTCGAACCTGACAGTTTTGATGGGGAGGGTGGATATAACTCTTTTCTGTTATAATTACCTCCCACATGAGCAATTAACGTTACGGGGAAACACTCCATGTGCTATATCACTCATTTTTGAGTGGCGTTTTTGTCTATTTTGATGGGAAAACTAACGTACAAGAAGTTCGTAAGAATTGAGTAATTCATGCGCTCGCGATTATTCAGGATCTAAAACTAAATTGACTTAATTTTTCATGATTGAATTATTAGTATAGGTTTTTTTTTTTCTTTTTTTGGTTAGCAAGCTTTAACCCTCATCATATTTGTTTCGAAAAAGTTTGCGGTGAGATTTTTTGCAATTTTCTTTGTTGACCATGGGTCTCAAGTCTTAAAGCTTCCCTTCCCCTGCAAGGTTCTCGAATCTCAAACCTCCCTTAGAGACAGACGGCAAAAAGATGTATTGTTATTATATGCATGGTTCACTTTTCAATTTAGCAGGCCATAACATAACATTCGAGGAGCTACGATTTATTCCCATTTGCATAATTTGAAAATTCGTAGGCTGATGTTTTTACGAAATGCCTTTTGTAGCAAGACATTTCATTTAATTGCTTTCAATAAGTACATGAGGAATGGATATTTTTTCTTTTCCATGTTGAAGCAATTAACAACGAAACTCGGGAAAAAATTTGTTAATGTCTGTTATCAATTTTTTTTAAATAAAAATTATATATAGTTTTTTTTGCAGTTTAACATATAATTAAACTCTCTACATGTTAATCATTTTATTAGAGATCTTAATAGTATATTACTAAAAATCTATCTAAATTTTGTCTCATGTTACCTAAAACATGTCAAAAGATCATTCAAACACAGATTCCCTGGCTCCTAGCCTCTGCACACCCTTTAATAAACTCCTTCACGCTATTTCTTGTGCCAAGAATGTCAAGACATAAATATTGTAGGATTGATAGGTGCAGGTGTGAGGATAAAAAAATCCTGAGCATGTTATTAATGTTCTAACTAATGAAGTAATTTATTTAACTACCATTTTATATAAAACAAAAAAAGAAAATTGTACGACACAAGGTATAGTGGGATTATGCAACGTTCATACTTCGAGCCTGGATTTTGTGTAACTTGTGTTTGAAGGCTTTTTAACAGCAATATGCAAAATAAAAAAAAATTAAAAACTCAAATGCTGCGCCACAAAAACGTTTTTCATGGATACTTATTTTATTATTATTATTTATATAAAATGGGTCGCGGCATCGACCCCCTGCCACCTGGTCATAGGTCAACGACTAGGCAAAGCTGCACGCTGCAGCGTGCAGCTATGCTGCTGTAGCATCCCCCCCCCCCCCCCATTTTCATCCTTGTGTCTTCCTTCTTCTTCCCCGCTGCCTCTTCCTTCTTCTCTCAAAAATAGCTTCTTTCATCCCTCACTTCCTCTCTTCTCCTCTTCTGCATAATAAATCCTTTTTTTCTTTCATTCCTTTCATTCTCCCTACCCTTACAAGGCTTGTTTCATTTTTATTCTACATTGTAAGTTTTTTTTCTCTTCTCCTTACTTATTTGTTACTACTCTCCTTCCTATATTTGATATTCTTTACACTTGTATTATTAATTATTATTTATTGTGTTTATTGTAGAAAAGATCAAGTAAGGAAGAAAACACAGATAAAACAAGTAAAGTTTCATATCATCATTTAAGAAGAAATCTTTAATATCTTCAGGTATGAATATTAAGCTTAAATATAGTGAAGGAAAAAAATTATTATACTATTACTGAATATTTTGTTTCTTTAATATATTTTTTAAATTAATTGTATTTAACTTGTTGTAAATGGAGGAATAAAACTTTTCTATTAACTAGCTGATTGTGAAACTGAAGAAAACAAATCATTATTAATTTTTGTGTTTATCTTTATAATGTATAATACGTACTGGGGAAAAGAAAAAATATTAAACGTATCTTGTTATTTTTCAGATATTGTTAGTTTTTACCTCTTGTTTAAAATAAAAAATAAAAAAAAAACTTTCTACAATAAAATAGTTTTTACCTCTTGTTTAAAATAAAAAATAACTTTATATGTCTTTATAGTTTATTTTGATACATAAAACTTACATTATAATTTAGTTTGCATGCACTTATAATTATTCTTTTGATTCTTATAATTTTATTGTTTTCATTCCTTATAGTTAAATTGTTCTTTTGATTCTTATAATTTTATTAGTTTTAATTAGATTTTTTATGTAAAAATTAATTAAATATTTATATTTTAAAAAATGTTAATTTATCTATTCGTATTAAACCTCTTTTCTTGTATTAAAAAATTCCATTGATGTAGTTAATTATATATTATTTTAAAGTTTAAAATATATATAACTCAAGTCACAAATTAAATTACTTTGTATAACATACACTTGATTTTATTTTATTTTATTACTTATTTTTACTTTTTCTATTAGTATAAATTGCATATATTCATATTGTTAATATGACATATGATAGGATGCATTAATAAAATTCAATGACTTGTAAACAAGAGTTTAATTGTAAGGATTAAATATAAATTTCTTAGAAATTGCATTAATAAATTATGAATAATAGAAATTGAATTAAAAATTGAGTGAAAGTATATAAATTAACATAATAATATAACTTTTTTCCAAGCTATAGAATTATACGTAACTTTTACTCATGCTGATTTTTCATAAATAATTTTTATTCATTCTAATTTAAATATACAGAAATGTAATGTACTAAATTCAATAATAGAATTCAAATAGTATACAATGCTGAAGGTTGTCCTTTTTATGAGTTAATTTATATTTATATATAAACAAAATAGAAATATAATTAAATGAGATAAATAATTTTTAATGTAGACATAGAGAATTATTATTGTATATAGCTGAGCAAAAGTAGGTGTATATATTTGGATATATGATTCGATATATGTATATAGATGATATTAATGATTGTTTGCATGTGAGACAGGAAATCATATGTATATATGTAAATGGAAAAATCTATGACAATGAAGAAGGTGCAACATTTGTTAGTGATAGACCTAAAATATTAAGAGTTGACGCCTGCATTACTCTCAATGGATTGAAAAAAGTGGTAAGTGAAAAGTTACGATTGGCTCCAAATTAATTTGTGTCCGAGTTGGTATATAGGTACCTTCACTCACGTAATCCCACAAGGCATTTGGCGTGTACTTTGGAAGATAACGATGATATCCAAACCATGTGGGAGGCTAACCAAAAATTTTCAAATCAATTAGGCGCACCGGATATATATGCACATATGGCAAGTACTGGCACAATTTTACTGGAGTCTCAAGCTGAGGTTCATGTACCGCTATCTCTTCCATCAACTGGCCAGATCCGAGGTTCCAATAATTATACTTCACAATTTGATACTGACATACAGGTGTTATCCATTTTGCTGCCCAGCCTACCCTCGACTTGACTTGCCAACCAAGCTCATATCATCAGCCTATTCTCAATACGGGTCCTTTATCACCCCCAACTGAAACAGAGGATATTATGGATAACTTTGAAGAGGAAGATGAATATGATGTTCCACCTAATATCAATAACCATGGAGATGATGAGTCAGAGGCGACGATATTAATGAGGTTGGGGTTACTCCATTGGGCTAATATGAAGACCTAACATATGCCATGCTATTAAAAATTAGTTCAGATGATGGAAATTTTATTGAGATCTCTGAGATAAATGAGAATATTGACCTTAACAGTAGTTAAGAGTTATATATCGGTATGCGATTCCCAGATAAATAGTCTATGCAGCGTGCGGTGAAGATATACTCTGTTTGGAAACACTACACATTTAAAGTGCATTACTCGTAAAAAAAATATGAAGAATATCGTTGTCCAGAATATGGTGGTCAGTGTACCTGGAAAGTTAGAACAAGTCGGGATGAGAGGGACATGCATTAGAAAATAACAAGATATAATGGATCACACACATGTCTTTCTTCGTCATTATCGCAAGATCATCCAAAGCTTGACTCTGACGTCATCTCATCGCACATTGTGTCAATGGTGGCTGAGAATCCTTCGATGTCAATTAGGCAAATTATTGAAAGAGTGCATAGCATATTTGGCTACATTGTTACATACAAAAAGGCATGGACGGCAAAGCACCGAGCAATCGACATTGCATTTGGAAATTGGGAACAATCATATGCCTTCTTGTCGAAGTGGTTAGCAGTGGTTGATCACTTCATGCCTGGGTCTTATTATGCGCTTGTCCACAGGGAGTGCCAACAGAATAATTCAACTGAAGGTTCTTTAACGAAGTTTCATCGAGTTTTTTGGACCTTCAAACCATGTATTGGCGCATTTGATTATCTAAAACCTATGGTGCAAGTTGATGGAACCTTCATATATGAAAAGTATAAGGGGACTGTGCTAATTGCAAGTTCACAAGATGGAGCCAACAGAGTTGTTCCTTTGGCATTTGCAGTTGTTGAAGGTGAAACACAAGAGTCATGGACATGGTTCCTTTCTTTGCTTCGGCGCCGAGTTTTACCAAATAAGATGGAGATTTGCTTGATTTCTGATAGACATCCTGGACTATTGGCTGCTGTCTTGAATCCAGAAATTGGGTGACAGCTACCGCAAGCATATCATGTATTTTGTTTAAGACATATTGCAAGTAATTTAAATACAACGTTCAGAAATAAGTGGTTGAAGAAGAGATTAATTAATATTGGTATGGTTTACTAACTCTATAAACTGTTTTAATGGCTATTGTAGCAAAATGCGTATTAATGAATAATTATTCATGCAGGTTAACTTGCATGAGCGGCATCAAGTGGATGAACAATTGACCCAATTACGTCAACTCCACTCGGAAGCTGTAAACTGGATTGAGGATATTCTCAAAAATAAATGGTCTCGTGCGTATGATGTTAAGGGCCGACGATGGGGCCATATGACTACAAATTTGGCTGAATGTATCAACAGTGTGTTGAAGGGGATCAGGTTCTTACCTATCAGTGGACTGGTAAAAGCAACTATGTATAGATTGAACAGATACTGGGTAGAGCGTTCACAATCGATCACCACACAACTTGCAGCCGGTGCTATTTTCCCGAAGGATGTAATGAAAAAATTATCATCCTTAATACAGATTACATCTACCTTAACTGTACGAAAATTTGATAGGCGAGCATCGGAATTTGAAGTTAAAGAACCATATGATCTGACAAACAAATAATATGATCGGTGCTGTAAGGTGAGTTTGGCCTGTCACACATGTGATTGCGGTGAGTTCCAAATTCAGAAATATCCATGCCAACATGTATTCGCCGTATGTGCCTCGGTCTCAATTGATCCGCTCCAATATGTGGATCGACTATTCCGACTTGACACGATTGTCAATGCATACAAGATAGAGTTCCAACCGATGGGAGGAGAACTGTATTGGCCACAAACTATAGGTCTACGGTTAGTACCTGATCCTGATATGATTCGGCAACGAGGGAGGCCAAAATCCTCTAGAATTCGGAATGAAATGGATTGGCGTGAGGGGCCGCGAGAACAATAGCGATGCGGGTTGTGTCGACAAGTGGGTCATAATCGATCAACCTGCCCATTGCAACGACCAAGTAAAAATTAATATAATTAAATTTGTCGTATTTTCTATTTTGTTGTCATCAGTGCATTGTAACTTTATTATTGTTTCTTGTAACTTTATATATATTTATTATTGTTTATTGTAATGAACTCCTGGTGCAATTCTATACTGTGCAACAGCATTATATGAAACTTTATTGTTTCCTTTTCCCACTACTATTGTCTCTTTTTTTACTAACTTATTTATAACATTTATTTTTTTCTGTTTGCATTTATAATTTCCTTTATAGAAAACTTAGTTACTAATTATATGTGACGATAAATTTCTTAACTCATAGTAATATTGCATTGTAATAGTACAATGGCTGGGCATTCGAACGTGATCGATCTTGGACCTGAGGATGATTCCCTTTTGTATTTGCAGACTCGTCACGTTTCACAGGCCGTATGGCAGGGATAGGTAACATAAAACAGATACAATTATTATTTTCAACTTATTATATATTATTATATGTTAATAACATAAATGCATATTGTAGGCCGATCGCATTTTACGTATACGACGGATAGCACAGGAGGATCACATCTTTGATCATCCACTTGCCATTGTTCCATACTTGATCCAAGCTGATTTTTTTGGGGTCTCTCGACTTGGTCAATTTGATTTTAATGCAGCATTAGTTTCAGCCCTGATTGAGAGATGGCGGCCTGAAACTTTCACTTTCCACTTGACTAGGGGAGAGGCAACTATTACTTTACAAGATGTTGCTATTCAACTTGGATTACCTTGCACAGGACAAGTTGTTTCAGGAAGAACCAATTATAACTAGACAACTGTGTGCCAGCAGTTACTTGGAGTGGTCCCACCTCCAGAGGTCATGGATGGACAGCGACTCAGTGTCCCATGGCTTGCCCAGACATTTGCGACCTTACCAGGCGATGTCAATGATGAGACCATACAGCAATTTGCTTGGGCATATATTATGAGGTTGATTGGGGGATATTTGATGCCGGATCGGATTGGGCATAGGGTGATGTTGATGTATTTACCATTACTTGCTGATTTCGATTAAGCTGGTCATTATAGTTAGGGATCCCAGTTTTGACCCACTTATATAGAGAATTGTGCGGTGCAACCAATTATGCAGAGGTCAATATTGGTGGTTGCCTGACATTACTTCACCTATGAATATGGGATCGTTTCTCGCGTCTGGCTCCACCTCTCCCTGCTCAGGCAGATCTTCAGATAGAAATATATCCCTTGGGACCGCCGTTGGGTTTCAGATGGAGGCGTGTCCCCCAACATATTCGTCCGACCACTGAGGCATTACGGACTTATAGGGTATTATTAGATTAGATGAAGGATGATGAGTTCATTTAGCAGCCATATGACCATCCAAATGTCCAGCAATTAATTCCGAACTATTGTTTAGTGGGTTTAAATATATAGCGAGCGTTTGTACCTATTATTTGCTTTTGGATCGTTGAATTTCACCATGCAGATCGTGTTCTCCATCAGTTTAGTCAGCAACAGCATATCCCTCAAACACCGTTTAATGTGGGATCGTTGCATACTCTGCAACTAAGAGGAAAAATGCATAAAGATTGGCGTCAGGAGCATATGGTATTTATCTCTGCATGGAATATGTGGGAGCGTGTTGTTGCTCAAGCAGATACATAGGTATCTTCATTGGATTGCTTCTCTGATTATATGCGTTGGTATTGGCGCCATACACGACGGTGGATCCATCCAGAGAATGGTTCCCAAGGTTTTGTGGTATGACCTTTTCTTCTATTTTTTATCTTTTACTTGTGCATATTTTTTTCCAACTATATAACGACTGATCTTTTTCTTTCTTCACAGACTGATATACTGGACAACCTATATATGCTTTCCATTGCTGATCCTTCGACGCTTGATTATGCAGGATTTAGGGAGAGAACTCATGGAGATGTTGGGACGATGCTGCAAGCCTTGGGTGAACATCGAGAGATGTTGGTCTCTCAGCCTGCTCCACCCGCTCCTCATCTACAGAGACCACTAGAGCCAGAGGCTCGCCCAGGAAAGAGGGGACATGATTTTATATCTACTAGACAGCCATTAGTAGATGTCACCCATGGTAGTAGATGTCAGGCAGATGCACCATCGTCTTCTTACACGCCAGCGCCTGTGCATGAAGAAACTGAAGAGGCACGTCCTTTTGCAATATTTGCAGACTATGCAGGTGTTGGTCCTTTTTCTGCTGCACCATCCTTTGGCGCACCTAGGTCTTTTTCATCTATTAGAGATGTTAGTCCTTCTTTTGTTATTGGGAGTGGTTCGTCGTCCTTCACATCACCAGCTCCTTAGCCGTTCTTCTCCACCCTGTCACCCCAAACTATGCAGCCTAGGGGTATCTCTTTCACTACTCTATTTTTTGATCCGTTCGCATTCAGTGCAGAGTATGCGGGTGCACCTTCTGAACCATGAGGACCATCTTTCCAGCAGGAGTTTTTCACCCCTGATCTACCGATTCCCCCTGTTCAATCCCCTCAACCTACTCGTCAACCAAATAGTGGATTAACCAATGAGGATGAAGGTGAAGAAGCAGAAGTAGAAGAAGCAGAACAGGAGCCACTTCAGCGCCATCCGCAGCGCTTACGCCGAAGACCCAGATGTGGGATTGGAGGACATATTGGGTAAAATGTTAAATTTTTTTTCTTTATTTTAATAGTTATAGCCTTTTCGTGTACAATAAAGAACTTTGATATTTACGTTTCAAATTGTGAGTATATAATATCGGTGTAACTTGTTACTTTAATTAAACTAATGAAACTTTAGTTTAAATAGTTATATAGATGTGTTATATTATTTAAACTCATGTGACTGATTTTTTCACTATCATATACGAAAGAAAAAATAATTAACATAGACTCTGGGCCACCAAAATGTTTTCTCCAAATGCTTAATTATGTCATGACCTATTTAGTTTTTTTTTTTAAATTTAATTTGTGTTTATATTTTTTTTCTTTTGCTTGTACTTCCTTTTTTTTTCTTTTCTCAAGTTTGATTCCGTTTATATCTCTTTTTTTATTTATTAGTAGCAAATATAGGTCAAATAAACATAGGGATACATTAAATTAGATAACACATATATAAGTCCTTGTATATAAATTTCTTTGATTTTAATAACTTCCAAAAATAAATCTTAGTATTTTTTCTTATAGATGTATTTTGTTTTTGAAAAAATTAATTACAATCTTCACTTTACAATTTTAAAATGTCAAAAATTTTATTTGTTACTCTTAAAAAATAAAAAAAAAATTCAAAAACATGCACTTTTATTTTTATAATAGTAATAATAATATTAGTAGAGGGGTTTGATCAATTTTTCTTTACTAAACGTATAAATATTACAACAAAATTATATTTCAAAATTATATATTACTCAGAATTTCTTTTAGTCTTTTTTGAATAAGTTATATTATTCTTCATTTTCTTTTAGTCTCTTGTTCTTTTACTCTAATAAATCTAATACAAAACTCCAACTTCTTTTCTTGTATTTGGAATTTCTTTTAATTTGTAGGGATTGACTATGTCCATTAATAAAATACCTTGACATAATAGAATGTTTGAGAAAATATAATTAACTATCTAATATTGGAATACTTTTCTTTTCGTTAAATTATCTTAGTGTCAATAATAAGCATATAATTTTTCAATGATATTATAACAAATATTTAATTGAATTACAAAATTATATAATTCTTCATAAAAAATATATATTATTAACATTTTTTATTATATTGCAAAAATATACTTTTTATAAAATTTAAATTAATTATCATTCTAAATAATTTAAATAATAAAATATATCAAATATAAATTTTATAACCAATTATATACAATATATATATAAATAAGTATATATAAAAATATATTTATATATATTCTTTTATATATATAAATATATATTTTTATATAAATAAATACATATTTATATATATAAATATAAATATATATATATATATAAATGGGTCGCGGCATCACCTGTTTAATTAATAAATAAGAGTCGCAGCATACCATATGCCGCGACTCTTTTTATTTTTTTCAAAAAAAAAAATAAGTTTCTGGGGAAAACGTTTTGACGGCGCAGCATTTAAGTTTTTTGTTTTTTTATTTTACATCCACTTTGATAAAGGATGACTACCAAACATTAGAAGAATTGAATCCATGCAGCACTGGGGTTAGTCAGGTTTTTGATACAATGTTAAAAATCATTGAACTTAGAAACTTAAAACTGTCAAGTGGAAGTTCATTATTAATTTTATTAATATCTTTTAAAAACATACATCGAAATTTATTTATTTGGGCTCAGTCCAAAACAATGATATTCACATTACAGTCTATACATTACCGGTTGATTTCTGTCAACTTTTCAAAATAAATTTACATAACTGACAGCCCCATTGGAGAAGGGGGTACTAAGCTATTCCTGTCTGCTGAACACCAATGCACAAGAATATACAAACGAGACATAATTGCTAATTTAAGCAGCAGAGATGCTATGGACGGAAAATTCGAATGGTTTTGGTAACTTGAAGCCGACAAAATGGACATTTTGATACTGCAGAACAGCATCTATGACAAAGCACGTGACCACAAGGCACTATTGTGATATCAACTTCAGCAGTCAGACAAACCCGACAAAGCCATGCTGCTTTTGCTGTATCTGCCTCTTTTGCTGCAGCTTCAACCCTTTCCTATATAATTATCATAATGTGATATGTCATTTCAGAAATGGAGATATAATTTAAGAAAACATATTTGATCCAGGGTTATCACTTCATTTTCAGACGAGTGAAGACATGACATACATGTAATATAAGCATTTATTCCATTCAAAGGATACGAGAAAAAGAAAGAGAATAATAAGATCCACTAACAACATGATATCAATCAACTTCTTCACTTACCATCCTCCCGAGCTTGGGTAGATTAAACCACAGTCCAAGGATCCAACAAATAAGAAACAGTAAAACCACAAAAGGATTAAACAGCTGCAAGTCGCTTTCATTCACTTCATTCCAAATCAACTAAGGTATAAAACAGACAATGCTAAAAAGTAATAACCAGACATAAACCATTCCTTCCCTAAAGCATCCCAACATGTAACAAATACGACATCCTGTGACATGATAGACCTTTCGATCCCCAAAGTTTTGATCTATGTATCTATTATAAATGGATAATTCACGCAGAAATCATAGTATTACAAATTACAAATAACCAACCTGCTCCAATAGAAGTGCTGCTTGAGATTCTTTAAGATTTTCTTGCAAAGCTATTGTCCTCTGAAGTAAAGCCTGCTTCTCCACATCCATATTGATTCCAGCAGCAGAGAGTATCTCATTAACCGCCTGCACCAGTTCTGCAGCTGAAACTTTGCCATACTGGACTTCTCTCAAAGACTGCAGCATTCAGTTTAAGCATATCAAGACATACAAACAATACATAAGATGTTACAACACGCCAAATAAGATATGAAACAGTTAGTTCCTGACAAAAATCTAGATCTCCAAATAGAGGATTCCATAAAAATCGTGAAGTTGAAAAGTCTTGCACTGCCTTATTTCTCTTTTTTCTCCAGTTTTGCATTTTAAATACTTTATGTTTCATCTGAACAAAAACAAAAAACTATTTCAGGCCTTATATATGTGTGTCTATTTTCCATATGCATGCCTGTGTATATTGGTCTCACTGAATTGCAAAAAAATGGATCATGTAGAAGACCTCTGAAGACCTGGGATTTAATGTAGTGTGGGTTGCGAGTGGGGTGGAGTAAGGTCTTTTTGTTTTTGCTTTTTTTTTGGGGGGGGGGGGTGTTTAAGGGTGCTAACCACTGTTTGGATGCTTTAAAGGTAATGGGGCGGGGTGGATTTGGGATGGGTTGGTTCTTTATGATCTTCTATTTCTCCTTTTAACCCTCTCCACTTTTCTACTCCTCTATCTTTCCTCTTTATTTACATAAGAGTAATATTAGAATTCAGAAATTTCACTCTTCAAAGCCACCCCCACCCATGCAAACCATGGGGAGTGGCTTACCATCCACTTTTTCATTAAACTTCCAAACGATGGAGTGGGTTGTCTCCTCCACCCCATTAATCACCATTCCACCCCACTCTCTTTAAAACTCCCAATCAAGCCTTTAGAGAAATCCTCCATACAATGTATGTGGAAAAAGGATTGGAGAGGTAAATAGGTAGTCCACGTTAAAGCAAAAAATTTTAATTATTAGCAAGCTCAGAGAGCTGAACCTGAGAACTGCTTCTGCCCCTTCCTGAACTCTCTGGCACCTCAATATGAGACCTGTTACTGCTTACTACAAGGCTATCATCCACCAAGGATTCTGACAGAGGACTGCTTGCTGCTATACTTTTAAATGAAAAAACTTGTGAAGAAAGTAAGCTTTGTGTAACTCCTGGGGCAATTTCAATCTTAAATCTGTATAGAGCTTGGCCTGCTGATGGTCTGACATCCTCAGGAACCTTTCCATATTTCAGCTTTTCTCCATTTTGAGACCGCCAAGCCACTATTTCACCTGAATAAAAAGGCCTCAATGGTTGGAACTGAACAAGACGAGCATCTTGGGGCAATATTTCTTTGCCCACCAAATTACTGCTTCCATTTACCGGTTCAACTTCTTTCTTGTCAGAGCACAGTTTTAAGACATTAAGGATTGAAATCTCAGATCCTTCAGGGCAAACAAATAAGAATCCAATAGGCAATACAGTAGGAGAGCCTAAAACCTGGCTGAGAACAACAGCAATGAGATCAAAAATCGATATATAAGTTGGCGGTTCTGCAATTAGAATACAGGATTTTGATTTGTTCACAAAATAAAGAGTCTGATATGCAGATTCACCCTTCCACTCTGGTATGATGAAATCTTTACCCACACGGGTAATATCAACTGACTTGGGCAGAAGCAAAAACTTCGTTTTAAGATTCTTAACAAATTGCAGTTTTTCTGCAGTTGATTTCAATAAGGATTGTATTGTATCCAATGCAAGGTTATTAACTGCAGGAATGTAACTGCCCATGCTATTAACAACAGTCCATACAGCAACCTGAAGTGATCTGCTTGATAACTTCTGTTTGATGGTCACTAGTGAAACAGATCCCATGGAGTCTAAAGTCTGAAATTGCTCATTCTCATCAAGTTCCTAAAAGCCCAGGCAGAAACTTTCTAGTAAGTAACAGCTTTCTGTTGAAAAACTTAGCAACAATACAGAATTTAATAAAATTAAGAAAGCAAGATAGTAAGATAACTCAAAAAGCAAAAGACTATCTGAAATCACGCTACCTCTATGACAACTTCAGACAATTTTTTTATGCCGAGCACAGTACATACGTGCCCAGAAAGATCTGGGTGGACAAATCTTATTTTGGAAAGATCAATGCATTTGACATATCGGGAACCATAGGAATCAACATAGACACATGTTGCTGAATGAACAAGTCTGCAGCCATCATCAGGAACTATGGCTTCTGATTTCCAGTTAGACCTATCAAGTGTGTTTCCCTCAATAATCTGATCACTTATAAAATTCAAAATTTCCATCACAGCCCGTAGCTCATTTGGATTTAAACGCTGATATCCACAAGCTTTTTGAAGATTTAGAAGAAGATCCATTGCAGAAGAAAGGGTTAGTGTGTCCTGAAGACCCAAATCTTTAAGAATCTTCACAAATGGGAGATATACTGTAGGGAGTTCAAAAGCAAATGGAGACAAATTGATCATCAAACGCACAAAAAGAGCGTCAGCAGTCACCAGGCGTGTTCCATTTGCAGCAGGCAGAAATGCCACTCTCTGTAGCTCCATCACATCTGGGGGGGAAAAAAGTATTAGAACTTTGACAACCCCGCGTGCACACTGGCTTTTATGATGTTATACACCAAGTTAGGTCACTATAACATCAACTTAAGCTTAATTGTCTATGAAGGCAAGTCCTCAGGTCATCAGCTTAAAATGTAATTGTTCATCTTCACTCATGTTCAAGAAGAAATAGATATTCAAGAAATATTTATATGTTCCAGAAGTAACTGTCCATCAGTGTGTTGTGGCAGTGTTTGTGTTTCAGACACTAACAATGCCAAAAGACACTGATGACACGTGTCCATACATGTCAAAATTAAAAAAAAAAAAATTGCTTGGACACAATTTGAACACAACTGACATAAAGGGGAAAAAAGAAGAAAAGAGGATGGAATGAGAGAATGGAAACACCATCTTGATGAGATTATAAGAGTTCTTTCCTAATTTTTTTGGTTGATTTCTTTGGAATATAATAGTGCAAGATACTTGGAATATAGAATGATGTATAACTATTTATTCTTAATGTCATCGGTTCAGGACATGACTTAATGCCATCCATACCTTACATTCTGAATCGGCTAGCTTTCAACAAGTAAAACACAGACCTATTCTCAGGCAGGAAACTCAAAGAAAATGACAAAAACTTCAGTAACATAAACATTATTTATTTTGTTGCATCAATTTCATTCTGCAAGTCTTTCTGAAGACTGGCTTATAATGATGGCACAGTGATAAAATATTGAAAGAAAGAAACATTGGGAATCTCAGTGGCTCAGCCTTAAACCATGTCAACCAGCAAGAGCATAGCAGCAATACATAGCAAATAAAAAACATCATATGTCAGAATTTGTTTGAAACAAATAAAACTTTTTTCCCTACCCCCGGGCCCAATAAGAACAAGAACCCAAGAAGTCCACATAAAATGAGAAGTTATAGAAATGAAAATATAATTGATGTTATTATGAGCAAGTCCATAACAAAAGGGGAACCTAGTGAGTCACCTGAGGAAGAAAGGGAACTCCAAACTTTGTCTAGATATTTCAAAATCTGACAAGTACACTCCTCAATGTTCATTCTTGATGCAATGGGCCAGTGAGCCAGAGTATCTTCACCTCCATTTTTTCCAGTTTCCTGTGGCAAAACCATATTAGCATGACATGCATTTAGATAAATCATACAGTTAAAATTAAGTAAAATAGAAGTATCATTTTTTACTTTCAGGTGCTTTAAAACCATGGAAAAGGGTGGAGGACAGCTTAAATGGAGAGCTCCCCAAGAATACTCCGGAGGAACAATCTGCTGTCTAGAAAGAATAGGGGTGCAACTCCAAGCTAGAGGCCAATCCTTAGACAAAATAGCTTCACTATATGAAGCAAGTACCCTCTTGGAATGGACACTTGGAAACCCCAACTCAGCAGGTACACATGCAATCTTGCCAAGAATGTCACAGAAGTTGTTGCTAAAATAAAGAGCAAAGTTTGAGAAAACAAATTCAATAACAGATCCTGCTAATGCCCAAACTTCCCTTGAAACTTCAGTATGCGAATTGGTCGTGTCTGTCTCAAAATCATCTGCATCACCTGATTTCATGCACTCACTTCCAAGAAACTCAACTCTTCTAGCACAATCAAGTATTACATCTACTTCAATAGCAGTTCGAAGGCCAAGTTTCCTTAATATTCGAAGCCACCCATCTGTACTGAACCTTTCTCCAGGAAATTTTGTTCTCTCACCAGAGAAAATAGAGATCAATAAAGCATCACCAGGATCAAAAAGATCCTTGGGCTTCAAGAGATCTATTGAAAATTCATCCGAATTTCGCACAAATTTAGTTTCCTTTAATGTTTCAACTACTGATTGGTCTGCTTGAAGATCATGCCAATTGGTATAAAGATATAACAATATGTCCTCCTGCTCATTCTGAGGCTTCCTCTCAAAGCCAGGCAAGCCAAAGCGCGCTAAGATCTGTTGGTCATGCAACTCCAGCACCCCAAGGGCTCGAAGAAATGAACTTTCAATTGAATCTGTGGCATAAGAAAGACAATGCTGATCATATGGTTTAAGAAACGAATGTGAAGGTATCATACACTGGTCTTGACCCTGCAATTTAGTATAAGATCCTACAACTGTTTTATATATAGGAAGAGAACGTAAGGCTTCAATTTCTTCCCGCGTATAGCTGGAGCCATTTGAGAACTCATTAGCAAAAATGGAAAAAAGCTCATCACAATTGGAAGTGGAGATATTAGTAGGTTCAGAGAGATATCCAGCTTGCCTAGCTGCCACAAGTTTGGATGCAATAACTTGGCCAAGTGATTGACCAGGCATAGGAAAACATTTGCATGAAGCAGCACAGTCCATGAATGCTACATCAAATATGGGTATATTACACTGGTTTAACATAGGAAACAACCAAGGATAACTATTTTTGGATCTTTCAAAAGCAGAAATGTAGGATTCAATTAACTGAGCTTCAGAAGTATTATCACCAGAAACTTCACCCAGATAATTGATGGCTGCTTCTCTTTCTAAAACACCACTTGTCGATGTTGGATGCTCCAAAATAGGTGGAATGAAGACCAGATGTAGTTCCCTTATGCGGCATAAAACTGGTCTACCAAGAAAAGCAGGAATTAGGGGCCAACCTGAAAAAAGAGATAAATCTTCTGGTGAGCTGCTTAAAGTTTTCCAGAATATTCTAATCCATTCAGGGGAAGGACCTGCTTGATCCCCAGAACTTGGCAGTTTCTCCCATGAAAGCCATGGAACCATATTTGAGCCTATTACATGGTTCACCCAATCTTTGTGGAAAATGAGTTTCATATGATTGGCCAGAAGGTGAAGAGAGAAGTTCTGTAACTTCAATAGTGCTTGAATGGCAAGATTAGAGAAAAGTTCACCCAATATTGGTTTGTCTAATACTTTTGAATGCATAAACTTTGCTCCTAAGGGAACCATTAGTGACTGTTGCTCCTTATTCCCAAGCCAAAGTTCAGTAAAACCCAACTTTATTAGATGGTTAGTTGAAGTAGGACATGGTAGACCTTTGAGCTCTGTAGCAATGGATATAACCTTGTGGTCCCTATTTTGACTGCTGCCTGTCACAGCATTCTTGTGAACCAGGGGTCCTCCTGCTCTACCAATATCTTCAACAACACCCCGACCAAAATCAAATAAAGCCTTCCCTAAACTTGTCATCATTTCGAGTGCATCTCCTGAACTGGCTGCACCCTGGGTGGCTAAGCCAAAGGAGCTATGCATGTTAGACTCTTGATGAAAATTGCTTCTGACAGCATTAGTTTGTCTGCAACCAGCACTAGCATTGACAGGATCAATTGATGCATAATCTCCGGACAAGCTGAATGATCCCATTTGCTGAAAATCTGACAAGCAGTATTCAAGAACATCTATATACATGTCAACTGACCGCAGGACAATAGATATTGAAGAAATTTTTAGGAGATCACGGACCATTTTAGGTCTAATTTCTCGAACAGGAAAACCCACAGCTTGGATTTCATTTACCAATTCCCATGGTACTGAAAATACAGGATAGTGTTCCTTTACAAAGCTACAAACTGTAGCAGGAAGTAAACTACCAATCATCCCATTCCCAGGCTGTGAAAGGAACATGCCTTCTTCAGCCTTGACTAAATTTCCTGAATATAGTTGCCACACTGGAAGGTCAACAATACGAGAATAAAATGGATGTATCACCCATTCTTTAAGGCATTCCCAGTCTGCTTTGAGAATGGCTGCTGAACTTGCAGGCATGGTATTGCAATCACTAAGTTGATCACTCAGAACACGCCCCTTAGAACATGGCCAGAAGGAATAGATCTGATCTCCGTAAGCCTTCAAAGAGAGACTGATTGCAGGACAGGCACTTGAATCAATAAAAGAACTCGAAACATCTTTTCTTAACTTTTGCATTTCTAAGATCATTTCAACATAGGAATCACAGACACAAGACATCAGCTCTCTGTTCCAAGATTCAATTAATTGATTTCCAGCATCAAAGTGTGTCTCTGCTGATGGTTCCCTGTTTTGGTATTTAAAGAGATAACGGCCTCTGTTGTGACACACAAGGAAACATCCTAGGACAGTAACAGGCATATTTATACAACCAGACAAAGGAAGAGGGGACATAATGGAGCTCAATGAGAAGGCATTGGCATGATGACCATTTCTTGATATAAGTGCTGCAATTCCAGCAACAGGAGTCAAGTTGTGCGCAAGATATCGCCTGAGAAGAAAAAAGTGGATGTTTAATGTATGAAGGACAAACACACACAAAAAAGAGCTATGCTGTGTCTGACAAGTATTAGACAAGATATTACACTATGCAACACTTTAAATTACGTGGGAGTCATGTCCCATGTCTTTGTTAATATCTATGCTTCCTAGGATATTATCAAACAAATCATGTCAGATCAAAGAATTTATTGAAGAACAAACAAAATACAAAGGGTTAAGCTTTGATCATGTTTTACAGTCAAGCAACTTCCACGTTAAATTGAGACTCATCTTCAAGCAACCCCCCTTCCTTTTTCCCCCTCCTTCCCCACCCCCTTAATGAATAAAGAATTCATTACAGAAGAATGAGCATTACAAGAAATAAGGCAAATCATACCATAAACAGGTGCAATGGAAAATTAATCAAGACTGAAAAGTCTAAACAACAAAGCTTCCATTTCCATCAAGTCTCTGTAAATGAGAAATCCTGAGAAATCCCCAAAACAAGCCTTGTTCCAAGCACTAATCAAAAGCTAGATAAAATGATGAAGAACTCTAACCCTTAGTAAAGGTGACAAAATCTGCTTTTGAAAATTGTGGCACTCTTCTCGATTGGAATAAATTGTCAAACTGTGTCACACACATCCGCAAAACTTCTCCCTCTTCAGTTTCTTATTCTGCCCTTAGCCTATGAAACTAGCCAACATGGTCTCAACAACAACAACAATAATAAACCCTTTTTAATTAGGTGAAGTCGACTACATGGATAATCGACGCTATAAAGTCCTATCATGAATCATATTTTTAGACAAACCATTTAAGTCTAAATCCTTTTTAATAATTTCACTTATAATTTTCCTTGATCTCCATCTACCTCCAACGTGGTCTCAATGAAGCTTTTTTTTTTTTGGGTGATGGAGACAGATAATATTGTAACATAATAATTTGTTATTTTGGCCAAGGAGAATATTAAATCCTTTTGTAAAAATCTGGTTGCTTTGTTACACATAAATGAAATGGAAGTTGTCCATGAAAATGTTTAAGGCTTTTTTGTGCTTGTATCTACAGATATATTGTAAGTGGCAGCAGCTTCAAATGCCTATGAGTGTTAGCATGGATTGTAAAAGGTCCTAATTTTTTATTTTAGTAAGAGGAATTGCTTTATACAACATGCATATGCATTCCTCAAAAGAGACATCAATAAGTTAAAGGATTAGACTTAGATGCAATCATTTATATCTTTACTCTCAAGTTCTCCAATTAAAATATCACAATTATATGATTTTCAATTAAAACATGACAATCATATAATTTAATAAGGTAACTATACAGCAAAAATCATACACTTGTCACATTATTATTAAAAAATTATATACTTGTCATGTTTTAATTGGAAAACTTAGTAGCAAAGATACAAGAAACTACATATATATTTTTTTCCTAAGTTAAAAGGTGATAGAATAAGTTCTTATAATACATGAACAAGACAATGTCCACTACATACTTCACATAGAACAATACCTATCAAGAGCCATATTTCTTGTTTGCCCAGAACCCAAGCTGAGTACAAGAAGCCACCGATCAATGATTGTAGTTCCTTCTGAATATGAAGTCACATCTATTATGTGCAACTTAATACCAGCATTGGAGCTGCTAAACAATCTTGATAGTTGGAACTTTCTCCATTTTTTTTCCGAAAAAGGATTCCTCATTAAAGCAGATGACGGGTCAATGCAAACTGAGTAATTCTGGTCTGGACGTGAACTTCCATCTTCCCATGTCAATATTGATACCTGACAACACATGAAGATTTTATGTTAGAAAAAATATGTCTATAAAAGCAATCCTAAGAATATCTCAAGAGTAACTATGACAAACAACACAAATCAAGCATATCAATGTTTTATCTTTCATTAAAAAAGTTCTACTAATAAAAGAAAAAGATACAGAACAATAGCTAAGGTACCTTCCTAGATGAACTACACAAAAAAACAAGAACAAAAGGAACACAAAGGGAATATTATATCAATACACAATAGCCCTTACCAATCTCTCTTCTCTTGCAACAAGGACCCTTAAAACCAAGGTAATCAAGATGATCTTGTGGGAGAAAATCTTGCCAGATCGTGCAAAAGATCATGCCAGCACAAGATCGCGATCCAGATCATGTGATCGCAGGATCGCATGATCTGGAGCCATCCAGGAAGGCCTTTAAGAGAAAGAAGAGGGGGGGGGGGGGGGGAGGCAAAAACAAGCAGAAAGTACCCTTGTTGGTTCTCTCTGTTTCCTTCTTCTCCTTCCTTTGTCATCATAAGCCATTACCTCTTTTCTTCTACTTCTTTTGTGTGCCATAATTCTTGAAGACTTTGGAAAATATTTGAAGAGTTCTCACTTGCCTTTGCCTACCTACTCTAGTAATTACATTTTTAATCTTTCAAAAAGCACTAAAATGCTTTAGACTTTCTTTCATGTCCTTAATGCCTTAGACTACCGAGATTCTTTTTTCGTCAGATGCTTAAGTGATGTATCTTATGGAGCATAGATTGACATGACTTCAGTCCATTCTTTCATAAAAAGGAAGTTAAAAATTATTTAATTTTAAGAAAAAGATTAAATAGAATAAAGAATAAGTAAAATATTAAAAAAGACTTGTTACATAGAAAAAATATGAATATGTTACTTTTGCAATTCATGACCTGTTTTATAAAAGTATGATAAGATTTGAATGATTTTATGCTTACTTAAGAAATTTATTCAACTGAGTATATTTTTTATATCTATTCTAAGTTGTAGGATCTTACAATCCTCAATCCGATCTAGCAATTCAATCTATTTTGCCCCTTGTCTAATCCTGCGTAAGATCTCAATCTAGATTACTTAGCTTGGAACCCAATGGTTAAACACCAGAAAGAAGCCAAGTAAACAGCAAATCCTAAAGCAAGGACAGAGAAAACTTCTTACAGATATAGCATTATGTTACAACCTTAACCACCAGACAACTGCAAAAATAGCACACACACACACACAGGAATTTGTTTTCTTTACTCCTACTAAAACTTTTAATTCTAAACAACAAATTGCTTTACATTATGAGAGCAAACCCATGCTTCAGCAAAAACTCCAAATAGCCTATTCCAGAAATAACTGGCTGCTAGACACAGTAATATAAAAATTATAGCAGTTTCAAAGCTTTTGCAACATAAAATGCAAATATCCAGAAAAAGTGCTTCGCATGAGCTTCCAATATACAAGTCATTAGTATTAATCCTCTTGAATATCACTATCCAAAACCTTTGAGGGGTTTTAGATTCCCAAATCTTACTGGGAAGAAGAAATGTGTTTCTGATCATAGAATGGGTAAGAAAATGGAGGAGGACTCCATAGAATTGCAAGACAATATAATAAAACTATTCATGGATCTTCACTTAACAGCTTAAGCTTTTGGATTGAAACAATCTTTAACATAGTATTAGAGCCTCTACCCAAATGATCAAGAGTTTGATCCTTGCTAACCCCCATTTTCTTAAGTAAATTAAAGTTAAATTTCAGCATAAGATATGGCAAGTATGTGCTTTGTCCACATTTCAAGCCCAAAGGGCGTTTGTATAATGGGGCGTGTTAGATAATATAATTAAACAATTGATGAGTTTTCAACTAAAACTTAAACCTTTGAATTGAAATAGTTAGGAATTAAATCCATAGAAAAAAAAAACCCAAAAAAAAATCTCTTAATTAAAATTAAGTTTCCTCACAAAGTTTGGTTGGCCTTTCATGCAAGGGATGTTAGAGATTATTACAAAATTATACACCTGCCTTCATTTAACAAAAGCTTTGTAGTTGAAATGGTCTTGACAAGAAAATATCCCTAGAGGAATCCAAAACCCAAATTCTCCTTTATAAAGTAGAATAAAAGGGCACAGACTGAGCAAAATCAAATGCAAATCCGTTTCAAAATTTCCTCAATCATTCAAATTTCTAATAAAAGTGAAAATTCCAGAAAACATGTTATTCTTGTAAAACGTAGATCCTACAGACTAGAGAATCATACAAAGAGTAAGGTATTAGAAATTAGGGAACACCTCTATGAAAGGAATGTTAACCACTCAAAGGTCCTCTCTAAACTGGACACCAAAACAATCACCTACTTTCAGAGCAAGTAATAGCCAGGGCACACCATTATATCCTAGAGAATGAATTTCAAGGGACATGAATAAGTAGCAGGGATCACTAGATTCAAAGATTGGCATCCCACCCATTCTGGTGCAAGTACTACTTACTCTGAAATGTCCAGTGCCAAAGTAAATTTTGGCTCCCAGAAAGTAAATTTGGCTCCCAGGGAAAGGATCATAACTATTTGTCTACTGCCAGAGTATTTTATGTGCAAGCACTTTTCCTATTAATGATCAAAGATAATATTACTACTTTCTAAAAGCACTTCTTGAACAACGTAGGCAAATGTAAAATTGCTTTTCAAAATGCAATTCTAGATAAAGTGGTTTCCAAAATACTAAGAAATTTTGTGTCAAGAACAGCTTTGAACCAGAAGTTTAAACTATTAGGATAAGACCCATGAATATTTTTATTTCAATGTATAATTCTAACAGAGTCCCACACATGAAAGTCCTTTATGCTTGGAGCATGGATAAAGCATAAGTCCACCATACCTTGAGCAAAAATTTAATTCTGATTAAGAGAATGAAGTAGCAATGATTGAACCCATTAGCATTTGGTCATGAAAACCTTGATACCATGCCAACAGTCATTTTATCCCAAAAGCTTGAGCTATTAGGAGAAGGCCCATAAATGGTTTTGATGCATATTTCTAACACAACACGGTCAAATGCACTAAATATCTCCAGCACAACAACTTTAATATTACCTGCAAAACTGACTTTAAAAATAAAAGGGCCCTAGATCCATGCTCTATAAATCTGTCAGTAATTTGCCTTAGCCTGTTTGATCCCAAGTCGGGTCCATCCTTCAAGCAGTCAGATGATAGAGGCATTCGGATGATGGTAGAATCTGATGATGACCATAACTCATTCTCATCGATGAGCATTGGACTAAATTGATCACTAAATCTTCGTGTGAGATCAGTACCTGAAACCTCAATAGTAAAGGTGTCAAAACTCTATGATTTTAGAGAAGAGTGAATATTGCATTCCAAATTAATGCAACATCTAATATTTTCAAAAGAAACAAGAATTATGTGCCTTTCTTTTATAAACAAACAACTATGACAAACAAAAATAAATAAATAAATAAATAAAAGGACAAGACAACCTCCATGAAACACAATAGGAAGAAGGAAAAAAAAAACTCTAAAAGGAAAATATCAATACCAAAAGAACTTCCAATTTTGTAGCATATCTAACAAAGGCACCTCTTTTACACAACCATTAACTAAGCACCCAAAAAAAAAAAAGAGTCTATGTTATATATAAGTTACTGGCAAACTTTTTGCTTATAGATTCTTTGAATCCCACTCCAACCAATGATGCTGTGTAGCATAGTAGCTGAAAGCAAATACTAATTTCATGATAGAATACAGATAAGCTTGGATAGAAGAGCCACAGAGAAAGCAAAATATTTGAATAGACTTCCCAGTACTGACAACTGAGATAATATAAGGTTGGATCTTAGTTTATAAATAATACATTGAGAGCTCAAGAATCAACTCCATCTTTAATAATTAATAACTACAAAATTAAACGAAAAAATACTAAATATGAAGGAATTGAAGGGGACTAATGCCACATTTTAGAATATTTAGTCTCTATATGCAATGCAAAAGAATAATAATTAGCTTAGGCTCATGAATAATCCATTCAGATAAATAAGGGACTTCATGCCTTAATGAATAATTACATATCTTTCCACATTTTTAGGTCAAAGTCAGGACAAAACATTTACAAAATTTTATCATTATAGGACATCCTACCCAATGTTAACCCTTATTTATATAAAATAACAAATGGACATAAAGAAAATTTTAGCTCTTAACAAAAGATAGTTGGCCTAAATTATTCTCAGAACCAACAGGGGCCTACCTCTATGTGTCCATGAGCAAAGATCCAGGGACAACTAGGAATCAACTTAAAGTACTTACAGTTCAGCTATCACAGAAAAATTGCCAGCAATAATGCAGTAAAAAATTCAAAATGAGGTTGAAAAGGAAACTTGAGGAAACTAGTTTAAACAAATTTAGATGATGAGGAATAAACAGTATACCTATCAAGGAAAACATTTTAGCTGAAGGGAAAGAAGTTGAAGGTGCAGCAAGTACCAAACCACGAGGATCAAACATGTAAAAGTAGCCACCAGATATGATTGAGAGAAGATTGCATATGGAATAGCAGCAAATCAATCCTAAACCATAATTAAGTGTGTTGCCCCGTAATCTCCATGGAGGAAGGAGCTGGAGATTACTAATTTCCTCTCTAGTCAAGCAGGCTCCTTCAAAGATTGCTACAAGAGCAGGCCCTTGGAATTCACCTGTATAAATCACACCATATTAAACAAGAAAGAGAACAAATTAACTGGTCATTATATTATGGATGTTTCATGAACCTTAAGAACTTGTTTCAAAAAGACACAGCATTACTATTTGACATCTGAAAAACTGCAGAAACTTTGTATTGCCCTTGGTTGTAGCAGAACTTTAGAAGGGTGTTCAAGTAAAAGTTTCACCAGCTTGCCAACACTATGTAATGCTAATAAAGTTTGAAATTTCTTTTTTGAATATATATATATATATATATAAACTAGTGGAGGAGAAAGTGAAATACACCTAGGAGGACATAATATTCTCTGAAAAAGTATGGAATAATGTCAAAAAAACAAAGCCTCCAGGTCCAAAAATATGAAACTCCAATACTGTTTTTCTTACACTTATTCAAGAACTCCTCCCCCAAGTGTGCGATGGTATGACCCAGCCCTTAAAACCCTAGAAATCAATCATATACACCATACTACCACCAACATGACATTTTACAAAATCTTACACTTATTGATGGAAAGTGTTTATTCATCAAATATCATACTAGAAATTGTAGAAAGATTTATAGAAGAAACAACTAGAGCTGTCCAAGTAATGAGACTAACAAAAATACATGAAACATCAATAAAGAAATTACCCAAGTTGTGTTGCAGCAAAGACTGGCAGGGATGTTCCCTCTTATCATAAATCAGGTGCAACTTCTTGGCTTTGCAACAATCTGCCAACTCAAGAAGGTCAAACAACAAAAATTCCTCATTTCCATACAGGGCCAAAAGCTCATTTACTTTATCATAGTCCATGGACGGCATGTCCTTAGTCATATCTTCACTGACTAAAGAAAGGCACCGAACTGACTGTATGCCCAGCCTGTTAGCCAAATCATTGCTGATACTGGGATGTATGAAATGTTTTCCAATGAAAGAATTATTATCCAACCAAGGTGCATCATTATATACAAGATCCCCAGCAGGCATCAGAACTCCATGAGCATCTGGAATCAACAATGGACTGTCAGAAGGCTCAAAAAGTGGCTTCTCCGAGCAACATTCTACTATGGCTTCAAGGACACGATGGACAAAATTTAACTGATCCATCGAAAGAGGAACCCCTTGTACATCATTCTGCAGCCGTTGCAATACATGAAGATAGTCCCAAATACCAAAACTCAGTCTGACACCTAACCTCATCAGCAAATCTTTATACTCCGATAGTTCAGATGGAACAACATATAAATATGGAGTAAATTTTACAGGTGAATCAAATGCAAGTGCATTTGGTAATACAAAATCATCTCCAATCCAGACCCATGAAACACCATCTAATCCTGCTTTCAGTTCAATGAAGTCATCAGTATTTATATATTCTTGCAATTTTGAATAAAGGTATGGTATTTCTTTTTGCAACTGTGCATCAAAATCAGGTTCCAGCAATGAATCAATCTTAAGCTGCCTATAGGACTTAGATAGGTCAATTAATTGTCTTGATAAAACACCCACTTTTGGGCAATCCATCCACCCAAGTTTTGTTTGCAGATACGTCGTGTGGCATTCACCATCTAATATATGCTTCGAGGATGATACCATCCAAATCTGTGATTTAGGTCTGACAATTGTGGGGGATGCCACTTTGTTACTGGATTTTAACCATGGAAGTCCCAAAACAGGTGGATCAGAGATTACTGGACACCAAGAGATTACCTTCATTTCAGACCAAAATTCTTCTTCTGACATATCATCAATCAAGCCGCTTACAAATGAATCAATATCATTATCATCAGTTTGGTAGTTCTCATCTGTTTTATGAAAGCTATCATACACAACAGGAACATCCATTATGCCACTGTTTCTTACAGATATGTCACTCTCTGGATCACAATAATTATTCTCAGCTTTATTCGAGAGCTTCTGTGATATTGAATCTAAAAAAATCAATAATTCTCTTCCACGCTGGAGTGCCTCAGCATCTCCAGAATCATGCAACAGAGAGACTGATCTAGCACAATCAAGCAAACCAGTAAATCCCAGAGATCTCCTAAGTCCAAGGCTCACTAAAATATCCAGAACTTCAGGATCTAAGAATTTCTCAGAAGGAAAGAAAGCATTTCCAGGCAGCATCTTTTGTAGCAGTGGAACCCGAGGATCATAAAGCCTGCCATAACATTCTAGTCAGCAATAAAAACAATATCATTTTTCAAATAAGTACAACATTCTTATCAAAAAGAAAAGGAGCATAACCCTATTAGGAAAGAACGTCAATACATGACATGTTAGCATGCACATTAGTAAGAAAACTCCATAGAGGTACAAACAAAAGTGAGTCCAAGAGATTGCAATAATAATAACATTTACTTCTGTGGAATGTATTGAAAAATAGCGGAGAGCAAAAGTCAATGAGTAAAGGAAGAGAACAAATAAAATGTATTATCAAAAGACTCAATGATGGACTGTAGAATTTTATACAAGATAGATAAAAATTTTGCAAAAAAAAAAATTATACTATACCTGGATGGTTGTTGCCAAGATCCATTGGCTGCCAGAACAAATGATGAAGCTGAAATTACAGACTTCATCGAGATATCCTCCTGAATCAAGTGCTGGACATCATGCAGAATGGCTGATACAGCTTCTTGCTTCAAAATAAACTCTGACATGTGATTGAAAATGTGATCTTTGTAGAATTCCACCTTGGTTGGTTCTTTTATTTCTAAAAATTTTCCCATAATGACTCTTTCCATTTCAGATTCAGTTCTTATGAAGCTATCATTCAAAAGATCTTCACAGGCACCATTAGGACCAAGCCATTTCATAGGATTACTCAAACTTACTAGTTTTCTGCTTTTGTACGACTCAAAAACTGGAAGGTGTTTGATAATTTCAATATGTGTGTTATCCATTTGCTCTTCTAAGAACCACTTAGACTGGAGAACAAAACTCCGAAGTTCATGAAGCTCCCCTTCTGATGCATCTGCAAAGATCCCCTCAATTTTCTGTGGCTCCCCAGCAATAGCCAAAAACACATTTAGTACACCTCTTGCATTTGGTGACTGCACAAAATATTCCAACTGTGGGTGATCTAATTGCAGGTCATGTCTCAAGAATAAGCACCCAACCTTCAACAACAAAGAAGACATCTTCTCACTCCATCCATCATTTTTTATCACATTTGAGTTTGGTGTTAACTGCATTAGACAATTGTTTCCTACAGGTAATATAGGCCACTTACAAAACACAGAGAGGTCATCACAATATAATTTCAGATAGTTCCACAGTAGTTGCAACCATTCTAAACTTGGTTGACCATGAACATTGGGAGTCCAACTAACTTGTCGTGCGTGCTGCCACTGTACAGGAAGTAATTTCACCAGAAGTTTCTCAAGCAATTCGCATGACAAGAAAGAAATATTTGTGCTATCACTTTGGGCAATGCTACAAAGTTTTTTGTGAACTTCCTCTGGAATTCCAAAATCTATGAGTTGATGGGGAACAAAATCCTTGAGAAGGCCATACTCATCACCCCGTGTAACATAGACTCTTTCTCCAACCCCCTTCTTATCAATTGTCATAAAGGAACCATCTGCAAGTGGTAGCAAGGGCAGACCAAAAAGAGTATCAAACTGCATAGACACTTGGAAATCAAGAAAGCAATATTCAAGGGTCAAGATGATTGCATCCTTGTCCTTGAATTCCCGTTTCCTTCTGATTAACAATGTCCTCAAGAACTTAGGTGACAGAAAATGCAATGACGGACATATTTCCATAAACCTATCTACAAGTGACTGTGGAACTGTAACCACAGGTAGACAAGCGCCTGACAATGCTTTTATAAGCTCAGCTGCCTTGTGGAAAGTAAAATCAGGAAATATAGCATGTTTGGTTGAAATCCACTGACCTCCTCTAGCTTCTGTATATAATACACGGAGACCAGATTCCGCAACAAATTGGTAAAGTCTCCTTACTACTGATGCCCAAGGTTCCAATCCTATTATTGTAGGCCAAAATGAGAAGAACAGATTGCATGGGCCAATCTCCAATGCTACTTTCTCAAGCAAATGACCATATGCAGGGGCAATAACATTTTCAAGGAGGTAAATATTCCAGTCTGAACGTTTTCTTCCGCCCCCTGTCATATCTGAACCAAACCAGATGTCCCTGCGATTTGATGATAATTCAAAGTATGCATTTACCTGTACAGGAAGGCCAGTGCTAATTGGTAAGGGTAAAAAGCAGAATGCACGACCTTCAAAAACTTCCCACGGATGAATAGGAGAACTAACAACTTGAAATAAATCAGGAGAAATTAATTGATCATCCTCCATCTCTGAAGTATGACTCAAATTTCCATCAAGCTTAATAGAGTTCAAATATGCAGCAACACATGCCCAGGGAATAAAATTGTGTGAGTTATTATTGGAAGCTGTAGATGTGCTTTTCTGAGCATTCCCACCACCTAAACATTCAGTGGTTATCCAACAGTGTAAGTTACTGCCAGATGTGCTTTTCTCCACAATCAAAATCTTCTGGCACTTATAAGGCAAATCTCTGTCAATAGATTTGCTTAGTTTCTTCAGAAACTGATCTCTATTCATTCCAACTTGTCGATTTTCATTGACTAGGTTAAACATTTCTTGGGATGCAGTGGATCCAATATTAGGCTCACCAACACAAGTTCTGCGTACATGATGCAGTAGGTGCATTTCATGTCCCATTCCTTCCTTCACAAAAATAGAGATACTTTTCACATTGTGCAGGAATAAGAGTGTTTCAGAAACAACCTCTGAAAAAGCAGCAAAGAGAGATCTAACATCTTCAGGTGCATATACTTCTTTTTTAATTTGGCTCCGGGAGGCAACACTTGCAGATCTGAAAGGGAACCGGAATAACGTACCAGGAAAAGGGTGTTGCAAGTCACACCCAAAATGTAGTAATGAAGAAAATTGATCAGGGAATTGCTCCAAAATCTGTCTTCCCACAAACTTAATTCGCAAGCCAGGGTGGGAAGGAGATATTCCAGGCAAATTACTTGCATGAGGATCAAACATTACAATATTTTCTCCAGAAACAAACATGGGGACATCTGTAAAGTGATAGACACAATTAAATCCTAGTCCAAATCTTCCAATAGCAAAAGGTTTCTCAAGTTTACTTTCTTGACCAATACGTGAAATTGCATAAAGATCTTGTGGACTGAAAACCGAGTCATTGAAACAGTATAATGCAGGACCTTGCCAATCAGCCATTTCAGGAGAAAGAACAGAAGAAGTCCCATATTGAGATTTATCCAATAGAAGTATTACCTCAGAAGCTCCTGCATCTTCTGCATTTTGCACCAGCTCAAATAGAGTACCAGGTCCATCAGCATACATTTCAAGTATATGCTTCAGCCTTGTTGTCAATGCCTCGTGCTGTCCAAAAGCCTCAGCAGCTCCAGACAGTCCTAAATTCATTGAATCTGCACTCTCAGCCAGCAATGTCCTGCGAAGAGAACAGACACCAAGTCTTTCTGCTACATCATTGGAAATGTTACCGTGCACAAATTTTTGAACCTTTCTCTTAGCATTCCAAGACATAGTTGATGCATTAACAAATGAGCCACCAGGATCTTCTGCGCCAAGCAACCAGGGGGCATCATTATAAACCAAGTCTCCAGCAAGAAACAGTCTACTTGAGACATCTGGCAAATAGATCTGAACTTTCGGTTCATAGAGGTGAACTTCAGCCAGATGATGCACTATTAGCGTGACAGCCCTGATCTCCTGCACATCAAGAGAAGAGGAACCTTTTCTAGCTGCCATTCTACAAAGAATATTAGCATAATCAGCAGGTTGCAAGAATTCACGGATACCAAGTTCCAGAAACAGATCTTTGAAAACTGCCAAATCAACTGGAATGACACGTATATATGGAGCCAAATGAAGTGGACCGTCAAGAACAACCTCATCAGAGGTTGCAAATCCATCCCCCACCCAAATCCACCGACAACCTTCAAGAACAGCTTTAACAATGTCAATCTCATCTGAACCAATCAAGCCTGTCAGTATCGAGTATATCCTTGGCATTGCCAGGGCCAATTCCTGCCGAAGAACCTGATCAGTCACAATCTCATTATTTTTTCCAAGCTCAAGTAATTGAGCAGCAATTACACTCCCCCCAGGTGGAGACATCCAGCCCAGGCTATATGATAAAGCTGTGGAAGAGCATTCTCCATCCAGTATCCGCATGCTAGCTGAGACGAGCCACAAATCTGTTTGTGGTCTTACAAGCTTTGGAGGAGCAACCATCGATGACACAGCTGGCCAGGGTAATGACTGAAATGGAGCAGAAACTAAAACAGGGCACCACGAAATCAGCCGAAGGTCATTCCAAAATTTTTCAAGGTCAGATTTTGAGTTGCGCGACCTAAATGCAATTGCTGCTCGTGACAATATTCGGTTAACTGTTCGTTTATTATCCATAATTTGATCAGGAAGCCACTTCAATGCATTCATTTCTAAGTAAGAGAGAAGCACTTTCCCTCTTGAATATGCCCTTTGTTGATCCTCATGCATTAGGCGCTCTATACATTGGGCACTTTCTATGACTGTATCAGGAGACACAGAAGTTCTGAGGCCCAAACCTTGCAGAATATCAAGAATCTCAGATTCTTGGAAAGGACCCAAAGGGAAACAATCTGAATTTCCTAGTAATGCATATAATTCTTCATTACTAGGATCATATAAAACTGAAGGGCATTTAAGAGCACCATGAAGGGTGGGTATAAATTCCAAATTTCTCAATAAGTCCCTAATAGTTTTGTCCTCAAGAGACAAAAGTGGCAAATTTTGTAAAACAGATAACATGATGCTGTCACGAACCTCAGATTGCAACTCCCCAACTCTATTAAATATGTACAGCCTGTAGAACTGTGCTTTTCCCATTCTCTCAACTCCATAATATCTTGACAGAATATTCTCTTCAATATTCGAGGATCTGATAATGAACTCAACGCCAAAAATAAACTCAGGCACATCCAAAGGTGGTAAGTACTTTCGCGGATTTTCTAAGTCAGAGAAGTGGGAAACTTGAGTAAACTCCCCACCATAGACTCGATATATAGGCAATTTCCTGCAATAATTTAAGGTAAGTTCATCCACAGAGCATCCAACATACCATCTGGGATCAAGAAGAAACTCACGGAGCACATTTCGTTCTTCATCTATTAGATTGTCAAGAGAAGTTTGCATAACGCCAGCACTAGAAAATGTATTAAAAATTGATTCCAAAACACCTGCTGCATTACTATCATATACATAATTACATAAATCTGGATGTTCAACTACATAGCTGGGGTTCAGTATGTTGCATCCAATTTTAACAAGGATATCCTTTAGTGTATTAGAGAGATTGCTTCCATTGATCAGTTTCAATTGCCTGGAAGGTCTTAATAAATTTCCAGATGTAGAAGGCAAAATGGGCCAATCACTAAATAGTGACAGAATTTCACTCTGGTTTCCTAGATACTGCCAGAATAGCATAAACCATGATGATGTTGGTTTTTGAGAGGATTCTGGGTCCCAGTGGACTTTACTTTTATATTTCCAGTCAGTTGGCATAAATGCAGGGAATAACTGGATAAAATGGTGCATGTTGAAAACTGTAAGGTTGGTCTTAGAAGACTTGGCAATAGCAGAAAGTCTGCTCAATATGTTGAAAGGAATGTTTCGATCAATTACTCGACCAGAAACTGGCTGCAGCAGCATGTATTCTAATTCATCACAAATGAAATAAGAAATTCCTCTTGAAGCTTCCAAAAATAAGCCAAATTCACCATTTGCTAAAGGAAGTAAAGGCAAATTGTATGCCTCTATACCAACATCATCATCAACCAAGTCCTCCAAGCAATATTCCAACAATACAAGTTTGAATGGTTTGCTCAAATTTACACAAGTTTTGCATTCCCTAAGAAACTGGCGTACTGCAGCAGGTGTAACCACCTTGCTGGAATCATATTTTAAAAGCATTTCAAACAAAGGATTAGGCAAATGAACAATTGGCATTCCCAGTTGGACCATAGCCAAGCCAAGGTCCTTGGTTTTGGTGAATTCCCGATCATGTAGAAAGGCTTCACCTGGTGATACCCATTTTCCTCCTTCAAGATCTGAATATAGAACTGGAGCATTACTTATGTTTCTGTATATTTGTTGAACCAAAACGTTCCATGGCTCTTCAAAAGAACCGATGGGCCATAAAGAGTAGTAAGAGTCTGTCGGCCCCAGCAGGTCTTTCACACCAAGAAGCATATGCATAAAAGAAGGAGCCACAACATCTTCCAAAAGAAGCCTATTCCAGATAGAACGAACTTTTCCACTTCTGTCCATGTCAGCCCCATACCAGATGCCACGACGATTTGATGAGACCTCAAAGAATCCATTGACTTGTACCCTTAGTCCAGTTCGAACAGGCAGTGGAAGAAAACAGAATGCCCGACCATTCCTAAGAACATCACTCTGAAAAATTATATATGGCAACATAAGCCTTTGAGATATAGTTGGAAAAGAACAACTTCTTAAATAACAAGTGAAAATCTCCATTTACACTAAAATTTATCCTTTAATAAAGGGACCAACAGTTGTTTACCACTTTTTTATTTGTTATGTCAGATGCAAGAGAAAAGCAGTGACCTGGGGAGGAACCCCAGTTCCACCTTGAAGATGTGAACAACTACTCCTCAATTTTACTTCTCTGATGCAACTTATACAAAGCATCAGAATACTATTCCAGCTACAGTAACTCAATCTCTGTAGCAAATTTATTTTACTTTTATTTAAGGCTGTTTCTTGTAATTCATTAACTTTATTGAGGACAATCGTGATTAGAATTACTCCGAGGGTCTGAATTTGTTGTATTATTAAGACCTCTACCTTACATAAAGGGGAATGAAGTCTGTAACAGATACAATTGAGATCCAAGTCTCTAGAGAGAAACTTTCTTCTCTTCCCCTGGATGTTTGGACCACAAGACCAGTCCCCCATGGGTGTGTTTACTCCTCTCTCATCCACCCTTTTATTCTCCTAATATCTGCTAATAAACACTGATTTTTTAATCAAAACAGTTTGACCCCCATTGGTTGGTATCCGAACCAAGATCCATGTACTTCATTTATGGCAGCAGCGAGTAGAGCAAAGCTTCCTAGGTTCACTGGAGCTTGAGAGACTTTAAGGGTGAATTGATGAAGCAATCAGTGAAAGAGGTTGGAAGACTGCAAAGAGATCAGATCATGCAAAAACCCTCCATTGAGGTACCAAAAGGCAAGCTATATGATTTAAAAATACCAGAAGGTAATCTTGAATTTGAAGAAGATAGTTTCATAGACTGCAATTCTCCATCACTCTAAGACATATACCGGACAGTGTGGCAGATTGGAATTTGACAACAATCTATAATGTGTACCCCAATAATAGAATTCTTCATCACTCTAAGACTTATGTTTGAATAATTGATAGGTTTCTTGCCCCTCTACAACCAAGACCGCCAAGCCTGAGCAATCATAACATTACTTTATAAAAACTATAAGCCTAATATCTCCCAAAACCACTAAGCTAGAGGGGCAAATCTCCAAATTTTTTAGACAAGCCCAGGAAGTTTCAAGACTTTAAATGGTCAATATACCAAGTACATTGTCAACAACAACTTCAAACCAGAAGCTTAAGTTTTTGAGCGAAGGCCTATGAATATTTATATTATAATCTCTAACGTGACCCTTCACATGAAAGCCCTTTGGGCTTGAAGCATGGAGAAATCACAAGCCCACTATACCTTGTGTTTAAACTCAATTTTAATTAGAAGAATAGATGCAGCAAGGATCAAGCTCATGGCCACGTGGTCATTGAGCCTTTGATAATATGTCAAAGACATCTTCAACCCAAAAGCTTAAACTATCAAGTGAAGACTCATGAATAGTTTAATTATAATCTCAAAAAGGACATAAAATAAAAAGTTGTGATCGCATTGATTGCTGTGCTGGATGAACAAACAATGCAGCAAAATGGGACACTGCTTTCAACTATAATAAGATGGTATTCAATCGTACCCATGCTTAACTTAAAGGTAAAGAATCAGAAGCGAAATATAAAGATAAAAAATAACAACTTAAATCTTATGTGGCTGTGTGTGAGGGAAGCACAGTAGAAGACATTGAGAATTACATTCAGTGAAGGTGAATTATCAGATATGCATGCCGCAATTGATGCCCATGGCAGCAAGTGAATGTCATATTCTTTGGATGCAGTAGTAGCAAAAGATCCAATCCTACTGGAAGCTGAGGCCATAGTTTGCACCACATAAAATTTCTCTGTTCTCCTCTCAGTTTCAATTCCACATACTGCCTCACTTAAGAAATCCAATGAGAATGCATCCACTTCACTAGTAGTATTTATACACTTTGACAATCTGAGTAGTGCCTGCCGATGCCAAACTGTATCATCAGTTGCTGGACTAATAGAGCATGAATAAAGTCTCTTTGGCTCAGGTTCTCCAGCATCCCACGCATACATTTCAATGCACAGTACACTCTTGAGAAAGAGCAGTGTCAAAACTCCTTCTTCAAAGAGCTGAACAAACATGGAGGATATGTCATCTGGTGAATATGCTTGCCTAGAGAGCTTACTTCCAGCTGCCTGATCCACATTCCTCAAAGGAAATCGGAATAAAGTTCCAGCAAAAGGACTTTTCATGTCACAACCAAAAGCACAATATGGGAAAAACTGGTCCTTGTAGAAAGAGAGAGCAGAGGAACTGGTGAAGTCTATCCGCTTTCCAGGATTCGCTGCAGAAACTCTTGGAAGATAAGCACCCTGAGGATCAAATAATACCACATACTTGCCACTCACAAAGGAAGGAAGATCTGTCAAATGGTACACAGAGTTGAAGCCAACTCTAAAAACATGGAGAGAAGAAAAATAATGCCAAAAGTTAGAGAAATAGTAAAACCCAAACTTCACAGAAGACAGACTAGACTAGATGTTAAACGAACTTATTAAGATATAAACTGTCAGCAATACTCGCATTAACACTATCATAACTGTAGTTTCAAAAAAAACAAAAAAACACAATCATAACTGTATAATAATATGAGTAAAAAACCACTAAGATATTCCCAAATGCCACTTCCATATTAACAGAACTTTGGCATTGCAGTGTTGGAAAGTCCGGCTGCAGTCTGCACCATTTAAGTTGTAGACAAATAGCCAATAATGCAGCGAATATAGTTATGATAATATAAATTGAGAGCATGCAAACTATGAAACTAAGCCACCTATCCTAGGAAAAGAAATAATAGTAATATTCATCTCTGTCATCTCCATTTTCCATTAACGACAAGGCCTGCAAACTCAAAAGCTTGTCAAAATAAAATTTGACATCTATGTCCTAGCTTTCATTCTCTAGCAGCAAAGTCGTTTGTCATTACAACACAAATTGTTTACAGCTACACAGACAACTACTTATCTACTTATCCTATCAACTCGAGATGAGAGAAGGAAATTACCCAAACCGACCGGTCTTCCACGCCTGTCCATGCTTACTACTCCCACCAATCCTGGAGATACTAATGAAATCCTCCTCCGTGAAAAATGCATTGTTATAGGCCAAAAGTGCAGGGCCTTGCCACTGTGACAATGAATCCGATAACAGCGACTGGCAGGCATGGGACCTGCGGTCCAGACAGAGGCTCACCCGGGTCGCACCAGCGTCGTCTGCGTTCTGTATAAGCTCCTTCAACACTGTGGTTCCCTCCGGGTAATTCAGGAGAACCTCGCGGATACGACGGGTCAGGTCAACCGTCTGGCCGAAATCTTCCAGAAAGATCGATTCCGGCGCCGGAGACTCCATATTATCCGGCGAATCTATGAACCCTTCTCCGTCAACAGTGGAGATTGGCAATTCTGGGGGCCTAGATCATGGGAAATTGGGTTCCCATTCTTGTCCAAAGGTTCAACGTTGAATCAGTTGATGTGATGCTGTTCTGCACCTTGCCCCGTCTTTACGTTTTCAACTCAGTAATGTTGATGGAGCCAAACTCAAGTATTGGTATTTTGACACAGTAAATTATTCATAGATAACCCCTTGGACATATTTTTGAAATCCATTATCTATAGTGATGGAGTGGTTTAACGCGGATTTGTTTTTAGTTGTTTTTATTTAAAATTTAAGATACTTAGCTGTTTAATATGTAAATACCAATTTTTAGTATTCAACTCTTTTAAATATAAAATTAAGTTGTAATTAATTCTTAACTACCTTGATTATATATATATATATATTTTTTTTTTTTTATTTGCTGCAAAAATGTTGACTACTCATATTTGTAATTATTTAACGATGTAAATATCAATTTTTGATTAAATTCTTCTTCCCTGCAACAATATGCATTGAGATTAATGATACATTCCAAGCTAGGAAGTATAGGTACAGCTATTAATGAGTCGTACCCATACCAAATACATATCTGATATGAATATGTGTATATAAACATATCTGATACGTTTTTTTGTTTCATTGGTATGTTTTGAAATGTTTTAATACGCACAAAAACGTTTCGATACGAGACGAAACGGTTCTCAAAGTGTCCTTTCTTAAACGACATCGTTTTTTGCGGCATTTAACTTACCTATGCTTTGAAAGCCTTGCATCCTTCGTCTATGCTTCTGCATCCATGTTTCGTCCCTTGCCTTCATCCTCTGTGCTATGTCGTCTGTTCTAGCAAGGCTCTGCTTCTTCCATTATCTTCTCCGGCAGGTGCCGGTACTAATGGCTGGGGGTACTGTATAGTTCTTCTTCATCTTTTCTTTTTCATTTTTTCAATTTGGTGAAGGTTGGACTTTCTTCTTCGTTCTTCATCTTTTCTCATCTATTTTCCTTCTTCCCATCATGTAGTTGAAGCTTTGGAGTGTTATAGTTCTTCCCATCATGTAGTTGAAGCTTTGGATACTTGCTATGGAAATCCGTTTAAGCATGCTTCTTTTCAACTTAAAAATTTGTGTTGTATTGTAGCTACTCCCTCTATTAGTCGAGAGCATTGGGTGGATCATTGGGGTGCTAGATTTCAAAATTTGAAGTGTAAGAATACAATCGTTACTGTTGATTAACATGTCTTCACTCTCTGGTTTGGCCTTTCCCTTATTAGGTTCTAGTAATTTCACTTTTTACCCCCTTCTTGCTTTATATTTATTGTCAAACTTAATTGAGAATTTTAATTAGTGTATGAAAAATTCTCAAGCCTAGTTCAACCCACTTGATATGTCTTATATTTTCAACCCACTGATATGTTGGAGATTTATTTTGATATAACGTGGTAAAAAAATAATTTAAGAATAAGAGATTTATTTAATTTAGTTTTTAATGTATTAGATTATTGAATATATATATATTTCTATACCCATATCTTAAAATTTTAAAAATTGTCATATCTTATATATTGTATCATGTCATATCTGATATATATACTCGTATTAGTGCTTCCTAAATTCCAAGATGGACATTGTTTCTTTCTATAGCTTGGGAGGCTTTGTTTCTAATCATCAAGAAATTAAAATTCCTCAATTCATTGGGGTTTTACTATAAAAATTTGGGAGAATTATAATAAAAAACCAAAAAGTAAAAAAATTTATTTTTAAGAATCTGTTACCACTTTATTTTAAGATGATTATCATTGAATTTAGTAACAATCAACTGAACCTAATGGTAAAGGTTCTTAAAAATAAATTTTTTTACTTATTGATCCTTAAACGTAATTTTTCCTAAAGATTTTACTTATCTCTTGGATACAAAAGTTTGCAGCAAATTAATGTGTCTAAAATCTACTTTTATTTGCACATATTAATTTTAGGAAAAATTATTAATCAGGACTATGAAATTAAAATATTTATTTTTAAAGATCTTATATTTTAAAATTATTTTAAATAATTAAACAACCTAATATTTTAAATGTTTAGACAAAAATACTTTTAATGATAACAATATCTAACACGGTTAAAAGAATTTGGTAATATACGCAAACCTTGATAATAATATAAGTAAAAATGATAAGTAATTTCCTTGAATGTAATTTCGAAGAACATTTAAGCACTTAAGTTTTAAAAAATCTATAATAAGAGATATTAAAATTAAAATTATTCCATGAACTGAAGTTATTATATGATTTTAAGAAGTTTATTAATAAAATTCAAGAAAATTATTATTAAATTTTATGAAAGTTATTATTAAAATTAGTTAAACTGTAACTTTTTTAAAATTTAATAGTAATTTTTTTAAATCTTAGTAATAAGTCCTCATAATTTTGGTAATTGAAAATAATTTTAATTTTTAAAATTTTTTATTATAAATTTTCAAAACTTGAGTCATTCAATATAATTTTCTCTTATATATTTTAAGAATTACTTGTTACTTTTATTTAGATTATTATCAGATTTTCCATATATTACCATATTCTTTCAACAATATTAGATCCCTTGAGTATGGTTACTACTCAGGGAATTTTTGTCAATTTTTGTCAAGATATTCAAAATATTAGGTTCTTTATTTATTTAAAAAAAATTTAAATATAAAATCCTTCAAAATAAATATTTTATTTTTTTGATTCTTATTTGTAACTTTTCCTTATTTTTTATACAATTTAAATGCTTAAGTATGCTAGGTAATTGTGAATTTTAATTTTTTTGATAGAATGCTTAAATAATATGACAATGCCTTACAAGGTTTCAAATTCAAATGAAGGAAAGTAATACGATTTAAATCTTATTCTGATTTAAAATTTTAAAAAATCATAATTGTACTGTATTTCAAATTATATTCAGATTTTATGGAACGTCTATTGAAACAAAGAGAATGTGCTACTTAGAATTAACAAATAGCAAACTAATCATCATTTTAAAATAACAAATGAAGAAAAATTAGAGTGACACATTTATCCTTTTTATCTATTAAATTGATACTTTTATTACTGGTCTAGAAAGCACTTTTTCCCTTGATAAACGTATCAATCAATAGTTTAGGCATGAGTATGACTATTAGTATTGGCGTGCTTGATCTTGATGATTACTTCTTCAACATCCACCATTACAAAAGCTTCACTACCCGCTGCTTGGAGACGCCATTGGCGTGTTTCTGCTCCAATGATAGTGTCCCCTTTGTTTTGTTTTAATTAGTGTTTAGCTTTTGCTTTTGGAATAGACTTAGCTATCTAAAGTTATTTAATAAAAATATGATAAATATATAATTTTTAAAAGTAATTATATGGCTTTTATCGTGGAATATTACTAGGGATTATAAAATATAAAACAAAAACAAAAAATAATAATGGGCATATTTAATTCTGTTTTTGTTTTAATATTTTTAAAATAGATGTTTTTTAAAACAAATTTTGAGAACAAAAAAATTAAAAAATTCTTTTGAATCATTATCCTAAAAAATAATTATTTTTTATTTTTTTTATTTTGCAAAACAAAGTTACAAAACATCTAAAAAATGTTCTGATTTTTTTTTTATTTTTGAAAATAAAATTTTATTTTTTTTATTTTACAAAACACTTTATGAAAAATATATTATCAAATATATTTTTTTTATTTTTTTTATTTTTAAAAATAAAATACTATTCTAAAAACAAGAAATCAAATGGACTCAATATTTAAAATACTGAAAAACGTGCAAAACACTTTACTTGTAGCCATTGCACACAATATTAATGATTTCTTTTACTATGGGGTGCTTTTGAGCTCTGAATTTCACACTCAAATGATGTATACCATGTTTGAAATTTCCGGTATATGCGCCCGTTGAAGGCCAAGTTAATCAGAAACTGAGCCCGGTGAATGCCGACCACATTAATGCCTTTTATTGCCAATTAAATATTGGCAACGTTTGAATTACAATTACAAGCATCACATCATGTCATATTTTTATTGAAGAACATAATAATAAAAAAAATTAGGCATAAATTTAATTTTTTGCCTCTTCTTAAACCCTTTTGCTTAAAAAAAAAAGAATGAAAAAAAGAAAGGTAGCAAACATCACTTGCAATTTTGTTTATTAAGGAAATAAAAAAGGGAGAAATAACATTTTCTGTAATTAAATGTTTTTCATCACTTTGCGCGAGAGTCTAAGCTAGAAAAGCAAAAACTCCTACTAAAGGTCCATTGGTAACAGTGGTGGGCTCAGCTAGTTGGTAGTCGGACCTAGAATCATCGTAGTTATCATTGGAATCTGGGCTCACCATTGCTCCCTCCAATACATTAGGGTTTGGTGAATCTCTGTTAAACCACTGATCAAAGCCACCTTTGCATGTCACTGGGGAGGGATCCTTCTTGATTGATACAATAGATGCTCCTCTATGATGGATCTTTTGTGGGTAATTCGACCCATACCCCACCATGTAGCTCATTCCTTTCGGGTTTGACCCCAATATGTAGTCCACCTATACACACACACACATACTTATAATAGTAAATTACTGTTTTCATCATTTCTAAAAAGGGGCTAGCTATATATTTGTTATATATCCTGCCATCAGATGGAAATTCAAATGTAGCTGAAACAACAGTATTACCTGGGACTTGACAAATGCAGTGAGATCGGAGGGAGTGAGGGTGCCAGCATCACATTGAATAGAGGCATGATGAGCAGTGAGATATTGGGAATAAACAGAGAGTGAAAAAGTAGCAGTAGCGACGTATTGAAGGTTATCCCATGGCAGAAACCAAAGGAGACCACCCGGGGTTTTCTTCACATTGCTGCCTCCACCTTTTTGAGCACACGAGCATATGAATTTCTCTGCCTGGCTCTTGTAATCTGCCCAACTCCCTGTACCCTCCACTGTGCCCTCCAGAACCAGCTGCATGGACACTCACATATATATATATATATATATAATACACAAATTAATAATGAATATATATATAGGCATGTATATGTATATGGTAGTATCCATCTAATCCATAATTTATATGTATATGTAGGTATATATATACCTTAGCAGCAAGAATCTGAGCACCCACATACTTATCATCCCAGGAAAAGGTAGATCTTGGGCCGCCGGGATTATGTTGCGCCAGGTAATCCAAATACGTCTTCAATCCTGTCGCACGTTGAAGCCATGCAGCTGCCCACACCATTTCATCCTGCCAAACCAAACACACTACTTTTCTTAATTCAATTCCACGTTAATTTGCACATATCCATATTTATGTTTCACACCAGAAAATTCCATTGTTTCCCAACATAATTTAAGTTAGTGTCATTGGGTCTTATAGGTGGATTCATCAATACTCCTCTCTTTTTTTCTTTCGCTCTTTACTTTTAAGATTTTGTGCTTCTTTTATAATTTTTTTTAAATCTATCGTTCATTCTTTTTTTTTTAATTCAAAGATTTTCTGAAATATAACTTATTTGAGATAAATTTCATCGTACTGCCCATTTTATATTCCTTTTTTTTTTTTGTTGAGAAAATTCCATCGCAACTACCTTTCTAGTGGACTTTGATAAAAAAAGTATTCATAAATAGATTACCTGATATCCGCTACTGGCATATACTGCATGTGCTACTTTGATGCTTTCCTGATAAAGGCCTGGCTTGTTGCGTGCAAATTCAAACAGCTGCAAGTAATAGAGTTTAAACGAAAAAATGAGGCACCAGTTAGAATAGAAAATAGTACGTGCGTACATATATAATTTTCGTAGTTTTATAATTTAAAAATTAAATTATGAAATGCAATATGAAAACACAATTAGTATATGTATTGGTCAAAACTTCGCTATTTTATAATTAAATAGCATTTATTAATCGATGAATTAGGACCCCATAATAATAATAAAGTAAATATTAAAGAGAGCAAGAGTAAACAAAATTTCCCAAGAAAATAAAATTAACTAAAAAGAAACTTTACGTACATGAGTTGCATGACTTAGCAGTTGGGATGCATATGCGGCGTCCACTCGCCGGAAAGCTATGGAAGCTGCGGCCAAAGCGGCGGCAGTCTCGGCGGCTAGATCAGAGCCGGGATTGTTACCGTCGATCCGGAAAGACGCGCGCGGGGTGGTCATGTCCTCCGGCCTTTGCCAACAAGAATGGTCGGAATCAGCATCACCAACTTCGCCATACAGTACGTCTGGTTGGACGTGTGCCTTCATCAAGTAGTCTGTTCCCCACTTTATGGCTGCCAAGGCATTTGAAAGCTCGTTTTTGGATGCCAGTTTGTCTCTGAACTCTATTGTGCTCCATGAAAGCATGGTTATTGTAAATGCCATCGGAAACCCTAGCTTCAGATTGTCTCCAGCATCGTAGTATCCACCCACAAGGTCAATCTAATGATGATAATTAATGTACCGAATCAAATCAAGAGATTTAGGCTCGTAAATTGTTAACATTTCACTCTCTGTTTGTAATGGAAAAAAAATATTGGTAATAAAAGAGAATTACAAACCCATTTTAAGTATACAAATTTCAATTGGGAAATACGAAATTTTCCTAATTGATTAATCATGATTTGGTAAGTGCCATCGTAGCATTTTTTACCTCGTAATTAAGATGAGCTAAATAAGTAATACTCTACGATTTCAAACATATAATTGTCGCATATATATATACACACATATATTTATTGTGATGTGTGTGTAATTAATTGTTTCAATCCTTAATTATAATTACTTTCCAAATCCATAAAACAAATTAAGTGCTTGTGATATGGGACTCTTGGTAAAAGCACGGAATATATGCGTACTCTTGGAACAATAGATTTGGACAGTAGTTAAAATTTAATTTACACACACACGCACGCACATTTTTATTCCCAACCATCAACTTTTTTATTTTAATATATATTTTTTATTTTGAATAAAACAAAATACAAGATAAAGAATATCTTTCAATTTTTATTAGACAACATAAATTAAAATTTAGAAGACTGACTTTATTGCATTTTGTTTTCTTTAAGATAAACAAGTATCAAAATAAAAAAATAAATAATTGATATTAAAAAAATTAATCAATTAAAATCTCGACTGTCCATACACATTTGGACAGTCCAAACATGTTGCTTTTTTAAAGCAATGAAGGATCCATATTCCAAAGTATATCAATATCATGGTTATTTTATTGATAGAGTTATCAAATAATAATATGGATAAATTAATAAACATTAACGATAATAACCTTGCGAAAAAGACATAATACCAAGTTACGTGACTGATATGTAGTTCGAGTTAAGAATTGAAGAATGTTCAATGTTAATGATTTAATCTTTAAAAAAATTAAATAACATAATCTCCATATTGACTTAAGAAAAAGAGTGAAAAAAGAGGGAGGGGGGGGGGGGGGACATAAACAATATCTTACATTAGCGTCTTGACCATCCTTGAGGCCAGAATCTCCTCGCCATTGCACTCTTTGATTGGAAGGCAACTTTCCTGATCGTTGACCCTCATAGTACAACAATGATTTTGCTAGTGCTGCTCCATAATCAGCAGAGGCAACATTATGAAACATCAAACAGACACAAAGGCCAACGAACACAAGGATTCCGCTGCTAAATGCCATGACTTTGGAGGGACGATGATGTGCTTTTCTTTCTTGCACAAGAAATATCTGATCTAATTCATCTGATCATATAGGCCTATTTATAAGATGCATTGTGCCCTCTTTCAAACAGCCTGCAATCAATTGCATTAATTTTGAAATTTCAAATGGTGTATTAATAGTCCACCGCGTACTAAATGAATGTGATTTGTTTCATCAACGAACTTTATTCCAAAGCATAACTTTAATTACAATAAATGTCTTCCACTAATTTGAGGAATTCTTTCAATGCCTAAAATCAATTCAAGTTAACATGTATTATGTTCATTGCAGTTACCCGAGTATTTTTGGTTCCAATTTTATAGGTGATATCTTGTCATATTAAACATCCACTAATGTCCTTGTATCTTACTTTAGAACGTAACTTTTTTAATATCTATATATATATATATATATAGCTCCTACTTTCTTCAAACTCACGAATTTATAAGCTAGCCCAACACTTACATATATACTAATCTTAATCATTACATGTACATATTTGTGAAAGGATGCTCTATACGTATAAGAATATTTCTCACACTTCGTTTTGTGCTTTAAGCATTCCAATTTTTTCTTTCAATTATTTTTGGCACTACACATATAAGTGGAACCAAGATGAGTTTATGCAGCTTTCGTCATCAACCATGCATAGTTTTGTTTATGCGTTACGCATTAATTCCCTCAACCCTGCAATCAAAAGCATTAACTTGCTACCTGAACATTAATTTTGAAAATTCAAAGTGTGTATTCCTAGCACTAATTGTGTCTTACTTCAGCAACTTAATTATTCTAAAAGACAACCTTAATTACAAGAAATGTCAACTTTACTATAGTTGACGTCTGTAATAGGTAAAATTTATTTGTAAGATTTAACAATATCTCAATCACTAATATATTTCATTATGCTCTAAAAATTAGTGACATTTGTGTATACAATCCACATCGTTTGCACATTATCTATTAATATCAAGTCATCAATTTATTTAAATTAATACATAATCTAGGTCCACAATACATTATATATTGGACAAAATTAGCAGAAAATCTAATAGCTAATCATTGTATTATGGGCTCACATGACGTGCAAATTTAATTAAATTGGCTTGATATTTTTGGGCAAGATACAAAATTGTTTGATAAAATAAATATACGCAAACATTTTCCCTACAAAATTATAAAGACTTTCTTTTAACTTTATTATGTGCTTTAACACAAATTCGATTTTCCATTTCATTATTTTTGGCATTACACGGGTTGCATACCTTATCCGTGAGTCATTGTTGATATTATTTTGTGGACATTCATGTATGTGCTGTGCTCCAAAAGTTTTAAATACTTTATCGGTATTAAATTTTAAAGGGCATAATGTTGAACATTTTGGGCAAAGGTTTCTTATACAATGTGATTGGGAGCCTTTAGATATGATTATAATGAATAAAGAAATTCATAAATATTAAAAGGTTGATTGCATGTGGCTATTGAACATTTTGTGGAAAAATTTTTTGTGCATTGTGATTCGAGAAACCCTTGGGCATGACTGCCATGAATGAAGATTTTCATAATTAATATCAAAAAATTGATTTGCATATGATTATTGTAACAAGATAGTGTGATTAGTTAACCAATTGCATTATCATGTTATAGCTTCTATTTCTATGCAATTAATTGGTGTCAAAACTCTTAATGGAAACAATTATAATGATTGGCTCGAATCCTCGACCTAGAATTAATACGGGAACGAAAACCGTACTTCTCACTTTTCAAATTTTCCTCTATAATGAAATAATTTTAGACTGAAATTTAATTCTACTTTTTAAAAGATGTTTAATTTATATGATGTTTTCTTTTATTATAAAAATATATAACTTTTTTTAAGTTAAAATTTAACCAAAATATTCTAAAAAATAATACTGATATCTCTTATTTGCAACTTATTAAAAAATTATATGTTTAAACTTTTTTTTCATTATTATTTATTTTATGTAAAAATTATAAATTTAATTTATTCTAAATTAAAAAATAACTATTTTTATATTATTTAAATACATATTTAATACTTAATATATTATACAAATAATAGATATAAAAATATTTTATTTAAATAAGCGTAACTGCAACATATATTTTGTTATAAGGGAGATTAGTGTAATGTAAAATTTTGATTTCAGAATAGGAAAGTGTAAAATTCAAAGCAGAAAAAAATGAAAAAGAATACTCTAATTTATATATTTTTTGAAGGAGGGGAGTATAGTTTATTTACAACTTTAATATTTATCTATTAACTTAGTATAAATATATTTCTACATCAGCAATTGTATATTTAAATTTTTATTATAATAAAATTCAATAAGAAAGGATTTTATCTAACATACAAATTTTCTTGTGTTTATTTTCTTAGACAATAACATTTTATTTGAAAAAAATTTCAACAATATAAATTTGTCTTCAATTTCTAGAGAATATTTTCTCAAAAGGAAAGCATGATAACCATTTATATTTTCATTTCAAGTTAGCGCTATCAACTTATCAATGAACTAACATCATCATCAAAACTCAAGTGGGTTACAATTGTGGACCCAAAGTGAGTTGGCCTATGCTTATGCCTGAGGCTCGCCTTAGACTCAATCATTTTTATTTTAGCCTAAATAAGAATTAATTTGTAGGTAAGATGGGTTTCAACTAGACATTATTTTTTTAAATAATCACGAATATAAAATTTCAAAATAAGATGAATCTAATCTGAAGTTTGGGCCTAAATCAAATTTGGCACAAATAAACTCGTGTGTAAATTTTTCGTGTCTAAATTTTAAGACTTGAAAATGTTCAAGGTTGATTCTATATATTATCATATTTATAAATTTTTATTTTATCAAAATTTATATCAAAATAAAAAGAATTGAAAAATGAGTCTTAGATTTCAATCTTTTATATTTGATAGGAATATACATAAATTCCATAGTTCAACTTAACCCATTATTCAACTTGATTTTTAAATGAATTTTAAAATTAAAATTCATTGTTTAGACCAACTGAGGAGCTAGGTTTATTTTGCGAAATTATACATAGTAGATCGATTCAATCGCGGGTTTGGAGTCGATTTTCGCCTCAAATCAGCCTGTTCAACTTGGTTCTTGACCAAATTTGATCAGTCCTAAAACATATCCAGATTGGACAGATGGCTGGTTCATCGATTTTTCGATTGAATCGATCGATCCGATCAAAATTTAATAACTATGGTTTAGACCTATTCTGACCTAGTTTAGTATCAACCAGAGTCGTTTACTATCGAGTTGGTTGATGTTACTTTTTTTTAATTGTAAAAATTATAAAATAATCCTTAAAAAATAAAATTTTATATAAAATTATATTTTTACCTCAAAAATATAAAATTTTTATATAAGTTATTATAAAAAGTATATTTTTAATTTTTTATATTTAAACTATTAGGTTAGACCAAATCATACTAACTTTTAAGACAAACTAGATGCTTGACTTGGCTCAATTATATGACCCAACTTAGCTTTTGTTTTCTTTTTTTCCCTTTAACGCCCAAGCCTAATTTAGTTTGATTTAGTTAGATATGGGTGGGCACGCTGGTATACATTCTCAATATTTGATTTAAGTTTAAGCTCAAAAAGAACTTTAAAAGTTAGCTATACCTAAGTTTATATCTTTTTTTTTTTTTTGAAATGCCTAACCCTTGTTTTGTGATCAAATCTACCAACCATTCTCACCACTACTAGCATCCAATATACCGCCATTTAACTCCCTGAAAGCTTCCGAATATAATTGTAAGTGTAGCAAAGGAATCACAAATCAAGATCAATGAATCCAATTTCATTTATCGAATACTTATATATTTTCTATTCATCGCATTACCAACCATTGTCTTGCCAATCTGTATAATTTGCCACCTATTTTTCATGTAATTCAAACAAAAGATAAATTTGTAGACAACAATAAAATTTTGTAATTCAATTATTATTTCAAGAAAAACTTAGCGAGTTAGTGTTGTATATCAATTTAAGATTACCTGCATATGATCTGATATTTTATTTGTTTACCTACTTTCTTATGACATTTCACAAATATCTATATTCCCATTTCTTTCGTACGTAATCTTATCGGGTGGGGAGTGGATCCTATCCCCAACCCATTCCTTGTTACTAGGAAAATTTTTTCATCATCCTCATTTTATGCGGGGTTACGGATTCTCATGAATCATTGCAGGGGTCTCTTCCTTTTTTTTTTTTTCAAACAAATATACAATAAAAAACATATAACATTAAATAAATGATTTGAAAAAATAAAACTTAAACTTGAAGCTCAAACTCCTTATTTAGGTTTTTCAACAAAATTTAATCAATTTCAAAAAACAAAAACAAAAATTCGAATAACAAATTATGTAATTGAGAGTCAATAAAATAGTTGATGAGAGTATTTAGATTGATTGTTTTATTTTAAATTAATATAAATATAAATAAAAAGTATAATAACTATAAAAAAAACAAAAGATAATAATTGTATATAACAATTTTAAAAGTATTTACATAAAACTAATGGAATGAAGATTCTATGGAATAGAGAATATGATCTTTGACCTCATTTTCAAATTATTTTTAGAGAGATTTTTTTATATTTCCATTATCGTAGAAAAAAAATTTAAACGAGTCTCTAAATAAAATAATTCTCCTAAAAATTCCCAAAATCCCAAGAGAATCTCCAAGAGAGTTTTGACATCCCTGCTCGCACCCTTGCAATGAATACGATGAGGTCAATTTGCCTCCGGTGAGAATTGAAATCATATTATTTGTTAAATAAAATTGATATATCTTAACATATTTTATAATATTATTTTAATTTTATGTCTGACAAATAATAATTTTTCGTGCATCTCACGTGATAACCTAGGTCAATAATAAAAACAAAGCCTATGTCATTGTAAATAATATGTTGCTTACTTTTTCTTCTTGATGAGCTGTTGGATTTTGTAAGTTTTCATCATTTTTTTTTCTATATTTTGCAATTGTTTAATTTTTAGATTTTCTCTTATATAATAAATGGAAAAACAAAGCATAAAAGTGTTTATTCCGGACATAAAAACGGCGTCGTAGGCATGCGGACCATTTCGATATCCACGTGTGCAGTGAAGCGCCTTCAAATCACCCGCGAAGCCGTTGGACTAAAAACATTTCGGATAACAAAGACGGATAAGCCGCCCGTAGGTAGAGAGAGAAAGTAGAGAGGGAAGGAAAAAACGCTCCTTCGAAAATGGCGATTGTTCAGTTCACTGACTGCTCCAAGCCAGTGATCTCGTTAAGGCCTTCCTTCACCTCTATCTTTGCCAATGCTCGTCATCGCCATTGGCGAACCGCTCAAGGTCCACCTCGCTTCATTCCCCAAGCTTCTCTGCAGCAATTCTCGCTCAATAGGAGGCGCTTCATCGCCGAGACTGCAGCAATTTCGCTGTCTCTCCCTCCGTTAGTGGGATTTGAACAATTGGCCAGGTCCGAAGAAGCCCTGGCGGATTGGGAAAGAGTTTACCTCCCTATAGACCCCGGTGTTGTACTTCTTGACATCGCTTTTGTGCCAGAGGACTTGAACCACGGTCAGTTTTGTAGTTTTGCATTATTTCTCTGGGTCATTGCTGTTTGCCTTCTGACTTCTGAGGAAGTACATGAAAATTCTGGACTTTTTAGAGGGTTTTTTTTGGTCATTCTCCTTTAAGAACACACGCACACACACAAATTTTTACTCAACCTCAAACTTCTGGGCTAGGGTCGCTTGGAACACTTTAATTTCTTAGGATATATTGAAGAAAAATCTATAACTTTCTGATTAACTTAACTGCTAACTACCAGTGTAATTTGCAAGTTAAGACACTTCTTAATAGAAATCACACAAAAAATTATATAGTAAAAAAGTAAATGCATATGAGAAGCTATATTTATTATTTATTTTACTATGTAACAATGTAATTATTATTTTGCTATTAGGGTTTGTAATTAGACAATTGGGGTTATTTAGGATTTAAATAGGGATTTGAATAACATCTATTGTGCCCAGAGTTTTATTAGTCCATATCTCAGTATCCTAATAAGATTAGGAAACCTAATATCATAAGGATACTTATTGCCTATGATTTGGTTCTAGTTAGTTATCATCGTTCCTTTCTATTCCTTCTTGTTTTCTGTCACCTTGCTTGATGCCGCCATTTTCTTACTTAAGATTAAGTTTCAAACAAGGTTGACCTGAGCTTGACTTCAAGCACAAAGGGCTTTTTGTGTGAGGGGACATGTTATAGATTATAATGAAATTATTTTTGAGCTTTCACTGAGCAAATATTGAAGGGTCAAAAGAATTTGATTAATAGAACTTTGAGACGGCATGGGAAAAAAATGATGGCTTAAGGCCTTATACTACGATTGGTAGGATGCACCAGGTTGGACTACAATTGGTAGGGAGAGCACTATCCCCTTAAAAAAAAAAATTTAATTTAGTATTTTTTTTTTAATTTGTAGTTGTTGCTAGGTTGGATCCTTAAATGTGCCACTGGTAAATTTCTGCCGAATTCATTATAATATACTTTTTCGTTTAATCTTTATTACTATTTCTATGACTGTCTTAATACAATGAATTACAGTTTTTATCTAAATTTTATCTTCTTACTAAAATATGGCCTTGCCTCTCATGGTAGGTTTTCTTCTGGGGACCAGGCAAACCATTTTGGAGACAAAAGATGGTGGTAACACTTGGATTCCCCGTTCAATACCCTCAGCAGAAGATGAAGATTTTAACTATAGATTTAATTCAATCAGCTTCAAAGGGAAGGAAGGATGGATAGTGGGAAAACCTGCAATCCTGTTGTACACTTCTGATGCAGGAGAGAGCTGGGAAAGGATACCGCTTAGTGCTCAACTTCCTGGAGATATGGTATACTTGTTTGAAATTTCTAGTCTGATTTCCAGTTTTGTATATTGGAGTAATATTTGTGATTTATAAAAAATGACCATGCCTTATGTCAGTGATCATGAACAACAGCAAAAAATAAATAAATAATAAAAAATATAAGCAAATATTTTAATATATAATAAAAGGAAAAAAAATGCATCAAGCTAGATTTTACTCTGTATAACCATTATACAACTATAGAATATTTGCAAATTAAAAGTCTTTTTAAATTGACTATATATTCTAATTTTTTTATTCATAATTCTTTGTTATATGTGCTGTTTTAATCTTGTACTTCTCTTCAGTTTTATCTGTCCAGTGTGTAAGTCTTCGTCAGATCTCTATTGTTTATTTTTTGGCAGAAAAGTCTGAAATTATTGCATGCTCTTTTTATATGGTTATTGTTCATAAAGATTGCGATTCTGCTATCAAATCCGCAGGTGTACATAAAGGCAACTGGCGAGAAGAGTGCAGAGATGGTGACTGATGAAGGGGCAATTTATGTTACATCAAACAGGGGTTACAACTGGAGAGCTGCAGTTCAGGAAACCGTGTCAGCTACTCTTAATAGGTGAATTTCTGATAGATGGCTGTTTAATCTCTATTCACTGTCTTGATGTTATTGGCTTTTTTTCTTTTTTCTTTTTTCCTTTCTTGGATCTTCTTCAACTCATATGCATACTGAAAGAACAGTGTCTGCAGCTAGAGTTTATTAGAGCTACGTTTGTAGTTGAAGAATTGAATTACAAACAAAATGAAGGAAAATTAAGCAGTATGAAAACAATGCTATACTTTTTCTCTGTAATCATGGTGATGATTGAGGGTCAAATAGAATGTGTTAATTATGCTTCTTCACATTAAATTTTTCCCCTGTCTTTTCTGTTTGTGTTTTGAAAGTGTTGTGGTTTGTATTCAAGCAAAGTCATAATCCTTTCCCTCTGTATAAAAACACATTCTCTGAGCAGGGAACTCTCTTTCTCTCTCGATCAATAAGATTTTATATTGTATAGCTTTATTTCCCACATAATTGCTGTTCCGCTCATGGGCCATGAGCACGAAAATTTTTCTTCTTGATTGTTATTTCTCATTCACTTCTATTTGGGTGAGGCCAAAGTGGCTGGTAGAGATTAAGTGAACATGATTTAAAATAATACCTGGTTGCTGAACTTATCATTTTCAATCCAACACTTCTGCTTCTTTTTTTCTTTCCCTCTACCTTCTCATGATGCTATTCGAGGAATATGTATTTTCTCAAAGTAGTAAATGCTGTATCGATAAGATGGAATGCTGTTGATAGGCTTACCAAATTTTTAATGCTTAAAGCTCATTTTGGGGATTATCTTGCACATTGTCTATATTGCAATTATTTTATCATTTGTATATGTTGAGACATTCATCTATGTTGCCTCTTCAGAACAGTTTCTAGCGGTATTAGTGGTGCAAGCTATTACACAGGAACTTTCAATACTGTCAATCGCTCACCAGATGGAAGGTATGTTGCAGTCTCAAGTCGTGGCAACTTCTACTTAACCTGGGAGCCTGGCCAGGTGAAGTTTTTACTCTTTGATGAAATTTGTTTTTTTCTTATATTGGCTTGATATTGTACTGATACTTTTGGTAAGCCCACCTGCAACTGTGCTTATACTTTTGGCCTACTCTAACTTACAAGGACATGATGACATCATTCCTTGTTTAACATAAAGTCGAGTTACATTGAATGGATTGTGAAATAGTGGTTTAAGCTTTTGAAAGTTTATTTAGAACGTTAACACTGCATCTAATTTGGTGTTGGACGAAAGAACAAACTAAACTATGGCAAATGGATTTTAAAAACCAAAAGGAAACTAGTGTTATTTGTAGCTTTTTGGTCATGGGTTATATAACTCAATGGTTAATTGAAGATGCTTTTGTGTTACTGACCTTAATATGTTTGTAACACTTACATATGAAGCATGCTTGATAACTGTCTTGTATTGTACCCATCACTCTAGGAGAGTTTCTTTTCTTCTGTTGTTTTTACACCATTGATGCCATAGATAGGATAGACTCCAGGAAAAGATAAACCAATAGAGAAAATCTGAAGGGACTATCTTTGCCTTTGACATCCTTTCTTTTACTTTAGCAATTTGTCCTTCCTTTTTCAATGCGTGATGAGTCTAAAGTCTACATAAAATGTATTAGCTCGACCCTGAAACCTATAACTCCAATAATGGCTCGTTAGCTGGGTGTTCTACTAGATGTCATTTTGCTTGACTGTTCATCTGAATCCATAATGCTTAACACCTTTCTATAACTTTCAGGCATTCTGGCAGCCACATAATAGAGCAGTTGCCAGAAGAATACAGAACATGGGATGGAGAGCTGATGGTGGTCTTTGGCTTCTTGTTCGTGGAGGGGGCCTTTATCTTAGCAAGGGCACTGGGGTATGAAATTCTGAGGATGTCATTCTAGTGTATCATGAAATATGTTTGAAATTATTCTGAGAGTACAGGAAATAATTAAAAGCACATGATAAAGGCTTGGGCTGATAACTGAACTAGACATGGTAAATAGTTTTTAAATAAAATTAATTATTTTCATCTACTTAATTGTATTCTAAGGCTTTCCGTTGGCTGATATCTTTAATTTAATAACATAAAACTGACCGTGTTAACTTTGGTGTAATTGTTGCTTGTTGTAGATTTCTGCCTCTTCTTTTCAAATTTAGTTGCATGCTTTTGAGAAGAAAAAATATTTCATTGTTTTAGATAACTGAAGAATTTGAGGAGGTTCCTGTTCAAAGCCGAGGTTTTGGCATTCTTGATGTTGGGTATCGCTCAGCGGTAATGAACTCCTGCATTCAGAGATTTACTTTATTGTTTAACCATTTCTTTCATGTCAGCCTTGACACATATTTCTGACATGAAGCAAAGTTCACAATGTGACTAATAAGTCATCAGTTCTTGCAAAATTGATTGCCTTAGAAGACTAAATAAAATATTCACCACTTCTTTTCAAATTATCATCAGTTCTGTAATTAAGACAGTTACAAAGCACTTGCAGAGTTAGTTATTCAAGCAAGTTCATGAATATTTAAGAGCTGTTTGTGGTCATGGTAGTGTGAGCTAAAGATACTTTAGGATTGTTATATTGTATGGCTGCTATTGATTAGCGACTGCATTTAGAATGCGATTGGGTATTTCTCTTCCATTGTGTCCAACTGCCCATAACTAGCTGAAAAATACAAGCATACCCTCTGATGCAGAGTGATAAGGAAAAAAATGTTATTTATTTTATTATTTAAACCTGTTTCATTACTTGGGATAAGTATGGTCTTGTTATTATTTAATTGGGTAATTTTAAGATTTGTAACTGTTATCAATAAAGGCTTTTGAGTCTAGGGAATTTTTATCCCTTTTGTATTTTGTTAGGATTAGGATTAATTATTCCTAGTATGTCAGTAGTATTAGGATTCATTCTTTCTATTGCTTATAAATAAGCCTCTGGATGGTTACTATCCTCATTCCTTTTTTAGCTAATTAGTAAATATGATAATATTTGATTAATTGTGATTGTTCTTGTTTTGCCTTCCATACTGCATTACCCCTCACTAATGCTAAGGATAGAATAATGCTGAAGCTTCTTGTTATAATTTTCTCAATCATGTATACAGGAGGAGGCTTGGGCAGCGGGAGGAAGTGGTATTCTGTTGAGAACTACTAATGGTGGCAAGTCATGGACCCGTGACAAAGCAGCTGATAACATTGCTGCAAATTTATACTCAGTGAAGTTAGTCTTACTATAACTAGAGCATCCACATTTTTTATATACGTCTATTAATTTAAAACTGGTCATTTCCGCATATTAACTTGCGAGAGCACTCCTCCCAAATGGCTGATAAATTCTCCACTTTTATTTTTGGGAAAATTACTTATAAGGACCATGAAATTAAATTATTTATTCTGAAGGATTTTAAATTTCAAAATCATTTTAAAAGACCTAAAGACCTAGTCTTTGGGTGTCTGGGAAAAAATGCTCTCAGTGACCTACAGTGGTAATATACGTAAAACTTAATAGTACTGTAAATAAAAGTGATAAGTAACTTTTGGAATATCTAATGATAACAATGTCACATTGTAACTAATAGATATGAGTAATATAACATTGCTCAAGGAATACACAAAACTTAGTAGTAATAAAAGTAAAAGTGACAAGTAGCTCTCGGAAGTTCTAATGATAATTTCACGTTATAACTAATAGATTTAAGTAATATAACATTATTGAAGCAAGGTGGTAGTATGCCTAAAAATATAGGTATTGAGTAATGTTATACGACTTACATTTATTAGTTACAATGTGAAATTGTTACCATTGAAACTTTCTAGAGTTATTTGTCACTTAAATTATATATAAAAGCTATAAGCAACTTTTACTGTTTAAACAATTGATGAACAGTACTTGGAGGGAATTGAGATTGGCAGCCGTGCAACATCCTTTTTTATTTTTATTTTTAAATTTTCTGCTTCTATTCTCAATTACTAGTTTACTTATATTACTACGAAGTTTTATCTATATTACCATCTTGTTTCAGCAATATTATATTCCTTATATCTTAATTACAATGTGATAGTGGTACCCTTAAAACTTTCTGAAGTTACTTGTTATTTTTACATATATTACTACAAAGTTTTACATATATTACTACCTCCCTTCAGCAATGTTATATTACTAACATCTATTAGTTACAAGGTGATAATGTTATTACTAGAGCTTCCAAGAGTTATTTGTCACTTTCATGTATACTACAAACATGTTTTACGTGTATTACCAGCTTGCTTTAACAATGTTATATTATTTACCTCTATTAGTTACAATATGACATTATTGCTATTAAATCTTCTAAGGGTTACTTGTCCTTTTACTAATATTACTACCAAGTTTTACATTTATTACTACCTTAGGTCATTGAGGGCATTTTTGTTCAAACTCTAAAAATATTAAGTTTTTAGGTCCTTTAAAATAATTTTGAAATTTAAGCTCCTTCAGAATAAATAATTTAATTTCATGATCCTTATTAGTAATTTTCCCTTTATTTTTCCACCTATCTTATGATGATACTCTTTTTCATTCGCCAGAGAGCAAGGAAGAACTTTACTGAAAGTAATTGGATCTATAATGTTTAATCATAGAACTGGATGGAAAGAAGTCCGGCACATGAACTTCTATTATACAGAAGTTATGAGAATTGAAGAGGACCATAATTTTTAAAGCTTATAGAACTTTTATCAACAAAATGTTGATATGAATGTGCTGCAGGTTCATTAATGGCAAGAAGGGATTTGTATTGGGGAACGATGGAGTCTTGCTTCGCTACCTTGGATAAAGTTCTAACTTAACATGGTAACTAATAATCTTCTCCTGTTTTTGGTTGACATATGACATAAAACTGGAAGTGTTAGCTGCATCATCTAACTCCTGTTCAGTTTTATGACGTTTGTAATAAGATTAAGAATTATATGCTAAATATGCCTGCGAACACCTCTCTATGTTTCTGGCTTAATTTATAGACTAAAGAGAAAAATAAACAGGAGAGAAAATGTAGGAGGAGTGAATGAAAGGAATAGATAGAGAAGCAGAATTGTTAAACCTGGACAGGAACAAATTAGGAAGTAGTCTGAGAGCATCTTCAACTATCAGGAACTGGCTATATGAAGATTACTTGTGTCCTCTTTGTTGATCCTTTTGAACGACATTTATCTTAGGGGTGCACTGATGTATGGAACGGTTACCAAGGTCCTCAAACATGGGATCAAGGTCCCTCTTATACAAAACAATTAAAGCAGGAAGCAAGGACAAGTTGGAACACCGGTTTAAGTTGATCTGGATAGTTTGATTATCTGATTGAAATTTAGAATCTGTAGTTTGTCAACTCAATGCTTGCAATTTTGTGGCAGAATGCATATCCATCCCTTACCGTTCATTGCTGTGGAGAGAGCTCTGAATCAAAATCAACTCCGTGCAGATTCTGCCCAAAAACCTAAAAGGAGACGAAAAAACAAAACTTCTCTGAAGATTGTTGGATTAGTTCAATTTCACATTGCAATGGTTACTTTCTATTACTTTAAAACTAGTATGTAACTCGTGTGATGCATGAAGTGTATAAATTTTTATTGCTTTTGAATATGTGTGTGTGTGTGTGTGTGTGTGTGTGGATAAGAGAGGAATACTCAATTGAAAATAGAACAGAAGACACCAAATAGCTTTATTTGAGAATGGCAGTGTCCCGTATTCAAAGATCATATGTTATATTCACTGAACATTTAAAGTTTAATGATAAAACATGGCAAAAAGTTAGAAGATAATTGTTGTATGACATGGATAATAACAGGATATCAATCGTCAATCTCAATGGTTGCTGGAATATATGGACATGCAAACTTAAACCAAAAATACTCTACGTCACGATGTGTCAAGCACTTTAGCAACATGTTGACAGCGTAAAGCTCATGGGATTCTTCTTCATGATCAGGGCACCCATGAGACTTGTGGGCCAAAATGATCGAATCTCCTGTGACAGGCAAGGGACGGAAAGTTGGAGGTAGACTATCATATTTTGCTATGTCCAAGAATACATAGTTACATAATTACAATGTCGATGACTGGCAGAGGTTATACAGGTCAACATAAAAAGTTGCAGTTATTATATATGCACATGGTATTCCTTGAATATTACTTCATAAATGATGTGAAGTTTCTCTTCCCAGCATTCAAATACCCACACCCCCAAAAAGAAAAATATACAAAAGATTTATTTAGTTTTCTCCATAAAAAATTAAAGAACAAAGATTGGGTAGTTCATTATCTTTGTACTGAAAATGCAGATTACCAGATTTGGTTCCTGGTGTCATGACCTGCTGTTAATGACAGAAGGCCTAGATGAGTATGGAAAGGCTATATGTGGCTTGTGTATGTCGGAGAATTTGGAAAGAAAGGTGTGCTGCAGTCCTTCAAGATCGTTTGGTGGATCTAAAAAGAGTAGTAGATAGTGCAGTGCCTTTCCTAAATTAATTTTGGGAGGCTAAAGAATTTAAAGTTGTCTCTAATCTTGGGGGGGAGGGGGGCAGGAAGTTGGGGGATGTTTGGAAGTTTCCTTTAGCCGGCTAGGTCAAATTTAATATTGATGGCTCTTATAATCCAAAAATGAATAAAGCCGGGATTGGAATACGCTATAGAGATTGTGAGGGTGGGGTGGTGAACGGTTTTGGGGGTCTAGTTTGGGCTAGTTTAGCCTGTATGTTCGAGGCGTCGGCTCTAAGAAAGACATTCTTAAGGGCTTTTTCTTTCCTTGGCCTGGTGGTTTGCTTTGAAATAGATTGTGTGGAGCTGTTTTCTTGTATGCAGAAAGGTAGTTCAGTTGGTCGTGATTGGTCTTATGCTACAATTCTGGAAGAAGTGCTTTGCCTGAAGGTTTCCTTATCAAATATCTCTTTATCTTTGGTGTCCCGTCTTAGAAATAAAGTTGTTGATTAGATTGCAGTGAATGTTGCAAAAGGGATGTGCTCTCTTGGATGGGTTTCTTCTCCACCATCTCTTCTGGTTGAGACCTTGGATTGGGATTCCTCTAAGGCTGAGGTTGCTGTTGAAGTTAGGGAAGGTGTTGCTTATGGTTTCTGTTAGTTTGATTTCTGTTGGTCTATTTTGATGTGTTTTCTGTTCTATTGTACCGTGGGCAAAAAGGGAAAGAGAGAGAGAGAGAGAGAGAGAGAGAGAGAGAGTGTGTCATTCTCAATTTGATCCCTAACAGAAAGAAAATGCTAAATTAGTCTTCTATATTTGATACTGCCATTTAATTCAATCCCCATGAAGGAAAGTGTGACTACGTAATTGTCAAGTGCATAGAATTATTTTTCACTAAAAAAACTCACTCAAAATTGACATAATTAAGAGTGCATCATTTCAATTTTTAATGACATGACATTTAGCATGGTTTTTAAAATTAGAATAGATTAGTAAGTTCAATTGGTTTGATTAAGAACCAATTCATAGTCTAATTTAGTTAACTAGTCAAAAATGAGTTTAAATTGATCAGCAAATTTTTTTTTAAATTTTTTTATATAATAGAATAGTTTATCTTGAATAAAATTGACAAATTAAAAATAAAAAGCACCAGAAAAAAGGGGTTAAAACATAAAGAAATTTAAGAAAAATAAAAAGAAATAAAATATGTGTACTTGTCTACATTTTGTATTTGCTTTTTATCATGTTTCATCTTTTAGTAGTAGGTCTCTCAAATATCAAAGTGTTTGGGCAAAATTGTTATTTATTTATTTTATTATTTTTATTTTTTTATGATTAGTGAAATTTTAATATAATTTAAGAATTTTAAAAGTTTAGTATTAAATAATTTTAATTCTTAACTATAGGTAATTTTTGTTTTTCAATTAAAAAATAATTTTTTAAACATTTTAAAAAATATTGAATTAATAATTAAATATTTAAAATTTATTAATATTTATTTGTTACATTAAAAAATATATATTAATTATTACCTGAACTGTGAACTAATATTTCAAATAGTTTAATATCAGATCCAATTTTAAAATCATTAACACTTCATACTAAATTAATTATGTGAAATTTGAGTGAACTTTTGAGTCAAAATAATTTTGCATAACATCACATTTAATACTTAATTAATTATGTTATAATTTGAATGAACTTTTAAGTTAGAGTAATTTTGTATGTACACTTACCAATTATGCATTACAATTCACATGGGACAACAAACATTGACAAAGAGATTAAATTAAATGACATTATCAAGTGGAATCCAGAACCTCTAAAGTCCAGAAAATCTTGAAGTGGTGGAGTGAGCTTTAAAAAGTTTTGGTACAGGAGTTAGGTTTAAATTTAAAAAAAGAAAAAGTGGCAAAATATTACACTTTACCATTTCAAATTCTTGTGAATTTTAAAAGGCCTAAATTCTATTTAGTGTTGATGGCCAATTTAAAAATTTTCTTGGAAAGCTAAATTGAAAATAACCCTTTTCTATGGTAAACCAAAATAAGGCTTTGCACAAAAAAAAAAAAATCCAACCTAAATATAATTTACTCAAAATTATATAACTAAAAAAAAAATTTCCCTAATTGCCTGCCCGCTGGCAATAAACGCCATCCCTCCGTTTCCTCGGCATTTTTGGGCAACAGGACTGGGAGGGCTTGGGGCGCCGTCCCTGCTTCACCATCTGGGCGTCTTCTACCGTCTTCCTTCTCAGGTTTGTTTTCGCCCACTATTTTCCTTTTCTCTTTTCTTCTTTACCACTCTAAAACCCTTACCTGGTGGCCGCTATCTGTACTTTCCGGCCCAAACTAAGCTTTGGGTCGTTGCCGGTTCTGCAATTTCTGGTGACTCCATTCCATTTTTTTCCCACGCCTAGGCTCAATAGTCGCTGTTCTTTCTTTTCCCTCGGATTTTTCAAATTTTTTTTTCAGCAACTAGTGGAAACCTATACTTGAATGTTTAAACGAAACTGTACTGGGTTTGTTTATTGCTGCGTTTTGAGTTTCAATTTGACAGTGTTGTGCTCACTCTTTTTACACTATCGGACTTTATCCATTACTGCGCCAAGCAGGGCTAATTTCCTTCGAGATCGACGGAGCCACTCTACCTCTAACCATGGTAAGTTGAGCTACTCCCTCTTGTTCTTTCTCTAAACATTCTTGCTTTCTTTACCACCTCGGTAATGGTCCTTGAATCAATCTGATAGAGGGGAGGGAACACTGTGTTAGCTTGAAACTTTTCTTGTCTATGTACGGTGTTTGTCTTTTTATTGAATCCGGCGTTAATTTTGTTCAAGTTTCTCTGCCATCCAACAGAAATCCCCCTCCCCTTCTGGTTCGTTTATCTTTTGGGCTTTAGCTTTGGCTTCACCTTGTATTGTTACGCGTTATCCTTTTCAATGAAACAGAGGAAAAAGAAAAATTTGTTCAGGAAGCCTGTTGTCATCAAGAAACAGAAGCAGCAACAGCAGCCGTCTGTGGATCCTATTACGGGAAAGAAGATCCCAAAGAGTTTTGTGTTTGCACGAGGGAAGTTGCCTGGTCCTCTCAGGCAACTTCAGATGGACCTGAGAAAGTTAATGCTGCCTTACACTGCTCTCCACCTCAAGGTGGATGTTTCTATCTTGTTTCTTACTTTTTCAATTTTCTATTCATATTCTGCTGTATATGTCATCTACTCAAGATTAATCAAACTATAAAAAGAATAAAATTTAGTTTTAATTATGAATTAATTTATCTTTGTGCTTGCGACAAGTCTAACAATTGGATAGACCTCTCCGAACACGTTAGTAATGACGTGTGTATACTTATCTTCATGGAAGTCAACACATAAACTGTGCATTCTTGGAATTTACAATTGCGAAATGTCAAGTTAACAAATTAGAATTTCTATTTCTGTTGAAAGATGTTGTAAATAAACTATTGGAAGATAGAAAATGAGTGTCACACCATGAAGAGTTTAAACTGTAAAGAAAATTGCTTGTTCACTTTAGCTTAGCAATCTAGCCACTATTGGAAGTTAAAACTGATTCTTGGTGGTTTCCATTTTGCAAATGTTAATGTTTCTCAGCCTAATTCTTGATTCACAATAAGATGGATTTCATTAGGAATCTGCGGACTGCACTCTACATTTATTTGCATATGTAGCACTAGTTTAAATCCACTTGTGATGACTATACATTTTTTTTTTCTATTTGTAGGAAAAGAAACGAAATAATCTAAAAGACTTTCTGAATGTTGCTGGACCTATGGGTGTTACACATTTCCTGATATTGTCGAAAACTGCAACTGCACCTTATTTGAGGGTTGCAACAACACCGCAAGGACCTACTCTTACTTTTAAAATACATGAATACTCATTGGCAGCTGACATTGCTCAATCTCAGTTGCATCCTCGATGCCCTAAAGATCTTTTCAAAAATTCAGCTTTGGTAAAATATCTTATCACCAGCCGTTCTTCAAATGTCACTTGCTTTTGTGCTCTATTTCCAGCTTTTATAGTTTGCTAGTGGAATGTTGGGAAATGAATTATCTACTAAGCTGTTGAATTATTTGGCAGATTGTGCTTTCTGGTTTTGTGAGTGGAGATCTTCCTCTACAGCTTACAACTAACATGTTTCAGAACATATTTCCAACAATTGATGTTAAAACTGTGAGTTTTATACCCCACATACATACTTAATGAATGATTTAACGTCCAAGTCCTTCATCTTTTGATGTCACTTAATGTTTTGTTTTAGGTTAAACTCTCGTCTTGCCAGAGAATCGTGTTGCTTAATTACAACAGAGACACAAAGCTCATTGATTTCCGGCATTATTCCATAAGATTACAACCTGTAGGTGTTTCACGCAGGATAAGAAAATTTGTGCAGAACCATCAAGTCCCTGATTTAAAGAATCTTCATGACGTGAGTGATTTTGTCACAAAGTAAGATACTTGCTTATTTATGTAACTTTTTTTGAATTTTTAAATAATGGTTGGGGAGAGGGCTAATATAATCCATTTATGGTATATTTAATTAGGTTTTCCTGACTTTTGCAACTTTTATGTTTTCTGAACTATTTATCAGAGAACTTGAGATTAGCATTTGAAGCAATTATTCTTCTCTTGTGAGATATTTCTTGAACTGTACTCTTTTGCATATTTTTTTATGAGAAGCTGTTAAATTCTGAGAAAGAACCAGAGTTGGGAAATGAGCCAAAAATTGTGTTAACTACGTAAAAGTATCAATCACAGTGAATATTCCTCTTTCTTTTCCTTCTCATTATAAGGTTTTGTTTACTTGTGCTTTGGAAGGGCTGGCTATGGATCAGAGAGTGAAGCAGATGATGAAGCAGCAACAGTGACTTTGGCAACTGATCTTGGTAGAGTTAATCGTGCTTCTACAAAAAGTGCTGTGAAGCTTCAAGAGATCGGGCCCAGGATGACCCTTAAACTAATCAAGGTTGAGAAAGGGCTGTGTTCGGGTGAAGTCCTCTTCAGTGAATATGGTACAATATCTTTTACTTTTTCCTTCCTGCAGGAAGAAAATATCTGTACTAGGTATCATAAATTGTTAAATAGGGGCATTGGCATTCAGGCGCTCAATCCTATTTAGCTACGCGGTGAATATATTCTCTCTTAAATCTTAGGAATCCAACCCGTATTCCTTCATTAGACGTTTATTATTGATGCTGAAGGAAATCATTGCTATAAAAGTTATGATGCTAGTTAGATTTCTTGCTGTAGAGATTGGCATTTGCATCAGATGATTGCTTTGTACGTGTTTGGCTTGCTTTCCCGTAGCCTATTTTGACCTGGTTTGCACATACTTGTAGAAGACCATACTTAGTTGCTCTTACGGCCCTCATTTGTTTCCTTTGCTTTCCTTTCCTCTTCTCCCTTAATAATATTTTCTCATTTAAGATTTTTGAATTGTGTTTTTGGTTGATGAAATACATGTTCTTCATGCATTCTTAATCTGCCCCTTCAATTGGATTACCCCTCCCTTGTTAGGAAACGATGGTGGCAAAGAAAAAAGTGATGACAGGACGCAGGAGAATCAAGATGGAGAAGATTTAGAAGATAGTGAAGGTGAAGATGAAGATGGAAATGGAGAAGATTTAGAAGATATTGAAGATGAGGAACATTAATTGAACGATATTGTTTATTAAGAAATGCAGTGTTTTATTTAAAAGCTGTTTTAGTGTGAGTAGCACCATAACTATACAGAACTATAAAGGTGCTACCAAAAATTTTTTCATTAAGCATTCCGGTGGCTGTAGCTTACGATCTGTTTCTTTTTTACTGCCATTACTATCCCTATCATCCATACTGCTGAAGAAGCCATTCTCCTTTCTCAGTAACATTACTTCTTTAAGAACTATGAAGATGACGAGAAGACGAGGGATAAAATTGATAATCACTATGATTAATTCTTTACTTCTTTAAGGACTATCGTACGCTATATTGTCTTGTAATTTCTTTGTGCCAAAAAAAAAAAACCTTGTATTAAGACTTAAAGAACTTGCATTGCAAAGGAAATAACATGCCATATCCTTCGCACAAATGTGACACAGTTCCGTAAGCACTCTTATTCTAGAATATCAGTATATTCTAAAGATAAAATTATTTAGTTGTATTTATTATTATATTAAAAATAAAAGTATATTCTCATAATGGAGTTTCATGTTATTTATTGATATATTAAAAATAAGTTATAATTTTATGTTGTGTAAAAAATTATTTTTTTGGCAAAAAATAAGGTTTTTGTAATATTCCAATCTTATTCCAAAAGGTTTTTTTTTTCGGTTTATTATTCAAGGGGAGCAGGCCAAATGGGGATAAGATTGTCTCTAGTTTGAGTGTGAACATGATCGTTCAGTTGTGAGAAGAAGTTTTTTTTTTTCCTTTTTAATATTTTCTCATCTTTTGTTTTTTCAATTTTTAAAGTCTGATGTTCTGACATACAACTGAGAGAGAAGCTGCACCCAGAGCCAGATGATACGCCTCCCTCAGGACACTAGGATCTAGACCGACCGGCCCTGTATAATGGGAAAGTTTGACCAACGAAACAAATTTTCTACAATTAACTTTTTTCCTATATGCGTGTTTAAGAAGGACAAAGGTTATATAATTAAAACAATAATCAAGTAAAAAATAATTAACTTTCATTAACGAAGAAAAATACAGAATATATTTTAATTTTTAAATAATTAGAATGATGTCTTTTTAATAAAAAAATGCAAATATTATATAACAAAAAAATAATAGTGATTAAATTAATTTATCAAATAAGTTAAATGGCTAAGCATTTGATTTTGGCCAAAAGAAATTTTCGTATGCTGGAAAATATTAATATTTGGGGTTTTTTTTTTTAATTTTTTTCTCCAAGAGCTACCATTTTCCCTTCGTTTTTCCGGAGACTGGGGAAGAAAGAGAGAATAACACAGGAAAATAAGCAAAAGAAGATTTCATCCTCAGTTCCATTTTTTCTCGCTAATCGAACCACTCTTGCTTCAATTCCAAACGCTAATCTCACAATAGGCATCATTTTTGGACGATATCGCTGAAAGTACGACCATTTCACATGGGATTGGATTGTTGATTCGGGAAATTCAGATGGAAAGCCATAGGTGGAAAGAGCATAATGGGAATTGCCACCAGTTTTTGTCTGAGTATGATGATCCCGTTTTAGATCGATGCTTACCCAATGCATCTCCTTCTAGAGTAGGCTACATCGAACACCCCGTCTCAAAATTGGACACTCTCGCTGGAATCGCAATCAAGTACGGTGTTGAGGTATTTCTTCAATTATATTTTCTGGCCCTTTTTTCTTCTGTTATGTAACAATCTGATACTAAGTGATCGATATTCAATCAGTAATGTGAATCAGACCCCATGCAGTTTTGTCGTTTTTGTGGGTAGAACATCTTTCTAATATGGTGCAAAATGTTTTGGTTTCAATCAGGTTCTATTATTTAAAAGGAAGTTCAGGAAAAGTTTAAGCAACATATGTCAAGTGGAAAAAAGTCAATGTACCTAAATGCATGAAAATCTTTCTGATGCTTCAATTCTGTGATATGAAATCCGTTTTTGAGAAGTTATTAAGTAGTTTTCACTTGTGCTGCCGTTACGACCACGTTGCATTCCTTCTGAGTTTGATGAAGTACTTACTCCGTTCAGAAAAGAGAAAAATTGTGCCAGATCCTTAAATTCCCTTCTCTTTATAATTTGAATCTCATAATGAAGTCATTCTTTCTTCAACTCTAACGCTTCGGTAAATTGTAGGTGTCAGACATCAAAAAATTGAATGGCCTTGTTACAGACCTTCAGATGTTTGCTCTTAATACTCTCCACATCCCACTACCTGGAAGACACCCTCCATCAGATGGTTCCACTACAACAGGGTATGTATGTCGACTGAATTGAGGAACGATATACAAGAAGTTAGGACTTTTGATTATTTTTGCTATTTAGAGAGATTGGAATTGAGTAACTTGTCTGATACGGTTAAACATGAAATTGGAGGCAAGGCATAGGGAGTTCTAATCCCTTGAGCATAGTTCATGCACATGTGGGGGCACCGACATGTTTGCTCATACAAGAAAATAAAGTTGAAGCTGAGATTTTATCTAAAATGAAATGCTATGGTATAATTGTTAAAAAATAATATTTTGTAAACATAAACATAATAATAATAAAAATAATGAAATTTCCGTTGAAAGACATATTCTTGAGAGTAGCAAGATCTATTGGAAAAGATGCCGCACACACTAAAAAAAGAGAAAATAGAGGGAAAGAAAAAGAAGAGGGTAAACGTGAGACATCGTATGCATTACAAATTTTCCCTTTTTATGTTCTAACTATATTTATTGTCATTTAGCCAAACCCTTATATAATTATAATGCTATTATTCCTTTGTTCCAGATCCCATCACTGAAAATTGTATTACTATTCATAAATTTTTATCCTCCAGGCTGGTCGACCAATATAACGGTTTACTTCTGCATTGCTGTTCCACATGATTGGAATTTACCGTTCTGGATATCTGATAATAATGACAATGATTTAATTTATCTGCTTTATGTATCTGGGCGAGCTTATTGGAGGTATGCATTGATGCACTTGAGGTGTTAGGTTGTCATTTGTCCAACAGGTCAAATTTAGATTTAGGTGTAGGAATTGTCATGAGGATGAATGAGGTAATGATTGTGGCAGTAGAGATTGCATGCAATGTAGCAATGGTAAAACAAGGTTGGGATATTGAAACAGTGGAGACAGTCACAGTGGCCTAGTAGGCACTACCTAATGATCCTCACTAGTTTGTTTCCAGTTTCTTGAATGGTGCTGTGAAAGAAGCAGCCTTGTATCCTAGGGGTTTTTGAAGAATTGCGTTCTGAAGCAATTATGCCTCCTATTAGTAACCTCCGGGCTGCATAATGTTACCGGGCCACGTCATATAAATATTTTTGCCATAGAGTTACTATAGGTCATAACCTAAGAAGATAAATAAGGCTTGTAAATAAACTGAGAACCTTTTAACACTAGTACATAGATTTTATTGTTCACACCTTTGGGAAGCAAGAAAACTTTATAATATATCCTATCACTATTAACTGCAGTACAGAAATTCTTCTAATATCATTTCTTCTGGGTTCTGAGTGATTTTTTTCTACTAGCATATAATAAACTGATGAACTTGGATCCCCTCATGTTGCTCTCCCACGTGTTCCCTCACGTCTCTCACAAGCTTCATTTCTTTTCTTTTTCTTTTTATTTTTTCTTGTTTTTTTGGAGAGAGAATAACTTCTCCTATTAGAAGAACATGAGCAAACATAACATGAGCAAATCCATTTCCTAAACTGATGGCTATAATGCTGCCCTGCAGACCCAGTAGCCCAGGCCACAGTACGCCAGAACAAGCGCACCATGAACTGTTTGATTCGCACCATTCTTTGAGAATGAATTCTCCCCAGCGGAAAGCCTCCCCAGCCGTGGCCTCTTTGCAAGGTTTCTATAGAATTAAACCAACGGATAAGAAAACCATGTCTGATGGCTTTCAGATGGCAGTGTACGGAAAAGGAGCTTCTAATTCTCCCGAAGATGGTTCATCCTCCCGGAACTCAGCTATGTCCAACCAACCTCTGAGTTGTCACCGAAAATCTAGAAGTTTAGTTGATATAATTTTGAGTGAGATTGAAGAACGGTCTGATATTGTGCCGGCTGATAAAGCAAGGGACGGTGACTGTGATAAATGGAGTGATAAACTTGTGAGGAGGCGTCAGAAATCTGAAGTAGTCTTTGCTACACCGGAGCTGCTTTTGAGGGAGGATAATAGCAGCAGCTCTGGGTTTCCATCAAGAACTGGAAGAGGCTTAGCTCTGAGACAGAAATCAGCAAGCCGAGCTTCATTGACGACAGATTCCGAAGCAAGTGGGTTAAATTCTGTGCCAATAGGTTTGAAGGATATATTCCTAACTGATAGGCCACTTGGTGTGAAGAAATCATCAAGCACATCATGTTTACAAGATGAGGGCAGCTCCTCATCCATCTGGCCAACCTCAAAGTGGAGTTTAAAACCAGATTTTCAGGCCTTTGCAGCTGCAAAACCAATGTTTGATGGCTTGCCCAAGCCGACAACTGGTCGAAGAAACAAAGCTGCACTTGATAAACATATATAGTACTTTATCACAACAATTTTGATCCCTTTATCAGGTTATCCAATCATAAGCAACTACGTTAATGGACAGATTGGCGGTAAAATAGATTTTTTTTCCCCTTTTAAAAGAATCAAATATCACATTCTATTAATCTTTAAACAGGTCCATTGTTTTTGCTGCTCCTTGGCTATGTTAAGAATGCAGGAACGAAAGGATCAGCTTCTCCAACTCTAGCATTCATATATGTATATATGGTGCACAATCCTAGTGATACCTACTTGGGTTCGGACACCTTATGGGAGAATATATTACTTTGATAGGCCTCTAATTCAAGAGGCAGACTTGCTCATATATGCGCAGTATGACTTGTTTCCAATTTGACTTCCCAATTCTTTACAAACCGTTAAAATAGGTCACTCAGAAGTTCTTGCTGGAGGAATTACTGCACGTGTCAACTTGGCCAAGTACCGGCTTGCAATTAAATGATCAATGTTTTGCGTCTAGATGTACAGACTAACATACTTTTTCACATAATCTAATATACGAAATAAATGAAAAGTGAGTACCTAACATGTAAAAGTAACAATGTACTGGCTAATCAATTCATAAGTAGTTTTAATTCTTTTTATTAGGTTAAGAAAAAAATTTAGAAGTTACATTTATTGTTCCAACTCAACTATTGTTAGCTGACATTTTAAATTTAAATGTAATACCATTAATATAGTACATGACATTAGCATTATTTTAAATGAGAAAGTGTAGATGATACAATATAATTCAAAATTCAAGAATTCATTGTTGTATTAAATTCAAACAGTCCCCACAATAATAAAGCGTTCTACTTCCCTCAGCTAACATCCAGTTTATCACTTTTTTTTTTTGGAAAAAAAAAAATTCCCATATTTTATCTTTTTTATATATGAAATAAGAATCCGTAATAAGTGGTTCTTTAAAACTAGACTATTTATTCAAGTCTCTTTAACAATTTGATAGTTGATAAAATTAAAAATAAACTATCAATTTTGATGTATTGAATTGAAATGGAATTCCAATTTAAGCAATACAGGAGATAGGAAGACGTTTATTTGTTTCTAATTTCTCAAATTACAAAAAGAAAAAAAAAGATAGTAATTTGACATGCTGTCAGAGATAGAGTGGCCTGAGAGAGGACATATTTTCTTTGTGCGAAAATTATATGTTTCAACAGCATTTCTCTTTTACATATACCATATGATGTGGGAATGAGAAAATTAACCAGACAGAATATAGCTGTGAATAATATGAGGGAAAATATATATATATAAAGACAATAGTCTTGAGTTTATGCGGTACGGTGCAGATATGCTTCGCACCAAATACCACACTACAGCTAGCTTTATTCTCAACCATGAAAAAGGCTCCAACAACAATATCTCGCATTCCTCAGAGCTTGTCCTCGTCAATCTTCATTGTAGAATATGACGCAAAATTAACTAGTAATCCCAACCCATCTTGTCCTCCTCAATCTTCATGGTAAGAATATGACGCAAAATTAACTAGTAATCCCAACCCAACTTATACTTAAAACCATTATATCTCTAAACAACTCTACTCGAATAGCAACTGAGTACCGCTAAATCCAACATTAAAAGTCAGTTATCAGATATTGTTCATAGTCATCTCATCTCCCACAAGAAATGGAATTCAGTATCCAAGGCTGTTATCTATTTTTCTTATTTTTGATAAAAAGGAAGGGGTTTTGGGGGGGGGGGGGTGGGGAATCTATTGATGAGGACAGAACAATAGCCTGTTGTCTATTTTATTTGTCAGGGTAAAGACAGGATATTTCCTTTAACAACCCTTCTCAACACTATTGTCTCATCCCTTTTATCTCCTATCTCCATCAGAAGCACACCATTTCATTTACAATTGCTACTCTCATGAGGCTATGCCCCTTAATCTTTCAATTAGTAATAAGGAGAATCAACATAATTATAACCTCCTCCAACCTTAAGTGAGAGTGGGAAAAGAAAACATCGACAAACTCAATCTTCCCCGCAATTGAGCATGAAAATAAAGCATATGACCATCTATGGATAATACGACAAATTAAATGTTAGTTGGTAGCTTTTGTAGCAAGTCAGCAGCAAATCAGCAATCCAAGAAAACAGGTAGGGGCCGTGAACCAGGAAGATCTAATGACAGATTTCCTATTTATACTTTTCTTTTGTAAGAATTCAGCAAAACTAAGAACTCTAACTGCATGAAGAGACGCATGGTGTTACACAATACTAAGAAACAACTTAGAATTGTAATGCACAGCAAAGTAACCATTCACAAAATATGTTTACTACAGTTCTGAAGCATCAATCAGAACTATCTTTACAATGATAGATGCCCTTGCATAGAAAATGGAGTCAGTAAACTACATAATTAAGGCATTGTTTGGTCTAGATTCCGTGTCAGATATTTACCTCAGTGATCTGCAGTGTTTGTATGTGACGAAGTTTGACCTTATTCCTAGGTAGGTGACCACATTTAAAAACCTGAGAAAATGATCGCCATCTCCCTGATTGTGTTGCCATAACCTGAAGCAATCAATTTATTCAGAGACCAGATTTCTCCCTCAGCAATAAAAAAAGATTAACGGACAACAATTCTTTTTCATATGTGCCCATACCCAAAAACTGTCACGTGCCAATCAACATTGAAATATTTCAAAAACTATGCACCAATCCAATGACAAGGCAGATTGATGCCTATTCTATCCACAAGTACTTACTATTGCAGCATGGCAAAAGATAAGTTAGGTACATACCTCATGCAAAGCACAGGAGCATAAATTCTGATTGTAACACGCACATGTATTTCATGTATAATGAGTAATCATACACTGACATGCATGGGATTGGTGTACACGCTGGAATTCATACTACATGCAAGAATTTTTTTTCATTTTGACATAACAGATAGTATATTGCAGCATACATCATAAGGTCCATATACTATAAAAAAGTATTCATCACCAAGCATGCTGAAAGGAGCAAAAATATCCTTAGTACTTGTAAGGTTAGTCAAAGGCAAAAGGTGCCTGAAAGGGTTAGAACTCCCCCCCCCCCCCCCCCCCCCCCCAAAAAAAAAAGAAAACACAAAAAAACAGAACCTTGCTAATGTTGTTTATTTTTCTGAGTGCACATACCCAATTCAAGTTGACTTGTATGAAAACTCGGACCCCTTCAAACTCAGTGGTTAAAGTCTATAAACTCACTTGAAAACTCTAGAGTTCATATGTGAGATTGCCAAGTAAGATTTTTTCATCTATTTAGGTCATTCTGAGACTGAGTGAAGCCCAGATCCCAACTCTCAAATGCTACCAATTTTCTTTTAAGCACTTTCCTGTATTGTAAAACTAAGGTTTGAAGGATGTAAAAATAAAAAAGTAGTGACAATGATTATGAAAGACAATGTCGAGTTATTGATGATTTTTATCATTTATTTGCTTATTTATATATAAAGACTAAAGCTTATGCTATTCATTATTGAGTATTGACTGTTTCACAAAACAATGCCAGGACTTAAGAATATAGGAACTTCAAAGACCAATAATTTAAGGAAAAGTACAACAGCCATTAGATTTTTTTTTTTTGGGGGGGGAGGGGGGTGAGGAATCTTTGATAAAAAAAAGACATTGAAAAAATCCTTTTTCTCTGGAAGAATTATAAATAAGGACCTTTGTATTAACTTGTTGACATGCAAGGTAAATAACCACAAAGGGTAGGCTATCCAATACAAAATTTTAACAGAATGAACACAAACATTTAGTCCTTCAACGTGATCTGATTTGGGTCCTTATTCTCCCTTTTTCATTTGACAAACATGCAGGAAAAAAATCTTAAATCTTGCCAGTAATGTTAAATTTCTCAAAATAACAAATAAATAAAGACTAGTCCATCATGCCCAAAACTTGCAATCAATGTTTTCCCACAAGGGATAACAATAAAGCAAAGAACAAAGATTACATAATACTATAAAATATGGAAATGATAGAGAATAAAGGGACACAAGAACAGGCTGAACATTATAAACTCAAGCTGTTTTACAGTAATAATAATAAGATCTCCATACTATAAAGGCTCAGCTTGGCAGTGTTTGCACGAGCCAAAAGCTGCTTGTAAAATTTAATGATAGAAGTTACAACAGATAAAGATGTCCATAGCATTTCATTGTGTGCAGTGTTTGTGTTATTTGTTCTATGAAACAAAGTATCCCACAAAATGCAAAACACAGTTGACGATATTTCTTTAAAAAAAAAAAAATTCAGTAGACTTTTCACATTCTTTCTATTTCATCCAGTATTCCACAAGACAAACTGGCCAACTTCAGATACAAAAATGTGCACCAGGTCATACATTTCAGCAATCACATAACCAATTTAAGCAGTTAGTTTCTCTGTAATCCTCAAATTTCCAACTATACAACATGTCCAACCCCCGTCAGCACTCTTCTATTCCAAAACTTTTTTATTATAGAAGAAAAAATAATAAGAGGACAAGTATAATGAAGGAGGAGGACTAAAGTTTTTTTTTCTCCTCAAAAAAGATAAAAGAAGAAATTTTAGTAAGAGAATAGAAAATACAAAGATGGAGGATAAGAGAATCTAAGAATAAACCAAATAAAAACATGTACAGACTCAAAACAGATTAGCCTGATGAATATTCCTGAACAGGGATCTAATCAGTGAAGTAGAGCAGTCCAACCTCTTTGCATATCTAAAATGGTGAATCCCTCATAAATACCATGCGAAGAGCACAAAAGAGAAGCCATGAAAAATTTTTTACCCATAACAGATTTAATGGCAAAGAAAACTAAATGAAAACAGTAAGCCTAGGAGGTAAAAAATTGCAGCAAAGCTTTCCAGTCTCTGCATATTAGGAAGTAGAAAACTTGACAACTAGTTAAAATGAATAATAAGTAAAACACCAAATAGAGGCCCTAAAGATGCAATCTCATCCCATAGCGCCTGTCAAAAACCACTTCATCCTAAAAGTTTAAGCAGTTAGAAAGTCCCAGGAATGGTTTTAATATATATCTCTAAACTGGCTGCCTCATGCTAACGCCCATTAGGCCAGAAGCATGGCTGAAGCACAATTCCACTGTACCTTGAGCTGAAATTTTATTTAATTGATAGAATGGCCTCGATGATCAAACTCCTTTTAGTTTGATCATAAAGGCCCCAATACCATGTCAAGAAACAAGAACCACTTCATCCTTTCAGCCTCAAGTATTAGGAGGTCTAGGACGGATTTAAATATATATCTCCATATTTTAGCATGGCAAGCTCCGATTTGTCCCTAAACAAATCCAGTGCCAGCAAGTCCACAAAAAAAATTAAAATGAAAAAATAAAAAATCTGAAATCAACCTCTTTGTGCATAAGACTTAAAGGAAATCCCAATTCCTTCCATTCCCAAATCCCTAAACACTCAATAAAGAACCCTAAACCCAATTTTGCAGCCGATCCCCTTTGGTAAAATTGCAACCAATATTAACAAAGGACGAATCTCCATATATTAATGCCAAAAAATAAACTGTTTCATAATAAATGGTAATTGGAGTACCTATATGATCAGAAACCCATGATCCTCAACCCTAATTCCAAAACCCCCTCCATTTGCAGTTCTCCATTTGAGTTAGAGATTTTGTGGACTAATAGGATTCAAGGAGGTGTGGCAAACCTACCCTTCAAAACGTGCTGTTAAGGGAGAATGACCACTCTTCTTAAAGCATCCCATACTACTCAATGTAAGACTTAAACATCCCATACTACCTAATCTCTATCATAGTATTGTCCTTGAAGAGCTAATGTCCCAATGGCTACACTCTGCAACACTTTATACTTGACCTTCTCGCTTGTCAAAACCTTTCTTTGGTAACCCTCTCCATGCCATCAACCAACCAACTCTAATTCCAAATGACAGGATTCAAGGAGGCATGGGGAACCCATGCCTTAAAAGCACGCTGTCAAGGGAGAAAAACCACTCTCTTTAAATATCACACCAAGCATCTCATACTACTCAATGTGAGACTTAACCATCCTACAATACCTAGTCTCTATCATGGACATGCTAGCATTGGGGTTTTTTGGGAAGAGTCAAGAGCTTGCCACGTCAAATATGGAGGAGTCTAAGGCGGCATATGAGGTAATTCCCAACCCAAATCCCCTTCCTTCTTACACATACAAATAACCTCGCACCTAATGGATTCGCCCCCCCCCCCCCCCTCCTTTTTTCCCCCCTTCCAAGCCAAAGCAAGCCCTTTGCAAGTTTCACAACTCTTCGAGCTACACCAACCAAAATCTGAAGGGAAAGAAAATAAAGGAGAATATTGGACAAGCAAGTTTGAATAACATCAATACAACAACCCCAAAAGAAAAAATCACCTCTCCAATCAACCCTTTGAACCACTAGATTCAAAAGCCTGTAGATTACCACGTAACCCAAAGGAGGATAAGAAAAAGTCTACCAGTACACATTCAAACCAACCAAGCAACAACCAACTTCATTTTTGAATAAGGCAACGCAAAGAACTTGAGGTAGTAAAAACATTCACAGTAAATGCTAGTTATTATTTATCATCACACTCACCTTGAGAGTTAAATATATTATGCATGGTATGAGGCCATAAAACAAAATGCATCTCAAACTTTAATTTAATGGGCAAATAAAACAAACAGAAAGGGAAAAAATTGCACATCTGGAATGTTACACATGTCTTTCTTTGTAATAAAAGAATTTAAGGACAAAGGTGGGTAAGAAACACTCATATTACAGTTATAAAAAATAAACAAAACAACGCAAACAGAATAAAGCATCAAATCCCCCAGAGCTCGTTCTCCTGATATGTGTATCATGTGTAGATCTACTTTAAAAATAGTGGCCCAATCGTTTCTACAGTCAAGTGGCTACTTTTCTTCAGATTTTTTATTTTATCATTTTTGGGGGGGGGGGGGGGGGGGGGGGGGGGGGGGGGGGGGGGGGGGGGGGGGGGGGGGGGGGGGGGGGGGGGGGGGGGGGGGGGCAGTACTTGATGAGCATTCAGTTCATTTTAACACTTAGGAGCAGACTCTCATGATTCGCATCGAAGGATTTTGTAACAATAAGAAGCAGCAAAATGCCTCATCTTAAAGGGTGTTATTAATACAATCATTCATGGACCTCCTCCTAACAGCTTAAGCTTTTCGGATGAAATGGTCCTTGACATGGTGTAAGAGCCTCTTTGACCAAGCGTTCAGAAATTTGATCCTTGCCACCCCATTCTCCTACTAAATTAAATTTCAGCATAAGGTATGGTGGACCTCTACTTTGACCACACTTCAAGCTCAAAGGACTTTCACTGGAGGGACATGTTAGAAATATTACAAATTCATTGCTGGGCCTTCTCCTAACAGCTTAAGCTATTGAGATGAATTGGTCCTTGACAAAGGGAATGGCTTCTCTAGTACTCAAGTTCTGGTTGTTTTTAAGGGCGTTAATTTTTTATATGCAGAGATACTTCATTTTTTTCTTGTTAAAGACAGAATTTATTACATGAAACAGTAGTAAAAACAAGGAAGATAAAAGATCCTCCTGGCAAGTAAACAAAAAAAGTATATAAATATACATCAGCGTAAAAAACTTTCCATTCCTTGTGTAAATCCACAAGAAATATGTCTCTTTAAAGTCATAAGCTGAATGCAAAGAGAAGCCAAAAAAAGATACAACTCTATCCCATAGAGGGTGCAAGGGGAGAAATATCCGGTTAAAGATTCTTGCATTCCATTCCGTCCATAAACATCACAAGCTAACATAAACAGCACATTGCCAAAGGATCTTACACTGCTTATTGCTACCAAAGCCTATAAACCAGATCAATAAGAAATTATCTACAGAAGCTAGATATACAATGGCTGCCACACGGCTTCAAAGTGCAAAAAGTATGATTGTCACCATGGCACAAAAATCTTCAAAAGAGGATTACTAATCCCTAGCTCATACAAAACTACAAATAGGCAATTCCAAAGCTGCCACCAGGCAACTTGACAGTGTAAAAATATATGACTTTGTCTCCAAACTCCAAAATCACAAGACAAATGTTAGCAGAAAAGGACTTGTGAGAGAACATTTGTATTAATTCTATTGAGTACCACTATGGCACTATCTGAAGATCTTGACCTTGAAGGCTCCTTAACTTTGCAAAAAAGATGAAAAAGAGAGTTTTGAACAATCAATAGTTGGACACTTAACTGTTTGCTTAACACAATATAACCTCCTGCAAAAATTTATACCAACATCCCATCTTGGCAAAGAAAAAAAATTAATCATGATTACTAGCAAACAATTTTATTATTACCAAGATTATTATAAGTTTTGCCTAAAGAGAGTGCTCCCCCCCCCCCCCCCAAAAAAAAAAAAAAGATAAGTGACACATAATTAGAAGGTGCTAATCATCAAAAGAAACTTATAGCAAATTAGATCTCCTATAAGGTCATAGCAGAAGAAGCGAGTGAGGCAATGATCTAAGCGAATAAAGTCAAAAGTAAATATATACTGGTTGGATAAGCCAAAAAAGGAGGAAAGGCAACAAGAAAAAATCACGAGTCAAAACAACACAGTTCCTCCACAGAAAAGCATAAGGAAGAGGCACCAAATAACCAAAGGTTCTGTAAGAATGCCCAACTCATATCTGAAAGAGAAACACCCTTAAAACAGCCATTAACAGAACACCAAAGGAAGGCCAAAAACAAAATCCTATCCCACAGAGCATTCGTAGACACCAACACTCCAGTATAGATCCAAACATTTCTTTCCAACCAGATACACCAAATCACAGCAAAAACTGCAAATTTTCTTTTCCCCTTACTTTCCTTTGATTTACAAGGGAAATGTCAATTTTTGAAAGTTTCCTTTCCCCTCAATTTTCTATCCTTCAACCCAAACATAGCAGTAAATAAGTATTCATTTCTTCCGCTAATCTCCAACAGCTACAGGGTGTGACCAAGTAAAGCTTGGAGAATTTTTGAACACCCACAAACTCTAGATGCTGATAGTTCCCTAATCAACCTCCAGATGTGGATCATCCCACTCAACCAATAAGGGAGGAAAAGAGGGGTGGCACACAAAAGCATAACAAAATTTTCACATGAAATGGAATAACAATCATGGAGTGCAAAATGAACTTCTATTAGAACAAAGTAAATGCCCTGCTATAAATTACCCCATTCAGCATCAGATGGCCAAAGAAATTAGAACCCCAGAGAAGAGTTTTCCCCCCAGATTGACTTCACATAGTAAAAGGCTCAGGGACAGGAATAAAGTCAGCAAAGCACGCTTATTACATATCTAGACAACAGACAGCAAGGAATAAATTTTTAGAAATGAAAATGAGGAAAAATGATAAATCAGAATTTAATCATTTTAGTTGAAATTGAGTGCTTACAACTAATTTCTATATATAAATATTATGTAACGATTACAATTTACAAGAGATGGGAAACGGATAAACTAACCAAGTCAGAAACATGGGCCTATTACTTGGAAGCAAATGTTCCTGGGATACATTGTCAGGAAAAATTACAATATACACAGTCCTGCCAAAAGCCTCCACAAGTCTTCAAAATTTTCCTTGAGTGGTAGTTCTATGTACTACACAGGTAAGTCTAACTTTGAGGCACAGAATGTCACCTTGCACATCAACCGGCCACATCACTGAAAGATATTAGGTAGACATAAATCAATATATAGAGAGAAGTAAATACTGTTTCTCTTTCAAGTAAAAATTGACACAACTGGCATACACACAAACCAAAATCATTTTTGTTTCAAAAGAAAAATTAGTCCCATACTACAGGCAGATATGGTGTCCAATATCTATTTTCTCCCCATGTAAGAAATTGAGTCCATACAAGTTAGAACTGAGGAACCCTCTTAAGGAGCAATCTAAAGGCGCAGAAAAAGTGTGCCTAAGGTGCTGAGGCAAGGCAAAGTAACAGAAGGGTCCTAACCTCTTGAAGCTTAAGGCGAGGCCTCCAGTAAGGCACTTACCTCTGCTGCCCAGTCTTGTTTCAATGTGTGAGACAAGTCAGGTGCCTATATCACCTGAGTGAACCTCCAGTTAGTTTATTTAATCATTTATTTACTTTTTGGTTCTGAATAGCTGAAAATTAAGGGAACCTAAAAGCCCACCCACTAGTCAAACCAAAATTATAAGTTGGCAATTTCTGCCAATGCTGGTAGCTTCTATAACAGTTAGCGGCTATCAAGTTGTGATACTGATAAACAATCATAAGTCAGACCAAATGTAAACAAGAAAAAAAAAATTAAAATAAAAATCCCACAATTTTCTCATCACTTGTCTTAAATAAATTTCTCTGTCACACCCAACCCATTTCTTTTCAACTTTTCCTTTTTATAGAAAAAAGAATTTATAATATTAACTATAAGACTCTACCCATGTTAATCAACCCCCCCCCCAAAAAAAAAAAGACAAAAGCAAAGACAAATCATATTCAGAGTCTTTCTTAGAGCTAAGCATGATAACTAAAAGCTGTAAGCACACCCCTAGTAGGCAAAATTGCAAATATCAAATATAACCTTCTTTTCATATGGTTATAAATTCTAATTACAAACTTTAGCTTAAAAAATAAATATTTAATATACATATATATATGCATCAGTAGCTAACTATTATACTAATTTTGTTACATATAATCACTCTATCATTACATATATATTTCTTCACCTTTTTCCCCCACTTTTAGCACCTTGCTTCATTAGAGAGAGCTCTTCTATAGCGCCCCTTGCCTAAAGTGGCTAGACATCCCTAACACTAAGGGCATCATCACAAGAGAAGGCGGTGCCTCATGAAGTAAGCCAGGAATCACAAACACAATAATCATTACCATTACCCAATCTTTTTTACGACTGAAGTGAAAATAACTTTAAACAAAACTTAGGTTACTTAAAGTATGTGACTATATAAGTTGCAAATAAGGTTTTATGCGCTGATATTTGCATCATTTGCTATATAAGTTATGAATCTACCAGTTATCTTTTCTTGGATTTCATTTAAAGGCTTAGCTTTAAGAAAGGATGACAGGACAGTAGAGCTGTGCCCTTTTGAGTGGGAGTATGGTAGCACCTGAAATTTCAAAGATCCTTTTAACCTTGCATCTTCTTCAAGATATGATAGATTTTTCTTGCATCTTTATGAACTTCAGCTCATGTCTTTTTAAAAGGGAGTTCTTCATTTGATATATGTGCCGAGAGACTGGAGAAGCTCCTTTGAGCTGCTGTACTTCCTTTCTCTCTCTCAATTATTTCTCTATTAAGTTATTCCCAAAACCTTAGGTGAATTTTACAAGGCACATAATCTCATTTTACAGTTTTGTATGTCATGCATGCTTTGTCAGTGAGATATACAAAGCCAAATATATATATATATATATATCAAAGAACAGGCCATCGCAAGCGGAAGTTATATTTCAGCTAAACAGTTGAACCTCTACTATGGCAGAAAGCAAACCTCCAAAACATGATAAAACTTACTTAAAACCAATGAGAAGACTCCAATCAACATCAAGTGGGTCGCCAACAACTAAGAGTGGGAATGTCTGGCCTACAGGGCAACATCTGAGGAACACCGTGTCCTGAATAAACAAATGATGATCTTAATTCATAAAAGCACTGTCTCATAAAAATTGGAAGCTCAAAAGAGTAAAACAGAAAATGACATAAAAAGAATAGTGAACACTGAAAACCTATGTTGCTTGCTGGTGGCCTTTCAATTGGTGGCCGAAAATAACCTGCCATTATCATTGTTAAGGGAAAAAAAAAAAATCTAAGAAACATCTTGGTTGATCTCACAACACCACCAGCAGGGACAACAAAGTCACTAAAAAGGGCTTCCACTTGCATTAACAACAGAAAAAACAAATTGCAAAATTAACAACAAGGACATGGAGGACAAGCAAGAACCTTCATAAGATGCAATAGCATGAGAACTAAATTAAAGAATAAAAGATGAACAAGACATATTTAATCACTGATATACAGTCTAAAATATAAAATCATATTTACTATAATAAACCTTGCAGATTGTAAGCTAAGAATATTCACATACCTTCCTGTCCAAAGGGTGGACCAGGACATGAAGGATTTCTGCCTCTCCATACACCAAGTTGATTGTTTGCTTTAAATTCGCTCGATGACATTCTCCACTGTTCATCAGCAGCAAATTGCCTCCGGCCATCTGGAAGGGTGGGCAAAGAGTACGGAGGATGGAATGAATGAGGAAGTTGCTGTTGAACTGTGGGCTTTGGATATGAGAACTGATTTGATGGATTTTGGGGGTGGGGCAGGATGCATGTGTCTCTGAGCAAATGGGGGGTTACCCTGCTGAAATTGCTGGCTAAGTGGAGGAACTTGACCATTTAGATACATATCATTCTGCCCATACTCTAGTTGCCTTGACGGGTTAAAACCAGTAGGCTCCTGCGAGCTGCAGCCTGCTGTTGGAGCAGGCTGTGGGAATATTTCATTCTTTGCAACTGCATTATTGTGACCTCCGGGAAAAGAATTTCCAGCCATTTGAATTATTTGATTACCCTGTATAAAGGACTGCATCTATCAGCATGAGTACTACAAAGGTATCAAAATCAGACCAGTGAGATTTAAACTTTGAAAGACTTACACTGGTTGTGCTGCCACTATAATCATGAGATACACTCTGCTGAAACCCTAACGGTGGAGATGACTGAAGTGATGACTGAGGAGGCATTATTGGCTGGGAAAGCAATGAAGGCCAAGCTAGACCAGATGATTGAGGAACCAATGATGGTGGAGGACCTGCAAGTGGCAAGGGAGGAGGTGCAGGTTGCAATATTGGGGGTGGAGGTGGAGGTGGCGGAGGGGAAGGAGATAATGGAGGTGGAGGTGGTGGTGGAGGTGAAGAAGGCAGAGGCGGAAGAGGAGGGGGCGAATCAAGTGGTAAGGGAGGAGAACCCTCAGGAATAGCAGGTATCTCTACAGAAATGTTTGAAGCCAGATCTAAATTCCTATCGGAGCCCTGAGGGTGCAAATCCATTTCTGAAGAATTATTTAATATTACAGGCCTTTCATCCTTTGGGTGACCTGAAACATCTTCCATTTCAAGCTCGCCATCCACATCCTCCAAGACAAAATGGCGCTTGTCATTAGGGGTAACAGTAGAAGTTTCTGATTCTCCAAGAGTAGGAGTGGGATCTGCTGGAGATGCATCACATAAATCCTTAAATAAACCGTTGGGAAGATCATCATCCTCATCTTCTTCAAACACATGAGAAGATAACAAACCAGGCAGCTGAAATGTAGCGTTGCTGATGTAAACATGCAGAAATATAACAAAATCAGAAATAGGAATTTTTAGAAAAACAGATATAAAGAAAAATAATAATCAACAAATAGACAGTTTTGCTTCTAATATAGTAAGAATAGAAAAGGTTTTATGTTGTTAATTACAAGTCCAGCCAAGTAAAATAGGCCAATGCAAACCAGCACCTGTATTGAACCATTTTCCATCTGCATTTTTTTTCTTTATAATAACAAGATAAAAACCTAATTACATGATTCACCTCCTAATCAATACTAATAAAGCAACACGGAACTTTCTTATCTGTTTTAGACACAAACATTTCCGCCTTAATGTACAAAGGGTGGCAAAATAACCACAAACAGCAAATGAACCAAAATTACTACTTTAAATGTTGACTCAAGAACAAGAGTGGAGTGAAGAAGGGATGGAGCAAGAAAGTGAGAGAAACATCTTATAAGATGTAATTAATGATGATATTAAAATTAATACCATTAATTCAAATTTGTTTGTCTATAAAGCTGTCATTATCATCATCCATCAAAATAGCTTTTACTATAGTCTTTTTTTTCAATAAAAAAAATTATATTAAGGGAAAAAAAAGGAGGATAGGACATCATCCTAGGATGAAGTCAAAATAAAAAGGAAAATTAAACATGTAGCAAAGCTGCCCAATCCCTCTGCATAAATATAATAGACACTCACTTAACTAGGCCTTGAGCCGAACATCACAAAAAAGCACCAAACAAAATCCTTGACTGGTACTTTAATATGTCACTTAATATTTAGCTTAAAAGTTGGATATAAGTGTGAACTTAAGGTAAATTGAAAAATGGACTCCAAGAATTGGCGGATCCCCTTCCTTAGAAAAAGAAAGGGGGGGGGGGATCTTTTTCCTGTGTTTAAGAAGGCAGGGATAGGAGAAAATAGTGATGGCACACCATTATTAGCAACTAAGTACCAACTCATTATGGTCCATACCTTTAAAAAAGCATTTCTAAATTCTGGGTATCCTTTTTTTTATAGTAACACATTCTCTGTGTACTTTATCAGTAACTCCATTCTGTCAATGATCCAATAATTCAGGACAGATCCTATAGACATATGACAATACCAATGCAAAGCATTTCGTAACATGATCTTAACATTGAAACACTTGATGGAACAGTCCAGCCACTGGAACATGGTTGTACACTTTGCTAAACCATAACATTTGATGGCAAGGGTAGGCAGAGATAACACATGACATTCAACAATTAACTCATCCATCTTCAGCGAAAACTCATCAACCTTTAGAAGTCACAATTCTATCTTCTTGGATGTTTGCTTGTGATATGTAATTAACTTTCTCTTTCAAGATTTCATTATCTATTCATGATCCCCATTTCAGTAGGGATGGGTTTTGCTTAACTCCAAAAGTATAATAGAACTGGCTTTAAAATCTTATATGTTTGTTAATCAATCAAAAAGTTAAAATCAATCAAAAGGTTAAAAACTAGCTCTTTCATCAGTTTTCAAGTGTTTCATGTCAAACTAATTCCCAAAAAAATACACATATTATCTTTACCCAATTTTACAAAAGATGCCTGATTTATTTTTCTCAACCTACCCCTTCACTCTTCCTATTTTATGTAATTTTCAAAGATGATTCACCAAGATTCACGAAACAAAAGTAAATATCATACCTTCCATACTCATCCACAAGCATGCCTTCCATTTCTCTAATTGGATCATCCACAGCCCGCTCTGCTCGAGATGGACGCCTGAAAGAAAAGCTAACAATCATTTCATCATTGGAAACTCCAATATCATCCATGTAACGACGAAGCACGGACTCAGGCAAGATTTTCCTCTCAAGCCACAGCCTTAGAACCTGCAATCCACCAAAAAACAACAAAACAAAACAAATAAATGTCCCACATGCATGCCCCACTTAAAAAAGTCAAGTGGCACCATCCACCTTGTCAAACAAAAATATTTTCAACTTGATAAAACAAAGACTGCAGTCAAGTAATTGACATATCCTACAAGAATACAAAGAATCAACCTTGAGACACTGACGACGATTTTCACGAGCACCTGCTCCAGGGGGGGCAGCAGCACCAAGTAGGCGAGGCAAAGCGGCTTGAACCGTAGGTATGTAGGAGGATCCCGCAATGCCTGAAAATTTCTCTACAATTAGAATTAACAAAACCATTAAGAGAACACTACCTAAAACACCTGCTTTCAGGTTTGGGCAAGCAGGGTAGAGAAAAAGGCACAGGCACATCCACCTTTTTGATTGTGCGAGCACTGAGTGATCGAGTCAACAAGAAAGAACAAATCCACTTTACGATGAAAACTAGTTTCATTTTCCAGCTTTCGGATAAGAAGTTCAACAACCTGTACATAAGGACTTGCAAGTAAGTCCACTATAGGCATAGTAACCCCCAAAATAACAGAAGTACATAACTACCACAATTAGTGGCAAAAGTCTCCTAACATCATCTAAAATATTTTCATCTTCCAGTCATTGATCTTTAATTTTTTTTTAATAGAAGAAAAAATCTTATTAGAAAGAGCAGAAATTAAAACCACCAGCAGGATAAGATATCGTCAAACCCAAAAATAAAAGACCTCTAACTTTATATAAAATGCATTTCTTATCTTTCAACTGATCCTCAATGTTCCTACTCCAAGATATTTCTATGTGACAATCTAAAATTTTTTAATATCCATACAGGCAAGAAATAAACACAAAGCATATAATCAAATTAATAGTGGATTAAATTAACCTACAACCTGCACCATATTTGTAACACAAAATTATTCCCAACCCTTTTGTTATTAAGGATGAGTTTTTCCCATAGGCTGAGATTCCATTTCTACACTATGACAATGTTGGTTTGGGCAACACCAATCAGTTCCTTACGCACACTTCTAATACCACTCATCAGAAATTCTCGTAAGAATCACATGGAAGACAAAAAGGTAATCCCATGAATAAATATCATATGAGTATTGTTCATATAATTAATACTATATAGCTTCTTTCCTAGGGGATTGCAAATCTCCAGATAATTGAGAACAAGTTGAAAATAAAATAAGAGCTTCATTATCTGATATCTTAATTTAGGAAAAAGCATAATCAATAGAAAATTAAAAATAAAAAAGGAGCATACTTCATTGGCAATGCCATACTTGGCACAATCAATGGCAAGACGAGTGGCACGTCCAATACTTTCCTTGGTCCTTGATAAAGTCTCTATCATTCCTTCAAAGGCGTCACGAGCAACAGCAGCCTCAGTACCACCACTAAGTGAGCCACCTGGGCCCCTTTGCACTGAACCAACCATTCTCTCCTCAATTTCTTCAGTTTCAGGTTGATTCAGAGAAGCAGAATGATGTGCTGATGGAGAAGCCAACGTTGAGTGCTCATAAACTCCCTGTACATCTGCCTGCGGAAAATTGCTCGAGACAGAAAGAAATGGCTGAACCATAGATGGGCTAGGAGTCTCTCCCTGAGCATTGTGAATGCCAAGAGGAACTGATTGAGAATGAGATTGTCTCCTCTTTGCCTGGGCAGCTGCAATAAGATGTTTCATAGTAGTAGCAGCTTCAGGAGTCCCAGAACCAGTATACAGACTATTTTTTTCATCCATGCCCACTTCTAATCTGCAATTAGGCATTAATATTAATATAAACAAGGTAGGAGGAAAAAAGGATCAGTATATAACTCCGAAAGAATCAAGAATCAAAAGCATAAGTACCTATCAACATGAAAAGCATCATGCTCCTTCAAGTTTTCTGTTGCAGCAGGAACTTCAACTGCCCTCAAGATTGGAGTAGTTTTAGATACTTCCATTGAAGATATGGGCTTCTTTTTATGAGTTGTAAGTTGATTCAGAGAAGAGTTGGTGCTATTCAGACCCTTTGAAGACCCAAGATCAGCCTTCTTTTGGGTAACATTAACGGAAACTTTAAAAACAGGTTTGGAAGACTTATTCCGCTCAGCATTCAACTTTGAAGGAGGAACCAACTGAGGTGATTTTACTGGAGAAGAAGAGGTTAATTTTGCCACTTTGGAAGGATGCTGCTTTGAATCTATATGTTCAGGACTTTGAGGCATGTGGACAGGAATTCCTTCTTCAGTTTTCTCTTTTTTAAGCTGCCTAGATGACAAAGGGTCATTTTCTACTTGAGAAGATGGTTCTTTCAATTGGCTATCCTCAAGCCCACTAGAACTTCTGTTAGCCAGCTGAGCAACATCAGACTTCTCTGAATGTGTATTATTCCTCTTTGACTCTGGAAGAAATGAAGGTGACTTAACATTTTTAGCAGTTCCTCCATGGACTGGAGTCTTGGGTTCATCATCATCATCCTCATAAAGGCAAACAGCTCTACGTTTCCTCTTTACTGGCTTTACTATAATATTGTTTGCATCGCTTTTCAATCTAACAGAACTCCTTTCCATTTTTTCATCTGAAGCAGGGCTAGCAGAATCAGACATAGCCTGCTGGACTTGGCTACGATGTTTTGTCCCTGGTAGCACTTCATGGACAGTATCATCAGAACCAACAACACCAGTTTGACCCCTTGAAGACAAGCTTTTTTCTGTTTTCAAACGTGATGTTGACCTCCTCAGCTCTGATTTTTTAAATGCTTTGTCTTCAACAACAGTAGAACTAGGCGAAGCACTCTTTGCATTTTCAGGAAGAGATCCTAAAGTTGTATCATCTTTAGCATCCAAATGCTTCAACTTCTTGGTAGTGTGTAAAGTTTCATCCGTTCCCACATTATGCTTTGCACGAACAAATTGGGTCTTCTTCTGCTTAGTAGAAATTTTGCCATCAACCTCCTCGGAATCAACCAAGATCTCCTGCAACTCATTCTTCGCCTTAAGACTTGTGTTAATTTTTTGTAAGTTTTTATCTTTTTTTCCACTATTAACATCAGAGTCTGATTTAAGAGCATCTGGAGAATCTGATTTAATGCCAAATGCATTCTTCCCCTTCTTTTTACCTCTTGATGACTCCCCAGACCTGGAAAAATCAGCAAAACCTCCAGATTTTTCAGCCTTTAAAGGTGTTCCAGCATCAGAGCCACCACTTTTATTTCCACCATTTGCACCCTCACTTCTTCTTGACCCAGGAACAAGCTTTTTTGATTTGTTCCCATTTGTCAATGCCTTCTGTCCATTGTCATCTTGTGTAGGGTCATTAACTTTGCTAACATCCTTAGAATCAGAGATTTCATCCTTCAGACATGATAAATTATTAAGACTAGATGTGCTAGCATCCTTCTTTAGCTCTGTGCCATTGGATGGTTTACTTTTCATCACATTTAATAGAACAAGAGATGTACTGTCATTTGGAAAGCCCAAAGCAGAGGATTTTTCATCTGGGCCACCACCTTCTCCACATCTCTGTGTGCAGCGCTCCAACTTAGAGCCAGCATTACCCACACAGTGGTTAGCCTTTTCTTCATTTGATACCACATTACCAGGAGCATCCTTTAAGTCACCCACAGTCCCATCAACAGAAGGAACCTCTGAGCCAATGACTGAATCATCAGTGTCATCTTGCAAACTACTGGCTTTCTGTTTCTGTAAATCATCAAATGCCGCACAGATTTCCTTCACAGCTTGGGCAAAGTACTTTGTCTTGCCTTGACACCGAGCAGACAGCTTATTCTTAGCCTCAGTGGTGAATGCCTGAATATCCGCAGGGGCAACAAAAGCACTGGGAAGGAAGACAACACAAAATAGATGCAATGTAAGATGATAAATTGCAAGACAATCAATCTAATGAACAAAAGTGAACAAGAAGGGTACAAAGAGTAAACCATCAGGGTCATCACAAGATCGGATTACACAGGTATTTGAATAAAGTTCAACGGATCTCTTTTTATCAAATTATGTTTCATTTGTAGATTATTTTCAATGACTTGATAGAAATATATGAGTTGTGGCCATTCCTGTTTGGCTTGGAAGTGAATTAATATAACTCTAATTACAGTTCACAACTCATTCATATCATGTTATCCCAATGTCCTCTTGTACTAGACTGACCTAACTGCTCCACAATAAATTCCCTTCTGCAGCAAATTCGAAAACTAAGAATATATGCTATATATTTTTCTAAAATCTTCAAAAACTGATCGGCATTTATTTGCATTAGTAGTAACTATAGGCATCATCCAATAAATGCATGTCGTATATAACATGAAATCATTGCCGATACATGTCATAAGTATACATGCCAACAAAAATGGATAGTTTCCACTGTCTCTATAATCCTATTTGCTGCCAGCAAGAAAGATGAAATCTCAGAACATTTAATTAACACCGTAACTCTCCCAGATCACTTGTCCAGCAGCAACCAATTTCCCATTAGGAATGGATTAAGATCAACAAAACAGATGCTGAATGATTCAAATGAAAATGGAGAAACAAGAAAGCAATAAGCAATAACTCCAAAGTCGACCTTCTCTCCTGAGAAAATTATTTTCAAGTAGCATCACTCCACAATAGCATCCAAACTGAATCCTGTAATTCAGGTTCCTTACTATTTCACGAGACTCAATTCCCAACTCCAACCATAAAATTCACCAGGTAGGCCAGAGGCAGATAGGTTCTTGGTGTCTTTATATTCAAGCCCAAGGAAAAAATAAAATTTGGTCCTGAACCTTAAATACCATGAAAAGAGATTAAACTAATTTAAACTACAAATTATCTATGAAGCATAATACTGTTTTTTTTATGTCTTACTCCAACAGTCCTACCATATCCATAGCCTCCCCAAGAGGCTATAACAGAAGATCCTCCAATCCATCAGAAAGTGAAACTGAAAGTAATGAGAGAATTTTCTACCTTTATCCCCAAAATACATAGATAAAGAGGGAACACCCTGTCTGTGAGTATCGAATAAATACTAAAAATAAAATTTGTAAGCACCAATGTTGTAAAGATCGCTTGCAAGATCATCAGATTGTGCAATCTCACGATCTTGCACCTTAAAAAAATCCCAATCTCATGTGGGATCGAAAATGGCCAGGTCATGCTATGATCGCTTGCAAGACCATGAGATCGTTCGATCTTGGAAGATGCAATTTTATTTGTTTGAACTGTCCAAAATGCAGTGTTTTGGAGGCCAGAATTGTACATTCTAGCCTCCCAAAACTGTGCGTTTTGGTTAAGGGTTTCAAAACCCTCCCAAATTGCAGAGGCATTCATTCATCTCCAAAAATTGTTCTCCCTCCTCTCTTCATTCTGCTGCCTTTGTTTACTCTGCTGGTTCGTTCTGCAGTGCTGCCTTCAGTTGCTTCTGGTCTTCTGTCCAAGGCTTGCAGCAATGCCCTTCCTTCTTCATTGTATGTAGTCTCCAGACTCTAGTCACTTTATTTGGTTTCAGTTTTGCTCTTTTGTGCCTTGAAATTTATTAGTGCTTGAGATTTATTGGTGTTTGATATTTACTGCTTATAGGTGTCTGAAATTGTTGCATTTGCATACTAAAATCTTGTGTGTGGAATGGATATTGTCAGTTTCTGCGACTTTTAGTTTATGTATGCAATTTTGTGACATTTGCAATTTATTACTTGTTTTATTGAAGTTTGAAGCGATTTTAATAGTTTTGTGCTTATCTAAAAATTATATGTTACTATATATATTGTTCTATATTTTTTCAGTCATAAGTGGTAGGATCTTACTATCCTAGAGCCAATCTTACAATTCAATCTATTTTGACCGTTGTCCTAAGATCTCAATCTTGACAGCCTAGGTAGGCACCACAAGCCTACCATTTCAGTTCCAATAATACTGAACCCTGTACACTAGGATATATGCCCCAAGCCACATGGAACCATAAGTTCAATGTAACTTTCAAGCAGCAACTAGTCAAAGGCTCAGAATGAACAGCACGCTCTGTAAACAGTAAAGTACTATCTGCCAGGTATTATGTGAAGCCAAAATTGCAGTTATGTCATTATTAACATTTTTTTTCACCATTACAATTTCTGCTTCTACATATGTTGGTTTAAGTTTGTTCCTCTTGCCTAATTCATATAATGGTCCTTGATTAGAAGCATTGCAAAAGAACGTTTGGCTAAATGGTACAATCAAGACAGGTGAGAGAGGCTTACATTTCTTTTGTACCAAAGAATTGAACAAAATATTTCTTTGGATCAGGGGCTTTCTCCCAATCTTCAGGCCTGCTTATCTGGAGAAAAAGAAGCAACAAGACCAGCGTTCCCATAAGTAGTAACTAAAAATTTATCTTCTATAACTAGCAACTCACAATATAGCAATGGATAAAATCCAAGGAGAAAAAAAAGCAAGGGGGCATAAAAGTGATGGTACTGTGAATCCAAATGAAATTTACCCAAAAGCTTAACAATGGTGATGAGAGGAGTCTGTGAAGGCACTAAAAGCAAAGTATATCACATATAAAGAATGTAAATCCCTCGTTAGCACAATTAGACAAACTTGGCGGACAAAAATAGGAGGGCAATACTTAACTATTCAAATTTTAAGTATGAATAACTTAACAAAGACGTTACCCTGCAACTCACATGATCATAGGTAAGATACCAACAAAATTCAAAAATTAACAGAAGTTTAAGGAATCAATTCACACCTTGGCGGGCCAAGCTGGGAAGCCCTTGACCTTGGCAAGCACAAGATCGCCAAGAGTCAAGTGCCCATTGGCCTTGGCCTTGTTCACTCCGCGTCGACGGGGCGGACCCATGATGGGGGTTGATGCTGCTAGAGAATGAGTAAAATCAAATAACCAAGAGAATCGAGAGTAAACTTTAGCGAACCGAGCAATCGGGAAAACCCTAGAAAAGTCCCGCAGAACCACCGCTGGGGATCCTCGGCGGGGTCTTCTCCGGCGGTGGAGCACCGTCAACGGAGTTGGCTAGAGCATCGGAGGAAGGGAGAGCGAAGGAGGGCTCAGCATTGAGGATACGGCAGCAAGAGAATCTGAGTAAGAAAATTGCAGAAAGAGAGACGGAGAGTGAGATGAGGAGGGGATTGAGGCGGTGGAACGAAAAGAGAGAAAGTAGATTTTGTGAGAGGGTGGCTTCGGCCTGATGCAGGGTATGGGACCTAATGGGAATTTTCTGATGTTTTCTCTTGTTTTGGCAAATTTCACTGCTTCTTTTTTTTTTCTTTTTATTTCTCTGAATTTTTGCCCTTTTTGTGAAACGGAGTCCGGACCCAACACGATTATTGATTCTTGGGAAATTACGAACATCATCGAATTTTTTTCTTATTATGATTTTTATGAACGTCATTATATCTTTGAACAAAAAAACAATAATCAATATTAAAGTATTATTACTTATATATATATATATATATATTAAAACATGCTTAGCTGATAGGGGCTTCCCCCTATTTTAAGTGAAATTAGTTAGATAAAATTGATTTTAAGAACTTCCTATTCACAATTTGTGTAACTTAATTTCTATCATGCTTACTTCAGGAAACTTTTCAAACCATAAGGACATTAAATCATGTAATTTGAATCCTTTATAAGCAATTTGATACGCCCTTATGTGGTTAAATGAATGCTTTATTTCCCCTAAAAATAAAGATTTTTTAATTTAATTATTTAAAAATTATTCTCTTGCCAATTTAATACTTCAAAAATAAAACTTTTTAATTTAGTTTCTAAATATTTTTCTCAACCAAAAAAGTTCTTCTAAAAAGTATTTGTAACTTTCTAAATGAAAATTGATTGAGGGTTGAAAACACTAACACAAATTCACATCATTAATTAATGGCCAAACAAGATCTTTTTTCTTCTTTTTTTTCCCAAATAAAGAGACTATTTTGTTTCTCCCGGTCGCCAAGCCTGATTGACTCGACTCTTTTCCCTGCCCTCCGACTCGTTCTTCTCCCGTCTTGTCGCTTGAACGAAGACACCCGAATGGCCGGACTTTCCCAAATGCCCACCACCGGCCATTCTCCTTTCTGGGTCTGAATATCAAAGTTAATAATCTACTAACACACTAAATTTAATGTTTGAATCAACAATGCTAGATAAAGAAATAACAACCAAGTCTATACTATTAGATTTGACATCAAATTTCAAATTGTGTGGATACAAGGTAAACGGATTACATTACAAATATTTTAACAACTTATAAACTAATAAAATAATTAGCATATGGAGAATCAAATTGAAAATCCATCTAACTATCAAGGACCATAATATGGTTTAATACATTCTGCCCAACCAAGATCTTTGTTTATTTATTTATAATATTTGAGATTTAAGACACCACATTATTTTACACAAATTTTTAAGATATTAGAGCTTCCTATATGTAATACTTTTAATTAAGATTTACACCTAACCGTTGCAACACCCAACCATTGGCAACGGTTAATCAAGTTTCAGCAAGCAACTAAGGATGAAATGCTTACAACAAAAACATAAACAAAAACATAAAAAACAAAACAAAAGCAATGCCAACCAGCATGTTTTTCTCAAACAATTTTTTTTAAAATAAAAGAAAAACTTGCATTAAACCAAGAAGAACGCACAAAATGTTGGAGGGCAAGAAAACATCAAATAAGAAACAAATAAAATCCCAAAATGCACCAAATAAATAATAGATACACAATAAAAAATAGTGGGAGATCAGATCTTCAATTATGGTCCTCAAGAAGTCGTAGGAGATTTATTGACATGCAGTACACTCGAAAAGTATTGACTCACTCAGAGATTCCTTCAACAGCATTCATAAGTTCTTAGTAACAAAATTAAAGGTTAAAGGAAGAACACATAAAGAAATTAAACATGCAAAGTTAGACCATAAAAGAGTGAAAGAAAACTAAACAAATTAAATTACATACTGACAAAGATTATATCCAATTGATAAACTTGTATCAACAGCCATGCATAACTAAGGTGGCGAACAGGGCATTTAAAAACAACGACGATTATTCTGTGAAATTTTACCCTACTAGTTCTAATTTGAACTTTTATCTTTGCTCTCATTACTAACAGCATCAGTCACCAAAGCCATTGGTCTTTGATCAATAACCTCATCAATAAGCCCGAACTCCTTTGCCTCTTCTGGAGTCATAAAATAATCTCTATCCATATTCTTTTGAACAATCTCTAATGATTGTCCTGTATGTTTTGAGTACAATGCATTCAATGAATCCCAAACCCGAACAATTTGCTTTGTATGAATTGTAATATCCTTTGCCTGCCCACTATAACCACCTGAAGGTTGATGAATCATGATTGTGGCATTTGGAAGAGACCGCCTCTCACCCTTGGCACCTGAAGCTAGTAGGAGAGAAGCCATAGATGCAGCTTGGCCCAAGCAGATTGTATTGATCGGAGACCGAATGTACTGCATGGTATCATATATGGCAAGGCCTACACATTGCACGTGATTAGGAACACACCATACTTACTACAAAAATAAGAATCTTCAAATTTTCCATATGTAGAACTTGTTAACTTCTACAAATCAAAGAAATTACAAAAATATTTCACAAATATGCGCATCATAGATAATTGGTGGTGGGGGTAGGCCAGGTTTCAGGAATTATATATTGAGTTGTGGAGGGGTTTATCAAAGAAGGATCCTCAAGAATGAAAACTTCCAGGCATAGGATGGTTCACACCTAAGTATAAGATGATACACGAAAACCTCTTAAAATCAAAACAAACAACATAAGCATAGAAATAGATTGATAAGGTACAATAAGTTATTAATAACATACTTATAATCACCAATGGTACTGTTGGACTGATTATTTAGTTAAACTAAGAGTCAGATACTACTAAAAGATTAATGATTTCCTAAGTTTGTACTGCATCACATGCCATCTTATCCTCAGTTAAGAACTTCAGTTAATACACAATTATTATTTTCTTTTTGTGAAGTCTAATTTGAAGGAAAGGTATCATCAGTTAGAAGAGAAATGAAAAGGATGACAGTGGCTTCACATTCTCAAACAATTCCTAAATGCTTAATTTCCACTATCATGCATGAAGTCAGCAAAGTCTTATAATGAGATTGGTTGTAAAGAAAGCAGCACTATGAAAAATGATCCACCAATTAATTTTCTAAACAAAAATGAGTGATAATCAGAAAGAAAACCCGATAATATACCCAAGCATTGTAGGTCTAGTAAGGTCTTAGCATGCACAGCGTGAATCGTAGTTGTTGACAGCGTGTGGTACAATGCTATTGCTATGGCATTGCAATTGTCATGTGGTACGTAGTGGCACAAGCCATGGGCAATGGCCTGCAGTGCACGATATATGGACAATATGAAGAGGGCCAGTCTTGAGGGCCATTTTAACCCCTATTAGCACACTCCAGCCTGTTAAAGGTTCACACACTTTGTCCATCCTCTCTCTCGCAGCTTTCGTGCATCAGATTTGGTTCCTCTTCTTTTCCTTTTTCTTCTCTAGTTTTGTTCTATTTCTCTCTCCCTCTCGGTTCTTTCACCTCTTTCTTCACTGTTATTGTCAGTCCTATTTCTCCTTATCTGTTTTTCTTCTCATTCTCCGTATATGTTAGACTTAGGGTTAGGGTCATGGGACACATCAGTGGCCAGTGTGCACACTGCACACCAAGTGTTCAAAGAATTCTAGATAATAGCACAGCATGTTCATTAGTTATTTGCAAGTGGTATACAAAAACATTATGCTCAATACTGGTTACTCAACTGCAAGAACTGTATTAAAGTACCTACTTACCCATTACCTTACTTGATCCTCGACTATGTGGCCAAATAACAATACAAATCAATTTAACTAAGCTGATATTGTGGTTTCTGTCATAGTGTGTATTAAATTATAATATATAGTTAAGTTGATAGTTTACCTACTATAAAGATTATATTTTCAGAAACATGTTCAAAAACACTCAAGGGACCAGGACCACAAATATCCAAAAGTCAAGTTAAACAATTTGTTGAAGTTGAAAGTAAGAGGATTTAGAAAGAAAGATTTAGGGCATCACATACTAGAAGTTTAGAACTCCCTCTATATCTTTGTTTCCATGTGCGTGTGTGCGTTATATTTTACTTGTCCTTTATATTTATTCTTAATTATACAATTATGTGCGCCGCCGCACTTCAATGTTGCCACGCGCCATCAACAATTATGGCGTGAACAGCACTAGTGTTCATTCTACAGCTCCATAAGTCATCCATCAGTAATCCAATGTTGACAAGTTATTGTCTTTTTGATAATTTGAAACAAACATATGCATCATGAATTTGAGAATTTGAAATAATTCCTATAACCGGAAAACTCATTTTCATCCACTTAAAAATACTTGATAGTATGTAGAGAATCAGGTGTTTGAAAGAACAATGCCAATTTTCACTCGCCCATTACCATTTACCACCCACTCCCGACGGAGAAGAAAGGAAAATGACATAAAGGAAAAGAAAAACATGTTGAAGGAAGACGTGCCTGCGGTAACAGCGCCGCCGGGGGAGTTGAGGTACATGTGGATGGGCTTGGAGGGGTTTTCAGACTCGAGGAATAGGAGCTGAGCAACGACGACGTGGGCGGTGTCATCGGAGATGGGTCCGTTAATGCACACAATGCGTTCTTTGAGAAGGCGCGAGAAGATGTCGTATGCTCTCTCTCCTCTGGATGAGTGTTCTATCACCATTGGGATCAGGCTATATGAACGACCCCATTGCGCGCCTTGATTGCTTCTTCCAATCAATGCCTTCGTACTGCCAAACAGCTTGCTGCGGGAGAAAAGGCCTCTCAGTCTCATGGCTGACACAGGAAACGATCAAGATTCAGTAGAATGGGAAGAAGTAGGGCAAGGGTTTTCGTCTCAACTCTGAACGACACGACGTCAAAGCCAGCCTCGACGTGGGCTAACCCGTCTCTTGAAATGGGCTATTTTGGGCCGAGGCTTGCTGGCATGTGGGCTCTGATCCGTTCTAATTGTGTTATTTTAACTACGTTATAGCATATTTCCTTTCCTGCCCCTGTCCAATCGTCCTCCCATTTTTGGCGGGAAATTCTTCAATCTCCCTCTGCCCTCTGGCGGCCAATCTCTACAAAATTAGTGCAAATTGAGAAAATTGATATCTCTAATTTATTAATAAAAAATTAAATTATTATGTTTATTCCCAGAATTTTATCTAATTTTTAGTTTAGTTTGTAATTTGGTTCTTTTAATTTTAAAAATTTTTAATTCATTTACTGTTATTAAACATTTATTAGAGTTTAGGCCACTGCATTATACCTATAGCCAATTTTATCTTATAATGGGTTAACCCGTTATAGTTATGTAAGTCGCAAATCGGACTCAGCGACTCGACTTGATTTTCACTTCTCTAAACCCGGCCCAGCCTAAAACAGTAAGACGGAAAGGTGACTTAGCAAGCTAAAATTGTCATATAGTAAAATTAATGCGTCAAAATAGTAAACATATAAGTAGACCAAGTATGAATATTACGTTAGCAAATATTTAGAATCACATAAAGAAAGTATTTAAAAATGGAACTATAAATTATGTTTAAATTAGTTATTTATAATTAATATATTTAAGGATGCAATGATAAATTATGAAAAAAAATTATATTTACAACTAGTTTATAATATTTAATTAAAAGAGATAATAATTTAGGTAGGGCTTAAAAGAAAATCTTAAATTAGTTCATTGTATAAATCAGACTTTATTAAACAAACCCATTTTTTAATCAGCTTATTTTGTTAGGCTCTTTTTTTTTTAAGCTAAGTCTATTGAATCAAGCAATTTTTTGACTTATAATTAGGTATAATCCCAATCTCCTAATTTAAGTAATATCACATATGACATGCTTTAGTTTATCTCACTTGGTCAACTACAGCTCATTTGATAGACGGTATTAAGTTTAATTTAATTATTTATTTAATAAAAATAATATATTAAAATAATATTATTTTATATAATGTCACACTAAACACAATATAGTTTTAAAATCTTGTTAAGTCTTATTTTATATAACCTACTAAACATGAGCTTACTTTCATTTTTCTTTTTGTTGAGATAATTATATATATATATATATATTCTCAAATTGCTAATATAACATATAATTAACAGTGTACTAGGATTTAAGATACATTAACAAAGTTTCTACCCAAAAAAAAAGATACACTGGGAAAGGCCCAATGATATAGATATATTAAATGTAAAATTATAAGACCTGTTACCCATCTTTAAATTATAATGATAAAAAAAAATAGCTGAAATCATGATAACAACAAAATAATTTAACAAGAAAAAGACAAAACTATATTCGTTAAATCTAGAGTTTGAGGTCATATTTTTGTTTTGTATCTTTTCGAAAGAAAAGATGTATTAGATAATAATATCCATATTATTAATGGAAGTTGATGTGTTCCTTGTGAATCGCGCATGGCCACTAACCTACAGAAAGTTAATTTGGTCATAATCTTTGATTCCCGTGGACTAGTGGTTGGATATGATATACCAGTGTTGGATTGGATCTCTTGCAACGGCCTCCTACCTTTTGCAATGACAAATTTAGATGGTTTAGACCTATTTTTATATTTTAAAAATAAAAAAATATTTATAAGATACAGAATATAACATAAAAGTACTTTTTTAATTATAAGTTTAAAAAAAGTTATAACTTAAAAAAATTAAAAAAAAATTGAACAGTCTAAATTTTAATTTAAGTTTAGATTTTATTGGAGATAAATTCAAGAAAATGATAAGAGAGAGGATTTGAATCCATACCAATTTAATGTATAGGGAACAAGTCATTTAAGTCTTATATTTTTTTCTCTTTAGCCAACTTAGTCTGATAATTTAGAGGACGCTAGACACTATCAAAACATTGTAGTTTTTCAACAAAATATATGACACATATAAAATATTTAGGGTTCGTGGAAAAATTAAAACTTACCTAACATCTCCCAAAAAAAACCTAACATAAAGAGAAGAAAATTGTAATTTTGCTAAAAAAAAATTATAGTAAATTATCATTTTTATTTTTTAAAAACATAACTATCTTGCTGAAAAATTAAAACTTACCTAGCATCTCTAAAAAAAAAAAGTTATGTTAGACAGTCGACAATCAACATAAAATTTTGTTGAATCTTTATATCAAATCATCAATGTGTTAGAGTTGATACTAGGTTGTTACCTAGAAGCAATGCACTATATAGTTTGAGTATAGTATCAAATGAGCAGGAGTCGTTACATCGGCGTTTGGGTGTAATGAAAAATAAGTAAAGATTTTAATATTTTTGTAAATGAATGTGGGCAAAGAAACTAATTTATGAGAGTAGAATTTATTTTGAAACCTGTAAAATAAATATACTTACAAGTAAATCAATGAAAATAATAGATACCATAATTAGGAGGAGAATTAATTTTTTGTACTTACCAAAAACTAAATAAATATAAGAAAAAGTGAAGGAATTAAACACTTTAAATTTTAAGTTTTGATATATCAATAAAGCTAAATCTAAAAATAAGGTAGATATAATGGTAGATATATTGGAACAATGTTGTGGTGAATGTAAAAATGTTAAGAAACAAAATTATAGCATTCAAGTTTGTAATAGAAAGGAAAATTTTTAATGTTATTAGTATTTACGTACTATAAGTAGAATTAGAAAAGCACTATAAGATAAAGTTTTAAAAGGATTTGGAATATTAGTTTAGAGAATACTATTAAGAGAATCTTTTCTCCTAATAAGAGATCTTAATAGTTATGTAAATAGTGCATTTAAAGGATACAGGGGTTCGTATGGAGGATATGGCTTAAGGGAAGCAAATATAGAGAGTAAAACTACTTTAGACTTTTTATTAGCATTTAACTTTACAATAAATAACACTTATTTTACGAAGTGCACTGAGTACTTTATCATACACAAAAGTGGAATGGTATGCTCTTAAATTGATTTTTTCCTATTAAAGAAAATGATAAAAAGCTTTGTATGGATTATAAAGTTATACTTAAAGAGAGTTTAACTATCCAACATAGGATATTGGTTATATATGTTTGAGTTAAAAGGAGAGTAAAAAATAAATATCAAGATAGAATGGTAAGGATCAAGTGATGACAATTAAAGAATGATAAAGAAAAGAGCTTGTAAAAAAAATTTTAAAAGAAGGGTCTTAGAGGGTACAAAAAAGTATTAACAACATGCGAAACAAGGTAACTAAAGAGATAAGGAAAATAGTAAAAGAGATACTCGGTGAATTGGAATCTTAGTAGTAAAATGTAAGTGTGCAAAATAAAGTTAATGTTAAAATGGAGTGTTATAAAATGTGGTCTTTGTACAGAAATAATGAAAATTAAGAAAAATATAAAGTAAATAAGAAAAACGTTAAGAAAGCAGTGATCGAAGCGAGAGTTAAGACATTTAATGGGTTATATCAATTGCTAAGCACTAAAGTTATAGAAAGAAGCATTTACAAACTTATTAAAAGTAGAGAAAGAAAACTAATAGATGAAAAATGGAAAGTTTTTGTCATATAAGAAGATATCAAGAAAAGGTAAAAAAGAATGATTTTCAAAGACTATTTAATGAAATATACAAGATTTTATTGCACTCAGATAAGCTAGACATTAAAGAAAAAGATCAAAATTATATCTTTTATCATAGGATTTGAGAGTTAAAGGTAAATGAAGCATTAAAAAAGATGGAGAATGGCAAAACAATTGGACCAAATAATATATTTATTGAGATATATAAGAGTTTAGGAGTAAAAGTATAAGTTAGGTTACAAATTTGCTTAGTGAAATTGTAACATTTAAGAAAATATCGGATAAGTAAAGAATAAGTACTTTAATATCTATTTATAAAAATAAGGAGGACATATAAAACTGTATAAATTATAAAAGAATTAAACTTATGAGTCATACTATGAACCTGTGAGAGAGGATAATTAAGCGGAGATTAAGATGAGAAATTCATATTACAGAGAATCAATTTGGTTTTATGCCAGAAATATCAACCATGAAAATGATATACTTGCTATGAAAATTGATTGAAAGATATCAAATGAATAAAAAAGACTTATACATAGTGTTTATTAACTTAGAAAAAACATGCGATAAGGTGTCAAAAGAGATTTTGTGGAAGGCTTTACAAAAAAAAAATTTATATTGCTTATGTTTGAACAATTTAGAATATGTATATATGGTTACAACTAGTGTGGGAACAAAATATGAGCTTACAAAAGATTGTCTTATAACCATTAGCCTACATTAAATGCCATAATGTGTGCTTTTTGCAAATAATATAATCATAATTGGAGAGTCGAGAGAGAAAATAAATAAAAAGTCAGAGATATAAAGACAAGTTTTGGAGACACATGAATTTTATTTAAGAAGAAGTAAAATAAAATATATAGAATAGAAGTTTAACAAGAAGTGCACTGATTCTAATGCAAAAGTGAAAATTGAAAAACATACTATAACACAAGTTACATGATTTAAGTATATTGGGTCCATCATATGACATAATGAGGAAATAGAGGAAGATAGGATTCAAGTAGGGTTGATGAAATGAAGAATTATTTAAGGTGTTATTTATAATAAAAAAAGTACTACTCAAATTTAATGATAAATTTTATTGCACAGTTATAAAACTTGCGATTATTATATGAGATTGAATGTTAGACAATAAAAAGTCAATAAAAAAATAAACTCAATATTGCACATATGAGAATATTACGTTAAATAAGTGGACACACCAAACAAGAACGCATTAAAAAGAAAGTTGAAGTCGCACCTATTATAAAAAAAATTGTAAAATCATGTTTTAGATAATTTGGGCATGTATGGAGAAGAATAGATCAGATGAAGAGTAGTTAAACAATTAGATGTAGAGAAAGGTAAAGAAAAATAACAGGCGAAATTATTAAAAAATATCTAGATTTAAATGATTTATTTAAAGATATAATTCATGGTAAAATTTTATAGTATCATTTGATCTATATAGCTGACCCTATTCAGTGGGAAAATGTTGCTTTTGTTATTGTTGTTGTTACTCTTTATTTATATTTATATTAATTAAAATAAAACAGATCAATCTAAATATTATCAGAGTATCAATTACTTAATTTGTTGTATAATTTGTCATTTTTTAAAACTTGATTAGAGTTTATTGGATAACTTAAACAATGAATTTGAGTTTTAAATTTGAGCATTTTTTTAAATATATAATTTTTTTATTTTATTTAGTATTATTTATTTTTAATAAAAATTATTTTTTAAGGTACTTATGGGAATCCACGTCTTTAAGAGGAATGAGGAAAATTTCCTTTGTAGTTGAAAATGAGGATGATAATAGAAAAATAATTGATAGGGGAATTAAGGAACAAGGAGGCATGTCCTCGCCCTTCCCACACGAAATTGCCATCCATACTTCTACTCATTATCATTCTATTTTTCCACCACTCTTTCCCTCCTCCCATGTTTAATGACATAGGTGTGCTAAAAAAGATGATACTAGAAGCTCCTAGAATCCTCCACATACATATCCATATAAATATCTATGTAAAAATTTACATAATTCTAAAGAGACTTTTAGATTATTCTAGATATTTCTGTAAATATCTAGGCTCTTTGTAAATATCTTAAATGTTTATAGACACTGAATGTAGACTGTTAGATTAAATTGATCTCTATTGTCCATTCAGGAAGTGGAAGCCTATAAATACCTTCAAGGTTCTAAGAAATAATATACTTCAGTTTGTACTTTCATTTGCATAATACACAAAGCATTCTCCAAGCTCTCTTGTCTAGTTTTCTCCTTTCAACTTTTTGACAAGCTTCCTTTTGTGTTCTAAAGCCTAGTATTGGGGTAAAGAGTGAGAGAAATGTTGACTTAGGTACTGGTGGGGAGTATTTAAGTGCCGCACAGTTATTGGAAAAGTCAAGTTAGTGACAGTTAGTATTAAAGCCTTGTTCATTTCATTTAGAGAAGTTCTTGCTGAAGCAAAGATAGCAAACGAGACTACTCATGTTCAAAGTATAAAACAAGAAAAGATCTCAAAGAAGAAATGAAATAAGTCAAAGGTTGGGGAACAATTTAGGTTAATGGAGGACTTAGGGGATCTTGACATAAGTTCGTGAGGATGGAGATTGCGATTGCCGAGAGTTAAGACAAGTTCAAGGAGATTGATGCTTGAATGGAGAAGCATGATTCCTGCATTGAGGAGCTCGAGAGAGGGAATGAAGAGCTTCAGGGGCAGATGCAAGGAGCCTTACACGAAGTGACAGAGCAACTAACACGATCCAATGAGACCATGCATAACTCCCTCCTCAATGAACTTGCCTCTCTTAAGAATAAGAATGCTATTTTTAGGGAGGAATTTCAAAGAATATTGAGGGAGTTTAGGGAATCAAAGAATGAGGTGACTCTAGTAAAGATGACAGTTGCTAAAGATGGGAAAGCTTCCACCTTTACTCTAATTCCCTCCCTTTCAAAGGTGGACATTCTTAAGCCCAAGGCTTACAAAAGGGAAAGAAACGCAAAGGAGAATAAATAACTTCTTATAGAGTATGAAGTGATATTTTCGTGTGTTGGGCATCATGGAAGATACTAAGAAGATTGATATCACATCTCTCTTCTTGGGAGACACTGCTATGTTATGGTGGAAGAGGAGACATGATGATATTGGGAAAGGTACTTGCACCATTAATACATGATATGAGTTCAAGAAGGAGCTCAAGAAGCAATTATATCCTAAGCATGCTGAAAAAGATGCGAGAGCAAGGCTACGACGCCTTACACAAAAGGGAAGCATTCAAGACTATGTGAAGGAATTCTCTGAGGTGCTTTTGGAAATCCTTGACTATCCTAACTTTGAGGCCTTCTTTGCCTTCATGGATGGATTGCAATCGTGAGCCAAGCTAGAGTGGGAGCGACGTGATGCAAAAGACCTTGCCACAACCATGTCCATAGCCAAATCTCTCATTGAATTCCAAAAGCTTGACAAGGAAAAGCTTAAGATAGACAAGGGCAAAGGTGGGGGAGAAGGCAAACTTGGCAAGGATAATGCATCTAAGCCTTTCAAGCATAAGGAGAAGACCCAAAAGAATAAAAAGAATGGTGAAAGGCCACCACCAAAGTGCTTTCTTTGTGAAGGTCCTCACTTAGTCTGAGACTACCCTAAGAAGAGCAAGCTCTCCACATTGATCAAAGAGAAAGAAGTAGAACATCAAAGGAAAGTGGGCTCTTTGCAAGTCCTTAATGCCATCAAAGCAAAGATGAAGGTGCCCAAGTCTGAAAAGAATAGGCGTTTGTTCGTACAAGTCATGATTGGTGGTGATAAAGTTCAAGCCTTGGTAGATACTGTTGCCACAAACAACTTCTTGAGGTGGAAGGAGGCGAATTGATTAAGAATTAAGTACGAACAAAAGTTGGGATGGCTTAAGGCTATGAATTCTCCTCTAAGGATGATCCATGGTGTAGCCTGCAATGTCAAAGTCTAACTAGTTGAGTGGACTGGCTTAGTGGACTTCACTGTTGTTCTCATGGATGATTATCCAATAATACTAGGTATGGACTTCATAGATAAAATGGAAGATGTGCCAATTTCCTTTACCAACACCATGTGCATTCTTGAAGAGGGAAACTTGCGCATGATGCCTTTGATACGAAGTGAGACTAGTCAAGTTAGATCCTTATCTACTATGCAACTTAGTAAGAGATTTAAAAAGGCACAACCTACATTCTTAGTATCACTTAAGGAAGAAAAATGGAGTAATACCTTTAAGCTGCCTAAGGAAGTCCAAAGTGTACTAAAGGAGTTCAAACATGTTATACCCATAAAGTTACCTAAGAAGTTGCTTCTAAGGAAGGAGGTAGATCAAAAAATCGAGCTTGAACTTGGTGCAAGGCCCTCTACCACCATGTCATATAGGATGGCACTTCTCGAGTTAAAGGAGCTAAGGAGATAATTGAAGGAGTTGCTGGATGCTGGATATAACCAGCCCTCGAAGGCCCCATATGGTGCTCCGGTGGTGTTTCAGAAGAAGCATAATGGGTCACTTTGAATGTGTATCGATTATCAAGCTCTAAACAAGATCACTATAAAAAATAAGTATCTCATCCTTATTGTTGCTGACTTGTTCGATTAATTTGGGGATGTAAAGTGGTTCTCTAAACTTGACTTAAGGTTTAAATATTATCAAGTCCGCATTGTTGAGGGAGATGAGCCAAAGACAACATGTGTCACCTAATATAACTCTTTTAAGTTTCACATCATGCCCTTTAGACTCACCAATGCACCTGCCACATTCTGTACCCTGATGAACAAGGTATTTCAACCTTTCCTAGATTGCTTTTATAGTAGTGTACTTAGACGATATAGTTGTTTATAGCAAGACCCTAGAGGAACATGTTCAACATCTTCGATAAGTCTTCAAGGTCTTGCAAAGATAATGAATTATATGTTAAGAAGGAGAAGTGCTCATTTGCCCAAAAGGAAGTAGTGTTCTTAGGCCATGTTGTGGGCAAGGGACAACTAAGGATTAATGAGTCAAAGGTTTAAGAAATATAAAATTGAGAGCTTCGCAAGGGAGTCACTAAGTTGAGATTATTCCTTGGTTTGGTGAACTACTATAAGCAGTTCATCTGTGGCTACTCTTCCTTGGCAACCCTATTAACGAACCTATTAAAGAAGAATCGCTCCTAGAATTGGGATAGGAAGTGTCAAGAAGCCTTCGAGAAATTGAAGTGTGCTGTAATAGAGCAACCTGTGTTAGTGCTGCCTGACCACACCAAAAGTTTTGAGGTGCACACTGATGCATCCAACTTTGTTATTGGGGGTGTATTGATACAAGAAGGACACCCCATAGCTTATAAAAGTAAAAAATTAAATTATAAAAAAAGACGATACACAGTACAAGAGAAGGAAATAATCACTATAGTGCATTACCTGAGAACTTAGAGACATTATCTATTGGGATATAAGTTTATGGTAAAGACCGATAATATGGCAACAAGCTACTTCCTCAACTAAAAGAAACTAACGCCTAAGTAAGCTATGTGGCAAGATTTTTTGGTTGAGTTCGATTTTGTGATGGAGTACAAGCCAAGAAGGGCAAACTTGATGGCGGACCCCCTAAGTAGAAAGGTTGAACTTGCCGTCCTGACTCAACCTAACTTTCTTTTGGTAAGGTGTATCAAGGAAGGTCTTGAAAAGGATCTACAGGCCAAGAACTTGGTGGAGCTTGTGAAGGGAGGCAAGACAAGAAAGTTTTGGCTAGAAGATGGCTTGTTTTGCACCAAATGGGGATCTTTGTATGTGTCGAGGTAGGATAGTTTGAGGAAGGAGATATTGAAGGAATGTCATGATTCATTATGGGTGAGTCACCTAGGTACACAACGCACGTTAGCACTTATGGAACGAGGCTACTATTGGCTTTAACTGCGTGATGATGTTGAACTTTACATGAAAACTTATCTTCTTATGTGCCAACAAGACAAGGTGGAGCAAATCAACCTGTCGGACTATTGGAGCCATTACCAATCCCCGAGAAGCCATGGGAAAGCATCTTGATGGACTTCATTGTTGGCTTGCCAAAGGTGGATGGCTTTGGCAACATCATAGTCGTGGTCGATCGATTTAGCAAGTATGAAATATTCATCTTTGTGTTGACAAAGTATAATGCTAAAGATATAGCAAGATTGTTCTTCAAGCACGTGGTGAAGTACTGGGCGTTCCAAAATCGATCGTAAATGACCAAGATACTTGATTTACTAAGAGATTTTAAACAGAGTTATTCAAGTAACTTAGCTCTGAATTGAACTTCTCTACTAGCTTTCACCCTCAAACTGATAGGCAAACTAAAAGGGTGAATACCTTGTTAGAGTTATACTTGAGGCATTTTGTAAGTGCCAATCAACAAGATTGGGCGCAATTGTTGTTGGGAATTTTCGAGATGCGCAGCAAAAAATTAAGACCCCGAATCCATTCCCATAGATCCATTAATGTTGTTTAAATCGAGTAGATTTAAAAATATTTACCTTTTTCTATTGAATCTTAGAAACTGATCTACAGATCTGCTCCTTCTACCGGTATCCACACAAACGGCGTGCTAGCATCTTTTACTAACGCCCATACACGTTCTTGGTAGAGAAAACGCTCTCTTCTTATTCTCTCTCTCTAGGCGTCCGTATCCCGTCCATACGCTTTCTATCTCTAGAGTTTTTCTTTAGTTCTGTAGTTTTAAGAAACCCAAACCTCCTACCTTTTTATAAAGGTATCTTATTAGGGTTTTAGATATATTTGATTAATTTAAAATATATTATTTTAAATCAAATCAAATTTGAAATAGATTAGTTTAAATTTAAGTATATCTAATATATTTAAATTTTAATTAATTTTTTAATATAAATCTAGAACTTAATTCAAATTTAATTTATCTCATAAATTTAAATTATCATATTAGTTTAAATTTAAATCTATCATATAGATTTGAATTTAAAACTAATTGATTTAAATTAATTAAAGGATATATATATTTCGAATATATATATCTAACTTTATAAATTATATATATATCAAATATATATTTATTTATTTATAAAATTTTTTCATCCTATATTGAACGTGACATTCATTGAATTTAGATGCAATTTCAGATTCAATGAATTTAGACATTTTAATTCGAGTTGATTCGTTCTTGTGTGCGATCCTGTAGGCCCATATGATGTTGGTAGTAGACTAATAATACTATTTGACTCACAAGTCACAAGCGGTCTCTATCAAGACATTGTAACTACCAAAATCATATAGGGATCGGTGATCCAATGCAACTTGTCATATAACTTTATCACATCTCTTTTATTACATGATATCTAGATCAAGTATGAGGCATAAAAATGTTATCATCATCTTACTTAATTGTCACTTTCTCGATCTATGTGCAGATTGATAGTACAAATGGAAACCCTTCCATTTGAGTACAGCCATGCATTTCTCAGTCTCACTCATCGAGGGACTCAGAGATATCTTTTTATTAATCAGAGAGACAAATTCTATCTTGACCACTCATATTCTTCTACATGAATTCCACTATACTCGATCATAGCCTTTATGATCACCCAGTTAAAGATGACTTTTGACTATGCCAAAAAATAGTATTCCTCATATTGAAACCTATGGTGATCTCAAGTCTAAGGACGCGGTGATACGGTTATATATGAGATACACTTATGACTTAATCCATGTAGCTATCTCATAATGGGTCAATTCAGCATCTTGTTTTTTAACAAGTGCCTATAATTTTGATTCGTATCTTTATACATGACTAACACATAATCATCAATCAAAATCATACTAGTCTTAGTTTATTATCATTTTTTCACAATGATGATCGACTAGGGATATTTAAAATAATCAATATAATTTATCCAAGGATATTATTATATAGAACATGTAAAAAATATAATAAAAATGTAATAAAAGAAATCTCTTATTTCTTAATAAAGTACAATGTTTGCAATACAATGATTGGCATATGGCACAATCTCTAACAATTGTTGGATGTAGCAAAATTCTTATATAATCTCCAAAGAGGTGAGTCAACAGGGGCGAGTCCGTTTGAGCTGGCCATGGAGCAACAACTATTGACTCCCCAAACGTTGGTTAAGACATACTGAGGAAAGAGCCCAAGTGCCTTCTTTTTTGCCAATGACCCATAAAAAGAAAGTTGAGATGGCTAATGCCTATCTAATCAAGGTGGCTAAGAAGATGAAGAAATGGGCCGATAAGAAGAGAAGGCATGTGGAATATGAGGAAGAAGACTTAGTCATGGTGAAACTCCTCCCTTACACTCTTCGTTCATATGATAAAGTGCACAAGAGGTTGTTAAGGAGATATGAAGGGCTTTTCCCAATCGAGAAGAGGGTTGGCAAGTTTGCATACTGAGTTACCTTGCCACCCCACATCGAGGCACATCCCGTCTTCCATGTTAGCTTCTTGAAGTTATACCATGCTGATAAGGAGGATGTGGGTAGAAATGAGTATAAGAGAGCTCCCACCGCCATCATCACCACACATGAACGAGAAGCCCAAGAGATCTTGGTACATCGAGTCATTTCGAAAAGGGGCACTCATTTAATCTATGTAGAGTACTTGTGCGTTGGAAGGGCTTGCCTGATAGTGAGGCAAGTTAGGAGCACGGGTTATTTTTATACAATAATAAAGACTTAGTTTGAAAATACGAAGAGACGACAAGGGCGTCACGGAAATAGATGAGAGAGAATGACACAGGCGTGCTAAAGAAGATGATCCTGGAAACTTTTGGAATCCTCCACATACATATCCATATAAATATTCATGTAAAAATCTAAATAATTCTAAGGAGACTTCTATATTATTTTAAATATTTTTGTAAATATCTAGGCACCTTGTAAATATCTTAGATGTTTCTAAACACTGAATATAGACCGTTGATTGAATTAATTTCCATTGTCCATTGAGGAGGTGGAAGCCTATAAATACTCTTAAGGTCTTAGAGGGGAAGATACTTCAGTTTGTACTTTCATTTGCACAATACACAAAAGCATTCTCTAAGCTCTCTTGTCTAGTTCTCTCTTTTCAACTTTCTGATAAGCTTCCTTTTGTGTTCTAAAGCCTGGTATTGGGTAAAAAGTGAGAGAAAAGTTAACTTGGGTACTAACTAGAAGTATCTAAGTGTCACACGGTCGTTAAAAAAGTCAAGTCCATGATAGTTTAAGTATTGTGCCCTCCTTTCTCTAAAAGTAACCTTTATCTTTTTGTTTTTCTCTATCAAGTTTCTAATTTGACCCACCATTTGGAGCCTAACTCTATATAAAAAATCCTCGAAGAAAGTAATTCTCTTTAAAGAGAACAAATGGGTTGTTAAGATTCCTTTAGTACTCTTTGAATGGTATAAAGCCTATTGCTTAGTGAAAGAGAAACTTGTAAGTGAACTCTTTGATGGGTTGATCCAAGAAGGTTGAATTATTTAAAATATCTTTGGTTGTGTCAAAATAGCTTGAGATGATGAACTGAATGTATCTAACCAAGAATACCATCAATGGCTTGCCTTTGCAGGTATTTATGAGTTTGGCAAGGTCTTTAGGGGTTAGAGTCTCAATAAAAGCTAAAATGAGGCCAAGTAAAGGCAAGCTTGAAAATCAAGGAATGATTGTTTTGTGGTGAGCTTAACAACGAAGCTTGGACATAGTCTAAACAAGACCACTTGAAATGAGCTAGTAGCTAAACACAATGATAAGTATGAGAAAATCAATAAAAAGGTTAAAGATGAACTCATTGGAAAGTCTAAATATGAGAAGAATAAAAAGCAAACTTCTGATGACATTTTTTTAAAATATTATTTATTTATTTTATTTTATTTTTTGTGATTTATAATGGGTTAACCAAAAATGGAATTAGAGGAATGTTTTAAAGTTTATAGGAATAAGGAGGAGTAGAGGAAGTTTGAGAAATCAAGCATATACAGAAAGGAAAGGAGGGCATGACACTTGGACATGAGAACTAAGTGGAAGTGGTGGAGAAGGAGAAGTAAGAAAAGCAACCTCATTTTATTTATTGAGTGTTATTTTAGCATTTAAAATATAAGATAAATATACATGTGACTTTCGTGTCAATATAAAAATAGATGGACATTAGAGATTTAATAGAATTCACTTTAAAAAAAATTCATGAGATAAATCTAAAACTTAAAATACCATTTTATAACATTTAAGGATTAAAATACTATTTTAAGATTTATTATATTTCTTTATATGCTAAAGATATAAAGATTAACTTTTTAATTTGACAATTATTATTTTAGTACTTACAACTGGACAAAACCGATTAGTTCAATAAAAAAAATTAGTGAATTAATTTAATTAACTCAAAAAATTGGACAAAAACAAAATCAGCTAATAATTGACAAAATTAGTAAAAATGGGTAAAATAGATGGTTTTGAGCAATAAAAAAAAAAGAAAAAAACAAAAATCCACACCTATTGATTTGAAAAAGCAAGAGTGGTGCGAAGTAGCAACCATGCATGGTAAAAGAAACAAAAAAGCCACGGTGTTTTTTCAAAGCATTTCAAATCATGAAGGCATGGATTTAGAAAAATGAAGCCACGGTGTTAGAGCATTTCAATTTTCAAATCATGAAGTCGTGGAACCATGGATTTAAATGCATGAAGCTATGACATTATTTTAGCCTTCTAACATGATTCCCTTCTATTTTATTTTCGGGCAAACTCTCATTTGGATGCAAACTTGAGCCTCCAATTGTGAGAGAAAAGATGTTTTATATTATTATTTTTTTATTTTTTATTTTATTTTTAAAGTTATGATGCTGCTCCCTCACAAATACATGGTCTAGTTCACGCGTAAATAAAAGAAAAGATGTGTCCTTTATTTTCATCCTCTAATTTCAACTTTCAAAGGGCAGGTGGCAGAGAGAGGGGAAGAATTCAAATGTGAAGTCAAACTATCAAATTATAATTATACAAAGTATGAATTTTGAATGTCTCTACGATTTTCATATTTTAAATAAATATAAATATTAGTATTTAATAAAGAGGAACCATAAGCATTAATTGCCACCTCTTAATAAAAGATTAAAAAAATTAAATTACACTGAAGAGTCATTAAAGATATATTCATCAGTAATAGCTATGCATTTATATATATTTTTAATATAAAATTACTTATTATATTATATTTTTAACCTAAAAAATTAATATATATATATATCTATTTAATTATTAGGAACTGCACATCAATAATTTAATACCTCCATCAATGACCAATTTAGTATTTAGATTTCTAAAAAACCGGTCCAAATTTTAAAACATGGCTTGCAAGACTGCCGCTGCAAAGATCGTATTAAGCCATCCAAACGGGCGAGGGTTTTACGGAAGCGCTCTATGCGGATGATATGGCGAGGAAGGAGACGGTGAGAAACGCAGAGCTGCTTGTGGAGAAAGCCATGAAAGGGAACGACGCTTCTCATGACTCAGCTCATGTTTGGAGGGTCCGTAACCTTGCTCTCTCGCTTGCCTGTGAGGAAGGCCTCTCTTCCAGTCCCAACTCCATGGAAATTGTAAGCGCCTTCTTTCCAACTTTAGTCCCTTCCAGCCTTTGCTAAACTTAGAAAACGTGAAACAGGAAATGGGAAATTCCATTTTCACAGTGGGCAATTCAACCTATTTCTTTGTTAACGTTCTATTGATCTCAGTTGACTTGCAAGCATCGAGTCAAAAGTTGCTATATTGCTGAATCATTAATATTATGGTTATCAGCGGAGAGAGGGTATGGTTGTTTGTGTGTGAGAATTATGTGCAAAATGATCAATGTTTTGTATCCATTTTCTCCTATGGATTGAGTTTAATTAATGCTAATAACTTTTTTGTTCAGGGTTAAGGTTTCTCGACAAATTAGCATAATAATCTCCTTTTGAGTTTACAGAAGCGTTTGAAATTTGATACCAGTACCCCTTGCATTATTACAGTCACAATGCTATTTAAATTTTGAACAAAGAGCTGTACACGATATGAGGGATTTCCTTTTAATTGTTATGCTTCAGTGTCAAACATTTTTGAGAGTTCTGAAGTGAATAATTGATTTATATATAAACTAATTAAGATGAGGGAAGCATATTCTGCTTGCCAGTTGACATTCACTTGGGTGAATTGCTCAATTTTACCATCATTGAGTCATGGATCTAATTCTGTAGTTGTCCTGTCGTGTTGTATCTTGAAAAGCTTATACAATGCAGTGGCAGTGTTCATCTACCGTGTTAATCCTAGTAGACACACATTCTTCCAAGAAGTGTAAATTCTTTTATTAATCTCATTTCTTGTTAGCCTTTTGTGCCATTTTATTTTGAGTTGTTATTCTCTTCAAATTATTTTTTTTTAAACTTCTAATTTACTTAAGACTGTGGAAAAGCATTTAACAATTGTGTCATTAACAGTTGCTTTACTTATCATCCTCACGTCATTCTAAATCTTGAAACATTTCCTTGCAGGTAGAGCTTGCTGCATTGCTCCATGATATAGGTGATAATCTGTCTCCTCTCTTCATATAGACAAAGTTTCATTTATAGCCTATGAATGTCAGTTAATATTCTTATTGTGAATACTCTAGGGGTTTACAAAGAGTGTTATGAGAAGCTTTTCTTCAAGGTAATGGAGAGATCTTAAATTTTATCTTCATTTTTGTAAAATTTGAAACTAACATTCATTCCTTTCTAGGGTCTAAGAAATTACAACCAATGTTTCCTTTACTAAAGGCCTTTCTAGTTTTATGGTGTAATTTAGAAAAGGAATGTCCACTATGCAATTAAACTGTTGTAACCTTGGGTTCAATGGTGTAAATATGCTATTTTTGAATAGCAGTTTGATGTAGAACCATGATACATGTAGAAGTAATAAGAAGGGATTAATTCTAAAAAGAAGAGTTAATGCAAGAAGTGAGAAGGGGTTAGTCAGTAGAGTTAGTTGAAAATATGGTTGTAAAACTTGAAGTACCCTTATGGTGTATAAATAAGGGAGATTTAGGATGTAATTGTCTATTGAATGAAATAAGAAGTGAGTGGAAATCTGAGTTGTCAGCCTTTGTGAATCCTCTGTGTACCAAACCAGTGGCAAAGAATAGAGAAAGAGGAGGAGAGAAAAGGAGAAGGAGGGAGATAAAGAAGAAAACTTTTGGGAGGGGGATGTAGAGAGAAATAGAGGGGGAAGGAGAAGAAGGGAGGGGGAGAGATGGCTAACAAGCCAAGAGAATTTTATTAATGATCAATCAAAATGCTACCCTAATCCTAATTACTAAGGACTTTATATAGAGATCAAGAGATAACTCTTAATAAGATAGATTAATTCAAAAATAAAAAGATAATCATCAAAAGGATAATATAAGCCTAACAAAAGATATAATTAAATTCAAAATAAAACTAATTCAATAATTTATAATTCCTATGTTTATCTTTAATCCCTAATTTACAAATAATCCCTTAGACAAACCAAAATCTTCCTAAATCCCCCTACTTAGCTCCCAGCCCTTATATATATCATGCTAACCATTTTCTCTCTGTGCAATCTCCTCCTCACTCTCCTTGTGAAGCATGTGAGTTAGTTAGGCTTGGGAACGCTTGACTTTGGGACACCTCATCACTATTATGACTGGACTCTTCCTTAGACCACCCCTATGACCAACATATATCTTCTAGAATATACTGGGTTCCACCAACTATCTCCTCTAATATTCTCTTCTCATTCTCCATTACAGTTCCCTTGCAGGATCTGTGTGCTTTTCATGCGTGAGTGGATACCGATTAAATTGAATTTTTAGGTTTAATTGCTTTGTTGATCTCTAGAGTTTCACTAAATTGTTGTACTCCTTATGGTTTAAAAGGTTTGTTAGAGCACCATTAATGCACCCTTACCAGATGTTGATGTGGCAAATGGGTTGCACAGTTGGCAACCAGTCAGCTACCACATCAACAATCAGATTTCAATCCACCAAACATGTGATTTGCATCAGAAACTTTTCTTTTTACTTCTTCCTCTCAACATTCCACTGCTTTCATGTGACAACACTTTTCAACCACCCAAGCTTGCACTCAAACCAGGGCCTGCATGCACTGGAGGTTCATCTTTGCCTGCCTCTGAACTTTGTGATCCTTAGTAACTTCTTTTGCTTCTTAATTAAAAATTACCTTGTACTGTTGTTAAAACTACTCTGTTTCTGGGTTGGGTCTGCCATGTACATATATATATATATATATATATATATATATACTCCCAATCACTCTGATATTGAATTCAATTATCTATGAAAGAGACCTCACAAAACCCAAATGGCCAATTTGATAGAGCTCTAACCAATCCTTCTCTGCTTCATAACTACTATTGTGTCTCCCCTTTCCCTTTGCCTCACCAAATCCAGGAATGATGCATATGACTTCCTCTTCAACCCACCCCTTTGTCAAATTCCCTTCCCTGTTCCTCATCTGCTAGCCTCCTATTGCATTTCCTCTTCATTTTATGACCCTTTTCCCTTAACCCCAAACACTTCCTCCTCACCATCTGCATGGCTCTCTCAAAGGCCAGAGCAGAATACTGCATCACCATGCAGGGAAAAAGATTAATATTGGAGGTAGAGAATGGGGAGAAGAAGAAATTACGTGCCCTGCACATGATGTCACATCACCTTAAGTGTGCTGAGGTGGAGTGATTGTCAGGTTTCCATTGTGCCACATATGCACAACATTTGCCAGGTCAGAAAAATATCTTGGAGATGTGACAGTGTTCTAATGGTAGGGACTGGTTTTTTTTTTTGGGGGGGGGGGGGAACTACTGTGTCCCAATTACAAACTTCTAAACTAGAGAGAGTAAATTAAAAATTGAGTAAAACTTTGAGGACTCAAAGTAATCAAAACCGAATTTTAATTTTGATATATATATATATATTTGTTGCTACTATTGTTTTCATTTCTGTGCTTAGATATTTTGGTGATAGTCAGATTGAATATTTCTAGTACTACATATATCGCATTTGGATTTTAGGCGTATATAAGAGCACAAGTTTGATTAATGTCACAGGTTTTGTTTCTTAAAATATTGTGATTTGACCTTATGAAATATTCATGTAATTTATTGTTCTCTAATGTGAAGTTGATGTGCTAGTAGAGCTTCTTTATGTTCTATGTAATGTGCATTGTTCTCTCCTTGAGGCTGCTCCTTGCCATTATTACACTTTCTGACTGTCAAGCCTGCATTTTATGTCTTTGAAAACCTCACCTCAAGTGAGGTTGTTAGTCTGGACTCTGAACCCAAAAACTAAGCAAGTGGCATGGGATTAGACCAACCTGTGGTTTCTAAAGCCACTCATTGGTACAAGTTCCTTTTTCTCCCCACCTCAACACAGCAGGCATGCACAATCCTTCATTTTTTTTAATAACCGTCTTCTTACATGCATATGTTCTTCTTAACAAACTTTTGCAACTCTCCCTTTTCTAGTCTCTATAATAAATATTGCATATAAAAATAAATCATGTTTCTGATTCATACCTCTTTTTTTCCATTGCTTCTTATTTGAGGGATGCAATATTAAAAATGTTACATTCTGATTGATAATTTCAGGTGACTACAAATACCTGAGGTTAGTAATTTGGTTTTTTGCTTATTTATGGAACAATACTCCTAATTGTTCTTCTGCGTGTCCTCGCAACATTATTGTATTAGGTAAATGTTAAGAAATCTTTGCTAAATCTTGCATAAGACCTCTTGTTATTTTGTGAACTATAGTATGGTTTCCTTATTTCTAGTTGTACTGTTTCACTAGTGGTAGAGGAATACCCAATAAGTAATGTATCATATGTATTCAGATTTTTGTTGCCATTATTTGCTCTGAGATTTGTTCTTTTGCACCTCCACACAAGATTGTTATGCTTCTATTGCATATGTGTGTGTGTGTGTGTATAGGGACTGCTAACCTCCTCACTCTAGAGTGGTGATTGGCATCCTCCAAATTCTATAATGGACCAAAAAACATCACTGTCTTTGAAAGACACAATAAAGGCTGGAGCGTTTATGTCATATTTTCAAAATATAAGAAATGCAGTGTCATATAATTTATCTTTATCTTTTTTTTTTGGAAAATTCATGTCGTGAGAAAATAAGATAAATTACCCTGCATTTATTGTCTCCTTTAAAGAGAAAAGGATAGTTTTGGTTCATTAAAGAATGTTGAGGATGCTAACTTCCACACAACAATGAGGAGGCTAGCATTCCCCATATTATATAATCATATAATATAATATAAAAGTTAGTTATGTGTGACACGTGGATACTCTTTTTTAATATAAATTATCTAATTGTTAATCAGAAGATAAGTAAGAAGAAAACTAAAACGATAATTGTGTTTTGATTAGTTTCTACTTATTTATTTTTATCTATATTAATTAATTTAATAATATTTTTTATATCTATCTATAAACTCTTTAAGGTAATAATTTATTCATCTACAAGTAGTTTAGTAATGTTTTGTGCATTGCACGGGTCTACAATTTGTGTGCATGTCTATATATATATATATATATATCTATAAAATAATGAATCCTTAATTACATGTTTACTTTAAACGATGTAGCTAGTATTAATAAATGTTCTGTTTGTGTACACATCTTACACATTTTTGTCATTAGTGTATGGTCGGCTCAATAAGTATGTTGGAACATCATGCCCATATCTATGTTTACATACTATGCATGCTGTGCTTTTGAGAAATTTCCCATTCCAATGCCTTTGTGCTTCTATCTATCCATTCTTTTAATTATTATTATTGTATATTCCATCTTTGTATTGTTGTTTCTCTTTCATTACTTTTCCTCATATGAGCTATTACAATGTAATATAGGGATCCATCTGAGGAAAAAATTGTGGAGAATTTTCTTGAGGAAGAGGGAGTTGAGGAGAACAAGAAGTCAATTATTTTGAAGATAATAAAGGGAATGGGTAAGTTAGGCTTTACAACTTCGTTCTAATTATTTTCTCTATATTTAACATGTTGACAGGAGGGATATGTAAGTGGAAGATAGTTTTCGCAGCTAGGCTGTTAAATAATAGAAGCTGTTATCAGTAGGTTGTGGCTGGTTAGTTCTAACTACCTTTGTTATAAATAAGTTGTTTAAGCCATTGGAAAGGTTATGAATGATGACATAAATGAATTTTCTTAGCTCTCTCTCTCTCTCTCTTCCTATTCCTTCTTTCTTCTATTTCCTTTTTCCTTACCAGGTGATATTAGAGCCACCTGTCCTCTGACCATGGGTGATGCCACACGTTCACAATCCAACATGCGTGATGTGGAAGACAAAGTTTAAGCAAGTATAGACCAGAGAATGTTGAGCTTGGTTGATCAGAGAATGTCCAATATGGAATAACGAGTCTCGGGCATTCAGGAGTTGATGGAGGGGCTTTCAGCATAGGTGACGGAAATGATGAGAACAATGAATTCCCAAGAAAGAAACAGCATGGAGCGGAACAGAGAAGGCTAACAACAAGGAATACCAATTACCTATGTATTTTACCAAGGTGGAATTCCCAAAATTCCTTCACGAAGATGTTTTGGGTTGGCTTGAGAAGTGCAAAATGTATTTCTTTCTAGATGAAACACTAGAGGAGATGAAGGTCACAATTGCAAGTTTGTATTTGGATGAGAGGAGTGTCAGATGGCATAAGGCTTATGAAAAGAATCAAGAAGGCACGCAAATCCTGATGGAGATGTATGCAACAGCCATTAGAAGAAGATTTGGCCCTATTTAAGAAGACACAATGGAAGAGCTGATGTAACTTAAACAGATTGGAAGTGTTAGTGACTACCAAGATGCTTTTGATGATCTTTTTTACAAGGTGAAGCTACATGAAAGTCAGCAAATTAGTTGTTTCACAACAAGATTGAAGGATGAGATTGCAAAAGGGGCAAGGATGTTTAGACCTAAGACTTTGCTAGATACTATGAGAATTGCGAAGTTGCAAGAACTGAGTTCTCAGCTAGCAAACTGAAATAGGGGGGAGCAAGAATGTACCAAGGATGGGTTTATGGGGAGGTCATGCTTCCAGCAATCAAGAAAGATCAGCTAATAGCAAAACCTCTGCCGTGGGAACTATAAACAGCAACTGTCAGGAGAATCAAACAAGTAATAGGGGTGGATTCAGGTTGCCAAAGATCCTTATGCCAAAAGAAATTGAAGAACACTGGGCCAACAACTTATGCTTTTTTTGTCATGAGAAATACATTCAAGGTCATAATTGTCCCCAGTGAAGAAAGTTATAGTTGCACTTGATTGAGGTGGTGGAAGACTCTAGGCATGAAGAAGAAGGAATCATAGAAGAATGTGAAATGATGAAAGAACCTGAGAGACCCCCTAAGATTTCATTGAATGCAATTGAAGGTGTGGATTGTAATACTAGTATGAGGGTACAAGGATATGTGGGAAGAAAGGTATTGCAGATTTTAATAGACAGTGGAAGCACCCTTGACTTTTTGGATCTACAAGTAGTCAAGAAATTGGGTTTACCAATGGAGGAATTGAATGACGCCCCAAGTTGCGGTAGCTGGAGGTGGGAAACTATCAATTCAAGGAGAAAGTAAAGGCTTCTGCTAGAAAATGCAGGGAAAAGAATTTTAGGTAGAGACATTAGTGATTCCCTTAATTTTAGGTGTGATATGGTTCTTGGGATGCGTTGGTTGAAATCAATTGGGTGGGTGCAATGGGACTTTGTTGACCTTACAATGTTGTTTTGGTATAGAGGGAAGTTAGTAAGATTGGTATTAACCACTCCAAATAGATGGAAAGTAGTGTCACAGAAACAGATCCAAGAAATTAATGGAGAAGAGGCTTAATTTTTTTTTCATACAACCAGTGCATAACATATAAGGAGGGTTGAAGTGTATGTCCATTCAAATAATGGAAGAAAGAGAGGTGCTAAAATCCATTCAACAATTCCTAACTAGTATAAGGATGTTTTTGAAACACCTACTTCTCTACCATCTTTTAGATAAAGACATAATCATGGTATCAACCTCCAAGAAGGCACAAATCTTATTAACTTCAAACCCTACGAATACCCAATAGCTCAAAAGGATGTAATTGAGAAAATGGTGGATGAACAACTGTAGACAAGAGTGATTTATAATAGCTTCTCACCATTTGTAGCACGTGTAGTCCTTGTTAAGAAGAATGATAGGTCTTTGAGAATGTGTATTGATTACAGGGAATTGAATAAATGTATGGTGATGAATGAGTTCCCAGTTCTGATGGTGGAGGAACTATTAGTTGAATTGACATAAAGCATTTGATCTTGTCTAGTTATGGCATAAAATATACTAGTTAGGCTTATCTCTAAACTAAGGAAGAATTATTGTGCTTAATTTACTGCCACTTAGTATAGCCAACTCAAGCATAAACTCAAACAAATTATAAAGCACTCAATTCAAATACATCTAAATGCATACAAGGAAGGGAGAGTAAGCTGCCTAATGAAGCCAAAAATCTTGATCAAAGCACTAGTTCACTTGTTGTTTTCTTTTTTTCCTTACTTTTCTCGATTTGACACAAACACAATGGTGTGGTTGTACTAGTTTGGTCTAAATGCATCAATTAAGATACAAAATAACCAATTAGGACTTATCCCATCTCATTCAATCAATATATATACATATTAAAATTTAGAGTATAAGTTTAGGTTACTTTGAATGTCACAAGGTGCCTTTCCTATTTGCTACAATACATGTAGCAATTCCATTATTCATTTATTAAAGTATTCATGGCTCAATCTAAGCCCTAGGTGAAACTACCTTGCCTTATTTTTTCTTTGCATATTCTTATTTTTCACTCTTGTAAAAATTTGATTTCATCAAGCTTTCATCAAATAAATATATTCTCTCCTCTCTCTCTTGGCCGAAGATGAGGAGGATTAGAGTTCCTAGAAATAGGAATTTTTTTTAGTTAAATCATACTTTGTTCTAAAGCTTTCTTGATGTAGGTTCCTCTAGTATAATTAGTTTCATCAAATAATCTCTTTTGCTCAAGGTGACAGCCATAAACTTCACTCTTTTTGAAAACCAAACCCACGATGAGAAATGCATAAAGAGTAGAGAAAGTTTTATATTTAAATCATAGCAAAGTTTGGCATATTTTATTTTATCTATTTTGGCTTGATTTCCTTTCTCTCTCCTCCCTTCTTCACACTACTATAGAAATGTTTTTAGAGCTGCCTAAGACAGTTATGAAATGGAGAAGATGAATGGCATGACCCATATATATATAAAGCTAGGGTTTTTAACATTTTCAAAAATGACCATTTTGTCCCTACACTTTAATGCTTTTGTTTGAATTCATTTTTCAATCTTTTTAAAAACCGATTGTTTTATACCAAATTTTATACACTTCTTCATTAAAAAATTATCTGCAGAGGTTACAAGAACTAAAATAGTTTGAAAAAGTCTGGTTTAAAATATTGCTATTAGGAATCCTAACTTGTAGGATTTGACGAAACCAATCTCATCTAGTTAATTTGCTAGCCTTATTTTATAATATTATAATGTGGGATATATGTTTCTTATGTTAATTTTCATGTTTTCTAAATTTTTGATTTTTCTTGCTTTTTGGTTAAAATGATCTTTTTTTCTCTCATTTTACTTTTTTTTCCTCACTTTTAGTTTTTTTCTTGTCATTTTAATTAGACTTCTAATCCCTCTTTATCATCTTTCTCATCTTTTCTTTAATATCTAGGGATTTACAAAAGTAAGTGGTTATGATACAAATGCCGTACCAACGTTTCAGGTAGCCATGAATAGAATTTTTAAAGAGTATTTGAGAAAATTTGTTCTTGTGTCTTTTGACAACATTTTAGTCTACAACTGGCCATGTGAGACATTTACAATTGGTGTTAGAAGCATTGACAAAACACCAGTATTTTGTAAAAGTTAAGTTTCATTTGCCTTAAAGCAAGTGGAGTATTAGGCCACATAATCAGTTCCAATGGAGTTGCCACAAACTTATAGAAGATACAAGCAATGCAACAATGATCTACACCTACTATAGTGAAGCAATTTAGATTATTTGAGTTTGGTGGGATATTACTGAAGATTTATTGACGGATATGGAGAAATGGCAAGGTCATTAACCAAGTTGCACAAGTAAAATAGCTTTTTATGGACAAAAAAAGCTACTTAAGCTTTCCAATCCTTGAAGAAGGCACTAGTAATAGCACCAGTACTTGCCTTATCTGATTCTATTGAAACATTTATGGTTGAAACAGAAACATCAAGCCATGGCATAGGACTGTCTTCATGCAACAAAACTAGCCTCTAGCCTTCTACAGTAGGACATTGTCTCCAAGGCATGCAACACTTTCAATTTATGAAAAGGAGCTCTTAGCAGTTGTTCAAGCAGTGGAGCAATGGCACCAATACCTTGATGGAAGGCACTTTATCATACGAACAGACTAGCAAAGCCTGAAATATTTGTTGTATCAGAAGTTAAAAAACCTCGTTTAAGCTCTTCTGGCTTGCTAAATTGGTAGGCTATGATTGGTGAAATTCAATGTAAAAAAGGCAATGAAAATGGAGCAGCTGATACTCTTTCTAGAGTACAAGTGGCTTAACTCTTACAAATGTCTGTGTCTTCAGCCTCAATTGATTTATGGCAACAAATTAAAGACTCAGGGTTACTAGATGATAATTTTAGAGCTATAATCAACCGCTTAACTTAAAACCCCAGCAGTCAAAATAAATATACCTAGGATGGTCAGGTACTAAGAAGGAAAGGCAAGGTTATAATTAGGGATAATAGCCAATTAAAGCAAATGTTACTTTCATGGATGTACTCTTCACCACAAGGGGGGCACTCAGAGTAAGGGCAACTTATCAGCAAATGAAAGCTTTATTTTAGTGGAATAATATGGAAGCTAATGTTAAACTCTTCATCAACCACTATGATACTTGTGCTAGATGTAAGAGTGAAACTACTGCTAACTTTGGATTGATTCGACCTTTACCCACTCAAGGAATTTGGGGAAGCTTTCAATGGACTTCATCGAAGGGCTACCATGATCCGGTGGGAAGGATTTAATTATGGTGGTTATAAATTGAATGGGCAAATATGCCCACTTTATTGCCCTCAGACTTCCTTTCGCAATAGCAATAGTGGTTCAGTAGTTTCTAGATAATGTCTACAAGCTTTATGGGGCCCTATGTAAAGTGATTAGTGACTATTATCCTATTTTTATTAGCAACTTTTGGAAGGAGTTCATGGAAAAATTAGGCATTTAGCAAAACCTAACTTCAGCTTACTATTTGCAATTTGATGGACAAGCTGAGATGTTAAATCATCGTTTGGAGATGTATTTGAGATGTGTGACATGGCAGAAACCTAAAGAATGGTATAAATGGTTGTCCTTGGTTGAAGGGCGTTATAATACTACCTTCCTTATAGCAATTCAAGCTACACCTTATGAGATTGTTTATAGCCAGAAACCACCTATTCATATTCCCTACTTATCCAAAGATGTATTAGTGGAGTCTCTAGATCGTTCCTTTACAACACGAGAGGAGATGATTACTATAATTAAGCATCACTTACATAGAGCAGCTAATAGGATGAAGCAGAAAGCAAAGAAAAAGAGGTCAGATAGATAGTTTATAGAAAGAGAATGGATTTTCTTAAAACTTCAGCCTTATAAGCAAGTTAACAGAAGCTTGCTCCTAGATATTTCACAATACATTTCATGTGTCACTATTAAAGGTTTCGCAGAGGATTGGTTCAGCTGCCTACGAAGTTAGATCTGCCACAAGATTCTAGGATTCACAATACATTTCATGTGTCACTATTAAAGCCTTGCCTTAACCTCCTTCAGCTTGGCTGGCTCAAATTGAGCATCTTATTCTTAAAAAGATTTTGCACAAGAGGTTGGTACAAAAGAGGGGAAAACCAGTTACTGAGATATTGATCCCGTGGAAAGATCTGCCTGATGAGGATGCCACTTGGGGTCAGCTATATGATTTTCAAAGAATGTATCCTGATTTTTGTATTACTGATATTAACCCTTGAGGACAAGAGTTTTTCAAGGAGGGGACTACTGTTAGGCGGAAGGGATATGTGGGAGGAAGTTAGTTTTAGCAGTTAGGTTGTTAAATAACAGAAGCTGTTATTAGTAGTTAGTAGTTGGTTAGTTCTAACTACCTTTGTTATAAATAACCTGTGTAAGCCATTGGAAAGGTTACGAATTTGAGGCAACCACTTCATCTGATATGCAAAGACATTGAACAACTCTTTTAGGCTTTATAGGGTTTTTATTATTGTGTTCTGTTTTGAGCTTTTCTTGTATTTTCTGGTTTGTGGTTATCTTATTCTTATCCCCTAGCTAGTAGTAAATTCTTCTCTTTCTGATGAAACTTTTTTTTTTCTCCTCAACAAATATATATATATATATATATATTTTTTTTTTTCACTGCTTATTTTGTATATCTTCTAAATGCTATTAGCATGTGTAGAAGACCTTCTGTCCTTTTTTCTAAGTTGGGACCTCTTGAGATGGCCAGTTATGTTCTTAATAATATCTTAGCTTCTGTCACTTTAAACTTATCCGTTTCAGTTTAAAAATTATTCATTTTAGATGCTCATTGCCAAATTCAGGTTTCAAAGAGGAACTGGCAGGACATGCAAATAGTGAATGGTTTCCGGAATTTGGGGTGGTGCAAGACGCTGATAGACTTGATGCAATTGGTGCTATAGGTAATTTGTGAATTATCTGTGTTTCAGGTGTAAAAAAGAGGAATGGAATGCTTATAAAGGTTTCTCAAAATCGTTGTCCTTAAGTCTAAATCTAGGATGGCAATTAGCACATTAAAGTATAAAGCTTACACCATATGCTCTTGGTTGATCAAAAAAATTTGTTTGCTATGAATGCCATTGGTATCCTTGGCTCTCTGGTATTTTTGATGCATATTGCTTTGAGTTTTGTAGCCCGAATTGGCTATATATCTTTGTGAGGCGCGTTTGCATTGACAGTTTTATTATATAATTTGATTTTCCCTATATATGTTGTAACTTAGTATGTGTTAATATATTATCATAAATGCAAAAGGTTTCCAGGGTACTATGAATTTTGTACTGACCTTCAAGTGTTCCTTCAATTTTAGGAATTGCTCGCTGCTTTACGTTTGGTGGAAGTAGGAAGAGGAAGCTGCATGATCCCGCCATTCTGCCACGGTCTGAATTATCCAAGGAGCAATACATGAACAAAGAGGAGCAAACTACTATCAATCATTTTCATGAGAAGCTTCTGAAGCTCAAAGATATGATGAAAACCGAGGTGCAACTGTATTGTTATCTTTACTGATCTGGTCATTTAATCACTCGTGGCCAAACGTGCATCTGTTAAATGTTGATTTGAAGTTTGTTAAGATGCTTGAGTCTGAGCTATAAATTTCAGGCTGGCAAGAGGAGGGCTGAGAGAAGGCATAAATTTATGGAGGAGTTTTTGAAAGAGTTCTACGAGGAGTGGAATGGTGTAGCTTAATTTGAGGTACATGTTCTTATGTTGATCAATCGCTTAATATATAGGCATATAACATTAGTAATTCTTGGCAGGAAAGAGCTAAATCATTATCCAATAACACATTTTAGGATGACATTGTTAATATGGAGCATACGGACTATCTAGGCCACTTCAAGATGCTGGGAGCTGTTTACAACTGCCAGTCAATATCCATCCATGCTTCATTCTCCTAGTGACCAAGTTTTTTCTGAAACCATGTGAGGATGCTATACATATGTTGTAGCGGATTTGAACTTGCTATCTCTTACTTCTTTGTCCACCTCATTCATGGAGGTACTGTGAGAAAGGCTGGTTTTCTGGGAAGCAGCAGAGAAGGTGGGTTACGTATAATTTTACCCAGGGTCATTAGCTTGAGCTTTTGGTTCAAGAAATATAAAGCTAAAGTTCCGATAAAAATTTGCATATTATGGGCACTAGCACCGTCAGCTTGTTAAAGGAAAACTGCAACAAAACTAGTCTACAATCAAGAGGGGCGTTATTGAATTTGGAGTATGCCTTTCAAACTGAATAGGAAGTACAACCTTTTTTTTCTTTAGGCCCCGATTAGCATCACTACAGAATCGAAAAAAGAAAAGGAATTCTGCTCGAGTCATGGTTTGATACCAAGAATCAAGAGCACGTCGGAAAGGGTGGAGGAAACATGTTTTCCAGTGCCGTAGCGTGGGGTTTGGGAGTTTGGAGCCAATTTGTGAAAAGACTGTATGCCTTTCTGGTGCTTATTAAATCAAATACTCTAATCCATCCTTTTGATGCCCCGTGTCGTTAAGATGAGATTTTTCATGCTAAGACGAGGTTTTTCATTCTTCATTATTGGATTCAAAATTTGACATTAAGGAAGAATAATAAGTATGATGGAAAAGAGAAGGAAAAATGGAAAAACACAAAATATTGTAGCAAGGACCAAAACTTAAATAAAAAAGTGTAATAAAAAATAACAAATTGTAAATATTTATAAAATATGGTATAATATTTTTAAACTATTAATTAATTACAATGCATATTACTTTGTAATATAAAGAAATGATTAATAGTTCCTTTAAAAGAAATAATGAAGAAAAATAATAAACATTAGAAAAATTAATTATAAAAGTAATTAATAGTAGTTATGCTTTAAAAAAATAAGATTGTTATTTGATAAGTATTATTTTATATACTTTAATTTGATAAGCATTATTTTTAATTCTATATATTTTAGTTATTAATTAATAGAGGTTTATTTGAAATTAAAATTTTTAAGGACATTTTTGTCTTTGTAAAAAAAATCTAAAAATCCTTTTTCTTTCCTCACAAGGGTCAATTTTATCATTCTTTCTCACTATAATAAAGAGGACAATTTTAGATTGAAGTGTTAGTTGAAAAAAAAAATTTGTTTTTTACAAATTTTAAATTTGTGTAGAATTAAAAATAGTGTCACTTTAAATATTGAATTTTGATTAAAATATAAAAATTAAATTTTACTTGCAACTAAAATTTGATTAGCATTAAAAAGTAAAAAAAAAAATTATAAAATTTAATAACATTTGATATTAAAAGAGAAATTATGCAAATAATAATTAATAAAATTAAATTGTAAAAATAAATAAAAATTGACTAACAATCAATCAGAATTAATCTAACCAATTGTCAGTCCAAAATTGATACTTAGTCAGACAATGTATATAATGCGTTACAACAATGCATTGCATTTAAATGCATAATATATATATATATATACATAAATTAATAAATATTAAATAAATAGTTATCTTTATTATATTAAAATAAGTATAATTATATATAAAAATTCATTTTTATATTATTTTTTAATTTAAAGCCATTTTAATTATTTATTATCACTTACTTTTTATTTTGTTATTATTTCTATCCTATTATAAAGGGAAATGCATTTTTGTTTTTTGATTATATTAAACGCAATTGATTTAATTACAGTGCCTTTAACATTCTTCTTCCATTTTTATCCAAGGAGATTTTGTGTATCATACAAGGCCATACAGTTTTGTCCTGTCTTATAGATAAGTTATTTATAGCCTTCAGACAATCCCAATATTTTAACAGCACAATCAATATTATTAAAAATCTCATTCTTAACAACCCAACATTTTTAACATCACATTCAACACAAACATTATTCAGCTTGATCTTCCTAGAGCTGAATAGTAAATACAACCCTTTTTGTTCATCGCTCTGGACTTTCAAACACCTCAGTTAATGCACCCTTCATGTACCTAAGAATTGGAAACAAAAAGAGGGGGAAATAAAAAAAGCACGTACTATACTTCATAAACCCTAGCAAGCCAATCCATCATCAATTCAATTTTTACTGATCTGAAAAACGTTTCCGAATCTCTTTAGCATCCCTCTTTTCAAGATGAACTTTCAAGCCGTGCTTCATGTACATAGTTAATGCAAGCTTTGGAACCACAGGGTGATTCTCAACCACCTTCACATGGTATTGGTATATGATGCTTGCGGCAACATATTTCATCTGGTAATAAGCAAAATCTTTGCCTAAGCACAAACGAGGTCCACCATTGAAGGCAGTGAATTTGTAGGCAGATTCACTCATGAAACGGCCATCTCTTAGCCATCTCTCTGGCTTGAACTCCCTGCAATCTTTTCCCCATATGTCTTCCATTCTCCCCATTGCATAAATTGCATATATGACTTTTGTGCCCTTCTTTAGCTCTGTTCCATCTGGGAATGTGTTATCTTCAACTACCTGAAAAAATAGGTCATTATTGAACATTATCATCAGTTGACTTCAACCTCAAACCCTAGCTAGATGAATTAAATGTGACCTTGGACTGTGTGATCTGGTAAATTAATAAGCCAAATGGGTGTTTGGCAGACTGCTAAACTATTCAAGTTTTCGAAAAAAATCCGAAATAGTTCGATGTGCATATACTAAGCCAATGACAAATAAATAAAATTTGACTTATATTTCAAGGTCAAATTTCAATCTCAAATTTAGTTATCCAACAACCTAGAAATCTTCCTTTATTTATTATTACTTTACTGTTATTGGTCACCTACGTCTAATTTTTATGTTTATTTTTCAAGAGGAGAAACAGTATGTTTGGTAACCAATTTAGTTGACCAAAGTATCTCTCCTATAACGTAGCAACGTCTGAAAAATTTAATGAAATCTTGTATCAATAGGTTGGAGGAACAAGAACTAACAAAGTCAATATTTATTTGCAAAAGACAATCAATATATCAATCAAGAGAAAGAATGAGTGATTTTATAAAAATTTTGACCTCTCAAAATTTTGAATTTTTCACTGTCAGATTCATTTCAAGATTTCCATCTCAATAATTCATTAGATGAATTTCTTTATATTATAAAATAGAGTTAGAATCTTGAGATGCACGCAATAGTTAAAAGTTTTACATCTTGAGAGGTTAAACCTAAGAAGAATATAATCATCAAAAGGCTGTTTATGATAACAAAGAAGGCATATGAATTAATTAGCAAGGGAAAGATAATGAATGAATGGTTAAAAAAAAAAAATTACAAAAGTTACCTCCTTGTGATCCACAGGGACGGAAGGGTATAATCTCAGAGACTCAGAAAGAGCAGCCTGCAAATAATCCATCTTCTTAATCTCCTCAGCTCTAAATCTCAACTCTTGTCCCTTCTTCTTCACTGCCCCCTCTTCTTCCCTTTCTTTCACTACCCTACAAATCTCTTGCAGTATCCTCTCCTCCACCTCAGGATTCTTATGAAGCAACCAGAAAAACCAGCTCAAAGCCACTGAAGAAGTGTCCCTCCCTGCTAATATGAAGTTCACACATATATCCCTCAAGAACTTATCTGAATATGCCTCTCCTGTCTCATCCTCCAGTCCCATAAACACTGTCAACAAGTCTGACCTCTTACTGTCCTCCTCACGCTGCAAAGACAGCTCCTTTTTCCTTGTTTTAATCACATTCTCAGCGAATTCATCGACACCTTTTATCGAATTCTTCAGCTTTCTCTCCATCCCCAAGTTGAGATACCTCATGGTTTTCCACACACATGTTGGTGTGACAAAACGAAGCACTGTGGCTTCTGTAGCATCTTCAAATGCTTTAGCAAATGGGATTTCAGGCAAATTTAGGCTCAAGCATCCTGGATCAACACCAAAAGCTATCATACAGACGTTGTCAAATGTGAGCCTTAATAGGATGTCTTGTAAGTCCACGGACATAGATTCCTTAACCGATGCTTCCAACACAGGTAACAGCCTTGAATGGACAAGCTCAAACAATGATTCTATGGTCATGTTCCTGAATTTTGCAGAATGAAACTCAATGCTTGCTGTTTTTCTTTGTCTCTGCCATGTGTCATCATCTGCATTGAAAATGCCATCTCCAAGAAGGTCCCTAACGTTGTCCCTAAAGTACCTTCCTTTAGGGAAAAGAGGGAACTTTGTCTTGAGAAGATGCTCCAAATTGCGAGGATCAGATGTGACTATGCAGTTGAGGCTGCTGAACCAAGGCCCTTTGAACCAAAATGTCCCATTTTGCCGGTTCAGGACATCGGAGACCCATTCGTACATGTTGGTTCTCAGCCCTGTGAACACCAGGGAAGGTAACATTCCAAAGATAGGCCAAACAGGCAGGCCATGGTGTTTTTTTTGCCTCAAGGAATGGATGACTATGAAGACTATTGCAGCAATAAGAATCTCCAAGACTTCGACGTCTTGCAAGGGGACGAGGTGACCGGACAAGGAGTTCCCGGCCGTGGCAAGGTGGTTGGATGAGAAGGTAAAGTTGAGATTCTCAGGTTGTGTCATGGTGGTGGTGTTCGGATGATAGGGAATATTGTGGGAATGCATGACCATGCGTAGTTTGAAGAAGGGGAATTGTGGTGGTGGTGGGGTGGTCATGTGGGTTATATGGGGTGGTAGTGCCTTGTATTTCTTGGCTTGCTTAAGCAGTTTTGATTTGGTAAGCTGAAATCAATGGTGGCAAATGGGAGTCTTTTTCAAGTGACCTATTGCTTTTCCTATTCCTTGTACTGATCTTGCTTGAACTAGGTACACTTTGGGAATATCTACATTGGAGGAAAAAAGAATGAGTGTGCGCAATAAGTTTGAGGGTCAAACAGGAGTTATTAAATGAGGTGAAACCTTTTGTAATAGTGTGTTGCTTGGAGGATGAGAAGTGGGTGTGGAGGGTTACCTAAGTATCAACTATCTTGTTCTGTTTTTAGTGTCCTAAGTTTCCTTATCAGCTTTTCCATTAATTAAAACTTGCTCTAAAGGCAAATTCTCAGCCCATAGAATTATCAAAACTTAAAGGTGGTCTTTTTTCTGGGTTTGACACCTGGCAACATAATTATCTTCATGCTTCACGTGAGTCACACTATAACAGTCACACTTATGCCATTGTATTGACCCTAATTTTCATTTCAGGCCAACAAAATTGTGTTGCTATCATTGTCCTTTTTTTTTTTGGTCAATTGTATTTTCAACTTGGACTGATGTAGTTGGGTGATTTAATGATTTTTTTTGTTGGTCACAAATGATGCATGTTTACTGTGCATAAATTAATTTTGAAAATTTGTTGTTGTATAATAAACTATAATCACATTAGTAATTGTGTGCAATTCAAATGGTTTCCCATGAATTTTGTACATTAGTTGTACACAGTTTCTGATATAAAATTTGCTTATATACTACTGACATATTTTCCTTTGCTTAAAAATGAATATGTGAATGAACATCTCTCCTAGGTTGATTGAAGTCTTAAACATAAACAAGATCATTGTTAGGGAAGATAATGTTTTGGACAGACTTACACTACACTCATTCTGAGAGAGAGAAAAAAAAAGTAACCTAAGACATGACTAATTCTCATATGTATTATATATTTATCTTAGATAAATTTGAATATTCCAAAAAAAAAAATTGGAGAAGGTTTTGAATTCTATTGTCCGAATAATTAATCATTTTTTGTTTCCAAAAAATGAGGTCTCAATGCTTAATGAAGACAGTAGGAAAAAAGGTAAGATAAAGATTGAGTTTAACATCAAATTCATCATAATGTTAAAAATTATTATGCCATACGAATTACCAACTTAATAACAGCCAAGAGATTTCTTAACTTGGTTGCAGTTCTACAGGGGGAGTTAGTCATTGCTTACAAAAACAGCAAATTGAAAAAGCTAAGGTAAGAATTCTGGTTTTTCTCTTCGGGTTAAAGAATACATTAATTTGTCTATGGCCTAGAAAAGCGACAATTAAATTATGACAAAAAGATTTTGATTTTTAATGAGTAGTTATTGCAATTAGTCAGATTGGTTGAACGTTGGTTAAAGAATTGTTTGACCCAAATATGGACGTGTGGCTCAGATTTAATTCTGTTGAAGTGGGATCCAATGAAGAGAAAAAAAATTTGAGGAAGGAATGAATATCAGAGGTGGAGTTTATGGCTCACCTAATTTCACAAATTAACAATACAAATTCGTTAAGAAATCATGCCATAAATGTTAATTAATTCAGATTCTAATGAATGGTATTTAAGTCAATGTTAAACATTTGGACAGGATACCAAAAAGAAAAGTATGTTTGATCATGATTTGGCGTGTTTTGAGTCAATTTTTTCAAAGACTCAAACAATGATTAATTTCAAAAATACTGTTCTTCTTGTCTCAAAAGATGAAACATTTTTAGTTTAATTTTTAAATATTTTTTCAATAGAAATTATCATTCTATTAAATAAAATCTTGGTCACTTAATAATTTGGCTCATATAAGATATAAATATAAGTTTGCATGATTAGCTTATGATATAAATTTGTTTAAGTGTTTTTTTTATATTACATTGAAATGATTAACTCTTAACACTATTTATATTCCCACCCCACCCTTACTATTTGGGCTAGCACCAAGTGGCTTGTTTAAGTGTTTTGAATTCTAAAATAATGATGTTATTTTTTTTCAAATTAGATCAATTGGTTTTTGTGAAATTAAACAAAGTAATGTTATTTTTTGCTTTAAAATATTTGGATAGATTTATATTATTAGTCAATAGCCATACAGACTCCCATTTATGCTAGATATCAACTAAACTATTAAATGACTATAACTTTATTTAAAGGAAATATTATTTTGATTGAGGAAAAATCTTTGAAGAACTAAATTAAAAAACTTTTTTTTGAAAAAACAAATTGAGAAGATAATAATTTTTAAAAACTAAATCATAAATTTACTTTTTCTTTCAATTATTTAAACTTTTGAAAATTTTCATTTTATAATATATCCTTTATCCCAAAATAGTTAGAAGTTGAATCAATTTTTTTTTTTACATAATTAAGTTTGGTCCCACTAGTGGCAAGGATTAAAACAGCTAATATTAGGATAAAGTGATGTGTAAGAAAATTAGATTATTTTATATTTATTTATAAAAAATCATATACATGTTATGTTATTATTAAAAAATTATATATTTATTATATTTTAATTAAAAATTTAATAACAAAAATATAAATAATTACATCTAAATTTTTTTACTTTCATGATTCATGATTTAACATTTTGATGGATTGATTGATAATTTTACTTTTTAATTTATGTGAATTTTAGAAATCTTATTTTTATGGAGAGTAAAGGTAAAGAAAAGCACAAAAGTAAGAAGCAAAGAGAGATAAAATCACAAGACTGACTATGTAGGTTTGGATTTCTTTCTTGGTAAGCATAACAAAATTTGTAGTAACCCTTTTCGTTTTGAAATATAATACTTTGGATATTGCTAGAGATAACATTTTTCTTTTTTCTTTTTAATTAAGATCTTCTTACACATAATATATGTACAACTTGAACATGATCTTAAAAAAAAAAAGATATCTTTAATATTATTGTTAAACTTATGAATTGATTTGTTGAGTTTATTGAATTTACATTTTTACTTTAAAAAATTGTGTCAATTCTCTTGTAAACTCAGATTTCATACAAATTTGGTTAAATTCACCTTTAACTCAAATAAACTTAGTTAACTCGACGTTTTTAGACCAAGTTAGTTAGGTCAGCTTATAACTGCATTAAATCCAACTAAAAAGAAAAAATTTCAAAGCCCAACCTGATCCAGTAGTAAAGACAGAAAAAAAAAAGTTACAATAAGTGAAGCTGGCATGCCCTGAAGCCTTCAGTGAAGTTGTGCGCTTGAAGTTGGTTTGCCACTATGACTCCTTGTGCTTCTAAAGTTAGTTTGTGGCTCTACACCTTCACTTCCTTTTCAAGTTAACATGACCCAAGAGAATACGTGTGTGTGTGAGAGAGAGAGAGAAAGAGAGAACACACTCGTGCAGCTACAATTCTAATCTAAAAAGGTAGAAGAAAGTTGATTTGTGCCTCCTCTATTCTAAGTAGTTGCTATTCCATGCCTTCTCTGTTCAACACCACATCAAAAAAGTGAGGAAGGGAAAGTTGATCTCATCTCTATTCAGCACCACATTGAAAATAAGGTTGATATGTGTAACATCTTGAAAATAATTAATAATGATTTTTTTGGGAATTATGAAATTATTAAGAAAAATTTAAAGAAAATTTATGAGGATATAGGAGTCTTAAGAAAAATGGCAAATTTGAGTATTTTAACATAATAATTATTAATTAGATAATTAGATAATTTTGAGGGAAGCAAAACAATGATTATGGATTTAAGTATGATTTGGGCCCATGATTGATTTATGTGTGCCAAGAACATTATTAAAAGCCTAGTCTTATTCTTGTAAAGGCCTAACTTCATCTTAATATGACCCAATCTCATTTTAAGAGGCTTATCCCTAAAGGATCCCACTTAACAAGTGTAATCTAATTTTTAGAAGTCCAAAACTCAACAAATGGGCCTAAGTAAAAGATGGACCCTTAAGTTAGCCCAAGATCTCCACAAGCTGATCAATCAATTGGCCCAATAAGTTCACATTTGAACCCAAGTAGATTTTGAGCCTTAGGTGAGCGCATTCCATCCCAACTTAAAGTGCTCTGCAACCCAACCCACTAAACATTGGCCCAACAACTAAGAATAAACTAAATTGGATCTTCTGCTAATGTACCAACCCATTACTAACCTAAAACCCTAAGGGACCAGCTACCACACCACTTTATTGAGAGCAAAACACTTGGTTCTTTAGAAAAAAAAACTCATTTTCGCACCTTGAGCAGAGACTAGGATTTTCATCAATGCTTTAGCTCCATTTCTTCCTTCTAGAGTAAAATTCAGCCAAGGTAATCTATATAGAACTTAACCTTCTCTTCTTCTTCAATTTGAACTGATTAGTTTTGTTTGGAGTATTTTCACCTTGAACCCAATTCTAAAATTTGTTGTTTAGTACTTTCATGGTAGATTTTTAGAGGTTGAGGCTAAGATGGTTATTGGGTAAGTATCACCTACCTATTTTGATATATTTTCTGTTAAATGGAAACCCCTATAGTTGACTTATGATATGGGCTTTGGTTTTGTGCGAAATTACCTAGAAATTAGAGTAAACTATTGTGGTTTTTGGTGTGGGGAAGTTAGAACCCAAAATTGGAATCCATTGGTGGTTAGGTAAATAATCTCTAGGTAGTCATTGGTAGTTCAACTCTTTAGGTATATGATTTGTTGCTAAAATAATAATAATTATGTTTATCTTAGGCTTTGTGTGCATTTGGATCATAATGGTAGCTAGAGGAAGAGTAATTGGTTTCATTAAGGTAACCGGGGTCAATTTTCTAATTCCATGTAATACTTATTTTAATTTGATACTTATTATACATGTATGATTTTGAATGCTAAATGAATAGTTGGATATCTGAATTGTTATGTTTAGCCCCTGAGTGAGTCCTTGGTGAAGTTGTGATGTGACTACCAACCATGCATTGTGCTTCGATTGAGTACTGGGTTGTGATCAAATCCCTAAATACACTAAACTCAGGTTATGCTCATTGAAGAGTTGGTGCCGTGGATGGGCCTCTCTCGGTATTAATGACTTTTAACATGTTATATGTAATTACTAGTATGGGATAATAGTCACTAGTAGTCTAACTAATTCATTTGCTAATGATATTAATGCCTTCGGTATGTTTTTCTGTATAATTGCATTATGTTGATTAATCAGTATATATAAATAAATAAATAAATAAATAAATATATATATATATATATATATATATGAAATTTGCCTTTTGTTACTGAGATTGTAAATCTCACCTTGGTTGTAGGCTAATATTTTCAGGGACTGGACCTTTTAGTGATAAGGAAAAATTAATGGAAGTCTATTATATGGTTTAGTAACACATAAGTTTAGAAACCTTGTTAGATTGGGTTTGTGTAATGAGAATACTGGTTTTTATGTATTTATTACATTGTATTATGAATTGCCAAGTATAGAGACTGGCTATGTAACATAATTATCGTGGGATTAAATATTATGATTGTATTTGATAATTACTTGTTGAATGACTTGATATTTTGTAACCATTAAACTTTAGCCCTATGTACATTGTGATTGAAACACTTTTGCTGTCGTGGGAGGGGAATTGAATGACAGAAAATAAGTTTTGATTACTCTAATTCAATCATTGATCCTTAAACAATGAGGATTAATGAATCATGATATTTAAGTGTTAGGAGATCTAGAAAATCATGTATGTTAGCCATTAAAATCCTAGAATTCATCTAGGATTAGTGGGAATTGATTGGGGAGTAGGAAAATGAGAGTCTAGGTGTAAAATGGAGTTGAGTCGCGTTCAAAACTCCCCAAGTCACGGTTAAAGCTCTTCTAGAAGCTAGGAGCATTGTGGCGCGATATGCCTCGCCGCAACACAATACCAAACTTTCACCCAAAAGGGTAACAGAGAGCAAACTCATTGAGGCGAGCGTTAGGAGGCAAGCTTGGAGAGTTCCAGAAGGCTTTCTTGCTATGGAGCTACATAGGCTCACCATAGCAGGACTCCAACTCACCACAACGCTAAAAGTCTGAATAGTAGATTCTCGAGAGCACCTTCGCCAAGGCGTGGAAGGCCTGAGTCATAGTGCAAGGTTCACATTTTTTATTTTGAGTTATAGTAGTCACTTATGCCTTGGCACGGGCATACCAAGTTACGACACAAGTTTCTATATTTGGTTTTTATGTTCTAGTAACTAACTTAGTTACGACGAGGTGAGTACAAGTCATAGTGAAGTTTCTTCAAACTCTTATTTTGACCTAGAAACCTTGAATTTCACTATGTTAATGCTATGTAATGACTTGGGAACACTTATAAGAGGTTATTGTAAGTTGAAAGCAATGGTAAAATGAATTAAAGGTCTTAATTGATTAATTAAGATCACTTGCGGACTTGATTAGTTGTGATAATTTGACTAATAACTCTAATAATATCAAGGTTCAAATTTTTTCATTTTTTTCCTATTTTAATTAATTGTAATGACTTTAGACCTTAATTAACATTATTAATCATGCAATTAATTCTAACTACAGTAATTAGGAATTATGGTTGTTACAATATGTGCATAGAACTTGCTAATCACAAGAAAAAAGGAAAGAGAAAAAGATAAAGGAGAGAAAGAGTGTAAATCTAAATATTGAAAGATTTGACAAGATCAGGGATTGAAAGGAATAACGTAGTTCGTTTATGAACTCACTTTTCCTCCACCATGTAACACTTTTTTATTGGCTAAAGGTTGAATCACTGAATTGTAGATCCATTTTACATTGTCTTTTCTCTACTTTTCTAAGGTATCATCATCCTAATTGAAATTTTTATTGTTTTATACTATTTGTGAAGTAAAATTTAGAGCTCGACATGATAATTTTTAATGTACTATTTGAGATTTAAATCTGTGATTGTGGGTCCGAGTTTGTGATTATGATTATGGGTTCCAATTTGTAAGATAACATTGTATTTTTTTTCATTCTTGTTATCTTGTAATATAAATCAAATATTATTCATTACACTTGAAAAGTTTTTTATTCTTTGTTATTTTGTAATATAAATCAAATATTATTCACTATACTTGAAAAGAAAGAATAATACGGGAAGGAAGGACAAGTTCTAATTATGCTTTTCATCGGTTGAAGCCTACTCAACCTCACTTTAATATGCTACAATATAATGATTTCATTGCTAGGAGATGATGATAAAATTAGATCAATTTATTTTGTTCTTGTGATGCTAGTGTTAGGTCATATGATGATTAAGAATATTTTTTTGAAGTTCAATGTCCATTTAATTAGGTGGAATGTGGTGTTTCAAAAGCTATTATATTGTCAACATCGAGTCATTGGTGAAAGTTAGAAAATATTTTTTTTCTTTTTATGATGTAATGATCTTGAAAATCATAACACTAATAGTTTTTTATGATTGACAAATTTTGGTAGTTAAATTTTTTAGTATCTTTTTATTTCCTAATATTTTGTATTTTTTTAATAATAAATAGTACTATAATTTAACAAAATTCAATATACTATGATTGAAAAAATTTTGAATAAATAAACATAAATAGATAGTCACAAAATAAGACCCATAAGTTTGTATGCTTGTACAGTATAGTTTTTATCTTTATCCTTGTACTAGTTGGTATATTTTATCCTTCTATAAGTGAGATATTTTGTTTAATATTTTTTTTATTTATTTTACAATTCTTGTTGACTACTTGATTAAGTGATCAATAAATTGAATTGAATTAGTTTAAACATCACTTAGTTGGTACTGAAATAGATATTGAAGCCTGTGTCATTGTTTTGGATGATGTGAGGGCAATGATATTACAACATATTTATAATGCTAAATGTGCATGAGTTAAAAGAAATAAACAATGGGTTAATGTTGGTGAGGAAGAAGATAAAGGTGCATGAGCATAAGCTGTTCCTTAAGGAAAAGGGAAATGACTCATAAATTTCTTGAGAAATTCAAAAAGTAATAATAGTAGGTTGGCTAACGTATAATCAACCATTAATCAAATGTTCAATAAAAACTTAAGGGAAGAAGCTTGCCAACAAGTAGCTTGGCCTTTTTACATAAGTGTCATATCTTTTAATTGTGCAAAAAAATCCTAACTTTACAAAGATGTGTGAGATTATCGAGAAATATGGCCAAAGTTTAAGCCTTTTTCATATCATGAGATCAAGGAGAAATACTTGAATCTAAAAGTGAAATATACATAGGTCATGCTTAAGGATTTTAAGAATGGATAGAAAATAATTGGTTGTTCCATCATGTTTGACGGATGGTTTGATATTAAAAAAGGCATTCCATTTGTAATTTCATAATGAATAGTTCTAAAAGGATTATGTTATTGTATTTATTGTTATTTTTGATATCTTTAAGACTACTGATAAAAATTTTGACAAGCTTGATGAAGTTATAAAGAAAATGGGAGAGGAGAATGTGGTGCAAATAATATGTTATAAATTATGAAGCAGTTAAACAAAAATTAATGGAGAAAAAGAAACACTTGAATTAGACACCATGTGAGACCCATTGTATTGACTTCACATTGGAGGACTTCGAAAAGAAAAAAAGATTATATTGCATAAAGAAGCTATAAGCAAGGATAAAAGAATCGCAGCCTACATTTATATAAGAATAATGTTCATTAGCTTGCTAAAAAAATTTACAAAAAAGTGGGACTTGATTTGGCCAATTGTGATTCAATTAGCCATTGCTTGTTTAACATTAACATGTCTTAATGAGTATAAAGTAGCATTTATAAATTTTTTTCGTTCTAAGGAATGGAAGGACATTAAGTTTTCATCTATCAAAGATGGAAAGGAAGTGGCAAAAATAACTATGGATAATAGTTTGTGAAAGAACACCATGACATGCCTTTAGGTCACCACTCTTCTCATTAAAGTTTTTCTGCTCGGTGGACTTAGATAGAAAGCCAACTATGGGATTCATATATGAAGGAATGAAAAGTATGTAAGAAAATATTAAAGGAAACTTTAATAATGTTTAAAAAATGGTAAATAGTAAACTTGATGTTTGTGTCTTCAACTTATTAATGCAAATTTTACATTTTGGTTTTAATGTTTATTGATTAATGTAATTATAAGCTTATATAAAATATAATTAATGAGAGGTGGAAAGCTCAACTACATAAGCCTTTACATGTAGCTACATATTACGTCAATTCTAATTTCCACTACATACTAATTTCAAACCTAATTATAAGATTGAGCAAGGGTTGTATAATTGCTTAACAATAATGGTTGGAGATTAAAATGAGAAAAATAAAATTAAGTTTTAATTAACTAACGTTCTTTTTGCAAGAGACATGTTTAGCCATGACTATACATAAGCATTAAGAACAAAAATGCCCCCAGCAGAATGGTGGGATTTTTATAACGATGGATGCCTAAAGCTTAAAAGATTTGTAATTTGCATTCTCAGCATATGTCGTTTCTATTTGTGAATGTAAGCTTTTTTTTTTTTTTTTGGATTCATATCGAGAAAAAGAAATTACTTGAACTAAAAAACAATGAATGACTTAGCATTTGTGATATGTAATTTGAAGTTAAAAAGTAAGTAAGATAGTGAAACCCATGTTTATGACTTTGATGATATTCAATCCAATAATAAATGGATAACTGAAAGGAGGAGAAACAGAAATAATATTTAAGAAAAAGAATATGAGGTTTTTCAACCTGTTCAAGTTAATGAGAATGTTGCTAATACTACTCTTAAACCAATGATAAAGCTATGTCATCATTTGGTGGTTGATTAAGATGTTGATAATCTAGGTGATAATGCTTCAAATATGGGCTTGGATGATGATATTGGGAAAGAATATAATGATGATGATTTTAATGATAATGATGGCAAGGTAGGTAAAGATGATGATGGTTATAGTGAAGAATCCAAAGACGTGGAGATGATGATAATCAAACTTTCAAAGATCTTTGTTGAATCTCTATTTGTGTTTTTAACATTTGGTTATGTTGAATGATTGCTTATGTATGAACTTAATTAAATTTTTATATTGAGTAATATAGATTATAAAATATGAATAAATTTTCTTTGAATTAATATAATTTGAATTGCATCTAAATAAAATTTTTATTGCGTATTGTATTTTAATTATATATTTTAATAATTATTTAGTAATAAAAATAAACTTTTATGAGTTTAAGATATGAGTTTATATTATAAGTTCACTTCTCCTTCACAAAATCGTTTAAACTCACAATTTTGACAACCTTAATCCTTGACAAACTGTGAAAGAATAATATGACTTAAAATTAATGATCCTAAATAATTATTTGTATTTCAATATATATAAAAAATAAATATTCTCATTAAAACAAAAATGCAGGGGGAATTGCATTTTATATGTGAAGGAGATAATTTTTACCTTACAAGGCATTAAATGTCTAGATAATGAAGTTTCTTTGAGATAACTTTCAAGCCATTTATATTTGTAGTATCTTACAGGATTTGTTTTGGTTGGAAATAAACGCAAAATCTATTTCTTTAACATTAATTGGTTTTACCCATTTCTAACTATGTATTTACACTACACAATATAATATGATATGTATATGATTTTTAAATTGTAAAGCTTTTGATTTACTCCATACTTGTTAATTGTTTTTGGATAATCAAATAAAACATTATAAGCAAAAAGATTAGATTCAGGTATATTTTTCTTATATTTTTATTATCAGGTTTTTAATTAAAATTTGATATATATATATATATAATTTAAAAAAAAACTTAACCATGTCATAAATTGTAAAAAATATCTACTTATCATATTTTTGGCAAAATTTTCTATAATAAAGATATAAAATTGTCTCTAAATTATTTTAAAAGTAAATTTTGCTTTTTTCAAAAGTTAAAATGTTTGGGCTTAGCCCAAATATAGAATTTGAGAGGCCTAAGTCATTCTTAGGGCCCAATTTGATTGCTTTAAATATTCTTCAGAAATTGATCTATAGGATTTCTAAAACGATGACAAATTTTACATTAAACTTGGAAAAATTAAAGACATAGAGTTGAATTTTATTTATAAATAAATTTTACTAGAGCGTGACACTTTATCAACCAAAATATCATATGTAAGTTAAAATTTACATTTAAAAGGCCAAGTCAAATATCACATAGGGAAGAAAATTGGAGAAGATGACAAAGACATAAGATATCTCATGACAAATTATGAGATTTATAAAATTTAATTTTAATCAATATATATCATTTATACTTTGGATTAGATTAAGATGCAGTTATTTATATCTTTGTTATTAAATTCTTTAATTAAAAAATGACAAATGTAAGATTTGCCAATAATAATATTATAAATATATAGTTTAATTGAAAAAGTTTATAAAAAATTATATACTTATCATATTATTATTAGAGAATTATTTATTTATCATGTTTTAATTAAAGAGTTTGATTTAAAAATATAAGAAATTACATATAAATTTTTTCTTTTCACTTTTTGTAATAGTTTAGAGGATAAAATTTATATTTTAAAATTTATATACTAAAATTATAATTAATAATTTAAGGAAGTATGCTTAATTCCATTTTCCAAAAAAAAAAAAGATTTTTATACTAGTTATATTAGCATGACTCTTTTATGCATTTACCTTTTTTATTTTCCTTTTAATATTTCCATGAGCATGTGCCATGTCCCCACTCTCTTCATTATATAGGCAAAATAGGTCTCACACTTAAAAAGGTATCCAACGCACAAACGCACCTTCATCCAGGCCTCCTCCTGTTTTTCAGTTGCTCATGGCCACTTTCTGCACCTTCCTTTTTTACTGCACTACTCTGCTCCTCCTCACCATTGCCGCCGCGACCGCCGAGACGGAGGCGGAGGCGGACAGAGTGAGGAACTTGCCGGGGCAGCCTCCGGTAAAATTCAGACACTACGCTGGCTATGTGAAGCTGAGGCCACAGTCACAGAAGGCATTGTTCTACTGGTTCTTTGAAGCTCAAGATGCTCCCTCCCACAAGCCTCTTGTGCTCTGGCTTAATGGAGGTATTCTCTAACCTTCGATCTTCTAGTTCTATAGATTCAAATGTTCTCTTTCTTTCTCTTTGTAAGGTTTATAATATACAGAAAAGTGCTTTCTCATATAATTTTTAGAATGGATAATATATGAAGAAGAGTCTATAGTTAAAGAAATGTGTTGTTGCTGGTAATAAGGGTGGCAGAGAGTAGTTTGTGAGTCACCATTACCTGATGTTGACAGAATCCCAAGTACATTTTGCCCACTGTCGGCCACCGTGACATTCTTATTTCTGATGAATCTTTAATTCATATTCAGACTTCAATAGTCCATTTGTTTCACTTCCACTGCAGAAACAGAATACTTTTTGCCGTTACTTGTAACGGAGATACACTGTTATTTTGTTGTGAGAGAAAGAGAATGCCCCACTATGTTTTACTTATTATTATTATTAGAGTCAGGATAAAATTACTTTTATATGATTATATACAAATCTTCATACAAGAATTAGGTGAATGGTATCTTTTTAGAAAGACTTAATAGAGAAAATTTTCATGATATCTTATTGAGAAAAATTTTTTAGTTGACATGCATGAGTTCATCAATTAGAGATTATCACAAATTATTTAGAAGATTTTATCAGATAAAAATATTGTTTTTATTATTATTTAATTCTCACTTATTTATAAGTAGAATTTAGAAATTTCATGATGAGCCCATCTTATTTTCATTTTGTAGTCCAAATATATATATATATATATATATTATTTTTTATAGAGGTGAATAAATTGCATTATTAAATCCTGTATGAATGCTAAAATTTCAAAAACAATAATATGTAACCTTTAAATAATAACCAAAAGATAATTATAACATAAAAAATTAATCCCCTGTGAAATATAATATCCTGATCTCAACTACTGGTACAAAAAATTTACAATTTATACGATGATATATATATATATATATATATTTCACACTAACGTAGACATTAATTCATTTGATTTATGTGCTTATTTAACAAAAAATAGTAGAATTACTTATGCAATTTAATATTTAAAGAAAAAATACTTTCTATAATATTAGCTATTTACATGGAAAAATATATTTCATATATATATCATGAAATATAATAATAATTTAAAAAAAGAAAAAGTGTGAAAACAAAGAGCCACCTTTTTTGACCAAGTCCTCGTTCAAGTTTCACAGGTTAACGTACTGTACAAGAAAAGCATGGTGTGGGGTTGTTCATTGTTCAATGTTTCGGCATGTTGTGGCATTTTTTCCTTGTACAATTTGTTGTGTAATAAGACAAAACTATAGGAGTCTCATTCATCTTAATTAATAATTTACCCCACCACACAGAAATAAAGAGACCCCCTGCCCTCACAAGTTTCATTCACTGACAGCCCATGCATTGCATTGCATTGCGCGGCCATGGATTATCAAATATGCTTCCTAATTCTTTGACTCAATTGTGAATAATGCCAAAGCACCAAAACTTTCTTGATTTCCTTTTCTCTTCTTCTTTCTTCTTTTTCTTCCTCCAGCCAATTATTCCCCCTTCTAAATATAATTTATATATTAATAATATATATTGACTTAAGTTGGCATTTAGACAAACCATATATGGCCATACTCATACTTACATTAATTGTTCAAAAGTCTTCATTCTAAAGATATCTCTTTCAACTGGGCCTAATGGTTAAGAATAGCCTCTCTTTCCTTTTCTCCTGTTCCCATTTTCTTCTTCAACCCTATTTATGGGCTTGTCTATTGGCTACAATTGGGAGTAACGGCTAAGGATGGCCTTTCTTTCCTTGTCTCTTGTTCCCCTTTTCTTCTTCAGCTTAACTTTCCAATTATTCTCCCTCCAATCAACTAACAAAAGATCAAACTTTACTCTTTTCATGACTTTTATTAATTTTTAAAGAATCCAAACACATTACATTTTTAAAAAAAAAAAGAAAGTTAAAAATAAGGTATAGGCATAATTAATTTCGTCAATTTTGTTTGTTTTTGTTTAGGGAAAATAGAAAAAAATGACAACCTTAGGGGAAAAAAAATAAAAACTTAACAATATTTCTGTTCAATTAAGAGATCAAAGTAATGAGAAAGAAAAATTAGAGAAGTAATTAAGATACGCTTATAATTGTATATTATAAATACGTATAATTATATATTGACACATTGTTATACTGAACAGCAGCAAATAAAAGAAATACATGGTTTTGAAGTAAGATTTATGCATGCATCATCACGAAAAGAAAAATCACAATATTTTTATTCTAACATGTTCACTCAAGCATTTAACATATGTATTAAAAGCTTTACGGTATGTCAATGACACTAAAACTCTATATTTTATTGGTAGATTGAATAAAAGTATTGATATGAATCTGTCAACAGTGTAAAACACTAATGTTATAAATTTAAAAATTAATAATTCAAAACTGCTGCTGCTGCTGGTTCTAGGACCTGGCTGCTCATCCATTGCTTATGGAGCTGCACAAGAACTTGGTCCATTTCTTGTTCAAAACAAAGAGAACCTCACACTCAACAAATTCTCATGGAACAAAGGTATTTAGTCTCATAATGTTTTGGATATCATTTATTTATGTTTATTTAATATCTATTTAATTAGTTGGATGAGTATATAATTTCAAATTCAAACTTTTTTAAAAAATTTTTAGTTGCAAATATACTGTTCTTGGAGTCACCGGTTGGTGTGGGATTTTCCTACACAAACAACTCAAAAGACCTAGATGAGCTTGGTGACGGAGTTACTGCCATTGATAACTACGCCTTCTTAGTTCAATGGTTCAAAAGGTTCCCAAGCTTTAGATCCCATGACTTTTATATTGCTGGAGAGAGCTATGCCGGTAGGTACCATTGCTATTTCTCAATTCATCTTATTTCTTAAGCATAAATAATTACTATTTTTAATATTATATACTTGATTTTTAATTCACTAATTAGGATTTATATATTGCAGTTCAGAATCAGATAATACTACGTAAAATTTCTTTTGCCATTTTTGGATTGAGATATATGTTACTAACTGCTAACAATTACAAAACAATATTTATTTAAGTCATATTTCTTATAGATTTTTTTTTTCCTTTTTTGTGATTTAATATTCTACATATATATATATATATAATGTCAAATTTATATATGTATTCCAGTGCTCTCATTCTTCTACTTTTGACAAAAACAGGACATTATGTTCCACAGCTTGCTGAGCTCATCTATGAAGGAAACAAGGATACCAAGAAGGGCTCCTATATTAATCTCAAGGGATTCTTGGTAGACCTTTTACCTTGACTTCCTTTAATTTTGATTCTCAATACTTTTTAGTATTAAATTTTCAAGGAACAAGTATTTTAGATGACACTTATTATCTTAAAAATTAATATATCAAACACACATATTTGAGATGTTGCCTAACATCAATCTAAAATATCAATATTAACGTGACAGCATACTAAATACCTCTTAAATTAAGATAAATTAAAATGATCCCCTATCAATTAAGTACATGATTATTGATGAATTGGCAAGTGATGAATGATTGTGAAAATTCAGATTGGGAATGCAGCGATAAATGATCCATCAGACATAAATGGGGTGATAGATTATGCATGGAGCCATGCCATCATCTCAGACCAGCTGTATCATGGAATAGTGAAAGGATGTGACTTTGGTGCGGAGAACCAAACAAGGAATTGTCTTTTGCTTATCAGAGAATTATTGAAAGCTTACTCTGAGATTGACATATACAGCATTTATTCACCCATTTGCCTCACCTCTTTCAACACCACTACAGTTTCCCCCAAACTTGTGGTTGCTCCTCGTCTTCTCACACCACATGTAAGTTTCTCCCTTCTATTTCCATTAGTCTTTATCATCGACTAGCCAGCTCATGAATTTCTTTAAAGAAAAAATTAAATTAGCTTTTGGATTATTTCTATAATATTATTTACTGCTATAACGATGAGAGATCTTTGTTTTATTAAAATATGTTTAAATGAATGATCAGTAGTGTTTTTCAGGCATTAAAGTACACCCCCACTTCATCTTTTAAATTTCTTTATTTGTCTCTTAATCCTTGTTATTTTTCTTTTTCTTTTTTTGGCAGACACAAATTGACTGCATTCTCCATATACATTTATAAACAAAGGCAATTTCTGTAAAAGCATGTTTCTAACCATTTAAAAAACATGTGACGTAAATTAGAAATTATATCTTAACTGAAACATTTCGTCAGAATGAGCTAATGAATCCTATTTGATTTTCTCTTGGTTCTAAAAAAAAAATCTTCTGCTCATGAAAAATTGACAGTAATATGAATATTCATGTATATGTATATAAAAATTAAAAAAATAAAAAGACTGTGTTGAAACACTTATGTTTAGTACAAAGGTTGGTTGGGTAGAGTTAATGAGGAAAAAAAGGAGGAAAGCTGCTATACTAATTAATATCATGCATGGTAATAAATAGAGTTTTTCCTTCTTTTTTCATTTCAGGATCTATGGCATAAGGTACCATCAGGTTACGATCCCTGCACAGAGAGTTATGTCGCAAAATATTTTAACAGACAAGATGTTCAAAAGGCCCTGCATGCCAATATTACCGACTTGTCCTATCCTTATACGCCTTGCAGGTAAATTAAAATGTATTCGGTATACAAATACTTGAAGCAACACGTATATTTAATTTCTTTAAGAAGTATCTCACGAATTAAGGAAAAAAATGAGTGACGTGTTTGTGCATGATGGTTCTCCATGTGAAGTTCTGTGATAGAGAAATGGAATGATTCAGCAAACACGGTTCTGCCTATCATTGAGAAGCTGTTGCATGCGGGTTTACGCATATGGATATACAGGTAATTAAATAAACGTAACATGTAGCATAAGCTTTGGGTCAATGATGATAATGAATTTGATGGATGGATGGAAATATGGATGCAGTGGGGACACAGATGGTAGAGTTCCAGTGACATCAACAAGATACAGCATAGAGAAGATGGGTTTGAAAATAAAGGAAGAGTGGGGTGCATGGTTTCACAAGCATCAAGTGGGAGGGTGGAAGCAAGTGTATGAAGGAGGCCTCACTTTTGTCACCGTAAGAGGTGCCGGTCACCAAGTTCCCTTCTATGCTCCTCAACGATCCCTTTCTCTATTCTCTCATTTTCTCTCTGCTCAATCCCTCCCTTCTTCTCGCTTCTAGCTCGCATGCATGCTCCTTCATATCTTTCAAGTAATCCGAGAACCTTTCAAATAATGTCTCTATATATTCTCAATATTCGATCGCTTGGAATAAAGAAAAAAAATACCAATAAATTACCATATATAGCTTCTCTCTATTTAGATTTTCAAAAGCTGTATTTTATTGTTATCTACATTTCAATTCTAATATTATTTGTCATATAAAATAACTTTTACTTCCACTCTCATCGTTCCCAATTCTCTGTTTTCACTCACTCCAAACACAAGCTTTTAAGCCTCATTGAATTATACAAAGAACTATCGTCATTTCAATTTTTTTGATATTTGATATATATAATAACTTTTTAAATTTTTTTACCAGTAAAATTAAAATTTTTTGCTCAATATGAAATTATAATTTTATTCTTAATATGATAATTAAAACATTTAAATAATTTATTTTTTAGAAAAAATATGTATATATAAAAAGTTTATTTGATTGGCAACAAAATATTAAGAAAAGATTTTTAAAATATATTATATATTATGAGAGTTAAATGATATTTTTTAAACAAAATATATATTAAATACAATTTAACCATACCTCCAAAAAAGTTAATGTAATCCCATGTACATCGTGACTCTAATGAATTTAAATGTTTTTTATTTAAAAATAATATAACTCCAATGAATTCATAGGTATTTATGTTATTAAAAAAATATTTTAAGTACCTTATGCTAGATGACTCATGAGTAATTAGAAATAGATTTAACTATGATTTTAATCTCATTATTTATTTATTTTTTAATTTGTGAATTTTTTTAAACCTTTTTTAGGTATTTTAAAATAATCTTTTAATTCTTTTCAGTGTTCTAAAGTAACGCATGATATATAAGAAAAAATATTGCATAAATGAAAAATTAAGAGATTAAATTAAAACAAAAAAAGATAAAAGGATTAAATTAAAACAAATAAATAAGTTAACAAATTAAAATATAGTTAAGTCTTAACAGTATTTTTATTTTTATTTTTTTGAAAAAAGAAAGAAACAACGGGCCAATTCAATATTCAATCACATTCGTATCCTCACTTGCTCAGCACACTCAAGGCAGATTTGCACACTTCGAACCAGCCATTCTGGTTTAGTTGAAGTCAAAGATTATTTTCAACTTATGTTTTATTTCTTTAAATTTTTTGAAAAATAAACAATTAAAATAAAAAAAAAAGTAAAAAATATCATAAGATCCACATTGTTACATCAACTTAAGCAATACAATTGTCAGGGAAGATCATCCAACTTAGTTGACTTAATGTTGTTTGGCCATTATTAGGTCAAGCCGAAAATGAAAGAAATAACTAGGTTGAGCTGCGTGTTGGGCTAGGTTGGCCTTCCCCACCAATTAAGCCCAATCCATTTTGGTGGCAATATAAATAATAAAAAGATATAGAGACTAAATTAAAAGAATTCCTTTTTAAATATTATTTTATAATTTTAGTCCAAAATTTTAAAATATATTTTATAAATTATAAATAGTCATAACGTCAGAGTCCTTATCAAACCTCTTTTAAGTATATTTATCATGTTCAGATAAAAATATATATTATTTGAATTTAAAAGTAAAAAGAAAAAATTGAAATAATAAATGACTTTTGTTTTAAGAAAAAATTACTTGGCCAAACTGCTTAGTTGGATCCATTTTCAAAAGATTAAATCACTCAACTTCAAATTATTATATTTTAAAATCTTAGTATATATTTATATGTTCTTTCTATTTTCTTTTTTGAACTCATTTTTTTTATATCAAAAAATACATATCAAAATAAATTAGTTATATATTTAAAATAATCAAATAAATACAAAAATATAAACATTAAAAATTTTAAAATATTTCAATTAAAAAAAAAATCAACACACCCAGCTTGCCCAGAGTACGCTGGCCATGGCCCCAGGACAATCAAGTCAAGTCGGGCCACAAGCAAAAGCAACCCAATTCTCTGGATTTAAACCGAACTTTAACCCGGGCCAACTCGGCGTGCACCACCCCCGAGGCCTTGACAATTGCTTGTAGGGGTTCAGCCGTGGCTATTGGAGTCCCACCGCAGCTTCCCTCCTTCTCACCGTCTTGGCCATCAAGGGGGCGGACGGCGGCGGTTGCGAGTGTTCCCTCATCTCCAGATTTTCTAGGTTTACTCTCTTCCTTTTTCCTGCTAAGTTTATCTAATGCTCTCCATTTCTCTCTCAGTTTTACTGCTTCAGTAATCATTTTTGGCTCTGTGTTTATGCCGGTTTAATTTATGTCCTTTGTAGCTTTGACTGGTGGCCATTAACACATTGTAGCCATACTTTTGATTTAGGATAGTAAATGGAACGGGTTTCTTTGAAAGAATCATGTTTCACAGAGCAGTGCATACTGATATTCTTTTAGGACTTGATTGCGAGTTTTGAATGGAGTGAAGTGGATTGGGCGGGGCAGACAACTCACTTCATTGTTTGGATTTGTACTGCTAAAAGAAATTTACCACCCTCTTCTAGCGTGGATTAAAAAAATTTTGCTTCGATACCCCATTTCCTGTGTCCTCTCTTAACTCTGTTGTGCTATGGCTAACTTCTCTCCTATTATTTTAATGCCATGGATGGTGCACTAACTCTGATGCACTCTGGTCATTCGTCTAACGCCAGTAACAACCTCTCAAATTATGGCTACACTAAGGTATAGAATAAAAAGTTATCTGTGGTGAAGGGAAATGAGTGAATGTGTGCACGAGTTCTGCATTTTTTACATTTTTTTTTCTTTTGAAATAATTTGCATGCCAGATAAGGGGTTGGGTTTGACTATTGTTGCTGCCCTTCTGGTGCCTTGTTGAACTTGATCCCTTATGTATGTTAGAAGAATAGTTGTGCCGTAGGTAATGTTGAATGTGAGCTGCTTATTTTTATGTTTAAATTCTGGTCATCTACATTCTCTCTCCTCGTTTGATTTTCTATACAATTTGTAGGAGTTAACTTAAGGTCTTTCTCCGTTATCTTTATATAAATGTGATTAATCAGCCTGATTTAATTTTTGTGCAGATGTCATGTTACATGCTTTCTAACTGGAGGGGCCACCGTATGCCTAATGTTGATCTTGCCTTTTCTTTGGGTGTACATTTGCAGCATCTATAATTCATTATTGCATTAAAGTTACGTTCAGCTGTGAATAGGAGCTTCTCTTCCATCCAAACACTGATGGCTTTCCTATTTCAGAAATTTCAAGAGGTATCTCCCTAGCTTATGAAACCATCTAAAATTATTAGCTATACTAATAATTTATGTTTTGTGCATCCGTGAAACTCATCACAACATTCTGTCCTTTTTTTTTTTTTGAAAGGCTGTAAAAACCCTTGCAAAAAGTCCTGTTTTTGCTAGGGATCCAAGACATTTACAATTTGAAGCTGACATTAATCGCTTGTTCCTTTATACAAGGTCAGTGCTTTTCTGTTACCTTAACCTTTTCACTAATGGCTCTTTAATGTAAAGAGCAGAAATTGTGAAATCTTTATTGTTTAGTGCATTTTCATCTCTTTGCTTTATTGGCTGATTCAATTTTCCCCCTCTTATTTGTCTTATTCTCTTTCTAGCCCTCTCTGTTTGATAACATATTTCACTGTCTATAATTTTCAATTTGCATTAGTGTTAATGAACATATGAATATGTTGATTTTAATAAGTTAATTCCTACTCTTTGTAATGATTTTTATATGCATATGAATTTTTTCAATACTCTACTTTTATCACCCTGTCGTACCAATTTCTTATTTGGAATATTTTGGTACTGCATTGGATATGATGTAATATGTGCAGGCAAGCAGCATATTCACTGTCAGGAGTATATTGATAAGTTGTTATCAGTTTGATGCTGTTGTGGGTTCGCATACTTTGTTGTCAACAACTTCTGTGTATGTGATACTTCTCCTTTTTTGATGTCTTAACATTTTTTGCTCATGCAAAGACTTAAATATCCAGCTACAATCGGTTGGGGAAAAATGCTGTTGAGGCAGATGCAGAAGAAATTATTGAAATGGCCAGAAAAGCTTCTGTTGCTGATCAACAAGTGCAAGTACAAGAAAATGTTCATTCTCAAATTAAAGCATTTTGCATGTTCATGGACGAAATTCTTCTTAATGATAAGATGACGAATGACACTCTCAAGTCATCTCAGCAAGTAAGCGATTTACCTCGCCAAAGTGGACTTAGTTTGGCTGTGGGTAGGAGTGCCCCACCTACTAACCATCCTGGTGAGTTTTTTTCCTTTTTCTGTTTATCCTCATGTTGCATTTTTTTTTTGGGTTCAAATTTTCTTGTTATTATTAAATGCTTCCATTTAGGGTTTCTAATCTACATAAAACTTGAGTAGAAGGAGCCTTTGGAATTAGCAGCAGGTGAAAGAGTGCAAACTATCGCTGCTGACATATTTAACACCTCATAACATACAAGTCCACATGTTTCTTTATCGTTTTCTAACCAAATTATACACTTCCTTTCTGTTCCATCCTTGATTTTTGCATGCAAAGAAGAAAAAACCTTCTGAATGTATAACTGGTTACCTTTACAAGTAAATTTATTTCTCTCTTCTTCTCATCTTAATTGGTGTGATTGAGCTGGGCCTGTAATGCTAGCTGAAATGAGGATAATTTTGATATTGATTTTATTTCTTTAAACATTTTCTCTTAATTCTTTCATCATTGCCAACTCGTTGAATATGTAAGCTTATTCAGTTACAGGTCATCCTTTATTTGAAACAATACCCCTCAAGATGGCATTTCCATTGGCATGACCCAAATAAAGTTTTTAGATTTGAAGTACCCATCGAATAATTTTTTTCATGATGATTATCTTATAAATTGACCATTAGTTTAAATCCTTTTATTTTATCGATCATGCTATGTATTTCTAGAGTCAGTTGGTGTTACTTTAGTATATCTTTATATTAGCATACAAAATATGTTTCAAACAAAATGAAAATATTTACTATTGAATTACATGTTGATTTCCAACTTTTCTAAAATTTAACATGAAAGATCAACATGATCATTACTTATGATTAATGGTCACATTGATGAAAAATGCTTTGGCTTCGCCAGACTTGTAGTAATAATATTTATAACATGTGATAGTGTAGTAAAATCTAGGAGTATGCAATTGTAAGTCTTGCTAAGTCTAAAACGTTTGCTTGCTAGCCAAAAGTCTTATTAATTATTGCCATTGGAAAGGTGTTAGTGTAGCTTGCCAAACTGCAGGAAGGTCGGGGAAATTATTGTCTAGGCACTGACCTGAAGATGTGGTTTTGTTGTGAGAACTGGGTTCAAGGGCACAGAGGTGGATTAGTATCTGTAACCATTGTTCTTTTCTCGCAAGAATGAGAAATCTGACTTTCCTTTGTTTTTGTGTTTTTTTGTTGGGGGGGGGGGGGGGGGTGTGTCATCTCTATTGCCTGAGCATATGGGAACACAAGAAAAGTACACAACCCTCCTTCCCCTGAAAAATACCTACACACCAAAAGAGAAGTGACCAAAAAACCCACAAAATTATTAACAACAAAGCTAGTTATTAGGTACCAAAAGGGTATTTCAGAATTAAATAACTCTCGAAGTTATTTTTGTCAATCTTTTTACCTGGCTGCATTGGTTAGTTAATTGGTGAAAAATTACTCCCCAGTTTACAGAAAGAACTTAAGACTCCTGCGTTAAATTCAATATTTGAGACAGAATTCCACTTCAACGAAATATGCAAAACTGATTCTCATCTATATTTGTGTTATTTTTAACTTTCTGCCCTACCAAAATTGCTTTAATCGCAGGAAATATTTAATTATTTCATTCCTGTATCAATCATATCATGCTACATAATCACCGCCCATTGTTATCATTATCATACATTTATACCATTTAAGCTATTATCGTATTTATTCACATCACTCATCTTATCACTACAGTGATAATTATCTTACATTCTACATTTAATTTTATGACCCATAATAACAAACACTGTCACTTCCAAATAAAACCATTTTAACAAACTAAGCATAGTAGTATCCCATTTATTTAGGTATATTATGCATGGCTTTGAGACTCTAGGGAAATTGATTGCAAGATCACATCTAGGATTTCATAAATCAATGCAGTATCCCATTCACCCGGGAATATAACTACTGGGTTTAACGTTTATGTGAAATTAATTCTTTGTGGACGTCCAAGACATCGCCTACGAGCTGCCACTATGAAAGATTTAGAACTATATTGTTGGAGGGTATATCAGCCATGAGTTAATTTGAGAGAGGGATCCCTTTTAATTTATACAATTAATGAAGTAAACATTCATCATTCCATCAAGCCTCAGAAATTATTGCACTTTATGTCATTAAATAATTCAACCTTGATAAAAGATAGGCTCATTTAGTATATCTTATATATGTGGCTGACATATGGTCTTATTGCCTTTAGGATCAAAAGACCTATAGACCTATTAAACGATGCTGACCTTGGCTACTTATGATTTTCTCCTTCATAAATGAGTGTATGCAATTATTATGGATCTTAGCTTTTTGGATGAGGAAGGCCCATGTATGCATAACATGCTTGCTGCAATTCATCTATTTGTTTGAAGCTCATCTCATACTAGCCTTTAGATCTATTATGGCATATGAAAACAACTTATTTTAGTAACAGCGATTTCTTTACCATTATAATTTTTATATTTTAAAGGTATTCGACTTGCTGCCTGTCTACCGTAGCACTTGTCAATGATGTGTTTTCGGTGCAGCTGTCCCTCAGACAAGACCATTAAGCCAGGCTGAAGTTTCTCAGAAGTTAAAGGATCAAGTGGGCTACACCCTTAATGTTAAACCTTCACAGATATCCCACAAAGAGGCTGGCCAAGGTCTATTTTTAGACGGGGAAGCTAATATTGGTGCTGTGGTAGCCTTTTATCCTGGTGTAGTCTACTATCCAGCTTATTACCGTTATATTCCAGGATACCCAAGGGTTGACGCACAGAACCCCTATTTAATATCAAGATATGACGGGGCTGTCATCAATGCCCAACCTTGGGGTTCTGGAGGTGACAAGCGAGAAGTATGGAATGGCATAAAAATGGCAGAAATCAATCCTGACAAGAAAGGAGCTGAGAAAGGTTCAGACCGGTTCTGGAAACTACTGAGTAAGCCTTTGGAAGGCACCCAAGGAGGCACTACCGGGGATGTACTAGAGCGTAGAAACCCATTAGCTTTAGCTCATTTCGCAAACCACCCAGCAAAAGGGATGCTACCAAATGTCATGATCTGCCCTTATGACTTCCCATTGACTGAGAATAATATGAGAGTTTACGTTCCAAATATATTATTTGGAAATGCAGAGGTAAATATGAGGAGATTTGGCAGCTTTTGGTTCAAATCTGGAGTGTCAAGAAGTAGTGAATCAAATGTTCCTACTCTCAAAACTCTTGTTTTGGTAGCTACTAGGGCTCTTCAAGATGAGGAACTGCTCCTGAACTACAGGCTGAGCAACTCTAAGCGAAGGCCAGAATGGTATGCTCCAGTGGATGAAGAAGAGGACAGGAGAAGATGGAGCTAGCCAACAACTAGCATTTAAACATACCTCTCCTATTCACCTGCTGGCTTTATGGAGACACTTTATTTTTCCTGTTGTCTCAAAAGCTGCGAGTTTCATTCTTGCATATTATATCTCTTGAGACAATGAAGTGAGGTCTGATTTTTTCTTTTCTTTTTTTTTCTTTTTTGGGAAGGGGGGGGGGGGGGAAGCTAGGAATGATGAATTTTTGCTAAATTATTTTATTTTGTTCCCTCTATAGACGTCAAAATCCAGGTCATTTATTGACATCTTGATTTATAAACAAATTAAATTTAAATGGAACAAGCTTATTGAAGCTTAAACAGTTAGCTTATGGCTGGTCTAGTCCGAAGCAGAAGTTGCTTGTTACTCATAAGATATGATCGCAGTTTATAATTTGGTCAACGGTGCTCTACAACCTTCAAGCATGCAACCACAACCATGATAACAATTTTTATATACTGCTAAATATACAAATCTTGACATAAATTATTAGATAAACACCACTTTTACAATATAGAAATTATTACTACAATTGATTTTTGCTAAAACTCGAAATAAAATAATTTTATAAATATATGAACCTATAACAAAGGTACAATAGATTTTAAAATGCTTCAAAATCAGTGACTTAAGCACTAAGAAAAAGAAATATACTATTTCTGAAGATCCGTTTAATATGTAAAATTGTTAGAATAGAAATAAATGGAAAAAAAAATAATTTTGAAGGTGAACAATAATATTTTGCTTCTACTTTAAAAGAATAATAAAAAATATTGTTAAATAATGATTAAAAAAATATAATAAACATTATACATAATTAAAATTAAAAAATCCCTTTCTTTTAATTGAACCAAATGGCCAAAAAGAGACTTCCCTTAAATTGCCAACGAAAATACATCTCTCTCCGCACACTCGAAAAATAGGATGTCATGTTTATATATTTAGTTCATTGGGATTAAAAAGGAAAAAAAAAAAAAGGTTTTACTGGGATCTTCTCCGTCAACGGGTTACCACATTGAAACTGAAGTGAACAAAAGGAAATTCTCTTGGATGGCGAATTTCAATTTTACCTTAGAAAGCCTAAGAAAAAATATCCACCAACACCAGCTCTGGGACTTCGTTGTGAATTGTTTTGCTAAATAAATTACATAACCCCTGAGGCATAAATGTGACTCAGAATGTGCAACAAGCAGGTTTTGTACACCATGTAATAGGATAAGAAAAAAGGTTTCCACTTACAATGGAGATCAGAGTCAGGTGGCCTGTGATAAGAGAGCTCGAGCAGCTCGCCTTTCGAGTGCCTTTAACCTACTTGCTTCCATACGAGCTCTCTGCTCTTCTGTTATTTCAGCTTTGCCAGAAAGGTTGGTTCCACTATTTGAAACTCCATTTGATGTCTCTGCAATGGTGCCTGTACTAGCACTAGTCACATTATGCATGAACTGAGAAGGTTCCTGTAACAACAAAGGCAAGGAATTTCCTCAGTCACTGCTTCATCAATAGCTTCTCTTTTCTTTTATTGGCCTTAACCTTTGTTTAATTAAAAATAGTATGCAACAATTGCTGTTCGAATAGTCTCTAAAGAAAGCACGCATAAAGAGCATTGAGTTGTACATAGAGTAACATTCACAAGCACAAATTCCTTCAATTTTTTCATCAAAATCGCAATCAAGCATTCATCGGTATAATTTATCCCTATCTAGGCCAGACTAATCATTTTTCCTGTCTTCCTATATCAGTTCAAAAAACTCAAAGCATAAGAGTATCCTGATTGATTGACTAATTGGTTCACATCCATTTTTTATGATATACTTGCCCACTAAAATATCAAACTAGCAAATAGAAGAAACTAAATAGAAACAATAATAAAATAAACTTCAAAGGAAAGAGACAAAAGAGACCTTTCGAAAATCAAAATATACACAAAGCTTCTAACTAATCATATCATAACGAAGTTCTCAGAAATTCTTATTTAGCTAGGCTGCAGGAGGTTATGGCTAGAGTCTCCTTCACATAGCAAAATCTTCAGTTGTTTCACTTATGAATAGCTCATTCTGCATGACAGGGAACAAACTTGATTTAAAAGAAGTTAAACTTACTGCAGTAGCTTTATCAAAAATTTCATTAAGCATATCGTCTTGACTGTTCTCAGCATTTTGGGATTCTGAAAACACGTCTCCCTGTTGATGACTTGCTTCCCCAGCTTCTGCAAACATAGCCAGAATATAAGGATTTGGCAGAGATGCTTAACCAAAAAAAAAAAAAAAAAAAGAATGATTCTCTAGTTAATCATCAAAGGAATGATTCTGGGAACTACATTGAATGATTGAATCAAATCAGCAGGCTACCCTACTTGAAATTTGACTTCCATGCAAATTTGTCACAATTGGGATCCTGCCCAGAATTAAATCAAGGATAATAAGATCCTACCACTTATACAAGTTAATATTTGAAGTACAAATATACTAGTAACACTAATCAAAATTACAAAAATATCATTAAAATTAAGAGTAATATGCAAAAAAAAATGTAAGAAATACAAATAGCATTGTAAATTAATAGTCAAGAAATGACTAGCAATAGTCAAAAGAGGCTCTGCATTGGCTAACAGGAACTATTTTATCACTGGATTACCATAAGCATTCCCCCAGCCAAAGGTAGATTATAAAATAATTATCATTCTCCCAAACAGAAAGTTGGACTACCTTGAGCTACCAACACATGATAAAATGCATATCCCTTTTGTTCTATTAGATTTCCTTCTCCAAGATTATAATCACAACATTCAGGAAAATAACAATTAATACAATGAAACTAATTTATCTTGAGAACTTGATAGCAAAGTGCAAAGCAAACATCATACCATGTTTATCAGCCGGAAGGTCATGCTCAACTGGGTGTTCACGCAGCTTTGTTGGATCTCCTCCATTAGCAACTCTCTCTCTCAATTCTCTGAGGCAAGTCTATTTTAAGCATGGAAAAAATTGAATCAAAATTAGAGTCCGTAGAATTTTAACTTCCATTGGTTAGGAGCATGCTTGTATGCAACCATACAATACAGACATTGCTAAGATCTGCTAGATTACAGTAACGTTGATAAAACTATCATGTCTAACATACATTTAAGTCCTTCTATTAACAATAAAGATAGTACATGTTAGTAATTGAGAAGAAAGAATGGGTTATAATTTCAATTAACAATAGTGATACAACCCTTTTTTCTCTTTGCTTGCTCTGGTTTGATTTGTGTCACTTTGTAACATTGATTCCCTTGCAGGAAAAATATAGATAAAATCATCCTTTTTAAGAAAATTATTACTATAAGAATTTGTTAAAACTTAACCAAAATATCATGAAGCATTATATGATGATGTGAAATAGCATACGGGTAAAGTGACAGAAATGGAACCATAGGTTGACAAAATGAAAAGAGGTCTTGTATCTATATGCGTATGTATGCTTGTATGCGTGCATGTATATAGTTCACTCATATTTTGAAGATATAAAGGTGGGATTTAAATAATTATCAACTTTCATTATACAGAAATACCATACCTTTACACGCTTTGTAGCAGCAACTTGCTCCACTTTGTGAATAAATTGATTGAATGAGTAATAAGGGAGCAAGCGAGAGTGCCATTCACAGTATAACTCAAGCAGGTTACCCAAATCACGAACCTAAATAAAGCAGCATATACAAAGGATGTAAAGAAAGAAATTGAAATGGTCCAGGACAATAATGCTTGTCTATAGTTTAAATAGCTTAAACTTAATGAGAGTACAATTATATCATAATGTAGAGAGAGACTAGAAACGACAAAATTTGTTATTATCAAGGATTTCTCATTTGATGGATCACATTTGTTGGTAAAGAAAGTGGTTGATGTCTACTCACCCCAAAACATCAAGCTGAGAAGCTATAAATATGGTATCCTTATTCCAAGATGACTTGTGCCAACGGATCAACTTATTCATCATCAAAGACACCTTTATGAATTTCTTTTTAATTGATGACTTGATGAACCACATGTATTTGGAAAGTTAGAGGAAAACATAGTTGATGTCTATTCATCTCCCAGCACCAAGTTTGATAGGCTATATAGTTTATCTCAACATGACTACTTTACCTTTAAATTCCTCTACATGCGAAAGGTAAGGAAACTAAATAAGTAAATTTTGCTAAACTGGTTGGCCAGGTTGTGGTAGTTTATTCCCATTGTTTCAAATGTCGCATACCTTGAGGGTCTCTTGGTGACTGAAAGAATAAATTGCTTCGTTTAACTTCTGAACCTAATCTACTTTCTTTTTCTTTTCATTGATAAATTGCAGGCACACGCTATATTTACCCCACGATCTTACCCCTACCCTCATTTAAGGAGAGGCACAAGCAGTAATACTAAAAGCATCACCTAATTTGTCTCTGCATTAACCAAGCCCCTTGGTTTTCTCCGTTCCTTGGGAGAAAATTTTTGAATATGGTCTCCTATTATCTCTTTAAGCGTTGGCCATAAAATGAATAATAGTACAGCATCTGTCTTCTAATGGCCTACAAATGTCAAAAATACATTTTGACTAGCTCAAGATAAACTTGATTAGGAGTCTTAGTCTTCTCAAATTGTATGTTTCCGAACTAGTTCAAGGACTTATGCAACAGCGCATTCATAATTACATGCATCCAATATCATTATCAGCGTTTCATAGCAATCACGCTACAACAGCAAATAACACCTTTAGTATGGATATAGTAAATGAATACCCTAGCTCAGGAGAATAAAGGGTTCCAAGACTCCCGCGCAATACATCCACACAGTAATATTAAACAAGAATGATGCTGAAAACAGTTCAGGAAAATTAAATACTAAATTCAATTACTATCCAGAATAAGCATTACTCAAACAAAAATAAACTGAAACAAAGATCAGTTGGAGAGCACAGACAGCAACACTACCAGCTACGACAATAGTAGCTTTTTTCTAGAATGCTCATCCAGTACAGGACAATCATGATAAATTCGTTGTGATTACAGAAATCAAACGAAAACAGAAAAGGAATCCAGCGAATACCTCATTGCCGCGGCCACGGTAGGTGAAAGCGCGAGGAAAATAGCGAAGAACATAACCAAGGCCATCGTCAGAGAGAAGAAGATCGGGGGTGAGCTTAGGCCTGGTTCTTGGGACCCTCTTGGGCTTATGGGGAGGCTTCTGAGCGGAAGCGCCTCCACTTGCGGCGGCACCAGGCTTGAGAGAAGAAGAGGAATCAGGGTTTAGGGCAGAGAAAGGGCAGTCACGCGACCAATGGCCTGGTCGGCCACACTTGTAGCATCCTGTTGGCGCTGCCTCCATTTCGATCTTTTCTTCTTCCTCTCCTCCCACCCTCCTATATATTCTCCTCTTTCCAACAAATTTTTCCTTCTTGCTTTGGCGGGAAATGGCGGGAAAAACACTTCATATTTCGCCGAAGCGTTGTTTTATTTCTCATCCAGAAATTTTCTCAGCACCGTCTTGTGTTTATAGAAAATTATACAATTTCTCTTTTTTAATTTTGTTAACATTATATATAACTCTCCTTTATTTTTAAATATATACAAAATTCTTATAAAATAAAAATAACTCTATAATTTAATTTAATTTAATTTAAAGGTTTTTTTATCTAAATACTTTTTATTTAATCTTTTAGTTAAAAATATGTATTTGAGTTTAATAAAAAATATTTTGATCCAAACTTTTTTTAAATTGAATTAAAATATAGTTTAATTCTTTATTTTTTAAAAAAATTCTATGTATATTTTGAAAATAAAAAATATATATAATTTTAACAACTGTATCATTTACTCAATATTATAAAGCTAATTTACAAGATCAAACAGAGGAAGTAAAAATTGGTTTGTTAGCGTGGCTTCTATAATTAGGTGTGAAATAAATCAGTTTCTACAAATTTACGTATTCAATATACCTTAATTTTTTTTAATTATATATTTACTAAGAGATTAACTCTGTAAAAATAATTTGTTTGACATCAAATTTTAAAAATCAAACAATAAAAGGTGTATCTGCTAATTTGTATATTCTCAGAGTTAAAATCTACTATGAAGTACAAAGTAGTTGTTTTAGACCTATAATTGATTATTGTAGGGCTACAGGTTTAATTTTGAAAATTTTAAATACAAAAATAACAAGCTTAATCCATAATCAATTTACTTAAAATGTATTATTAACCACACACACATTTAGGAAACTGATATTGTTTATTAACTTCAGAATGAATTGCCTTTATCCCTGGCTCCATGCCAATCTCTTTAAGCTTTTCTAGTTGAAGATAACTTATAATTATTTTCTTAAACTTCGCTTTTGTTATAATCACCTTAAAAAGCATACCATTGAGTGTATTGAACACATTGTATTCTTTGGTATTTGAAAGGAAGAATTTTTTTTTCTTTATTTGCAATATTTATTATGTTTTATAAATATTATTTAACAGATTCACAAAATAAATAAATAAAAAATTAGCCCTTAAAAATTAATAAGAAATAAAAAGGGGCGGGATCTAATGTGGCATAGAAAAGCATATACACAATACACCCGATAACTGAGCGCACTTGTCATTCACGGCGATCCCATTCCAAATCCCAATTGCAGCTTAGGGTTTGTTGTGTCTTCGAAGTTCGAAGTCCGCGGTGAGAGAGATGGGGGGAGGCCATGGTGGGGGCACAACCTACAAAGGTATCACAGTGCATGCTCCGAAGCGCTGGCATGTTGTCACTGGCAAGGGGCTTTGCGCTGTCATGTGGTATGTGATAACCCTCATTTATCTATTTCACGCTGTGCCCTATTTTCATTCACCAGATCTACTCCTTTCAGCGAAATTGAATATTGGGTTCATAAAATTTTCTGCTGAATCGTGGGTCTCTTCAAAATTGCTGGTGGATTACCTTCATAATGATGCAGGAAATTAATCTTTCGTTGTATTTTCTATTCCTGTTTAATTCATGGAATTTGTTGTTGTTGTTGTCTGCTTTTAGGGTTTGTTCCACTGGACTAGGGTGAGGATTTAGGAAGAAATGGTGTCAAGTTACATGTTTAATTGTTATTGAAATAAAATTATATGGGATTGTTTCATTTTCTCGATTATTCTTGAGAGTGCAGTAATGCAAAACTAATGGAGTGATTCTCTGACTGCTTAGGAACTTATTACGTGTTCCAAAATTTATTTTTCAGGTTTTGGGTATTGTACAGGGCAAAGCAAGATGGTCCTGTAGTATTGGTAAAACTCTGAAAATTAATTGTTTCACTTGTATTGTATGTAGCTGAGCCATACTTTAGTTAAGTTTTACTTTTCTGATATATTCTTCTGTTCTTTATGGTACCTTCCAGGGCTGGAGACATCCTTGGGAGGGTCATGATGATCATGGCCATGGGCATTAAGATTAGGTACCTTCACCTGATGTTTCTGGTCTCAGCAAATTTGTAACTAGATGATTGGTTGTTAAGGTTTTGCATAGCTCCTATTGAATAAATTAGTGACATCCGCATGGCAGAAGGTTATCTTCATTTAGTCAATGTGAGCCTTAAGCATCGTTTCTCGAGCCAAGGATAAAGGAAAAATTAGAAAGAAAAAAAAAGCCTATGAAGTTTTTCTTCATTCAACTGCTTTCTACAGTTAGCTTTTATTGTTTCAAGGCGTAATCGTCATTAATTGTGCTTAGGACTTGCTTCGTTGAAATGTTTGCTTCTATGTATCTCACAAATAATGTAACGGAGAGACAATCTTATATTAGGGTATTATGACTTTTGCATTTTACACCTAATGCGTCATTTCAATATTATTCCAACCATAAGCTAAGAAACCTATGACTACAAACTACTGACATATTGAATCTATGTCATTATATGTATGATCCAGTTCCACAAGATTTTTTATTCTCTTGCAATTGAATTTTAGTCATACCCTGGATTGAAATTTTAACTCTTGATGAATCCTTCTAAAGTAGAATTTGATCTGAAGATTTTGGATGCATAGGTGTATATGTTAATAATGTTCTATTAGTGCTAATTTATCTACCATAATGCTAACTTCTAATTCTAAATGCAACTAGTTAAGCTTCTTTTTGAATCTGATATGAAATAGAAATGATTTTTTTTTTCTTGTTCTTTTCACGAAGTACCTTGAAGGACGCACCTGCAAATTTAAAGTTCATATATATTAGAAGAGTGAGTACTAATTGCTTTTACCTTTTTTCCCTAAAAAACTTGCTATACATTATATACAACTCTTTTGACAACCTTTGAATTATGGCCGGTTGAAACTCAGAAATTCTTGTCTGGTTTTCAAAGCCAGATGAAATACCAGTGAGAGAATTGTGTTGAAAAAAATATACAAAATGATGAATAACATGCATCTATTGATTTCTGAGCAGGCACTAGCTTCAAGATCAGGAACGAGACAAGCTGAAGGGTCTGTGGTTGTGCTGTTAATATTTAATACGAATGTTTACCTTGTTTCCTCCAATAAGTTTGCCTTAGGAGAGATTTCCTTTTTGGATGATTTCTTGAACATTTGCTCTGTTACAACTCTATACCCTGTGAACTTGGATGACAATTGTGGATGTTTAAATAAATTGTTCGTGCCTTCTGTGTTTTGGTTGAGCTATTACTGGGAGAACACTCAAGATGTGTGTGCGCGCGCGCGCGCGATTATTTGGATAAATTATTCATATCTTAAGCGTTTCTAGGAGAGGAATTTTTACTTTAGAAGTCTACGCAACATGCGTGCGCCAGCGGTCAACGGTGACATTCTATGATGTATCCAGTTACAGTGTTTCTGCTCGTTAAGCCAATGTAGTTCCTTTCCACTTCCTAGATTTGGATGCACCTATCTATCCTTCCTTTTGGCCAAATGATGTCATATATGCAGGAAAGTCAATTTTATGGTTGCTAGTTTTAAAGATTAAAATTAGGGCAATTTTTTATATTTTTATTATTATATTTTTTTAATTAGAATATAATGAGTGTATAATTTTTTTAATGATAATATATTAAATATATGATTTATATAATTACTTTTAAAAATTATATATATTTCATATTTTAATTAAAAATTTTAATAATAAAAATATAAAGAATTATGTATAAATATTTTCTTTCGATGGCTAATGCCACATGATAAATCCTGGGTCCATGAAATCATCTAACCCTGTCTCTTTATTAAACTTGGTTACATTTCAAACTTCCTTTCATGCAAATATTTTTTTTACTAAAATCTAATTTTTGAAAGTAAGCAAAAATAATAACAATACAATCAGGTATCCTCAAACTTGGAAGTATCTCATGCCAATCTCAATCACCTGCATAAATATTTGGGTTTCAATTTGCACACCTCCATCCTATCCTATATCCTAACAGAAATTAAGATCTAAAACTCAAATTAGAGTTTTAAAGTAATTTAATTTATAACATTTCTGTGATATTTGTTTATTCTTGATATTATATTATCATTGTTTGTGCTAATAATAATCTTTAAACACGTAATTATGATTATATGTATTTTAAGCAAAATTATATAACATTGTATAATTTAATTGTTACTAATTATTTTTTTAGGTACCTTTTGTTTATAATTAATTAAATGAACTAGTTTATGTTTATCTATAACCCAAGAGCCTTTTGGATTTTTTTTTCCCGAATCATTGATGAAGGAAAGACCCAAAAATAGGCAAAAACGGATCACCTCTTATGCCGCATAACGTGCTGTACAACAGGGAAATTTAAAAAAAAATGAAGTTTTAAAAATATTGAGACGATTTTTTTTTTGGGTCTGGGGGCACAATCAGTAGACCCTATCGGCCAAACCAATTGGGTCGGGTCAAAGCATTAGCGATGACTTCTGCCCGTATTGCACTCTGTTCAGCAATATAATTCGGGAGCCTGAATCCGACGCTCATCGCAGATTCCGAATTAGCCCCAGGCTGCCAGCAATCAGGGTTTGATTTCCAGCAATTCTCTCCTTTTGAGCCACAGAGAGAGACATGTCGTACTTGCTACCTCACCTGCATTCCGGATGGGCTGTAGATCAGGCTATCCTTGCCGAAGAGGAGCGTCTTGTCGTCATCCGATTTGGCCACGATTGGGACGAGACCTGCATGCAGGTATTTCCTTACCTATTTCGACTTCTTCATCTTCAAACCACTGTTGTAACCCTTGATTCTCGTTTGCTCCATTTTTCGGTCCATTGGTACCCTAAATTAAACAACTGGATTTCAACCTCTGTCTTAAATTAGAGCCTTAAATTTAATCTTGCCATTACCAGGCCCCTTTTATGGGTGTTTGAACCCCCTCAAGGTGTTTGTATATTTGATTGCTTTTAGCTGCAAAGCAACAGCCCTTTATTGAAATTAAGTGATTGGGATAAGCTTTCAATATTTTGTGCAAATTACCACCTCATACAGGATCGATTCGTACAACTTGTCTACTCTTTGTTTGATGTATTCATGCTTAATCAAAGTTATGTGGTGCCTGTTGTTAATAATTAGCTCACTTGGCATCAGCCTTACGCTTTAAAGGTTGATTTGATATTGATGCCTGGGTTCGATGTTTACCAAACCACACCACCCCCCCCCCCCCCCCGGGCAGAGATCTCCTCTCCCCGCTTCCCATTGCTTGAGAACTTCGTTTGTGACGAAGAAAAAAAGGTTGTTTAGAACTTGTACGTACATCCATGTAGCACAAATGGCACAGGGTACTCTCTGAGGCCTTGTTTGGTTCAACCGCCCGGGGGAGGAGGATAGGGGAGGGATTTGAATGATTCATTGTTTGGTTAAGAGAGGGATTGGTTAAGAGAGGGAAGAGTTGTTTGGTTCAAGAGAGGAAGGGAAGAAAATAATAATATATAGATTATTTTATTTTTATATATTTTAAAAGTAATGATAATATAATTAATTATTTTTTTATTTTTAAAAATTTAATATTTTCACTGTCAAATTAAACAAATATCAGAAATTATCTATAATTATAATTATTTTTAAAAAAATTATAAATAAATGAAACTAACTAAACAATTATTTCAACAAATGTATAATTTAACATGTTTTATTTCATAAAATCAAAACGCATCTGAGTTGAAAATATTGGTATGTTTACTTTTTCGTCAATATGGCAATATACCCATGTTAATTGGTACATTGAAACATGGAAAAATGAGAAGGAAAAATGAAACATGGAATTAGTGATAAAGATAAAGGCATTTTAGTTCAGAAATTTTTTTTTTTTGCAGCTTTCTCTCCTAATCCTCCCAAATTGGAGGGAAAAGAGAGGGAAATTTTCCTTCTCTTCCCCTCTAAAAATGCATACCAAAGAAGGGAAGTGGCCTCCCCTCCCCTCCCCTTCCCTTAAACCAAACATAGGGTAAGTGGACGTGTACTGTGTTAGCCAGACTGTTTGTTGAGTGTCTGTGGGTTAAATATATCCCAATCACGTGCCTCGCTTACTATCTGTTGGTTATTAAAAATGTAACCACATGCATAGTGTAAATCAATGATACTAATGAGTGATTTGTTTTTTAATATCAAGGGATTACTTTACGAGCGTTCCTGGCTACAGGAATTCAGATTTTAGATTAATCCTAATGTTTGAACGCTGGTAAGTTCCCTCTCATGAGTCTGCTATTTTTGCTACTGACGTATTCTGCAAGTGACTTCCCAATCCGATGTTTCTTCTCCCCCCCCCCCCCCCGGGGGAAAAAAAAAACCACAAAAAAAAATTGGATTGTGTTTGTTGCAAATCTCATTGCATTGTTTATACAAACTAACCTGGTATCTAGGGATTGTGTTAGTGCTGTAGAAGAAAAGAACGGAGAAACTTGCACAATACTCTCTATTTCAAAAAGAGAGACCAGATACGCCAATTTCAGTATTCTTAATTACAACAAGAATAACTGTACTCTTTTACCTGTAGTTTTATTATGCACCCCCGTTCCTTATTCAGACTCAAGTTTTTAACTGGATTGGCTAACTAACAGCCAGCTGAACCCTAACAGAATAACAAATTGACCATGTGTCACTACTGGCTTCTGATTGATGGAGGCTAACCCTATGACTTGAACCACTGGCTTCACTTTCAAACCCTTCCTCTTGATTAAGTAGACACCTGGTCAAGTCAGTATTTCAGTGATTAAAGCTCTAATTGTTTCTTGGGTTTGGATTTATCTGATGTCTTCTTTCAAATACAAAGCTTGCCTATTTGATTTATGCAGATTATTTGATTGCGCAATGGATTTCTATTGCTTTTCATGAACATAAGCTGCAATCTGAATTGTAACCCGGTTTTGTAATATTTTTCTTTCAAGTTTAGATGGATGAGGTGCTTGCATCAGTTGCGGAGACAATAAAAAATTTTGCTGTAATTTACCTTGTGGATATAACTGAGGTGCCTGATTTTAACACCATGTATGAGCTGTATGATCCGTCCACGGTTATGTTCTTCTTTAGGAACAAACACATTATGATAGATCTTGGCACTGGAAACAACAACAAGATTAACTGGGCTCTCAAGGACAAGCAGGAGTTCATTGACATTATTGAGACAGTCTACCGTGGGGCAAGGAAGGGACGCGGTTTGGTGATTGCTCCCAAAGATTATTCCACCAAGTACCGTTACTAAGCCTATTGATGTTAAGTGTTGTTTTCGTGCTTGTAAGGCCATATCTTGAAAAATTATTGAGATCTAATATCTCTTCACAATGACAATGAGAGAAGAACAATTCATATTTGGTTGTCTTCCTTTGACTTTGCATGGGCAGGAATATTGTATAATATTGAAGTTGAAGCTTTCATTTCAGACTGATTGTGCCTGATTGGTTGAGGTTTCTTTTCACAAAAGTGCTTTTGGTTTCCCCGCCACCCAACACCCAAAAAAAAAAAAACAAAACAAGAGAAAACTTAGGAATAAATTTTATATTTTTGCTATTTAGTAAAAGCATAACTAGGATATGATTTTTACAACTCAATAGTACTTGCACATATTGTATTTTTATTGGAGAATCTGATTAGAAAAATAAAGAATCGCAATTAAATCTAGTTTTTGAAAAAAAAAAAAAGAGTTCTTTTGTGAGAAATTAATATTTCAAATTTTTGAATAAGCTGAAAATAACTTTTTTGGGTGTTCTGTTCTGTTTTCTTAAAAGCTTTCTTAAAAGCAATGTTTGATGCAATGAAATTTTAATTTCTTAATTATTTGAAAATTTATTTAAATAGTCAAATTTTGTTGAGATTAAAATGTTCATTTGCCTAATTTCACCCAACAAATTCTACTAGTGCCCTTTGTTTTGTTTTTCTCTATTTCTTTGCTTGGATGAGTTTGAATTGGAAAAACATTCATCAATATAAGTGTATATACTCCCTTCGGTCTTAAATATAAGTCACTTATTGAAGAATTATTTTGGTTCAAAATATAAGTCACTTCTTAGAATTGTCTTGATTATTAAATGACTTTTTCCTTAAGTACCTCCAATTAAATAGAGTCATTAAGACTAATATAATTTATTAAGAAAAAAGATAAACTCTTTAATTAGGGGCGAATATGAAAAAAAATTTTACTTTGAGACAAATTTAATTAGTTAAACTACCTTTAACTAATTTTCTTAATATCTGTAAAGTAGGTATTGGTGACTGATATTTAAAATCGGATGGAGTATAACTCATAATTAGTTATGATTAGTAATATGAAGAGCAATGTCTAGCCATCCTAGTTATATCAAGAGAACTTGTTGGGTGTATACTGATTTAGAGAACTTGTTGGGTGTATACTGATTTGTTCTGTTGTTTCTCCAAGCTAAAGAGGCCTTTTTTTTTAATGCACCCTAAATATTTAATTAAATAGTTAATTTTCTAAAATAATCCTCATCATCAAATCTATTTTTAAATAACCCCATAATGCATATCTTTTTTTAGATTAATGTTACATTATAAATTTACAAGAGTAGTAAAAACTCATCATCGATTGTTTCGAAGTAATTCCAATGATTTATAAACAGGGCAAGCTTAAGTATGTAATATCATATAATTGACCTTGACTTTCTAGGTAAGTGTTTTATATTACTAAAGGGCAATGTTGTCAAATCCGTAAGTTTAAACAATTTCATAAAAGAGACAGGTTCGTTCACGTAAGTTAATACCATAAACTTATAATAGATTATTTTTTTTTATAAATAACTATTAAAATATATAATTATATTATATATGATAGTTAAAATATGAAATAAACAAGAAATTTAAATACAATTTAAATTATATTAATTTAAAAAATTTATTCATATTCTATAGTATTTGATATAAAAATTTTAATAAATTTCACATATAAATAGTGATTAGAAAGTTGTATTTACTTTTCTAAACCTTGAAGTTGTACAAATTCTTGAGGATAAAGATTATTTTAAAAGGAACTGTTAAACGACGCTAAGTAAGTAAAAGTGAGGTATGTATTATATTTTAGCATGTGACATTTACTTAAAAATTTATGGATACAAACTTAAGACATAATATACATATAATTAATATTTTATTATATTATTTAAGATATATACTATCTTCGGTCTTATATATAAGAAATTTTTTTAAAATTTGATTTAATTTAAAATATAAAAAATAAACTACTAATGTCTGGTATATTAATTATAACATTTCAATTATATCTCTCATTAAATAAGTATTTCAAATTATGAATAGTAATTGTTATTAATTTCAAAGGGAAAGTACACACATTAAATAGAAATATTTTTAAAAAATGATTTTTATTTAAAATAAAATTAAGAAAATTAATTGCTTTTAACTAAATTTTTTAATTTTTAAATTAATTATTTATTTTTTATATATAAGATCGGAGATAAAATAACATATAATTTAGAATTTTTATATTTATTAAATTCACATGTTTAATAAATAAATTTCAAATACTTAAAAAACTATAATTAGAATCGGCCCCCTTCTCCCTCGTACATGAAACCCATTTATATAGCTGCATTACCAATAAAAACCAACCAGATTCTCGAAGGCTAGACATTCACATAGCTCCCTTACCATTTCTGCTGCTGAGATGGAAAACATACGCGCACAAGCAAAAACGCGAGCTTACCATGAGTTTACTTTTTTATCTGGGTTTACTACATCTTTGTTGATTTTGAAGTTCGAGAGCATCTATCTGGTTTTCCTTTTGTACAAATGTGAACGCAAATGTTTCTACGTGTTAACACGCGTTTTTTACAACCATGCTTAGAGATGCACATTGGTCATGATAGGTTCGACAAATGTGAACATTTTTTTTGTTTGATTTCTGACTTAACCTAGGTTTTACTTAGTTTTTTTTTTAAGTTATAAAATATTTCTTTTAAAAAAATAATTTTTTTGTATAAATTTTTATAAAATTATATTTTATATCTACAAAATTTTCATATAAATTTTTGCAGATTATAAAATAATATTTTACCTTTAAAATAATAAAATTTTTATATAAATCTTTGTAAAATTGTAGTTTGTTTGTTTTTTTTTAAATCATATAAATCTTTATTATTATTTTTTAATATGTAGTACCAAAGTGGACTAAACAAAATTGACTAACATACTTGGTTTAATGTCCAACTCAACTTGTCCAAATTTATTTTTCTTAACTAGATTCAACCTACCTCCAAGTGATTGGACAGCTCCGAACGAGGTTGTCGAAACAAATGAATACTTTGTTCACTTAATTTGGTGGCAAAATTGTGGCTTAAGGACCAACGAGAATTGCAAAGTAGATTCCACTGTCCTTCAATCATAAAAAGCAAATTCATCAAGACATTTGAGCAAGACACGATTATAGATATTGAAATTTACATAATCCATGTTTTCATTCGAGTAAAGACTGAAAAGTAACATAACACAATGCCAGAAAACCCATTGGCATCAAGTAAATTTCACTATCAACTTGTCCATGTCATGTTAAATGGCAAAAAATTCTTCATAAAGAGAGTATGCAAATTTGGTTTGCCAGTCGAGTTAACTATTTTCATTTCCTTACTGTCAATATGTTCTTCCCACGGTTCTTTCATTACAGAGAAAGACAATAAAAGAAGGCTGTATTTTAAATACCAGAAATCTAGTTTTAATATTTCACACATGATTTTCAGACAATGCTGAGGCAGTGTATCATTATATTTTAATGAAAAACCTATTTATACATCACGAGCTGTGTTTCATATGTTACTTTAGAAATTTCAAATATCTATGGATTACTTGCCTACCTTTGCCATTAAATTTTCAAGCATCTAATAGGTACTTCATCTATTTCTTCTCCCGATGATGGCCACAAGATCTATAATTGCCAATCCAATCATATACCATGTAGCTGCAGCCAATATACACTGTAACCAAGAACTGTTAACAATATCCTCTGCTAGGGAGCCTCCAGCATGTTGATTCAATTCATGAACTGAGCCTCCACCATGTAATCGAACTGTAGCTACAGCAATCATTGCGGTGACCATTGGAAATGCCCATCTAATAGGGTGACTTTGATTCTCATATATTTCAGACTCCCTGTCATTTGCTTCTATCTGTTCCTTAGCGGATGAAGGCTTTGCAGATGATCTTGGAGTAGCAGTATTCTCAGTTGAAGATGGAAGAGCATAAGTTGATGGAACCCAATACTCCTCAGAATTCTTGCAATTTAATGGGATTTGAAGATTGGTCCTTTTGCTCTCTCTCAGTTGTTTCTTTGCAGCAGCATCTCGGAGCTTATCCATGTTTGGTTCAGGTAATCTATATGCAATGCGTGTCAGGCTTTTGTCAGATCCTGAGGAGGTCCCACTTGCAATAGGTGATTGCCAGTATAACCAGTTGGAGATTGATCTTATTGCCTGAATTGCCGACATTTTTGCTTCTCTTTGGGGGTCTATTTCCTGATAGGGAGGTTTCTGGTCAATCCGTGAGAATGAGGAATAACAATACAACTACTGAATTCCGACTCAGCATAGCAAATAAGACAGTTTCTCATTGAAGTCACCGTTACATGTCAAACTAACCTTAGAAGACTTGATAGAAGCTTTTTCCATTGCTTCCTGGAATCTGGTTTGGAATTTCTGCACGTCTATAAATATGTTAGAGACACGAGCACCAACTGTATTACCTGCACCTACTCTTACATTGCCTCGTGGCTGCTTGGACATGAGGAACTCCAGAGCTGCAAGGTTGGACCTTTCAACAACTCTGTATTTACACAAGCTGATTGGTCAGGTTCAAAAAGAATGTTGTAATTTTTTTATGCCTATGCAAATTGCCAAATTATGACCATCTATCTCTCTTAGCACAATACATAAAATTCTCAGTCCTTGTTTAACTATCTTTAAACTTGAAATCACAGACATTTATGGAAATTTGATCATCTTCCCTTTCAGGATCTAATTAAACAACTACAGCAGCTGGTTAGCTGCTTTACTTCCTTTCCTAATATTTGTGATCCTAAGAAATTATAAATGGGAAACAATGGAAGCAAACCTCTCTAGATAATAACAATTTTCAACTAGGAAGTAGCATTTCGTAACTTTTGTTTTTGAGTAAAAAAGAAAGTTTTACTGGTAGGAGGGAACGAGTATAATGCAGTAGATATGGTGTCTATCAAGGGTAATTCATATAGCGCTCAACTCTTGATGATTGCTTTCTGAAGCTTAAGAGAAATTCAGAAATGCGTGGCATATGCAGTTTGTTTATCTCTTGCATTTGCATTTTATTCTGATCTTAGGGAATTTTAGTTATCCCCGAAATATCAAGCTAAATGCAGAACGGTAACATAACTTACGAAATGCAATTGACAGGACAAGAATCTATTGCCTCTTGGATTTTCTGTTCAGGATCAGCCCACTGTCCTACAACCCTTGCTCTACCATAAACTGATTCGATAGCAAACGTCTTCTCAGCTAACAAAGCACATTTTAAGCAGCCAACGCATTTTATTTCATCGACGAATATTGCCCTCTGCTCGCTTTCTGATCCAAGCCACACTGAGTATATGGGTCTTCCTGTGAAACCCTTGAACTCTGCAATCTTTGTTTGCTCCTGCCCCATATTGTTTTCACAGTAAGCAACCAACAAAAACAACTTGGGAGTTGATTTTACTAGAAATGTTTAACAAGAGCATAGATGCACTTCAAGTTCACATACTGAAACACTCCCTTTTTCAAATAGTCTTTTATTCTTAATTTTTTAAAACATTATATTTCAGCCAGGTGTTCTTCCTTTCTCCTATATAACCATCTTCAATAAGATTATAAAGCATAACACCTACAACTTCATAATTTAACATGGGCACGAGTCAGTTTCCAAACACACAACATTCCATGACATGGGTTGGCTCTATTGCTCACCAGAATAAAGCATTTCAGCCAAACAAAAATAACCAAGTAAATATACAATTTAATCCCTGAAAAATAACTTTAATCCTTAGATATTTATCCTTCTATGTAAATTAGTCTCTCAAAGTTTGTAACTCACTTCATATATATATTAAGTTAGTAAATATATAATTTGGTTCATTGGAAGGACTCGTGTGGCTAATTACAAACTTTGAGGAATAAATTCAATGACTAAAGAACACAAACCTTGTCATAGGCCAAACGTGAATTGGGGTCAGAAAGTATGGCATAAGCTTCATTGAGTATGATGGCCATTTCATGGCCGGCGGACCCAGCAATATCAGGGTGGCACCGCTTCTGAAGAGAGCGGTATGCCACTTTTATCTGGGATTGATCAGAGCAGCTATCAATGCCCAGAAGATCATACAGGTCGAACTCTGTGATTGAAGAAGGGACTGCCCTGCACGTCAGAGTTGAGCCACTAGAACAAGACTTACGCAGAATTGAAGGATGAAATCCCGGCGTTTTTGGGGTTGTTAACTGTGTTTTAATGATAGAAGAGAAGGGAGGGTAAAGAGGAAGAAGGCATGCAGATGCAGCACAAGGCATTTTGATTTGATTTTTATTTTTGCAAATGAAGATAAGATGTTAGAGAACTCAAGAGTTTTATGTACAAAGACAAGATATTTTGTTTGGTCTTTTAGACTTGAGATATTTTCGCTTTACACTTTTCCTGGAAAAGAATCAGTAAAGCCCGTTTAATACTCCCATCACTTTCCCAACGATCATCTTTCTTAAAAAATTAAGATTGAAATATCCCCACAGAAAAATAAAAACGATAAAGGAATATAAATTAATCATTTCAACTCATGATATTTATAATTTTTGTTATTTTATTTACCAAACTGTCACATAAATTTAGTACCAAAAGGAAAAATAAATATATTATGTTGTTTTTAATATTTGAGATTAAAAGGTGAAAATAAAGGCCAGGCATTCCTGAATTGGCTGTACTTGCCAGATCTAACTAAGAAAAAAAATTAATGAAGTGCTAAGAATTCTCTTTATAAGGTCTATAAATTTATCTGACAATGATATGAAAAAGGTGTGTATAAAGTTTCTCGTCAAAAAATGTTCATAAGGAGTTTAGTATATGAACAATGGATGTGGATTCTGTCGGGTGGTCGTTCAGTCAATCTGAAAAATATTGATTAGTGTCACGATGGAGCAAAGGGCTAAAGATCACAATATAACCAAAAACGCTGTGACTGTGAGGCTGTCCTTGTACTACACATGGCCAAGAAAAGCCAACGGTGTTTTCCATTTGATTTTATTTCGTACTGCAAAAAAGGTGGAGAGAATATCTCTAATAGCAAATTTATTATTTTCTTTGAAGTTTCATTATGATTTAAATTATTTTTTTAATTTAATCTTTTAACTTTATTTTTATTTCAATTTAATTACTTGATTTTTAATTTATTTATATTCATCTATTTTTGTTACATCCATTAAAGACTATTCTAAAATAAGTTAAAAGATGATTTTATAATTTTTTAAAAAAAGTTAAAAAACCATTTTATTAAAATTAAAGCACGAATATCATATAAATTGAAAAATAAGAGATCAAATTAAAATAAGTTTAAAATATTCTTTTTATTCATTTAAAATAAATGAATAAATTAAGGTGAAAAGAATATCTCTAGAAGCACATTTATTCAGTTTTTAAAATAAATTATACAAATTTCTTTTAAATTTTGTTAAAATTAAACAAACATCCTCTTAAACAAAAAAATTATCCTGCACTTTAATTCAAAAAAATTGAATAGAAGATATTTTAGTAAAAAAAATTAAAATTATACTAAAGTGTATAATAATTTTTATTTTAAGATAAGTTTGAGTATATTTTAAAAATAATATATATATAATTTTAATAAAACTCATGTGGCATTTGTGTAGTTTACTCTCTTAAAAAAAACTTAATAGTGACTTAAATTATTTATTCATTTTAATTCAATCTCTTAATTTTATTTTTGTTTTAATTTAATCTCTTAACTTTTAATTATTCCATATTCATCTTTTTTTTTTTTAATTTACATCCATTAAAGACCATTTTAAAACAAGTTAAAAAAACATTTTAGAACATTGAAAAAAGTTAAGGAACCAATTTAATAAATGAAAAAGTATAATATAAATTAAAAGTTAAGAGATTAAATTAAAATAAATAAAACCAAAATAATAATTCTTTTTAAATAAAAAGACTGTATTGACACCAACTTAGTTTTTAATTCTTAAATGTCTATTTCATCCATCCTCTACTTATCTTTGCCCTCAAACGAGAACAAGGAGTTTCACCGCCACCATGCATCATTTTAACGCATTAACAAGCAAGTGCAAGTAACATTGAATTCTCAAATTAACAAAAGTAAAATTCCCTCTTCTTGAACCATGCCTTGACATGGATATGATGCAACTAGAATGAGCCATCTTATTTATCAATTACAGCAGGATGAAACTTTTTTTCTCCTATTTTTTCCCGCACTTACATTCCCTGCTATTTCTAAGAAATCCAAGATCGAAGTTTTACAAGACAACCAGCAGCAATTAAATTTACTATATAAATTTAAAACCCGTGTCATGTAAAAGAAGAAATATGATATTTCTAGCAAATCTAATTTTCTATTCACAGGACAACCTGCAGCAATTAGGTTTCTTAAAATTTAATATATAAATTTAAGAGTCTGTGTCATGCATACACATCAATATATGCATGAGAAAGAACTTATCCCCATTGTCATTATGGCTTCTCTTTGGTGATTTTTCTTCCATAAAAAGAGATTTTATTGATAGAAAGAAAAGTAGGAACATAAAGACATAGGATAATGAATCCTCCTATCACAAAATACAAAACTTCTCTCGCTGACCAACCCTTGGTTTCTTTTAGGAATCCTCTTTGAGTAGCTATAGACAGAACGGAAAGCTTCACTATAGATGAGGTTGTTTAGTTCTATCATATTTTTACTGTCGTACCCTTGTCAAGTAGAAATTATCCTCCTTCTCTGTACTCCTTTATCCTATACAAAAAAATTTCTTCTTTCATATAAACAAAAGAATTCTTAGTCTTACAGCAATGCAGCAAGCAAGACATATATAAGGTTGCTTTTAGTCTAATCCCGGTCCTAAAAGGTATTTGAGCTTGACATTGGCAAAGTATAAATGAACTGCATCATTTGTTGCTCCCAGACCATGTGCCATAAGTAGTGTGTCTCCAATAACAACCTTTGGTTTATATTCCCACTCTTAAAACTTATTCTCATTAATGGATTTGGCCAAGAGCCTACCAATTCATGCCAAGATTTATCTACAGTCATACTCCCTTGCTGATCTAACTATGTATCCAAACGCATGTCATTAAATCCATGCATCCAAACAAATACAACTTAAAAAACCGCTGCATAAGCAGTTGTGTAATTTATAAGAATTTTACCAAAAGCTGCCCCAAAATATTTAATCCAGTTCATTTATCGAGATCCATAAGTTATATTACTTAAATAGACAAATACTTAGCCAAATAAAACACACATAAGCACAAGCATGCAACTCTTACCGAACACTTCGTATCTGACAAATCCTCAATTTTTAACTAAGGAAAATTCTACCAACAAAGCAAACAGTGCCTTGATATCTACTTATTGTGTACATAACATGATGCAGGCGACAACCAATAGAAGCAAGAAAAATTTTAAAACAGTTTATGATATACCAATACCTTTTATATACAAAGAGGGCCAAATCTTGACATCCCATAAGCAAATATAATTCTAAACAATTAAAAACTTCAGCTGACAACACTTGATACCGAAATTGTATATAAATCTGTATAATTAGGTCGACATAAAAACAAGGGTCCAGTCTCAGATGTAACAAGTTTTGAGCTCAAATCCAAAGTTCTTCACGACCGGAATGCTCACCAATTGATGCCATTGGCAAGAAGCACTGACTTTAAGCAACCAACAAAAATCATACTGAACCCACAATGGATTTCAGTCTACTTACAACATCCTCCTCAGACATGATTAGAACCATGTCCTTTCAGCTGCCATAAAGCGAATTCCGAGCAGCCATATTCGCAACCTGAGCCTGCAATTGAGCAGCTTTAACTTTTGCTGCCGAAGCACGATGAAAGAACTGCTCTCTAGACATTGCCCTCACATTCCTTAAGTACTGATCGAATGGTATAGCCCCAATCTGGACTGCCCTGTCCAGTACATAAACAGTATCTTCAATAGCTAAATCAGCTGCCGTGCACTCAAGCATCTGCTTAGAAAGCACGTCCACGCACTCAAAAGCATCATCAATGTTCTTCTCTAAACCCCCCAACTTCTTCCCTTGGTTTTCCCTCAACCATCCCTCTAGAACATCAGCATTCATCAAAATCACCTGCAGTTGCTGCTCCAAACCTTCCATCTCCTCTTGCATTTCTTTCAAACCCTTATTAAGCTGCTCCTCTCTCTGCCTCAACACCCCCTGCAGATTGAACAAGCCCTCTACTTCAGCCTCCCTCGTTTTCCTCAACCCAGCAACATCAACTTGTATCATTTCCACAAGCTTATTAATCGCATTCCGCCGGAAAAACTCCGAAGAATCCTCCGCGTGAGGTGACAACTGAACCCGAGGAGGAGGAGCAGCCCCTCCGCCACCATAAGGTGAAGGCGAGTAAGTCCTCGGCGGAATCGGCGGATAAGAATAGCCAGAAGAAGACCCAAAATTCGACGAACTCCCATAATTCGAATTAGGGGTAGGTGAAGGTGAAGCTCTACGCTGTGAGTAAAGAGGCGGGTCACGGCCAAACAGAACACTCAAGTTCCTCACAAGATCAACCAAATTAGAACTCGGGTATATCCAATTCTGCAGGTAGGGGGCAGAAACCATACCAGAAGGGTTTACATAGGGATGAGGGCGCTTGATGATCATGTCGCGGGTAGGGTTCACATATACACATGGTGGGTGACGGGGGTAGGACTCCATTAACCATATAACAACAGGGATATTATAGGTAGCGCCTTGAAAATTCATCGGAATGGTTCCGTCGGCTTGAAGGAGATTCACGGAGCGTCCATCGTTGTGGGTGAAGGTAGAAGTTTTGAGTTCGAGAGAAGGGAAGGTTGTTGTGAGAGAAAGAAGGTGTTGACGGATGAGCCATTTGGTGTCTTCGGGGTAAGGAAGAGCAGAAGGGCCACGCTGGGATAGGATCGTGCTCAAGACCTGCTCTGTGAGTTGGGGGTCCGAGGAATGACCCCCTGGGGGTGGCACCATGGTAATTGTTGGGTTTGGTGCCTTTCAACGATTGAGTTGAATCGGGAAACTGAGATTTTAGGCGAAAGATGGGTTTTTGCTTGAATATTGAAGAGATTGTGAGTTCTGAGCAAGGAGAAGGGAGAATCAAGACGAAGAAGATAGAGAAGTCGGTTGTTTACGCGAATACGCGAGCGAGGTTGTTTACTTCATGTATTTACGCTGATATACCTTCGAAAAAGTTCGGTGTATTTTGGTACGACGTATCAGGCTGTATTAAACAATGCAAGTAATTTGATACATTGAATTGTTAAAATAGAAATAAAAAGAAAAAGAAAAAATAATTTTTACTTCAAAAGATGATAAAATAATATATGCAATTTAATAATAATAACAAAGTTATAATAAAGATTATACAAAAAAATCAAAATAAAATCTATTTCTTTTATTCATATGAAACAGGGCTAAGTTAATATAAGACATGTTTGTACATGGAATGGGGTCAAATTGGAGTGAAAGAAATATAAATTTTTTAATATTAAAAGTTATTTTTAATTGTTAGTTCCACTAACAAAAATCTTATAAAATAAGAAAAGAGATAAATATAGAATGTAGAGTTAAATATTAAAAGCTTTTAATATTGAAAGTTACTTTGAATATTAAAAATTATTTTTAAAAATGTTAGTGACATGCTTTTACTCTATTATAGTGTCAATTTCTTCTAAATTGCAAAAAAATTGGATGCACTTATATGGTGTTTGGCATATATAAATAATTGTACAATTTTATATGATTAAAATGTTTTATAAAATTCTCAGTTGGGTCAAAAAGAACCAAAAGAAGGAGGATAAGTTATTGTAAAAAAGATTGTATAACTTTTTGAATAACAAAATATTCTTTTTATTATCATCTCATTATTATTATCTTATCAGTGTCAGTAATATTACTTCCATTATTACTATTGATGACAGTATAATTGTTATTAATGTCATTATTATTATTTCTATTATTATTGTCATTATTTTTCTTTTGCCGTCACCACTATTTCCTTTTTTGCCTTACTAACACTGTGGTTACCACTGTCAAGTTGCTATCCATATTACCATTATCATTAATTATTATGGCATGACATAAATGTAATTAGTATATAAATGACATTATCTGTATCCTAATAGGAAGAAAATATTGTTATATTATCCTGTATAATATACATTGGTAAATGCATGATAGTATAGAAGTCTGTTTTTTGATTTGGTGATTGTTAGATGATTGAAAATCAATCTCCAGGGAGTTGCAATTTATAATTGGAGAGAGGTAGAGGTAATAAAGAAATAATAACTTCCATTAACGAATCTAAATATATAGTAATACAATGTCTCGGTAGAACTAAAATTATGCTTCTCAGATTTAGTAAGGCATTTATGTTACTATTTCTTTCCTTCTCTTCCATTGTATATGTATATCTATATGCAGTTCCCTCATTTGTTATAACTTTTAAAAGTAATGAGATCATAATGACAATTAAGTCAAATTATTTAATAAAAATTATCAAAATAGACAATTTGTTATGTTAAAATCACTGTATTTTAAATAATTTTAACAATTTGTTATGTTAGTTCATTGGATAAGACTTGATAAATAATAATTATTGAATGTTTTAAAGTCTTTTAAAATTGAATTTAGACTGAATTGAGTTAGATCTAAATTTATATAGTTAGGAATACTAATAAACAAAAACTTATATAATGAATAATGTATGCAATATTATTATAATATTAATCCTTACCTTTGCATCCAATAGAGCTCAAAATAAAGTATAATTCATCTTAAAATTTCTTCAATGAATATATCTAATATTCTAGAATACAAATCAAAACAAAAATAATACCTATTAAGAGATTAGCAGGTAATCACTCAAGAAATTGAACACTAAAACTTTTTTTTGAGAAAATTTGAAGACCCATATAATATCTTATAGTTTGGATCTTTTTATATTTAGAATATTATTCTGTTAGAAAGAAATTAAAAAAAGTTATTAAAAAAATAAAGTTGTATATATAATTTTGTTCACCACCTCTTCCTATTCTCCCTATTTCGTTCTCATAAAGTGGCATCCTATTTATATTTGAGTAGAAAATTTTGTTAAATATGCTTAAAAAAATTAATAATCAAAATTAAATTTATATAAATAAAGCCTATAAACAATATAAGTGGATTCATATATATAATAAAAATTTAATTATTAAATATATAAATAACGTAATACATCGTGTGTGTGACACGTGGAGGGATTTTGTTTTTTTGTCAACAGAATGATATTTGTCATTAGAAATATTTACTCGCTTGAAGTTACAACCTATAAGATACATTTTGATATGGGTCTAAATATTTAAAAGGAATTATTTATACAAATGGGAAAAAAGGAGCCGCTACTAATTAATTATACTCCTTCACACTAATTATAATTTGAATTTATTAACATGCCATCCAACTAAATTTTTTTGCAACAAATTATATATTTCCCATGGATTAAGATATCATCAGATCAATTATGTGAGTGCATGTTAACAAAAGACGTTAACATTAAAAGAAAGTGTCGTTATTTTATATCTACAATGCATTTAATTAAGACCTTAATTATTTACGTTAGTCATTAATGTTTAACGTTAAAAGACAGAATTTATGTTAACACTTATATTAAAGGCTAAATTTAGATTCTTTAAATATTATGTTCTTCAATTAAAATATAATAAATATATAATTTTTTAATAATAATATAATAAATGTATAATTTAATTAAAAAATTATATAATTAATTATAAAAATAATATATTTGTCATATTTGTATTAAATGATCATACATTTGTTTTTGTTTTTATTGAGTATATAATAATAAAAATATAAAAAAAAAATTTATAATTTTTTTATATGTTAATATGAAGTTAACAAAAATAATGATATAACTGAATTAACACGAAGTTAACAGGAATAAACAATATAATTGAATTAACAATTATATTAATATGAAGTTAGCAGAAGTAACGGCGTAACTGAATTAATACGATTTTAAAAGGGTTTCATCTTTCATGACCTAACAATTTTTTGCAAAGGGCCTAATCATAATTTATTATCTCTTTTAATCACTCTCGATTATCTAAATTTTCAAATATTATTATTTCATATTAAAACATGGTTATTTAAATAGAAAATGTAAGAAAAACACCACTGAGCAAAACCTAAAGGCAAATTGATTTTGTGCAAATATCAAGGTTCATCCCTACAATTTGCCCAAAATGTTCCATGTTTCCAAATTTTTTTGGGTACTTTGGCGCCAGATTTGAAAACCCACCATCCTCACCCATTGTTTTCCTTTTCCTATTGTCCATTCGTCCCTATATAAACATCACAACCCCACCTGTACTTTTCAGTCTCAACTCAGTCATACTTGTTCTCAGCTTTTGTTTTTGTAAGTGATTTTGCTCTCTGTGACCTTGAAACCTAAGTTTCCATGGCACGTGGAAGGAAGCGGCAGAAGAAGGACGAGGCGCCTCCACCGCCGCACCACCACCAGTGCGAGAAGCAAGACGGTGAAGAAGAAGAAGAGGGTATGGCAAAGGAGGAAAGTTTCAAGAATCAGCCTTCGGTGGAAGGCGGTGGTGGAGTAGAAAGAGGGGAACGACCAGACGGTTTCGATTTTGACATCAAACAAGCGAAGATCGGGTCATTCCCTAAAACGGAAGGCAGTGAAGTTGTGAAGAAGAAGCGTGGCAGAAAGAGTAAGGCAGAGAAGGAGGCCTTAAAAAAAGAGGCTTTGGCGAAGGAGACGAAGGCGGATGGTGATACTTCACAATGTGCTGTAAATCATCACGGGAATAAAATTGTAGAAGGTGATGGAGCTCGTGTGGTGGTTTCTATTACGAAGCGTGGTAGAAGAGTAACGGAGAAATTGGTCGATTTAGGTAGCTTTGAAGATGTGAAAGGAGTATCTAAAAAAGGGCAACGTAGGAGAGGTCGTAAAAGGACGAAAGTTGCTGCTAATAAAATATCTATGACCGAGGAAGGTGCAGGAATCGATGACAATGGTGATTTAGTTGGGCAGGAGCAGTTAGGATATTTGAAGCAGAGTAATCCCGGAGATTCTGTGGAGGATTACAGCGTCAAGGAATTAGATGATGAATTGAGGATTAAGATGAGTAAAAGACCAAGGGTCTTGCATAAAGAGAGGGACATAATTCAAGATGGATCGGCAGAATATGGTGTGGAAGTAGTAAGTGGAGATAAGAAAATTTTAAGGCGTGGGAAGCCGGCTAGTAATGCCAAGGCAGAAGATGAAATTTTGGAGGCTCATGGTACAATTAAAATGGCTAGAGATTCTTCAGAAAGTAGATCCTGTAAAGGTTATGGTTTGAGGGCTTCTAAATCTAAAGTTGCCAAGCAGGAGATGCCCAAAGTAAACAAGCACAATCCTGAAGTAAGAAAATTCCTCCTTCTCAATTGTTTGTTGTGCTTGAAGTTAACGTTATATATAGCTTGCAAGTCGTGGTCATACTTTCCATTTCCTACTCAACAGTGGATTGAAAAAGAGTCCTTAATGTGCCATCAATGTCAGAGAAATGATAAAGGCAAGGTTGTTAGGTGTACAAGTTGTAAGCGGAAAAGATTTTGCATCCCCTGTTTAGAGCGTTGGTATAATTTACTTTCCTTCTATTTCATTTTCTTTATTTTCGTTCCATGTATTTCGCATAATATGTTATTGAGCTTGCTTGTTTAGTTGGGTGAGATCCATATAGTGTTCACAGTTATGTGCCTATTCATACAGATCAGGGTCCATTAAACTAAAATTTTGGCATCATTGCATGAAAGCACATGTGCTGTAGGGTATAAAATATGAATGTACCAACATTGTGTTCTATTGCACATAGTTGTGTGAAACGATACTTAAATAGCATGATTTGGCTAAGCTACTATGCATTGACTGTCTTGTAATTAACAGGATTAGGACAGTTTGATCTACTTGGGCATAATCTAGATCAAATAGTATATCATGCAAGTAAATCAAAATCATACTTTTTTTTCTACCATTCAAAGTGGTCTCAGGTTTTGGTTTTTATAGATTTTAAGTTAATCATGGCAAGATTTTTTTTTTTTTTTTTTTTTAAATGTACCCAAATTCTGGGTCACAATGTAGTTTGGACTTTATAAAGGTCATTCCTTATACGTGGATGAGATTGAAATAAGAAAATTGAAATTACTTGTGTGCTTTTACAATTTACCTTTGCGTTAGTTGTTGTTTTTGGTCCTTCCTGCCTTTGTTGTCTTGTGAAGGTATCCTCAATTGGGAGAGGAAGATATTGCCAAGGCATGCCCTGTGTGCTGTGGAAACTGCAATTGCAAAGCATGTTTGCGCTCTGATGACTTAATTAAAGTCAGTTCTCTACTTCTAAATTGGATTTTATAATAATTTTTGTATTCTACATTTAAAGCCTGATCAATTTATTTACTATAGAAAATGAAGGGAAGAGTAGAAATCAACAAAAATGAGGAAACTGAGCATTGTAAGTACTTGCTACAAGCACTTCTGCCATATTTAAGGCAGTTATATGAAGAACAACTGATTGAGAAGGAGATAGAAGCTAAGAGACAAGGTGTTTTCTCTTAAACTATCTTAATCAAGCTTACTAGCTTATGAAGCAATGCTATTTTTCCTTATAATTTGCTTTAGTTCATGCAAGGTTAAGTATGATTAGTATCTACAATTGTGCGATGAGATCATGGATTCTTGCTACAAATACAACTTATTTTGTTTTAGTTCTGATTTTGTTACGCAATAGTGATGGAGAACAGAAACCAATGGTCAGATAAATAATAAAAACAACTAAATTCAATTAATTTTTTCACTCAAAGGTCATAATAATTAGGGGTCATTTTCTCAACTGACTACAAGCCTATTTATAGGTAATTGTAAATAAGAAATCTCTATGAAACTCAAATACAAATACTAGAATTCATATAAGATACTACTGTGAAATACATGTCCCTCAATCCAAACCCCTTAATTGACAATTCTAAATTACTGATAATTAAACCTTAAATTACCCCAGCTACCCAATGACAAATCCTAATTTAATATCATATCATAAATTAACAAGATAAATTTTCTTCTAATTGATGAATAAATTTTATTAGAAAGAAGAGGAAGTGCAACTTGTTGGAGGATATGATATTGTCAAACCAGAGATTACAAGAAAATGCTCATAGCAGAATACTGTAACAAAAGCCCCATGAAATTTATTTTCGTGAATGAGCTGTCCCATCTTTTTGCATATCAAATAATAGTGATATTCTTAAAAAGCCCACATGCAGAGCACCAAAGGGAAGACATATGCACAATTTTATCCAGTAACATATTTAAAGGCATTTTTCTCCATCCGTGCAAACCACATAATACTACAAACTGTGCATTGTTGTTTCCTTTCTTGTTACCAAAGCCTTCAAAAAAAATTTCCAATGTTCTTGGACGTGCCCATTTCTTGCCAAAAATAATGAGTCTATTCCATCGGTAACTCACTGCTGGACAATTGAGAAATAAATGGGGGAAAGTTTCTGAACCAGTTATGCACATCACACACTTGTCAGGATAAAGGACTTTATGGGCCATCAAACTTGCAACATGTCATTTGTGTTTATCCTTTTGAGTATTGCTGTCCAAACACAGGATTTGACCTTTGGACGAGCACCAAATTGGCTTATGAGGAAGAAAACCTCTCCTTTGTGCTTGTAGGAAAATCAATAAGGAACTGAAAAGAAGACCTGCCGGAGAAAATACCAAAAGAATCAAGGTCCTAAGCTCTCATGTCTTAACTAGGGGAAAAAAAAAAGAACATGTTCAATTAAAGTCAAAAGGGATTGAAGCTCACTACTTTCTCTGTTGTTCAAGGACAAAGTTGTCCCTTTACTTGGTCCACAAACTGTTGATGTTGTTCAGTTTAGATTTTGCAACTTTTTCTTTATGTTGATTACCCTTTTGGGTTGTTTGCTTTATGGTTTTATTTTAGAATTGAACCTTATGTTTCTCTAGCAATTTTTATTTCATTTTTTATTTTTTGGTCTTTACTGTTGAGTGCTACAGCAAATCTGATATTCCTCATTAGACCTTAGTGCAATCAGACATCATTTTTCATTTTTAAATCCTTTTTTTTTGGATGTGCAATGCAGGTCTCTCACTTTCAGAGCTTCAGGTACAACGGGCAGATTGCACTGATGATGAGCGTGTCTACTGGTTTGACTCTTTTTTTTTTCCTTTTATTTTGTCAGTTATCATGTTCATATTTGGTTATTAATTAATTAATTAATTACTTTTTTTTGGGGCAGTGACAACTGTAAAACTTCAATTTTTGATTGTCACCGAAGCTGTCAAGAATGTTCTTTTGACCTCTGTTTGGTCTGTTGCCATGAGATTCGTCAGGGGCAGCTGGTTGGAGGTGCAGAGCCAGTTGAGTTTGAGTTTATCAGCCAGGGGCTGGACTATTTGCATGGTGGAGATGGAAAAATAACTATATCAAAGGTTGAGACAAAGACTGAGGATCGGGACTGGTCAAGATCTGGTTTGAAGGTGACAAGTGATGGTAGCATCCCTTGTCCAAGGGTTGATGGTGGTTGCAGTCATGCTAATCTTGAACTGCGATGCATATTTCCTGATAATTGGATTTCAGAATTAGTAATGAAAGCAGAACATATGGCTAAAGTGTATAAGCTTGACGATGCAGCACAGACAACTAATCAGTGGTGTTCATGTTTCAACCTAGATAGTAACAACAATGATGTTTTAAATAAGAATAGGAGGAGGGCAGCTTCTCGTGAAGATCCGAGTGACACTGACAACTATTTATACTGTCCAAGGGCCATAGAAGTAGGACCTTTGGATCTGAAGCATTTTCAGTGGCACTGGAGTAAAGGAGAGCCTGTGATTGTCAGAAATGTGCTTGAATGTACATCTGGTTTAAGCTGGGAACCACTCGTCATGTGGCGTGCTTTCCGTCAGATAACTAAGACCAAGTATGATCAACATTTGGCAGTGAAGGTCATTGATTGCTTGGACTGGTGTGAGGTTGGTTTTGCTTGATGTATATGATTCTTTTGCCATATGCATTATACTTGGTGTTTGTTCACTGAAATTAGATATTTGAAGGAGGTACTTAAGCATGATTTTGTTTCTGAAATTCAAATTAGGTATTTTCTTCTCAATTACTGAACAGAAATTTATCCCATTTTGTTAGGAAGTTTCTTCATTCTACAGGGTGCATAAGCAAGTAAGACCTTACATTATTTGAGACTGACAATACCCTTCAGTTGTATCCTATTAAATTTTAGCCCATGCTGGACAATTCTCTGCAAATAGTTTTGCTTTTTTGTTTTCTGATGCTTGTGCTGAAGAGAGAATTCAGTCCAGGGATGAAGTTGTTTTACTCATTAAAAACCCACTTAAGGATTGCAAGTTGGAAGGAATTTTTCTGTGTCACTGGGGTGGGTGCCTTGCAAGCGGGGGGACCATGTCACCAAAATCAAATTTAAATAAAAAAGGATTCAAAAACTAAAAAGAAAAAAAAAAGAAAAGGAAACAGAAAAAGCACTGGGATGCGCACAGCTCAAAGAGGGGATCTGCACTGTATATGGCTGATGAACAGTGCATCTTCCTATAACTAATATATATAAATATATATCTATTGTATTGGATTGGTCCCCAATGTATGTATCCATGTTGCTTGCATTTGGCTGTCATTTCATTTGTTCTTGTCAACTTATTGGATATTGCCTCTTCCCTTACATTCACTCTTTTGTTATGCCTTCCTGATCTATTGTGATCCTCTATTTTTCGTTTTGCTTCAATCAGTTTCTACCACTTTTTAAGCAAATATTCTTGGTCAAATTGCTTATAGTTTGACAGGTAGAACATGTTTGCTGGTGGCTTCTGGTTTTGGTTTCTAGCACTAAATTATTGGTGATTAAATGCAGGGAGACATCAATATCCACCAATTCTTTACAGGGTACTCGAAAGGTCGATATGATAGGATGTCATGGCCTCAAATATTGAAACTGAAAGATTGGCCTCCTTCTAATTTATTTGACGAGCGTTTACCACGTCATTGTGCTGAGTTCATTGCTTCCTTGCCCTATAAGGAATATACAGATCCTCATAATGGTGTTTTAAACCTTGCTTCAATGTTGCCAGACAAATGTATAAAGCCAGATATTGGGCCAAAGACATATATTGCTTATGGAATTGCTGAGGAGCTTGGGCGTGGCGATTCGGTGACAAAGCTTCACTGTGATATGTCTGATGCAGTAAGCTCTGTTTCCTTAACTCTTGTTTGCTTTACATTTTCTTTAGAACTTTTCAATAGAAATGGTATCCGGACAGTTTTTTTATGCCACACAAACTAGGCCTGTCTTGTTGAGCCACTGGACTGCTTTGTCAATCATTTGTTCCTATTTGTCATTTTGGGGTTTTTAAGCCAGAAATTTTTCTTCAGGCGGTGGACTTGTATCTTAAAATGAAACTCTTGATAAGAATACCTTGAGGAACCACATAGGGAAAAAGTAGTGACCAACCCTCTCGTTGAATATTTTCACCAAAGTTTGGACTTCCCTCAAAAAATGTTTTTAGCTGATGGCTTTCTGGCTCATGTTTCCTAATATCTTTCTAACTGTGAGTTCTGGTTTGTATGGTGAAGTAGTTAGTTTGCTAGTCAGTATTGGCGTTGATGTTTGTTAGGAACTTGTCTCAGGTGAATTTGTATTCTAGTCACTGTTTAAATTGTCTGAGACTAGTTTCCATGGTTTCATAGGAAATACACTGCCTGCCATGCATGCTTTTGAATTGAAAACAGTTTATTTGTAAATTGCCATGTATCTTGCTCTAGGTAGTTGTTAGTCCTTGCCGTTTTTGTGGTTAATTTTAAGGTGTGCATACTTAATGGGCAAGAAAATATTTGCCTTTCTTGATTCTGGAGAATAACTTCATATAGCACATAGAGAATTTTGCTGCTTACTTGTGTTAAGCGCAGTGATTGATCATATTAGTCAAGCAGACAGGGTGGCTGCTGATAAACACAAATGATGATGAAATAATTATTAGAAGATCAAGGGATGTTAATTACTTTGAAGATTTGAAATATATTGAGGTTTCATTATGCATTGAGGATTGATTACATGAGACTATATGCTTATGATTGTTAATATGTTTTAGTTCATTTTTGGATGTTTGGCTTTATTATTATTATTGCATAATCAGTTGAATTGTTCTGTGTTACTGTCTTCAAGGATTTAGTTTTTTCCCCTTCTTCCTGATAGCTGTGACATGCAAAGGCAGTTATCATAGACTTGTGTTTTGAGTGGTTATTACTATCTTGTGGAATAAAGAGCATATTGTACATGATGATTGTATTTCTATACATTTGGTTGTCCATTTGTTTTATGAAGATTGGAGAGCTGTGCTCCATTGAAGTCCCTAATTTTTCTGGTTTTGGTGCCTTAGAGGTCTCTTTGTTTTGTGATGATAACTATTACCGAAGATGAAAATAAAATTATGGATGCTAGACTGTTCTTTCCCCCCTGACCTTGTTATTGAAAGTAACATAAGTTGGTGTAGTATCACTATATTAAGGATTTTAACAGAATGGTGACTATTTTGTTGTAATCTTTGTTGGTTCTTTTAATTTGGTTCTATCCCTATTTAATTACATACTTGCAAGTGGGGAATATGAATATTTTTGGTAACTTGGTCTGTTTTAGGTGAATGTATTGACACATACTTTTAAAACGCCCCTTGACGCTGAGAAACTTGCAAAAATAGAGGAATTAAAGCAAAAGCACCTTGGGCAAGACAGAAAGGAGCTATATGTTGGTGCTCAGGGGGTAGAAGCTAATTTTGAAAATGGCAAAACTACAGATTTCAAAAATACATTGTGTGCAGATGATTCTGGTGAGGGAGGTGCTCTCTGGGATATTTTTAGGAGACAGGATGTCCCTAAACTGCAGGAATACCTTAAGAAGCACTTCAGAGAATTCAGGCATGTCAACTGCTGTCTACTACAGCAGGTAATCTAATAAAATTATTTTTTTTTTCTAATTATTGGTCAAAATGCTGCTTGTTCACTTGAAGTCACTAATTACAGTTGTGCATGGTTCCTTTGGAATGATTGCTTGTTTATATTATAGTTATAGTGCTGGGAAGATAAACTTATATGCTACCTTCTATTAGCTAGTGTGCAATATTCGGTAGTTGGGCAGAGATAAGAACTAAAATCTCATATTGTAATGGGGATGTTTGAATAACTGAGAAATGTAGTTGTGAATACTGAATACAAACTGTGCTGTTCTCAAGTTTTGTATGAATATTAAATGATGTTGAAATGTTTTATATATGGTCTGGACCAAGTTTGTTGACTTGTTCATCTTTTTTAACGGAAATAGAATTGTTAGTTTAGTGTGAGTATGTGTAAAGCATGTTAATATAAATGTGGTGACTAGTGGGTTTAGTTTGTACTAATTGTACTATCTTTGTGCTTGACATAATTTCTGATTATAAATAGACACATTGCTAGCCTGGCTAAGCAAGTCAATGCTTCCATTTAGATTCTTATTTGTTTCTTATTCTCTCTTGACAATGGATTCCAGGTGATTTTTGAGTGTTGGGACACGCAATATTGGTTATTGTACTTACCATTCAAATGAATTTTATGGTTATTAAAATATTGATCATTGATATAGCTGTCTATGGATATTGCATGCTGATAACTGGAAATTTCTATGGTTATGTGCTTCTTTGTGAAAGGCATTTGCTTTATTTTTATAGGTTATTCATCCTATCCATGATCAGACCTTTTATTTGACGATGGAGCATAAGAGGAAGCTGAAGGAGGAATATGGTTAGTTGTTTTATTTGTCTTTTTTTCTTAGTCCAGCAATGTCTTTTATCATATGTTGATGTATCTGTTTTTCTTTTACCTCCTTTTGCAGGAATTGAACCATGGACATTTGTTCAGAAACTGGGAGATGCAGTTTTGATTCCAGCCGGTTGTCCTCACCAAGTCAGAAATCTGAAGGTATAATAAATACAGTAGAGAATTTCCTTGAGTTTTAGTTTTTAGTTTTAATGTAACGGTGTTTTAATAATTAGCTCCTTGTTATGCATTCCTAAGTTCCTAACCCTAGGTTTGTTGCTTGAATGACAAAAGCATATATAGGATGGATTTAATCTTTTCATTTATTGATTTTTGAAATTTTTTGGTTTCTAGGAAGCATGGATACTGACATAGACCTGAGACATGACAAAATTTGAAATGTTCATATGTAATTTAAAATGTCACATAGAGTTATATCATGAATATGAATGTCTAATATGTGTTGGACACTCATATAACTCTTTCTGAAGTGTCCATGCTTTATAGGTTGGTTCCTACTACTGTTGAGCAGTGTGGTAGAAATTGTTCATTTCACAATATGAATTGAATGATAGCAACAGTTTAGTTGGCCACCAATACATATCAATGGCCAAATGAGATTTAGGCACAAATCATTGTTGGAGTTGTGGAATCACGCAATTCTGCAATTTCATCTCCATAAAAGATATTATGGGTTTCGAGCATGTTGAATTGTTAGGTTCTACATGACCTGATGCAACCCCATTGTTATATTTCATGTGTGCATGTGTTGAAATGGTACAGAATGCTGCATTTCGGCCTTTAGGGTGTTTGGCAAAAATAAAAAGCCATTAAATATCAGTATGTCACCCCTTTGCTATAGTCGCTGCATTCTTGGGTTCTCTTCTATTCATCCACCAATCCAATGGCCTTTTTTTTTTCTCTCTCCTTTTTGGCAAGGAATCTTCTCTTTTTGCACCTTCCAATCTGCACTATTTGTAAAGATTTATTTTCTGTATTCTAATGTTATACTGTACCATGGTACATTGGTTTTTATTGTGGTCTGTGGCGATGTTACCTTCTGCTTCTAAGACTTATGGTTAGTTACTTTCTTTAATTGTGTTTAATCTATTATCTTGAGTATTTTGTTTACGTTACATGTGTGTATATATTGTACATTATATATCTTGAGCTATTTTTTAATTTGTTACTAAATCTGATGATTCAGTATATTCCTGCTTTGGAAATAAGCCTTCTGATTCACAGTACGTATTGCAGTTGTATAACTATGCTGGAGGATATTGACATTGATATATATATATATATATATATAATGGCTACTTCCCCTTAAAAGTTAAAGTAAAATCCACATACGTCCCGTAAATTACCAATAGCTGTTTTCAGAGCACAAACGGCTTTAATTGTACAGAAAATATTGAAAGCTTAAAAGTTATTAGTATTTTATTAATGCTAACAATTAAAGTTGACAATTTAAAAAAATTATTTCAAAGTAATACCACATTAATGGTACTTCAGTTGCAATTACAGAAACATTAGAAGCCTAATTTCTCTTTCATTCACTCTCTCTCTCTTTTAAATAAAAGTGTTGAAGTTGACTGCAACATGTGAAAGATAATGTTACTCATGATTTATGTGAATGGATCATTTTGAAGCTTTTTTAGGTGTGAAACTAGTGATTTCATCATTATGTTAAGTATTTTAACTTTGTAAGGATTGATTCATAGCATAAGGACTGATTAATAACATTTAGAAATTGGCGGATTGTTGTAGTTTTCCCCTTTTAGAGGGGATATTTGTATTTATAGAAAAACATGAAGAAAGAACCAGAGACTGATTCTTCTCTGTTTGTGTTATCCAACACGGAGGAAAAGAGTGACACATAAAGGGAGCGTTGGCCACACTCTTTTGTTCTTCTCAAGAGCATTTACCTCTTCTTGAATCATAGCTCTCCATTCTTGTTTCTTAGCTGCCTCAAACATTATTAGGAAGCTTCTCAGGTGCAACATTATTCACAAAAGCCTGTAACTTTGGAGAGAGTCTGTTATAAGCAACAAAATTATTGACAGGGTGCTTTGTGCAAGTTTTTACCCCTTTCATCTAACTTCTCTTGAAATTTAGTTCTTGGAGAAAGGGAAGTGGTTTGACTTTGCTCAGTTTGTGTGTTCTCCATTGTCTCTTGCTGTTGAGTGATGTCAAAGGCGCTTGCCTAAGCAGTTAAGGTGCTATTCAAGGTTAGTGCCTCTCACACCATGAGAGGCATTGCCTTCAATCAGGTGCTGAAAGGTGTGCGCCTTTGGTGCCTTTTTCTTCATTCCAAGCAAGTGCCTTAAGCGCCTCTGTATGGAAGCAGAAGAAGGAAGGGTTAGCGTATAAGTCCCACCTAAGAGTTTAAGAATAGTGATAGAATAAAATAGGAAATTATAAAACCCAATCTTAGAAGCCCATCAGAGCCTTAAAGATTTATGAATAAGGTAAAATAGTTATTCTTATTTTAAAATATTATTTAGGCTATTGATCTAAATCTGATGGTTCAAATGATTAAATTGATGGGTTTTAGGGCTGCTTTTAAATTTCTTCCAAGAATTTTTTGGACCTGAGTAGTGCATTTTATCTTTATTATTTTCTTAATGGCTTGGCTGTCATGGCTACCACATTTTTTTGAGTTGTAAAGTTAACTAGTTAATTTTATACTTTGACATATGGCTTAAATAATGACTTCATAAGTGCACTTAATATTATTATGAGTTATGACTTAATGATTAATATGCTTGAGTAGTGATATTAGTGACTTAATTAGTGATTTGATGATTATTATGTTTATGACTTCCTAATTATTATATTTGAATAGTTAATTTATATGTCAAATGTTATTCCAAATTTACATTTATTTATTTTTTTGTTTTATATAGCTTTTTTTTTCCTCCTACTTTACCACCTTTCTTCCTTTGGGCACATGCCTTTCTAACGCTTCTCGCCTAAGGTGTATTAGAGGTCCAGTGACGTAAGGGTGCCTTTTGCCTTTGACTACCTTGTTGCTCTCCCACTGTTTCATGTTGGTCTGTCACTTGATTTCTTCTCCTTCTAGTATACACCATCAGTTCTTTCTGTTGTATAGCATCTGGGCAGCATTCAGGCTCTTTGGTGCTTGGTATTTTTGGGTGAAGATCAGGTATTGGAGATGGTAGTGGGTGGTTGATCTCATGTAAATGAGGGGTGGTGGTGTTGTTTATGTTCTGTTGGGTAAATGAGGTTCAGCAGAGCTAATTTCATGAATTTGAGAGCCACAATTACTCCAAAACAGCCATTCTTGTTCAGAAATCTCCCCCTTAATGAGTGTTTGGGAATAAGGAGGATGATTTTCTAAAAAGGTCACATTCAAGGTGATATAAAATTTTTGTGGAGGGGGAATAGCACTTATATCCTTTTCTGATAGAAGAGTACTCAATGAACAAACAGTTAAGGGCCTTAGGTTCAAGTTTTCTCCATGATCATTGTGGACAAATGAGGTGTGCCCAAAGACTATAAAGAAGAGAGAACATGGCTTGATGATTGGAGTAGGTCTCAAGAGGTTGTTGGCAAGGGGATAAAATTTTTAAGACTTTGGAAGGCATTCGATTGATTAAATAGGTAGCTATTAACACAGTTTCTCCCCTATTTAGGTGCATTAGCAATAATAAGAATAGATCGGATCACTTCTAAAAGGTGTTTGTTCTTCCTTTCAGCAGTTTCATTTTGTTGAGGGTAATTAACACATGAATTTTAGTGGATGATATCATGATGTGTGAGGTACGGTTCAAGGGTTGAGTCGAAGTATTCTTGGCCATTATAAGTTTTGAAAATTTGTATTTGAGTTTGAAACTGATTTTGGATGAATTTATGAAAATTTTGGAGTATATGCAACTTCAAATTTTCCTTTTAGGAGATACACCCATGTTAACATAGTGTAATAATTAATTAATGTCATAAACCACCGAGCCCCATTAAAATGTTAGAGGGACCTAAGATATCACTATGTATGAATGAGAAAGGTTTGGAAGGTTGATATGAGTGGGGGCGATAAGTGGATTTGGTATGTTTAGAGAGCTAACAAATTTTCAATTGTAAAAAAGATGGCTTTTTATTAATCAAATGAGGATATATTTGTTTCATATAGTGAAGGTTTGGGGGGCTTAGCTTATAATGCCACAAGAGAACATCATCATCTTTATTTGAACAAATAAAATGACAGGGCAGTCATGTTGTTCTTCTCAAGTCAATGAAGATAGTAAAGTTTGGCACATTTCCTAGCATTGTCAATCTTTTTCCTCGACTCCAAATCCTAAAAATAACAGTCATAAGCATCAAAATTAGCAAGCTTATTGATTGACAATAAGTTGCATTGTAATTTTGGTACTAGAAGAACATCTTTTAATATCTTTTTTTTTTTTAAATTTGCACAACCCCAATACCACTCACTTCAGACATAGTACCATCAACAATCTTTAGAAAGAATATTTTAGAACTAGTAACAAATTGATCAAGAATAGAAGCATTACCGGCCATATGATCAGAGGCACTTTAGTCAACTATCCAAGTGTTGGAATTTTTAAGTTGTGCCTTGGAAGGATTACTTGTATGGGCCATAACACCTGTGCCAATAACCTGTTTGGATTTTTGTTGGCCTTGATTGTTGATAATCTTTTGCAGGAAGTCTAGCTGTTCCATTATCCCCTTGCTAAAAGAATTTGATTCCGCTGGATTGTGATTTTGCTCTTCACCAACCACCGTAAGACTGCGTGTCTCCTTTTGTTGACGTGACTTCCAATTAGCAGGTTTCTTGTGGAGTGTTCAGAATGTCATTGGTGTTGTTAGTCTTATTGCAATGATCATACCAAGGTTTTCCATTCTTCTCCTTGAAGTCAAGGGCTGTATTACTCCTAGCAACCATGGTTGAAGATTCAGTCATGGATTGAGCACTCTATCCTCCACCCCCAGTCAATTGCTTTTGGCTTTCTTTCCATTTGACCTCATGGAATACTTCATGTAGTGATGACAGGGGTGGACATGATTCTGCCCTTAACTTCTTCAAATATGGGGTTGAGGCCTAATAGAAAAGTGCAAATCCTTTCCTTTTCTTTTAATTTTTGGCAATAAGCTGCATCTGCAGTACAAGTCCATTGGTGGACCTCATACAAGTCTAGTTGCAGCCATAATTTCACAAGATGGTTATAATATTGGGTGACATTTGAATTACCTTGTCTTGCATCAGGAAGCATTCCTTTGATCGGGATAAGTGCGGCTATGTTTTCAATCCAGGAATAGGACTCCTTCACAGCATCTCAAATCTCCTTTGTGGTCATGGAATTCACCAATCAATACTATGACATGATCATATTGTTCTCTACAAACAACCCTTTGTACTTTGGATCTGTGATTGGCGGCTGCGTTGCATTACTTGTGATATACTCCTCTTTTCCATGGTCTCGAATAAACATTATCGCACATTGGGACTAGGGTAGGTGGTTATTTCCATTAAACCAATGACCAATGATCATCAATGAAGGATTTTTGACAGCCATGGATAAGGATGATGTGTTGCCAGCTGTTTTTGGCTGAGTATTACGTGGGGAAATGCTGGATGACTCTAATGCAAGGTATGCAATGAAGGCTTGTGATGGATGCATGGTACCAAAGGTAATCATCGGTGAATTTTAGGCCCTTGGGCTCTGATACCATATAGAAAAACATGAAGAACCAGAGACTGATACTTCTCTGTTTGTGTTATTCATTATGGAGGAAAAGGATAATACATAAAGGGAATGTTGGCCACAGTGTTTGGTGAATCTAATCCCAAAAAATCAGGATTTTAAAATTAAACTATAACTAATCCTAATTATCTGATATACCAAAATAAAAGAGTTGACTTGAATAAATAAAGTACAAGATAATAGAAACAGAATATAAGATAGCTAAGGCAGCATGTGGTAAACTCCATGTGATACCAACAGCTTAGCATTGATCAACAGGATTGTATTTTCAAAAAACTTCTGGAGGGTACATGTAATTCATTTGAAAATTAAGTATGCTGTCCCTCAACATTCGTAAAATTATTAGTTTTTTGAAAGTTTATTAAGAAAAGTAAATATTGTAAATTTTCTTGAATTCAATAGTGTGGATGCACATGCATGTACTTGGGAGACAATTTTATATATAATATATATAGGCAATGTTTGACTTAATATCTGCAAATGTTGATATGTCTTGCTTTTGCAGTCATGTATTAAGGTTGCCCTTGATTTCGTCTCACCTGAAAGTATAGATGAGTGTTTCCATTTGACAAAGGAATTCCGCACACTTCCCATAAATCACAGGGCCATTGAGGACAAATTGGAGGTATACAAACGATTTTTTTGTGCAGTTCTGCCTCTTCTCTGTTACTTTCCATATTTTCTTTTGCCTTGCATCTCCCACTATGTAAAAATACTCCCACCATACTTGTGCATTTAAGCTATGAAACAAGAGGCTTGCTTAGGGGCATTGTGATAAATAAACTATTACTTATAATAGTTTGAACTAAAATTGTGATAAATAAAATTTTACTCATATTACTTCATTATTTGAAGTATATTTAAGATGTTGATTAAAAAGAAGAATAAATTTGGACAATAAAGACTAAACAATTTGGGGTTTGGGAAGTATAAATAAGCTGTCAAAGCTTGATACAATGAAAAAGATGTTGATTCCATTTCTGTAGATGATATTGTTGAAAACAATGAATAGCTAGTTTATATTTAGGTGATATATATATATATATCATATATGTATATATATATATTTTTCTTTTCCCTTGTATTTTAATGTCTTTGTTCACTAGATGAGTGGTTTTTCGGTGCTTCTTGCCTGAAGGCAGCACGGAGGTTCAGTACCTTAAGGGTGCCTTTAACCTTTGACTACCTTGGGTTTACCATGTAGTTTATGCTATTTTGTAAAATATGCTTGTCCATTTGTTAATATTTGATTCATCACAATTTGAATGTAACCTAGGTTGGTGCCTAGTCAAATTAAGTTTCTTGTAATTTTGATTAGAAGTACCCAGGACTGAAAATAGCAATATTTATCTGACACTTCTTTAATGTGAATACATTCTTTCTAAACCTCTATGAGAATGCAGTTTTTGATTGCTTTTTTAATGGAAACAGGTGAAAAAAATGACCATTCATGCAATGAAGAGCCTAGTGGCAAAACTGGAGGAAGCAAGGTTAGTGACGTCAACTACTTGCAAGTTCTAAATTCTTCTGGATTCACCTGAGGTGAAATTCCTTTTTAATCACAAGTGAATAGCACATCTATTGAGTTTGTGTTGATTCTTATAATTCTGTTGATATATGTAATATTCTAAATGTGATTCACTTAATTAGCCAGACACTTTGAGTGTCTATATATAGTTGTAAATTAGATTAAGTATAAAAAGTAGTACAAATAGACACTTATTTTAACCTAGGAAGTGTCAATACTGACACATACTCAGGACATGACTCTAGCACGGATACTTGTAATATAACAAAATTTGAATTGTCCATATGTAATTTAAAGTGTTATCTAGTGTTATGTTATGTCTGATATGAGTATTAGATACTTGTTGAACATAGATATGATTCTTTTTTGTAAGTGTCCGTGCTTTATTGAATTTAGCTTAGCCATCATACATTCACTATTCTAACCATATATATGCCTTTTCATTAAACATTTGGCCTATATTTTTCTTATGTGTCAATATTGCAGACATTGTTAATTCTTCCTTAAAAGATGGTTATTTTTATAGGTCTGAATCTAAACCTTGAAACCTTTACTGGGCCTGATTTTTAGTTCCACATACTTTACCTTAAGTTGCTCTTTCTTCTTTGGATGCATGTAGCATAATTTGTTTTGACTTACTGAGATATTAAAATTATACACTATCCATTATTATAGTATATATTTTCTACTACTATGTCTTATGTTTTATAATATCATGCAATGTGCTATATAATTTTTTTCAATAATATTTGTAGTTTGATTATTTGTAGTAATGTAAATTCACTAAATTGATCAAGATACAATATTGCAGTGTGAAAATCACATTTACATTTCACTGCACTGCTAAATCAAACGTCTATGTATCTATTCCAATATAAATAGTTTTGGGCGGGGCCTCAAAATGAAAAATTTGGGAGTTGACACGAAATTGAGAGAAAAGTCAATTGCCATGCATGTAATGATGCTAGTATTTTATTGTCTTCGATTGTGTGCACCGAGTTGTTAATTGTAACTCTGTTCACAGCAACTAGGAAATTTTTTCTTTCATGGGTTTTGTATATGGTAATTTTTGCGGCATTTGTTAATTAGAGACTTGGTTTACATTTGCCATGTGGACATTCTACTCTCCCATGTATCCAAAAACATATTTATTAAAAAAATTGAGTATGACATAAATGCAGAAAATAAGTGTAGACATGTTCTTTAGGATACAAACAAGACAACGTTTAAATCTTTCATACTTGTAGTCAAATATTTTATAAATGGGTTTCTGAGTAGTTTGGAATAATTTTCAAGTACCAAGCACCACCTAAAAGCTACAGAAAATCTCACCCATTGTGGTATTTGTTCTCTCTTTCAAATTTTTTTGTACGTTTCTCCCTCCCTAATTTTTTGGATCAAACTACGTTACATAGGATAAGTAGTTAGTTGTCATTGTTAGTTGAATTGAAGTTAGTGATTTTAAGGGGTGGGTGTTCTGTTCCAAGCAATTTTTTGATATAGCTGTCACACCTATGGACCAAAGAATCAAGTTGATTAATATGTACTTGGAAAAAAAGGCACTGCAATGGCATCAGACCTTCATCAAGATGACAAGGACTTGGGAAATGAACTGGATTAAATATACTGACTTCCGGGGAAATTGCTTTGGAGATGTGTTGCATGTAGGTTCCATGATAATTCTTTGTTATTAAGATTTTGTTTCATCTAAGGTCAGTGTGCTAAATAGTCTTTACTGTGTTTATCTTGTAACTAATTTATTTGATAGAAGCCTCTCTTATACTTCTGTCAAGCAATTTTCTACTATCACTTGCATCTGTGCATGGCCCAATGTTCTTTTTCAGTTCGTGATTGCATATCTATCCCGATTGGATCACTTATCAAATTAACTGTTGTCTAATTAATTTTCAGGAAGGGGGAAAACTAAGGCTCACTTGTAATTATGATCTATAACTTGAAGCCTGTGGATGTCTACGCTTTTTGGTAATATATAGCATAACCATCTTTTTTTTTGTACTAGCAGCCATCATTTTGAAAGGCCCTCTTGATGTATTGTATAACCCGCATGTAATTGTTATCAGCTGAACACCAGAATGCAAAATGTGAATCCTTTTATCGTTTAGAGGCATATGCTGATGAGAGCATCTTAGGTTTTTTTGGATGTGAATATTCACATGGATGATGTATAATTAAAGGTGCTCTTTTAAATTGCATTTGCGAAGTATATGTTCTGCTAATGTGATGCCATCTTATTTTATTTATCTGCTCCCTTGCTCAATAGGCCAAACATGTGGCTTTTGCATCTAAGTACAACTCCAAAATATACCATCTCAAAAATATTGTCAATATAAGACACTATATTCCATGTGCATTGTGATTATCCTCCCCTGAATTGTCAAGGTAGATAACGATTCAGGGGAGGATATGAATAATTAAATATGTACACATACAAGAAACTTGATTCCAGGAGCTCCAATATCTAGTTATCTATTTACCAACTGATGCTCTGAAGTCGGGTTGTCAAATTTGATTCAGAATTATTCAATCGCGATAATTCAATATTAATATATGGTTAACTTTTTCTTGGTCAAAATATGGCAAAAAATGGATTAAGTCTTATAAATAAATGAGTTGGGTTTTGTCAAAGATTATAGCGTACTTATTTGGGTGTTTATTTAATAACTTGTGTTGAGGTGGTATTTAATACGATATTCATGCTGTTTTAAAGCAATTTAACTATTTGACAAATTTCATATGTGCTAGGATTTGAAAAAGGCTCCTGGAGAAGTTCAACATTTGGATTGAGCGGTGTATCTACAAGCTTATAATCTATCAAGCTTGTTTTATGGCATATTTCCTCTTAGACATGGTAGCACCTCTATTTGACTAAACTACTTCAACACCCAAGAAATACTTTAGTCTAACCAAACCTTTTGCAAGTCTTTAAAAAGATATTGTTTTAACTAGCAAATGCCTTCTTGATCATCTCCTTTGATCACAATTTCATCCACACAAATTACTAGATAAATGCATAGATTTGAGTCACTACGATGATAGAATACTAAATAATTAGCCTCACTTTGAATCATACTAAATTGTTGCGAGGAGTACTAAATTATTTAAACCGGACTTGAGGTGATTATTTTAACTCATAAACAAGCCGATGTGCCCTGCAATCCAATGTTGGCTCTTCTTAAGTAGCAAAACGAGGATGTTGCTTCATATACATTTCTTCTTGAGCTCACCACAGAAAAAGACAATTTTGTTAATATCAACTGATAAAGCTGCCAATGACAAATAGCAGCAATCAAGGACGGATTTAGAAATAAATTATTTATGGGTAAAAATTATAAAAATTTTATATACTCATAATTTATATAAAAATTTTAAGCTAAAAAATATATATGTAATATATCTTTTTATAATATACTGATATAGAAATTATGTAGTTCACAAAAAAAATATTTATTAATAATTATTTTTATTTTTATAAAATTAGGTGTCGGGTAGTTAAATAATTTATTTAGCAAGATTTAACAAATTAATAAAATGCAATTAACATGATGTTGTGATAATTTTTTATATTAAGAACAATTTTTTGATGAAGTTTTTTTTTTTAGGTAAAGAGGAAATGGGCTTTCTTATCCCTTGGCTCTCATGGATCTGTGTAATTGGAAATGAATATGAACCAATCGAAATGAAAATGTAATTGAAAATGAGTATATATATCGAAGGAATCAGTCGGTAAACATAAGAAGCCACAATTGTTAGTAATAGATTTTCATTTTCAATTAGAAATGTATTAATAAAAAACTAACATGGGCCTGCGAATTTAGGAGATTCAAATTTTTTGTTAATGAATCTCACAATAATAAAAAAATAAAAACAGGCAACTAAATAATATGCTAACAAAATATTATGAATAAAATATAGACAATGATAAGAAACAATAAAAACTCACGACTTTTTATAAAAGATATGAATCAACAGAAATTCGTGGGGGCCAGCACCCCTCTGTTGGGAATGTACTTCATTCCCTTTGTCTTTTTATACAAATAGAATTGAGAAAATTATAATCAAGAGCTTACATCTTACAAAATTTATAATAAAAAATTTTAAAAATTAAAATTCTCCTTAAATATCATAATTTTTATCAGATTTTAAAGAATTTGTCACTGATTTTAAGGAATTTATCACTTTTCTCCACCCCAATAGTAATTATAGTAAATTTTTTAAAATCAATCGTAAATCTCTTAAAATTTGATAATAATTATGATCCTTAAGAGTAATTTCAAATTTTAAGATCTTTTATTGTAAAATTTTCAAAATCTTAATCCTTGGATGTAATTCTCCCGATATAATTCCTCTTAAGATTGTCATATTTATTTTGATAGTTTTACCTATTTTTCTTGAAATTGGATCCCATTTGCCTACAAAGGCTAGAGCCTTCCCTAAAGATTCAATGAAAGCTGCATCAGTATTAACATTAACACCATTACCAGCAAGTGGCTGCCACACTTTTACAAATTGATCAATACAATTCTCATAAACTAATTCATGATTTTTAGCTAGGCATTACAACTCTAGTACTCATTAAGTGCAGTTGTGGCTCTTTAAATAGAAGCTAAAGGGTTAGTGACCCAATTGCATATGCTTTTCCAAATGAACTAGCAAATCATGATCAATAGAGCTTTGTCAAAATCCATAAACCAATCTTCTATTAAGATTCCATTCAACCACACATTAAATCTTGAAATATAATACTTATCCATTTTCAAGGTTAAAGGGCCACAAAACTAAGCACTTTTAACTCAACCACATGGCAACACTAAATGCTTAATGGATTCAATTTCCACACCATAACAAGGACAAGCAGGAGATGAATTGTACTTCCTCCTCCATAAGTTCTCTTTAAAAGGTACGAACTCTTTATATAATTTTCACAAAAAATGTTTTACCTTAGGAGGAATCTTCAAAACCCATATAGACTTCCACAAGTAAAGGGTGTTTAGAATGAAGAGCCTGCTCTGTCAACATCCCTACTGTCATAGGGAAACCTTGCAAAATCATAGCTTGATTTAATTGAATAAACTCCATTCTTATTCTTTTTCTAAACTAAATAGTCCTCCGTATGAGATTTCAACTAAAGGGATCTTCTTAATAGCCTACACCTCAAAATCTATCAACCAAAGATCTAAGTTTGATAAATCCTAAATGCCATTAGAGATACATTCAGCTATTGTGCAATCACCTAGCAAATCTGAAGGAGGAGTTGAGGTTAAATGAAAATTTTAAGTCAAGGATCTAAGGGTCACTCCAAAAATTAATCTTTCTACCATTTCCCACAACCCAGTAGAGCTCATTTACTTAAATTCCTTCCCTCTAATATACCTTTCCTAAGAGGCTTTAGCACCTTTTTAAACTTTCCAAAAATCAGAATCAGGGAAATATACACCTTTTAAGATTTTAACTTAAAGCTCATTTAGTGAATTTAAAATTCTCTAACCTTGCTTTGCTAAGAAGGCAAGATTAAAATCATATAAGTCTTTGAAACTTAAGCTCCCATTATTCTTGGCAATAGCTAGTTGCTTCCATGATTGCCAATGAGTTCTCCCTCCATCCTTTGTTTGATCCCACCAAATGTTTGTTAAAATACCATCCACTCTTAACATAAGTTTTTTTTTAGGAAAAGAAAACATGCCATGGGATAAGTAAGAATGGCATTTGCAATAGCTGTAATAAGTACCTCTTATAATAACATTCTTTGTTTCTAAATCTAAACTTTATTTTTTTACTTGATCATGGACAAAAGTGAAGGCTGAACCTTTGATCTTCCATACAGAACCAAAACTCTCAAATTTTACTTGGGGATTTTGTAATTGAAATTTCCAACACTTGATAGATTTCAACTCTAAGAGAATTTGGTGTATTCTTGGAGAAAAATAAGCATGACCTTTCTAAAATCATCTTTGATCCCGAAGCCAAGCAATAGTCCTCTAAAATGTTTTTCATCATAAGATAATTTTCTTTGTTTGCTTTTAAAAAGAATGAAGAGTCATAAATTAAAAAAAATGTAAGAACCAAGCATTTTGGGCAATGTAAGAATTCACCATTAAAGACAAAACATTTGCAATAATGATGAAACAATACAAGGAAAACAGGTCTCCTTGTCTTAGGCCTATTTGTGGGTCAATGCTAGCAATTTTTCTTCTTCACAATAGCAAATTAAAAGTAACACATGAAACACAATCTATTATTATATCCACCTAAGTATCAAAAGAACTTGTATAAGAAAGTCCCATTCTACCTAGTCATAAGCTTTGTTCATATTAAGTTTCACTACAAGCTCATGATTTCTTCCTATTTAGACTTCAAGTAGCGAAAAGCCTTATATGCCATTAACATTATGATGGATTAGACTTTCTAGAACAATTGCTTTTTGATTTTCTATAACAACCTCAAGTAGTAATCTTTTTATCCTATTTGCAATCACTTTAGAAATAATCTTAAGAAAAATTACATAAACTAATAGGTCTAAAGTCACTTCACTTGCTCCAGAACATTAATTTTTAGGTTATAACCAAATTACTTGAAGTTAAGCTAGACATCAAAAGACCCCTTAATGAAGAAATCTTTAACAAGACAGGAAACTTGGTCCCCTTCCGTATTCCATGCATGTTGGTAAAACAATCCAAGAAAGCCATTCTAACCCAAAGCCTTAAAAGTCCTAATTAGAAAGCAACAACATTTATCTCTTCCATTGTAATAGATCTCAGCAAAAACTTATTATCTTCTTTACTAATTACATGCTTTACAAGGTCAAATACCTAAGAAAACTTCTTAAGGCCTTCAAATTTAAGTAGATTCAACTAGAAACTCCTAAAACAGCCAACCATTTCTTCCTTATTTTTTATCCATGATCCATTTTCCTTTTTTAAAGATAATAGCTTATTCATTTGTCTTTGCTACTATATAGTGAAATGAAAAAATTTAAAATTCTTATCACTATAAGGAAATCAATTAATTTTTTATCTTTATGCCTAATACTTCTCTTTCCCATCCCAATATTCTTCAATTTGCCATATTATTTCATTTGCTTTCTTCATTTTTTCCTCATTCCATTCACTCTCATAACACCCTTGAAATTGGATCAAAAGATTATTGATTGCAATCTTGTTGTTTAGGAATTCGTCTTCACTACAACTTAATAATGCTTTTTAATATGATCTAAGTTGAGTAAAAATTTTCTTAAAACTTCATCCCCTTTAACAAATCTTTAGTGCTATACTATAACTTTGAAAAGATCTATATGCTTTGTCTACATCAATTCAAACTTGATAGATCTAAGAGTCTTTATATCCAATTAATTAAAGACAAGTACTATTGGAGAATGATTAGATCTGAATGGTTTGAGATTAAGCATTGAGCTTTAAGAAAGGCATGCTTCTAAACATAGTCACAAATAAAAGCCTCTCTTTTTAATGGGCTATGTCGAACTTTTTGTTTGACCATGTAAAACAAGGACCTTTAAATTTCAAATCCATCATATTGCATTCAAACATGAAATTTTGAAAACACCTACAATAATGTAGAGGTCTAATTTTGCCACATTGTTTCTTATAATTATAAGGCATGTCCTTAAAGTCACCTATACACATTTAAGGTAACTTTGACCCATGATTAATTGACAATAAAGATCTTTAGAAATCCTCCCTATCCTAGTCTTAAAAAGGCCATATACAAAAGAATAAAACCCATTAGCATTTTCCAATCTTCCATTAATAGTAACATGGGTATATTCACATATTAAAACAACATTTCCAATTGAACTGCACTTGACCACTGGAGGGCCAACTTCGTTGCCAGACCCGCTAGCTCCACATAAATAGAGTTCTGAAAACAAAACATCTTTTTTTTTCTCTTTATTTTTCTAATTTCTTACTATGCATTATAATCTTCATAAGGAACATTGAAGATGACTTAAATCTACCACAAATATTGCTTAGAGACTTACCTATCAAAACCACTCCCAAGCCTAAATAGTTCCATTAAAGCAAACCCATGGTTACTCGATGACTTTTTCAAGCCAATTGCTAAGCCTTTAGCAACATTCTCCTTCTTGTTCTTAAAATCAAAAATACTTTTTGTTTCAACTTTTCTTTATCAACACGCCTTAAATGAATAAGGACATCTACCAATATGTTTTTTTTTCTTCCCTTTCCTATAAGGACTTCTTGTCTTTCTACTTTTAGTCATGCCCCATGGTAAAAAAAGAATCAAAATTACAAGCTTTGCTTAATGAATAATCAAATACCATATTAACATCATTAAACAACTTGTTTAAGAAAAGTGAATCCTCTAATTTGAATTTCTTTAAAGGTGAATGTGGCAACGTGTCCTCAAATGATCTCTTTATACTAGTTTTCTCCAATTCCTTTACTAAATCTAACTCATACAATGATTTTAGACTAACAATTAAAGCTTTACTCTCTCATCAACACTTTCATCCTTTTCCGGAGGTAGCTTGACATAGTAACTCACCAAGACATTCTCTGATAAGAGAAAAAAAGGAGGTCTTTACTCATACAAAAAATCTTTCTTTTGTGAGAGCCTTTTGTCTCTCTCCCTTGTAAGTTAAGTTTGGTAGTGCTTTCTCTTTCTAGTTTTATTATTGTGATTGAGATTTATAACTTTTTAATCTAATAAAAATGGATATTGATTCAGATGGCCATGGAGGTGGAGGTCAGGGTGAGGATGAAAATTCCATATATTTTAAATAGGATGTTAAAGAAAAATGTGATCCAAGTAAAAGAACTTCGGTTGATAATTTGATGTCAGAGAAGGTGCTAAATAACACTACTAATATTTTAATGATAAGGAAAGGATGAAATCTCCTTAAGAAATTAGATATTCTAGAAGTGAAAGAGAATGCATTCATCTTTAATTTTACTAATCAAAAGGAAGATAGTAGAATACTAAGAAGGAGACCTTAGTCTATCTTAGGTTGTTTGCTTAATGTTCAATGATGATTTGAGTATAAGATTTTTTGGGAGTTTGAGTTTAATCAATACCCATTTTAGGTCCAATTTCATAATATTCCTCTAAAAGGGATAAGTAGATGTAATGCTATGAAAATAGGATCCATTGTGGGTGAGGTAGTTATAATGGAAGATCTAGTCTTGAATGGATGAATTTTAAGAAATTTTATTAGAACCAGAATTTTAGTTGATATAAGGAAGTCATTGGTATTGGGTTTTTGGGTCTTTCGCCCAAGTTTTTCAAAAGTTTAGGTGTCTGTGAAATATGAAAGGTTCTAAAATTATTGCTATAGGTGTGGAATCTTAGGTCATGAGCCTATAAGCTACAAAAGAGAAGAGATAATGTCTATTATCAATCCTTCTAAAACTATGTTTAGGCCTTGGTTAGCAGCTCCTTCAATAAAATGTTAGGATGAAACATTGGTATTAGGTAAGAAAAGGTGGGGTGAAGAAAAAGATTAGGGGAAAAAGATGTTGCACATAGATTAACACTTAAGGGACATGAAGACAGATGTGATAATAGAAAAAATAAAATGGCCAATTATAGAAAGAGGCATAACAAACCTTATATGGGTGGAATTTTTAACAAATTGAAAAAGTATTTAAGAGGAGAAGATTTTGTGGGCCAGAGCCTACTTGAACATATTGATATTGATTGAGGGAAGTCTAAGATTTAATTAGGGTTAGCTCAAATAAAGGAAGGTATGCATGTTAGGAGTTGAAAGAAAGGAAAATGAAAAAGAAAGTAGATGAGGTAGTTTTTAGGTTGAGAAAAAAATGAATTGATGGGTTGCATTATGGATTAGACATACAAAAAATCATAAGTTTTTACAAGGAAAGGAATTAAGGTACTTGAAGATGTTTCTCAAAACTCCAATATGAAAGGTATTAAAATGGAAGGAGACCAAAGCTTGAATGCATAGAGAACGCTATTGTTGAGGAAGTAAGGTCATGTTACTAATATTACTCTCCATCTAGATGTATTATTAAGACACCATTTGATGATGAAGGTAGGGAAGGCTCTTTAGTCGTGTATAATAGACAAAGTATGATTGTTGAAGTCATGGAAAGGTTGAATAAAGTGGGTTTTAAGAGAAAATGTGAAGAAATAAGCAGGCCATAGAAGTTGAAGAGATTGAAAGTTTGGGAAGAAGTTATAAGTAAGAAAGTTAATATTGCTATATATGCTAAAAGAAGTAACAAATCACCTTTAAATAAAAAAAAGGGGGGGTGGAAAGGCAGAGGTTCTAACAAGAAGGAAATGAAGATGGATACTTAGTATTTTAACCAAAAAAGAGAAAAAATAGTTAAGATTTTAGTGGAGAGGTGTCAAAAGTGAGTAGTAGACTGAGGGTTCTAGTGGTTGGCCTAATGTAGCCACACAGGGATTGTGAAGTTTATTTCCTAAAACTATTATGGCCTTAGAGTTGCTTGGATAGTTAAAAACTTGAAGGAGGTAAGTAGGATAAAGAAGCCAACTGTTGTTTTTCTTATAGAAACAAAAGTGATGGCAATAAAAGTTGGAAAAAATTGCTTTGTTAAATGAATTTTATGTAGATCCTCTTAGTTTGAAGGGTAGCCTAGCTTTATGGTAGAAACAAAAGGTAAAGATAGAGTTTGAAGGGTGGGCTAATTTTTATTTTGTTTAAAAAATATAATATATATAAAAAAAGCTTCTGATGTGTTGGATACCCCTTAATTTGCCACTTTTATTTATGGACCTCCGAAGGAAGCTGATAAGAGAATTGCTTGAGAAAAATTAAAGTTAATTATAAGGGGTGTAAATGGTGCTTGGCTTTGCATGGGTGATTTTAATGACATGGTGTTTTAAACTGAAAAGTTTAAAGGAAAACTAAGAGTTACCAGAAAGATACATAACTTTCAAAGCCCTTTAAGTAATTGTAAATTTATAGACTTGGAGTATAAGGGTGCTAATTTTACTTGGTCTAATAATAGACTTGCGGAGGCACACATTAATGAAAGAATAGATAAAGTATTGGGTAACATTAAATTCAGAGATCTGTTTCTTAAATCTCATGTTTTTTTTTTATCTTGAACCAATAGGCTTTGACCATTATCTCCTTCTAATTGATCTATGCTTTCAAGACACTATTACTCCAAAAACATTTAAGTTTAAAGCTTTTTGGATTAACTACCCAAGCTTTCTAAAAATGATCAAGTCTAACTAGGGATTATAAGATTGTGGATCAAAGATAAAGTGAAAAGTATGTTTAGAAGGCTTAACAGATGTAGGAATGCTTTGGTAAAGTGGAGTAAGGTTGTTTTTCCAAATAGTATAGTGATTATTGATAAGTTGATAAGAAGACTTGCAATCTATCATAAAAAGTATTCTATCTAAAGATTAAGCCAAAGAAACTAAGAAAATAATAAAAGAAATATAATAGGAATGGAAGATTAAGAAAAAATATTGGTACCAAAGGTTAAGAATGAACTAGTTGAGGGCAAGAAGTATGAATACAATTTTTTTTAATTTTATACTATTTAAAGACAATAGAGAAATAAAATTTTGAGATTAAAGCTAGATGATGGAAGCTGGTTAGATAAAGAAAATGATATTGTAACAACATTCTCTAAGTTTTACTTAGATTTGTTTACTTCTTAAAGACCAAGACAGATTAATACAACCCTTGATTACATGGAAAGGGTTGTATATGACTTAAACTTGATTAAACTGATGGCATTAAAGGTGATAAAGGAAGCAGTTTTTCAATTAGAAGCCTTTAAAGCACCAACTACTTTGAAGGGTGCCTATTGGAAAACTTAAATCTCACTAGTATTGTACTCATCCCTAAGGTGGATAAGTTTGAATTTGTTGGACAATTGTGGCCTATTAGCTTGTCTAGTTTTACTTATAAAATCCTTTCATTGATAATAGCAAAATAATGAAAAGGATTCTACTTAGAATAATATCTTAGAAACAAAGAGTATTTGTTTAGGATAGGTTAATACAAAATAACATTATAATTGCCTATGAGATATTTCATTATTTGAAGAATAAAAAAGTTGGAAGAAAATATGAATTTGCCTTTAGAAATAGATATGAGCAAAACCTATGATAGACTAGAATAAGATTTTATTGAGGGAGTCCTTTTAAAGGTTGGCTTTTATAATTAATAAGTTAGTAGAATAATGGGATATGTTTCTTCTATTAGCTTCATTATGCAACTTTTAAGGAGAAAAATTATTTCTATGGTGCCAAAGGAAGGGATTAGACAAGGGGATTGTTTATTTCTCTACCTTTTCATTATTGCTGCTGAAGTTTTATCTACTATAATGCTCAAACATATTGAAAATGGTGTTTTGAAGAGGTTGAAGCTTGCTAGAAATGTTCCTATTCTCTCTTATTGTTTTTTTTTTTTTTTTGCAGATGATGTCTTATTCTTCATGAATTCAAGGGATAAGGATTGTTATATATTGAGAGATATATTGAATATTTACTATAATGCTTCTGGGCAACTAGCAAATTTGGATATATCATGCATATATTTTTCAAGCAATATGCCTAAGGAAGTTATGGAATAGTTGAATGGTTTCTTAGGTATAAAAGACACTAATGACCTAGGAAAATATCTTAGGATGCCTATATTACGAGGGAGATTGAAAGTGGAAGCTTTGGTTTATATTTGAGATAAGATTACACATAAAGTTCAGGGGTGGAAATAGAAATTGTTGTCTTATGCAAGTAGAGAGATTTTGCTAAAGGCTGTGGCAAGTATTGTCCCAATCTATTCCATGTCATGCTTTAAGTTTCTTAAAAAACATTTGATTTTAACAGAATATATTCAAAGTTCTAGTGAGATCAAAAAAATAGTAAAGGGGTTATCCACTAGAAGGCATGCAATTCCTTAATGAAAAATAAAAGTGAAGGAGTGTTAGGTTTTAGATAATTTTCAAGCTTTAATACAACCCTTATTGTAAAAATGCTTGGAGATTGCTTCAAAACCTAAAATATCTATGGGCTAGGGTGTTAAAAGGCTTATGCTTCCTTAGTTCTAATTTTCTCAATGCTAAAAAGGGATATAAACACATTGGGCTTGGTCTAGCTTATTAAAGGGTATAGATATAATAGCTAATGATTTATGTTGGAAAATTGGGAATGGCAGGTCTGTGAAAATATGGGATGACAAATGGATTCCTACTCTAAAAGGCAATAGGATTGTATCTTCTATGGCCAATGAAGAAGAGGTAGAAAGGTAAGTAGCTAATCTCATTGATAATGGTAAATGGAACCTTACAATAATAAGTAACAAAATCTCTATAAAAGAAAGGGTTGCAATCATAAAGATCCCAATCCTTGGGGTTGAAAAAGAGGATAAGTTATGTTAAAAGAATTGCAAGGATATGAATTATAGTGTAAAATTTGGGCAGAAAGATGAATGAAAGTAATGTCTTTACAAGACATAGTTGTCCTTGGAAGTCTCCTAATAAACTATGGATTACTATATGGCACTTAAATGTCCCTCTAAAAATTAGGCATTTTGTGTGGAAAGCCTCGTCAAGAATTCTTACAAGAAAAGAAGCGTTTTTTAAAAGAAAATGTGCTACAAATCTAATATATCCTATATGTAAGTATGAACTAGAAACTATTGAACACTTGTTACTGACTTATCCATGGGTAAGGAAGGTAAGGTTTGGATGTTAGTCTTTGAATATTCAGATCCATTTGATTACTAGATTTGGCACTTGGTGCTCTAATTTTTAACTAAATAAGTCAAACCTTGATGAGTTTGGCAAAACAGTAGTGACAAGTATATATTGGAGGATTTGGAAAAAAAGGTGTTTTGTGATATTTCAAGATGTTATGGTAGACCCATTCGTGTGTGCTAGGGGTGTTCAAAATCGATTCAAACTAATTGAACCAAAACAAACTGATAAAAACTAAACCAAATTGATTAAAAAAAGTAAAATTTGGACATTATAAAATCGATCGATTTAATTCAGTTCTCAGTTTTGTCAAATTTAACTGAACTAATAATTTTTTCCTTCTATTAAATAATTCCAAATCATGTATAAGCCTTTTATCAATGAAAAAAATAGTGATATTCTTTTTTTCTACTTTACTTGCATTTAAATGAGTTTATCAAATAAGTTATCTGAAAAATGTTATTATTTTATTATCTTTACATATAATATTCAATTATAATTAATAAAACATAATTATGAGAGATACTTTGTTTTTAAATGATATATACAAATTAAGTATTTTGACACTAGTATTGGTTAGAATGTTAAGAGATACATTATATTAGAAGTCAAATTTTACATATTATAAGAAACATAATCTTAAAAAAAAAAATCAAATCACTTGTAGGTAAAAGAAAAAGTGCATAAACCAAATCAAACCAAACTGGACCAAAACTGAACTAAACTGATTAGAAGTCAAAACCAACAAGATCTATGAAAATACTAAACCAACAATGTCAGTTCAATTTGATTTTAGTCTAAAACCAAACAAAATCGAATTTATGAACACTCCTAGTGTGTGCTCTAGATTTTATGATTGAATTCTAAGATGTTAACAATGGGAAAGAAGTGGTCTATACAAGTGGAATGAATCTTACAAGGAGATCTCTTTAGGAATTTCCTATGTCGAATCAAACTAATTTAATGATGATGGTTCCTTTAATTGTAATATGAATTAAGTTGGGATTACAGTCATTAGTAGAAATTCTAAAGGGGAAATGTTGGATGGTTTTAGTGGATTTGTTGTTGCTATCTTAGTTTTCATGTTAGAAGCCTTGGCCTTAGGGAAACCTACTGAATTGGCATCAAGGTTTTCTAAGTTTGATATTTGCTTTGAATTGGATTGAGAAGAACTTTACACGTTGAAGATTAAAGGTAATTGTTTAAGGTGTAATTGGATTGTCTCTATTGTTGTGCATGACATTTTTTGCCTATTGGATTCTCTTCTCAATGTTTCTTTTTACTTGGTTGCTAGACAAAATAACTGTGCTACTAATTGGCTTACAGTTTTTACCGCTGAAGAGATATGCCCTCTTGGGTGGGTTTTATACCCCCATCCCCTCTAGCTGTTTTGTTAAGAAAGGACTTCTTACTTACAAGAGATGTGATTGAAGACAAAAAAAAGTATTAGCTAAGGATGCTATAGTATTGATGTTTTCTTTTCTCTATTCTTTTTTGTTTTATTAGTCATTTTACTGTATGTTTTGTCTTTTTTATTGGTGGTGGTTTTTGTTTTTGTTTAGATGTTTATTAGTCAAAAAAAAGAAAAGGAGGTGGGAGAAAAAAGTGCTATATATATTTTTACTCTTTGCATCACTCTCTTTAAACTGTACAACAATCTTATAATAAAAAAACTCTATAAAAAATTCTTACATAATTTTGACTAGTTTAAAAACGTTATTGAGCCTTCCTTAAGTTGCAAGAATGATTAATTGTTCATGACACCTCTATTAGGAATGTGATTCTAGGTTTATACATAGTAATCAATTATGCAATAATTTTTGAAACTTGATTAACAAGTTGATGAATACAATACTTTGATTTTCCTTAAGTATAAATAATTTTTTTATACAACAGAAAACTTTACTCTTACAAAAAAAAAGCATAAATAAATTTTTAATTTTTTACTATTTTTTTTTACAAAAAACTTTATTTACTAACTTTTCTTCACCTCGTTTGTTTAAGGGGAAAGACATGTAAATTTCTTTTTTTTGTAATATTTTTTATATTATTGTAATCATTATTCAATAATTTTTATCTTTTTTTATTACTTTTTAAGTGATAAATATAAAGGTGATTTTTTATTCTTAAAAATAATTTTTATTTTATTTTATTTATTTTCTATTCTATTCTATGTAACGTTAGTTATTATAATTTCGATGATTCATTGGAGATACTTGAATTTTTTATATTCTGTTAGCATATATCCATTTGCTCCTCTTCACAATATTTAATAATTATCTTATAAGCTTTATATTATCAAATTTCAGTTCATTTGTGAAGCATTTTTCTTTTACTTAGCATTGCATTGTTCATAAAGCATTCCAGCTTTTTATATAAACGCTAGAATAAAATTATGGAAAATCTATATCTCGTTGCCATTACTAAAATGTATATATTAAAATAAAAAGATTTAGTGGGTACTTTTCTCTATTTTCTTTGAATTATTCCATAGACAAATTTTAATAAAAATACATACAAAACAAAATTTTAGGGCTCTAGAACCCTTCATACTATCCTATATTCTCTTGTTTGTAAAAAAGAAAAAAGAAAAACCAAAATATCAAACAAGACAAAAAAAAGTAGCCTCTAATCAGTTGACCTAGCAGCAATTATTGACATACAATTATCTTCTATGGTCACATTTTTCCCTCAAATAATTAGTCCTAATTGAGTCTCACCTCTGCCTCTAGTTTGAATAAATTTTGATCTCTTGACTATGAATTCCTTTTTCCTTGTCTGTCTGTGAAATATACATGAAAGGAAAAAAAAAAAAACGGAGAGCCGGGGGGTGGGGGGAATCCAATTATCAAAGGGAGGAAGATGGAACAGTAGCCTCAACGTAATGAATGTGGCTATATTTACATTGAGAGTAAGCTTTGGGTTTCCAAAAACTCATGCTGCTCTTCATCATTGTGTTTTCTACACTTTTTTGGTTACAAAAAAATTTAGAAGGCAGATCGGTTGTTTTAAGGCATGTGCCTGCCAACATAAAATCATCGACGAAGACCCTTTGTGCTTTCTTCATTTTGTTTGCGATTGAGTTGACACCCATCTCATATTTTCTGCCGCATTGGCCATAGCATAAATGAGGGTGCATGCCTCTTTGAGGACATGAAGGCAAATCAAAAGCAAAATGCCTCCAAAAGCAGCAACTCTCAACAACCCTCTCTCTGGTGGTGATTTTACAGTTAGATAAACACAATCAATAGCTATTGAGATCCAACTTAACCTTTCCGTCAGGCCTTTGACCAACAATAGTTTCCCATTTTCACTTTCACCCCCACTACCACACATTATTCTGCACAAAATCCTCAAACAAAGAACACCCACAACCAAAAAAGTGGTCACAGCCCAACCCCTATACCTAACTAGCTTCCCTCCCACAACCAAAGCCTCTTTTCTACAGACACAAGTTTCACACTCACCTGAAAATGTTGAAGACACTAGAGCATCAAAGCCTGTGTAATAAGGCAGCACAATAGAATCCAAATACAGGCTTGCATGCAGGATCCCAGAAACTGTAGATGCTGCAAAAAAAGTATACTTTATGTCCTTGTCAGCTCCATAGTCAAAGGACAAGGCAGAGATAAGAACTAGTTGAAGAATTGGAGGACCCATGTAAGACAGTGGGAATACCGTGTTAATCTGAGAGCCTTTAGCAAAGGCTAAGATTATAATAGGGAGAAGAATTGGACCAGAAGGTAACAAGTATCTGTTTGGGGATCTTATTCCTCTTCTTCCCGAGCTCATATCCAATATCACAATGAAAAGGGTCACAAGGTAAGAAGCTGATGTGAAGAGAAGGACCAAGACATCAACAGCGAGTGGGAAATTTGCAGGGTATGTTCTGTCACAGACATAGTGATAAGGGCAGTTTGTGGCATCCAAGGTTTCTTCCACTTGCCAACTGATGCATTTGAAGAATGTGTTTTGGACATCATAAAGGTTCCATTCAGGTTGGAATGTTGAAGATTCTGGGAGCCAGAGAAACCTATTCATATTGTAGAATGTAGATCTTTTGCTGGTAAAATGAGTTTTGATTTCATAAATAAGAAGAAACTTAAGGATAGAGTTCTTGTAGTTGTAGGTTGAGATGTTCAACTTGAAGCTGAAATGGATGAAGAAAGACCAACTATCAGTGTTATTTTTTTCACTTCTAAGATAAAAATTTTTGTGGGATTGAAACATTGTGGCTTTATTTTATTGACTTTCTGTTTGTAATTTCCTCAGCAAATTGCCTTTGGGATACCTTTCTGAGAGGTACTTAGGGTCTATCTGAAGCAAATAGAGTAGTTGAATGGAAGCAAATTTTCTAAAGGGTGTTGGTGGATTTCTATGTGAAGTTTAAATTGGCATTAAGATACTTAAGGCAGCTTGATTCCAAAGGGATGCTGTTTGGTGAGTGATAGCCACTGATTGATTGTATGATGGGCTGCCAAACTAATTGTATTTGCTATGTACCAACAAAAATTGGTATACCAACAACATATTCCTTAAATGTCGAAGGAAAAGAAAAAAATCTTCCACTGTAGTAGATTTTAGCAAAATTACATGAGAATTTTGTTTTCTTCCTCCATGTTTGGTTATTATCTTATTTTTAATGGACGAGACAATGTGGAGACTATTCAACTGTAAACACCAAACAGGACTGAATTCAAATTTTTTCCCTTATTTTGATTTATCTTATATGCATACGTAATCAACTGTTGATATCAAGAAAATCAGTTGGATGGGAATCCCATATGAACTAAAATATCAATTGATTGTTCTTCTTCATTCAGATATGCTTTAGTTTACTTTTATTTTATTAACATTTAGGATGGGCTTGTAACGCTTTTAAAATTAAGAATACAAATTCCGTTTTACTAAAAGAAATTATGCGCAAGAAATGAATCTCAAAGTTATTGAGCCAAGCTTAAATAATAAAAATTGTAACTTTTTTAATTTGAATTGTTTGGGCATACTTTTATAATTCTATTTAATCAACAGAAAAATGTATAGAATTCGTGTACATAATAATATTGAATAAACATTTTGAAAACACCCAAAAAATAAAAGACAAAACTTTCCCTATCAATTGCATTGAACCTTATGTCGTCTGTCATTAATTCTTCCAAAACAATTTCATTGCTGCAAACTTTTTAACACTATCTTTTCTTTCTCCTGCTGAAATAGAAAGTAAGTTACTCATCTTCCATTACAATATCAAACATAGAACTTTCTTGATTTTCTCGGTCAAGGCCAAGTTTCATTTCATACATAACAAAATTCAGCATTGAGTAAGTTTCTTCTGAATTGGGATGTGATTTATCATGAGCAATAAATCTATGAAGGGCTCCAAATAATTCCACAAAACTGAACCCTGGGGATTTTTTCACCCCTCTTCTCTCCATGGCTTCTCTCAAGCTTCTTGCATCATCCCATCGTTTCACAACTGCATAGACATTTGATAACCCAACATACCTTCCATCATGATATGGTTCTAGCTCAATAAGTTTCTTCCCAACTATTTCTGCAAGATCTAATTTTCTATGGTTAATACACCCATTAAAGAGAGCACCTAACATGGAAGCCGTTGGCTCTATAGGCATTCCACATATAAATTGGTATGCTATGGCTAAATGACCTGCACGTGCCAGCACATCCACCATGCAAGCATAATGCTCACTTGTAGGTGTCATGCCAAATTTTCCAAGGCTCTCAAAGAAGTACCATGCCTCCTTTACTAACCCTCCATGAGCACAAGCAGTCAACAGGCACAAGTATGTGATCTCATCAGGTCTGATGCCAACTATTTGCATTTCCTTAAACAGTTTAAGAGATTCTTCAACTAGCCCATGCGTTGCGAGACCTCCAATCATTGCATTCCAAATCAACACATCGGTTTGACTCTTTGAGACACCATGAAATACAAGCAAAGCCTCCTTTATTGCCCCACATTTGGCATACATGTCCACAAGAGAAGTCTGCAAAACCAGTGTCAATGGTAATTTATTCTCAACTATATACTTGTCGGTCAGTCTTCCCTTCTCAAGAGCACCTAAGTGTGCACAAGCACATAGAACACTCACCATAGTCACTTCATTGGCCTTTGGTCCAAAAGCCCTCATTTTTTCAAAGACAGCCATGGCTTCCCCGTATTCGCCTGCTTTAACATAACCATCAATCAATGAGCTCCATGACACAACATCCCTCTCAGGCATTGATTCAAACACTTTCTGTGCCAAAACCATTTCCCCACACTTGGCATAGCCATCCAACATGGAATTCCATGAAACCAAGTTCTTCTCCTGCATTCCATCAAACACCTTATGAGCAGATACAATATTCCCACAAGAAGCATACATATGAATCAAAGAATTTTGGATAAATCTATCAGACGCATGCCCTGTTTTTAAAATGTGGGCATGCACAGATACCCCATTTTCTTGATTCAAAAGGCGTGCCGATGCCTTCACAAGAAAAGGGTATGTTAAGTAATCCGGCGAAACCCCAAGTCGCAGCATTTTCAGAAAAACAGAAAAGGAACGATTTGGGTTTTTGCTAATTGAATAGCCTCTAATGATTGTGTTCCAGCTGAAAATTGTTGGTTTGGAGAGATGGGAGAAAACCCTGTAGGAATAACTAATGTCACCGGAATTGGAAAGAGCAGAGAAAGAAAGGAGTTTGGAGGTGAATTGGTCGTCCTCAGATAAGCCAAAAGAGATCAAAATGGCATGAAGTTGCTTCAATTCAGGCATTGACTTGCATTTGGTAAGCAGGGTGAGTAGCAGAGTTTGGTTTATGTTTGCATTTTTACATGAGACTGATGATACTCCAAGCATTTACATATAACCTTTGTATATTCCTTTCAACAAAGAACAGAAGAAGTGGAAGGCGGAATCAGTAATCCGACATAGAAAGATTCGTTGCAAGCTGAACAGAGTTAAGATAACGGAAGACACATGATAGGGTTAAACTGTTAATCACTAGCATAATGTCTGCATTTACGCCTTGATGGCGCGGTTTCGAGCGGTTTGGTCAGTCGAATTTGCGTGGCACACGAGGTGCGGTGATCTGGTGTGGGCAAGAGCACTATGCTCGGCCCACTAAAGTGGCCCGTTTCGTTGACCCACGATGAGGCCCAAAGTTCTCTATTATAAGATAATATAGCTTAAATTCTTGTTTTAGTCTTTATAATTTTATTTTGTTTTTTAGTTAATATTTATAATTTAAAACATTTTAATTTATCTATTGATGTTAGTGTGCATTATATTTTATTCACGTGATCACGTATTATTTTGACATACATAATTCGATTTAAGTCATTCAAGTTATTAAACATATGATTACTTCGCGTGTTCCAATGGCTGCTGCTTCGCCATGTCACTGAAGCCCAACTAAATGCAACATTTCATCATAAATAAAACGCTACATTTCAATTTTTTTTAAAAGATTTTGCTGCCCAAATCTGAGCCATCCAGGCCATCAACGCCCACAATCCTACCACGTTGCCTTTGCTTTTCTTCGTATCCTCTTTTTTTTCCCTCCCCTACGGAACAACACAAACGGCAAAATTCACACGCAACGGAAATCTTAACCAAAACAAAACATAATAAATTCAAAAAAATACTGCAAATTAATTAATCTAAACTCTCATTTCAAAAGAACATCTTAATAAATAAAAGAAAATTACATGTGAGGACTTAAACTTTATAAAATTTATAATGAAAGAACTTACAAATTTAAATGATTTATAAGGGTTAAAGGATTTTATTTTTTGTATGTAAAGACAAAAATACTCTTCATCTGTTTTCCTTTTATATACTTGTTCTCATCCATCTATCTCTCTATCTTCTCTCATTCTCATACTACCCTATATCTTCTTTCTCTCCTCCTAAAATCCATCAAAGAAGCTGGACAAAATTTGAAAAAGATTCATCTATCAAAGAAAACCTATCTTTCTGTGAATATCTCTTTTTACATAATCAATGAAAACCTATTCATTTTGTCTTGCTGCAAATTAAAGAATCATATATTGTAATTAATATTTAAGAGAGGGTGTTTCATAAAGATTGAGAAGTAAGATAGTAACAAATATAAACTCAAAATGTAACAATCCTAAAAGTTCTTTGCAACTTATTAAAACATGAGCTATGACTAATATTTAAGACAAGGAGCGTTAGAAAGAAAGGTGGTAATAAATTCAAAAAAAAAAACTATACATACAATAAAAGAGAGAGAGAGAGAGAGAGAGAAAGAAAAAAGAACCCACTCCCTCTTTTTCTTGTATCTATAATAATTTACTTTTTTTTAATAATTATAATGTAACAAAACAAAATGAATATATGAGCCTTTTTCATAGATGGATATGTCTTCTTTGATTGTGTGAAAAAAAGTATTCATAAAAGAATGGATCTTCTTTGATAAATATGTCTTTTTCTTTGAAGTTTTGTCTAGCTTCTTCAATGGATTCTAAGAGAGAAAAGGAAGAGAAGACAAAAAGTAATATGATAATAAAAAAAGACAAAAAGATGGATAGGTGAGAATAAAAATATAAAAAATAACTAAATAAAGAATATTTTCATCTTCGCATATAAAAAAAAAAGGTCCTTTAGACCTTATAAATAATTTAAATTTTTTAGACATATCATCATAAATTTTATAAAATTTAAGTTATGAAATATAATTTTTCTTAATATATATGCATATACATACATATATATATATGTATATATATATATATTCACACACATACACACACACATATATATATATATATATATATATAAAGATGTTCACTAATTTATATTATACAAAAAGAAAAATCAAAGAGAAAAAAATAGTTATGGCGATCATCACTCATTTGTCTTGTGAGGAAGCTCGCTACAATAGTGCGGAAAATAATGCAAAATCGAATCAAATGGTTGTGGGGTGCCACTGGAACCACTGCTAAAGTCATTGCCATAGAACAGTGGTGGAATATAAGGGTAATATCCTGAAAGAGGTGGGTATGTTGTGCCCAGCTGAGGTGGCAACGATAGCACCGCTAGTGATGGAAGAGGTAGTCAGAGTGGCGCCGCCGATGAGAGGCGAGTAACATGGTTCGTCGGATCCTATGATGCCTGGAAAATTGAGGAGAAGTGTTATTGAGAGGACGAATAAGGAAGTGGTGAACATGTTTTGGATGGAGGAAGCATTAGGAACAAAGTAAGATGGACGTGGGGCTTTAAAGCTGCTTTAAAATGCAATGCTTAGTGATGGGAACGAGGAGGCATGGCAGAATCGGAGGCGTTGATGGCATAGACAACTTGGATTTGGGTAATAAAATTTCAAAAATGAAAATTTGAAGCATACCGTTGCTTTTTTAATGAAATGTTACGTTCTAATTTGGCCTTAATGACATGGCAAAGTAGCAACTTTCACATGGAATGAGCAGTCTAGATCTCATTTTAGTGCTTCAAAATGAGCAAATGTAGATGCTATATATATATATGTAATTTCATTTTATTATCTATTTTTATCTTTTCTATTAACATAAATATTACATATTTAAAATGTCTGGACGTTATATGATTGGATACATTAACAAAATTTAATAACACACCTATGAATGTTTAATGATAAAGATTAAATTAAAAATTTTTTAAATTTAAAAAAATTAATTACATTTTTTAAATTATAACAGATTTAAAATTAAGCAAATTATAGGAACAAAAACCATAATTTAACTTAATACTTTAGTTAATAATTAGCCAATAAACGGATAATTCATATACTCCAATTATCATCGACATGAAGTTTTGAGTTCAATTTTATTCTCTCACTCGCAACTTCAACAAAAAAATAAAAATGGCTTTTAGATTTTGATTTTTGAATTGACGAATGTCTATTGTCTAAGTTGTTAGTGCACGATTTATCAAATTTTAAAACTAAAGAAATATTTAAAAAAACATGTTTATTTAAGTTTGACAATTAAAAGTTTTAAAATGATAAGAATTTAATTATAAATCTTAAATTATAAAAATGAAATAAAATTCTAAAAACCTAAAGAATAATTTTTTGAATAAAAATATCTTTAAATCAATTTATGTTTTAATTAAGACTAATTTCCTTTTGGGGAATGTATACTTACGTAACAATTGATCAAACTGTGAGCTATTTAAAGAATAATTTAAGCTTTGAGAATAGAAGATACGGGTATCATTCTTAACAAGGAACGCGTTCTATCAACGATCGACGTTCATTAGGGAGCCCTACCTATCGACGGTCGAAATCAACCGGAGCGTCCAAACTTGTGGGGTCCCAACGCCGTCTCTATTCATCCATCCACCTTTTCTTGTTCTACAAAATTTCCAATTCCAAAGCACCCACAGTATTTTCATTCGATCTTCTCCACTTCAATCTTTCTTCTCTGTCGAAATTCTGTCACTTGCTCTTTGCTTTCCATGGAGAATAACACCACCAACAACGCCAAAGCAGTTTCAGGAGGAGCCAAACCCATTAATGACAACGAAGAGCGTTCGAATTTGAATGAAGAGGAACACACAGAAGTGGATGAAGATGAAAATGATAGTGGAGATGGATCTGGCTCCATCCAGTCTCCTCATCGCCACCCTTCCAGAACCCCTTTCACTAATCTCAGTCAGGTCGATGCTGACCTCGCCCTTGCTCGAACCCTTCAAGAGCAGGTTCACCTCTAATTCTTCTTCTTACTTGCCTGTTGTTATGGCTTTTTGAAATTTTCGTTTTTCGTGTTCTGTATGGTTGAAGATTTTGTATTTATATCGAGTTTTATGCTCCCTTTTGGTGGTTACGAAAATTTAGGGAAAGAAGAGTTTGGAGAAGTGAATTATAAGCTTTAACACTCATTCATATCCATTGCCGCGGGGTGAACTCAAAAATTGTGCACAATGACACAATTCAACTTGACCTTTATGTTACTTTCGTTTACCTTCGGGAGTTCTGTTCATTCAAATTGAATTACAAGCCTTGACACTCATTCATATCTATTTAAATATTTGTTATTTTTGATTTGCCAGCTATAATTCTTTATTTATTTTTCGTCTTATGCTTGTGAATTATATGTATCATTGATTTGTTAATGATTGAGTAGGAAAGGGCATATATGATGCTGAGAACGAACAACGAAGGAAGTGATTATGGAAGTTGGGAAGCTGGAAGCTATTTGCATGATGATGGGGATGATTTTGAAGATCTACATGATGGTACTGATGTAGATGACGATGATGACATTAGCCCTGATGATGACGACAACGATGAAAACAATGATAACGATGGTGAAGAATATGATAACGAAGATGCATTTGATGTGCATGCTCATGCTAGTTCTGGGGAAATTGATAATACCAGCATTGAATTTGACCCGGATGTATTCTCAAGTGATGAAGCCTATGCAAGAGCATTACAAGAGGCTGAAGAGAGGGAAATGGCAGCTAGAATGTTGGCTCTGGCTGGGTTAAATGATCGTTAGTTTTCTCGGCCATGAATATATAATCAGTTATTTTTTTGAAATTATCTGACATTTGTAACTGCTAATCACTCTTTCATTTGTAGGGGAAGGTGAGGACACAGAGGACCATGGTGCTAATTCTCAGGTAAAATATTTTTGTTCTATGTGCATTTGCATTCAAACATACTCATGGGCTGTGCCTTTGTGCTATACACATACTCATGGAGATACAGGCATTTAAAAGTATATCTAGGAATCTACTATATTGCCAGATGTCTTCTTTTAAGTACAAACCGTCATTCCTATATGATTTGGGGAATATTTCATGGTTATTAGGAATTTGGTGCTTGTGGATGGATTTACCTCCACGATCCTATTTCAGAAACGTTGTAACTTATGTTTACATTTACCCTTTTCTATTGAAACTCAATGAATGTTACTTAAATGAGTTTCATTTGAATCTGTATTGTACCCGCTTTGGATAAGACAAAATTTATGTAACATTGACTAAAAAAAGATTTATGCACTTTATTAATACTGTAAATGCCATGACAGAAAATATTGTTTAGTCAATTCTAAGTGATACTAGATTACTTTTCCTTTTTTATTTTTTAATTGCTCCTCCTCTTGAGGCCAAAAAGATATGAGAGAAACAGAATTCCCTTCAACTCTTTCCCATCTACACATAGCACATAGTCCCATATTGTAAAATGGAGCTGTAAATAGTGGAAAAAAACTCGCAAAATTTCTTTATTTGCCAATACCAAGCAAAAAGTTCTCAAATTGTGGCTAGAAGGGTATTTATAGCCCTTTACACAAAGTTATTCCTAAGAAATAAAGTAACAAGCTAACAGGCAGTAAACTGGAAATAGTAATATCCTTTCCAACAAAGGATATGACATTTAACTGAAGGAATTTAAAAAATCCCCATATTAAATCTTTAATCAACACAGAGTAAGCCTGATTTTCCATGTTAATCCTGTTCTCCATCATTCCTCCCCCTTTTCTTAACTGGGAAGAACTTTCCTCTTGAGATTTATGGCCCTTTACACAAAGTTATTCCTAAGAAATAAAGTAACAAGCTAACAGGCAGTAAACTAGAAATAGTTATAACTTTCCAACAAAGGACATAACATATAACTCAAAAAATTTAAGAAATCTCCATATTAAATCTTTAATTAACACAGAGCAAGCCTGATTTTCCATATTAATCCCGTTCTTCATCATTCCTCTCCCTTTCCTTAATTGGGGAGAACTGAAGAATAATTAGAGTACAGTGTCTGATTTTCTTATTTTACTGAAAAGAGCAAGCTACAATATAAAGAGGACCATGGCAACAAGTTTGCCACTAGAATCCTGAAATTAAGGCCCTAAAAATAGAAAGACATAAGAGAAAATAAAGAGCATTAAAAACAAGTAAAAGCCAATAAAAGGAGACCAAATCTTAGAAATAAAAGGCTGATTTTATAGCAATAAATCACAATAATGAAGGCCTAACTTCATAGCAATAAAGGCAGATATAAATCTCAAGAAATCAAGAATTAAATTTCTAAAGTTCGGAGAGAGATATGATCAGATTTACTAATATTTCCCCTCAAGCTGGAAACAATTTGGGACTCAATAACGCTAATCATCTTCACAAATCCCAAATTCAGCTTGAGCAAAAGAAGTAGAACCAAAAATTTTATTTGAATTATTGTGGTCCTTTTGATCTTTATTACTGAACAATTTTTTCAACAATTCCCATTACTCTTTAGAAAATGGATTATTCTCAAGTTGAGGTTTTTCTTCAGTAGTCATTTTTGACTTGCTAGTTTCATCCTTTTGTTTTGAGTTCAAATTTGCTGCTTTGCCATGTATTTTCCAGCATTTCTTCTTAGTATGATCTGATTTGCTACAATGGTCACACCAGGTATGGATCTGTTTGTTTAGCTTGCTGTCAGTTCCAAAAAAATTGAGTCCTCGGTTAGCAAGTGATGATAAATCAGAAGCAGTAGAGTCACTATGTTGTCCACTAGTTAACTTTTTATGGCTTTCTTCCTTCGAACTTCTGAAATAACCGCTTTAACCTTTAAGTGTGGCTAGAGGACGAATGCTCATTATTTGGCCTCGTGTGTCTTCAAAAGTGGTATTCATGCTAAGAAGGAATTTATAGACTCATTCTCGTTCAATAATTTTTCTAAACAGTAGATCATCAATAGAGTATGACCATGTATAGATCTCATACATGTCAAGTTGTTGCCTGTGGCATTGCAATGCATTGCAGTATTGGGTAACCATGAGGTTCCCTTGTTTGAAATCATGAAGGAGTGATTTTATTTCAAATAAGGTGGCCATATTTTCAACAGATGAATAGGTGTCCTGAATAGCTTCTCATATTTTAGCAGCAGTTTTATAGAGCGAAAAATTCTCACCTATGTCAAGTATCATGGAATTAATCAACTATGACATAATCATATTGTTTTATGCATCCCAAGTTAGGTATCTTGGATCATTCATACTTGGTCTGTTGCCCGTGAGATAGCCCACGTTTCCCCTTCATGAACATAAGCATACTAGATGACCATTGTAGGTAATTGTTCCTGTTGAGCTTATGCCCGGTGATAAGAATAGGTGCAGCCCCAGCAGTATTGGTGATGACAGGGGCCTCATTAGTGGAGGAAGCCCTATGAATGAGGCGGGTTGTAGTAGTTGCCCCTGTTGAAGGGCTTTGCCCATCCAGAGCTTCTGTATTAAAGGTGGAAACTTGGCTGAAAAGGAAAGATGGGTGATCTGGCATTTTTAGGCTCTGATACCATGAAGAATAAGCACAGTACAGTGTCTAATTTTCTTATTTCACTAAAAAGAGAAAGTTACGATGTAAAGAGGACCATGGCAACAAGTTTGCCATTAGAATCCTGAAATTAAGGCCCTAAAAATAGAAAGAGATAAGAGAAAATAAAGAGTAATAAAAACTAGTAAAAGCCTATAAAATGAGATCAAGTCTTAGAAATAAAGGGCTGACTTTATAGCAATAAATCATAGTAATAAAGGGCTGACTTCATAGCAATAAAGGTAGATATAAATCTTAAGAAATCAGGAATTAAATTCCTAAAGTTTGGGGCGAGATATGGTTAAATTTACCAACAGGAACTTTCCTCTTGGGATTAAAAAAAATGGTAGTGGGGTTCAAGATTGTGAAAGTCTTTGTCTGCAATCACCGAATTAGAGTGGGCCTCCCACTTTACAAGGTAACAGTGGGTATGGGTTGAAGCTCTATGTTTAGGTCCAAAATACATAGTGATTATGTCTAGTTTGCATTACTCTTAAATTTTCTTGACAGTCAATTGTGTTTGAAACTAAGATAACTCCATCATTAAATTGAATGCCATTCTAGACTTAAGGTTGACGGAGGCTAGTGTTTTAGAGTTTTTCCAAGACCAAGAGTCTCTGGTAGGACTTTCATTTTTAATTTGAACATCATAAGTGAGCAATGTGGATGAGTGATTCATTGTTCAGTCATAAACGTTCAGGACTTCCATTTTTCTTATTTAGCTGGGGCTTTTATTTTTTTTAATAATGTATAGAAAAAGAAATTTTATTGAGGAAGAGAAGAGTTTCAAAATAGATGAATAAGACACTGGTTTTATGATGAAACTCAGAATTTATATGATCTGATTGGATTGATTTTTATATGAGTCCCACATTGGTTGTATCTCTAGCTATATAACCTTCACTCTATTATAAATATATGTAACACAAGCCTGCCTTTATTGAGACTTTTCAAGGCATTCTTTCTTTCATTTATACTTTATCATGGTAACAAACATTGGTGGAGAGAGAAGACTAGGCCTCCAATAGCTTATAGTTTTCAATGTTGGAGCTTTGACATTTTTTTTAAAGGCAGCATTGACCCCCTTTTATTCCAGCATAGCTCCAATCTTCTTCTCTGACTACTTTTCTGGCGACTGGAAAACTTATTTGACAATCAAATCAGCAGTGCATTTTCTCCAGCAGAACTTAGATGACTTTCTGACGGTCCTTGGCAAACTTTTTAGTGGAACTCCAACAATTTCTTTTTTTTTTTTGGGAAAAAAAAATTTTATATGCAGTTCTTTATATCTTTACTATCAAGTTCTTTAATTAAAACATAATAAGTGTATGGCTCTACAAAAATATTCTGACAAATGTATGGTTTTGCAAAAAATTATATAGTTTCCCAATTAAATTCTACACTTGTCATTGTATATTAGAGAATCATATACTTATCATGTCTTAATTGGAGAATCTGATAGCAAAGATATAAGGAGCTGCACCTTAGTCTAATCCTTTTTTCTTTTTGGTGACCATAACTCTTTCCGGCCACTGTTTGCTTTCTCCCAGGTCTGTTTGATTCTCTCTAGAGCTACCTTTCATCCTTTCGGCCATTGTAACTCTATCTTAGAATATTGACCTTTTCTGACCTCTTCCCCAATGGTCATCTGAAGCTTTTTCTCTGACTGTCCATTGTTTTAGCTACTTTACCAGTCGTCAATCAAACTACTGTTGCTTTTTCTGGCTGTGCATCATTCCAGCTGCCTTTTTTTCATTGTGGCATTACACCAGCATGTTAACTAGCTTTTAGCAGTGGTCTTTACTTGCTTTTAGTAGTGTTATTTCTTTGGTCTTTTTGGTGATGTTCCAGACTGGCATGTGGTGACTCTTTGTGTGTTCCAGCCATTTTTAAACTTTTGTTCTTTATTGCAAGTCATCTCCTAGGGCTGCGTTCTGCTTGAAATGTTGACACGATGCTTATAGAATTGTCATATGGGGGGAGTGCTGACTAATTTATATATTTATTGAGTTATTTTATTCAAATTTGTTGATTCCCTCTTCAGTTAGATTTTATTGGAGTTCTTCCAATCTCAAGGATTGCATCACTTACTTTATAACAGTTTTGGAGCATTTGGTTTATATGCTCTAGCTTGAGGAGAGAGAAGGGGGAGGGTGATAGGATAGTGTTAGTCTATCTTTCTTCTTTATTTAGTTAGACTATACAAGTCCCATGCTGGTTGTATCTCATTCTATACAGCTGTCGCTTTACATTAAATATATCTAGCACAAGCCTCCCTTTTTCATATAGTATTCTCTTTCTTTTATTCTTTCCCCTTTTTTTACTCTTTTTTGCAGCACTAGCATTTAGTAATGTATTGTTGCTAATGAGTAATATTCCATAAATGCTTCTCCTCATCCATTTGATTCTGCAGGATGCATGGGAGGATGTTGATCCTGATGAACTTTCATATGAGGTAACCTTGCACTATATTTGTGTAATGCTGCCCGCACTCCCTTTCACCTTCTATCTCATATATTAAGAGTGTGCTTCAATTATTTCAGGAACTACTGGCATTGGGTGAAGTTGTTGGAACTGAGAGCAGAGGTCTTTCTACTGATACTATTGCCTCCTTGCCTTCAGTCAACTACAAGATGGGAAGTGATCAACATGGAAGTAATGATTCGTATGTGCAAATTCATTTACTTCTAACCTTAGTTGTGATTGATACTATACCATTGTACCTGATTGTTACGGTCCTGTTTTAGGTGTGTCATATGCCGGGTGGATTATGAGGATGGTGAATCCTTGACTGCTCTTTCATGCAAACATTTGTACCATCCTGAGTGCATTAACAATTGGTTGAAAATAAACAAGGTATAGTTATGTCCTTCACCTACATGATGCATTTTTGCGTTGTACATCAATGTTGGTTGCATATATGCTTTCACATATTTTCATGTAATTGTGCATCATTTTTCTCCTCACTTTGGTCATTTCATTCTCTTGAAAATCGTGATATAACATTTTTGTATTACTTTGAGAATGGCTTGTTTCCCTGCTGTTAGAAATCCAGTTTCAGAATTTCTAATTTCCACATGCACGTTCTAGTATATGGATCTGTTAGAGCTACCTTATTGCTACTCTTCTGAGAGACTTAAGGGGTATGCAGATTCTTTTGTGGTTGTTAGTCTTGGTCTGCATAGGGTTCCTAAAAGAACTTAGAGTTGAACTTGGATAGTACAGCATACTTGTTACTAAAACCTTAGTCTAAATTTTTATTGGTATATAAAACTCATTTTCCCCAATATATATGTCTAATGATGAATAATATTTAAAGAATTTTAATTAGTAAACGAAGGACATTATTCTATTTTGAAGATGACAGTTTCTCATGATATGTTTTTAAGATTTTGGAAGGATTAGGCCAAAGCTTTGAGGTTGTGTGCACTTTATGCTGTTCACTGATGTATATGACTGGAGTGGAATGCTTGTATTTTTAAATTTAAAGGGCATTGCTTTGCCCTTAAACATGTTATAGAATACGGCTGTGTTGATGGCCTCTGTTTGGTGTGCTGTACATGTCTTTGCCAAAGGTGTTTTCCTAGTCTGATATTCCTTTCGTGCACATATGTTTTAATTTGGGGGTCTATCAAACAGCTTTGTTGCATTTTTGAGCTTCCTAGGCTCACTTGTTTCTTATAGTTTTAGGATATATTTTCTTCCTCCTTCATTGTATTTCCCCTCTTTTCTATTTACTCTTTTAAAAATAGAATAATTTATAAAAGCAAATTGGTTCCAAAAAACAATTTTAAAAGAACAGAACTATAAAAAAGAATTTATTATATTGCTTGGCCAACATCTTCTTCAAAGGTTTATCTTGTTTGCGTGGCATGCAACAAGATTGGCAGGCTGTGTTTAATAATATTTCTTCTTTTTGTCAAACCACAATGTACTGCTGGTCAAAGCTGCATGTTTAATTTAAATGATTATGTTGATTTTGAATGTACGAGTCCAGGTATTAAACAATTACAATTCAGCAATCCAGTCTCTTCGCATATAAGATAAAAAGGCACCCTTAAAACTTTGAGTTGAAGCCCATGAGAAGGGTTCTCCGATTAGAGATATTGGATTTATTTTCCAGCCAAATGCACCACCCTCTAGCAAAAACAAACAGCTTTAGAGTACCTTGTTGAGAATAGGCTATTAGTAATAGTAATAGTAATTGTAACAGCTTGTACTGTTTTTTCTACGGTATACTTCATGTAGTACATTCCTACGATGTTATAAATGGACCAACAGAGGCTGACAGTAGATAGGTCAGTGCCTCACAAAAAATTCTCTCTCATTCCATTCTCCCTCTCTCTACTTAACATGGTAAAAGAAACACATGTATTACCCACCTTTAACTTTTACCCAACTTGTACGACCTTGGAGGCCAATCATCACTTGGTAGTAGGGTAGGATTTGGTCTTTGGTGGTTTGGTAGCATCTTTCGTTTGTGGTATTTGATGAAGTGTTAGAATATTATTTGGAGGTAGAGGCTCTGACGTGAGAGATCCCTTTTTTGTTGTGAGAGTTGAAATATCAATGATTTCTCCTCTTCATTATTTAGGAGATTGATGGGCATCCAATTAAGGTAGGGAACCTTTTTCCAAAAACTTACTATAGAGGTAGAAAAATCACTTTATTTAAGTATCCCATTAAGCATTCTATATTATTCAATATGAGACTTTGACATCCAATCCTATGTTGATTTTTATCAATTAGCCGCCCTTGGAAAGTCGACATCTTGGTGACTACACTCTGTGACACTTTACTCGATTTTTTGCTAGTCAAAATTCTCTGTTAGTCAAAACCCTTTACAGGTAGCCTTTTTCGGAACTGTCGACAATCAACTCTGATACCAATTGATGGGTACTCAAACAAGGTGGGAAACTTTCTTCCAAAAGCTAACTATTGATGGGGGAGAATGATGGGAGTGCACAGCCACAGCACGTGCAAAACACTTATTTTAGGCGAAGGAAGAAAAGGGCTGAGGTCGCATTGTCACAAGGACAGCGTGGATAAATAAGAATCAGTAAGGAGTAATGGTTTTTGGTGGGGACCAGGCCGTTGGAGGTGAGAGAGAGAGAAATAATAAAAAGAGTGAAGGGAGTCGGGGGAGAGGGTAAGATGTCAGTAGAGAATCGGAGAGTCTAGCCTTTCGAAAGCTAGTTTTGTTTTTTCGCTTGTAATCCTCCATTGTTGAGGATAATTTTTTGATTCCATCGAATTGAGTGGACAAAGTTCTATCAATTGTGGTATCAGAGCGCTTTCTGGGGAATGGTGAATACATGGAACGAAGGGAGAATGGAAAATCTGGAAACGCAAGTAGTTGGGGTGGAACAGAGTGTCACAAATTTGGAAAAAAAGGTAACGTCGGTGAGAGACCTCTTGGTGGAAGTCTTGAATGAAGTCAGAAGTGGACGACGCGTCGAAGAAAAAGGGAAGGCGACGATTGAAGCTTCTTCGCATGGTCAAGCAGTAGTTGCGTCGAGTTCAATAGAGATCGATGGAAGTAGTGGAACGTCAGAAAAAGACGCTTATTGGTTTCGAAGATTGGAGTAACCGATATTTGTTGGAGAAGATCCTCTAGGATGGGTCTTCTGATGGAACGGTATTTCTGGCTGAACGGGGTGGGTGAAGATGAAAAGCTGGACGCTGTGGCTATATGTTTGGCGAGACAAGCCTTAAATTGGTTCCAATGGAAGGAGACGCAACAACCAATACATTCATGGATTGAACTGAAAAGGGACCTTATAGTCAGGTTCCATTGTTCACAATGTGGAGACTTATATGATGTTAATGTTGCTGAAGCAGGCAGGGACGGTCACCGAGTACATAGAGAGGTTTGAGCTTATTACAGCTTCATTAAAAGAAGCTCCAGATGACGTTCTTATCGAGGCATTTAAAAACAGACTAAAGGATGAAATCAAAGCTGAGATAAGGATGCTGCGAATGCAATTATTATAGGAGTTGATGGATATGGCTCAGAGAATTGAAGACAGAAATTTAGTTTGGAAAGAACTAAGGAGTTAAGATTGAGCAGAGGGGCTAGAAATTATTCCAGTGGAGCCTGGATGAGTCCTAAGCCTAGTAACAATAACTACACTAGACTTATTGGATTCTCAGAACCATTTAAGAATACTGTTACAGTTAGCAACAATAAGAGCCCAGATGTCAAGGGAGGTTAGGATTCCAAGGCCACCAATATCCCTGTGACCTATTCTTCAGGGAGTAGCAATTCTAGGAGGATGACAGATGCAGAGATCGCCCGAAAAAGGGAGTTAGGATTATGTTTCAAATGTGATGAAAAATTTGGCCAAATCACAAATGCAAAAAGAAGAAACTCCAGGTGCTAATACTATCAGAAGTGAATGATGAGGAAGTAGAACCTAAACTAGAAAAAGAGGAGACAGTAGCAGAAATGCAAGAAAAAGAAACAGAGGAAATGACTATGGCACTATTTATGAGTTCCATAGTGGGAATTACCGGTAACAAAACCGTGAAGTTAATGGGACGAATGAAGCACGTTGAGGTCTTGGTGTTAATTGATTGTGGAGCTACTCACAACTTTATAGCCACCAAATTAGTAGATTTCCTCTAGAAAAAAATCTGTTTGAAGTTCAGGTGGGAGATGGGTACTGTGTACGAGGTGATGGAGTATGTTACATTGTGGTAATGGAGATGCAAGGGCTGAGGATACAACAAACCTTTTATCCCTTCGAGTTAAGAGGTGCTGATGTAGTTCTAGGAGTGGATTGGTTGGAGTCTTTAGGGGAAGTCAGAGTGGATTGGAGAAAATCTACTCTTAAGATCAATATGGGAGGAGACTGGGTCTACTTACAGGGAGATCCTTCCTTATCCAAAACACTCGTGTCTTTAAAGACTATGATGCGCACTTTGAAAGGCGGAGAGCAAGGTTTTCTAGTGGAATTTGGTGAGATGACTCTTAAAAAATTGGATACACCCATGTTGGCACTTGAAATTCAAGCTTTGTTGGAAGAGTTCCCTGCTGTTCAAGAACCAATTCTAGAATTACCCCCTCACAGATTTAGAGACCATGCCATTGAGTTGCAACCCGGGGTATCACCACCCAATATCAGACCTTATCGGTATCCTCATTCTCAAAAGGCTGAGATTGAAAGAATGGTAAGAGAAATGCTAGTGGCTGGTATTATAAGACCTAGTTGCAGCCCATTTTTTAGCCCCATACTCTTAGTCAAAAAGAAAGATGGGAGTTGGAGGTTTTGTATAGACTATTGGGCATTAAATAAAATTACGGTACCAGATAAATTCCCTATTCTAGCCATTGATGAATTATTAGATGAACTGGGTGGAGCCACAATGTTTTCTAAATTAGATTTGAAGGCAGGGTATCATCAGATCAGGATGAAACTAGGGAATGAATATAAGACAGCTTTCAGGACTCATGAGGGTCACTACGAATTCATGGTGATGTCTTTTGGTTTGACTAACGCCCCTTCAACATTTCAATTTTTGATGAATGATGTTTTTCGAGCATATCTAAGGAAGTTTATATTGGTATTTTTTGATGACATCCTAGTTTACAGTGGGGATTTTCAGTCTCATCTATTGCATCTTCGAGAAGCTTTCCAAGTGTTACAACAACATAAACTTGTCATCAACACCAATAAATGTGCTTTTGCTCAACAAAAGTTAAAATATTTGGGGCATATTATCTTAGGGGAAGGAGTTCAAGTTGACCCGTCCAAGATTGAGAGTATGGAAAAATGGCCAATTCCAAAAGATTTGAAAGCTTTGTGTGGATTCCTCAGTCTTACGTGATATTATCGTAAGTTTGTGAAAGATTATGAAAAAATTGCTACTCCTTTGACTAATTTACTTAAGAAGGATGCATTTCAGTGGAGTGAAACGGCCCAAAACACTTTTGAAGCTCTGAAATTAGCTATGTCTACTACTCCAGTATTGGCATTTCCAAACTTCTCCCAACCTTTTGTCATTGAGGCAGATGCTTTAGGTCACGAGATAGGAGCAGTTTTAATGCAGCACGGGCGTCCTATTGCTTACCACAGCCAAACATTGTCTTTAAAATCTCGGTCATGTTTAGTTTATGAGCGAGAGTTGATGGCTATTGTTTTGGCAGTGAAAAAGTGGAATCACTACCTCATAGGACATCAATTCATCATCAAAACGGACTAAAAAGCCCTCAAATATTTGTTGGAACAGCGGGTAATTGACTCAAACCAACAGAGATGGATCTCTAAATTGATGGGCTATAATTTTACTATACAATACAAACTTGGAAAGGAGAATTTTGTGGCAGACGCTCTTTCTAGGAGATGCACCACATTGGAATTCAATGCTTTCTCCTTATGGCAGCTGGGAAATTAGGAAGAGTGGGAACACGAGGTCTCACAAGACCCTGAACTATCCTCCCTTATACAACAGATAATAACAGGACAGCCTACCCACCCAGAATATAGCCTTCAACGTGGCTGTTTGTTGTACAAAAGCAAGCTGAAGATCCCAAAGAATTCAACAAAGATTTCAATACTACTTAAAGAATTCCATGACTCTCCTCTTGGGGGAAATTCAGGATATTTAACAACTTATCATAGATTGGCCGCTTTGTTTCATTGGGATGGCATGAAGAAGGATATTCAAGCATATGTGGCTAAATGTGATATTTGTCAACGCAATAAGTATCAAACTCTAAGTCCCGCAGGTCTTCTTCAACCCTTACCAATACCTCAACAAGTTTGGGAGGACTTAAATATGGATTTCATCACTGGACTTCATAGATCCCAAAAGTATGATACAATTATGGTGGTGGTAGACCGTTTCACCAAATATGCTCACTTTTCATCTCTATCACACCCTTGTTCAGCAAAGGATGTAGCTGCCATTTTCATTAGAGATGTGGTTCGTCTACATGGTTTTCCTAAGTCCATTGTATCAGATCGAGATAGAGTGTTCGTCAGTCTCTTTTGGCATGAACTGTTTAAACAGTTCAGGACCACTTTAAAATACAGCTCTGGTTATCATCCTCAAACTGATGGGCGAACAGAGGTAGTTAACTAAATTTTGGAAACATATCTCAAATGTTTCAGCAGTGGTAAACCTCGACAATGGGCTACGTGGTTAAATTGGGCAGAATATTGGTATAATACTACCTTTAATAAATCTGCTAGTATGAGTCCCTTTAAGGCACTCTTTGGTAGGGAACCACCTACTTTATTTAAATTGGAAGATGATCCATCTGGGGTAGAAGAGGTGAATGACCAGATTAGAGCCCGAAATGCGGTGTTGGTTGAATTAAAATCTAATATGGAGTTGGCTCAAACACACATGAAAAAACAAGCAGATAAGAAGTGGCGTGAGGTGCATTTTGAGGTGGGGGACATGGTTTTTTTGAAGCTGCAGCGTTAAAAACTTAAGTCTCTTGCTAAAAAGACTAATGAAAAATTAAGTCCCAGGTACTATGGGCCCTACAAAGTCTTGCAAAAGTATGGAACAGTGGCTTACAAACTGGAATTACCTTCTACATTGCGGATTCACCCCATGTTTCATGTATCTCAGCTTAAACAGGTCCTACATCCATCAATTCATACACAAGATATCCCTCCTTTCCTTAGTGAAGACATGGAGTTACGAGTTTGACCTGACCATGTTCTCAAGATTTGCCGTTTAACTAATGGCCAGCTCGAAGTTCTTATTAAGTGGACTGATTTATTTGCTGATGATAGCACATGGGAAGCTTACGATATTATTAATTCCCAATTTTCGAATTTCCACCTTGAGGACAAGGTGCAACTGATTGGGGGGGGGGGGAATGATGGGGGTGCACAGCCACAGCACATGCAAAATACTTATTTTAGGCGAAGGAAGAAAAGGGCTGAGGTGGCATTGTCACAAGGGTAGCATGGATAAATAAGAATCAGTAGGGAGTAATGGTTTTTGGTGGGGACCAAGTCGTTGGAGGTGAGAGAGAGAGAAATAATAAAAAGAGTGAGGGGAGTCGAGGGAGAGGGTAAGATGTCAGTAGAGAATCGGAGAGTCTAGCCTCTCAAAAGCTAGTTTTGTTTTTTCACTTATAATCCTCCATTGTTGAGGATAATTTTCTGATTCCATCGGATTGACTGGATAGAGTTCTATTAGAGAACCACCCTATTTAAGTACTCCATTAAGCATCCCATACTACTCAATGTGAGATTTTGGTGTCTCATACTACTTTCATCAGAGACATATTTATATCTCATCATCTCATCTTTACTTATATTTTGATCTCTTTAGTTGTCAAGCTTGTTGGTTTTACATATTATACACAAAAATTTGGCTTGAAATATATATATATATAAAATTAATATCTTTGTATTAAGACATATACAACACATAAATTGTTAAATTTCCATATTTATTAAGTCTAAAGATCTCATAAATAGATTTCCAAATACTTGAGAAACATATCAAACGTCACCTAGAAGTTTCTTGTTGATAGTTGCCTGTGGTGGAAGAGCTATTGTGTAATACTTGGCTCCTTGTGTGCAGGTTTGCCCTGTTTGCAGTGCTGAAGTGTCAGCTTCTGGAAGCAGCTTGTAGTGTTTAACAGCTGTTCTTTGCTATAATATGAAGAAAATTTGTATAAGTTGGGAAGCCATTTTCCCTTTCCTTGGTAGTTAGCATGCCTCGTGGGGGAAATAGTCTATGCTTCAGTGGGTCCAAGCTGTTTCGGTTTTAAATGTAATATAGAAACTTTGGAATTAGTTCACTGGATTGTATATGCCTTTTTTAATGGAATGATTGGCATGAAAGCCAATTCTTTTTCCTGCATTTGTTTTATTCTGTCAAAGGGCTGAGGGGATCAAAATTAAAATTCAAAATGCCATAGGTTGCAACTCCCCCCTTCCCCCACCTAATGAAAAAAGTACGAATGGATGATAATTTATATGCTTTTCATGGTATTAGAAAAATTGTCCAAATTAATTTTTGATTTGAATAAATTAACAATTTAATTGTTAAGAGATTATTCTTCTCTCAATTTGATTTTCCATAAATCAAAATCTTTCAATTTAATCTCCTAATCAAGATGCTCTTATATTAGGCAAAGTTATGATTACTTAGGAGAACAATTAATATAGTATAAATGAGAGCTTACATGGCTTATAACTGATAATTTAAATCTGTCTAAATGTTAGCCTCTCAAATGGCTTTATCTTACTTGATTTCTAAAAGTCACCTGAGCTTAGCAAGATGATAAAAATCAAGCAAAATGATGCCATTATGGGGGAAAAATGACATTTGGACAAATCCATAATATTAATTAATAGCCATGAGAGCCTTTTTATGTCATGCCAGTTAGTTTGTGATGTGGTCATAATTTTGCCTAATGTTAGGGATCATTTTGATTGAGTAAAAATGATAGGGGAATTGAATTGAGAAATTTTATTTTTTAATGATAAAATTGTGAAGAAAGTGATCTTTCACGAACTACATGATTAATTCACTTATAATTTTATCGTTTTGAATAACGGTTACTTTAAAATGTTAAAATTAAATACCTAAGTCATAACTGATTAAGGGGGTACCCGAATTCTGGCGTTAAAATGATAAAAGAAACACATTTTATTTATGCAATAGGAAATAAACAAAAGGGTCCAAAATATAATCCATAAATATGCTATTTATGGATAAAAGTAGAAGGAAACATAGGAATTAAAATTGGTAGAAAGTTGACTGACTATAATTGGATCGACAGATTTTTGTAGTTGAGAAGATTGAGGGAAAAAGGAAAAAAATGTCGTAGAAGAGGAACATGCTAGTCCTTCATGGTTTAATAGTTTTGCCAGAATTTTGTCACTAGAGTTTTACTCTTCTTTCTAAACAATTACACAATTAGTTTTTTAGTATGAAGCTCACAACTGTCATCCGATGAGTGGAACTACTTTTCGAGTATATATATTATCATAAAGAAGTTGTCAACTTTGTTATTACTTCAATTATGATAGATAAAGCATTTATTAACTGTATCTAACCTCTTATCGTCATCCTTAAGATTCATTGCTCAAGTATACAATTCTGAGGTTAAAAATTATTCGGCTTCTAATTCGCTGACCAATCCAAACATCCATTAAACCTCAGTGACCTAAGTAAGGGGGCAAAAAAAAAACACAAGCACAAAGATGAGTTGAGAAAGGAACCTATTATTGGTGACTTTTATGACCATTTTTAATGGTGGCTCATATTCATTGAAGCTCCCTTATAAAAATAAAAATTCTATCTGGAATAATGAAGAGAGAAAGGATCTACAGAAACAAATGATTGTTAATGGGCTACTTTAGACCTTTTATATTTATAACAGTGACATTAGTTTTTTAAAAGCACTGGAAGAAATACCACCACAATATTTAATCAAGCATAAATTTATGACTTTGGTTGTTTAAAAGCACAACAAAAACCGAAGTTGCAACATTTTCAAACGGAGCCGCCCAAGATTTGCACAGAGATCTTATGCAAAAGTTGTCAACTAAAAAAAACAAAACCTTTAATTTTCTTTTTTTTTTCTTAAAAAAAATCATTTAAACTTATTTGAGTTGGTTGAGACTGTAATGCCACAATGTAAACAAATTTGGTTCCATTATATATGATGAAAATGTTCCAATTTCCTGCAGTTAATGGTTATTATTGTGCTATGTGATTGTGTAAACCTAACAATGTACCAACTGAAAAAAAGAAAAACCAGTATTTTGTAACAGTGATTGAAGTATTCTCTCCTTATTAATAGCAAATATGGAAGCGTTTCGTGCAAAATGAACCATTATGATCTATGAAGGAAAATATGATTATATTTAGAAATGACCCAGTGAAGATAACACATAATACAAGCTTTATTAGTTATTTATTTACAACTTCCATGTATGCATATAGAAAAACAAAACACTGGAACCTTGGCAATTTTGGCAACCCATCCAACTTAATCAAAATTTTTGGTTATCCTCGTGCTTGGTCTGTTATCAGGGTTTTTTGAAAATGGATCCTCTCATGTTGGGATGTTGGGATTCCTCACATTGCTTCATGTCTCTCACAAACTTGAACTTTTTCCTTTTTTTTTTTTATTAGAGAGAATATGAGGGAATATGAGCATCCCAACATGAGAGGATCCAAATCCTTTTATAACAGGGGAACAAACAGAAGGGAAATTATTGGAACCTTTAGAAATCCTTTAGAAGAACCTTAGGTTATACACGTGACTGGCATTGTTAAGAGCCTATTACATTGTTTCATACAAGAAATAAGAACAGAAGAACAGATCTGTTCATGTGCTACAAGCTTCTCTGGGCGAATCAGACTTCTGAATGAAAAAAGTATACAATACTTACAGCCACAAAAATGACTATGCAACTGATATAGATTTCAACAAAGCATCCAGATGCTCTTTAAGTTTCACTTTTGTAATCGCACCTTCCCTTCTGCTTTCCGGAACTTCCTGCCCGTTCTTGAAGAGTATTAAAGTTGGTAGTCCATAAACTTTAAACTCTTCGATCAATTTTGGGTTTGCATCATGATCAATCTTTACAACTGTTAATCTGTCTCCATATTCCTGGAAGTTATAACATAATCCAGTTGAGAAAAATTAAGATCCTCACAAACACTGGATAATTTAAATGAAGAAGGCTTCTAGACATTGATCATTTGTAAGAATTAGCGAAAATTCTGTTCGTTGATTTTCCAACCAAGACCACTCAGACAGTCAGACTCACTGGGGGATCAAAGGATCACATCAAAAGGTATTGACATTAAGGTTTGGGACATGAGATGCAATTCAGCAATTTCTGTTTCAAACTTCTAACTACTATATTTTCTTAGAAAATTAGGCTTCATTCTGTCATTTAGTTGCTCTTGCACATCTCACATTTAGATGAATAAGAGTCCGTTAACCTAAAATAAATGGCTAACAAAGCATTCTACAAATACAAGTTCACAATCTTCCATACGTTTTTTATGGAATGAATCCAGAAATCTAAACTAATTTAGTTCAAAGACAAGGCATTCTTTTGAATGTTTATTGCAATCAGCAGTACCAAAATCTTTCTTAAATTTATAAAAATGACTGCACCTGAACAAGATTGTTTGACTAAATCTTATTATTCCTCAAGCTTAGAACTCCTGCCATGAATAAATCTTTACTCCGGATGAGATATTAATGTTCCTTCCTTGATAGAAGAAGGAAAGGAAGTAGCCTGGCCACCTTTAATCCTCCAAAACCTCTGAAATGACAGAGACAATCTCCCTTGTATCCAGGAAAGGAAGCAATCTTCCACACAGAACTCAACAAAAGAACAGTGATTATTATTCAGAATGAACTCTTCTGTATAATAACTGCCCCTCTTTACGATCTTAAGCTAAGTCAGTTAAAGTATAACTAAAATGACTTATTTAACTGTAACTACCTTCATTTTCTTTCCTAACTTCTCAGTACAACTTAATTACAGGATATCAACCTGAGTCCATGATGGCAGTCTTCTAGTCCTATTCTACCCTGCATTATTCTTCACTTCTAACCGCCTTCCATCTTCCCCGCCCGCAGCTATATCACAAAATCTCTAGACAAACCCAACTTTCACCAAATATACCACGGAGTCTATACTCTGCACCATAAAAAAAGGATAATCCCCAACCCGCAGATCCTCACAGAACCTAACATGAAAACCATCCCTAAATCTGAAAGAAACATATCCGTGTGGGATAAATTTTCAATGACTTAAGTGAATGGCATTGACTGCAGGCCCCGAATACCACCCCTTTTTTTCTTTTTTTGAATTTCACAATTGTGCCGAAATACCTAATGTCATAGAGAATAGATAAGGCAATGCCACCTCTCACTCTCTTTCTCCCCCAATTTAATATAGAGGATTTTAACAAAAAATATGCAGTCTAACACCAACCGCACGCACATTACCTGAGCCAAGAACAAGGTGGCAGGCTCTCAATAAGATATTATTCACTAACCAGATAAAAATACTCAATCTAAGTCTAACAGAGGGATGAAGACACACTTCATTCCTTTAAATCTCTGAAAGGAAAAAGAATAATTAATCTGGTTTACACATTAATCATCTTCATTTGGATATCAGATGACATATAATATCCCAATTGACCCCCAGAGAACGTATCATGAACTAATGATTCATAATTGCATTCAAATTGAGGAACACCCTTTTTCTTTTTGATGAACGGTAAACCCATTTAAATCATCATAGAAAGCCGAGTTTGGATGCCTTACAAATGAGAGAGATAGAGGAAAACAAATAAAAATAAAAATAAAGGAAGTGGCCCCATTCGCACTCTCACTCTTGTATCACACTCTCTGATTAGAAGCACTTTACATGCATCACAATCCAAACTCAGTCATGTTGAATTGCATATTTTTATGAATGTGAATGCCAAAAATGCTAAATTGGAATCCAAATTACAAAGAAATATAGAGAAACCTGAGCAACCCATTCTATAATGGGAGAGATTAAACGGCAGGGACCGCACCAATTGGCGACGAACTCAACGAGAACTGGACGGTCTGCCTTTAAGACAGTGTCAGAGAACTGGGTCTCCTTGATCTCAGCAATACCTGCTCTACAAGTAACCCTAAACTGAGAAACCGTAGAAGAATTTGAGAGTCTCAATCTTCTTCTCTGGCATGGATAAGAAGCAAAGGAGATCTTAATGGACGAGGGAGCGAAGGAAACAGAAGGGTTGCAAGAGGTGAAGGTAACTGTACGAGGCGTAAAGAGTGGGGGCCTGTTGGATACTGTAGGTAAACAGGCCATGTGTGGGTTGAACAAGGAGAGTGAAACGCAGAGGAGAGAAACAGGGAGGCATTATATGGATGAGATTCATGAGAAGATGAGAGAGACTAAGTCGAGATGCGATTGAGAGGAGGAAAATGAGCCTTCTCTGATTGGGACCCAACCCAACTTGTTACTCTCATCCAACTATTTTATTCGCAGAATTGTGGCTACACCACCAAGTTTCATATATATATATATATGTATGTACACACACACACAATAGAGAGAGAGAGAGAGAGAGAGAGAGAGAGAGAGAGAATTTGATTGGACCAGATGAGTGGCTTCATTTTTGGACAAAAATCTTGTTTTTATTCCCAAAGTAAATTTTTAATTTAGTTTTGAAGAATTTTCTTAATTCAATTTTGTATTTTTTAAAAAATATTTTTAGTATTATCTTTTCACCTTATTTTCCTTCACAATTAACATAAAAATTGATAAATTATTAATTAGAATTTTTAAATAAAATTATATGTTTTTTATAAAATATAATTTAGTCACATGCACTTTTAATTTTATTCTCTATAGGTTTTTTTTTTGGTTTAGTTCTTCAATCATTAGAATATTTTTAATTTTAATGTTGTCCTTAAAAACTAGGTAGAAGAATAATATTAAAGTATTTTAATAATTAAGTGATTAAATTAGAAAAAATAACGGAGGGTGAAATTAAAAATCCACCAATTTATTAAAAATCATAACTGAAGTTTTCTCTTCCTTCTGTTTTAATGATTAACGAGTAAAAAGGAGATATAAATTTAAAATTTTAATATAACCCTCATAAATTTTGTATGTTAATTTAATTTAAGTAAAATATTAAATTACATATTTTTTTATCTCAAAAAAGAGAAGCAGGAGCAAAAGTAAAGAATTTAGGAAAAAATATGTTTTAGAAACATTTTTAAAACTAGGTCATTGTCTAAAAGATATTTTTAGCTTTTTTTTTGGGTAATAATTAATAATATTTTTGCAATTTAAAAATGATACTTAAAATAATTACCAAGAAATAAAATAATCTCACAAATATTGATAATAAATTTAAAAGTAAAATAATATTTATGGTCATTTATTTAAATTTAATTTGAATACCAAGATATATAAGATTTTAATTTTACAGAAATAATAAAATTAATACATAAAAATAAATTTAAAAATAAAAAATAGTAGGGAAACTACTTCTGTTCTTTTGAAAAATATTTAAATTACAGAATCGATATATATACTAAAAAATATACATAATTAACTAAAAAAATTAAAATACTCTCAAGAATAATATTAATATTTTTATTAAAAATATAACTTATTAAAAATATATTTCTTAAATTTTATTTTTGCCATTTTTATTGAAAATTATAGATTTAATTTATTTTAAATTTAAAAATGAATTGCTTTCATATAATCTAATACATATTTAAAATTTATGGAAAAATAAATATAAAATTATACTCATAATTTATATTTTAGTAGAAAACAATTCAATATAGCACATTTCTAAAAGATGAAAGTATAGTTTTTCAAGGAGTAAATTATATAAATTTTATTTAAATTACACATATCTTTTTTAAACTATTACATTATATTTTAGTTTGATTTTAAATTTTTGACTAAAATATTAACTGTGAATATAAATATTTATTTTTAAATATATTTTTACATATTTTTGTGTTTAATATAAATATTTATTTTTAAATATATTTTTACATATTTTTGTGTAGAAGAAATTTTAGTAAAAAATTTAAAATTATATAACTTTAACAAAGTTAAAAAAAAATTGTATAATTTATTTATTTATTTTAAATAAAAAAGAAGATGACCTTTATTATCTTTCTAAATACCAAAATTTCCTTTCCCTCCGATTTGTTTTGCCAAACAAAGGCCTTTGTCCTTTTTAGCGGAAGCTCCGAGGAGCTTCCCGAAGTAATTCCAACCTCTCTCCCCTTCGCTCTGTCTCTTTCTCTCTCTCGACGAAACATGTCTTTCTACGGCGGCAGCGATCATGGTGACGGAACAAAACCTTTTTTCTGCTACAAATGCGACCGCAGAGTCAATGTACCCATCTCTGATGTGTCCGACCCTTTCTGTCCATCCTGCTTGCAAGGCTTTCTTGAAGAAGAACTCGAAAACCCTAACCCTAACCCTTTTGCAGACCCAGAGTCCTCTTTTGGCTTTGATCCTTTATCCTTCCTCCCCCTCCTCTTGTCCTCTGCTTCTCGCTCAAGGAATCGACCAGATTTCGCCGATTCTGACATGTTCGACCCCGTTCACTTCCTCCAGAACCACCTTCGAGATCTTCAGGCGGATGGCGCGAACGTCCAATTCGAGATCAATCATCCTTCTGAACAAGGGTTTCGGCTACCCACAAACATTGGCGATTACTTTCTTGGCCCAGGCCTGGAGCAATTGATTCAGCAGCTCGCGGAGAACGACCCAAACCGTTATGGGACCCCACCTGCCTCGAAATCTGCCATACAGAATCTTCCAACTGTTACTGTCACTGATGAATTGTTGAACTCGGAACTGAACCAATGTGCGGTTTGTCAGGATGAGTTCGAGAAGGGTAGCCAGGTAAAGCAAATGCCTTGCAAGCATGTGTATCATGATGGGTGCTTGCTTCCTTGGCTCGAATTGCATAACTCTTGCCCGGTGTGTCGATATGAGTTGCCTACCGACGATCCCGAATATGAGAACCCAGCACACAGGGCCCAGGGGAATGCTAATGCGGGGTGGAGATCTTTTGGCAGTGCCAGCAGCAGTGGAGGGGGTAGCAGACCTGTTCAGAGGACTTTTAGGATATCTTTGCGGTATCCTTTTGGTTCACGTGAGTCTACTCAGGAGAGTAGTGAAAGAGGATGGGGAAATATGCAAGAAGATTTGGATTGAAGCTGTGAGTAGTTTTCTTTTTTTTTTTTTCTATCTCTCTAATATATTTTATTCCTGTCTCATGACATTTGGTTTATGTGTTTTTATACGCTATTTTTAAAAAACATTCACCACCATAATTTTTGATTAGGACTGCTTCGTTTGTAACTTGTGTAGTATAGTTGATGCATGGTTAACTTAACATTTCTGTTCAGACTATAGTCACAGAATTAGTTAGCATATACGAACTCTGAAAGTTGATGTTTAGGAAAAAGGAAAAACCTATACCTCGTAATTCGTTTTTACTAATGGTGTACTTCGCTATTCAGTAATCAGTATCAAGGAAGTATTATTTTGGTGTTAGTATTGGTCAAGGTTTACACGGGGCAGAGTTTCATTTTCTGATTGCTTATTATGAGGCATATTTGAGGTGCTTTGGAATCACAAGGTTAAATTTTTCTTGCGCAACATGACCCATATCCATCATGTTGTTTATTATTTGAGATTCAATATGTGGTAACAAATGATAAGAAGGAGAGGAACTATTAGAATAATAAGAGACCTTTAAAACTACGGTGGTGTGGTAGTGCCTTTCTTTTCTGTTTTTCCTGTTAAGAAACTTGTTAGATATTTATTTTCTGACGTTCTCTATTCCAAATTAATTGGATTGGGTAAAAGAGGTGAGAAATATGAATTAGTATGTATAACATCTTATTTTATTTTAATAAAAAGTTTTACTGTTAGAATTCCTGTCACACTTGGCATAATAAGAGACCTTTAAAACTACGGTGGTGTGGTAGTGCCTTTCTTTTCTGTTTTTCCTGTTAAGAAACTTGTTAGATATTTATTTTCTGACGTTCTCTATTCCAAATTAATTGGATTGGGTAAAAGAGGTGAGAAATATGAATTAGTATGTATAACATCTTATTTTATTTTAATAAAAAGTTTTACTGTTAGAATTCCTGTCACACTTGGCATTATGATGCTGGAATTGTTTTCAGCTATTGTGGGAAGGTGTTGGACTTCACATTTTGTCCTTGTTGGTTTAATGAAGAATGATGATGATGGAAAAAAAAAATATTTAGTAGATATTCAGGAATTTGATGTATGATCAGAATGAAAAGAAGTTACATGAGATGTTGAATCTGAAATTATTAATTTTTGCATTCCAGGAAAAAGGAAAGATATCCGTCACAAACATTTTTGTTCCACTAAACGGTTCTAGGAAATCATTGCATATATATGTAGTCATGAATGTTTAAGTTGTGATATTGAGCATATAAAGTTAATCGGAAGTGGGCGTAATCTAGTCTGGTATAGTATCCTTCTTCTGACAGTTTTACGAAGGAATAAACAGAATAAATTCAAGAAAGTTCTTTCAGTGGCAATGTCATGGTCTTGCTATATATGAAATTGTTTATATAACATAATCAGATCTTGGACTAGTGAAAAATCATGCGAAATGTTTGTCTAATAACTATGATAGGGAATTATATAATGGATGCATTGGGAACCCAATTTATTCAGAATTCAGTTAAATTTTTAATTCTTATTAATGAATTCAATCGAATTCTTTTATATTATATTGTGTTTGGAATATTTTTTTAGAATATAATGGAATTTAATTATTTATTGTTTAATTTGCATTTTGAAATGTTATAATTCAATGTGTTTATTTTTTCAGTAATATTTTTTTTTCCTAATATTGCATCTAAGAAATTATATGATTAAAAAGTCTATTGACATAATTCCTAATTTTGGCGGGATTTGAAAAGTATAGAGGAACTCCACCTTCCTAAAAAAAGGAGGATTGAATATTACTTTAGTTAACATTCCAAAGAAGCAGAGACTAAAATAATGAAAAGTTTTAGTCCAGTTGAATTCTCAATTTGTGAGTATTCCAAACACACTTAATGAAAGTTGATATTTTTCTTTGGTACTGGTAAGGCTTTCTTCCTTAATGCGCTTGTCTTCTGAATTGGTTATATTAAACTTATTGTGTTGAATGGAATATGGTTGAGTGGAATTGGCTTCTTAATAAGAATTTTGATTTGGTAAAGTAGGGGAATTGCAACTAGAGTAAATGTACAGATACTCTAGGGCATAAAGAATTTCAGTTAAGTTGTTTAAAGGTAATGATACATACTGAATTCTATACTACTTTTGGGGTGGTGTGAATGAACTGCATTTAAATATAGTTACCAAAGGTGTGTGGCAGGCCTATGCCGGTTGCATTGACTGTGATGAGAGCCTGGAACATCCCTTGTGTGCCTTTTAATTAAGGAGAAACATGGGATATAAAAGGAAATTCTCATACTATTGAAAGAACATTGCAAATTTTAATTTATGACCACCTATTTTAATTTTGATTGCATGGAATTTTCTGATCTTTGGAATCATTGTTCACTGAGTTTTTGATGAAAAGTTTTTGTATTTATTTTCTTGATGAAATTAGTGTTATAAAAATGCTTTTAGATCAGTAGAATATTTTAATTAGAGTTTAGATGTATGTGCTTTCTCTGTAGTTTGTGGCTTGTTTTGAAATAGGCCCCTTTGTGGGCGGGGAAGGATGATAGAATTGAGTTCCTAATTTGTTATATTTAATGTGATTGCTCTTGCATGCTCAGGTTCTTATTGCTGTTTAACTTAATGCTTTTGCCTGGAGGCATGACCGATGGATACCTGGAATTGGTTGAAGTACTCTCTGATTGTAGCATATATTTAAGCAAATGAATAAATATGTATAAGACAGCAGTTTGAATATGCTATTTAAGATCCTTGTGTGCTAGAAATTGTGCAATTTTTTGCCATAGGCATACGTGTTAATAAGGTAGATGAGTAGCAACTTGAAGAGTGGTAATAGGAGAAATGAGTATATTAGCTTATATTAGGTTTCAAAGAATGTGTAGATTAATATGGTTGTATCGTGTATGCTGAAGGAAGCCTATCAGAGGAAAAAAATAGTTGAAGAATCTCCTGCGAAAAAATAATTGAAGAGTATAAGGATTTGATCTCAAGTGGATTGGCTTTGTTTGAGCTGGATTGAAGATTGAGTTGTGTATGGTTTTTAGCTACTTTGGTTCTGTTGATGCCACTTTACAATATAGCATGTTCAATATTACTTGAGGTGTTTTGCAAGTTCAAATGAAGTTTATATTTGATAGTAAAACATTCTACATTCTAGATCTCTCTCTCTCTCTCTCTCTCTCACACACACACACACACGCACACGGATAGGATGTTACGTTTACTTGTCTTGGATGCCATTTCTTTAGTCTTCTGATTGTTAAATTTACAAATAAAAGTTAATCTTCCAGCCCATAAAGATATCTCGCATTCAAGCCATCTTCTAGCCCCTCTCTCTCTTTGTGCACACATTTTTTGATCATACTAACTACACTGTACAAGGATTGCCTCTACTTTCTTCTTCTCTGGAACTCCCTCTCAACTCTAGGGAACTTCTTCTTCACAACTTTAAACAGCTTTGGTAGGAGATCCTAGAAGATAGAAGCTTTATTTCTTAAAGGTTTTTGGAATCATCTTTCCGCTATTTGCTCTTCAAGAATATTTTTGTTAAGTTTAATATTTTCTGATAGGTTAAAAATTGAGCAATCAGTTTCAGAAAATTGGCTACTTTGGCTGTTTAAACTTGAACTTTTCATCCATAATTAAGCTTGGAAATAGGAAAAGTAGCATTAAGTTTTTCTTTTTTTAAAGAAACCATAATCTTCATACCACTTGCAGCATTTGCAGGAATATTAATTTTACATTCTAAGCCGTTCATCCCTAGTTTTACTAGTACAGGTTTTCCAGTGTAAGCTGGTGACAATTTGACAATGGGCAGGGACCTAGTTTTTCGGGCTGTTTTATCAATTCTTGTGGTGCTTCAAACTTGATGGAGCAGTAGATTATTTTATAAACTGCTAGATGTTTGGATTAGTTTCTCTGTTGGCAACCAGTGCCACTTTTTTCATGTTTCCATCTATATTGATGGAACTGGGCTTTAATTATGTTGGTCGGTGACCATGATGCTAATATTTTTGAAATTCTGCAGTGTCATTCGTAATGAAGGATTAGACTTTCTTCATAATATTCTTGTATAGTTTATCAATAAATAGGTTTTACCAAATTATTTGAGTAATCTCATAGTACAGTGTTTTCCATTTGGGGTCTTTTTTAAGAGTTGGAAATAATCTGATCTGCTTGAGATTATAATTTGTGGTTTCTTAAGGGTTCTGCTTGTGCTTGAACCTGTCAGACAGGTAAGGATAGCTAGAAGGCTGTCTTTTATATATATTACGTGTTATATATGTATATATATATATATATTAGGACCCATTTGCAAGGGATGTGATTTGTCCCACATTGGAAGTTTGAGATTCTAATGTGGGATTTATATTGACCTTGGAATTTCCAATCTCATGAGCTAGCTTTTGGGTGGGATTCTCTCAACAGTTCCTATCAATTGGTATCAAGGCTTCCGCTGCATCCCAGTTGCAATCATGCGGCCTAAGTGGTGACACTAGTAATGCACTGTTAGCCTGAGGCTAGAAAGCTAGTGTAAAGCCAATTTGCGTGGGCACCAAGACTGCAAAGCATGGTGGAATGTTGGGGCTGAATTGCAAGGTATGGAACTTGAATCCTGCATTAGAAGTATAGGATTCTAATGTGGGATGTAGGCTTGGGTTCTTCAACCTCATGAGCTAACACTTGGGATAGGATTCTACCTAAGGTACCTATCAATATATTTCTATTTTTATTGTGTGTGATTTAATTTAATTTTTTTCCTTTGGTTGGCGTGTATAAAGAACCAACGTTGGGTCAGCCTCTGCATTTAATCTCATAAAGTTCTGCACTAACTATTCCTTTGCCGATGAAAGTCTTGAATCTATATGGAGTACTGATCTCTCGCAACATTTTCCTTAACACTGCTTGGCAGAGTGGAGTGAAATTGAAGAGTAATGAAGACTGAGGGGAAGTGAATTGAAAAGAATTAATTGATTATAATTTCAAGTCCCTTATAAATTGGGATACCTATGTAGAAGCCTTTAGAAAGATCCTGTTCAACTAGGTCATAGGGAACATTGATGCTTGGTTGGAAAAATGCAAAAAATGACTTAAGAAAGTGGCCTTGTCCCTTGGTAAGAGTGAAAGAAAGAGGTTTGAGTTTGTATATATCTTTCAATCTCATTTTTTCTCGTTATATGCAAATGTAACCCATCTAAGCAATAGCATCAGGGTAAGTCTGTACAGCCCCATTCATTTTGTTTGGGCTGTTGACAGTGCTTCAATTTTGACCTATTCTGTATATCTTTGGCTACATCTTGATCTGTTTCTTTAAACTATGATGAAAGAAGTTAATATAATGGGTAAGAGGAGATAGCATCTCTCCATATGTGTAAGGATTTTCTAAAGTTCTTTATTGTAAAGTGCTTGTAGATTTCAGAGAGGGAGGGAGAGAGAGAGAGTGAGAGTGAGTGACACAAAAGGGTAGAAGTGTGTTTAGGGTCCACTTTTCTTTTCTCTCTCTTCCTCTTTTCTTTCTTCTCCAAAATCTACGAGAACTTTTCAATAAAAAATTTTAGACTCCTCTCCAAATCCTATCAATCTGGGTTTGATTCCTTTGGAGAGTGCTCTGAGAGTAAAATCATGAATGCACCAAACTAAGGTAGGGGTGTGAACGCTTAAGATTGCTTGGGGAGATTTTTTTTGGGGCAAAGCCCAATGACATCGTGGATCATACTACCCAAAGAAAGGGGTCAAATTGTTTTGGCTGGAATTTCATTGTTAATCATTTCCGTTCTTACTTTTCTTTATTATGTACTTTCCTGAGTCCTTTGGAGCAAGTCAATATTTGTTTTTCTTTTCTTCGCTCTCTCTCTTCCCATTTACTCCTACCAAAAACATTAAAGTCTCATTCATTGATGTTCACAAATGTGTCATATGATCTTGTTAACTCATGAAGATCAATTACTGGCTTTTAAAATTCTGTGGGCATTGCATGATAATGGTTCATCAAGAACATGTATATCCAGGCCAAAAGTAAATTACATTTATATATGGTTTTCGATTAATCTATATATATGTGTGCATTAAATAAATATGAAAGTAAATATTTTTTGATATTACGTACTAATAGATTGTTTGTCCTGGTTATATTTGCAGACACTGATTGATGCTGAAAGATTGGAAACTATCTTGTGCAGTTTAAAGTTTCCATGAAGCATTTGGCATTGCTTTGGTTACACAAGTCTTTTGTGGGGATTGGGAGTATTATCTATGACCGGGAACCGGACACAAATCAAAGGTCATTTGTCTTGTGGATTGTCAGAAAATGGAATGGGGTTGCTTGACAGGACAAGGACAGTCATTGAGATTTTAGGTATTGTTGTTGAGTGTTGATGACAATTTGTCCCTCATCGTTTTACTGTACAGATCATCTTCAATTGTTGATTGCCATCTCTTATTTGCTATTAACCTTTCATGACTATATCTGAATGAACAAGTCCATATCGGCGGGTTATGACTTAGATTATATTAGAGGCAATTGACCAAGATAAAATAATGGTGTTAGTTGTATTCTTGTATAATCTTTTTAATAATCCTTATAATTTAAGTAGTACTGTGTTTATATTTACACCCATGATAAATGGAGTCAACGAATGTGGCTAAATTGAACTGGTTGAAGAAAATGAATGATACCTTGACCTTATAAACCTAGATTTAGAATAAATTCTTAGATGTGGATGATATATTAACTTTTTATTTATTTTTATTTCATGCCTTTCTTTTGAATTTAACCAAAAAAATTCAAGTAAGATCAAGTTTTACAAAAAACTGGATTATAGAATATTTCTATGTTGAAGCACCTGATTCATTCTTAATGTCTTAGAACAAGAGGAAGAACCCAATCCTAGTATGTCAAATTAAAAAAAGAAAAGAAAAATAGTGCTACCGCTCTACGGTACGTCTGAATGCAATTGAATCTATATTTCTAGGTGAAAAAAAAAAGTTCAGGTATGACTAGTAGAACTCAAATATATATTATAACCAACAATAATAGTTGAATATTAATAAATATTTTTAAGTGTAGAAATAACATTTTTCAAGAAGCCTCAAATGCAAGTTTAATAATTTAGTTTTCTTATTTTTTTTTTAAACCGTTAGTTTTGGCTGAGGATTCAAACTTAGAACAATTTTAGTACTACTAAATTAAAACTAATTGGTTGATTTTTCTAGTTTTGATTTAGTTAATACTTAATATCCTCTTCCAGGCGTTTAAAATAATGTAATCACATTCGTCTACGTCGGCTATGTGAAACAAAAATTGGTGATATTTTAGTTAATTTGCTGTTGTAGATATGATTTTGGTCCACATGGATTCACTATATCATGAATAGTCAGGTATGAAATCAAGGAACAAGGATTCTTTGCCCCGCATGCTGGGAAAGCTATACAACATCCTAACCATCCATTTGGATTTAGCCATTGAATTCAGCCTTTCATTCTTTTTTATTTTAAAAAAATAAAAATTAAAATAAAGATCTTCTTTTAATTTCTACCAAATAAGTATTAGGTTTTGCAGATCCTAACCATCTACGAAATAAGTATATGCATCTAAGTTTTTTGTAACCACAAAAGAGGACCAAGACAACAACAACAACAACAACAACAAAAAAGTCTTTTCCCACTAAGTGGGGTCGGCTACATGGATCAATCGACGCCATAAATATCTATCATAAATCATATTTTTAGATAGACCATTTAAATCTAAATCTCTCTTAATAATTTCTCCTATAGTTTTTCTTGGTCTTCCTCTACCTCTAGTTATTGGACTATTCTCCATCTCATCTACTCTCCTAACTGGGGCTTCTATAGGTCTCCTCCCCACATGACCAAACCATCTAAGTCTCGATTCTACTATCTTTTCCACAATAGGAGCGACTTCCACCTTCTGTCTAATGCATTCATTTCTAATTCTATCTCTTCTAGTGTGTCCACTCATCCAACGCAACATTCTCATCTCTGCAACATTTAACTTATTTTCTTGTTGACTTTTTATTGCCCAACACTCAGTTCCATACAACATTGCAGGTCTTATAACTGTGCGGTAGAATTTACCCTTAAGTTTGAGTGGTACTCTTCTATCACAAATAACACCCGAGGCACTCCTCCATTTCATCCACCCCGCTTGAATCCTATGCTTTACATCTTCTTCTATTTCTCCGTTATGTTGTATGATAGATCCAAGATACTTAAATCGTGTGACTTGTGGTAGGATATGTTCTCCAATTTTTACTTCTACGCTAGAAATGGTGTGCCTCTTACTAAACTTACACTCCATATACTCCGTTTTACTTCTACTTAAACGAAATCCATAAGCTTCCAAAGCTAGTCTCCACCTCTCTAACTTCTCATTCATTTCCTCTCTCGATTCTCTAACTAGGACAATATCACCTGCAAAAAGCATGCACTGTGGCACTGGCTCTTGGATATATTCAGTAAGCACATCCAAGACTAAAGTAAAAAGATAAGGGCTCAGAGTTGACCCTTGATGTAAACCAAAAGTTATCAAAAAATCTTCCGTAAGTCCACCTTTTGTTACTACGCTAGTTGTAACCTTATCATACATGTCTTGGATTGCTCGAATATAAGCTATACGAACTCCTTTTTTCTCCAAAGCCTTCCATAGAACCTCTCTTGGCACTCTATCATATGCTTTTTCTAAATCGATAAATACCATGTGTAAATCTCTTTGATTCTCTCGATATCTCTCCATTAATCTTCGCAACAAGTATATTGCTTCCATAGTTGACCTTCCCGGCATAAAACCAAATTGATTCTCCATCACTTGAGTCTCTTTCCTTAACCTTTTCTCAATTACTCTTTCCCATAATTTCATAGTGTGGCTCATGAGTTTAATTCCTCTATAATTTGCACAATTTTGAATGTCCCCTTTACTCTTATAAATAGGGATTAAAGTATTTTTCCTCCACTCGTTTGGCATTCTTTTAGATCTCATAATTTCATTAAATAACTTTGTGAGCCAACTTATACCTTTCACTCCTAAACCCTTCCATACCTCAATGGGTATATTATCCGGTCCAACTGCTCTGCCATTCTCCATTCGTTGTAATGCTTCTTTTACCTCTACCTCACGAATCCTACGATAAAAAGTATAATTTTGATCCTCTTCTCTAATGTCTAGTCTATCCGATTGCAATAAAATCTCATGCCCTTCATTAAAAAGCCTATGAAAATAATCCTTCCACCGTTCTCTGATATCTTGTTCCGTTACTAACACTTTCCCTTCTTCATCCTTGATGCATTTCACTTGGTCCACATCAAAAGAGGACCAAGACAAAATAAGTTAATTGTATTATTTTTAAATGTTAAAAGATAATATTCACTCAGTCAAAATCAAAAGAATCAAATGAAAATTTTTTACAAGGGATTGAGTCTTCTTTTACTTTTGATGCAACCAAAGTGCCGGAACTACAAAATTACATTATACAATTATACACTGAAAAAACGAACTGTTGTGGAAAGAATCTCACAAAGCATCTAAAATACAACCAAAATGGAATTTAGCAAAAAGCGCCACCAATCATCGCATCTTCTCTCTAAGAAAGTCTTTCTAAAACATAACTCAATTAGATGGTTGCCAAAAACAAAATCCCAGACCTGGGAATTTAAAATAAATAAATTACACAATTTTTTTTTTAGAGTTTTGTTAAAATTATATAGATATGAACTTTTTTAAGACAAAAAATTATTTTATACTTTAGTTTAATTTATTTTTTTTTTACCAAAATATCTTCCATTTTTTTTGGGTCAAAAAACTTTAAACTTGATTAAAGTGTAAGTAATTTTTTGTTTAAAAGAAGATCTTTGTATATTTTAAAAAATATGAAAATTTTGTATAATTGCAACAAAATATAAAGAAACCTGTGTAATTTATTTATTTGTTTTTTTAAAAAAGTCAAAACCTAAGAACAAGGGAGTTGACTGCGTAGTCACCAAGACACAAGGTGCTATTTATATTGCATAATAATAATTGCAGCAATCTGGTTGTCAAAACCGTGCACCCCAAGAACAAATATACAAACAAGCTTGTATCAGTTTATCATCATGATTAGAGATCTACCTATAGTTTAAGAGATAATAGCAATATTTAATTTATAAATAATAGTAATTAATTATACATAAATTCATCAATAGAAAGATGATAAAGATGCCTATAATTGAACAAGTTAATCCATAGGGAAGAAACTAAAAATAAATAAATGAAATTCTGTTTCCTATGCTAAAACGATTGGCCTAATATAATTCTGAACTATTGAAGTTGTCAATGTCAAGGAGCCATTATTGTTCAGCGTGTTGAACAAACTTAGAGGACCTTATATAAAGATCAGCATTCTCAGGTCTTTCGAAATGCAGAAGTGAGCTAAGCTCCTTGTTTCAGAGGTCGAAAAGTAGGCCAAGAAGAAGAAGAAATTGAGCATGGACAAAGCTGTTTGTCTTTATGCCCTTTTGGGGCTTTTAGCAGGCGCCATTTTCAGCTCAGGCATGAATTTTAAGGCAGAGAATGAATGCATTTCCTGGGGTGAGTTCTGCTTAGTCTATTTAAGATTAAAATTTGCATCTTTGTCTCCAAATATAACTCTAGTATCAATTGGCTTTCGCTAAGATGTTTGGTATTATTTGAGTATTTGAAAATTCAATTTTGATCCTCAAAAGATTATATAATATCATTTTAGTACATCTGAACAGATAAAATTAAAACAAAATCATATTTTTGAGTATTATAGTGATACAAAATGTTTTTTGTTTGAAAAAGTCAATTGATACTGAAATAATTTTTAGAGGGCAAAAACAAAGTTTTTATCTTTATCTAATACTTGCAGTTTTGCCAAGATGAAAGTAAAGTTCATATGATCTTTTCCAATGTGAATGTGCAGCAACATCATTGGTCAGTACAGCAAGAATCATTTACAATGGCATTCTCATTCTGGTAATCAAATTTCTGCACTACCTGATCTTGAGGTTTCTGGATCAGAAGAAGTCAGTTGCATCTCACACCGGGCTTTTGCCATTTTGGGTGGCATTCACACTCTCACTTTCTTATATGTCACAAGAACTCTCTTTCAGCTGAATAAACAAAATGTCAGAAACACACAACTGTATCCAAAATAAGTAGTGCTTTACGTGGATATGTCAATTAACGTTTCAAGAAAACGGACATATCTATAACAACGTACCTAAAACTTTCTCGTACATCGTTGTGGGTGAAAAAGGCTTCCATTTTCGGCATACAAGAGCCCTGAATCAAGTTGGAACTCCATATAATGGAAGGAGACACAGAAAGAAAGCCAATGACAAGGAAATGGCCTGCATGCTGCATACTCTTCTGTCAATTTCCAGTATGCGAAAAAAGAAAAGCTACCTCTACCCAATGATTGATTGTTGTAAAATTGAAGTCTATAGAAACAATTCACAAAATATGCACAAGTTTTTCACTAGTAATTGATTAGAGTTGTTATTCTTTTTTTTTCCCCTTCTTAGATTAAACCTGATGATTGATTTTTTTTCTTAAATACTTTTAATTAGTCTTATATCCTGTGTTATTGTATAGATTTACATGACAAGGTATTCAGAATAATAACTTCTTATACTTTTATATAATATATGGATGGGCTCAATTGGAAAAACAAAAATTTTACATTAATAAATCAGAAAACAAATTACAAGTAAACCCAAATATTTATTTGACCTGGTAGTTGCATACTAAACTTATGAGCTGCTATTTTAAATAATTTAAATTTAATGAAATAAAAAATTATTTGCAAACACCTTATGAAAAAGTATTTCATTTTCAATAACGTTTGAACTCGTCAATAGAAAATTAATATAAGTTTGTAAGAAGATTTAACATGAAACCAATGTTTAATTATTACTAAATTATGCCATAATAAAACACTATACTAATCGAAATACATAACTTCATACTACTCTACTCATAACAAATTTTAATAATAACCCAACACGTAATACTCATATATTTTATTACTCATTTTTTTAAGATTTTTTTTTTTTACCGAATTCAAATAAATATACTCTCTAAGAAAAAGATATTCACATTTTGAGCAAGTAAGAGTATTAATCCTTAAATAATACATGTATCAATTATTTGCCTCATTTAAAAAAGCACATGTTAATATTTAAAAATTTTAAACGTGTTTGTATTTAAAGCATGCATATTTATTTTATTTTATTCTATTTTTTTAATTGATGAGAAACTAACACTTTACAAAACGAAAATTTTTTAAAGATTAAATCATCTCTTCTAAAATTCAAATACTAAATACTAGAATATATATATATATATATATATATTTTAAAAAAGATACATTTCCTCAAAATAAAACACAAATTTAACCATGTCCACTTGGTTGGTCACATTCGCGTCCTCGTCGGAGTCGTCATCGAACATCAATCGAGGGTTTGCGAGCGACTGTGTTGTGCTTAGCCTGTGATTGGTGAAGATAGAGAATGGCTTCTGGTATAGAGAAGATGAGCGTAGAGCAGCTCAAGGCTCTCAAAGAACAAGCGGATCTTGAGCTCAATGTTCTTCAAGATAGCCTAAACAATATTCGCACTGCCACTACCCGTCTCGAGATTGCCTCTTCCGCCCTCCAGGATCTCTCTCTGCGCCCTCAAGGTCTTTATTCTTTCTTCTCTACCTCTTGTCATGTTTCTGTTTGGATGAATACCCTCAATATGTAACCAAAGCTATAACCAAAAACACTCCGCTATTCGGCAAATCGTGATGGGTTTCATTCATGTGGAATTTATTATCGTGGGTTTTGTTTGGATAGCTAGTATGGACATACTAAAGGAGCTATTGAGTGGGTTTGCTTGGGGACTTTTCTTCTTTGAGCTTGATTGGTGCTAGTTGAACTATCGAAACCTCTGGAAAATCCGTTAATATGTCGACATAAACTAGAGCTTTGGGGAATTGAGATGAATAATATATAATACCACCTTGTTCATTTTCGTAAGACCGTAATGGATTCTGAGCCTATCAGGGAAATTGTTCAGAAGCTTTTTTTACAGTGATGTTTACAACTAGTATAATATTAATTATTTATCAGAAATAAGTTCATTTCCAATGACAATGGAAACAAATTAACAAAGTAAACAGCTTCGGTGTTATTTGAAATGAAGCTTCTTTTTTTTTTTTTTAATTCAGAAAACAACTTGTAAGAACTTGTTTTGTTGTGTGCTTTCATACTGTTTCCGTTTGATGGTTTCCAAAGCACGGAATCTGTTCTGAGAAATTCCAAACGTGGTGCATAATCTAAATTCTATGCTAGGAGGTTTGCACTGTCACCGTGTGCTTGGTCCCATGAGTTGAGGTCCGTTTGAGTTGTGACGTTTAATCATTCTCCATGAATTGGTTGGTTTTCTAAATTGTATTCATCAATAACTTATGACAGAGATCACAGTTGGCTTTTTGTGGCAGACTCACATTTTTTTGGGTTTTGTGGCTGACTTTTATTTAAACACCAAGTTATGGATGACCACAACACATATTAGATGTATTTAATGCTATCCGGGAAGGATGGACCCGGAACACAACTTTGACTCAGACACGGCAACATGGCAAAATTTAAAGTGTCACATAGTGTTGTGTTTGTCTAAGATGAGTGTTTGAACATAGCTCTTTTTCTCAAGTGTCTGTGCTCTATAGAAAGCTATAAATTGCTCAAATATTGAGTTTTAGGGCTACTGGTGGTCTTTAGGGCTTCTGTGACATCTGCTTCCTTTATGAACTTGAGTGGACTAATCAGAGCCTATTTTAAAAAAAGATACGAAAAAATGTGCACTTTATTGTAGATTTAGGCAATTTCTTGCCATGAATAATTGATCATATTATCTGTCACGTATTGATGGATGTTTCTTGATAGATGCATCATAAAATGTAACAAGGTTGATGGGAATTGCTGGTATATTTTTTTTCTTGCATACCTACAGTGTCAGACAATCCTTTCTTTGTTGCTTCCTCTGCATATGATTGCATAATACTAAATATGTGTGAATTCATATCTTTTCATCTGACCACTCATTATGGGGTCTTTTATTTTATTTTCTTTTTCTAATCTTAGGAAAGAAGATGTTGGTACCTCTTACTGCTTCACTCTATGTACCTGGCACTCTTGATGATGCAGATAAAGTTTTGGTAGATGTTGGAACAGGATTCTTCATTGAGGTCGGTAGTCAATTTTGCTTTACATGCTAACAATTTTAGTCATGCTCTGTTTTCTTTTTTAGCCCAATGTGTTGATGCATTCCATATAAGTACACTAATAGAACAGGCAAACAGAGAGAGATGAAAATAACAAGGGAATCAGCATAGACAAGAAACAAAGCCCTTGTTGAAACACCAAAACAGAAAGACCAAGAAGATATGTGGTTCCATAGAAAAAAGCTTTGAAAGGGTTGTTGGAAGTCTGAGAGGCTGGTTTAGGAAAGAATAAAACTGTTAAGGAAGAGGAATAGCTGTTTTTATTATGTATGCTTTGGGTGAACCTGGAACAAATTTGTGGTGGCCAGCTGGATAACTTCATTAATCTAGTGATGTTTACATGGCTAGAATAATCTTAATCATGAATTCTGATTTATTATTTATTAATCTATATTACATATAAGTATTCTATTTGTTTCACAGATTATATATTTGTGGAAAACTTATATAAGCTTTTTTGCCAGTCATCGGTGCAATGTAGAATATTGTATCCTGATTAAAAGAGAGGCAGAAAAAAATGATTTTTCTTAAAGGCTTTAGCTTAAACACTAGGAGTGCATGAACATTTACTACCGAGTACCAAGGGCTTTCCACTACTAGTTTCTCCACATTCAACCCTAAGAATTTGGCTGCTGCCTAGAATTATCAGTTTTTTCTGCTTATTGTAGGCCACTATTTGTCTTCTTTGTTCAAGTAACAAAAAGTTTTGTTTATAATGTGTTATTTTCTTCAAAATTGTTTTATCTGGATGGATTTACTCTTCAAACAAATAGGGCCAAGAAGTATTCTTACTGTCCATCTTTTTTCTCTCCCTATTCTGTTCTCTCTTGTAGTTGTTGTACAATGTACACTAAAGTACAAGAGACAAGTTTTGTAGTCTGTTCTTCATACCTATATACTGATTAACTTGCTTTATTCATCCCTTAAATAGAAAACAATGGCTGAAGGAAAAGACTACTGTGAGCGTAAAATCAACTTGATGAAGTCCAACTATGATCAACTTCTTGATGTAAGTTTCCTGTGGCAAATCTTGTTTTTAATTATTATGATATGACTTGTAGTTTCTATGATATCCTTTCAGGAGAGTGTCATTTAGAGCATGTTAGACTACACTATTCTGAATATTGTGTTCTTTGGTATGTACTCTGGTGAATTGAGAACTTTCCAGGTTGGTTTTGTCCAATGATTTCACCTCACAGATCCACACTTCTAATTGGGAATTCAGCGCTAAAAGCAATGTTTTAAAAACTAAATTGGTCATTGAGGTACAACCCATGGATGTTGATGCACCAAAAAAAGAAGTTGATTATATAGAGCTTGTTTATTTTGTTGAAATATGATCAAGGTTGAAAAAGAATCAAATTATTTTTAATATTCACATACCACTTCATGTTTGTAGTGCTACAAACTTTACTGACAAAAACAGAGTGATGCTAATGGGAATAGAAAAATAGGTGCTGTCTAATGGTGAGAAGGGAGCGTTAGTTGAATTGAAAATTTATCACTTTGGCATCAATATCAAATTTATTCTTGCTTATAGTGGCAATTTTTCATGTGAAATAAATACATCAAGTGAAACGTATCAATATGTTCAGGGATAATATGATATTACTTTAAATTATTTATCAGATATTAAATTATTTATAAAATTTGGTTACATATATATTGATGGTAACCTAGATCAAACTTTGGTTTTGGTAACCTTTGCTTCTATGCAAGTAAATGCTAAACTCTGATTTTTGAATTTCAAGCGTAGCATGTCCTAATAGCTGAGACTTGAGCTATTTTACTTCCTTTTCTATGGGAAGGAAAATCTGTTATCAGCTACATTTATAATTTGGTATATAATTTATATGATGGAGGGTTAACATTTTTTCGTGAGCTAATATATATCTTGACTGGAATTTTTGTAAGATTAAAGCTGTATTTTATGCCCATCATGTCCTCATTTGATAATAATGTAGAAGAATTGACATGTTCATTTTCTATTCTAATGATTCATAAGTAACTGAATATGCAAAATGCAAAACTGCAGGTTGCATCCAAGAAGAGAAGTGTAGCAGATGAAGCGGGGGCAGTTTTACAGGCAAAATTGAAGCAATTCGCTTCTTCACAATAGGTAGTTGGTATAGAATACAAGTAATTTCCGCCAAGACAATGTACCATGTATGAGCAAAATCCGTAGTGTGATTCATAATCTTGTTGGTTGACTCGTTAAAAAATGTTACTCTAGACTATAAATGTAACTGGGAAGAAAGCTTAAATGCCCGTTACAGTTCCCAATTTATGTGGAGAGAAGAACTGCCCTACTGTTACCAACAAAGCTACATCAGGACCATCTCATGTACGTTTCCCTTGTACTGGAGGAGCATATTAATCTCCCTCTAGCAGTATTGTGAACTTTGTCTTTCTCTGAAGGTTATTCGTTATTGGATTGTTAGAATTCGTCCTGCTTAATCTTCTCTTGGATTAAGAAAGTGTTCATTTTCTGATAGCTTTTCTAGTAGGACGAAGTGCATCCAAGTAAGTCACAAGCTTCCAGAAGGGCTTTAATAGTTAATACTATGATTGCTATTTTCTCAACTGCACCTGTCAGGGATGGAAAGAGAATACAAAGAGAAAGATAATGAAAAAAATAATTTTATGAATAAGGAATGATTCTTATGTTTTTAATTTAAAAAAGTAATAAAATAATATTATTAAATAATAATAATAATAATAATAATAATAAAACAATGCAAAAAATTACCTCTATTTCTATCTTTTTTGTGATACCAACAGGATATAAGAGTAATTTTTTAGATAATGATAAATAACTCCAACCTGATTCTCCACGCTACAAAAGAGTGTAGGTTGAATTTATTTTTCAATTCAGCTTCAAACTACCCCTCTTCCAATAATTAGCACACTTGTGCGCAAATTTGATATTATAGAAACCATGAGCTTGTTTATAAAGTTGAATCCACTCTGGAGTCGATGGTCAAGTCCAATCTAGTTTGCTTCAAACTCAGCTAGAAGAAAAATGAAAGGCAAATTTAAAATTTTATCCGAAAGTGAAATATTTAAAAATTACATATTTTTAAACGAAATTTCATGATTAAATTTCTTTAAATCTTTAAAAAATGTTAATTAATTATCCAATAAAGCATTCATGCTAAGCTTCATTTATTTCATTGAAAAAATTTTCCTGTATTTATCCCATCAGGAAGGAAAATTTTTTTTAAAGAAAATTTTGTCCCAATTTAAATTTCACTTTCACTTTTTAAGCAGAAGTTTTCTTAAAAGTAAATAAAAAAAACCATTTGTATTTTACTAACAATTCATTTCTATAAGCTTACTATCAGCACCATCACCTACCACAAATCATGAGTCATGTTTGGACTCACATAAAAATTATTTAAACATAAAAACTAAGAAAGTTACTTTTATTACAAAAATATGCAGTTGTTTCTCTTCAATAGCTAGACCAAACATGATCTAATTTAATAGTAGACTGTAAAATGAGTTGACAAAATAATTTATATTTCATCAATTATCATGCATTCCTCAACAGTTAACAAAAACCTCAACCAATCCTCAGTCCCAAAGAAGCGCTCTCTTAACATGAATCATTTGCTTCACTAGAATATTTGTTCCGGTCACCATAGAAAATTTGGACTGAATTACCCCTAAAACCCAATTTACAGGTCAGAATGTGTCCATTCACTGCACAGCCCATGAAAAGAACAATAATGAAATTCAATCAGGAATAAATGAGACCAAAACTTAAATTAACCTTGCAACTTCCAAGTTGCTAAAAGAAAGGAACACTGCCACACTTATAATATGTTCCTCGTTGCTGGCATTCGATGTGGATCAAAGTCGTCCGCAATCCGCACCAACTGCATCCAAAATGGATTTGAAACCATCTTTTTCCAAGCATTCGGCTAATTCAGCCTAGAACCAATAAAAAATGAGTGTCTTAGAAAAGTTTTGGTCCAGACAACATCCCAAGTGGATATCAGGTAGGCACTTGGCTATGGATGTGCAGTTACATCTTAAGTTAACAATTTCAATTGCATAAATGGGGGGTTAGAGGTAATCCTGTTGTCTGCACCCATTCACATCTTATATAAAGGTTAAACTTTAACACCCCTTCAATTTGCAGTCAAAATTATTTGGAGTCAGCATACTCTTCAAACATAAAAGATTGTTAAGATAATATCTTTAGCAATTGTATAGTTAATCGACTCTCTTGTCAAGTTGGGCATGGGCAATATTCATGCACCAACTTGAGGAGGGGTGTTGAAAACATGCGCGCACACAGAGTCCTATGTTTACAATAGATTTTCCATGATTATAGGAAAGGATAATTATGCAATCGCTAAAAATATTATCTTCTATATTTCAGCACATCTCTAATTATTCAAAAAACAAAAAAACTGCCACAATAAACACATGGCTGGAACCCAAAGTCATAGATTTGATCATTCAAAGACCAATCCGATGCATGAGGTTGTTTTGAGCCCTATTGTAGCTCGAGCAATTGTTTCCATTACAAAGACCTCCCAGGGGAATGATGTGTCGGTTATTTTATGAATGTTAATATGACCAACTGCAGTTCGGGGGAAGGCAACCATAGTTTTATGCCCCTCTTTTCCTTCCCGCCTTTTTTCACAGTACAGGATATAAGTTGAAACACCGTTTGAAACAACTTGAAGATTTGTTCTTGGGTGCCCATTTTCCAAGGTCTTAACGATTTTTTATGGCCCTACTATTGATAAAGTAACCTCTTAATACCGCCCACTCAACCTTAAAAAAACTCTAATACCACCTATGTGCTCAGCAACTTCCAAATAAATAATAATAATAATGATATTAGAAACAACAATATTCACTAACGACAAACTCCAAGATGTCCCAGGTTAATACCTTTATCTGAGGAATAAGTGCGGGACCCCCATAAGCAAATCCTGTATAAAGCTGAATAAGAGTTGCTCCAGCTCGTACTTTCTTGTATGCATCCTCACCACTATATTACAACATAAGCATACAACTTTATCAATAAAAGAGGAACATACAAGGCTCATATGAGGAACCCTACAAATAATTTTCCTTTTTTATTATACAATTATATAATATATATACTAAAACAGATAGCTAGAAACCAGCTATGCCAAAAACAAAGGATACTGTACTTTTACCTGGCAATGCCTCCGCAGCCAATTAAAGGAATCTTGCCCTGATAAACACGAATAAACAGTGTCAAGTTCTCGAGCATGGCTATTGACTACACATAAATAGGCTAACCACTAGGGGAAAAACAGTGTAACAAAAATCAGATGACAGAAAATTAGAGTTCAAATTACTTGAATGGACAATGGCAAAATAGTTAAATGAGGAAATATGTTATCTTGTTAGCAAAGAACTCAAGCAAACCAGTGAGAAACCCCACTGAGCTACACTGAATACAGCTTACTGTTTGTTACAGCTGTCTGCAGACCATATAATCCAGTTCCACATTTTCATCACACTCAGGGAACAGAATGGCTGTTTCCTACTTTCCTCTATGATAAAATGTGCTTGGGTCAGCATAAATATACTAAATCTATAACTAAAAATATTGAAGAAAAAGAAATTAGATAAAAGAAAATTAGAGCTCAAATAACCCGCATCAGTAAAACAGTTAAAAGAGGAAGTACAATGTCTTCCTTGCTCAGAAAAGAGCTCAAGCAAATCATTGAGATACCCTACTGAACTACACTGAGTACAGCTTTGTGCTTGTTACATGTACCTACAGACAAATCCAAGTCCAATTTCCACCAAATGGAAGAATGGAATAATTGTTTCCAACATTTCTTCCTACCATAATTACGTGCCAGAATACAAAATTTACAACCAAACATGTTAGAGATTGATCAACAGCAATGAACTTTACTTCAAGAAACAAATTTCAGGTTACGGGTATCTTCTACAATGCCAACTGTTATTCCATGTTCATAGGTGAATATGTTAGTGATCTAGAATGCTACTTTTTGCTTCTACAATCCCAAGTTATGGCATGCCTTAAACAGAAATAGGATTGCATGTGCTAAAAGCACTCTTAACACTGTTTTCATGCCTTAAACAGAAATAGGATTACATGCCCTAAAAGCACTCTTATCTCAACATTGTTTTAAACAAATGTCCACTTCAAGAACAACGAGCATACCCTTGTCATGATATACATCTCCTTCAAGATATTGGTAGAGAGATCAAAGAGAGGCTTCCCACTCAAACCACCAGTTTCTGCAGCCAATGGATTTCTACTGACAGCATCTGGCCTTGAAATGGTTGTATTCGATATAATCTAGATACAATAAATGCATCAAGAGCAAATGAAGTGAGGATTGCACAATATTTTGCTTTGGTCTCCATTGCATAAATGAGTTGCTAAGCAAAAGATGGTGGGAATGGAATAATGAACTTGTCAAACACTTTGACATTACAAGTACAATGTGAAATAAGAATTTTTTCCCCTTCTTCCACCACTTCTTATTCCATGTACTTATCAACAAATTTAGGGTGGAGAAGGGAAAATCACATCCGATCTATGCAGAAGTTATACAGAGCATCATAATTGTAAAGTAAAGAAGAATTATTAGATGGGGGGAAAATGTATTCAGGCATGCTTAATGGGAACATGCATACTCACGAGAATCCAGCTATCTTTCTCATGCAACTAAATTCAGCATGCATTAAGGCAGAATGATATTTACTCCATAGCAGTGACACCAAAAGCAGTGTCGGACTGAAGTTAATAAAATGTCCAAAGAAAGATTATCAAATAAAGGCCACAAAAGATTTGGATTGGACAGAAATCAATATGCAGACACAGATACTTCAATATTATTGTATGTGAGCCAAATTTTTGGGCAGAAACAGAGATAGCAGTGGGATTATAAATCATAAAAGCTAAAGAAAGAAATAATAGAAAACAGATACAAAAATGGAAAATCTCTCTTAAAAAATCCAACTCCACACAATCAGAGTATTGATTGATAAATGGTGCATCTAATAGCAATATTGACACAACTCTATCAAAGAAGTTCTATTATGTCATTTTGAGTTATAGAGCATGAGATTTATGGCGCAGAGCATCTCATCATAGGTGAGATTTCACAAGCCCAGGTTCCCTCCTCCATTCAACTTTCTCCTCTGTATGAATGGGGCAGCTGACACTTTTCTGCCACCAGCCCAGTGGTTGTTGAAAGGAAACACTAGAAGTCCTGTGTTCTATTTAAAAATCATTTTCTAAAAGGGTAGATTACAGTTCATTCCCTGTGATCTAGTCCAAAATCAGTCATGCTCATATCTTCAGGGGTGTCTCTGTCTTTAGAAGCTTTATGGGATAGAATAATTTTTGTGGCCTGTCTTTGGTGTTCAGCTCATGATTTTTCATTTTTTTTCTTTTTGTTTTCCTTTTTTTTTAAGGTAATCCGTTTAGTAGATACATAGAGGGATTGGCAGCTTTGCTGCATGTTTAAGTTTCTTTTATTCTTTTCTGTTCTTATCTAGTTTCTAGTACTTTATCTTAGGAGGATACTTCGTACTCATCTCATGAATTTTTTTCTTCCTGCTTCATAACATTTATTCTTTTATTTAAAAAACAATTTAATCAGATTAAATATTTCTAATATAATGCCTAATGTGCTTCAATGTTGTGCATATGGCACACTGGCTCCAGACCCCATGGAGCAACAGTGTGCCATGGGTCATAAAATGATTATGACATCAATGGAAAAAGTTGAGAAATAGACAGCATATGCAGATGCCAAACAAGAACTAAGCTGAAACTAGTGATAAGGAAGAAAGATACCAGTCCATCCAAGCGAAGAGCCAAGGCAACCTATAATCACAGAGTATAAAATGTCATACACCATCCAAGATGATGGAGATAAGATGAAAATCTATTAACATGCACATGCTCACAACTGCAATATCTTCAAGGTCTTCTTTTGACAAATCTGGGGCAATCTTTACAAGCAACGGAGGTGGACCCTCCTCACCCCATTGCATTTCATCACGAGCAGCCTGAACCTTCAGGAGGAAGCAAATTTGGCTAGAGTCAATCTCTCCATGATGCAATAGAAAAAACAACTATGGAGAAAGCTTCACATCTTTGTTTCTACCTTCTTCACAAGATCCTTTAATTGCTTCCTTCCTTGAAGCATGCGCAAGCCAGGGGTATTGGGTGAAGAAACATTAATCACCTAAAAGGGATAACATCATGCATAATTAAACAGAACATATAACAGGCATTTTTTGAAAGATAATAAAATGCATTCATCTTAACAGTCTACAGTAAGTTGCACAGCAGATCCTTAATAAAAAAATATTTCTCATCTCCACAAGGGTTGTCTTTCACCATCAATTGCTATAAAAGGGCACATTACTACATCCTATATTAACTTAACCCTACCAAAAGTCCCCCTGAACAATTCAGATTCTCCTACATGAATTTTTTCACTTTTCCAAATTAGGGCACAGGCATTTCTAGATTTCACATGTCTAAACCATATAAATTTGACATCTTCTCTTTGTTTTAAACAACTTTCTACCTTAACACTTCACACCCAGAAAGTTGAAAAGTCAATTGAAATATATATATATACATATATATATATATATAAGATTATTGAAAATTAAAAAGGTATTCAGGGGCGGTTGGGCTTACGCCTGTTTTCTTCCTCAAACCTCAGTTCAAATTTGGGCTCAAATTTGAGGCTTAATTTACATTTTTTTATCAACCTGGACTGCCCTCCCAGACCATGATTGAATCTATCTCAACATCAACCTCACATTTGTATTTTTCATTTTTATTGAAATATTAGGGTAAAATAGAAATATGATAAATGGAAAACTTACACACTCATGCACTCCATCGGGCAGCCCCCTCTTTTCTTTTAATTATAATACTATGAAAACAAATATAAGCTACAAGTTAAACTCCTAAAGATAATTATAGGAGATAACTATAAGACTCAGACAATAACAAACTCCAAGACTCCTCTTAGATAATTATAAACTCATAATCCTTTAGGAGTCCTACTTTGATATGTTTCCTAACAGTTATGCTAAAAATCATTTTTTTGGCCCAAATAAAAAAAGTTAAAACTCATTTTAGAAATAAACTATCCGAATGAATATTCTGTTTTATAATTTTCAGAATAAAATATCCAAAAAAAAGTTCCCACTCATTTATTTTTTAAAACTGATTTTGAAATTTATTTACAAAACTGTTTTCAAAGACAATTAAAAAAAAAAGAAAGAAAGCAAGCCATTGTGAGGCTGTTCCTTATCCACAGTTTCAAGCCTAGTAAATTTGCTCAAAGGGGCATCTTCAACTATTTTTAGAACCGAATACTGATCTCTTGTTCCTGGACTAATAATTGAAGCATTTTTGTCTAATGGTTTCTAAGCAAATGGAAAAAAAGATGCAGTTGGCCATGCTAGAATTTAAAGTTTTAGCATATTTTTTCCTATCCATCTCTCCCAAAATTCAGAGTTCCCTAACTCTGAAATGTTGACCCTTGTCCTCTAGTTGAAGTAGGGCATGATTTGCAGACAACCCATTTATCATCACATGTAATATTGCTTGTGAACTTAGGATATTTAGGCAAACGGTAAAGTCATAAAATCAATGACTGTGAGTGTATATCTTTGACCTCTTTAGTCATTAGTTTGTTCCCAAAACTCCCTTCTCCTACTAATCAAAATGTGTATTTACAACTGACTTGTTTCAAATTCTTTATTATTCTGCCTCATCAAGCTGATGCTAGACCATACACTATAGAGTTTCATTGTTAATCAAAGTATATTTTTATCGAAAGAAAATATATTGTGTATACATGCTTTAGACATAATCATACTTTGTTAGATATTATTTCTAAATCCAATGTGATTGCATGAGATACTGTGGAAAATATGGTATTTCATTGTTAATCAAAGTACATTTTTATCTAAAAAAGATATATAGTGTATACATGCTTTAGACATAATCATACTTTGTTAGATATTATTTCTAAATCCAATGTGATTGCATGAGACATACTGGTATTTCATTGATTTAACTCTTTTGAATGCATGAAAACAATGACCAAATAAATAAAGGAGTTCTGCAATAGTCCAGAGGCTCCAAAACAGGCGGACAGCCCATTAAATGTACAACTGGAGGAAAAAAACAACAAGATAAAAGTGATGCAAAACAGAGGCTGTTGCTGATGTACTCCATTCTTCTCTTACTCCAGGAAACAGAACCGAAACATATATAGTGGTGTTGAACACAGGAGGTTCAGCCAATCACCCATAATCCCGTGATGCAAGGTAAAAACAAATCAATATATATAACGAAGTTTCTAAAAGGATAATCATAGCTGAATAACGGCATAGCAAAAAGAAAAAGAAAAACGGAAAGAAAAAATGCAAAGAAAAGGAAACAAATATTAAAAATATGCACGTGACTTTCGACAAAAAGGAATATTTGACTCTCTAAAATACGAAATTAGCTGTTGGAGAATAATCGAAAAGGCTCCAGATCTGATGCACACAGATCTGATCTGACCAGCTAGGATGCTAAATACCAACACTCCCTTTTAAGATGGGGAATAAATGTTAATCATCCCCAACCTGCACCCAAGTTCTTCAACTCTTACTCTGGATAAAGCCTTTGTTAGCACATAGCAACTTGATTTTTGGCTGAAATGTAGGATAGTTCAAGGATCCCAGACACAGCCTTTTCGTTGATGAAATGACAGTTAATTTCCACGTGTTTGGTTCGATCCTTTTGGATTGAATTTTTTGCCATACTTATGGCTGCCATATTGTCACTTAAGACTCTCATAGGTCTTTGATACTTAATTTTCAGCTCAATTAGGAGACATTTAAGCCATAGTCTGTCACAAATGCCTTGTACTAAGGCACAATATTTAGCTTTAGCACTAGTCCAAGCCACAACAAATTGCTTTTTAATTCGCCAAGTTATTAGGCTTCCCCAGACATAAGTATAGTATCCATCATAATAAACTTCCATTGTATGACATGAGTTCTTTCGAAAGAGAATGCCTTTTCCTAAGGTAAGCTTACGGTACCTCATAATTTTGTAAGCAACCTTAAAATGAACTTCACATGGCTTGTTCATAAACTGACTAATTACATTGACTAAAAAACATATGTCAGCTCATGTGTGAGCCAAGTAAATGAGTTTGTCCACAACTCTTTGGAAGCTCTCTGGGTCCACTGGTGGGCTTTCTTGAATAAGCTTGGGTTTGTAATCTGCCTCCATAGAAGTGTTAGCAGATTTTCATCCTAACATCCCATTTTCAGTGAGTAAGTCAATAGTGTACTTCCATTGAGATATGAGGATGCCTTTATTTGACCTTGCCACTTCTGTAACCAAGAAGAATCTTAGAAGTCCAAGATATTTAGTCTCAAATTCCTTAGCCAATGCCTGCTCAAGATTGATAATTACTTTGGTGTAACTCCTAATAATAATGATTTCATCCACATACACAATGAGGATAGCAATTTCTCCTTTAGGGGACACTTGTGAAAATTATGTGGTTTGCTTCACCTAGAATTTACCCTTGCATTTTAATTGTCTTGGTGAACCTCTCAAACCATGCTCTAAAAGATTGTTTGAGCCTATAAAGAGATTTACGTAACTTGCACACCTTTCCATTGCTTTCTCCTTCAAAGCCAAAAGGAATAGACATGTAGACTCTTCTTTTAAGTCTCCGTTGAGGAAGGCATTTTTTATGTCTAATTGGTGAAGAGGCTAGTCAAGATTGGCAGCAAAGAAAAGGAGAACCTTGATGGAGTTTAATTTGGCCACCGAGACAAAGGTTTTTTTGGTAATCTATCCCTTGAGTCTAGGTAAGCCCTTTAACAAGTCTTGCCATGTGTCTGTTAATGCTCCCATTAGAGTTGTACTTGATACTGAATACCCACGTGCACCCATTTAGACGCTTGTCATTAGGTAAGTTGACTAGCCTCCATGTGTTATTTTTCTTGAGAGCATTCATCTCTTCTTCTACTGCTTCCCTCCACTCCTTGTGCTTTAACACTTCATAAATGTCTTAGGGAATATTCTCATTTGAAACATTAGTAGTAAAAGTCTTAAAGCCAGTAGATAATTTTTCACGAGACAAGTTTTCCTATTAGGTGTTGAGTGCAAGATGTCTTACCTTTTCTTAAGGCAATGGACCAATTTAAATCCAAGTTTTCAGCATTTCTTGGACTTGGACAAGAGATCTCTTGGTGCTGCTCAAGAGATGGTGCAGTAGCAATGACCTCATGAGTTCTTTTCCTTGAGTACACTTAGGGATAGGAGTAGTTCTCTTGCATACTTTGCTGTATTTGGTCATTACCAGTTTGTTGATCATTATCACCAAGGTTACTAGTTTTAGGTTCAAGATGGATGTTGCTCTCGACTTTAGGGTTTGTTTTTGCTCTCGGGATCAAGGGTGTTGTTTTCAAGTTCAATAGGGTCAGCAATGGGAGGAAAGGACAAACAGATCCATTCATCATGGGTAGTCTCCCCCTGAAGGGAGGTTTTTGGATAATAGGGTTATTTCTCAAAGAAGGTGATGTCCATGGACATAAAATTTTTTGAGAGATGGAAAGTAGCAAGTATAACCCTCTTTTTGACGAGGAGTATCCCACAAATATGCATTGGGTAGCTTTTGGGTCAAGTTTATTCACATGATGAAGGTGGACAAAGGCAGCACATCCAAAAACTTTCAAGGGTAAGTTTATATGAGTTGAGTGGTAGGATAATTTCTAAGAAGCATATCACAAGGAGTTTGAAAACCGCGAGTCTTAGAGGGCTTCTTATTGATAAGATAAATAACAGAGGTGACAGCCTCTCCCCAAAACTGATGAAGGATATTCATGGTGAACATAAGGGCTCTAACTATCTCAAGTATGTCTCTGTTTTTTTGCTCAGCTATACCATTTTGTTGAATAGTGTGAATGTACAAGGTTTGATGCTGAATGCCTTGAGTGGTGATGTAGGTTCCTAAGGATGTGTTAACATACTCTTTTCCATTATCACTTCTTAAGATTTTATATTAATTTGGAATTGAGTTTTGATAAGTTGATGAAAATTTTGAAATATGATAGGAACCTCAAACTTGTCTCTCATAAAAAACATCCACGTAATTCTAGTATGGTCATATACAGAAGTTACAAACCATTTACAACCCATTGTACCTTTAACCTTAAAAGGACCCCATACGTCGCTATGAGTAAGATGAAAGGGATGTGAAGGTTTGTAAGTGTGTGTAGGATAATTAGCCTTTGTTTGTTTAGCAAGTTGGCAAACTTCACAAGTAATAATAGGAGCATCTTTATTAAAAAGACTAGGATACATTTCTTTTTATATATTGAAAATTGGGATGACCTAATCTATTGTGCCAAAGTATCACATTAGATCAAAATTTGTGTTAAGGCTCCATTTATTCGAACTTTTAGTACTTATGAGATAAAGACCATCCACCTCTTTAGCATTACCAATCATCTTCTTGGATTCCAAATCCTACAACTCACAACCATCATTATAGAAGTTAATTTTGCAATTCTCATCTTAAACAAGTTTGCTAATAGAAAGAAGGTTACAAGCAAGTTTGGGAACAGGTAAGATATCTTTCAGAACCAAATTTTCAGATATAGTGATGTTCCCAACTCCAGTAACTTGTGTTAAGTCCCATCAGCAACTTTAAGAGTGAAACTATTGAGTTTATAATAGCAAATAAAGAAGCATGGTGAGTCATGCGATCAGAAGCTCCCAAGTTTACCACCCATTGATTTTCAAAAAATGTGCACTAAGAGCAATTGAAAATTTACCTGATTGGGCTATGTTTACAATCCCAACATTACCCTTTGAAGTGTCATTTGAAGACATATTTTGCTATCCAAATGATTTCTAGAGCAATTCAAGTTATTCACAGGTGAATAAGTTTGGTTCAACCTTAGTTTGCTCCTCTGTTTTTGCTGTGTAGCCTTTTGCCTCAGTCCTTGGCTTCGGCTTCCAAGTTGAAGGCTTTCCATGTATTTTCCAGCAATTTTGTTTGGTGTGACCACTCTTGTGACAATGGTCACACCATGTTCTGCCAGGTTTTTTGCCACTGCTACTATTTCCTTGGCTGAACATGGCACTAATACTGTTGGGAACACAATGGGTTGTGAGACCATGAGGCAGGGAAGTGTGATTGTTGCCTTGCATTACCTTTCTCCTACTTTCTTCTCGCCTAACTTCAAAAACAACTTCCTTTAGTGTAGGTAAAGGTTTAATGGCTAGAATTCTTACCCTTACACTGTCAGAGATTGTTGCTAAGGCCCATTAGGAACTTATATATGCATCTCTTCTCAACGATCTTCTTTAGTTTGCTGCAGCAGCCATGCAATTCCAAGTGTAGCTTTCAAGTTGGTCAAGTTGTTGCCAATATTTTGAGGGACTGTTGAAGTATTGGTTGACAAGCATGTCACCTTGCTTCAACTCATGGACAGTGCACTCTATGTCAAACACCACAGCTGCACTTTCTTGGGTAAAAAATGCCTCACAAGCTGCTTCCCATATTCCATGAGCACTTTCATGGAACATGTAATTTTTGCCAATGTTGGTCTCCATGGAATTAATCAGCCACGCCATCACTGATGGTTTTCAGCTTTCCAGGTTTTGAGTTTTGAATCGTCCTTGGGTGGTTGGGTGGTTTCTCCAGACAACTGTCCCTCTTTTCCCTTGCCACAAATGTAGACCATCACTGACCTACTCCATAACAGGTAATTGTACCCATTTAATTTATGTCCAGTGATACGAACTGAAGCTGTTTTATTCACCCCTTGATTTGAATGGGATGCCATTTCAGTTGTGGCTTCAGGGGGTTTAGAGGAGGATTGTAGACTGTATTTTGGCATGGAATCTGTCAGGCCAAGAAGGCTCTGATACCATGTGAAAAATACTGGTATTTCATTGATTTAACTCTCTTAAATACATGAAAACAGTGACCAAATAAATAGAGGAGCTCTGCAATAGTCCAGAGGCTCCAAAAAAGGAAAGAATCCTACACTAAAGGCTGAAATAAATGAGCAATGGACAGCCCAATAAATGTAGAACGGACAGAAAAATAAAAACAACATAAAAGGAATACTTGACTCTCTAAAATAGGAAACCAGCCAATGGAGAATAATCGAAAAGGCTCCAGATCTGATGCACACAGATCTGATTTGACCAGCTAGGATGCCAAATACCAACACATTTCAATAGCAGCAAACAAGGAAAGGTTACTGACTACACTGGCTGCCCCCCTATCTAACTCTATGAAGGAAGACACCTAGTGTACATGATAGAAATGAAATGGTGCACAATTTTGTTTATCACTTGCAACCAATCATGCAAGGAAAGGGTCATGGCATAAAAGTTCTCTCTTTTTCTTTTTCTTTTTTTTCTTTTTCTGGTAAAAGGTGTGTAAGAAAGAAAAAATACTCACCAAGTAATCAGCATACTGGGAGAGTGTATGAACTCCTTGAACATAATCTGCTGCAGCATCTTCACTTGTTTTGTTCTTTCCAAGATTGACACCAAGAATGCCAGGGCCAGCTTTTCCACCATGTTTGACTTCATCACTGGAAGAATTTGAAGCACTTGAAGTTTCATCCAACTTCCTCCTACCATGCTGTGCACCCAGCCGCTTTGCAACAGCAACAATTCCCTCACTATTAAAGCCACATCTATTTATAATAGCACTGCATATTAAATAGATCAGTCAAAGAGCAAGGTAAATAACATAAACAACCTTCAAATGGTCCAGGCTATTTGAAGTAACAGCTTTCTCATTCCCAAAAACTTTCTGCAATTTTAAGAGTGGTTATAAAAGTAAATGTGGAAAGTGATAAAAACAGAGACATACAGGGCCCAAAAACTAGAAGGGACTGAACTCTTCTTATTTCTGGGAGAGCATGATACAAATATATATATATATATATAGAGGACATAAATGTGCAGCGGAAAACATAGGAAAAATGAATACAATAAAAACAGAAATAAATGAGGCTGAACAGAAAAGGAAAAACTCCATTGGGGAGGAAGAAGAGGAAAGTATCTGTTGGGTCTAAAACAGGAAGGAAACCATTGGGGTATATCCCACAGGAATCTCGACTTTAAGGCGAGATTTCTGTAAGAATCAAGCCCAACGGCTCCTTCTCCAACAGTTGACAAGAAAAGATATTACGGATACAAACTATGAACAGAAGCAAAAGAAATACAAAGCAATATACAAGCTCTTACCCTTCCATTCGCAACCTGAAGATTCGAGGTTTTGGATTGCCATCTTGAGGAACAGGTGTAACAGAGCCAACCTCTACAAAGCCAAAACCCAAACCAAGTAAACCTTCTACAGCCTCAGCATTTTTATCGAAGCCTGCAGCAAGACCTACTGGGTTAGAGAACTTTCTTCCCCAAACTTCTAGTCCTAAGATTGATGGATCAGGCCTCTTCTCCCTTGGAACCCAACCACGAGCTGCAGCCGAGACAGCTAGCGTGTGTGCAACCTCTGGGTCCAATAGAGCGAAAAAAGGATTCACAAGTTTTGTTGCAGAGAATAACCATCCACTGCCAAGAAGATAACTTGAAATTAAAGTCACTCATTTAAGCATTTTATTATCAAAACAAGCAAAGCCCACTTAACAAAAGGTCAACTTATACTTTTATCTATATCTCTCCCCCGTCTCAAAAGTAAGAACAAATTCTATACAAGAACAAATTTTTGTTTATTTTTGATAATCTACAATAACAAACTTAGAGCCAAATGACACTCATACTACAATAGCTCTGTGCTAATATTGCCAGCAACATTGAAAATGAGAATAAAAGATATAGATTATGACATGGCAAGAGTCTACATTTTAAGCAGAATACAAATTACAGACAGCTGAAACTGGACTAACATGGCAGTGTATAGGAAATTACAGGAACCAGGAAAAAAATGCCAGTTAAGTAGTCATTAAAAATAGCAATTCCAGATCCCTCAACATCTTGTCACAACTAGTCATCAAAAATAGCAGTTCCAGGTTCCTCAACATTTTGTCACAATTTTAAGGGGTTTTGTCTGCTGGGCATCTGGAGACCAATAAGCTTCGCTTAGATAATGTTTTCTTCATTCTAGATCGTGTTTGTTTGGATTCCTTTAGGAGCGTATCTTAGGGCCTGTTTGATTTTGTTTCTTAAACAGTTTTTTGCTTTTATTTTTAAGAACAAAAAAAAAACTCGTTTGATGAAGTGTTTTGTAAAACAAAAAAACAACATTGTGTTTTGGGAAACAGAAAAATCAAAACATTTTTTAGATGTTTTGTTAACTTTTATTCTGCAGAACCAGAAAAAAACAGAAAACAACGATTTTTCAGAAGAATGATTCAAACAGATTTTTTTATTTTTTTGTTTTCAAAATTTGTTCTAAAAAACATCTGTTTTAAAAACATTAAAATCAGAACAAAATCAAATAAGCCCTTATTCTCCAGTATTGTACTACTTTCTTTCTCTTCTCTTATAATATTTTGTCTTTTACCCAAAAAAAAAAAGACAAAAAAGGCTATAACTTATAGATATATCCTTGGATCTGGAGTTTAATTTATGTAGAGCCTATATGCTCTCCCTATTATATTTTATTTAATTCTTAAATCCAGTAAGTTTAGTGGTTATGGTCTGACGTCCAAATTTCTCCACAAATATATTCTTTGTATTATTATACTTCATGCATGCTGAGATTTGAATTAATGGGAATTGAGTCTCTTGTTACTGAGACTAGAGAGCTAATAAAGTTTCTCTCTATTTATTCCCATTTGACAGATTTAACTCCATTTCCAAGTACTATTCAGAAGACCATTTACAGCCCTTAACAAATCTTTTCTATCTTCTTATATTCCCCAACAGTACTCCATCTCTTTGCTCACTAAAGCCTCACAATGTACTGTATTTCTATTGCCCTTTGCCCCAATAAACCATAAACCTGATCATTCTAAAAAACAGTAATTATGCCTGTGTCTAAAGATTCCAGTAAATGAAGAATCAAATTTTGGCCAGCACTTCACCCACCAATAGCAATAACTCAAGCCCCAATTTAATTAATTAATCTTAAAACTCTTCTCTACGCCCATAGGACAAAAAAGTTTCCCAATCTTTCCAGTAGAAACCGCTGTTATACCCATATAAGCTACCAAAATAAGTCCCATGACAGGAATCTTCCACAGCCACTTTCTCACATTGGAGATTAGCTGTGAAATAAGAATGCAGGATGTTAACAATTCCAAACCTCAAAAAGATTAAAAAAGTAAAATAAAATTCCAAACCAGCTCTTGTACCTTTATAATCCAACTGCCCAAGCTCTTCCAACTCCTTTAGTTATTTAGCTCTTCTTTGTCCAATTATAGTAACAACTTTACTCCACAATAAAATTTCTTTTGTAGCAAAGTGCAACAGCCATCTACTACAGACTTCAATCAACCATATGAAGATCTGATTTTCTAAACACCCAACACCCCTCCCAAGTGAAAAGAAAACTTCTGTGTCCATTTGTTTATATGTTTGGCATTGGAATAGAAAATATCAGCAGGGTAGGAAGGCTAGATGATATTCCAAAGTTAAGTGACACATTAATTTTGATAAGTAACCAAGAACTTTTCCCAGTCACCAAGTACAATTGTTAACCCGATCTACTCAATATTTCCACCAAACTGCAACTCTTTTTCACATGGGGAAGACATTTAAGCACAAGCCCAGGAAATAATGTATATGATTTTAGTAAATATCCCAATAGGGTATGTCGACTATCAGAAATTTGTGTTCCACTAACAGAACAACTTCTGTCTAGGATGGAAAAAGGAAATGCATCATTATCAATCATTTTTCTTTTGCAAAGTAAACAACTTATTCAATTCTGCATATGTAAAGGTTAAGAAGAATACATTTACAACTTACACACGGTAAGTATTTGAGTAGCCAAAGAATTTATTTCTTCTAAGGGAAAAAAAAATCTAGCCTATTAAAGACATAGTTAGAGAAGTAAAACAAAATGCAAAGTTTCACTCAAACTCCCAAATGAAGTACCAGAAAGTAGCTTCATCCACAGTACTCACATAAGCTCCGCTGGCTATACCAAGGCCTATAGCAGCTCCTGTCAACAACCTTCCCTACAATTTAAAGTAATCAAAGCAAGCACCTCAGAATCAGAGAAATGGCATCAACTTATAGAGAGCAAATAAAAATATAGTAGAAACCACAAAGGATTGTCTTACCTGGTCAAACAAAAACACTAGCCACAAATTTGTGAAACATACAATATGATTTATCTAGTAGCTTAGACAGTCTTTCCCAGAAAAAGAAGAAATCCTCAAATGAGGACACACTAGAAAACCTCAAAACAAAACGAATGACACAAGGTGCCGGAAATGTTTATCAATGTAGTAGAGCTGACCAATTTCACTGCATATTAAGAGCACACAAAGTTCAAAAAGGCAGCCATAGTCTTTAAACACCATATCATGCAATGGCACCTCAACTGAACAAACTTCAGTTCATTTTTGGAATTTTAAAATAGTACTAGGAAAGGCTAAGGACTAATTATCATTGCTGATTGCTGAATTTTAAAGTACATCTTTCTCATCTCGTCAAGATTTTTTCCATTTGATTTTACACTGGAAAAATATAATTGACAAGGGAAAAAGGAAAAGAAGGAGAAAAGATTACAATCTTATCTCCATACCTAGAAGGAAATTTAAAATCAAGGAATGCAGTTTAAGCATTAACCACAGACGATGCCCAAGAAGAACCCCACATCTATATTCCGTTGGTTGTACTTAGAACCGCAAGATACTTTCAGAAGTTATTAAACATCAATTCAGTTATCCTGCTCTTAAATCCTTCATGCTATCACTTAAAGAAATTAATAAACAAAGCAAAAAGTAAATGACACAATTAGCAATAATGGTCATACACAAAGATAACCAAGACATAGCAAAATCCACAGTGGACCTCTTGAGAAGACGTCAATATAGTTGAATGTACAATTAATTACTGATACAAACAAAAACCAGACAAACTAAAATTTACATGGTCATGAAAACTACAAACTCAATTGCAGGCTATATCCCAGCAAAATAACCTTGCTTAAAAGCAATGCAGATTTAGAATATGATCCCACTAACGTGATCCAAAATCTAAGGATAACAAGCAATATGCGATGGGAGAAGTACACTTTCTTAAATTTGTTTACAGCAATTTTTTTTTTAATATTTACCAAGACATATGTACAATAAAATACGAACTTAATCACTGCGATGACCACATGTACGCATATACATGTCAAAATGAATGAGACTTCTTTCAACCCAAAAAAAAAAAAATCCTCAATGTATAATATTTACGAACTCATACAGATTTATGCATAGTGAAAAAGCTTACTTTCTTCGAAGAGTGAGTAATCTTAGGAACATTTTCTGCTACAGAAGAGCAACATCTGGAGCCCTGGAGAGGACGTGAAACTACCCTTGTAAGCAAAACACCTCTCAGTAGCTTTCTCGAAAACCATGCAGCCATGAGTATAAAGAATTCGCAAGTATCTCCGCTTAATTGTAACTTAAACGCGATACCCAGAAAAGCAATTCACAACAAGCTTAGAAGCGGAGTGGGACATAGGAGTTATCATTTGTTACCGATAGCTTGAAGGTGATAGGCTAGTTCATGTTTCTTATATATAAAGAGAACATACGAACGGTAAGCTCAAGTTTCGAGCTTCACAGAGCACTAGGCAGAAATCCAGAACAGTGGTGGCTGGGTGCGCGGTCGACAAGCTGCAATAAGGTGGTTCGGCTGGCAGGCTTTCGGGCACGATGGAGCCGTCGCAAGGGCGGTGGTCTGCGACCTACTGACGCGAGCTTGATTCTTGAATGTTGGACCTCCTTCGCAGATTATACGACGTCGTTTTTCCGAGAAATATTGCGCCCCTCGTTGGATCCCTAACCCCGATAGGCTTATAGCCTTTTTCTTCTCGCTCAAGTTTCAAAGTGGTGTACATGGGCAGGGTTTTAGGATGATTCTTGGCCTGAAGTTCGGCCTGATTAAAATCTTGGATGTATTTTTATGCTTGTGGCTTGATTCGATCTGGAGAAATCTGATTTTAAGGAGGGTTAGGGTAGCACGAGGCGACTCTAATAAATAGGGTTGTATATGGGCATGACCAAATTGAATCTTTAGTATGTCCGATACTTGATCTGATTAAGATATGAAACTTGTTTTTATATCCGTGGCCTTACTTAACTCTAATAAGTCTGATTTATGTTGAAATAGGACGGGTTAAGGCCGTCCAAACTATTTTTTTTTAATAAATTAATACTTGTAACATAAAAATATTTTTACACAAACTTATAGGTATATATTTTAAAATAATAGACTTTTAGAACTCTTATATTTGTATCAGTAATAAAAAAATAGTCTAATATTATCAAGTAAAATATAAAATATACTAACATAATTAGTCTTAGGTAAATATATATTTTTTAATTATTTAACAAAAGAAATATCAATATGGATTCACATCAATGATAAAAATAATTAAGAAGTAAAGAATATTTGCGTAAGTAATAAAAATTATAGTATGCATAGATAATTAAATGAAATAAAAAAATAAGATGATAAGATATTAATAACTAAAAAAAAAGTAACTATTAGGACGAGTTGAACAGAACATACCTTTGCCTGTGGCCCGGCCCGACCCGAAATAGTCTTGTTTAAAGTTATGTCCATTTATACTTTTAGCCCAATCCGGCCCGCCCCGATTAGACTGGGTTAGGGCGGGCCCCTAAGGTCAATCGGGCCGATGAACACCCCTATTTCAAATCATATTTTTTCGGAGAATACAATTAGCCCTCAATGAAACTGCTTCGTTAATTCACAACCCAAAATTAGGCTCAGGCGTAAAGCCCAACTAAACTACATATACATATATATATTTACATATATGTATATATATATATGTGCGGGACCAGTAGGGGTATTTATTTCTCCGATTGGTTCTAAGGGCCTGCCCTAGCTTGGTCTAATTGGCTGGGTCGGGCCGAATCGATCTAAAAATATAAATGTGCATAACTTTAAATAAAACTATTTTGGGTTGGGTCAGGCCACGAAAGAAGGTATATTCTGCCCAATTCGCCTTAATAGTTATTTTTTTTAGTTATTAATATCTTGTCATCTTATATTTTTTTTAATTTTTATTTCATTTAATTATCTTTGCATACTGCAATTTTTATTACCTACGCAAATATTCCTTATTTTTTAATTATTTTTATCATTGATGTGAATGCTTACTGACATTTTTTTCTTGAATAATGAATATATATATACCTAAAACTAATTATGTTAGTATATCTTATATTTTACTTGATAATACTAAACTATTTTTTTATTACTATACAAATATAAGAGTTCTAAAAGTCTATTGTTTTGAAATATATACCTGTAAGTTTGTAAAAAAATATTTTTATATTACAAGTATCAATTCATAAAAGAAAATTAGTTTGGACGGCCCTAACCTTTCCTATCCCAACATAAATAAGACTTATTAGAGTCGGGTAAGGCCACGGGTATAAAAATAAACTCGTTGTCTTAATTGGGTCAGGCATTGGACATATTAGATATTCAGTCTGACCTTATCCATGTACAACCTTACTTATTAGGGCCGCTCTTGTCCACCTTAAAATCGAGTTTCTCCGAGTAAGGCCGGGCCACAAGTATAAAAATACGCCCAGGACCCTAATCGAGGTCGAGTTTCAGGCCAAGTATCACCCTGACCCAGCCCTACCCATGTACACCTCTAGGGACTGGATCAATTTAGTGCGGTTAAGCTGAATTTGAGAAAAAAATAATAAAAAATTAAAAATACTTTTTATTAATTTTAAGTCATTTATAAATAATCATATTAAATTTAAAAACCAATAAATATTCTTCTCAACTATTAATTTTTCACGTTTGTTTTTTTTATTTTAACTCTTTTGTTTATTGTCTTGCTAGTTTGATTAATAAAAATATAATCTCATCTTTATTATTTGTTGTATCTAAATGAATATATTATATGACCAATAACAAAGCGTGGGTTGTATTTTCCATAACCGGGTTAACTTAAAAATGAAATAAAAAATGTTTGAATAGTTAAAAATGATAATTTATGGGAATTTTTTTTAAGTTAAAGAGAGATGTTGGTAAATACTTATCTTTTCCAATAAAAAAAAAAGGGAATTGTGAAAACGATGCGTTTTGAAGGTGGCTCCTCGCGAGGCAAAATAGCAGAAGACAAGACATTGGCGGAGGACGTGAAGCCGCAAACAGAAAAATTCAAATACAGTTGTCGGTGCTGCGATTACTTTGTCCAGGCCATCGCCGGACAACTCTTTCCGCCGTATTCCGTAGAAACCAAAGGTTGATTCCTCGCGCAACCTGGTTTTGGAATTGGCCTTGATCTGTGAGCCTTCTTCTTCTTCTTCTTCTCTATATTCTCAGCCTTTTTGAATTTGATTGAAATTTCTGGCAATTGTATTATAGGCATATGAAATTAGCTCTGTTTTGTTCAATTGAACAAATTATGATATAATATGATGGAGTGATATGGTAGCTTTGATATCATCTCTGACACCTTCTGGGTTTTTCACTTGAAGATTATTAATAGGGGTTTTTGTTTCTTGTGTTTTTCAATTTTTAATCATACAAATACTGATAATGGAGCTTGATATATCAATAATATTTAATATTTAGTTATAATAGCTGTGTATCATTTCGTAGAGTATTTGATATTTCTTGGTCCTCCTAATGGTAAAATTTTTTATCAATTACATTTGGTTATTTCGTGCCATAGGGTGAGATATATGGTTATTTCTAGCTATAGATGTATTTATATTTTTCATTAGCTATTTTCTTAAGTTTGCAAACTTGTAAGTAATTGCAACTTACAAGTTGAGTTTACAGATCCTCTGCGGGTTTAGTTAGTCTTTGCTGTCATGCCTTAAGAATGAGATGCATTCCATATCAACAAGATTTTGGTTATTTTCTTATGTTGTATCAAAACAAAACTTATAATAATCCTGATTGATGACTCAAATATTAGACCACACTATCTGTGACCTGCATATCAGCAAAGACCTTTAACAGTTAAAGTGAATTAATTAGAACACCCCAGAAAAGCTACTATAACGTGAATTGTAGAACATAACTTATCTCGCTTGTAAGTTGTAAACTTATGGATAATTGCATTGATGCGCTACATCAAATTAATCTGGAGTTTTATTTCTTGAGATCCAGGCTTTTGCATTTTGATCTATCCCTATCCATATTTTTGCAGATGCCCTTGTTAAAGAATTTTCTTGGTAACAGAACACAACTTTCTGTGCTAGTTTTACAATACTCGCCATCCTTTTCAGGTCTCTCTTGACCAGAAAGCTTTGTCATCCAAGTCTTTTTGTGGCATAGCAGATTACTTTAGAACTGATCACGTTGCTACACCAGAGGGACTGATTTACTTTATTGGACAAAAAGAAAAAAATATGACAGAAATTTATAGTTTCACAGCTTGCAGACAGTTATCTCAGATGGTCCTTGCAATCATCTTCTTTCACAGTTCTGAATATGCTTTAGCTGTTGCCATTCATGGGAGATCGAATGTGACTCTTAATTCTCTTTTGATTAGCAAAAGCTATCTTCTGGCAATGTTCTTTTCATTGGTGGAATACGTTCTTGAGATTATTTTATTTCCCGAGTTAAAGGAACAGTGGGTGATCAGTAATTTGGGACTAGCGATGGTTGTGACTGGGGAAATTATTAGGAAGATGGGAATTATAACAGCTGGGCAAGCCTTTACTCATCTTATAAAAATTTATCATGAGGAGCATCACCAATTGATTACGCATGGTATATATAAATATATACGTCATCCAGGGTACTGTGGTTTCCTCATTTGGTCTGTTGGCACTCAAATAATGCTCTGCAACCCCTTATCAACTATAGCATTTGCAGCTGTTGTTTGGCACTTCTTTGCTAAGCGAATACCATATGAAGAGTTCTTTTTGAGACAGTTTTTTGGAACACAGTATGAGGTTTATTCTCGACGAGTTGTGTCTGGGGTGCCATTTGTAAAGTGGAGATTAACCAATTCTGTGAACTGAACTATATGCTCAGTTTGTCACACTCATTCCAAGTCATCAAAATAGCCTAAATAGGTTTTCTCTCAACTCATTTTGAGTTAGACTACACATGGCTGGATGTATAAAGTTCTAGCAGGATCTTTGGTTTATACCTGTTCTTGTGTGGAACATCGGAACAAAACCATGGTTGTTACAAAGTGGCAATGCAGATTCTGGTTTCGTGGTCCGGACAAAGTTCGGGGAAACCAAGTTTCGTCCAACCTTGTCCCAAAGTATTGTCTGGCATCTAACAAAATTATTAATTTTTTCTGATGTGCTTCTGCTCAGGCAAGTCTAATCAAATGATGTCTAGCTTAGCTTCGATTCAACAAGGTCCCTTTAGTTTGATTTGGTTATGCTTAAATACAAGATATCCGCCACTAAGGATTTATCTTCGGTTCAATCTTTTAACTCCTTTTAGTAATTGATATCCTTCTATCCTGGGGGAACAAAAATGATAATTGGGCGCATATTCTTATTTATTTATTTATTTACTGAATTTGCATACTTTTGACCCGATTTGTGAAAAAAAGAAAAAGAAAAAAGATGTTATGAATGTACTCTTAAATTTCTATTTACGAAAATAGAATTTAAATAATGAGTAGGCCATTCAAATGTACATATAAAATTTGATATAATATAGTGATTCTTCTTTTTTGTAATTATAATTATTGAATTAAATAATATTTTTCGTGCATGATACAGTAAAGATTTAAATTTAAAGTCTCTTGTTAAATTTACGGAGTATTTATTATTTTTACTGGCAAATTTAAAGTCTCTTATTTTGATTTACGGAGTATTTATTATTTTTACCAGTATCATATTTAACGACTTGTTGAACATAAATAATTTATTATTCCGTAAATCAAAATAAGAGAAAATAAATAAATAAATAAGTCGTATAAAATGACAACAAAAGCAATCAATTTTATTATGAATTTTTTTGTGCGGGTCAAACTCTTCGCTCTTTCGTCCCTTCAAAATTTGCAGGGATACATGAATTCGGCCGCTTCGGTGATTCAAAAGAAAAAAGTTGTACATATGTTGATAATGAATAAATTTACATAAATCTAGAAAAAAAAATTATAATAAGAGAATTGCGTCCATAAGAATGCCGTGGGTTGTCATTGGTTGGTATAAGCAGAGTCAGTGTGGGACCCAGTTAATCCCATGCACGAATCTCAAAACGACCATGAGAAGGGGACAATACCTGTGCATTAGAGACTACGTAGCGAATATTTGCCGGCCTTTCCAGAAAGCTCAAGGGAGGTACAATCAGGTGCTCTCGCACCCATGTTAAGACCTTCTGTAATTGGCCCAAAATAAAAATCTTCTGTGGCGGTGGTGCAATTATAATGACAGGGCGCCAGTTTAAATTTTAAAATGGTCACAGACTGGTCCGACTCCCAGTCGCTGAATTGCAAAAGTTGCTTTGCCGTCCCATCCCATTGGTGTTGTTGGTAAAGGCCAATCATTATAATATTATTATTTAGAAACCTTTTCAAATAACACCTTTGCATTTTGCCTTTTTCTTTTTTAAAGTTATGGACAGTTTAAACTCTGGTATTTTTTTAACTTATTTAAAATAAAAAATTATTTTATATATAAATTTTAAAATAACTCAATTTTTTAGAAAAATAAAAAATAGAGCTCAAACTCTTTGCATCTCCATCCTTTCTTCGTTTGTCCAATATTCTTTTATATTGGCTACTTTATTTCCTTTGATATATTTGTTATTATGTTAAAATATTATTATACGGTTTATTGAGTAAGGATATATACAAAGGATTATTTTAGATAGAATTCTACGTTACTTATACACACACACATATATATATAAAGAGTTTTACTTTTAAAATATTATTTTTCGTTAAATGCATTTTAAAATTCTCATTTTAATTGCTACTTATTAGGGCAATAATTTTAGAATACATTCAATAATTTAAAAGCTTTTTTTTACAGACAATTTTTTTAACGTATGATTACCGTATTTTTAATCAATGATTTAACTTATTTGTTCAAAAATTAGTCCCTGATCCAATTTAATTAGTTAAAAATTAATCAAATTGATCAAAATTAGATTGGTCAAAAATTGTTTTGAACTAATTAGTAAATTTTTTTAAGGTTTATTTTTATATAATAAAATATTTAATTTTGAATAAAATTAAAAATATAAAAAAAGTGTTGAATTATAAAAAAAAATTAAGAGAGAGAGAGAGAGATAGAATATAACAGGAGTAAAAGAGGCATGCTTAGCTATTTTGAATGCTTGTCCTTTATTATATTCTACTTTTACCATTTGTTCTTTAGTTTTTTTAATGATAAATGAATTTTTAATATAATTTAATAATTTCAAAAATTTAATATCAAATACACTTAACTTTTAACTATTGGTAGTTTTTGTTTTCAATTAAAAAATAATTTCTCAAATATCTTAAAAAATGTTAAATTATTAATCAAATATTTAAAATTTATTAAAATTTTATTTTTTATATTAAAATTTTAATATATATATATATATATATATTAAATATAAATATTTAATTATTACTAATTTAATCACAATTTTACCATAATTCGATTAATGAACCATAAATCAATATTTTTACTAATTTAATAACCACTCTAGTTTTAAAATCAATATTATTTCTTACTAAAATTTTAACATTCAATCAACACAAGTTAAATAAATGGAAAGGACTTATACACTTAGGTGTGTTTTGTTGGAATATATAATGATAAAAAGAATGTAAAATATAGGTAGGTAGAGGTAGGTAAGATAAGAAATGTCTATTTTATTCCTATTTTTAAAAAAATAATTTGATAAATAAACTAATAAGTATAAGAGTATAATAGACATTATATAAACTATGTAAAAAAATTACGTTCGCGATGTAATGAACCAAACAGAACCAAGTTTCATGCAAACCTTGTGTAAGTTAAAAAAGTTAGTTGAAAAAGGTTCTCACCTTTAGCACTTGACAGTATTTTTAGGAATTAGCCTTCTCATCTGTCGGAAGAAGAGATTGTGCTAACCCAAAAAAAAGTTTAACATTCATTAAAAATTGTATAATTTTTTTTACTATTAAATTAAAAGAAAACAATTTTTTTACGTATTTTTCGTTAGTAAGTAAAAATAAAATATATGATTTGCTTTACTACCTAACTTTCATTGTAAGGTCAAGAAACTAAAATTTGCCCCCAAACAAATGATTGGGCGATATTTTAGGAAGAGGAAGTGAAGTTGGGACATCATGATAGATTCCATGCATCATATTTTTAGTATCTTTATTTATTATGAAATAATTAATAAAATAACAGAAATGTAGATAATTACATAGTGTTCTTTTATTTTATTTATAAACAATACAATATTACTTAAAAAAAGATTAAATTTACTTTGTAATGCTTAATTTTTGTTAGACCAAAAAAATAAAAATCTTCAAAAGTAAATAATAATAGTATCATTACTCACTAATTACTTTTTATTGATTTTTAAGGGCAAAAATTACAGATGCTTGATAAAATTTATTTAAAAGTTGTCTATTTAAAAGAAAAACAAATTACATGTATTTTAAGTAACTTCTTAGAGTTATTTTCTTGAGAACGCACGGGATCGTCAAACACATGAATCACTTAGAAAACCTTTTGCTTCTCCTGAAATTGCACATAGGTAGAATATAGTATTATCATTCCTATATTTAAAAGTATAAATTAAATTTACAATATCTGTTTACATAGTTTTAAATATTTAAAAAAATTCCATAACAATTTCTATCAAATATCATTATTTTGTCAAAATGTATTTTTATCAAATTTTCTTCTATGAAAATGCATTTTTATCTGATCACATCACATGATCTTCTAAAATGGTGGTCACTATAATATATAAGTAGCAATTTTTTAGGAGCATTATTAATTTATAAAGGTTAAGGGCCTGTTTGAAATTGTTTTTGTTTTAATGTTTTCAAAACAGGTGTTTTTAAGAACAAGTTTTTAAGAACAAAAAAATTAAAAAATCTGTTTGAATCATTATTTTGAAAAGTACTTATTTTTTGTTTTTTACCTGATTCTGTAGAATAAAAATTACAGAACACTTAAAAAGTGTTCTGAGTTTTTTGTTTTTGAAAACAAAATTTTATTTTTTTGTTTTACAAAACACTTCATTAAAAACACATTATCAAACAGATTTTTTTATTTTTTTGTTCTTGAAAACAAAAAAATTGTTTTACAGAACTGAATCAAACAGGCCCTAAGTTTCTGAGCATTTCACACATGCATTGGTCATGACACGTGAGAATAAGCAAACAGTCACATCAAATTCTCCTGATTCAATGAGCACATGGATTCATATCACCAAATCAATAAATTATTATATAATCATCAAAAAATATATATGTATATATATATATATATATATTAAATTTAGGTATTATTTATAAACTGTAATTAACATAATAGTTCTTTTTTTTAATGATGGACCCACCAAATTTGGGTGGGGCTCACCACTACTATAATATAAAAGAGAAAACCTTTTAGTTATTATCAATAATTGGTTAATATGCTCAAAATATCAAGCACAAAACTTTTTAACGGGAAAAATAGAGGGTGTACTTGTCCTGCTCCAAAGCAATTGGTTTGTGAGATTATAAAGAAAAAAATATAAAAATTAGAAACGTATATCAATCAACTTTAATTTCTTAAAATTTAAATTATTTAATCTATTTTCTTGTTATAAGAAAGATTTATATTAAATTCTATCATTTATGATGCAATATATTTTCATTCGCTTTTAAATAATAAATTGATGATGATAGAATTTAATGTAGGATCAAGATATTTAGGTTTTTTGAAATCCTTACCTTGATAATTTTTTTAAAGTGTAAGGAGGGGGGCAGGTTTCATAAATAAGAAAAAGATTATTTTGATTAAAAAAAAGAAGAGGAAATTAAGAAACACTTCAAAGAAAACCTCATAAGGCAAACTTCAGGAAATCCAATATCGTTTAATGCACCAGAGGGAAACCAATCACTCGTTGTGCTTACGCAATAATTTGGACCACTCACCCTTTTTTTTTCACACCTTTTTATTTTTTATTTTGATTTTTCTTAATTCTGAAATAAGCAAAAGAAAAAAAGAATAAAAGTAATCTTTTAATTTTTACTAGACAAATAAAAAAATGATTAGGATTAAAAAAATCAAAAGACGGAAAATCTATTTGTCATTTCTATCAAATTATCGATGAAAATACATCTCACTGTCTAATGGAGATATTTAAAAAAAATTATGCAAAAATATAAAAGAAAATGTTAGAGAGCACGGTATCATATTGTTAAAGTAGATTCCTTACTCATGTGGGGATGTTGTTTTATTTAAATGGCTCAGATATTTTTTATATTAATATTTTGTGTTTTATATATAATGAAATATACATTAAAAATAATCTTCTAATTAAAGTTATTTACAAAAAGATAATTAAAATTAAAATTAAAAAAAATTAAATTTAAACTATTTAAATTAAAGTTAAACATATTTTTGCAGGAGGAGTGCTCTCACCGTACCATACACATGCAAAATTCCAATCCATGTGGACTATAATTGAACTCTTGACGATATAATTTTAATAACATTTTCGGAGAGTCGAATTCATTACTATTTATTTATCATAATTCTCACTCCAAATATACATACATATATATATATATGAACTAGTCTCAAGATACGTACATTCAAGAAGAGTTAATCAAATATTTTATTTTCTTTTTTCTTTTAATAAATAGAAAGGTAAAAAAATACGTTATGGAAAAATTTAACTCACTGAATAGGATTAGAATTGTGCAAGTTAAATCTGAGTTCTATTTAAGCAACACATAATTGAAACAAAATTAATAAAAAGAACAGATAATTAAAATAAACGCACTATTGGCAAACCAAAAAAAATTGAGAATAATATGAAATGGCTACATGGAATAGTTGCGTCACATATTCTCGTGATTAAAAAATGCATTAGCACTTCGGGTTCTTCCATAATTAAACACAGTTTAATCCAATAATAGCATGGAACATTTTAGCTTTTATAATTAATAATTCTATATCCATATTCGATAACAACAAAGCACCTTGGCTGCAAGGAACATATTAAGTTTTAAATGTTGGAATAAAGATGATTTAAGACTAAACAACTACTTGACAAGTTATTGATTAAAAATAAAAGAAATATACTTTACAAGAAAATAACATATAATTAATTAGAAATTAGTAAGTATTAGTATTTATTATATTTTCTTATTTTCAAAAAAGTTTCTGTGTTATTAGATGTTTGAGAATAGTTTTTTTTTTAATGGAAAATTATATTTCTCAAAGACCAACTAGTTGGGGCAATTCAAAAATAAAAGGTGATGTTATTGGAAGACCAATTGACTAAGGTAACATTGGTCTTTGAGGATAATTAATTAATTGATCGGCTAATGAATTTTATGAAATTCGAAAATATTATCAGTTGTTGATGTCTATTAGATTGAATAATCATATATTTTTAATTTTTTTAAAAATCAAATGAATGTATAGAAAATGTAAAAATACATTAATTATTATGATTTGAAAATTTGAATTTCAAATTTAAATATGATTGAAAAAGGATGATGGCTTAGAATTAATTATATAATTAATTAATTCTAAGTACAACAAAACACAAAAAACTATCTTCATATTTTACATTCTTTGAAATCTTTGCATACATTTTTTAAAGAGAGAATTTCATCTTTGTTGAGTAAAACTTTTTAGGATGTTTTAGATAATTTTTACAAGCAAATTTACCTAAATCATATAACAAATAATGAAAACAAATATTATCTTAAGGACAATATCTATACATTTCAAACCCTATTAGTTCTAAATTTCTAGCTTAATTACCACACACCATTTCTAATAGTAAGGATTATAAATTAAATTCAAACCATAATATAATTAGTACAAAATAACATTATTATATGTTATATTATATTACTTGTTAAGGAATAATCGAATATTATGAAATAGTCAATTCAATGAGGCTGGTGGCGACTAACAACCTTTCTCAAACCTCAATTATTAGTCCAGCTTTATTAAATTTTCACCTATGGACCACCACCCGAGTTCTTGGCACTTTCATTATTATTATTATTTAATTAATATAATTATAATTTATAAAAAACTTATTTTGTAAATTAAACATCTAATTAATTTACACTTTTTTATTTTTAATCAGTGCCAACATTTTCACCCTCAACATTATTTAATTTATAAAAGTTGTAACAATTATTTTTTCGAAGAAATCTTCATAATTCTATTACTAAGAAAATTGATATTATTTTTTTAGTGCTCTAAAAAAATCATTATTTATGCAAAGAAGCTCACACCACGCACACATTAACAAGAGATAGTAATTACATTAATCATGACTTTTCATTTAATAATTCAAATAAAACAATAAAAAATATTATATACGTATTTTCAGTATTGTAATAGCAAAGCAAGGTCACATTACTCTATTAACTTATAGTTTTATTAAATTTTTAATTTGACACGTATAGTTTCAACTTTTTTTAATTTAATTATTGTCATTAAAATTTCATTCATTTACAAAAAAATTTTTGCTTACATGACTAATTATATGTCACCCTAATATTTTGAATAACATAATTTATGTCAATAAAAAAGTAAAAGTAGATAAAAAAAGTGATTATTTTACATTTATATCATGTGATACAATATAATTAGTAACTTTGATGAGTTTACTTAAATTATGTAAGAGGATACATTATTGATTAAATTTGTAGAATATAATGACATACTTATAAGAGTTTAACAAGAATAACTAAATTAATTTTCTTTCAAACTATTAGGAGTTAATTATAAATTTTTTAAATATAAATAATAAATTAAAAATTGAGTAAAACTATAAAAATTAAAAAAATTATCAACCACAATAAAAAATATATATATATATAATAAAAAATATTGTTGTATAAGTGTATAAGGTCATGAGACATTAGATAGAAATTTATCTAAAAAATTATATAAACGACTATTAGGTGAGCTCAAATTAGACAATAAGTTAGTTTTTTGCTTTTTAAAATCAGACTGTGTTTATTATATGGATGAACATGAGTCTAAAATGTTGTTGCCGCAACTCATCTTGAATGAAAAGCACCCGCCTTGTTCCGCAAACCGCCATTTCCAGCGGATAGGGGTAATTCCGTCATTACCCATTACATTGGCTCCCACTGTGTTGGCGTGCTCTGAACGTTCGTTTTCAGACTGATTTTATTTATTTATTTTTCTATCTTTTCTTTCAAAACTTTATTTTGTTAACTGTTTAAGCTCGTCAGGGAAGGGAAAAAGCAAAGCTGCTTCTTCACCCGCCTGCGATCGTCTGGCATGATATTATTTTTCATTTCCTATTCTCAACTTTCTCAGTAACCAAACACCACCTGTCACACTCTTCCTCAACACCTCGTAGAGTTCTCCATCCTCCAAGATCTTGCTCTTGAAGTTCTTGCTGTCATTTGATCGTCTTGGCTATGGTGCCTGAATTGCTTTTGCAATTGTCTTCAGAGATTGTTCACAGCTTAGTCTGCTTTTTCTAAGCTTCGTACATCGGCTTAAGCATAATCGGAGAAACAAGGTGCGTTTATGTGTGTTTTTCTCCTTGCTTTTGCGTTGTTGCTTTTTCATTTTAGTTTCCAGTGTCCTCTTGTTGCTGAGGGAAATGATGGACGAAAAATCGGAGAGGTTGAGAATTGGTGATTGGAACCTCTTTTTTTCCCTTTTGTTTTTGGTTTCAACGGGAGGCATTTGAATTCAAGTGAAGTTTCTGCTTTTCTTGTTTCTTGGAGCAAAAACTCGATCAATTCTTCAGGTTTCTGTCTCTGGCTTCCTCAGTTCTAGTAAAACAAAAGATCAGCTGGTGCAATTGTTCCAGCATTTCAAAAAGGAGTTTGAAACTTGCAGACCTTTTCAACTTTTAAACGAGTTCAAGTATCAGATCGGGAAGTTTTAGGCTACGTAATCTTCAAGGTCCTTAGATTAGGTTCTGTAGGCGTTGGCTGTGTCAGATTGATACTGTGCAGCTTCGAATGAGATTGAATACGTGTCTCTGACCCTTCAGGCGCACTAGAGAGTGGAGTCTGCATCTTGAATGGGACCTTGTTAAAAGTGTGAAAGGCCTTTTTGGTTTAAAAGTGAACTTTTTTTTTTAAATAATAATCTTTATCTCATTTGCAATCGTTGAGGGTAACCATTATTTGTGGCGGCAGGACTCTTTCCCTTAAATGTCTCAGACATCTGGGCTACTCCCTGCCTTCCAGTCTCTCAAATCATTGCCTCCTAACTTCAAGTTCACAGGTGATCCAACACTTGATCTTCTTGAGAAACATGAAAGTGTTACATTGGGAAGCACGGATGTGATTACATCAAGTAGTCCTGGAAATGATGCACTAGGAAGGGAGGTTTCTGTGGAAGTTCAAGACCGTGCTGGTGACATGGATCTTTTCGATGAGGATTCGCCATATAGTGAAATAGCTATGTCTTTAGAAAGCAGGCCCTCAATTGATGATGAAGGCATAGAATCCGTTCCTCGGCCAATCCCATCAATCTCACCGTCGTCTAATGAACACAGGTGGAGTGATACAACACCTTATGCTTCGAAGAAGGTACTTTTGGTTCTCGATTCCAATTTCACTCTCCTTGTTTTGAAATCAGTTAATCATACTTGTGTTATAACGTTCAGCGTTTCAGTTAGATGAATAACCTCATTGTTCTGTAATAATGTCCCAGAAATAACGGAATTAATTATACTTTTGTTTTTATTTGGAAGTCTCAGCATTAAACTTCTGTTTGTGATTATTTTGTATTATCAGTAATTAATTAGTAATTATTGCTTATATACACATATTTTAAGATACTTTCATGTATTTATGTATGTTTCTGTCAGCATTTTTACTTGTTTAAGAAAGGTTTACACTTACAAAATTGTAGGCTGTTTATATTGTTTATAAGATCTCTCACAACTGTGTAGTCTGTGTTTACGAGCCTTCCAGTAATCATTAATTTAAGCTACTGCTATCTGTCCTATAGTATAGATGTGTTAAGACAGTTGTTGTGCGTCCTTCCAAAGTCCTAGGGGTTATAAGTGGCCGGGCCATCTAAGTTTAGGAACATCTGTGTGAAAAGGCAGACGCTTAGAATTGAGTGAATTCTTTTTATACACCAAAGTATCTAAGATGCAGAAACAATGATTGGAAAGCGTCAGATTCATATAGGTTTATGAATTCTTACTGAAGTTTTAAATTTTGTTTTCGGATTTGGAACATGATCAGAATAAGTTGTTTATTGAAGATACATGTTAGATGAAGGCAAGTCATGCTTAGCCTTTAAAAGGCAACAAGGGTGTAAAAGGTATAGTACTCATGAACGTTGCTATGACGTGAAGGACACAATCGTTTGCCAACTATTTGACAATTTTTTTTTTTCTGGGCTGATATTCTCATGCTGTAACTTCTAAATCTTTTATTGGACTGGTGCTTTGTAGGATGTTAAAAATTAGGAAGAGCCGATGGAAAACTAATGTGCGTTGTAGAAGTATAGCCCTTAGCATTAGCAGCGCAAATCAGCAGAAATTCCCATTAGGAAAAAATTCTGCTTTTTGTTGACTTAACCATTTTTGTCTCGAAGAGTAATTCATGCGACATTAAATGTTCACCATCATATGTTTCTTGTCAGTATTCTAGCGTCAAACAAAAGCATCTGTACCTTTTTCCTTTCTATCTTTAGTTTTCTGAACATTTTTGGTTGTGTGTATGAATGTTCTTTACCAGGGGAAGGATGTATTCTTCAGTGCTTTATATGATTTTCTCATATTAATTCTATAGTTTTGTATGAGTTGTCATTATTAAGAGATAATTAAAAATTCATTATTCATCTTCCTTAGTTCTGAAGTTCACTGTTTCAGAAGATTCACTTTTGGTTTCAACTTCCAAATGGGAATTGGGAGCTGGGGAAGATAATATCAACTTCTGGAACTGAATCTGTTATCTCACTGCCTGATGGGAAAGTAAGAAAAGCTTTAAAATTTCAGAAGAGTGGTGCTCTTTATTGTTCCTCGCCAACATCTGATTAGTTATACTCCTTTCCTCCCTTAATTGTAGGTTTTAAAGGTTAAAGCTGAAAGTTTGGTACCGGCAAATCCTGATATTCTCGATGGAGTGGATGACCTTATGCAGCTTAGTTATCTAAATGAACCGTCAGTTTTATACAATCTGCAATATAGATACAATCAACATATGATTTATGTAAGTCTTTTCATATCTTTGAAGGTTTATCTTTGATTTGTGCCCTAAACCTAATTAAACATCTTTATGTGTATAACTGTCTGCAATTCAGACAAAAGCAGGGCCTGTTTTGGTTGCAATAAACCCCTTTAAGAAAGTCCCTCTGTATGGAAATGATTATATTGAAGCATACAAGCGTAAAGCAGTTGAAAGCCCTCATGTATATGCCATTACTGACACAGCCATCCGGGAAATGATAAGAGGTTCCTTTTTTTTTTTTCCCCTCTTCATATATATGTATACATAGGAGCTGTAGTGATTTACAGCTCTGCCAATTTTCTTAAGCATGAAATTCTTACTCTGGCTCTGCTTTGTTTTCCAGATGAAGTAAATCAATCTATAATTATAAGGTTAGTAAATTATTGATGAACTTTTGATTACCTTCATGTAAATTCTCCTTATGAATCCACTTTTACAAACAGCTGCTTACCACCTAAGAAGCATGGACACTGACATGGACATAGACACAAGGCACGACAAAATAAGTGCCTAGGTTCTGTTTGAAGTGTTGATTCATGTTTGAATATGAATATGACTTCTTTTTTAAGTGTCTGCCACGTTGGTTATCACAAACTGTTGGATGTTTCAGTTCTTGTTTTCTTCTCTATAAGCTTCTGCAATCCAAGTTTTATTTTAGGTGCAACTTGAGTAAGCAGTGCATGAACACTGGGCTTAAGTTTTTCCCGTTTACCTTTCTCTCAACGTTGCGGACTGACATTTGCCATAATCATTACGTTTATGATTGTCTACACTTTGTTTGTGGAAATATGATTAAGCATTGTCATTCCTCTCCCCTTGTAAAATTAACAAGAGAGGGTTGGCTTTAAAATTTTTTATCTTCCCATGTCAAAGTAATTTTATATTTTTTTATGGATAAAAGAGAAATGCATGTTAGAGAGAAGGGATAAAGATTACCCCAAAAGAAAAAAATGAGGATAAGATATCTCAAATATTTATACAGTTGCCCCTGAAGAAACAAAAGCACTTCCCTCGCCCTGAATGTGCAGATAACCTTATATAATCCTAGTATTTATGGTCAATGATTCTAATATGATATTTATGTCTTATCAAAATGATTCTCTTTTGGTTTTTGTTTTCAATTTCCTCTTAGATTAATTAACTACCATATATTTTGACTTTTGAATGCCTAATTTGCAGTTTTTTTTTAACCTGTCCTTGCAACCTTTTTTCTTGGACTGCCCTTGCTTGGAATACTTTCAGATTCGGATTTTCCATCTAATCTAGTTGAATTTTAACAATTGTATTATAATTGAGGAACTTTGCCACATTGTTGGATGTGGAGAAAAGAACGAGCTTCCTTTTTTTTTTTTTTTCGGCTGAGATTGATCCTCAAATGAATATAAAGGCTTCCTCATGCTGTGTGGAGTTTTAGTCATTAATTTGAAGTTCTCTCTTGGTTTCTTTTACCTTGTGCACCCCTCCATTTGTAATCATTTAATTGTTTATTGAATTTAAACTGGGATCAGTAATAAATTTTATTATCTATTATTCAGTGGGGAAAGTGGAGCAGGGAAGACTGAGACAGCAAAGATAGCAATGCAGTACTTGGCTGCCCTTGGAGGAGGAAGTGGAATAGAGTATGAGATATTAAAGACTAATCCAATACTAGAAGCCTTTGGTAATGCAAAAACATTGAGAAATGACAACTCAAGTCGTTTTGTAAGATTCCCGATTCATCATCATATTGGTTCTTTTAGTGTACCCATTCTTGAGGGTTTGGAGTAGTGATTCTCTCCATGTTAAGCTTTGATATTATATTCTTTTGATGCTGAAAGTTCTCATAGTTTAATCGAATGTGTCACAGGGGAAACTTATCGGGATTCACTTCAGTGAAACTGGAAAAATATCGGGTGCTAATATTCAAACATGTAAGTTTACTGCTGCATTTGTGGTTAAAGCCATATCTTTGATTCTATTTTTAGTTTTCAACTAACTCTTACGTATATGTTTGTATTCACCTGTCGAATCTATGTAATGTTCCCTGCATAACCGTGAACAGTTTTGCTGGAAAAGGTACTTATTCATTTCTCTGAGCTATATTTAAGTTCTAATTTGTGTTCATATTACATCACTTACACGCTAATTTGATTTGGTGTTTGACCAGTCCAGAGTAGTCCAATGCAACGAAGGGGAAAGGTCATATCATATTTTCTATCAGCTGTGCACTGGGGCGCCGCCTTCTCTGAGGGGTAATTACTGCATTTAACCTTCCTCTTCTCGTCTTTTTATATATTTATTGCATATTGCGGATAAAAATAGGATAGTCTCTTTTGTGTAGACATTTTATATGAGGATGTTCTTGAAGAATAAGACTGTGGTTACGGCATTGTAAAATAATGGTTGTTCGACTCTAAAATTTTCTTTATTCAATCATAGAAATTGGTTTCTTTTTTTGTCCTCTATCGTCCAAAGTGTTTGCTCTTAGTATTGGCGGATGAATTTCCTTTTATTTTTTTCATTTTTTTTCCTGAATTTGCAACTGAGTTGTTGTTGGTTAAACAGGAAATGGATTATCGTTGCTATTTGAAATATGTAGAACTGGTTTATGGACTATAGCAACTTACAAATTAATATGTTATAATTTACATATTTACGGCTCATTTGGTACACAGAAAGTTAAGTATGGAAAGAGAAATGGAAAGACAAAAGGTGATTTTGTAGATAGAAAATATTTATAATACTTTTACTTTTAATGGTTAAATAAGGATTGATAGATAGTATTAAATAATGATTGAATAATAATTATAAGGGTAAAATTGTACAACTTTCACTTTATATTTCTTTTTCCATAGGCATACCAAACATGCTGTTATTTTACAAAGTATGAATTATCATGTACAGTAACGTAAGGGGGGGATAGTTACTGTATAATGAACGATGGAGACACAGTTAGTATCTATACCCTAACACAGTATCTTTTACTTCTATAGATGCGGTCATGCTGACCTTAATAGTAAGTTACAACCTAATGCCACAAATTCAAATGGTTTTTTTTTCCCCCCAAAAAAAGAAAAACTACAATATTATGTTGAATACTAGAAAGATGAAAGTTAAAGAAACGGTTTTTAGCTAATACAGGATTATAGAGAACTGACCTCTCAGAAAATGACACCCAAAAAAGTTCAATTAAGCTTCTCCAGAGGTTTCTTCTTGTTTAGAAATATATTGAAGCTTAAACATCCCCGAGGACATGAGGGTCCTTGTGAGAATTTAGGAACTATTAAGTATTTTGGGAAAGTGTTATGAGATTAGGAAAATAATTACTTGTAGTTCATCCAAAGTGTAACAATATTTACAGAGTCGTAATACCTGTTTAGGTGAGGGTTTAGGAGGGAGTATTGTACACACTATCTGAGAGTTTTTTTATTGAATATATTTACGTCTTTATTTTTCTCTCTATATCTTCACGAACCCAAATCTTCTACTGTACTCTTAAAAGCACAATAAAGAGTGCGGCGACTCCTCAAACAATGGGGGCCACCTTTTTTTTTTGGCTCTGGTGCAGTGCACAGCTCTAAGCTGCTCAGCAAAGGATTGTCATGTCTTTCACTCCCAATTCTCTCGACTTTCCAGCTCTCAAGTCAAGATAATTCAGCATAAGCATACCTAGTTTCTTCCTGTTGTAGCCTTTAGTATCCCATCAATTTGGAGATTCAACTAACCCAATAACGATAACATGAATCCTCATAACAACCATGAAAATGCAGCCCAAGGTAGACTTTCACGATTGAAATATATCACCCCAAATTGTAATCCAAAAAACTGTAAAACATTCAATGGTCATGGTGGCCTTCTATAGCTTAGAGTATCAGATATAACCTAAAGAATGGGCATGTTTCAAGTCCCAAGTGTCAATTCCACAATTAAGTTTCATGTTGGTAGAAGAAAGTCATGTAAAATCCATATATTCAGGGTTCTCTATCAATTAGATTGATGAAAAAGTATTGTCCCCTCATAGAACCGACAGAAAGTCTGTTTATTGAATCTGACCAAAAGAAGAGATATATAGTTCAAAAACAGGTTAAAGGTGATAAATATCAAATTTTAAATTACTGAATTGCTGAACCCAGCTTTTTAGATAGGATTTACGCAGGGGATTTTGTGTTTGATGTGCAAAGTCTAACTCCGAATTAGTAGCACATTCCGGTTGGCTAGTATTTTTTGAGGAAGAAGGCTGTCTGAAGTTATGGTTGAGCGATGGATGTACCTTCGGACTTGGAAGTAGTTCCTTTTTGGTCAGAACTACGAAGCTAAATTGCTGTGACAGCATATAGTCTTTGAGGTCTCAGGGCGTAAATGGCTGGAAAGGGACATTCACAATTTCATGAGTGTATCGTTGCTTCCTCTCTTGGCGTGGTTTACGATAGTTTATATGGCTTAGCTTTGGTGTTCCTTTCAGGGCTTCTTCAAGGAGGTATCTCTGTGGGATATACAGAGAGATTAGACAACCTTGTTACATACTTCATCCTGTTGTTTTTCCTTTCTTTCGTCTTTTCTCTTTTTTAGGGATATGTTATCCTCCTTCCTAGTAACCTTCTCTCTTTCTGATAATATACCGTTTTCTATAAAAAGAACTTACGAAAAGCTGGAAATGTCACCTTAGCATGCTTTTCGGGAGAGAGAACGGGCTTTAGAAAGAGAAAGTTGGCTGAAAATGGAGGAGAGAGAGATAGAGAGAACTCTTGCTTTTGCAGTGTACCACACTGTTCTGATTGACTGTGAGTGCCCTGTCGGTCGACCAGACCTGAAACTGCCCTACTCTAGAGAAACAGGTTCATTTTGGTTTGGGTGAGCGCTGCAGACGAGATGGAAACTTTCCCACTCACAGATAAAATTTCCAGAACTCGAGAATTTAGAACATCGAAATTATCACCCAATACCCAAGCTACTCAAGGAAACGCAAACAATCTATCACTTGGGTGATGAGTCTCCATACTTTCCAAAATTCATCCTTAAATTGCAAAACTCTCGCCGAACCATGGAAACTTCGCTTTCTGAATACCCTTGTACTAAGACTCAGTGCTATCAGCTATCCAGATTTTACCATTCGCAAACATGTGCACTACTTGAAGTGCAAGAAGGGTTATTACAGTTTCTGAGAACAAAGGATCAACACATAATGAAAGAGATTAGCCTTGAAGAATCCTTCTTAAAGCACAGACAAACTTCTTGTTTCCACTTTATCAACTTACCAGCATTTGAACTCAAAGTCACAAGCTAAGAAGAATGCTAAAAACATAATCTCCCTTGTACGGTGTTTTATAATTGATTTTTAGTATTCAAATTTTGTGTCGTTTTATATTTATTTTCTCCGTAACATCATTTGTTCAGTAAATTTACTTGGTACATTTGCCTAATTTATTTTATTATTATTTCTTTCATTTTATAACTCAGAGAAGCTAAATCTACGAAGTGCGGAAGAATACAAATATCTGAGGCAGAGCAATTGTTTTTCAATTACTGGCGTTAATGATGCAGAAGAATTTCGCATGGTCATGGTACACTATTTTTCGACGATTACAGTCACAGATGATTTGCTTCCACATGCTTATATGATTATTGGTCTACCTCTGACCTTTTGAAAAGGCGGTTTAATGTACATTTGAACTTACCATAATGTCCAGGAAGCTCTGGATGTTGTCCACATCAGCAAAGAAGATCAGGAGAATGCATTTGCAATGCTCGCCGCAGTATTATGGCTAGGGAACATATCATTTACTGTGATTGATAATGAAAATCATGTTCTAGCCGTAGAAGATGAGGGTAAGAAATTTCCAGAACCTCGATTGAAAGCATCTACAACATATCATTTTTTCCTGCATGATAGGCTGCAGATCATAATAGGGACACCCTTGTGGCATTGGAAACCCTGGTCCTACGTGGCAATGCATATATATATTTACTTCTATGGATAGTTAAACAAACTCATCAATTTTCAACCTTACAAGTGGACGAGAACTAAATGGTTATAATATCTTGTATGACATCATGGAACAGCGTTCATCTTCAGCAAAAGCATTGGAAACATGAGAAAAATATCGTAACTCTAAAAGATGAGTAATAATAATTTCTGACCACGGAAGTCCCTGGTTATAGGAAATCCTGGATTGAAGATTCAGAGTAATAGGGGAAAGAACAAAATAGCATCTTACTTAGGAGTTGAGGGAAATTATATAGTTTCTGTTTTCATAAGGTCTTGCTATGTGTACTGTTGAATAATATGTTGTCTCAGTCAAGCATTACAGTCAGCTTTCTATCGAATCGAAGACATCATGGAAATTAAGCTAATTGCCCAACACTCTCCATCTGAACTCTCAAGTAATTATGAAATTTTATTGTTATGACAAATATTGCTCTTTCAGCTGAGACTATCCACGGTTAGTCTATGAAAATTGGAAAAGCTGTTGATAAAGTCCCATTCAACGTGGTATTTAGTGTTAAAACACAATTAATTTGGTTATTCAGATAAAATTATGGATAACTTTTAATAATGGGGATATTTAAATGACCATACTAATAATGAATTAACTAAGATACTTTCAAGTAATTAACATGCCTGAGTGGACTAAAAGAAGAAAATATGCTAGACAAGAAGTAGAGAAGTACACAAGCAACTATGCAGAGCTTGGCAATGTCTTTGCATATCCACCATTGAGAACTATATAAAAAAGCCATTACCTGAATCGAGCACTATAAAGAGGCAGCCCAAACAAAAAAAAAAAGAAACATTTATCTCATAAAAGATGTGGTGGGAAAGATCTACCCCATAAAATTTTTGCGTTACTTTTGAACTATAACACTGAATAATGGCATACACTATATGTGCTAAACCCTGTCCTCTTTACTCCTAATCAGGAGCCTTTTACATGGAAAAAAGTTCTGTTTGATGCTACAATTTGGGATGTTTGTCAAGAAATCTTGGCTGTGTTCAGCATATCCTAGAATGTAATAACTTTTGGCAATTTGCATTATCTTGATGTTTCTGGAATCATGTGAGAATGAGTTTGATTTTATGTAATGAGACCTGTAGTTGCAGTTTCCAAAGGTTTCCTTATCATATATCTTTGGTGCTGTCGTTAATTGATTTTGCTGCCCTTGTCTTTTAAGATTCTGTGGTGTGGTAAGTGTGAGTCTGCGACTTGTTTTCATTTAAATCTGATACCAGTAATTTACATGCGGTGCATTTGGTCCCTAATTTCTAATGCTTAGGTTTTGAAAATATTTTAGATCCTTCACATGTCATAATTTAATAACTTTGCTTCTGAAGGTTTCATCATCTCACCTAAAGTTATATTTTTCGTTCTGCATTTTTAAAGGTTTGTTTAACGTTGCTAAATTGATTGGCTGTGACATTGGAGATCTGAAGTTGACTTTATCAACTCGCAAAATGAAAGCTGGTAATGATAATATTGTCCAAAAGTTGACACTATCACAGGTAAGTTGAGTGTCAAATTTCCTTTGTCTAAATTATGTATGGAGAAAATTCAACTTATTTGGAAAGAAGAATATCTGAACAATATAAATGCTTATTGCATTCGTCAATCAGCATATGGAATTTTGTTTAAATTGTTATCAGAAGGAATAAATAAAAGGTAAACAAAATTCACTAGTGATGAGGATTGCTTCATATTTTATCTTCTCAGTAGCCCAAGCAACATTTGAAGCATCATTGTTAACATAGCATTATTAGGGCTGTATGAGATAGCTTATTGGATTTGTCTAGAAATTTCATATTATAGGGCCTTGGGTACGATTCGTGAGTGCTTCCAAGCAAATATACCTCTTTTTGTGAACTTGTGCGTGGTTTTCATTCTGAGTTCCCTGTGCAAAGTAGGCTTCAACAGCTTGAGAGATTTGTGAATCACATAGTTACATAGGTTATAGTGATTGCAAGAAATGAAAAAGGAGAAAACACTAGTGCTGAACCACATACCATCCATTTGTTTGGGTATATTCCATGTCCAAACTTCACTGAGAAATTATACACAACATATAGAAAGGTTGGACCACCATTGTTTCTGTAATATGCGTGATAAATATACCTTGAAATCATAATGGTACTCTAATTCTTTATTTCTTCATTAACTTACATTTTACATTTTTCTTATCTTCTAGGCAATTGATGCAAGAGATGCTTTGGCAAAGTCAATATACGCATGTCTGTTTGATTGGCTGGTTGAACAAATAAACAATTCACTTGCTGTTGGCAAAAGACGTACTGGCAGATCAATCAGTATTTTGGACATCTATGGATTTGAGTCTTTTGAGGTATGTTTATATCATACCTTAGCTTTCCCTTATATCTATCTCAACATCCTTGTCTTGTTCGAATTCTGAAATATTTTCACTCTGTTGATGCTACTCATTTGTCTGTTATATCTGCAGAGGAACAGTTTTGAGCAGTTCTGCATAAATTATGCGAATGAGAGATTGCAGCAACACTTCAATCGTCATTTATTCAAGTTAGAACAGGAGGTATGGGCCACATGTTTACATTGTGTACATGCTAGACCAATGGAGCATATGTATGATCATAAGATAATTTGCTCCATTTGTTTACTTCAAAGCCATTTAACAGCCTCCAAGCCAATAGAAATCATCCTACTGAAAGCTGCCATAAAAAAGATGAAGATTTATTTTTCTTTTTGAAAATATTGAATGCTTACCTTTGTAAACTAAGTATTTTCTTGTACTCGTGGACTGGGGATGCTGTTGTTCCAGGAATATATACAAGATGGCATTGACTGGACTAAAGTTGAATTTGAAGACAACCATGATTGCCTTGATCTTTTTGAAAAGGTACAGAGCTTCCCTCTTCCCTTTTCTTTTCCTGTTTCTCAGTATAAAAATTAAAGCAAGTGTACTGAGAATGATATGCTCTATAGTCTCACTATCAACTGAGTTGGGAATTTTTTCAATATCTAGTGATCACTCTGTTGTTGAAAATCATTACAGTGTATAGGGTGACTCAGGAATAGGAATGCTGGTTCAGAGCTTGTTGTGTGTGTACTCTAAATCTGTTTGTGTGTAGTTAAACTAAAATCTTTGGATCTGATTCTGTGTTGATGTCCTGTGGAAATTTCCCGGGAGGATTTTTCTTTTTGGATACTGAATTCTGAACACTCAGCCTGCATTCTGTTAATTCAGGTTTTCATAATTGCTGTTTAAACTTGCATGATGTGTATCTGATTGTTCTTGTGAAGTGTATTCGTCCAGTTCGTGATGCTTCGGCAGCAATAGTTCTCCTCCAGTTTTAAGTACTGATATTACAGAGAATGGTTAAGGGATGAAATTTGCTATGGAAATTATACTTTTGTTCTTGACTAAACTAACATGGTCTCTAGATTGTCAGGTGACTCAGGCCTATTTAGCTAGAGTCCCCAAAAATTAGAAAGTGCACTAGTTAGCTCCAGAAAATAACAAATTTGTTGCTTGTTATTCCTTTTGTCAAGTGGCCCAATGAGGCTGGAAGGAATATTGTGCAACAAATTTGTCATTTTTGAGAACTAACTCGTGCACTCACTAATCTTTGGAGACTAGAGTTAAATAAACTTAATAATCTGGGACCAAATTTTTAGTTTCATATTTATTCTTTGCATCGGAACTTCTGCCATTTATCGTTTGAAATTTAAAATTCTTGTGTCTTAAACTTGACTTTTCATTTATGTGCAGAAACCACTGGGGTTACTGTCCCTGTTAGATGAGGAGTCCACGTTCCCAAATGGTACAGATTTGACATTTGCTAACAAGCTTAAGCAGCATTTGAATTCAAATTCATGTTTCCGTGGAGAACGAGACAAAGCCTTTACTGTGTGTCATTATGCAGGGGAGGTATTAATCTTGTCATTGTCATGATTCTATGAATTCTATATGTCTGCTGAGATGCTTGTAAGTTGCAATTAGATGTGAATATGTCAATATGATTTGCATTATGGACCTATGATATCATTAGATTTTGCCATCTGGTGTGGTGTGACCTCTATAATTTGAAGCCGCTGTGTTTATGGAGTATAACAGTAGTTGGTGTGGAAGACACAAGATTCCACTAGATTTGGATCCACGCATTAACTAACCATCATTTTGATTGAAGTTTCATATTCTGTAACTCCCAACTGGCATCTTTATCCTAAAAAGCTTAACAGTTAGTTATTAAGTTTGCTGATCCTACCTGACTGTGATAGTTCCACTTGTTCCTCCCCTCAGGTCACCTATGATACAACGGGATTTCTGGAGAAGAACAGGGACCTATTGCACTTGGATTCCATTAAACTTCTATCCTCATGCACATGCCATCTTCCTCAGATATTTGCAGCCCATATGCTATCGCAGTCTGAGAAAACTGTAGTTGGTCCCTTACATAAGTCAGGTGGAGCAGATTCCCAAAAGCTGAGTGTTGCCGCAAAATTCAAGGTACATTACCAAAATTATAGTGTTTTCCAATACTTGAATGATCAAGAAATGGTCTAATGCTTAGCAAACTAGTGTATTGGTTCTCCCAGTCTTCCATTCAATATATATGTTAGTTCTAATATGCCATTGGATGTATTCCTCCTGTTCAATGTTTAAACCATGTAACTTCTGGGAAAAGAAAGACAGTCTCTTGCAAATGTTAATGAGTTTTCCGAGACCAGACATATGAGAAGCCAAACTGATGGCCTATCAACCAAGATGCTCCAAAGTGGTTATTTTAAATGTTACTAATAGTTAATTCATGTTACATGTTAATATTTATAACATATTTTACTGAAAGAATAATGCTTGTGGCTTAGTTTAGGTTTTCCGGAGTAGGACAGGGCACACATATACTAATGGTCTACTTTGTGGGAGTGAAAATTGAAGTAGTGGTGGGGAATGGAGTGAAAATTGGCAAGTAACAAACCACACATTATACCTTGATAAATTATCAATTTTTATTCCTTTCCACCCCCCCTCCACTCCGTCAACTTTACCCCCACCAGGCGTATCTTAGGTCTGTTTTTTTTTTTTTCTCCTTTAGAAGTGAGGATATTTTGTCACTTAAATTGGCTATATAATTTATTTTTGCTGGCATTTAGGGTCAGTTGTTCCAACTGATGCAACGTTTAGAGAGCACCACACCACATTTTATTCGATGCATTAAGCCCAATAACTTCCAGTCTCCGGGATTATACGAGCAAGGGCTTGTACTTCAGCAACTGAGATGTTGTGGGGTCCTGGAAGTGGTCCGAATATCAAGATCTGGCTTTCCTACTAGAATGTCTCACCGAAAGTTTGCCAAAAGGTACAGGAGAGAGAAAGTATATGATAGTTCTTATCCTTTCAACTCCCTTCTCCGCTTTCTCAACGTATCTAACCTTTCTCTTGGCCTGGGATTGGTGAATCAGATATGGTTTTCTTCTCCTTGAAAATGTTGCTTCTCAGGATCCACTCAGTGTTTCAGTTGCAATTCTGCATCAGTTCAATATTTTGCCCGAGATGTATCAAGTTGGCTACACAAAATTATTTTTCCGAACAGGACAGGTAAATATAAATTATTTTGACTTCATTTTTAGTGTATCTTAAGGAGAATGATTTAAATTTTTATGACGGTCATGAATGTGTTGTATTGAATTTATAGCAGCAGTCTTCTTCATGGCTGTGAAACTCTATTAGTTGGCATGATCAGCTTAAAATATAATTTGACTTCATTTAGGATCCAAAATCCTACATTACCTGCATGTACTTATTAAACATTGTATTCGACATCTTACATAAACAGGTACAGGTAACAATTCTAGAGTGGGAAATGGGAAGTGTATTGATGAAGAATCATATGATTGATATCAATGAAATTTTTTTTTAATAGAGATAAAAGAATTATTTGCTGGGAAATAATTATGTGCTTCTAGTCTTACTGAGGGTTGCATATTTGTGTTTTTGGTTTTTTGTTGGCACTGGTACTTGTTACAAACCTTACATCTTTTAATCCCATATAAGAATTGTTTGAAAATGTAGTTCTTTTTCGTTCGAAGGAAAAGAAAAGTCCCTATTACACCTAATTGTATCTGCTACATCATTCTTTGGAAATATGAATTGGTTACTTTGTAGCCATCTCCTTATTTAAACTTACAGTCATATCGTTTTTCTTGATATCTGGAGAATACAAAGAGGGCCAAAAATTTGAGGTGGGGGAGTATGAAAGAAGAATCATGTTTATGATATTTCAATATGCCTTTAATTTGTCTCTTGGACCAACTGCAGATTGGGGTGCTTGAAGATACTAGAAATCGTACCCTCCATGGCATTTTACGTGTCCAAAGTTGCTTCAGGGGTCACCAAGCACGTTGTTATCACAAGGAGCTTAAAAGAGGAATCACTACTCTCCAGTCATGTATTTCGTTTTTTCCACATAATTTTTTTTTCTGTTTTTAATATTCTGTGGGAACTATCTTTTCTTACCTATTTATGCAGTTGTTAGGGGAGAGAAAACTAGAAAGGAATATGCAGCTTCACTTCATAGACATAGAGCTGCTGTTCTTATACAGAAGCAAATGAAAGCAGTATTTGCAAGAAACAGAATGCAGGATATTTATGATGCTACAATAGTCATACAATCAGGTGAGTTCTAGTTTTTTCAATCCCTCTTAATGCTATTATATATGCTACCACTTTTTATTATTTGGATGTATGAACTAGTGCTCGTATAGATACAGAACACCGCAATCTATTTTTCGGGTGTGATGGGCACTCCTTATTGCATATCATCTTGTTTTAAACAAATTAAATCAGTGTTGGACATGAGTTAGTGGAGGTGTTTCCGATTGTTTTTCTCATTCGAAATTCCTTTATTTCATTCTAGAAATATGGTACAAAATTAAAAATTAATTATGCGTCAAAATATCTTTTGTTTGGAGTGTGGATTGTGGAGCTGGCTTTTCCGGCCAAAATATGGTATTATAGGAAAGCTTTCTGTAAATAATTCATAAAAATATTTGGTTATATTTGCAGCTATTCGTGGTTGGTTGGTCAGAAAATGCTCAGGAGATACAGGATTATTGAAATCTGTAGGGATGAAGGTATCCTCTTTCTCGAAGTTCAGATACTATAATATTCCTGTGCAATTGGCATCCTTGCATTGTTTTATTTCAAAATGAATGCTCTTATAGAATGCTTGCAAATATTTCATCATTATTATTTTAACTTTAAATTATTAACTTCAAAACAGACCAATGAGTCAGACGAGGTGCTAGTCAAGGCCTCTGTCCTGACCGAATTACAGCGCCGGGTACTCAAGGCTGAAGCCGCTCTAAGAGTAAAACAAGAGGAAAATGACATTCTCCACCAGCGTCTCCAACAGTACGAGAGCCGTTGGTCTGAGTATGAACTGAAGATGAAATCAATGGAAGAAGGGTGGCAGAAACAAATGAGATCCCTGCAATCTAGCCTGTCCATTGCGAAAAAGAGCTTTGCCATTGATGATTCTGCAAGAAATTCTGATGCATCTGTCAATGCAAGTGATGAGAGAGATTACAGCTCAGATATAGGAAGCAATCATAGGCGCCAAGAAAGCAGCTCAAGTATAGGAAACAATCACAGGCGTCAAGAAAGCAGCTCAAGTATAGGAAACAATCACAGGCGCCAAGAAAGCAATGGGTTTAGACCCATGACTGCAGGTTTGAATGTCATAAGTGGGTTGGCTCAAGAATTGGAGCAGAGGCGTCAAGTATTTGGTGATGATGCCAAGTTTTTGGTTGAGGTGAAATCTGGTCAAGTTGAAGCAAGTTTGAATCCAGACCAGGAGCTTAGAAGGTTGAAACACACTTTTGAAGCTTGGAAAAAGGATTATGGGGCAAGACTACGTGAAACAAAGGCCATTTTACATAAGCTTGGAAGTGAAGAAGGTACAATTGATAGAGTGAAGAAAAGGTGGTGGGGAAGAAGGAACAGTACGAGGATAAATTGATTCTTTTTCTGGGTTTGTTTGGTCTATGCACTGTTTTTAGCACATGGCCAACCATTATATATTGAAATATCAGGAAAATGCTACAGGGAAGATAAAATAGGAGTGGTAGAAAGCGTTCAAGGGTTAATAACTTTTTTTACTGTAATTGGGTTAGTTGTTGCAACCCGCTTGCGTTTTTTTTTTGGGGATTGAGAAACTCTTGCATGAGAGGAGTTGGTGAAAGTGAGATGTTCATTAGAAAACCTAGTGATTCATGTGAATGTTCCATGAATTCCATGTCAGTTATGTCATGTAGGCCAAAAGATGTGCTATCAAGCATGCAGATTGGCCGTGTGGTGGGTGGGAAAATCTTTGTACAATACTATTTTTTTTATAGAAAATACAAATTTATGTTCTTGTAAGTGGTGTCAGATTCATTAAATAATTATTTGCCCTGGCGCAACAATTCAAATGATACATTACAAAAGCACACAAATACATAAATATACTAAACTCCCCGTTAGAGACGACCGAATATATATATATATATATATATATTTCTGGCCACAAATTAGAAATGAGTTAATAATGAGTTTGGATCCGCTTATACTCGAGCGCCAACATGAGCGTCTTGTCTCTTTAAGAACAAAGTTGAGCATTCCCGAAAAAAGGAAAAAAAAAAAAAAAAGCATGAGGTTTGTGAGTGATTGGAAGTAGATGTTGCTGCCACATCATGAACAGATCCAACTCTCTGAATAATTGAGGAAAGCTTTTGGTATAATGAGTATTTACGCATTTTTCAAAATAGTGATTTAAAATGCCAAATCACCATAAAAAATAGCGCAAGGAATATTTTTAAATTCAGAGTAAATTATGGAGATGTATTTTTTAAGTTTTATTAAAATTATATAAATTTCTTCTCTTATCTATTCCTGAAACAGAAAATTATTTTACAGTTTAACTCAATTTTAAATTTTTGACTAAAGCATTATTTATTAATCTAAACACAATTAAAAAATAGTTGTAAATGAGGGGCATTTTGGTTAAAAATTTAAAATTGAATTAAAATATATGATAATATTTTATTTTAAGAAAGGTTTATATATTTTTTAAAAATATATAATTTTAATAAAATAAAAAAATCCATATAATTTATTCTTAAATGTAATACTATTTGAATGAATATTTTTTTAAAAAAAAGATTTCTTTGCTATAGAGTTAAACCACCGCAATGGCATTGAGCCATTGACGGGTGTGACTCCAATTTGGTAGATGGGGGATGCTAATCATGGAATGGGGAAGAAATTTATGCGTTTGGTAGGATGGGGTCTGTAATCCTTGGTTGAGGGTGAGGGGTCTCCATTAAACGTGGGAGACACTAATCCGGCAGAGAATCGATGGAAAGAGCCCTGATGCATGGCAGAGACAAAAAGGTGGGACCATATTGCCCCTCACAAATATTCGAATGCTACTTCCTTGAGCTCCAATGTACCCACATTTGTCGACGGAGAATCATCGTCTACCACGTGCATAGGTTTGTTCGACCAGTGTCTCTAGTCGCGGCTTCCTTCTCCGGTCACCATCTACCGGATCCAGTGAGAGAGCGGCGAAGAAGCTCTCGTTAGGTGGAGTTCTGGGTCTCATCCAGCACAGTAGAGTGTGAAACAGGTTTTATTTCACTCTTTTTCCCCTTCAGCATCACAAGGCTCCTGGTTTGGTTTTGGTTGTGGAGTGGAAATAACCTGTTTACGGGTCCAACTGGAAAGGACGCAGAATATAATTTTGCTTTGTTTGTTTCTTTGTTCTAATGCTTCTTAACTATTTCGGTGGAAAATATCATCTTTAATTCGTTTTTATCATGCTAGTGACAAAGCTTGATTGGTCTGTACTTAATCTGATTAATTTGTTAAATGCTCTTCCCATACTTGACCTGCATTTATAGGCAAATGGGAGGAGGATTGGGGTGGTGCTTCCAAAGCTTTACTTTTGACGTTGCCAAATTGTTGTGGCTGATCTTTTGTGCTTGTTTGCTCTGATATAAGATTTGAAGAATGCATTTGTAGCTTTGATTTGTGGTCATATTTAATTTCTAATACAAAGTATGGTGGACCTCGCTGCTTTACCTGCAAGTGTTCCTTTGCTAAGCCTTGCTGTTTAATAAGATTCAGAACTGTGAATTATTTATTTTTATGAGATTTACAGAAGTTCATTGCATGACAAAATATGCTTAAAAAGTTTTCTTTCATGATATGTGGTACCTGAACTCTGATTTTTTGCTACAAGAATGCAGATACTTTGTGTTTCCTGTTCATATGAGATGCTTTCCTTAGAACTTATGTAATAAAGATACTTTTATGTGTTCAATATATGAAACAGCACCACTTTTGTGTGAACTTCCTGGTTTTGTACTTCTGTTAGATGATGATGCTTTGTATAAAAATTGAAATCTTGTCTTTATCAGTGAAAAACAACTAGTTTTGCCGTGCTGCTGAATCCAGCAGTTTGTTTGTTTCCTTAATATTTTAAACATACAGCATTGCTGATATATTGCAGTACAAGAGTGACAAGGTGAATTACTTAATACCTATAGATCTTATTCCTGCTAGATATCGAAATGCATCCTTTTGTTGTTTCTTCTTACTTTTATATTACCTTGTTCACAACCAAATTGTTTTGGAGATGCCACATACCTCATCCTTTGTTTCATTAAATTTGATTGCAGATTACTTTTTGTGGATTGGTCCTATTCCAAGTAACCATATTGGTAAATATCCCCGGGAAAAGCATGGAAATTTTCTTGCTTTTTCATATTCATGGTTGATAGATCTGTTCTGCTGTATAAGATGTTCAGTTCATAAATTCAAGGCCCGTGCCAAACATGCTAGCACTTGCTCCAAATGATGAATCTTAAGCTGTAACAATTATTCATTGTGCTGAAATAGGTGTTTGTAGGAAGAACATCGGTTATTGCACAGAGCCCTTGCTAAAAATTTGCTTATGTAACTTAACTTGTCTCTTCACGAGTTTCTCGTCATTAGTCTCTTCCTCTCTTGTTCGTGTCAAATTTCCTGAGAGCTTTGAGCAATGTAATTTGCTTCCATAACTTGTTCAAGAGAACTTGATCAGGATTCAGGGATATACATACATGTGAGAAGTATATGAAAATGTATTGTATTGTTGGGAAAATTAATAAGAAATTGTTACTTATTTTGGGTATCGTTCTTTTTTTTAAGGTTTTTACAATTTTTTTAAGTATATTTCACTTGCTCAAGTTTCAAGAATATGCATTTTTTTCTATTATTGCTTAATTCAATGTTTTAATTAAAAAAATAAAAATGAATAATTTTTATGTATTTTTCCTATTATTAGTCATTAAAATAACATTTTTTCTAGAATTAAAAAAAATAAAAATGGAAGGTTTTCATATTTTTTAATTATTATTCCATTGAAAATATATATTTTAATTAGAATGTTAAAATTGAATATTTCAATTTTTTATTATTGGTAATTAAAGAAATCATTTTTCAATTAAAAAATAAAAATAAATATTTTATATTTTTTCTATTATTGGTAATTAAAAACTGTTTTTTAAATTATAAAATTATTACTTCATAATTTTCTATTATTGTTAGTAATTAAAAATAATTATTTTATTATTATTAATTAAAAATGATTATTTTATTATTTTCCTGTGCAAAGGGTTATTTTGTTCTTTTTCAAACATATCTTTTCATTCTTACCTTATTTCTATCTCAACAAACATAAAAAAATGACTATATTTACATTTTTTTTTTTCAAACTATACTAAATATGACTCTTGTTACAACATCTCATTTTAGTTTTTATTCTCATTAACATTTTTAATTCCCATTCAAATTTGATTTGGATACCAAACCAGACTAGTGATAATGGAGATGATTGATGACATTCACAATACAGCGGAAAAAGCATCAACTATGTAAGATTGTGATGGCAGCATTGACCTGAAAAACTTCATGAATAATGTTGTAATTTTTATTCGAGTAAAGATTTTTTTGTTGAAAATTTGATTTTTACTTTGGATTCTGTTTCATAAAAGCCTCAGTTATTTATTTCTATCAAACAATATAGATTATGCTATGTTTTAAATATAATTTTCCATGTTGAATAAACACCTGTGAAAAGATAAATAACGTACTTGCTTTCAAGTAAGAACATTTTTTTTTCCTGTTCAAAGCCGGGTTTAAACTGTTTACCAAAAAAAAGGGGAAAAAAAAAGAGTTGAGTTCAAAGAATAAACAAGTAGGGAGAGAGAAGCTACAGAAAATTTTATGCTAACAAATACGGATGTTAACTATACATCTGGTTAGTAGACTCCTGAGAATAAAGTTTTGTGAAAACAATCTCCACAGAGGCCAAGTCCAAGTCAAAACCATAACTCTGTCCTCCATACTGCATATATAGATACTCTCTAGGCGATGAGGGAGGAGGAAGAATTTCAGATATATCTGGTAGATCTGATCTAGGTGGGGCCAACATTTCTGTCTTCCTCACAGTGTAGTAGACATCAGCTAAAAGAAGCCATACAAGATCGGGATCAATAGATGCAAGTCCATGGAGGGTCTTCAGAGAAGCATCACGAAGTCCAACAACCCCACTACATGCTATCCCTACCACCAGGCCACATACCTTCTTCAGAACATGCTCTAATGCTGAGGCACTCCTCTTATTAAGGCATAAATCGGCCACCATATTGAGCACTGCAATCTGAACCTTGAGATGGGAACTCTCAGCCACTGAATCCTCTGACGTTATGGAACTGCTTCTATAAGGGAGTTGTAAGGGGATCTTCTCATCTCTGACATTGGCTTTTCTGTGAAATGGGGATATGGTTAGAAGTTTCCAGAAGTGTGTACCATCAGTGCGGAAACGACGTGTGAAGAAATCTCCCCCACAGATTTGCACTGTGTTGCTGACAGCGTTCAAACATCTCCGAACAACCTGCCAACATGAATTGAATTCAACAATTAGTAATGGGCAACGTACCATATAACTCGCAAGGTCAAAGAATACATGAAGGAAGTTTTGGGATGAGGCGGTAAATTTCATAGAAGAATTGCTAGATTCATACAAATAAGATAATTTAAGTCATCATTTACATTAAAACGAGGAAAAAAGAATTCAAAATCCACCTTTGCGGAAACAAATGAGCATGAGAAGGATTGCTCACCACTGGGTTCTTGTTCTGAATACAAGCAACCAAGAATGGCCATATTTTGTTCATTGCAGGAAGTAACCTGTTTTCATCAGTCCCTTCTTCAGCAGCATCCACGGTATCCCTCAGCTGATACAACGATTGTGACTGCAGGACTTCATCCATTGATTCTTTAGTTTCACTTTCATGTTTATACGCTGCTTCTACTTTTGCTAATGCCAACATGCCATCCTTAGACCAGAAAAGATAGAATTAACCAAAAAGTTGAGAGAAATGTAACAAACTTCTGATATAATTTTAGAACATAAATTTGAGACAAAATCAGTCACCATTATTGCTACTACTGTTTTAAATGAATATAGTTTCATAGTCAAACCGCCAGACCAAATTATATTTGTCACAACAGGTCACAACAGATAAGTAAATAATAAGCCACAAACACTTCTCAAACACCTGACATTTTTTGTCAATGTCTGCCATATAAGTTCGTATCCTTCAAAATATTATCAATCTAATTTCTGTAGAGACCTAAACACGCTATGATGGTTTAAATTTCTTTTCATGCCAGGAGTCCAGAAATCCATTAAATAGTCAAAAAAACAAATTTCTTTTCTTAATATTAAAAGTATTTAGTGTACTATATATTCCAGCACACCATTTGAATAACCGCGCATGCATACTAACCCACACAAGGAAGAGAAAAAGATCAGCGACATCTGAAAATGAGTGTTTGGTTCTTTAAGAATTCTCTCTCCCCTTCGGATTTTGAATTCTCGCATGTGGGATGATGGTAAAAAATTAATGAAGAAAGACAAGGTATCCTTTAGGAGCAATATAAAAAGGAGCCAGAACAGAAAACAAGACATCAATATGATAAAGCCCTCCGATCTCTGAATATCCATGTGAGGAACATCTAAAGAGTTTGGTGAATAACATACCAGAATGACATACCAAACTAACTTCCACCATTAAAATCCAACACAAAAATAATGCAATAGTACAGTGCAATCCCCAAAGAATCTTTCCCTCTTGCCATCTTACAAAACCTCTAAATAAAGTTGAGAGAATTCCAAAAGCCTGTGAAATCTTTCGTTCACCAGAAATGCCAAAAGCTTATGAAGTGGGTTTTTTTGCGAGATAACTAAGTCAACTTGAGAGAACATATATTTTTGGACACCGAGGGAAATAATAAAGGTCTATTCTGAACATATTTCCTTTAAACCAATCTCAGCTTACAGCATTTCTCCTCTTCCTTTTAGATTTTTTCTCTAACTTATGGAGAGTGAAAAATTTCAGCGTTTAATGATGCTCTAATTTTTACTATTCTAAATATACAAGCTGTACATAGATAGATGGGTTGGAAGCTGAAAGATTAGCCTATCCATACAGCCTACCTAACAAAAATTTGAAATATAACTATCCTATCATAACAAAAAGATAAGATAATAAAAACCTAACAAGATAATGCCTTATAGAATAAATAAAAACTAATGTTAAAAAAACTACTAAATAATAATAAAACTAATATTAGAACATTGCTAAATAACACATGTAGTAAAACAAGTCCTTCTAATGTCTTCTTCAAGAATGACATTTTCCAATATTCCCCTTCAAGCTGGGAATAAATATTAATCATATCCAGCTTGGAGCTTATCTTCCTATCATTGCCCATCTTCTTCTCAAGATGGGCGACTCCCCCCACCCTCCTCTCTCTTTCTTTTTTCCCCTACTTTTTTTTGAAAAAAAAAACAGCAGAATTTTCACTTGCTGAGTACGATTCTCAGGTTGCTTCCTAGATCTCCTTGGCTGTCTTGTATAGGATGAAAGTTTCTCCTATTTCAGTTGTCATGGAATTTACAAGCCAAAACATAACCAAATTATTTTCAGAAACTCAAAGTTGGTATTTGGGGTTACTAAGGCCAGGTTGCTTTGCGGCACTAGTGAGGACTTCCTCCTTTCTTTTGCCACAGCCAAGCATGAGCATTGCATGGAATCATTGACGATAACTGTTCCCATTGACATGGTGTTGAGTGATTAGAGAAGGTGTGTTCTCAGCCAATTCATGGCAGGTTGGCTAGGCAACTTTGTTGGCTAACTCTCCTTTTTCGGTGTTGAATATCATTATTTACCTGTATTTTGTTATTCAGGCCTTACATGTTTTGATACCATGAAGAATTTCAGAGTTTAATGATGCTCTGATTCTTACTATTCCAAATACTCAAGTCGTACAAAAATAGATAGGTTGGAGGCTGAAAGATTAGCTTATCCAAACAGCCTAACTAACTTACAAAAATTTAAAATATATCTATCCTATCATGATAAAAAGATAAGATAATAAATACCTACCACAATAATGTCTTCTAAAATGAATAAAATCTAATATTAAAAGAGCTATTAATATTAAAATACTGCTAAATAACCTGTACAGTAAACGATGTCCTTTAACGTCTTCTTCAAGAATGTTCTCCAACAGAAACAACTTTTGAAAAATGAAGTTTATATGTTTCTCTTGATTCCCAACCTGAATGTTATCTTTCTTCCAACTTTCTTTTGAATCAATTGATAAGAAAGTATTAATACACCAAATAACAGTAGACAAACATTCAATTGCTAACTAATACAGTATATTCAAGAATGACTGCATCAATGTCCAAAATTGGTACAATATCTAAGAAATGTTCCTGATACACTAAAAATGGTATATAATTCATACATCTTTATATCAGTTATTATATGATTGAAGGATGTGTAAAAGCATTTCCACCATAAAATACCTCAATTACGTCCAGGGCTGCCAAGCATGTCTCTTGCTTCAGTGAAGCTATAAGGGGCGTTGCTGTAGTAATACATGAACCAGCAATAGAACCAACCGTTCTTCTATATCTTCTGGAATCATTCAACTTGAATAAAATGGCCGCCCACTGGTCTAAAAGCATAACACTTCCATTAGTAAAACTGAAAAACCTTCATTTCCACAAGAAAGATAATATAATCTGCTACTAGATAATAGAAAAAGAATAAGTCTTTATATACTCTGGTATTATTGACATGGTCAAGGACATTAGAAGATTATAAGCTTCCGCCATTGTTTTAGAAATATCCTAGAAGGGGAAAGCTAAATGTCATGGTTAATAGCTTTTGCTTATTTTTCCTATCAGATTACTTTTAGTAATTTTATAATAAGGTCCTGTAATTAGGTACTTGGTTGTGTCACATATGGGCATTATTTTAAGGGATTTCCCTTAGTTTGTTTTGATTATCTGGGCTTTCATTCATGTTTAGTAGTGGCTTGTTATAACCATGGTTCCAAAGGCTTGGACTTCTCGGTCTCCATATTTGATCACTTGTGCAATTTATGTCTCAAAAATCTAAGTACTGAAATATGAACAAACAAGTGTTCATCTTGATCTCACAGTGATTAGAAACAGGTAAAATCCAACAAAGAGGATCATATACATATGAAGAGGAAACTTCATCCTTCTTTTTTGTCACAACTCTATTATAACCTAAATAGAAGATCTGAATGAATTTTGTATTCAAGTACAAAAATCCAAGATTTGAAATCAATGCTCTTAAAGAACTAAAAAAAACAATAATCTTATAGGTGAATAGCAATTTTTAACCTTCCGTTTGTTCTTTTGCACTGGAAATTATAGACCTGACATATACGGTAAATGACTCTGCTTGAGGGGGCAATGAGCAAGCTTCCCATTTTGATGCCTTGGCAATTTCAGCTACTGCCTGAAATCAACCAATTTAAAGAACTTTGGCTGGTATTACCATTGACTAGATTTGGTTGATAATAAATCATGCAAATCCACATACATAAGACATAAAATGCATTGCAAAAAGGATAACCATAAGAGTTTAGCCTAAATCAAGAATTGATAAATAAGTGTAATTATCATTATTTCAAATGTTAGCTTCCGTAAATTAGAATTCAGAGGTCATATTTAAGAATGCCTGTTATTGTATAAAGAAGAACTGAGAGAGAGAAAAAGAATAGATGGATAATGATTTGGACTTCCTAGGCTTTATTCTCTCTCATTTGTTAATTGAGTATAACACGCCATATCCAAAATCAATCACTGCACTCAAAGCATACAATACCTATAACAGTGCTTCCTAACAAGAACTTACAAGAGGGGAAGAGTACAAGTGGATTTCTAAGGATCTAAAAAATCAAGAAAGAAGAGCGCATTTCACATTTGAAAAAGTAAACACAAATACACATGCACACACACAGTTAGATGGAAAGAGAGGGGGAAGGAAGTAGAGGGAGAAATGTGCTAGTGACGGACCTTTAAGAAGGGAATAGTTAAATCAGGATGGTGATGCCTACCAAGTATCTCGAGCTCCATTGACACAGTGCGCATCTGTTTGATTGAACATCATTTGACCATAAGATTACGACTCAGAAACTCTAAGCATGTTGAAGGTAATTCTTTACTACGTATCTCAACAAAAGGAACAAAACAATGGCATAAATCATAACCCAGAGCAATATAATTTAAAAAATGTTCAAATAAATACTACTATAGTCAGACAACGCTATATAGATTTCAGCATTGTTAGGAAAACCTGCCTATCTTTGGTATTTGAACAAAGAGAAATAAGTGCAAAATTGGAAGCATTAGATAAATGGCGTAACAGAAAAATTATCATATCATGTCTAGAAATTAAGCTAATTGTCTGAAAACAGCATTCAGAATCAAGGATATGGTAATACCGGTTCCTCTAGAAGAGGCAATATCTTAGAAGCCACTCCAATGTAGGAAAGTATGGAAGCTAGCACGTTTGGCACATGATGGTTAAGGTCCAAATGACGCAATTGTCGGCATATTGAATCAATGACATAGTCTGCATTTTCCACAACTAGCTGTCCAACCTACATGAATGCGTGCATGATAGAAGTCATGCAAGGAAAATATGGGGGGAATAAATCAAGTTTAAAACCAAGAAACTAACCGTTGAATAGCCAGATGTGGTTGAAAGAATATTCAAGATACAGTCTGCAGCATTTCTAACTTGGAAACTTGAAGAACTGAGATTTTCAAGCAACAAATAAAGAGAAGAATGAAGAAATCCACTTGAAGCAAAATCTCTTCCAAGACACAGATTAAAGATTCCTACTCCATCAATAATAACCTGTTCCACAAAAATGAAGCCATTATTATGTCATTCAGTCCAGGTAATCATATAATGAAAGGAAGATCACAAATTATAGAGAATAAACAGCCAAGTCAGATTTAGGAAAAAGTGTATTTCCTCTTGTAGCATTGCAGTGTCCTGGAAGAAGTATGGGCTAATATCTTCATCTTCAACATTAAGATGCATATCCACAGATCTGTATTCGACTGGAACATTCCAAACCTCAGCAGATAAATACTCATGCAAGATCCCGCCAATGCAATCAACTAAATGACTCCTTACACTTTCATCCTGTGGCATCTTCCAAACAGATTCATGAAGTGCACAATCGAGTTTGTAAGACTGAACCTGAACTCCTTCCATTTTTGTAGCAGATCTATGAAACATTCTAGCAAAACCATTTATAGCTTGATCTGATAAACCAAACATTATCTCATTTAGCATACATGCAGCTGTGCTTGCTTGCCGCAATAACTGTCCAGAACCAGTTCTCTCATACCAAGACTGCCAGCCTTCTTTATTGTGTTCTTTCATACGGAGCTCAGAAACCAATTTACGGAAGTAGCCAAGTAGAGTCTCAGTTACATGTGACAGAAGCCCTTCACTTCTACTATCTAGTGATAACACACAAAGGCAATGAATGAAAATACTAGTTACAGACGCAGAGTCTGAGAGCCATGAGAAAAACACTGAATTTAAAATCACCTGCCACTAAAGATAATCCCACAAGTCTGAGAATCCCTGCAAGAGGCTGGTATAGTTTAACACTACCCACATAACCAAACCAAGGGGGCATACGAGGAAGCTCGTGGCCCTCTGCTTTCACAGGTTTTTGTATATTCTTTTCCTCAATAAGGCTGTGCTTTGGGGCTTCCAACAAACCAGCCTTTATCACAGGAAGGCCATGATTGAAGAAATTAGCACCAGATTTCAGCTCAGCAACAGAGGGAAGGTACCCCAATGTTGATGATCTTGAAATAATTTTCTCAAGTGAACCAGAGAACTCTGAACTATGGCTCAGACATGCAGCAAACACATCCAGGAATCTAGCAGCTCCCACCTAACCATTTTCATGTAAAGGGATAAATGTCAAACAAAAAGAAATAGGAACAAAACATGCTTGAACTCAATATGTTATAATTATATATAGAAAACATATCTGATCAGACCCATGTTATATTGAGACCAGGAAAAGCAATAATTTAATGGATAAAACACAAATCACCTGGATTCAACATAGATCGTATGACTCTAAGTGGTGTGTTAATCTCCATTCAATATAATTACATTATAGAAACTCATTTCACTTTCATTTTACAGTCAATTTATTATTTAAATAGATGATAAAGAGATAAAATATAACAGCAGGGGAAGTGATAATATTTATGCACAAGAGAATAAGGGATAAAGGGTGGAAGAGATGTAATAACTGTAAAGAACCAGGATTAATTTTAATTAAGTACTCCTATTGTTGGAATGGGCCGAGCCCATTATCTATAATTTATGGCTTCATTTTATTTTTCTGTTCTGTTTTTCATTTGTCATTTACCGTTCCTATTTTCTCTCCCCTGTATTTCCGTTCTGTTCTATATCTTTCGGCTGACTCAATGGGATTTCTGGTTAATCAACCAAATCCCACTGCTATATATGTACACAATGCCTCCAATGAAGATTACGAATATAGTTTCTCCTAGAAATCCACATGGTATCAGAGCCTAAAGGCTCATGCGACCTAGGGGAATACTGTTTGGCACCATGCGGTCAGATACTAGTGGCATAGTATCTTTCCTGATCTCGCCGAGGAGTGCTAACCCACAAGTAATGGTTGCCGACCAAACAGACATGGCCGACGAGCAGAGTAGTGCGATTTCCAGTGGACGGACACTTCCAACGTTACCTGTACAGCCTACTTTCATGTCTACCACCGCCGAAAGCCTCTCTTCTTTGCTGATAACACATCGCCTGACAGAGAACAACTATCTTCTCTGGTCCAGAAACATTCTTATGTTTGTCCAGGGCAGAGGGAAGGAGAAATGCTTAACTAGAGAGGCTGCTGCACCTAACCCATCCGACCCAAGATATGAAATCTGGCTCTCTGAAAATAATACTGTCATGACTTGGCTTATAGGCTCCATGTCAATAGAAATTAGTAGCAACTATATGCTTGCCACCACTGCTAGGGAAATATGGGAGTCTGTGAGAAGAACTTATGGGGTCAGAGATAATTCAACTGTTGTTTTCTCTATTAAAAGACAACTAAGGGACTTAAAATAGGGAGCGAAGACAGTAACACAGTACTACACGTCAATCATGTGGCTATGGCAACAGATAGATCTTTATAAGACCCATAACTGGTCCTGCCACAAAGATGAAATCTACTACAAATAACTGATTGAAAAAGAAAGGTCCTATGAGTTTTTACTGGGACTAAATGATAGATTTGAACAAACCAGGGGGAGAATTGAGTTTGAAGCCAATGCTATCTCTTGAAGAAGCTGTGAACACCGTGAAATGTGAAGAAAGTAGGAAGAAGTTGACACAAAGTGTTCCTCCTTCACAGTACTCTGAGTCCTCTGCCATGGTGACTAGAGGAGGACAAATGTCAAAGTATTGTGGAAAGAAACCTACGAAGTGGTGTGACCACTACAACAAAAGGGGTCATATCAAAGCTAATTGCTGAAAGATACACGAAAAACCTCTCAACAAACCTGGAAATCGGAGTGAGAGCCGAGGTTTGCTAATTGGAGCAAACACAAATGAAGAGATTCTGAACAAAGAAGAACTGACAATTTTTTACGAGGTTGCTGGAAAAACACAATCTACAACATCTTACAAGTGAGATAAATTCTCCCTCTGTAACTTTGGCTCAAGCAGGTATTTACCTCACGACTATACTAAGCTCAATAGTAAAACCTGAAGCTGCCTGAATAGTTGACTCGGGCGCCATTGACCATGTTACTGGCTTCGAAAAAGCTTTCACTAATCTTGAATACTGCTCGGCCTATACACCTGTAAAGGTGGCTAATGGAACCTATGCTAAGGTTCTTCAAATTGGGACTGTAACTATATCTGAGACCATTGAGTTAAAAAACGTTATATATGTCCCTGAAATTAAATGTAGTTTGCTCTTTGTTAGAAGAATTACAAAACAATTGAGTTGCACTGTTAACTTCACTGATAATAATTGTGTTTTTCAAGATTTGGCTTCGAGAAGGATGATTGGCAATGCTAAGGAATGGGGAAGACTCTACTACCTCATAATAGCACAAGTGAAGAATAAGAATGAGAAAGTTGATATCTTTTCTATTGTCTACAATAATGAGATTAAGTTGTGGCATTATAGGTTAGGCCACTCAAGTCTCCGTTATATGAAATGTTTATTTTCTGATTTGAGTAATAAGATTGATTCTACCTCCTTCCATTGCGAATTTTGTCAATTTATCAAACTCACCGGAAGCCATTATCCCACACATGCTTATAAACCCACAAAACCTTTTGCACTAATTCACATTGATATTTCGAGTCCATCGAAAATCTCTAGTTTATCTAAATCTAAGTGGTTTATAACATTTATTGACGATCACATCCGAGTAACGTGAATTTTTCTTATGAAAGAAAAGTCTAAAGCTTTGCAAATTTTCAAAAAAATTCATATTTTCATTAAAAACCAATTTGGCTCCACGATTCAAATACTTCGAAGTGATAATGGGAGAGAATACTTGAGTATCAACTTTCAAAACTATCTTAATGAACATGGGATACACCACTAAACCTCGTGTTAATACCCCACAACAAAATGGGATAAACGAGAGGAAAAATAGACATCTCTTGGAAGTTTCTAGAACCCTGATGTTCACTAACAATGTACCTCACATTTTTTGGAGTGATGTAGTTTTCATCTCTGCTTATTTGATCAATAGGTTACCCTAAAAAACCTTACAGTTTGAAACACCCATTCAGAAACTTCAACAACTCTATCCTAATTCTCATTTGGTGTCAAATATACCCCAAAAAGTTTTTGGCTGCACTGTTTATATACATGACCACGGTGGGAGAAAGTTGAGTTCTCGTGCTGAAAAATGTATTTTCCTTGGTTATTCACCTACCTAAAAAGGGTATAAGTGCTACTCTCCTACTTCTTGTAAGTATTTTGTCACTATGGATGCCAATTTTTTTGAAAACATCCCTTATTACCCCAAATTATTCATTCAGGGGGTGATAAGGGAGAATGAATGGATAATTTGTAAAGATTCAAAACCTGGATCCCAAATATCATTTAATCCTAAACCTATATAGCTACCTCTTAATCCAAATATTGCACTTTCTGAACCAATAAGACATAATCCTAATCTGCCAGCACCTGACATATCTTGTTCCTCACCCAATTCCCACCAAACCACTGAAAATAACCAAATCAGCTTAGAGAGTCAATCTAGAACAAATTATGAGAATTAGGATAAACTACATATAGTTGGGACGGAAGTAGACCAACCACAAATGTGGGAGACTAAAGTATATACCAGGAGGAATAAGGGCACCAAGCAATTAGAGAGTGGTAGTAGAGAAGAACCCATTCCTGAACAGAACCAAGAGTCCAACCAGAAGTCAGATTCTAAGGAGCTCAATTGGACAATTGCTATAAGAAAAGGGAAACAATCATGCACTCAACATCCTATTAGCAATTACATATCTTATGATAAACTTTCTCCCAGTTTAAAGATGTTTGTTGTAAATGTTTCTGAAGAAAAAATAACAAAATCGTTCCAAGAAGCCATTAATTAACCCAAATGGAGGACAGCTATACAAGAGGAACTAAAAGCACTAAAGAAAAACAGAACTTGGGAGATAACCCAACTACCTGAAGGAAAGAGAACTGTGGGGTGCAAATGGGTGTTTACCGTTAAATATAACCCAAATGGTACAGTGAGCAGATATAAGACAAGACTAGTAGCCAAGGGGTTTACACAAACCCATGGGATAGACTACCAGGAAACATTTGCTCCAGTAGTTAAACTAAACACTATAAAGGTTTTATTATCACTAGCAGTAAACCTGTACTGGCCACTTTATCAGCTAGGTGCGAAGAACGCTTTCTTGAATAGTGATTTTGAAGAAGAAATTTTTATGGATATACCACAAGGGGTAAGAACCCAAGACAACAGCTCAAGGGTGTGCAGACTCCTTAAATCCCTCTATGGTCTGAAACAGTCACCCTAGACATGGTTTGGAAAATTCACCCAAGTAATCAAACGGCTAGGATATACCCAATGCCAGACAGACCACACTTTATTCACTAGACAAAATGGAGGTAAGAATTCAATTCTCATTGTCTACATGGATGATATTGTGGTAACAAGTGATGATGCTGCAGAAATTACAAGATTAAAAGGCAACTTGACAGCTGAATTTGAAATCAAAGACTTGGGGAATTTGAGATACTTCCTAGGTATGGAAGTGGCTAGGTCCAACAAAGGAATAAGTGTGTCACAAAGGAAATATACTCTTGACCTATTGAAAGAAATAGGGATGTTAGGAGCCAAACCAGCAAAGACTCCTATGGAAGCCAATTACAAGATGAATTTGAAGCAAGAAGGAGCACCAGTTGATAAGGAGAGATACCAAAAACAAGTAGGCAAACTCATATACCTATCTCATACTAGACTTGACATCAGTTTTGCAGTAAGCGTTGCAAGCCAGTTCATGAGTAATCCACGAGAGGAACACATGGAGGGAGTTTATAGAATCCTGAAGTACCTCAAAATGACACCTAGGAAAGGATTATTCTTCACCAAGAATGATTTTAGGGAAGTACAAGTTTATACTGATGCAGACTGAGTAGGGTCAGAGATTGACAGAAGATCTACTACAGGTTATTGTACCTATGCATGGGATAATCTGGTGACTTGGAGAAGTAAGAAACAACTAGTAGTAGCTAGAAGCTCAGCAGAAGTTGAATATAGAGCTCTAGCTCTTGGAATTTGTGAGGGCATCTGGATACTGAGACTAATACAAGAACTTGCATAAAAGATAACTATGGCTATCAAAGTGTGGTGTGACAATATGACCATTATCGGAATTGCTCAAAATCCTATACATCATGATAAAACAAAGTACGTGGAAGTCGATAGACATTTCATCAAAGAAAAAATTGAATCCAAGATAATAGATCTTGCCTACATCTCAACAAACAACAAGTAGCTGATATTCTAACAAAAGCCTTTCCAAGAATCAAGTTTGAAGAATTAAGAAGTAAGCTAGGATTGATCAATATCTACTCTCCAACTTGAGGGGAAGTGTTGGAATGGGCCGAGCCCATTATCTATAATTTATGGCTTCATTTTATTTTTCTGTTTTGTTTTTCATTTGTCATTTACCGTTCCTATTTTCTCTCCCCTGTATTTCCATTCTATTCCGTATCTTTCGGCTAACTCAGTGGGATTTCTGGTTAATCAACCAAATCCCATTGCTATATATGTACCCAATGCCTCCAATGAAGATTACGAAAATAGTTTCTCCCAGAACTCCACACCTATATAATTTGATTTTGGATTAAAAATAAATTTTACAGGAAAAAAATAAGGAGTGGAAATAGTCATTGTGATTGTTGAATTAGCATTCCACCCATTCTAGTCTAATTTATACTTACTTTGTGTAAGTGTTATAAAAGATTGTCTCTGGAGGCAAGGAAAGCAATATTTTTTCGCACCAAGCTATGAAGACCTAACCTTTGCCCTTTATAGACACCCAAAATTATTTGTTTCATGAGTTGCTTAGGAGCTATTAAAAATATGTTCTGATCATGGTAAAGAAGAAAAAAAAATATAGTTTGATGAAAGCAATTTAGGAACTGCCCATGTTTGTTTCAAGGGAATCTCTCTTACAATATTCGAAGAAATTCAACAGCTTTATTGTCATTTTTGGAGTTAGTGGCTTTCATATTTTTTCTTCAATCAATTGTACTTTCTTTCCGTTCTTTCTAATAAAAGTTTTTTATTTTCTTCTAAGAGAAAAATAAAACGGTCTTTGTCGCACCCCAACAATTCCGTATTTTTTTTGGTATGGAGAAAAGGAATTTAAAGAAAGGAATTATCTAATAAATAATTTAAATAAGGAGTTTATTTTAATAAAGTGTAATTGAGCAAATTAGCTTTTATTTTAATTTGCCTAATTAAATAGTTGATATGGGAGGAAATTGAGGTTTAGGCGCAAATACTTTGGGTATTTTATTTGGGCAAGTATGACCCTAAAAGAAATTAGTTTAAATGTATTTTAACAGACCCAAGCTCTTGAAATGAAAATGCCCAACTTAGAATGTTAAACTCACTCTTTGGGCCCAAAACCCTAACTCCCTTTTTCCACTATTTGATCGATGCCTAGAGAGAAAGAGGTGTGAGACTCCTTGTACAGCAAGGAGAAGCCACCATTTTCGATCCTTCAAGCTTTGCATGAGGGTAATTTCGGCTTCAATAACTAAGTCAAGGGAAAGATGTTCTACTCCTTGTGAGCTTTTAATGAACCAAATAAGCTCTCAATCAGCTATGGTTTTTCTGGTTGAAAGGTTAGAAGAGTTTGGTGATTTGGAGCTCAACCTAGAATAGAAGAAGAGGAAGAAAGGAGGAGCATTTGGTAGGTAAATTTCTCCTTCAATATTTCTTTTATTTTCGAATTTTAATGGGACTTAAGTGGCTGTTGTTTTCCCTGTTTTGGCCGAAGCTAAGAGGTGAGATTGTTGGTGTTGTGATGCTTGGAATTGATTCAAGAGACTTGAGAATGGAGTTAGGTAATTTTTGCTCAATTTCAAGTTCTCCTAAACTCTAAATTTTATAAGAAACAGCTCTTGAATTTTCCTTTGCTCTGACCGAATGGTAGGAAGGAGAATTGGAATTGATGAAGCTTGGTTGTGATTGTGGAAATTTGGAAAATTTGAAGACTAAACTAGGTAAATTGTGATTTTAGGTTGAATTGGAATGCGGATTTAATAAAGATATATTATTATAATTTAGTAATAATATATGTATTGCTTGTTTTTTTGCATTTGTGTAATTAGGCCTCATTGAATTATCTGGGAATAATGGATAACTGTATGGAGACTAGGGGTTAGAGCTTTTGTTTGTCAAGTAACCAGTGTTCTAATTCTCATTGAATATGCATTTGAATTGCTTTAAATGCATAGATACATTGCTGAGAATGCTGCTATGCATTGATTAAGCTATTCTAGAATAAGTATGGATATGCTTTATTAGGAGCCTAAGTGTGGTCTTGGTATTTTCGGATGAATTTATAGAGCTCAAGTGTGCTCAAGGCTCTAGTGTGCTCTATGTCAGTAGTGCAGATCTGCCTGATTAAGGAGTCCAAATGTGCTCATATTCAGATTTCTAAAGCCCAAGTTTGCTCACACTCAGATTCCTAGAGACCAAGTTTGCTCATACTCAGATTTCTAGAGTTGAAGCGTGCTCATATTCAGTATGTAAGATCATATGATCCTTAAAGCCTGAGTGTGCTCATCTTCAATATTTATGAATGAAGAATTCTTTAAATCCAAGTGTGTTTAAGAGCATGAGTGTGCTCCCATCCAATATTTCAGATTTTTGAATTCCTTGAGCCGAAGTGTGCTCTAGATATGGGGAGTTTGAGTCCCAATGTACCACTCCTTAGTTTCAGCCCTCAATTAAATATGATGGCCTGTAGATATGGAACTACAGTGAATTAAGCTAAATATATGCCTTAGAGTGTCCTTATGAAGCAAGTAAAGAGATTTGATAATTTATATAATTATCCATTCATGTATATTTTAGGATTTTGATCTCCCCCTTCCTTGGGAAACAATTATTCTACATTTTTTTTAGGTGGAAGCTTGGTAGCAGGAAAGCAAAGTAAAGGCAGGCTAGGCACTGAACCCTATAGCTTGCTATGTGTAGGTGGCTATACATCATAGCTTTTATGTATTTACATTTGTTTAGGGTTGCACATATGGTTCATATGTGGTATCAAACGGCCATAAGGCCTTTTTCTTTTTCTTTGTTTTTTAAAGGGGGGGGGGGGTTTCGTATATGTATGGAAATGAATGCCAAGTTGGGACTCATTTAGTATAGCTCTTAGATGCTTATATGATGTAAATAGATGTTATGTATATAGTTTACTTTGCATTGTAATAGAACAAATCAAGGGATGAGTATGTTTGGTTAATGTAGATGGATTTTTTATGGTTTCAATACTCATGTGAAGTAAATGGACCTTATGTTATAGTTTATTATACTTTGAAATGAAGTATAACAATAAAACACACGATTTGGGAATGTAAGATGGATCCTAGTATGGACTTGATGTTCATGAGGTAGATGATAACTCATCTTCGTATGGTTTTGCATGGTGTTGGTTTTAAGATGCCTCTCATGTATAGAATTGCTTAGAATGTCTATTTGGAAGCCCTTTTGTAAGATATCCTAGATGGTATGGTTAAGAGGTTGGGTATGGTCATATTGACCATTGTGAGTATTCTTGGAAATTTCAGGTGTTGAGCAAGTGCATATCAATGTTTTACAGTTGTTGGGAGTGGTTTTGAGTCACCCGGAATCCATTTGCCCATTTTGGGTATGTGGAACCCAAGTGGTAGAAAGATGTTATTTTTGGCCTTGAGGGTTGATCTGTGTAAAGTGAGGTTTAGGTAATCATATTTTCCTATGCATACTTTTATCGAGATTCTTCTCCTTGAGCACATAGCATCTCATGGTTTTGGTGGACTCATGTGAGGTGTGGCTTAACTTAGGTATCTCACTAGATGGTTAATGACTTTAGTTTTCTGTCATGAGATGCTAAGTGTAGGAATTGGTGATTGGCATAGGGACTTTTACTAATTGTGGTGTTTTTGAGAACTTTAGGCATTGAACAAGTGTATTCTGGTAATTGGAAGTTGTAAGGACAGATTTGGAGTCATTTGGCCCCCCATTTGCCCAGGTAGGATATGTGAAACCTCTTAGCTTAAGGCACATATTGCTGCCATGGTTTCATAAAAGGGGTTTTTATAGTCAACAACAACAACAAAGCCTTTTCCCACTAAGTGGGGTCGGCTAAAAGGGGTTTTTATAGTCATTTTGAGAATTCTTTAAACCATTAAGGTGCCAATGGCCTAGGAGTATGCGTTTAGGTAGTTAAAACCTGTAGGAAATGGTTTGGAGCATAAGGGTGGTGATTTTGCAGAGTTGGGCATGCCACTAATCATATTTTTAGGTCACCATTTTGCCATCAAATCCAGTAATTTTTCTGGTTTTTCCTTAGTCCCTTTATGCTTTCTACACATTTTTATAGGTTCATTATGGGTCTTTTTCATTAAGGCTAGAAGTCTCTTAAATCTCCATCTCACCCTTGTGATTACAACACTAACAACAAAGTCTTTTTTCACTAGGTAGGATCAGCTATATAAATCAAATGATACCATAAAGTTTTATCGTAAATCATGTTTTTAAACAAACCATTTAAATCTAAATATTTCTTAATAGTTTTGCATATAATTTTTCTTAATCTTCCTCCACTTATATAGCTGTTGGATTACTCTCTAATTCACCCCTACAATTTAGTCTAAGAGCATTAGTTGAAATAAGGCTGCATCATGAACCATTTGGTAGCATTTTTGTACCAAAACAGAACAGCAGCAGCTAAGGCCATGGCCTGGCCCTTTGTGGCCACGGCCTCAATATTGCAGCTTCTGTTTTGGATATTTTGATGGTAAAAGCTGAGGCCTATCTCTTTGTGGCTGCAGCCTCAACCCTGTCAAGACAGGAAACACTATTTTTTCTTCAAGTCCTAAAACTTGGGTTTAAGCTAGGAAATGTTCTAAGAATGTAAAAAATAAGATTTTCTCAATCTTTTAAGGGTATTCTTAGGGTGTTATGGGAGGTGATTAAAGAGTTAAAGTCATAGATAGAAGCATATGATATCATTCCCATCTTTAGAGATAGATGAGATGAGTTTAGTGAAGTACAACTTTAAGATGGTTAAAGAACTAAGCTTATGGGATAAGCCTATTTCAAAGGGAGGTCAATATGTTACGAGATGACATGATGCAAACCAATTACCATAAGTTGGTAGTCCACCCATTGTAGCATACATCAGCCATAAGTTGGTAAACTTAAGTACTTTGTCTTTATTTGGAGTGTACTCCACCGTCAGTAGTAATTGAAAGTAAACTCTTATAGTTCTAAATTTTTCTAGCTAACTAGTAGTCCAAATATACTAGAAAACCTTGTAGACCATATTAGAACCTCGTTGACAAAATTTTCAAGAAAAAAATCGCTGGTTCAAAATTTTAAATCAATTCATATTCCTACAAATATCTACTGACTATATGAGTGCTTCTGCTTAATTTTAGCTATTGTTAGACCTTAAGTGCTCAGATTAGCTCTCCTAGAGAGAGAGATTTGACAGTCTTCATGGTTCATACCATAACACATCCCTAGTTACTTAATACTTCCCTAAATTCCTCAAAATGGCATAACCAAACACAAAAACCAATTTTTGCCAACTAACTTCTTCCAGAATCAATTATTACAAATGTGATTATTCCCAAAGCAGAAAATTTACAGCAATCCCAAATACTAAAGCTACCATACTGTTTCCATATATTAGATAAGAGATAACAGGCAATTGATATAATTTTTTTTTTCCTCTCATGTTGAAATCGCAAGATACTCCAATTTTGCATTGTAATTATCATTATCCAAGATAAAAAGCGGAAATGTATAAAAGAACACAAGAAAATTACTATGGGAGCACATACAGGAGACTGAAGATGATCAACCATTAGATGAGGACCACAATAATATATTATTGCTAATAACTGCTGCGCGTTCAACACTGCAAGAGACTCCTCATTGCCAAGCACCACTTTAGGAAGCTTTTCAACGTGCCTGATTTTTAAAGAGGTAGTATTTCTGATCAGGAGAGGAAAGGGGATAACCATCTAGAATAAGTCATTTGTGTCCATAACAAAAAACCTGCTAAATATCTCAGAAGCATCCTGTTCTAGAAGATGTTTGCAATTCTGAGAGAACAAATATTCAAGAAACTCTTGTGCAGTTGAAGATACATCATCAGAATCATCAACAACCAAAGAACACAAGCACTCCTGCATAATTAGCAATATAAACATTAAAAAGGGAGAAAAAAAAAAACCAAAGAAGAGAACGCTACATGAGGACAAATATCCTCTAAATGTTAATCAAGAGGAAACTGCACATACCACATTACAGTAAACATTTGGCAAAAAGGATGCAGATTTCAAGAGGACAAAAACAATACTATCATGGAAACTATCTAACATGCAATATCAACTGCAGAAGAAAGATAAAAGATAATTACAGTTCAACTGTCAATCACAAATACTTTTCCTTGCCAGGAATGTGGGAGGGGTGAAAAAAAAAAACCAGAAGTGTATCTATCAGACATCAACAGTAGGCTAAAGAAAAGAATTATCATTTGACATTCATCTTTTCCCCCATATTTTTTGTCTTATTTTGATACTTTAGGTGTACCAAACTGGAAGCAGAGAATTAAGTATTAACAATTACTTTCTTCTGATGAGTATAATCACTTAATTAATCCAGAACTTTGATGCACTCAGAGTTCTTCAACATGTCAAAAATAAAAAAATAAAATAAAAGTATAATAAAAAAAATGAACAAACAATACGTTAGAGACCTCATCATTTCATCAGAGGAAGATTGCTCCAAGATTCTTCCATTCAATCTATCATTTTTTAAATAAAAGAAGAAACTGTATTTAGAGGCAAAGAAAGTACAATATGTTAAAGGATGGCTTAAGAAATCCTTAAACCAAGAAATAGAAACAAATAAAATCTCAAAGAATAAAATAACAAAAGTGCTATAAAAGTATCAGTGAAGAAGAGTTGTCAAATCTCTTAACATGTCAGAAATAGTCTATCATAGATAACTGCCTCCATCATAAATGACTCAATTTAAAACCTTGGAAGGCCATTTTAATATTTTCTAACTTGAGATGCACATAATCTTGACCAACTGACAGGCATTCTAGTATGCTTTAATTCAAAATGTCCAATTCAAAATGTTCAGTTCAAATTATTTGTGTTCTGGCCACTTAGGAAAACATATTGGTGACAAAAACCTATAAAAATTAATTTCCAGTGAACCAGTTAGAGCTCACCAAAAGCATCAGTCTACTCTCTCCCAGCATGTAGTGACAGTTCAACAGAAGTCCTCGTATGGCATGGACAAGTGCCTTTCTCACCTTTTGTGAAGGATGAATACAGATCTGAAATTCAGTGATTTCACCAATTACATAAAAGATTAAGGTCTTAATATACACACAAGGCAATATGTATATATAAACAATTGGAAGGCTGTAACAGGGCCAAGAAATTAATTTCCTTAAATTATAGGTAAGAGCATACATGTGGGAATGTTGCACTCAACAGCTTCTTTACATGTGCTGATGTTTTCTCCAACCAATCTTTTGTTCGATTCACAAGCAAAGATCCAATCTCTTTACTAGAATCAGCACTCCCCATTTCTTGTAGTTCAGTTTTGGAACAAGGGATTTTCCCCAACTCACCACTTGTATCTTCAACAGCTTCATTTTGAAGTTGAGCTTTAACTGGCAAGTGACGAAGCTCCTCCAAAAGAGACAGGGTGGATTTATAGTTATATGAACCGAGGTTAGAAGAAGCTTCAATGCCCAAAACAGGTGCATTAGCATCATCCTGGAGGACTATCATAAGGTACTCAGTCAAACCTCTAATTGCTTGATCAATGGCCTCCACATTTCCGGCAGCACCACTCATCATTGTTTTTGCGCTGTGCAAAACTTTGGCAAATTGACTAACAACACCAGGTAAAAAGAAGGCCAATGCATCTGCCGTACCAACCTGCAAAAACTCACAGTTAGATTCCCTTATAACAGAAGAATCCATGAGTGGAAGAGGAAATTACAGAAACAAACCAAAAGAAAGGGAAGAACTGAAAAAAAGGGATAAAAAAAAAATTAGCTCAATGGAGTTCTCCAACCTAAAGTAGAGGACCAAAATTATACTTTTTATCGTAGGATTTGAGAGTCAAAAGTAAAAGAAACATTAAAACGAATGGGGAATGGTAGAACAATTAGACCAGATAATATACGTATTAAAATATGAAAATGTTTAGGTATGAAACGTATAAGTTGGTTCATAAAGTTATTTAATAAAATTATGAGGTCTAAGAAAATGCCGGATGAGTGGAGGAGAAGTACTTTAGTCCCTATTTATAAGAACAAGGAGGATATACAAAACTGTACAAATTATAGAAGCATTAAACTTATAAGCTATACTATGAAATTATGGAAGAGGGTAGTTGAGCGAAAATTAAGGCAAGAGATTTAAATTACTGAAAATCGATTTAGTTTTATACCAGGAAGGTCGATCATGGAAGCAATATATTTGTTGCGAAAATTGATGAAGAGATATCGAAAGAATCAGAAAGATTTACATATGATGTTTATCAATTTGGAGAAGGCATATGATAGGGTGCCAAGAAAGGTTTTATGAAAGGCTCTGGAAAAAAAAAGAGTTCGTATGGCTTATATTCAAACAATTCAGGATATGTATGATGGGATTACAACTAGTTATAACAAAAGATAGACTTATAGAAGATTTTCCAATAACTATTGATCTACATTAGGGGTCAACTTTGAGTCTTTATCTTTTTACTTTAGTCTTGGATGTGCTCACTGAACATATTAAAGAGCTAGTGTCACAATGCATGCCTTTTGTAGATGACATAATCTTAGTTGGAGAATCGAGAAAAGAAATAAATGAGAAGTTAGAGATGTGGAGACTAACTTTGAAAACACATGAATTTCATTTAAGTAGAAGTAAAACAGAGTATATAAAATATAAGTTTAATAAGAGACACACTAGTTCTAGTGCAGAAATGAAAATGGGAGAACATACCATATCACAAGTTATATAGTTTAAATATCTTGAGTCCATCATACAACATAACGGGGAAATAAAAGAAGATGTAAAATATAAGATTCAAGCGGGATGGATAAAATGACGAAGTGCTTCGAGCATTATTTGTAATAAAAGAGTACCATTCAAACTTAAAGGCAAATTTTACCACACAACTATTAAGCCTGCAATGTTGTATAGAACTGAGTGTTGGGTAATAAAAGTCAATAAAAGAATAAGCTCAATGTTACAGAAACGAAAATATTGCGTTAGATGAGTAGACGCACTAAACAAGATAGAATTAAAAATGAATGCATTAGAGAGAAAATAGAGGTCGCACTTATTGTGGAAAAGATTGTAAAATTACACCTTAGATGATTTGGGCAAGTGTGGAGAAGACTTATAGAAGTCCTAGTTAGGAGAGTAAATCAGATGGAGGGTAATCCAATAGTCAACGTTAGAGGGAGACAAAAAAAACTATAGGAGAAACTAGTAGAAAAGATTTAGATTTAAATAGTTTGTCTAAAAATATGATTTACAATAAGATTTTATGGCGTCGATTGATCTATGTACCCGACTCCACTTAATGCGAAAAGGCTTTGTTGTTATTGTTGTTAGAGTTCTCCAACCTCTCTATCCAAAGAAACAATAACGCCCCCCCACCCCCCAAAAAAAGGAAAAAAAAAAACCAAAAAAAAGTTACAGATCTAATTCTATAGCCCATTGAAAATTCTGGCATATGATCAAACAGAGTGCACCAAATACTTGCAAAAGAGAAACTTTCCACAAAGCCTCACAGGCTGTTCAAAGAACTTGTTCAATACATTACCTTAGCAACCAGCACCCGCAGAGTTCGGAAGGCTTCAATTCGGAGTCTTGCAGAGCCTCGATGTCCTCTTGCAGCCTCTGTATCTGCAGCCTTTATAATAAGACCAGGTATTATAAGCTTCCATAGCATGATTTAACCGACTTTTGACTACAAAAGAAAATAGCAAGGTTTCATATAGGTCCCTTTCAAGAAACTGTTTTCTACTTTAATTCCTATAAGTTGTCTTGCACTATGTAGAATGTGCTTATATACTTGTGATAAATTTTGGTTATTCTGTTACAAAATGTGGTTTAGGAAACAAAGTGGGAAAATTTATTGTTTAAAAAGAACTCCCACTGAAATTTCCCAGGGAATTTTCAACAACAAAAGAATCAACATACTTTAAGAAGAAGAGACAGCCAGTGTCCAACAGCAGCTGAAGCAGTTTGAGAACGAAGAAATGCAAGTAAACATACATCTGATTCTGCGCCACATTCGAAATATTTCCAGAGAGATGTATCATTATATGTGTTCTCTGAAAGTGCAGGCAAACCAGGAATTTGTTCACATGAACAAGACTTATCATAACAGGAATATAAACTCAGAAGCAGTGCCCTGAAACACAAGATAATTCCTTCACGAAACTCCTCTGAAGCCTCAGATGGCGACAGCAAAGCCCCATATGTTAATTTCTTTAGTAGTACAACCATCTGTTAAAGGATATCATCACTGTTCAGTTTCATCCACTTTTTTCCACTTGTGTAAATAAACATTGCAGTTCAATTTAAACAGTATCTCAAGGCCAAAGAGGAATAAGGCTCTACAGTAGAGTCATATGTCTTAACACTACAATGGTATACATTTCAAGTTTTCAACATGGCCTCTGCAGTGTATTTTCACTAACAAAACAGCATGTACACTAAAGGGGGAAAAACTCAACAAAAGACTATTCCTAGCATTTAATAATCTATTTGAGATAATTAAACACCTACTGATCCTCATTTACTGTGCATTCCTTCAAGCCTTTCAAATAATAAAGAATTTTGTACTTTATACAATTGCAAGTTTACTAGCAAATATAAACAAGTCACCAACAGACTTGTACCAGGGTGTGAGTTTAGAGACCATTGATATTCATGTATTACAACTTCCTCTTTAACACTTTAAAGTCTTGCCTTTTGCATATTATTACATCTCATGTATAAAATTACAAAGCAGCATATAATCCCAGTACCTTAATAAGCATTTGAATCAAAGTAGTTTACTTTATATATTGAAGAAAAAATAGAAAGAAATCACATAATAAGGATGTAACACCATCTAAGGGAGTTTAAAAATAAAATAACACAAAAAATTGAAGAAAACCCTGACAGTTATAACAAGGGCCTCCAATCTTGCTGAATATACACAAGTGGGACTCCTCTTAACAAACTATGAGCAGAACACCAAAGGGAGGCCACGATGAACATGAGCTCTGTATGTATAATTTTATAAAATAATATTGCACTAGATATCTTCATTTGTTCCCAGTTTTAAACTTCTTTGAAGGGTACTTTCCTGTATTTTATTCTGTAGCAAAATAAGTGGGTGCTTTGGTGGCTAAAAAATCAATTCTTAGAATTGAAAATACTTTTATAAATCCCCGCTTCAGTATGTTCAGTCCAGCATCCTCATATATCAGGAGTGGATTTCCACATTTTTCCAGACCCTTTTTCTATTTGATTCATTTCTTCTGTTATCCTTTTCCTTATGTTAAAATGGTTAGAGTGGTGTTATCCTTATTACACATCCTCCATACATAATTATTCAGATGTAGTTCAGTAAAGTATTTAAAAAATTGAAATAAATAAATAAATAAATAAATAAATAAAAGCCCAAAGTAGCTTTTCAGACATTTGTATTGCAGTTAGGACAAATGTCAAGGAAAATCATCCCACCTGATCCACAGATTTCAAATGACACTTCCTCAGAAGTTCCTCTAAACAATTAACTACACCTTCAGCCACACTATCACTCACTCGATTAGGTGGTTTTGGAATATCAGACGTTGTAAACTTCTCTTTAGAATCAACTTGTGGCATAGATCTGCATTCAATTGCTGCATCCAGGAGCAAAAGTAATGGGAACAAAGTGTAACTGGAAAAAAAAAAGGTTATATATTTAAAAAGTTATATTCTGAGGCTAAAGTACGCATCAAACAATCATACAAAAAGAATGCAATGGAATTCAACAACCAAAGTTTCAGAATTTTGAATCATGCCTTCTTATATTACAGCAGGGAAAAGTTGGCAAAACACTGAAACAGATGTCTGCTTCAATTGTATTTCCATAGAAGTATGACAAGCTAGGAATCACAATACTTGTTTTTTGTGTCTATGCATATAAAATATGTGTACATATTGGTTGCACAAAAGACATGCCTGACCACGTATTATGATCACCATCCAAATGTATCATCATAATTAAAACATATCAACCGTGAATTTAGTAGACAGTGAATTCAAATGTAAATATTAGAAAGCATCACCCTTTTCATGGTCTTTTTTTATTGGGGGATATATTCTATAAATCCCTGTAAATTGCTACCATGGCATAGCATTCTTTTCATTCATATATAATAAGCGAAGGTCTTCACCCAATGACTCGCTATGATTCAATAATTAAACTATTATAAAAAAGAAGAAGAAATTTTCTTTAAAATAAACAACATTTCAGGTGGGTGATACATGAATAAGTGAGATTTCTATGTAAGTGGCCTTACTCGAGGAAGGGCTGTAAAGTACTGGATGGAGAATTCTGAAGAAAATGACGAAGCGCAGGAATTACAGAAGCATGCTTCTTGGGGTTCCGCACAAGCTCCAGAAGCTCTAGACAGTAAGATTTTAACTGTAGGAAGGCACTGCTTCTACGCGCTTCACTTCCCTGGCCCTCTTCTAATCCTCCTTGGCCAAATTCCTCAATCATTTTCTCCATATCTTCCACTGGAAGCACAAATTGCCGCTTCCAATGGCTTGTAAATGTAAGAATGGTAAATCTGGGCGATTAATTCAGTCCAAATGAAAACTTTTAGTTCGAACCAAGCATTGCCCAGCCTTTAATGAACAGGCTTACCAAAGAGATCAACAGGCTGGCGTTACAACCCAGAAAACTATTCAGGCTTCCTTCCACGGCTTATACGGGGACTCTGGAGTTGGTTCCCGAAGTCAGGAATTTTCAAAATGTTTTTCCTTTTCCATTTTTCTAATGCAAAAAAAATTCTAATATTTCATTAAATATCTTTTCTATTAATAAATTTTATTACGAATGACAGTAGAAAAAATACTTCAAAATCTAAAATACTCAAAATCTTTAAATTACCTAAAATTTCATATAAATATTAAGATAATATATATTGTATAAATATATTTTTTATTCCTTCAATTTTATTAAAGTTTTAATTCAATCACCTTAATTTATAAACAGACATATATAATTTTTATTTTTTAAAATAATCTAATTTTGTTCCCTTATCTTCTAATTTATCTAAAATTTAACGTTAAATATAATAATTTATTAATATATACCTTATTTATTTACTATTTTCATTAAATCCGTCATTTAAACCAATAAATTATTAAATTTGATATTATATTTTAAATTAAAATTTGATTAAGAAAAAAATTGATTCTTTCAAAGCAGCATCGATAGAAGCTTGCAACACTATTGTTTTTTAACCTTTTTTTTTATTTTTAGTTTGTTTCCAAGAGAATTTTTTTATTATTTATTTATTTTTTTCCCCTTTTGGAAAAGATATGTTCTAGTTGACACTATCCTAAAACCTTCTCTGTGGTAGTTATTGTTTTTGTGCTGCACTATCTCATCTACTAAAAATGCATAACACATAGGGCTAGACTAGAACCCCCCTTTCAAGTGTTAAAACTTTAAATATTCCATAAAACACCATTATATTCATCCGCAACCCCAAGTCTTAATGCGAGCATCAATAATACAAAACCTAATAATACAGTCAATTGGATGTTGGGAGAGACCTTCTTTCTCTGTTTCTTCCATCCCATGCTTGATTCCTGTTGCTATAGATACTTTGAATTCCTATTCCTTTGCTTGACTTTTGTTTGAGTACATCCCTGCAATTTTAAAATTGTATGAAGTGCAAATGGTATGATTCCTCGGCTGTTTATTTGGTTTTACATCGGGTGAGTTATTTACCCACTTTTGCCAATCATATTCATAGGCTCGGATGATATTAGTACCAGATATTTCAGGTCTTAGCAAAACTTACAAGTATACACACACACACACACACACACACACACACACACACAATGAGTTTGGCTTAAATATAATAAAGTTACATATTAATGTTCATATATAAGGTCTGATGATATTAGTTTGAGATGTTTCAAGTTTTACCCAAAGTTACAAATATGTATACGAAGGTGGGTTTTGCTTGACTATGATTGAGATTGCAATTCAATTTCAAATTTACATGATAATGTGATGATGTTAGTATGAAACATTTCAAGTCTAAGCAAAATTTACACGGGCTTTTATTTGTTAAAAAAAATTATTTTAAATTGTTTTATTTAAACTCACATTAATTATTTTTATTATTTTCTAAATTTGGATTGGTTGTGATTCATTGAGATCTATTATAGGTTGAATTGTTATTTAAGTGATTATATAATTAATGGGCCTTAACACGTATTAATTATAAATCTGATAAGTAGTTAAAAGTGTGGACTAATGATTTTTATTGAAATCCGTGAAAGAAAAGCCTAGTAAGATAATATTAAATAAAACTAAACTTTCTCTTTAATCATAATAGAGTGTCTAAAGCCATTGAAAACTACTCAATCATCCTAAGGTAATAAAGAATAAAACTAACATTCCAAGTTGCTATCATGATAGCTACAAAAATGTATGTTGTTCAAATATCACAAAGTTAGTATTCTAATCGTCATTTAAGATTCATAAACTAATAATAGTGGTATGAAAGCAAGGTTTTGTATGAAATTTAGAACTCAAAATTTCATGTTCATTCATACTACTTTGGCCTTTGATATTCTCATTGTGATTTGCTAATTGGCCAGATAGGTTTAAGGTTTTTGTTCCTCTCTTCACAAGCTTTCATTCTATATATGCTTTACATGCCAATTTGATATATGAAGAGAGATCTAGCTACTTAGTTTTTTTTTTCACATATTATATTCAATTTTGATTTGTTTAAAGATCAAATTTAATTCAAATTGTTGTGTGAGAATACCTCTTTTCATGTTTATGAATCTTTATATAACATTTGATTGCATTAAAATCCATTGAATTGGTTGAAAACTCGAAGAAAAAGGATAGGGTTCTTTTTTCGCAAAACGTATGAAAAATTATTCACAAATTCTTCATTTTGATATATGTTATTGCATGATTAATGCCATAAATTAGTTAGAAACATGTTTTTACACAGGATCTAAATTTTGTGGCATAAAAAATGGCTCAAATTGAGCAAATTAGCTACAAGTCAGTTGCAGGTCTAAATACACTACCTAGACTGATAAGTTAACCCAACCCAACCATGACAAGACTCACGTGCAACTTCTTTAGAGGGGTAGCTAGTGTATATAAGCCACCCCTTAAGTCTAATTAGCATGTTTTTTATGCCATTTTTTTGTAATTTTTTTTATTTTTTAAAGTTTAGAAAAATTATTTATTAATTATTTGCATCTTTCAACTAAAAATGACTGTTATTATTATTCTAAACTAACAAACAATTGCAAAAAATTACAAAAAAATTTGGGAATATATTTTGACATATATAGAATATAAAATTTAGATGTACTCTCCCTAAGTATATATACAATACATATACTCTCTAGTTAAGCCCTAAAGAATTAATATTTAAGCTTCATTTAATGATAATTGGTTGTTGTTCACATTTTTTTATTGCAAATATAGTTTATAATTGATCTTTTAGAATATATGTGGTGCAATTATCTTAATAAAATAATTTTTCTCCTAGTTTGAAAATTTTATTTTAATAAACTATTGGGAATAATAATTACCAAAGTAGTTTATTTGTCAAAGTTATTAAAATTACTTAATTCTTTTTGTTGATATAAGATAAGGCAATTTCTTTATTCTATTTTGGGAATATTATTTTATGTATTGTTACAAATATATATCACCAAAGATATTTACCCATCAAAATACACAAAATCATTTAGTTTCTTTATTAATAAAAGTTTTGATTTACTTTATATAATTACCTACCCAAATAAGGTTGTTATATATACCAACTTTGGTATGGTATGAAGTGTGATGGTGGAAGTATATGGCTAAAAGAGTTTATCTACTCAAAAGGGATATATTTTCTAAGATTGTATATTTCCTTGTTGGATTGAGATACATAATTTGAGAGATGCCCAAAGGGGATAAGACATTAAATATTGTGTATTCTCTTTCATATTATTTGGCTTCATGCTAGAAAGGCCAAATATATGTTATATTCTCTACCCAAAGGAAAGTTTATAATGATGCACCTAGTGCTTTTCAAAGATAACTTGTTTAATTTTAAATTATTTTGAAATTACCTACTTTTTATTGATCATGTTGCATTTTTATAAATCAGTCTCTTTTGTTGTGAACAACAACAATGCCATCATTAAGATCCTAACTAGTTTCGACTATAAAAGGTGGAAATAAGACGTTAAATTTGCTTTGGAAATAATGGATATAAATATAGCACTATGTAAGAGTGAACAATTGAAACTCACTGAGAATAGCATTGTTGAGCAAAAAAAGTACTCTACTAAGTGAGAGAGATCGAATCTTCTTAGTCTTATAACTATGAAGAGATCAATTGCTGAACATCTCATGAGTAGTTTATCAAAGACTACAATTGCTAAGAAGTTCTTCAATATCGTGGGAAAAAAGTATTATATGTCTAACAAAGTTAAGGCTAGACAACTTATGAATAAGTTGATAAGCATGAGATATGATAGAATTAAGGGAGTCAAGGAACATGTCATGAGGATGGTGTATGCTTAAACTAAACTCAAGACTCATAATATTACAATTCCAGATAGCTTTGTTATTCATCACTCACTTAATTTGCTTCTGCAAAAATTCAATTAGATTAAAACTACTTACAACACACAAGATTAGACTTAGGACATCATTAAGTTGATTTCTAAGTGTGTGGCCAAGGAAGACAAGTTGAAGAGGGAAAAGAATGAGATTGCATACTTGGTTTCCCATAACAGGTTGAATTTCCATAAGGGAAAAAGGAAATTTAAGAATAAGAAGACACATGCTCCTAAGAAAGATCAAGGCTTCAAAAGGTATGATAAGCATCAAGTTGTTGGTGATAGAGATAAAATGAAGGATATAAGTTGCTATTACAATAATAAAAAAGGTCATATGAAGATTAATTGCCTCAAATATAAAGATTGACTAACAAAAAAGGATAAAGAGCAGGGTGAATTGTTAGTTTATATTTGTTTTGAATCAAACACTATTAATATCCCTTTAGATTCTTGGTGGCTTGATAGTGGTGCTTTTGTACATATTACATCTTTCTTACAGGGGTTTAGAAAATGGTAAGAAGCTAAGCAAGAATGAATCCAAGCTAAAAATTGGGAATGGTGCTGATGTTGAAATAAAATATACAGGAACTATCATTTTATCATTAGAATCTAATTATCAGTTTTGTTTAAAGAATATTTTTTATATTCTGTCATTGAAGAGAAATTCAGTTTTTCTTTTTCTGCTTGATAAAGTCAGGTTTTTTTCAATTTTAGAAATAAAGGAGTTGAAATTTTTATGATTCTAATGTGATTGGCAATTGCATTCTATCTTATGGATTATATAGATTGTATTTCAATCCTCAAACTGATTATTTATTTTTGAATATTAAGAATTTTGCGTCTAAAAAACTCTTAGTTAAGGAGAAATCTCCATTGTTGGGACATAAATGACTGGGTCACATTTCAAAAGAAAGAATTGAAAGATTAATTAAAGATGATATCCTTCCTTCCCTTAACTTAGAAAAGATAAGGACATGCATTTATTGTATAAGGGGAAAACTAACTAAAACAAGAACAAAAGGGCAACTCGTAATGGGAGCCTTCTAAAAATAATATATATAGACATTAGTGGACCTTATTTTTCAACTATATGTGATAAAAAATACTTTATAACTTTTATTGATGATTTTTTTTTTGGTTATGGCCATGTCTTTCTCATTAAAGAAAAATCTGAAGCCCTTAATATATTTAACATTTATTAAACTAAAGTTAAAGAACAATTGGAAAGTGTCATCAAAATAGTTAAATCCCATCGTAGGAGTGAATATTCTAAAAAAAAATATAATGAAATGAGACAATAGAAAGTGCCTTTTGCTAAATATTTACAAGATTTTAGGATTGTTGCCCAGTATATCATACTTGATAATCTTGAACAAAATGGTGTGGCAGAAAGATAAAACTACACACTTATGGATATGATGTGGAGCATGATAAATAGGTTTAATGTACATAATTTTCTAGGAAGAGAAGTAATAAAAACTACTAATTATATTTTGAATCAAGTTTCTAAGAAATCCATTCATAAAATACCTTTTCAGTTATAGATTGGTAAAAAAGTTTAATCTTAATCACTTTTGTATCTAGGGGTGTCCTGTTGAGGTGAAAATTTATAATCCTTTTTAAAAAAAAAAATAGATTCCAGAACTTCTCATCGCTTTTTTATTAGATATTTAGATTATCAAACAGGTAGAGATTCTATTACTCTATAAGGGGTATTAGAATTATTAAATCACTGACCGCAAAATTCTTAGAGTTTGATATTGTTAAAAGAAGTTGTTTTTAGGCTTGTAAAATAAATGAACAATATGATACAATTTCAATTCCTTTGCCACTTACAGATGAAGTAGTCATACCAATAAATGTAAGGGAAGAAACTGTAGATTTACTTATCCAAACAAAAGTACCCATTGTAGGTGAGATCCCTTAGATAGTTGATATAGTTCTTGAAACAATTCAACCAACACCAGATACATATGAACTAATTCTAGAAATTTCCCTAAAGAGGTCCCAGAGACCAAGAAGAACAACAATCCCAAGTGATTATTATATCTACTTTGGTGAAGCAGACTTTGACATTAGTCAAACTGTATATCATTTGACTTACAATAAAGCCATCAATAGTCCTCAATCAGAGATGTGGAAGAATGCAATAAGTGATGAGATGATTTTTATGTCAAAAAATGGAGTTTGGGACCTTGTTGAATTGCCCAGTGGTTGCAAGCTAATTGGTTGTAAATGAATATACAAAACCAAGAAATATTCTAAAGGCTGAGTTGAAAGCTTATAGGTTAATAGCTAAAGGTTTTACACAAAAAAGGCATTGATTTCACAAAAACATTCTCACCAGTCTCTACTAAATATTCATTTAGAATAATTATGGCATTAATGGATCATTATGATCTAGAGCTTTACTAAATAGATATAGAAATAACTTTTCCAAATAGAGATCTTAATAAAAAAGTTTATATGATATAGCTAGAATGTTTTAAAGAAAGTGGCACGAGGCATATGGTGTGTAAATTAACAAAATTAATTTATAATTTCAAACAAGCCTTTTGCCAATGATATTTGAAATTGGATGAGGTGGTGACTTCATTTGGATTCATTGAAAACAAATTTGATTAGTGTATTTATATGAGAACCAATGGGAGCAGATTTTTTTTTCTCATACTCTATGTTAATGACATTCTTCTTACGAATAGTGATTTAAATATGCTTTATGAGACTAAAGTTTTTTTTATCTGGTGCTTTTGACATAAAAGACATTGGGGAGGTTTTTTACGTTTTGAGTATTAAGATACATCGTGACAAATCACACCATATTTTGGGATTGCCTCAGAGAGCATATATAGATCGTGTGTTAAAACAATTTAATATGTAGGATTGCAGGCCTGAGGATGTACTTATTGTTAAAGGTGACAAGTTAGCAAAAGCCAGTGCTCTAAAAATGAGTTTAAAAAAGAAACTATGAAGAATATCCTTTATGCTAGTGTAATTAGTAGTATGATATATGCTCAAATATGTACTTAACTTAAAATTGTATTTGTTGTGAATGTTCTTGGTCGATATCTTTTAAATCTTGGATCTTAGCATTAAGTTACAATTAAGAAAATCATGAGATATCTACAAAAAACAAAAAATTTCATACTTATCTATAAAAGGGTTGACAACCTTCAAGTAATAAGGTACTCATATTTTGACTTCGTTGGTTGTTCAGATGATATAAAACCCAATTCTAATTATATTTTCATATTTGCTAGTGAGACAATCTCTTTGAAGGGCAAGAAACAAAGTTTAACTACATCTTCATCGATGTATGCTAAGTTTATTGAGTGCTATAGGATAGCTTTACAAGTCATTTGGCCCAATAATTTCATATCGGAACCTTATGTAATTAACTTGTTAGACCACTAGTTGTTTATTGTAATAACAATGTAGCAGTGTTCTATTCCAATAACAACAAAATTAGTAATAGATCTAATTATATGGAAATAAAGTACCTTATAATTAGGAACCTAGTTAAGAAATAAGACATTACCATAGAATTTATAAATACAGAGTCAATGTTAGTTGATCTTCTAATTAAAAAATTAAGGCCTATACAATTTAATAAATATGCTAAGAACATGAATATCTTAGAGTCTTTTGATATTTTATTTCATGTGATGACTCCATGGATGCCTTTTGCTTATGTTAATGAATTTCATATAGTATGAACTTTCACTGATGATCATCATTTTTTAATACTTTGTTTTTGCAAGAATTGAGTACAACATATATCTTTAAGATATAGTACCAATCTTAAGGATGGTTATTGTATTTGTCATGATATATCTCTTGTAACACTATGTCGTATTTAAAACATATAGACTTGTTTTAAATCATACAATTTTTCACTGCAATTTAATATTCGAATATTGAGAAATCATACGAATAATAGATAAGAAATAGTACATTAATAATCACTTTAAGAACTATTTCTTACCACACTTCCAAACTTATTATCCATGTTAATATGACTATTAATATACTTGAGTGTAGACTGGTCTTGTGTTATTGAAGGACATAATAATCATCACTGTCCCTTATTGATGGTTGTCTTAGATCGGATTACATACGTTATACTATCTCAGGACCATTGTTTTTAAATAAAGTGCGCATATACAATTTTATTATCTTATCAACCTAAGAATTGTTTTACAAAATAAAATAATTTTTTTAAAAATAAATTAACATGACTCAAGTGAGGAATATTAAAAAAAATTATTCTAAAATTTTTATACGTAAGCTTACATTAATTATTTTTTTATTATTTTTTAAAATTTGAGTTAGTTGTGATCCACTAAGGTTTGTTGTAAGTTTAATTATTATTTGAGTGATTATACAATTAATAAGCTTCAACATGCATTAATTATAAATATGATGAGCAATTAAAAGTATGAGCTAATAATTTTATTAAAACTCATGATAGGAAGGCTTAATAAGACATCATTAAATAAAGCTAGTTTTTCTCTTTAACCCTCGTAAAGTGCTTAGACCCATTAAGAGCCGCTCAATTAGTCTAGGGTAATAGGAAGGAAAACCAACCATTCTAAGTTGTTGTCATAGTGATTACTGGTATGCATATTGTTCAAATCTCACAAAGTTAATATTCTAATCTTCATACAAGATCTATAGACTAATAACATTATTTTGGTTTTTAGGATAAAAAAAGATCTACAAATGCTATAAAGCTGGTTTCTTAACATGCATCCTATAGCGTAGCAGATGATTAGGATGAAAATAGTATTATTTGAACACATAAAAAAAAAAAGAAGTCCTCATTTTTTTTCTAGTGGTTTTTTTCTATCTTTATTTTCTTGTCTGCTCATTTTCTCTTTGGGCCTAGGCCCGCCCCTGAGTCTCACAAAAAACAAATAATGATGAGTAAATTGATTTGAGAATTCGATTACGATTAATTTTAAAAATACGCCTCATTAACCAAAATAACAAGTGCATCTCTAAGAAATTTCTCTAATTTTATAAATGTGAATTTTGAAATAAAACTAGTACTTGTTTAATTTAAAATTTTAAATGAACTAAATAAGACAGAAGAAAATAAATTTTACACCGCCGTATTTATGCTAATGTATGAATAGGGTTGACTATAATGATTTTCTAATTCAAATTTTTAAATTGGAGCAAAACGGGGCTGAGTCCTTAATAATATATAAAGGAAATATTGCTGTATAGAAAAAAAAACCGAAACGTTGGTTTATTACAAAAAAATCAAAAGGTTGTTCAATAATTAAAAAAAGGAAAAAAAAAAAAAGAACTGTCGTTAGACCAAAAAATGTCGTTCAATCCTTGGCCTCAGGCAACAAAATGTGGTTGAAGTGGGTATTCCCGACAAATTCTTGGATCGAATGGTTTGTAGATTGTTCCAATTATAAATAAAGTAAAAATAACATAAATAAATGTGGAAAAGTCATTGATACATCTTAATATATATAATATTTATATAATTATTGAGAATTAACTTGATCCACAATTTTTCAAAAATAAATTAGGCTACCTTTAGAATTTCTGGTACTCTCACAGCTTTCACTCTCCAATCAGCTTACAAAGAACCGCATTTTACATTTTTATTAAAAACACAAAAGAAAGAACTTTGGCTAAGCCGGTTGGTTTCAGTATCATCTATCCCATGATAGAAAGCTAAATTTAATCATTGCAGTCCTGTTTTCTTCCCCCTTTTTTTTTTTAACGGAAATGTAGTCCTGTTTTCAGAGGAACGCTGCTCGTACAACATCTTCCGTCACAACCTCATAATTGAAAAATGACAACCCGAAAAAGGTTAAGTGGGGCGTACATTTTTTATTTGGTGGAGCCTCCGCAAAGGGGCCAGCATCAATGTAACCAAAAAGACAAACGCATCGATGTTTCAGACGATCTTGAATATAGTGGCCAAAAAGAAAAATGGAAAATGACAAAATCTTGAATAACAGTGGATTTAAAGAATCCAGGAGGAATTTACTTTCCTCAAATAATTAAAGGAAAGAAGGATCACTCCTTGGCCTCCTGGGTTCCCTCAATGGAAATGCCAATGAACATTATACTTGACTACGATCACGAAGTAATCAAAACTAACAAATACGAAAACTCATCAGTGGAGCGTGAACTCCTTTTAGAGCCCATAGGTTACAGCGTGGAAAAGAATAAGCATGCCTTGTTGCCTATGCGTCACAATTTCAACCAGTGTTGACAAACGCAGTTGATGGAAGAGTATATAGCAGGAGAAGAAAGTAGCAGAGTAGAAGCAGCATTGTGCTCCTCTCGTGTTTTCCAGATAATCTGCTGGACTTTATATGGCCTCTAAGTACCATACAAGGTTATAAGTGTTCAAGACAGTCGGCTAGAAGGAACTCCATTTCCAACATACAGGCATTATCTATAATGCAGGCTAGAAGGAACTCCATTTCCAACATACAGGCGTTATCTATAATGTTGGCTAGAAGGAACTCCAGTTCCAAGATACGGGCATTATCTATAATGCTTACTCAAAAGGAGCAATTACAGCCACCTCTCGATTAGGTGCCTAATGCATAACAGTTATTCTAGGTGGAATGAATCGTTAGACAAAAAGCAAGAAATTCATTAATTTATATAAATTTACCAGTTGGAGAATTGGGAAAATTGCAAATACCCACCCCTCTTCAACTTTGAGCCATTTGCAAACACCCCCTTAACTTTAAAAAAACAAAAAATCTGTCCTTCAACTATCACCCTTTAAAATTTAAACGCTTTTGTTCATTTTCTCCTTCTGTTAACAGAGATGCCAACTCAAATTCTATCATTTGTTTTCAGACAAAAAGGAGTGTATCACTTGACAAATAATAGGGTGAAGTGGCAACTCTGTCAACATGAATACAGAAAAAATGGACAGAAGGTTTTAAATCCCAAAGTTGATTTTTTTTTTTTAATTTTCAAAGTTGAAGAGGGTGTTTGCAATTGTCTCACAGTTGAAAGGCGGTATTTGCATTTTTTTTTCCTGGGAGAATTTTGATAGGTAAATAGCAGCTTATTATAAAGGGCCTCAAAACACAGGTTTGATAAGCCTCGTTGAAATTAGTTAATCTAAATGTTTTCAACGAAAAGGTATGGTTGTTTAGAGTAGACAATTAGATTTATGTTTCAGCTTATTGACTTTTTTGCTCATATAGATAGTATCTGGTTACAATCTAGCACTATGTTGTTTTCTTCTTTCCTAGAACTTCAAAAAAATTGTTCTCTACACAAGTTTTGAATTAAGATTTTAATTCCAGCTTACAGCCGTGAATCTCATGAATTCTAATACTCATTAAACCCACAATTCGTGTACGTACATTTGACTCCAGCTGTAAATTATTGGATGCTGTTAGTCAAAACTCAAAACATTTAATCTCAACAAAAACTAGATGAAATACTACATCCCTCCTAAGTAAATTTTGAATGGTCATATGCCACAATTCATGCAAGGAAATCCAACAAATCAAAGTTCAATTTTATGGACTTATCTCAAGAGGGACAAAATACAACTCTGTGATTCCAACAATCCAAGTGTCCACAACAAAGGACATGCTTAGCAAAATCAACAACATAGGATAGAAGGAAACTTGGAATTGCATTAAAGCAGTGTGATCACATGGATCCAAATTCTATATACAAACATCTAAGAGCTAAGGAGCTAGCTTCATAAAACTTCCAGTAAACAACATTGCGCAAGCTTCAATAAAAACCCACTAGTAGCAGTAGGCAAGTGAAAAAGTTTGCAGAACATAGAAATCACCAAATATATATTTTACATAAATAGTATAGAACATACCATTTCGAGTCATCCAGATACCGTATCAGTTTCACCGGAACCCGATGCCCCATTAGCAGGAGTGGCAGTGACCCTCTTCTTCTTTTCTTCCTCGTATTCCTGGTCATCCGTTGGAAGCTCAAACCTGCACACTGGGCATGAGTTTCTAGAACCCAACCAGGGCACTATGCAATCCCCATGGTACTGATGCCCACAGGGCAATCGCTTTGCCATGTTTCCCACACCCACCATATCTTTGCATATAGCGCACACCAAAGCTTGATCCTCCGACACAATCTCCACCGTTGGCAGTGACTCCACCGCCGATTTTGCCGCAGGTGGGGCCCCTCTCCTCCCGCTTCCATCACTTTCCGCCATGGTCAGCAGCAGAGCTTCATAATCAGCAGCATCGACGTAATCTCCAGGGTTCCCGAAAAACCGATCCGAATCCGGCACTTGAAGTCTGAGCTCTATGGAATTGTCTTCCAGACCCATCAGTATATCAGCCCAATCCAAGATCCGGTTCCTTCTGATCCTCCTCGTGCCGGTTGCCAAGTCTCTGATCCGACTCGTCAAATCTCTGATCCGGTTCCGCATACTCCTCCTTCGCATATCTTCTTCGGCTTCGTCTCCACTCGGATCCTCGCCTCCCAGTCGATCTTCATGCTCTTCGTTTCCGTCGTGCTCCTCTTCTCCTTCATCATGGAACTCCACCCCATCATCTTCGTCGTCCTCGTCATTATTGTTGTTGTTGCTGCTTTCTTCATCGTCATCCCAATCATCGAGCTCAACCCTGAGAAAATCATCGCCCGAGGAGCGGTTCCGAGCGGGAGGAGGAGGCGCGTCGTCGTCACGCGCCGACTCCGCAAGTAGCCGAAGCACACGCAGAAACTGCGATCCGAAATGAGGATCATCGATCAGATCGGAGGTCGCAGAAGGCGGGGCCAAAGACGGTGAAGCAATCGATTCGACGAACCCGTGCTTGCACTCGCAGCAGAGAATGTCAGGGACATCAGGCTGTGTTTCGATGGATACACGCTTTTCGCAGTGGTAGCACCAGTACTGCAAAGCATCGGTTTCTGGAAAGGGTTGCTCCGGCGGAGGGGAGGGTGGCTCGGCCATGATTTCTCCGACGAGTAGATACTAAGACACGGCGGAGAAGGGACCCACCTGAGTTCAGCCGAGAAGCGAAAGAATGAGCAGAGGGTCGATAGGGAGCGAGCGAGCGGAGAGGTTGTTGGATATGTAGTCAGGATAATTAAAATTGACTCAAAAAAATCTCAATTATTTTTGTTTTAATTAATTAATTGCTCTCTCTGGGTCGTTGATTTTGAGGACAAACCAATTAAAGGAAAACAAAAAACAAAATTATATATATATATATATATATATATTATTTGTGTCACAAGCACAGCACAAGTGGGAAAAACCAAGGTTTACTTGATGTGTAGTGCTTTCCCCTTTTAACTCTAATAATTAAAGTTTGATTTTGAATTAATAGCGTGTCCAAGAAAAAGTTGAACAAACTTTAACAGTTTGTTTGAATTTAGTAATATATTAGTTTAATATAGAGGTAATTGTTTTGTTTTGCTTATTTGGCACCACCGTTTTAGAGACGAAGCACCCCTTTCTCAACAGTATCCTAACCACACGTACTGGACTGTGAGCCACTTTTTTCAAGCTTATCTGGTGGTCACGATAATTATTTTAAGGTAAAATAACTTTTTTATTTAAGAGATGAATTAATTAGATAATTTTTATTATAAAAATTAATATATATATATATATATATATATACACACGCACACACACAACTTGCTTTAAAATAAAAAGCCGGTCATTGCTAAATTCAAGAGATTCGTTTACTTTTATTTCTTATAATAAACTTAATAATAGGATAGTTACAATTATAATATAATATTATTATTTTATATAGAAATTTATATATCAGAACAGTTATTTTGTCAAAAAATTAGTTTCAAATATATAGAATTAAATTTAGATACAATTATTTATATATTTATTATTATATTTTTTAATTAAAAAATAAAAAATATAATTTATCAATAAAACATGACAAATATATAATTTAATTAAAAAACTATTCAATTATTTATAAAAATTATTATTAAATAATCATTTGTTTGTCATATTTTAATTAAAAAACTTAATAGTAAAAATACAAGGATCTGCATGTAAATTTTTTATATTCTTACTACCAATTCTATAATTAGAAAATAACAAATGTGTGATATTTATCAATAATAACATAATAAGTATATAATTTAATTAGATAACCATTTAATTGTTTGCAAAATCTATACAGTTGCCATATTATTATTGGAGAATTATTCATTTGTTATGTTTTAATTAAAAAATTTGATAGTGAAAATATAAAGCCTACATATAAACCCTTCCACATATATATTATAAATTAATTTTGAAAAGAATAATAATTTCTCATAAGAGATTGATAGTTTTAAAAAGCATTATTAAGAGAGCTATACCGAATTGACTGGTTCAATTAAAAAAAATGACAAATGAGTTTGCCATGCAATCCATTAAAGAAGAAAAATTGAACCCTTATTGAATCAATGTGAACATTTTTCTCCTCTTTTTTTTTTTTTTTTTTTTTAAATTTTGGTGCAAAACTTACACTTGCGAGTTTTCGAACTTGGCCAAAAGGAATGGAACCAGCTCCGCATCTATTGAGCCGACATCACCTTCTGGATAAATACAAAGCAAATTGTACATATAGAGCTATAAAAAGTAACAAATAACTTCAACACTTATATTTTAATTTAACTAGGCTAACCACATTTTGATCATGACTCAATAACTAAACTGCAGATAACTTCTTATCCCCAATTTATTAATCACTTCTTATCCCTAATTAAATGACTGATTCAATTTTCAAAATATTGTTTAAAATTATATTTAATTTGTCACAGAGCAATTTACGTTAGGATGTTTATTGGAAAAAATTGACCCTAGAGACCATCAAGGCAGTTCAATCTGCGCACAATATTACAAGTTAGAATTAGGTTTGCGAGTCGGATTGGATTGAGCTTAAATTCCTCCAATCTGCGATGCGCAATCTGAAAAAATTTTAAACCAATCCAACCCACATAATTTTTAATATATATATTTTCCTTAAAAGTTTAGGCACTAGTATCTTTTAATTTCTTCCACATATAACAATTGGCGGGTTCCCCCCCCCCCCCCTCCCCCCAAACACAGTAAGAGTGTGTGGTCGATTTTTTTAATTTTTAAATCTTACCTCCTATGATTAATGTCACACGTTAGCTTAGGGTGACACTCCTTTTCAACCCCAAAATATATCAGACGTAAACGAAGCTCGAGAGCTAGGCAACACTACATTTTAATTCTCTTATTTTCTTTTCCCCTTTAATTAAACAAATATCAGAAAATTAAAAACAAAGTTCACTTGCCAAATATATATCGCAGCACAGAACACAGAGAATTTTGAGGTAAAATAGGCACACATGATATTAGGATTCTCATACACAAGGCGATCCAAGGCACAAATGCAAATAGGGGGAAGGCGGGAGGCAATAATTTGCAAAGACAGAAAACAATTATACAGGCACAATTTACAACTCATCAGGAAATTGATATGATACAGAGTATCAGCAGAAATAGAAGCACCCTCTTCAAATCTCCAAATGCCTTAATCTTTCAGATGATGCCAACCTTCCTAAATTATCATAGCATCAAAGAAGCACAGCAGGTTCATTGATGCTACCATTAAAGTTAACTTTACAGCATTCAGGAAAATGCAGCCCAGCCTCGTCGAACCCAACCTTCGTAACATGTGGGCAGGCCCTTACGTCCAAGTATTCTAGATAATTGCATTTACCCAAAAGAATGCCTATACCTGCCACTGTGATCTTTGGACAATTATTTACCTTCAAAACCTTCAAACTCAAAACAGCATCTTCGCTGCCTATAAGCTGGAATGCAGCATCTGTCACCTCTTCACAGCAGCCAATGTCCAGAGCCTCAAGGCTTCTGCACTGACTTAATATACAGTTCAATGAAGAGTCGGAGATGTTTAGACACCAATCCATCCGCAAGTTCTTAAGATTGCTTCTACAAGAAGTAGCCAGCAACTTTATCGCGTCATCAGAGACATTCCGGCAACCACCAATGATTAAGGTCTCAAGATTATTACAGAAATTGGCTAAGGATATCATAGTTTCATCCCCAATTTTACAGCAATCTAACAATTTCAGTGTCTTGATAGAAGATGAACAAGCCTTAGAAAGGCAAGAAACCCCTACATCACCAACATTGCTGCATTTGTTGATGTCTAAATACTTGATCTGTTGACAACCACTTGCAAGCTTTGTTAGCCCCTTGTCAGTAATATATATGCACCCTTGCAATTCCAACTCTTCTAAATCATGACAATTCTTGGAGAGAGCTTCTAATACACCATCTGTAACAAATCTGCATCCTGCAAGATGCAATATTCGTAGGTCAGGACACCCCTTGGCAACTGCTGACAATCCCTTGTCTGTCAGCTTTCTGCAGTAAGATACATCCAAGGACTGTAATATTGAAAGACCCTCGCCAATTGCAGCCATTCCAACATCTGTGATTCCTGTATATTAACAACACATACAATAACCTGTCAATCTCATTTTGAAAATTTTACATTAAATACATTAGATGGTATACCAAAAACTTAAAAACTTGATATCACTCGAATTTGATAACATGAAATTTTATATAACACCACAGTCCACACCAATCTAAATGCAAATTTACTCTTCTTTTTTATTCTTTCCCCTTTATCTATCTATTTATTTATATATTGTCTTTCCTTCTGCATTTACAACTGCAAAATCAGAGGGGAAGGTGGAAATGATTGTTCTTTCACTCTTTAGAGTGCCACAGTGACAGCTTGGGATCTTTGCTTGCGGCCAAAAATGAAAGTAAAGACATGAACCAGAACGGGATAGGTTCGTATACTTAGACTTCAGCACTTTTTGAACCAAGACCCCAGTGTTTGAGGGTTACAAATTATGTTGTCAGATGAGTAAAAGTAAAAATTCCTGCTCCGAAAACTTTACTCCAGAAATGTAAAGAAATTACTAATGTGTTTAGAAAATTGGAGTTTTAAAGAAGCCATGGGTTATTAAAAACTGAACATCCCCCCGTTTAAGTTAGTCAACTGCTTTTAAGGGACGCCACGGGTCTCTCGGTAAGCCACTCTAGTTTTGTTTTTTGTTCTTTCTAGGTCTTCCAGCCCTGTTTATTCAAGACCCCCTCTACACCCCGCCCCCCCAAGAAAAAAAACCCAAAAAAAAAGGCATCTGCATTAATAGGCATCATACGAGAACTAGAGTGATGGTGGCTTCTAGTTCTACTTCTATCCACAGAAAATGAAAGCCATGAACAGTGGAACGAAGACTAAATCACTTATCGTTAGAATTCCAAGTACCACAAACTATAGTGAAACTTCAGCCAGTGCTGAAGCTCCACTAGCAGTAAATACTAAGACTGACATTTTGATCATCAATGATCACCAATAACTGACATAACACGATATAGAAAAGCTGAAAATCGGAGTTAACCAAAGCTCAGTTGAAGGTTCGCAATCGCAAAAGCCACAGAGAAACAAAATAAATAAATAAATAAAAGATAAAAGACCCACCTTTACAATTATGCAAATTAAGCACCCTTAAGCATCTGAAACTTTTGGCGATAACAGAGAGGTCGGAATCGGTAACCCCTGGATGGAAGGAGCGAGAAGTTGACTGAGAGAGATCCAACTCGACCAAGCTGGTGAACCTGGCGGCCAATCGGTGGAGCATGTGGGGCCCAGCACGAGCGGCAAGCTTCTTCCTCTCGGTGCTCTGCAAGTGAAGCCATCTCTTACAAACCAACCCAAAGATCTCCTTATCGTTGTCGCTCTCAAGCCTCGCCAGGATGGACCGGAGCTCATCGTCCGTCAGAGTGTCGTTGATGCAGAGTGTAGAGTCCGAAACGGCGTCAATCGAAGCCATTGATGGGAATGCCGATCAAACCCTAACGCTAACCCCAAATTTGGGGGGCTAATTGCAGAGAGAGATTAGCACAAGAGACCAAGCTTAAAGAAATAAAAGACGCTAATATCACTGCGTTCCTTTCGGATTCGGGAGGGAAGTACGCCAATATTACCAATCGATACCAACTGCTTTCCTTCGCTGATAAAGCTCCCGACTGTTGAAATTACTGAAATGCCCCTCCTTGCCCAAGTCTCATCGGTAGCTTCCACTCCAAACCAAAATCATCACAGAATGAATTGAAGCGGGTTAATGGCGTAACCGAAATTTTATATAAGAACCGAGTTTGTTTGTGTTATTAATAACCGTAAGTGTTAGAATAACAAGTGAAAAAGTGTTGCGGGAAGTTTAAGAAAAATTGTATAAACGTATATTTCTTATTTAAGCCGTGTTAGTTGGAACAATTTAACTCACAAAGTTTTGGAAAATATGAATTACATCATAATTAGTCTATGATAATTTAAGACCTTGTAAAACATTTATAATGATTTAATTCAGCGAAGTCTAAAATTTTAAAATGTTTGAGTTATTACAATAAAAGTACTAGAATTAGAATAATAAATGAATTAAAATTGTGTAAGTTTAAGGAGAATTGTGTAAACTTATCTTTTTCAATGAAGCCGTATTACCTAGAACAATTTAACTTGAAGTCTTGTAAAATATAAATTAGACCGTTTTAGGTCTATGATAATTTAAGACTTTATAAGACATTTATAATAATTTAATTTAATAGAATTTAAAATTGTATAAATGTGCATCGTATTAGATATATAAAAAGAAAAAAGAAATACATTTTATGACAACTTGTACAAATCTAATCGATTTGATCCAAACATATTCGAAGAGTGCAGATTGTTTAAAACTATGATCAACAAATAATATGTTCCCCCCCCCCCCCCCCCCTCCTCTTCTCTCGAATGAGTTTGATGCAAAATGTACCGCTAGATTAAAGTTTTTAGTATTAAATGTTATATTTACAAAATTTTACATTAATCTTAAAACGATGTCGTATCCCACTAATTAATTTTTCTTAGGATAAAGATTACATGCTGCTTGAATTTAAAAGAAAGTAAAAAAGGAATTTTGAAAGAAAAAAAAAAAAAGCTCGGGTTCATTATAAGAGTGAATAAGGTTCTAGTGACATATCCTTGTCCAAGTTAGTTTTTAGTTTGGTAGGTCGTTTAAGGGTAGTTTTCATGCCTTAATTCTCATTTTCTGTTGTTTAACCACTACACTTGATTTTTCTTATTCTCTTTCCCCTTGTTGTTTTGACTTCTCTTCAATCTCTCCTACTTTGAAAATTGACATTCTCATCTTCTAGCTCTTCCTTTTATCTATTTGCAATTAGGTGATTGTCCATAGGAGAATTTAAATATATTAAGTTATAACTGTAAATAAAAAAACTTAAAAAAAAAAGCCTCATGTTGAATAGAATTAAATTTTGAACAAAAATATAAATGAAAAGATCTTATAAACTGACATAATGTTTTATAAGGTTCTTTTTAAATTTCAATAAAAAATATTCCAATAATTAAAAATATTTTAGGTAACTCGAGCTCCCTTCAATAAGCCCTAACATCATACATTTGGTATCATAGCAAACTGAAAAATACTATATCTATACGAGACCAAAATAAATTTTGTTTAATAACCATGTGACAAGTTGATATTTTATTTACACAACTTATCCACATATTGAATGTTTTCAACCCAAAAAAAAAAAAGGTTTTCTCACATGTTATGTTTTTATTAAAAACTTAATAACAAGCACCTTAAGAACTTTATATAAATAATTTTAAAAACATTTGAATTTATGTTGAATAACATTATATTATGAATCTTGTACTTAACATGAAAAATACCTGCGAGTTGAGCACTGCCATTAATTACAGATCTTAACTTGAACGAGGACCTTAAAATTTTCTAAAATTGTCCACTCTCATAGGTCTGTCCAAATTATCAATTGGCTATAAGATTTATATGCAGTTATTAAGTGTTTATTGTAACATTCTTCAATAAAATATATTACATAAATAATTGTTTTCATCTCAGCACCATATTCTTGACTTAAAAAAAAAAGTACAACATGCCACAATTTTATTGAGAACCTAATAGCAAACAAGTGAAAACTTGAACTAAGTTTTGTTCTTAATAAAATAATGTGTTAATGTACTGGTATGACACAAACATGAAGGAAAGAACTGAATATAAGTAGAGCAGTGTCTCATTTGCATTATAAATGTACCACTTTAACAATTATAATCCCCAGCAAGGGGTTGACTTATGATAGAATCATAAGCACCATCAATTAATGATGGCTGCTTTCAAAATGAATCAACTATAGGGTGTGTGAGTAAAAGACATGGGAAACCAACCAAGAATTAGTGAGAAGAGTGAGAACAAGTGAGCACACACTCATCTAAGAATTGGGTGAGCTGAGAAGTATACAGTTTTGGGTCATTTCTAAAGTGATCAACATGGGGTGTGGACACAAAATTGCATGCCCTCACATCATGGCCGGCCCCTCGCTGTTTCTCCACAAATGATTCCACAGAAACTGCAGGTATAACTCTGTCTGCTGAGCTATAGATGTATAACTGTGGGCAGCTTGGTTGCCTTGATGATAACATGCTCAAAACATCAGAGAGCCTCCTGCAATATGATTTCAAATTATTATGATAGAGCATGTCTATTCATATAGAAAATTACCGCAGAATATTGTCTTTTAATAAGAATGACAAACTACTTATATACCAACTATAAATATGTATATGCATGGCCTCCCGTAACAATGGGTCTTGTGTACCAAAGTCGTTGGTGATTGGTCATCTCCCATGTACCAAATTATAGAGATTATTATATCTTGGTTAAATAGCTACGGCCCTGGACTTGTCAAATACCGCCTTTCCTAAACATCGCATTTGCCGATCTCTTCAGCGGTGAGTTTTACTAAATCCTAGTACTTCATTATTGTAACCTAGAAAGGACATTGCAGAATATCACTTTTCTAATGCACCTATTTCTATTGTGTTTCTTAAATACAATCTTATTCCCGAAATTCTTACAAGTTTACAACCAGTTAATGGCTTACATACTCCTGAATTCTCATATTTGATTCACTAAATTGCGAGCACAAACATTCAGGGGTAAGGAGATTTCAAAAACAACCTGATCCAATCAATGATAATCAAATGGAATTACCCATTTTCTAGAAGAGTACTTGGGATTGGAATGTATCAAAGACTTATGAGAGGTGGGATGACATATCATCTTTTGTTTTGTTAATTAATAAGTACAAGAGGAGTTATTGTAGAGTAAATACCTATTCACTGCCGGAAGATTCAGAATCACCTCAAAAAATTTCCTTAGTATTAATAGCAAAGCTGCTTCAGTTGCTGCAGGTTCATCCCTGGCAATTGATGCCTCAATGCCTTTATAATTCGAGGATACACTTCTTTTTGTAGCTACACTATTTTTCTTGAGGAACGCTGCAGAGAAACCTGAAGCCCAGACCTGAAAAGACAACCAGATAATTTATCTTACCTAGCATCAGAAATTAATATTTTAAAAAACAGGATAAGACGTTAAAAGAATAAAGAAATCATCTGTCAGTTCACTCAAAATTTTTTCTTTTGGGCCATGAGTTCACTCAAATTTTTGAGAATGCTCAAGAACTTCAAAGCCTTAAATTTAAAAATGATTGCATCATCTTCTCCATATTATCCCACATTGGTGACAAAATAAACTGAAAAGTTCAAATGCTAATATTTCCCATTCATCAATCTATTACAACTCAACAAGGGAATCCAGTTGATTATTTTGAAATTGAAAATATATAGGACAGCACTGAAGTATGAAAGGACACAGAGATAGCAATAGAAGTGTGAACACTGGAAAGGATAACAAACAGTATACAAAATATGGCCTCAGCAGACTGCTATTTTCCATATAGAGAGCAGCAACATCAGCATAATAGCATATGACACATTCCCACAACAAAAGGCTATGTTCACCAGAATTCAAAAATTGCAAGAGTCGTTACCTCTGGGTCCGGATAGGCAACAGGTGCAGAATCTACAATGCAGCCCCTAATCCTACCCATTATTGATGGATCCCGCTCTTGAAACTGCTCCAGAATAACCCCATATCTGCAAGGTTTACCAAACCAATCATACAATAACAAATGGCTTCCTAAGAATAGAAAAAATGCCAAATTATGTGCATGGGCTTGTGTGTAACAAAAAGCAAAGAGTTCACTCACGTTAACCATCCAGTGTTGCTGAAAGTGTGAAATACTAGATTCTTTTGATTTTCTCCTTCCAGCCAGTCTGCCAAGTGGTCCACAAGCAAGTGAACATTTTGTTCTGCTTTCCCCCCTGGTTGATAACTTAGAACCTCACCCATTGGAAAGGTAAATGTAATGGCATGAAACCCCCTTGAAGTGTACCATTCTGCATACTTCTTAAGATGTTTCTGCTTTGATCCCAACCATCCCAGTAAAACCACTACTGTCCTTGACTTTTCTAATGAACAATTGGAATCACCTAAAACACCCACAGCATTTGGCTCTGGCAAATGCCACTGGTACATAACCTCAGAAGGTGGAGTGGAGATACTTTTGGAATATGCAGATGGCCTGGACACTTTAGGCAACCCAGCAGAGTGATACAAATTGTGAAGCAGTGGAGATGAAGCAACAGAAGAATAGTACAAATTTGAGACGAAATTGGGGTCCAAAGATGGGACCCGGAAATTTACATTGGGAACAGGTACTCGAATTCGGGTAACAAAGGAGAGGTTAGCAAGCTTAGAAACGGAAATATGAGAAACCCATGATGAACTTGAACCTTGTATGGAATTAAAAGCCGAAGAATTCATCGAGTTTGTAGTAGAACAAACATCCGATGCTCCACGAGATGGCAAAGGCAATTTATCCGAGAGGTCTGCAGAGAAAGACGCTGCGGCAACAGCAGCAGCAGCCACTAGAGGTCGCTGAAGGACCCCAGATAACGAACCCATTTAAGAAATTCAATGCAAAACCTCCCAGACAAAAATTATAACAAACAAATTTCAAAACCCAGATCTCCCAGAATGTGTGAAAGTTGAGACACACCTGCCCAATATGAAAGAACAATGCTTTATCAAATCCAATGACGACCCATCAAGGAATATTAACGAAAAAAAGACGGTAGGTGGAGGCGTATCAAATTTGAACGAACGAAAAAAGGGGAACCGCACAATTTACACGTAAAGAAAACGCGCAACAGGTGCCAAGCGAGAATCTAGAACAGGATGGGGATATTCGATCGTGCCAAAAGATTATTTGTACCGCGGTGTTCGAATCCCTCCAAGAAATCGGGCTGTCAGCGTCGTTTTGACAGCCCGATTGAAACTCTTGATGCTCCCTAGATCACCAAGAAGTTTCGTTTTATGGGGTCAGATAATCAGATTTGGCCATATATTACCTGCGAGTGAATCCCAAACACGTGAAAGGTCAGCCAAAGATTTCGCAAATTTAGTTTTTTTTTTTATAAATAAAGTATGACGTGACGACTCAGAATTAATGAGCCAATATGATCACGTCACCAGTGAATTTTTTTAAAACATCGAATTGAAGTCAAGCTTTTAAATTAACATCATAATAGCATATTAAATAAGTAGGGAAATATTTTATTGAAGTTTTCTTAATATTTTGATAAATAAAAAATTAATTTTAAAATTTTAAATAAAATGTACACAAATTAGATTCATTATGTTAAGATTTTGTACTATTATTAAAAAAATTTAAGTTCAAATTTCTCTTTTATGAGATCATGTAACAGAAAATACAATCTCTACATAATAATAATAATAATAAAGTCATATTTTCTTCACAGTTCGAAGATATATGAATTATTAATTGCTTGACATACCAAATTACATGTTAATATTTTTAAATAAAAATTAAATTATAATATATTTCATATTTTAAAAATAACAAAGAAAAGTAATAGAAGTCAAAGAACTTTCTACTATTTTTTGCTTACATTTATATTTATATATTTTTAAATACTTTTTTCATTTTCTTATATAAATTTGAGAGATCAAAGAAAGCAAAAATTCAATCACATATATAAAAATATAAATAATTTTTACAAGAATATATATATATATATATATATGATTGATATTACAAAAGCAACAGTAACACAACTCTTATTAAACATGAAACACGTGACGTGAGTTTCCCATAAAGAGTGAGAAGGAGGCCACATTGCGAAGGTCAAGGAAAGGAAGGCGGCGACCCCGCGTAAAAACAACCGTGGAGTTTTTAAAGGGATTAATTTTAAATGGACTTCCTTATATATTTAATATTAAGTTTTTTAATTAAAATATAATAAATGTATAATTTTTAATAAAAATATATATTAAATTATTATTTAATTAAAAAATTATATAATTATTTGTAAAAATTGTAGATTTTCACATTTTGATCAAAAAATTATATACTTATCACATTTTAATTAAGAAAACTAACAATAAGTATATAAAAAATTATATAAATATGTTTTCTTATTTAAAAGATTTTATTTAATTGAAGAAAGACTTCATAAAATAACAATAGATAAATTATCTTTTTCTTCCTTAAACAAATTTAAATTATCTCACTCTTCTTTCAATTTTTAAAATATATAACTTTTCAAAAATAAAGAAATTTATGTTACCCTTAGTTTCTTTATAATAAAAAATAAGCTATAATTATATTTTTTTAAAAAAATTATATACAATTTTCTATATTCTCACGATCAAGTTTTTAAGTTAAAATATAATAAGTAAATAATTATCTAATAATAATATAATAAATCTATAATTTTATAAATAACCATATAATTTTTTAATTAAACTATACACATGTCATATTATTATTAACAAATTATACATTTTTCATTTTTTAATTAGAGAACCTATTAACAAAAATAGAAAGAACTGTATCTAAATATAATCCGTACATTTATTCTAACCAAAATACGTACATGTTTATTATTTATATAATATAATAAGTACTATATATATATTTATTTGACTTGTATAAATTGATCAATTTTTTAACTCACACCTAGCATCTACTTATGACTTAATCCTTCCCAATGAAACTTCTATTTTACAAAATTTCAAGGAAATATATAAAAATTCCTTTTTAGCTTTAAATCACCTATCTATAAAATCCTGCAACTTTTATATTTCAAAAAAATAAGACCTTCTATTTATTTTTCTCTTATTAATTTATTTGTCGCATTAAACATCTGTATATTTGATATGGCAAATTTTTATTTGTCCCAATATCAGTATGTCAATTATGGATATATCAAGGTTGTGAATGAAAAACAAAAAACAAAATAGCATATTTGCTGAGATGCAAAAATTAAGGAATCTAATTCTTAATTTTAAAACTTTAAAAAATTATTTGTAAATAATCTAAAGTTCAAAGAAACTTTTTGTATTTTTTTGTTCAAATTTTAAAGTTTCATATTTCTTATATTTGCCAGCTTACCCCATGAATTTTATAAAATTAGGATTCATGTCCTTACATTTATAAATTTTTATAAATGTGATAATTCACAAGTTCTTATAGCCTATGGAGAATGGGAATGTGAAAAGTATTAATAGATATAAGTGCAATTTTTTATACTTTTATTATTAGATTTTTAATTAAATTATGGTGAATATATATTTTCTAATAATAATATAATAAATATATAGTTTGATTAAAATAAGTAAATTACAACAAAAATCAATATAAAAAATCGTATATAAATGTTTTGTCCTGAACATAATAATCATAAGTTTAAGAGGTTGATATGATAAGAAGTTATTAAACTTAAAAAGGGGGGAAAAGCTGCAACAGAAAGTAATGTTACCCCTATGAAACTTAAGTTTTAAATAAATAAAACATATTTTCTAAAAAATAGGTTAAATTATTATTTTGTTGTTATAATTTCGGCCAATTTCTTAATTTAGTTTTTATGCTTTAAAATTTGTAATTAAGTTTTTATAATTTGAAAAAAAATTAATTTAATCATTACCATTAACTTTTGTTAATGTGTCCCTTTTTGTTGATATAATTAATTATATATTATTTTGATGTTTTGAATATATATTATTTATATTAACGAATAAGGATAAAAATAAATAATGAAAAATGAATTCACATGTATGATGAAATTTGTGTTAAGTAATTTAAATGAGTTGGTTTGAATATGTATTCAAAGTATTAAGAAAGTAAAATAAGAAACAAATTAAACTTTTTTTAAAACTGTAAAGAATTGGCTATAAATTTTTAAACTATATGAAAAAAATTAAAAATTAAATAAAATTATAAAGACCAAAAACAATTGAACCAAAAAATTAATATGTTGTTCAATGAAAAGTGTGATTAAATAAACACCTAAAATTCAAGATGCTTGGTTCAAGTGACAATTTCCTTAGACACAAGTGTCAGAGCACTTGATGTACTTGGATTCAATTTTTATTTCTCCTCATTTCACTTTTATTTTCAAGGCCTTGTGTCTGCTTTGTGAAAAAAGAAAAAAAGCCTAACTAGTGAGTTACAAGTTCGCCCTTCTTCTTCGAGAAGGAAGGAAGATGAATTTTAAATTTTCCTTCTTCCTTTAAATTTTCAAAAAAAATGTTCAATATGATTCTGTGAATACTATGATAGGGGGATTTCAAGGGTTTCTGATTATAGTGTTGATTTGCAAGAAATCAAAGACGAGATGGAATGGGCAAATTACAGAAACCAGTCTTTCAATGAAATACAAAAATTATAAGAGTATGATTGAGAAGGGAAGGAAAGCTCACCTGGAGGGATAGAACTATTCTTGGCGTTGGTTTCTAAGGTGGAAGACAGCAGAGCTGTTTCGGTGCTTATATATATATATATATATATATATATATATGTATGGGGGAAGATGATAGACGCCATTCCATTGCTTCTCCGGTGTGAGGTTAATAGATTATACCCGGATCCTACATTTTAGGCCTTTTCTTCTCTCTCTCTCTTCCCCTCTGCCCCCTCTTCTCAAATGGTTTTTGACATGCATTATCATTGGCGTTATTGCAAAAATGAGAAACTTGGAATGTAACACTTTTCCTCCTTCAATTTTTGTTTTGCCTTTTTTTTTTTTAATTTTGGTATTAACAGTCTTTATTTTTTGTCACAGATAAGACATATGAGCTTCAGAAGGAGTTGGAAAATGGAAAAGAAATGGGACAAAAATTGAACTTAGGTACATCAAATCTTCCTAGAGTTTAAGTTTAAAAGAAATAACACTTGAATGAAAACTCTTAAAACATTCCTTTCCTTTAAAGAGATATGCATTGAAGTAGATAAATTGCATAAGGGGTTATTCTAAGTGAGAGATGAGATATCGTGATAGTAATAATAATTTATGCTTTTTTTTTTTCAGTATATGTCAGATATATGGGTAGCAATTATTGACATTCTCAATTATTCCATTTCTGTCGTTGGTAATGCAGAGGGACTAAAGACCCAAGAGAGAGAGAGAGAGCCAGCATCAAATTCATTCCTATTTCCGAAAGCTTTTTTTTTTAAAGGATTTAAGAAGCTCCTGCATTTGAGAACAGGAAAAAAGAAAAGGAAGGAAAAAGAACAGCTCCCCCCCCCCCTTTTTTTTTTTTCTCTTATTGTTTCTGTTCTCTCACAAAAACAATCTCCAGTCACCGTTAAACCACACTTCATGCTTTGACCAAGCAAACATTTTGAGTTTACCAGATAGATGCATGGTGAAAGGAACTGAGCGAATATTAAGCCACAGCTACTTTGGTCAGCCTCATGATTCCGCAGTTGTATCCCAATAATTTTGGGAGTATGATGTAACTATAACATAGTTCAGTTTCCTTATGATTCAGCAGTTGTATCCCAAGAATTTTGGGTGTATGATGTAACTGTACCATAGTTCAGTTTCCTATAACCAAAATGAGCACAAAGGCTAAATTTTTAACAGAATCGTGGGCTGGAATCAGCAAATTCAATGTGCAAGAACTGAAAATGTTGAGTACCAAAATTATCACCCAGACCTATGTCATCTATTTCTACATGGACAAACTTGGTGTCAATAACCACTCTACACTGCACTACTTTTTCTTGACCAAGGAAAAGAGAACACTTCTCATATAAACCTTCCTTTGGTGCTAGATTCATTAAGCAGGATTTAGGAGCGGATAACTTGTAATCACCAACACTAAATTCTTTTAGGTCAGTGGCCATCAATATGAGACGATGTTGTCGACCCAAGAGCTCTGAGACATATCTCATGTCTCCTACAGCAAGGGCCTGCCGAACACGAGTAGATGAAACTTGTCCTCTCTCTTTTGGGTTGCTGCTCCTTAAATTTGCAGAGTATTGATTCTTGTCCATAACAGAATTTATTATGTAAGCTTCCATACCATACTCCTCACACAGCTTTACCAACTCTGATGCATCACCAACTGCTTTATACCCAAATCGGTAGTTCTCACCTGCCACAAGTTACAGTAAAGGCGTCTCAGTTTGTCAAAGTAGATATGCACTATAACACTGCAAAAACTGCACCTTACCACACAGCTTTAGCCTCTTTTTAAGTTGAAAGGTGCACTAAATATAAATAATAGGACAAATTATGTCAATGTTACTTGATGGACTCTAGATTCGACTGTTATTTTCCCTTGTAAGTCCTACTTTGATTTCCTCATTTCTTCTCCCAAAAGGGAAATCTTAAACTCCCCAGAAGTGAAATCTTTCGTGTGGACAGCGGTGCTCAACAGAATAAATACTATTGGCATGCTGCAAATCGAAAGGCCAAATAGGCCACTTTGCCCTAACACGTGTTCTGTGTATGGGAATAATTCTGAAACAACTACACACTTGTTCTTGCATTGCAGTATGGCTACAATGCTTTGGAATAAGTTGTTTGGAATTGTTAGTCAAATTTGGATTTGTCCAGAAAATTGGATGAATTTTTATTGATTCAGTATAATCATTTGGGAAGAAATAAAGATGGCAGAGTTTTGTCGCAGTGTGCAGTTTTTGCTGTGATTTGGCATATTTGGTTGGAAAGGAACGCTAGAATTTTTTATGGTGCCTTGGTGAGTCTTAATAGCTTATGGGAAAGGGTCGTATCTCTTGCTTCTCTTTGGTCTTCTGCTCATGGTTGCTTTAAGGGAGTCTCTTTGACAGACATGAATAGGGACTGGGAGACTTCGTTATTTTCTTAATTTTATGTTTTTCTCTTTCTTTTTCCCTTCCCCCTTCTTTTGAGGTTTCTTTCCTTTAGGAAGCTGTCTTATCCTACTCTCTGGTAGCTCACTTCCCATCTAATAAACCCCCCCCCCCCCCCAAAAAAAAACAAAAAAGAAAAAAGAAAAAAAGGTTACTTGAATATTGGAGGACGTACTACACTTCCTTCCTAATTACAAATATTATATCGGAGTCCATTTCATCTTGAAATAACCACAATTTTAACATGTAAAAACATATCTAGAACCATAATCAATCTGTCAGACAATAAGATTAGTAATTACCCCTCATTGGACTATTGGACTTTCTGTATATTACAAGAAATAGGGATTCATGTATCCATATCAAATGCCAAAGAGAATGGTTTAAGTTAATTAAAATAGAGTAGAACATTATGGAACTGTTAATTTACCGGCAACAACTCCGTGTACTCTAAGCTCTTTTGATAACTTCTCAACAAATTGACGTGGACTGAGATGTCTAACAGTTGAAAATTCAACCTGGAACTCTTCTGGGACCATGTTACAACAATAAGGAGCCCAAGAAGAAAGCACTCGTTTCCTGTCACATTTGGCAACTATAGGAGCCCTGTTTAGGAAGTAGTCAGAAAGATGCCCAATGTTTTCTCTTTTTTTGTAAGGAACAAAAATCATAATGCATTTAGTACTTAAAAATCTTTAAAATCTGAACGACTACTTTGGCCAATGGGAAGAAAGGAAGCTGCTTTCTTGAAAGGAGGACTTTAAATGCACTAAAAAAATTATGCCCAAAAGATATTTATCAAACCTCAAACATGTGATAACCCATATTATATGTCTTTCATATATAATCACCTGAAAACAAATATATAATTTCTTGAGAATGTTCTTGGATAGTTAGATACTTATTCCCGTAACTTTCTTCAAGTGAATTCCAAAATACAATTTTGATTGCAGAGTTACTCAGCCCATGGAAAAGTTATTCCCAAGGTAGCCCTAGATAAGGGTTTGCGATGCTAATTAGAGGAAGTAGATATTTTGCAGTTTGCACCATAACCAATTTAATAAAATCATTCCAATATCTATCAATTCCGTCACCAATGCTGAAAGATAACTTCATTCCAAGAAATGAGATGCAACCAAGGTTCCTTTATCCTCGATACCATATGAAAAGATCAGGAAACAAACTTGCTCAACTAGTACCCAGTTATGGACCAAAATTGCAGTTCCATCTGCGTTTATATTATTTCCCTACCAGTGATCATCCAAAACACAGTAGTATTAGTTAAGAACATTCTCAAGAAATTATATTTTTGCTTTATGGTCCACATGCAAGAGCAAATTTACAAATGCTAGTATTAGCTAAGTACGACATAAATATAGGCCCATTTCCTAACAGCTTAGGCTGTTAGTGCAATGGCTAATCTAGAAATTTAGTCTAGGCTTTATAGAAAATTTTTCCTCTTCTCAATTATAAAGTTATAACTACCAATTGAAAGTGAAAGATTGTGCAAATGCAACAACCAATCATATTTTCATGCCATATAAAACTAATAAAAGAGACCCTTAAAGTGACTTGACACAATCTTGTACCGCATCATACCTTTGTTCCCAGCCAAGAACTTCAGCCATTCCAGCAAATGATAAAAGAAATGGAGGCCCAGCCTTTGATGCTTGAATTGCAAGCTCTCGATGACCTATGTGCAAGGCATCAAACTTTCCCAATGCTACAATTCCTCCTGGAAATGATCAAGATAGGTTCATATACGATATCTCACAGAGATAGTACATTAAATATAATATGTAGCCAATAGTCAACATTTACACATGATGCATGAGCGCCAAAAAAAAAAAAAGCAGCTGCACATGGTTAGTTATTCCCCTAGCAATTCCCTTTCTGCCTTCCTAACTGCCTCCCCCTCTTGACACTTTGAGAATGTCTTGACCCCATTTGTTGATTCACTTCCCACAGCCCTCTCTCCCTTCGTCCCTTCTTCCTTCCTCCTGCTATAAGTTTTAGACATAGGACCATCATAATACCGCCAAATGCTGGTATGAACTCCTCTACCTGGAGCCCAGATAGAGTGATCGCCTTTCTTCTTTCAAAGACACTCTGAACATTGGAATCTTTCCTTGCTTTAATGGAAGACCTATCTGCTATGTCCAACTAAAAGAGGCATAGACAAAATTGCAATCTTCGGCCATCCTACATGGAGTACTGTTTATGAAAATTTGAGGGTCCAATGTTTCAAAGAAGCTACAAAGTGCCTAAGGGCCATTTCCTTAAATTTTATGTTAGGCTCACAAAATTAGGTGTGACCGTTTTGTCAAATTGATAATCCTAGCCAAATTAAGAAAAAACAGTGTCCTAACAAGGCGTAAATAAACTTCTGTGATTCTCAATGGAACTAAGGCAACCAAATACTAAATACATTAATCATACAGGCAAGCTTCCCAAGTGGCAACTATATATTCTGCATGTCTTTCCTTGGACCCCTACATCACTTAAGTAGGCAAAGTGGCCCAGAAAAAAAAAAAGGAAAAAAAGGCAAGCAGTTGATGCATATCTTAAGTAAAGACAATTTTTTTGTTTTTTAAAAGCCTAAAGAATTAGAAGATGCATAAAGTCAATGAGTGGGGAAAGAAAAAAAAACCTACTAAATAAAAAAATTCAAGAAGTCCAAAGGGATGCTTTCTCATACAAAAAGATGACTGCAAGCACAACCCCAAAGAACCAATTTCACTCCATCAAGCATAAATTTCTAGTAATAGCATGCACTTTTCCTTCAGACAATGTGAGGGGAAAATTAAGGAAACAAATTAGTTATTTATAACAATGGAAATGCGTTGAAGAATTGGCAAAAGAGGAATACAGCGAAAGTGACTAAAAGACCTGCCACTGGAGATAATCCATCAGAGATAATTTCACGATCATCCTCTCGTTGGCTTCAAAAAGAGAAAAGGAATCAGATTCTTGATTAAAAAAGAAAGAAAGAAAGAAAAGAAAAAAATGATCACAGGTAATACACATAAAAAAAAAATCAGCGAATACGTAAATCGGTTACTTCAACGGTAATTAAATAGCTCATGCCCAATAACTAAAATCTCTAATATGAGCAGCCACAAATGCACAAGTTTGATAGAAATCACCTCTCTCAAATTCACACAAGCAACATAGGGAGGGCTTTGAACTACAGAGATACAAGAACAGTCTCCCTTGAAGGTAGCAGATGAGTAACAGGAATTTAAAACTCTATTAGATATAGTTGGAGCCCAAGGGTATTGATTCTTGGTTAATTGCAACATCAAAAGTTTTCCTTCACAAGAAAGAGTACTCTGATAGTTGTCAAACTATGCTTTCTTAAAACATATGTGTCATCTAGCCTATTACATTTTATGTTTCAGCCAAAAAAAAAAACTGATCACCAGAAGAGTTTGCAACAAGAAAATACTGTCGGGGAATATCAAGAGAAGTTTGACAAATTGTTGTCCCAATGGAAGTTTCAGAACAATATGCCATCAGCTGTTTTTTCGGAGGGCTTAGAGCAAAAAAATTGAAGCTTTATTTGGCTAGACTGCAAGAAACCACCATTAATGCCATGTATAGGAACCCTCCTTCATATTCCAAAAAACCTCATTCCGCCCCGTCTCTTACTTCTTTCAGTTCAAAGCTTCTACCAGATATGCATTCTGAAATTCATTCCAATACATTTCCCTCTGAATTTCCACCCTCCTTTACTAAATACAACCTTAGTTTGAAAGCAACAACACCCACAGAAGGAACCAATATGCCTATTATGAAACGGTCATCTCAAAAGAGAAATGGATGAAAAGAGAAAGGAGGGCCTATGTTAATGGTGTCCTGAAAAGTACATACCTGATCATAGGTATGCCGTCTTTGCTGTGATTTGGTGTATTTGGTTGGAAAGGAATGCTAAAATTTTTAATGGTGCCTTGGCGATTCTAAATGACTTATGGTAAAGGGCCGTACTTGTATCTCTGCTTCCCTTTGGTGCTTTGTTCATGATTCCTTTTAAGGAGTCTCTTTGACTGATATGAATAGGGATTTGGGGAATTTGTTATTTTCTTTCTTAAGTTTTTTTTTTCCCTTTTTTCCACACCCCCCCCCCCTCTTTTCTCTTGGTATTTTTTTTTAGAGGAGGCTGTCTTATCCTCCTCTCTTGTAATTCTCTTCCCATCTAATAAAAATTCTTTTGCTGTTAGGAGAAAAAACAAAAAAAGAACTGGGCAACCAGAATTTGATGATAAGGGAAGTTCGTGCTGGATCAATTCCTACTCATGAGTTTCATTCTGCTAATGTTTAGTCAAAAAGAGGGAACAAACCTCTCCCTCAAATTTTTGTCCATTGGAAGCACTCTGCCCTCGAGGATGTTACATAGGAGTCCCTGCGGCAGCTGTATCAGAAATTGTCATCTCTCATCGTTGAGAGCAAGGATTGTTTTGGAAGGAAATCATTGATACAGGCATTTTTTTTTTTTGGTGATAATAGATTGTGCAGTGGTTAGTAAGTAGGTTAGTTAAGCAGTTAACTAATTTACTTAGAGGATTAGTTAGATAGAGCACATGAAAGAGTGAATCTGGTTGTAAGCAGTCATCGACGAAGAAAATAGAAGAAGTCATTTGAGAGTTGTTGCATCTGCGTTTTCGTCCATTAGCCCTTAGTTGCTTGGGAACTTTATTCACACACATCGGGTTCATACCAATTGTTTTTTTTTTTTTTAAAGGAGAGACCCAACTTGTTTCGACGACAAAGTTTACAGAATAGTATAACCAAAAAAAAAAATGTGATCAGAAAAGCATAGCCATCTTACAGGAACTCAGGAAAAGCTATCAAAACATGTTTTATGCGCAAACTAAAGAAGAAAGAACTAGATCATTTAATTGCAGAAAAATAAGAACCTGAAACAATCAAAAAGAGAGGGAATTTCCCGAGGAGACTCGGATGGGATGCCGGAATAGCAAGATGATGATGACGATGACGACGAAGACACTCTGGTTTGCTTCTCAGGAATAGAAATACATGCCCAAGAAGGTTTCAGAGGCCATGGAAACGAAAGCTGAACAACTTGGGAACTACAATAAATAAATCTCCACCTTAAGTGGAAATGGAGGTCGCATTCTCGGAGATGATGCGAAATGCGAGAGCCACCACCAAGCAACATTGGAGGCACTCTCACCCTTCCGCCATCGCTCGTTGTGGGGGTCTTACAAAGTCGCAGGGTATCGGGTCAAACAACATCGGGTCTTAACCCATGTGACCGACCTGACTTGTGCAGGATAAACAATTTCATGTTGAAAAAAAAAAGAAGATTGAGTTTTTACTTTTTAGTTTATTAAATTCTTTATTAAAAATACAACAAACAAAGATTGTGTACTTATTGGATTCTTTGTGTATGCTTTGGATGCGCAGAAAATGTGTATAAAATCTAAAGCAAATTTGGGTGGTTAGAATTTTATAATTTTTTAAATTTTTAATTAATTTTTTAAAAAGTAAAAATAATTTTTTAACTAATAGTTTTTTGACAAATAATATATAAGTTTAAAAAAATACAAAAAAAAGAAGAAATCCTGGCCGTCCAAATTTAAGGATGCTATGCACATTTTCTGCGCGTCAGGATCAGATTTTGTACACCTATATATTTGGGTGTTTCGATGAATTCTTTTATATTTAAAATTTTTATTAAATAACATGATAATAAATATTTCAAAAATTTTATCTGATTTTAATTCTTTTAAAAACATAAGCCATTTGAATCATGGTTTTTTACCTTATCATTTATTTAAATACTCCTTTTCAAAATTATTAACCAAAAACAAAAGGAAGCAATTTTGGAAAGTTGTAAGCAAATGGAAAGAGAACATCGTGTTATATAGAGGTTTGATGAATATAATTTCACATCCTTTCCACATATGTATAAGGCAAGAGAATTTTTATAATAATAGAGTAACAAGTGATGTTTTGACCCTCCCAAAAAAAATTAAAGAACAAACCTACTAAAAAACAAAAGGAAGCAACAAGAGGCCATAACACACTATTATAGGATCCCACCATAGAACACTTGTGTCCTTTTACAAATACACAACTAAAAAGTAGTAATTCTTATCTTTTAGAAATGAAATAATTCCCTAATGTATCTACAATTCAAAATTAAAATCTAAAAGTCAATCAAGACTGAAGAATAAATATGATATTCCAAAGACATCTGTGCTCTTCCTTCCAAGAATTGAATTTGTTTAACCTGAAAAAGTCAAGATGGTTAAGATTAGTATACTATTAAATTTGATAAAAGAATTAATCAATCAACGAAAAGAATGTCATACTTTGATAATTCTGTTGTAAATTAAGAAGGTAGAACATGATCTTGTTGGTTGTTGGTGTTGTTATCCAAAGAGATGTTTTGGAGGTTTTCTGCCAATACTGTGACGTTATCAGTAGTATTCTCTGCTACCTCTCTAACATTATTGGTAAGAAGCTCAAAATCAGGAGGGAGAATCCATCTCTTCCAATGATATCGTTTTCTTATCCTGAAACCCTTTACCTCCACAACAGAAGAAGTAGCAAGAGCATCTAATATAAGATAGATATTATGAGTCAAATCCTTGACTCGTTTAAAGTCTGCAATCACGGGTATAGGAACCCATCCCTGTTTATCCATTCGCTTCCTCAAATATACGTCTTTAACTAAATTCTCTGTACTGAAATAATAGTCTATCTGCTTCATAATCTTCACGTACAACTCAGGATCTTCTGGTGGTGGTGGTGGTATTTGAGGCACCCCACCATCAAAATTAAAAAATGGTGGTGGCTGAAGAAACTGATGAGAGGAATAATAGTACGGATGAATAAGGTGAGGTGGTAGAGAAGGAACATATACCTCTGTTGCTGTTTCAGGGAATCCATAATGTAGGGCAGGCACAAGAAACTGATGATGATTTGTTGCAAGATTAATGGAATTTGGATCAACGTTATAATAATTATGATGATGACTTGAAAATGAATGACTATGAACATATAACATGGTACTCATTATATTAGCAGCAGCATCGGCAGCCATATTTGGAGCCAGAGATGACGATGCAAAATGCATTTGGGGTGAAGATGTTGAGGAAGAATTCATGGCAGTGGCTATATATGTTGAGGAAGAATTCATGGCAGTGGCTATATATGAAGAAGAATTCATGGCAGTGGCTATATATGAAGAAGAAGAATTCATGGCAGTGGCTATATATGAAGAAGAAGAATTCCTAGCAGTGGCTATATATGAAGAAGAAGAATTCACGGTTGCTATGAAGAGGAAGAATATGTACAAGGCAGTGAACTTGAAAAGCCACTGCTCTTATCTTTATATACAACTTGATGTGAAAGTAGTGTTCTAATAGGATTCCATGCACCTTTTTCGTTTTTACACCCTAGTTTTGTAAATCTGATTGTTATATTTTTTGAATTTCTGGTAAAAGATAATTATGGGAAGAGTAGTGTTGTAATAGGATTGAAATTTTACTTGTCACCTAGCGTTATCTGAACTAACCCGCACGGGGAGAGAATTAGATCCCCTACTCATCTTTTTCCTACTCATCTCCTACTCATCTTCATTTCAACCATTCAGATTAAATTTAAACGGTTTAGATTTGATATTTTTAATTTTTCATATTTTTTATATTTTATTTATCTCAAAAAATACAAAATATAAAATAAAAATAATCTTTTTACTATTAATTTTAAAAATAATATTAATTTAAATTAAAAAAAATTAAAAATATAAAATACTAAATCTAGACCGTCCAGATTTGATCTGAACGGTCCAGATTCAGAGAAGTACCTACTCATCTTTTGGAGATGAGTAGGGGATCCAGGTCCCACGGGGAGACGTATTCAACGACATAATGAGGTTTATTTTGGACGTTGTATGTGAAGATATAATTAACTCTCAAATTCATTTTTTATTTGCAACTTTTTTTTTCAAAAAATATTTTTTAAAATTTTTTATTTTTTAAAAAATAAAATATTTTGATGACTACTTTACTATTTTTTTAATTTTTATTTTCGAAAATCAAAATTTTAAGATTTTAATAAAAATAAAAAATTTAAGATTTTTTAATGCCATACGGTCACATCATAGGTTTGACAATACTAGTATCCTTAGTGCGCATTTCAGTTTACATTTAGTTTTATAAAATTATTTTCGCGTGAGTTATATAATAATTGTTTCCTTGATAATACTCTTTTTGTTGGAGCTTGAATGTTATAGATAATTATTAGTTGAAATTTGTTTAAGAAAAAAAGAGGCTTCCTTTTTTCTTTTCTTTAGAGGATAGAATTAAGTAGTTTATGAGTTTAGGACCGATTTGATGGAGATAATAATTAGTTGGAAAAATTAAGTCATGATGTTGTGAACATGAAGGGATATTTCTAAATCTCATATTAGATAAGTCTAAAACATTTATATAAATGAAAATTTATATTACATGTTAAATTAACAATTTTAAAAAATCTAAAATACTTAATATAGTAAATAAATATAAAATAATATTTATATTTAAAATACACATTGTATATTCTTCTATAATAAGCCTGTTTGGTTGTATAATAAAAAAGGAAAGATATTTTTATTTTTATTATATCAATTACATTTTTATTTTTATTACTCAATAATATATATCTTTTTTATTATTTTTAAATTTTTATGATGATTAATTTTCTTTTATTTTATTAATATTTTTATTTCCTTTCCATTTCTATATTTAACAATTTTATATATATCATATAACCTTTTAATCATAAGTCCTACGAATGTACCAAGTTAAAACTTGTACGGATAAAGGATTGATTTGAATATTCTATTATCCCATAATTATTTTCCTTTTGTTATTAACGTATTTTAACAGAAAAAGGACTTTTTTCTTTAAAAAAATTCCATCTGATAAAATTATACAATTATATATTATTAAATATTAGTCACAATGCTTGAGTTCTTAAATTAATATTATTTCAAATAAAATTATACAAAAAATTTTTACTACTCAAATGATTTATTTTTCATCTTAAAAATTCCAAACACCAAAAGGGGATGGAGTTTAGAAACGACTTGGACGAAATATCTTCTTCATATGTTATGGTAAATAAAACAAAAGGAGTGATAATTTTATACTTTCAAGAATACATGTTCTTTGCTTATGATATAATTAATATTAAATTATTATTAAATATAATATAATACTTTTATCTATTTTAATAAATTCATTACTATAACTATACTCATTAATTACATAAAAATTAAATTAATTATTTTAAAAATGATTAATTATTAAACAAGTTAATATTTGAAGTAATTATTTAATGAAAATTTTTTAAATATATTTAATAATTAATTGCATTATTACTAGGAAATATATATTCATGAAAGCATAATATCATTATTCAAACAAAAGATGAAATATAATATAAGCAATTCTATTAAATATGTAAGATACACTCTCTTTATATGTATATTTTCTAACAATGTATTAACTATTTATCTTTTTAAATTTAAAATTTAAAATTCAAAATTTAAAATTAAAATAAATTTTATACATTGATCATGAGTTGTGAGTTGAGTCATTTCTATTTTTCTATGGGTTGACTTGAATTTTCTTCCATTTATGGGTTAACTTGGAAACCTTTCTAAGAAATTACACAACTTGTTTAAGGTGAAACAAGATGCAACATCTACCATCGTATCTTCCTCATTAGCAACAGTGTATGGGACAAATTGGAGATTTATTACCCCATTGGATGGCCATAATAACTATTCAAAAAGTAAAAATTTCTTTGATGAGTAGAGTGAGGCCACATATTGATTTAAAATGTGAAACTTCTAAGAATATATATTATCTATTTGAAGAAAGAAGTATAAGGAATTTGAGATCAAATCAAGCATAATCTCATCAACAAAATTATGTGCAATCTTTTTGGCTTCCTTTAAGCTCAAGAGATCCCAGCCTATTGAAGATATTTAACAAACTTTTTAATAATCTAAGAAACCCATGAACCAAAAATCAAAATTATCCATTGTCACTATTTCCATGTACCTCTGTAAAGGCTTCTTCACATTTTCACTTTGGTTGACACACTTCATATTTTCAAAGGGGATCAAGACCTTCAAAAGACACAATTTTATATTTCTACCTTAGCCAATAAGCTTGAAGAGATAGGCTTTGTGTGAAAATAGTCAATTTATTATATATGTTACCTTGTAATGGATTCCTATAAGTGCACTTTTTGAAGAAGGGATTTTGGTGGACCTCTTACTGCAAAAAGGCAATTTTATGAGTGGATATGAAGAGGAGACCTACTATAGGGCCGGATGTGGTTGATAGATAGCACTATGATGCATTCAAGAGCTTCTCCCCTTCTGTGACGCTAAACATTTGCATGAACACTTTCGCGAGTCCACCAACTTTAAGAATTTTAGACCCTAACTTTAGCTTCCCTTGTACTGTATTACTTAACTTTGGCCTTAGTCTTACTGCATGTCACAATATCATTTGTAAGTCAATTTAAAACTTCATTGTATGTTCTAATGAATACTAATTATATATGCATCACAAAACATATTTATGCATGCCCATAGTTCAATTGGTTTACATCTGTTACGAATATTGATTAAATAATCAAATCGTTTATGATCAGTTGGTCTAGAGTTTGAACCTTCCCTTTAAATAACTTTAACTTTTGAGTTGAAGCAATCATTTATAATGGCGTTCATTGCTTTTTCTATGTCTTTCCAATGACCAAATGCCAATTTTCTGCTTATCATTTGAAAATTAAAGGCTTTTAATGAAGAATACATAATACATACCATGCTCTCTTGTGCCATTTGCAAAATTGTCGGCTTTTCTGCCAAGCTTGTTCATTGTAGAAAGAATTGAATTTACTTTACCTGAAAAGGTCAGACAACCATGGAGTAGTCGATGAGGTTTTATGTTTTTTTTCTCCCTTTGTATAATTTTTTGATAAATAAATGATCAACAAGTTTTTAAAGAAGGGATGATTTTACTTTGCTTTCAATTTGTGTTAGACTTGTTGTATTGGGTGGCAAGATTAGGCAAGTATCTCTTTGATGACTTCCCAAGCTAGCATGCTACTGAAGTGATTGGAATTCCAAAAACTAAATCTTGAAGAATTGATGCTTACATGTTTAACATTTTCTCCTTGCTATTTCTCTGCTTCTATCTCTGATGGGATATCAACGGAGATTTTCTCACTTGGGTGGATCAATCCTTATGGTCTGAAGAGTCATATATAAAGAAAGAAAGAAAGAAAGAAAGAAAATTTTGACTTTTATTTTAGATAAGTCATCTTCAGATCATCATGAAGAATAAAAGAAATATAACTATTCGATTGTTGAAGATGACTTGTTTGGTTCCTTTTAAAGAATGTGAGATCCATGTCATCATATCTAATATGTGGAGTTAAGATGTTTAAATAAGGTGATTTTTGCATTTTTTTCCCTAGCTAAATGTAGTAAATTCTTAACCTATAAGGTAATTTTTAGGAAGTAGTACCTTATATAGCAAATATATATATATATATATATTTATTTATTTATTTACGGTGGGATGGAATAAAGTTTCCTTAGACTTGAGTAGTTGAAATACCTTGAAATAATATGTCTGGTTGACAAAAATGATGTATTCAAGTTTCTCTTATATATTATATTAGTTATGTGAAAGAGTTATCGAAGCTTTATGACATAGTATTTTAGCTTTTTGTGTCTTCTTTTAGCCATGCATTTTACACTTTCTATCTATACATATATTTTTTAAGATTTTCATTATCCAAACTTAACTTCATTTACCATACCAAAATACGTGAGAATTCTCCATTAAAATGCTTAGAATATTTTTTATTTTCCTACATATTAGAATGAAAATTCTTCCTCGATTTCTAAAATATTCCTAGATGTTGAAGATCCATTTTTTGTTTTTCACCTAAGGTAGGTGTCTAGATCTATGTAAAAAAAGAATGAGGCTTCTAGATCTTTTCCTTCACAAAAAAAAAAAGGTACTCTGATAGTTGTCTAGTTATGCTTTCTCAAAACACATGTGCCATCTAACTTATTACATTTTATGTTTAAGCAACCAAGGGAAAAAAAACTAATCACTAGAAGAATTTGCAACAAGAAAATACTATTGGGGAATATCAATAGAAGTTTGAAGAATTGTTGTACCAATGTTTGGAGGCTGGAAGTATTAAAAGAATATACCATTTGCTGTATTTTCAAAGGGCTTAGAGTAAACAAAATTGAAGCTCCTATGAGGATGCTTAATCTAAGGACAATAAGTAATGCCATGTATTTGGCTGGATTACAAGAAACCACATTAATGCCATGTGTAAGAACCCTCATTCATATTCCAAAAAACCTCATTCCTCCTTATCTCTTACTTCTTTAGTTTAAAGCCTCCATTGGATATGCATTCTAAAATTTATTCTAGTACATTTGCCTCTAAATTCCACCCTCCTTTACTAAATACAACATTCGTTTGAAAGCAACAACCACACAAGGAACTAATGGGCCTATTATAAAACAATCAACTCAAGAGAGAAATGGACAAAAAGAGAAGGAAGGGCCTATGTTAATGGTGCCTTGGAAAGTATACACTTGGTCATAGGTATGCAATCTTTGCTGTGATTTGATGTATTTGGTTAGAAAGGAATGCTAAAATTTTTAATGGTGCCTTGGCAACTCTAAATGACTTATGGTAAAGGGTCATACTTATATCTCTTGCTTTTCTTCCCTTTTCCCACACCCCCTTTTTCTCTTGGTTTTTATTTTAGGAGGCTGTCTTATCCTCCTTTCTTGTGATCCTCTTCCTATCTAATAAAGCTTCTTTTTCTATTTGGAAAAAAAACTGGGCAACTAGGGTTTGATGATTAGTGAAGTTGGTGCTAGATTAATTCGTACTTATGAGTTTCTTTTTGCTAGTGTTCACTATAAAAGAGGTAACAAACCTCTCACTCTCAAGGATGCTACATAGGAGTCTCTATGGCAACTATATCAAAATTTTTCATCTCAAATCCTTAGAATCAAGGCTTGTTTTGGAAGGAAATAAATGATACATGCATTTTTTTTTGTGATAATAGATTTTGCAGTGATTAGTAAGTAGATAAGTTAGTAAGTAGTTAACTAAGTTACTTAGAGGGCTAGTTAGATAGGGCCTATAAAAGAGTGAATTTGGTTGTAAGCAGTCATTGACGAAGAAAATAGAAGAGGTCATTTGAGAGTTATTGCATTCGTGTTTTCATCTATTAGTCCTTGGTTGCTAAAGAGCTTTATTCACATGCATCGAGTTCATGCCAAATTACAAAAAAGAATCCCAACTTGTTTTAACGACAAACAAAGTTTACAGAATGGTATAACAAAAAAAGTTTTATGATCATAGATGCATTACCATCTTACAAGAACGTAGGAAAAGCTATCAAAACATGTTTTATGCACAAACTAATGAAGAAAGAACTAAACCATTTAATTGCAAAAAATTTAGAACCTGAAATAATAAAAAAGAGGGGGAATTTCCCAAGGAGGCTTGGATGGGATGTTGGAATAACAAGATGATGATAATGACGATGATGAAGACTCTCTAGTTTGCTTCTCAGGAATAGAAATACATGCCTAAGAAAGTTTTAAAGGCCATGGAAATGAAAGTTGAACAATTTGGAAACTATAGTAACTAAATCTCCACCTTAAGCTTAAGTGGAAATAGGGATCGCATTCTCAGAGATGATGTGAAATACGAGAGCCACCACCAGACAACATTGGGGGCTCTTTCACCCCTTACTCTTGCCATCACTGTTTGTTGGGTCCTATAAAGTCTCAAGGTCAATCAAGCCTTAGGCCAAACAACGTGGGGTCTTGACCCATCTAATCGACCTAATGTGTGTTGGATAAATAAATTATTCATTGAAAGGACCTGCTGTGCAATGGATGTATATAAACTTTTAATTGTTTAGATTAAATTTAAATAGTTATAATTTTATAATTTTTTTAAAAATGTAGAATATGGAATAAGAATAATTTGTTAACTGATAATTTAAAAAAATGATAAATAAGTTTAAAACAACCAAAAAACAAAAGAAATCCTAGTCATTTAAATTTCTGAATCGAATTTTGTACACTTACATATTTGGATGTTTTAATAAGTTCTTCTATATTTTAAATTTTTATTATATAACATGATAATAAATATTTCAAAAATTTTATTTGGTTTTAATTCTTTTAAAAACAAAAAAGCTTAAATCATGTCTTTTACCTTATTATTTGTAATAATAACAGAAATACAATAAAGAGGTAAAATAAAATAACAATAATAATAATAATAATAATAATAATAATAATAATAATAATAATAATAATGAGTTAATATACAAAATAAAAAAATTAGGTAAATTAAATTATCTTGGAATTTAATAATTTTAGGAGTTTAACAATTAATTTTTAAACATTAACTAAATTAATAAAAAAAATGTCAATGCTAAGAACAAGTAAAATCTTTGAGGAATGAAGAACAAATTCTAATTGTAAGGGTTATAAGTCTAGTAAAAAAAAATCCAATAGCATGTGTTGGAAACTAACTGAGATCATTTATTTTATTGTGTCTCACATATTTCTGTTTCTTTTTCTTCACGGGTCTGCAAGGGTGCTGAGAGGACTTCATTGCAGCTTTTCTTGAGTTTTCTTCTGGCCTCCATGTTTTTCTATGTTTTCCCACTGGTCCTACAATGATTAAATTACAGAAGTATCCTAAAGACTTCCACGTGCCCCTTATATCATCTCCTGCACATTTCTTTTGGTATTGATTCTTTTATATTGCGTGTGTATTAAGGGTTTTTGAAATTCAATTTCTCCTCTTCCCATCTCTTTCATCCCATTAAGGCTATAGATTTCAAGGAGTTTTTTTATTTCATCCACCCACTGTTGTTAATTTGGTGAAGAAGCTTTTTTACCTCCATTTTTCGGTTACTATGTTCCCTTTTGTGAAACTCAGATTCTCCAACGCCATTGAAATTGCTTTGGGTTCAATTAGCTATAGTGGCCTTGAAGCTTCATCTTTCTTTCCATTTTTTTTACCTGGAAATCGAGCACTTTTGGAAGCTTTCTTTCCACACCATGGTCCTAGGTTAAGGTGTTGTTTGCTCTGTTTTCTAGCTCCCAAGAAAAAAAAAACCTTTACTTTTTTTTTTGGTTAACAAATATTTCCCTTTCATCCTGCTATCGGTTCAACTTTATCCCTCGAGGCTTTAGATTGAGTTTTATTCTTTCTTTGTTTTGCTATCTGAAAGTAGAATTGTAACTAAGTGGTCATGCTCTCTCTTACTTCATTTTTCCCTTGCCAGATTTGTGTGGGTTATTCTCCTCCATCTTTTAGTGTATGCTACCATTTTGTTTTTGTTTTTGTTTTTTTTTGTTGTGCTTCACGTGATTGTGGGTTGGTCAAGAACCTATATTCCTTTGCTTCCCTATGTTATGGTTACTTAGCTTGAAGGTGGTGAAGTGATAGATGGAAGATCAAAGATAGGTAAATTATTTATTCGTTCTACTTGCTCTGTAAGTGAAGTTCCTTATCATTAGGTAGCTATGCTTTTATTCCCTTTTCCTCGCAATTGCTGCCCTGTATCAAACTCATATGGTGGGACAGAACATTGTGGTCCTCGTGCATAAATAGGTACTTAGTGAGCCACCTAAATGCCTATGTGTCTTGTTGAAAAATAATGTAAAGAATAAATTAAGTTACAATTATCGTTAGATAACAACTTAAAGTGAAGTAATTTGACCAAGTAAAATGGAAGAAGGTGTCTAAATATGGTCATTGAAAGAAAAACATTAAATGGATTGCTATGACTATGTCTTAGGAAATATTTTGCATTTATTGTTGGAAGAGCAGCGACGATTCGATGACAAAGGACCAATAATTATCTGACAAGCACTGTGTAGATTATAAAGCTCGATACATTTTTTACTTTTCTCTAGTTTTTACTTCTGTACTTCTTGCTTATTTCTACGTGGTTTTGGGACAAGCTTTTTAGGGAGTGTCTTCATGTATGCAAATATTTTGGATATCCAATCTTTTAAGTTTTGTTATGTTAAAATACAAATTTCTATTGAGTTGAAGTTGAAATTGTATGCTTCTCTAAGTAATAGATTGTGATATAAGATCGTCTTCAGTCTGATGATTTTGAACTATGATAGTGTTGTAAATTCTAAACCTTTTAAATGTTTCAAATATGAATACACAAATTTGGATTTCTTTGGGAAGCTATCTAGTAAAAAACCCTGCAGCTAACAAAACAACAGTATTTGTTAGCCTTGGGGCACCTCGATCTGAACCCCAACTAGTAGGGGTGGTGCTAGCCCAGTGTGTAGGCCAACACATGTGGATCTGTTATGATTATCGTGAGTTGTATGCTCTGCGTTGCGTTGCGTCTATAGTTACTTACCCTCACGAGCTATGTGCTTTGCATATGTTCTATTTTGGTTTTAACTAGGTGCTTCCTATTCTAATGTGCTAAATGACTTCATAGTAAGAATTTCATTTGAAATATTTATTTTAACCTTGACATAAATGTGGAATTATTTGCATGTTGGCATTGTTATTGTATATTATTTATGAATTATTTTGTTTTTATCATTATTTAATATAATACGAATTTGTGAATGTTTATTAACTCTCAATATGAACAATGTTTTTAAAAGAACTTTGTACCTAGTCGTTTTTTTAGTTATTGGGTTTTATCTTCAACTCACTGAGTATCGCGACTCATCTTATTAATTAATTTTGCAAATAGTGGAAGTTGTGTCCAATGATCCTTCGGTGTAGTTTGATAGAGTTACTAGTGAAGAGCTTGTGGTTAGTTTGTTTTGTATTGATGGACTATTATTTTTGTGTATGTATATTTGTACTTTAGAGTTCGCTCCATAGATTACAAGCAAGATTCTCGCTTTATCATTTTATGGTTTGGTGTGTTGACGGAGAGAGCTGGGTTTTTTTGTTGTCTAATTGTGAAATTGTGATTATAATATGGGTAAAACAAACTTTTGGAAAAAAAAAGAAATTGATCATGTGTCATTATTAAGCAAGTATTTGTGTGTCCGTTAGGCTTACAGGTGTAAGGTCTACTCATATTTTGTGTCGGTCTATCCCTCGTTTCGGGGCGTGACATCATTTATTTAAAGACTCTTTTTCAAAATTATTTACCAAAAATCGAAAAAAGTAATTTTGGAAAGTCATAAGCAAATGCAAAGAGAACAGCACAGTATATAGTGGTTCAATGAATATAATTTTTCATCATCTCGCCACGTATAAGGTAAGAGAATTTTTATAATAATAGGATAACTAACAATGTTTTTACAAACAAAATTAATTCATCTATTGGGACAACACTTACTAAATAACAAAATGAGACAAGAGGAGGCTACATACACCCTATTATGGGATTCCACTGCAAAAGATGCGTGTCCTTTTACAAAAACACAACTAAAATGCAGTAATTCTTATCTTTTAAAAATGAAAGAATTTCCCCAATGTATCTACAATTTAAAATTAAAATCTAAAAGTCAATCGTTGAAGAATAAATATGATTTTCCCATGATATATTTGTTCTTCCTGCCAAGAATTGAATTTGTTTAACCTAAAAAAGTCAAGATGGTTAAGATTAGTATACCATTAAACTTGATAGGAGAATTAATCAATCAACAAAAAGAATGTCATACTTTGATAATCTTGTTGTAAATTAAGAAGGTTGAACATAATTTTGTTGGTTGTTGGTACTGTTATCTAGAGAGATGTTTTTGAGTTTTTCTACGAATTCTATGACATTATGAGTAGTATTCTCTGCTACCTCTCTCACTTGTTAGGAAGCTCAAAATTAGGAGAGAGAATCCATCTCTTCCAATGATATCGATTTCTTATTTTGAAACCCTTTACTTCCATAATAGAAGAAATAGCAAGAGCGTCTAATATAAGATACGTATTATGAGTGAAGTCCTTAACTCTCAAAGCCTGCAACCAGAAACTTATCCTTGTTTGTCCATCTGTTTTCTCAAATACATGTCTTTCATTAAATTCTCTCTACTGAAATAATAGTTTATCTGCTTCATAATCTTCACATACAACTCAGGATCTTCTGGTAGTGGTGGTATTTGAGGCACCCCACCATCAAAATTAAAAAATGGTGGTGGCTGAAGAAACTGATAAGCAGAATAATAGTACAGATGAACAGGGTGAGGTGGTAGAAAAGGAACATATACCTCTGTTTCAGGGAATCCATAATGTGGCGGTGGCACAAGAAACTGATGATTATTTGTTGCAAGATTAATGGAATTTAGATCAACATTATAATAATTATCATGATGATTTGAAAACGAATGACTATGAACATATGATATGGTACTCATTGTATTAGTAGCAGCAGCGGCGGCAGCCATATTTGGAGCTAGAGATGACGATGCAGAATGCAACTGGGGTGAAGATGTTGAGGAAGAATTCATGGCGGTGGCTATATATGAAGAAGAAGAATTCACGGTTGCTATGAAGAGGAAGAGTATGTATAATACAGTGAACTGCTCCTAGCTATCTTTATATACAACTTGATGAGGAAGTAGTGTTCTAATAGGATTCCATGTACCTTTTTTGTTTTACGCCAATTTAAACCTTAGTTTTGTAAATCTATTTGTTTTATATATATATATATATATATATATATAATTTTTGGTAAAAGATAATTATGGAGAGAGGAGTGTTGTAATAGGATTGGATTTTTGTGTTTTACTCCAATTGAAATCTAATTGTTATATTTTATCCTTCTTCTTTGGTAAAGATAATTATCTTCATTTATATATATATATATATATATATAATGACCAATATCCAATTAAAGTACTACTATCGTAAAATCTACTAATTCTATGACACTAACGTCTTTAGTTGTATTTCAGTTTACGTTTGGTTTTATAAAATTATTTTAACGTGTGTTATATAATAATTGTTTTATTGATGATGCTCTTTTTGTTGGAGTTTGAATGTCATTGATAATTATTAGTTGGAATTTGTTTAAGAAAAAAACAGCTTCCCTTTTTTTTCTTTTTCTTTCTTTGGAGGATAGAATTAAGTAGCATATGAATTTAGGACCAATTTGATAGGCATAATAATTAGTTTGAAAAATTAAGTCAGCACTGTGTGACATGAAGGGATATTTCTAAATCTCATATTAGATATGTCTAACAACTTTAAATTTATATAAATAAAAATTTACATTATATGTTAAATTAATAATTAAAAAAATATAAAATATTTATTATAATAAATAAATATTAAATAATATTTATATTTAAAATACATTTAGCATATTCTTTTGTAATGGGTTGGTTTGGTTGCATGATAGAAATGAAAAAACAATATTTTTTTATTATATCTATAATGTTTTTATTTTTATTCCTCAATAATATATGTCATTTTTTATTATTTTTTAAAAATAGAAGTATGATAATTAATTCCTTTCTATTCTATTCATATATTTATTCCCTTTCTATTTTTATATTTAATAATTTTGCACATTGTGCAACCTTTTAATCCTAAGTACCAAGTTGAAAGTCATACGGAAAAAGAACTAATTTGAATATTCTATTATCCCATAATTATTTTCTTTTTGTTTTCGACATATTTTAACGAAAAAGGAACTTTTTCTTTAAACAGATGTATAAATTTCATCTGATAAAATTATACAGTTATATATTATTAAATATTACTCACAGTGCTTGAATGCTTAAATTAATATTATTTTAAATAAAATTTATACAAAAATTCTTTATTACTCAAATGATTTGTTTTTCATCTTAAAAACTCCAAACACCAAGAAAGAGTGGAGTTTCAAAACGACTTGGACAAAAATATCTTCTTTGTATATTATGGTAAATAAAACAAAAGGAGGGATAATTTTATGTTTCCGGAAATATATATATTCTTTGGATATGATATAATTAACTATTAAATATAAAATAATATTTTTTAATAAATTTATTACTATCATAATACTCATTAATTACATAAAAATCAAATTAATTCTTTTAAACATTATTAATTATTAATAAGTTAATATTTTAAGTAATTATTTAATAAGATCATCACTCAAATAAAAGATGAAATATAATATAAACAATTATATTAAATATGTTAGATAAGTTCTCTCTTTATATGTATATTTTCTCAAAACTAACAACATATTAACTATTTATTTAAATTTAAAATTCAAGTTTTAAAATTAAAATCAATTTTATATATTGATCATGAGTTGTGAGTTAGGTCGTTTTATCATGCATGTTCACATAGTCTAGAAAGTATTATTTCTGTTTTTCTATAGTTTGACTTGACTTTGCTTTCATTTATGGGTTAACTTAGAAACCTCTAAGAAATTGAACAATTTGTTTAACGTGGAAGAAGATGCAATAGCTACCCTTTTATCCTCCTCATTAGAAACAATAAATGGGAGAGATTGGGGATTTATTATCTCATTGGATGGCTATAATAACTGTTCCAAAAAAAAAATTATCTGATGAATAGAGTGAGGCCAAATATTAATTTAAAACGTGAAACTTTTAAGAATATACATTATCTCTTTAAGGAAAGAAGTAAAAGGAATTTGAGATTGAATCAAGCATCATCTCATCAACAAAATTATGTTCGATCTTTTTGGCTTCTTTTAAACTCAAGAGATCAGAGCATGCTGAAGATATTTAAAAGCTTTTTGATAATTTAAAAAACCCATGAACCAGAAATCAAAATTATCCACTGTCATTATTTCCATGTACTTTTGTGAAGTCTTCTTCACATTTTTACTTTGGTTGACACACTATCTTTTCAAGTGGGATCAGGATCTACAAAAGACACAGTTATATATTTCTACATTAGCCAATAAGCTTGAAGAGATAGGTTTTGTGTGAAAATAATCAATTTATTATAGGCATTACCTTGTAATGGAATCTTATAAGTACACCTTTTGGAAAGGAGATCTTGATTAATCTCTCACTTCAAAAGGCAACTTTATGAATAGATATAAAGAGGAGACTTGATAGAGGGCCAGATGTGGTTGATAGATATCACTGTGATGCATTTAATAGCCTCTCTCCTTCTATGACACTAAACATTTGCATGAACACTTTCTCCACTCCACCAACTTAAAGAATTTTAGACCCTAACCTTAGCTTCCCTTTTTACTATATCACTTATCTTTGGTCCTAGTCTCATTGCATGTCACAATATCTTCTTCCTTAGCATACTAACTATATATGCATCACAAAACATGTTTTTGCATTCCCATAATTCAATTGGTTTACATCTGTTACAAATATTGATTAAATTATCAAATTGTATGCTTGTGATCAATTGGTTTAGAGTTTGGATCTTCAATTTTAATAACTTAAGCTTTTGAGTTAAAGTAATCATTTATAATGGCATTCATTGCTTTTTCTACATCTTTCTAATAACCAAATGCCAATTTTCTACATATCATTTGCAAATTAAAGGCTTTTGATGAAGAATACATAGTACATACTATGCTTTTTGACTCCATTTGCAAAACTGTTGGCTTTTCTGCCAAGTTTATTCATCCTAGAAAGAACTGAATTCACTTTACTTGAGAAGATCAGACATCCATGGATCAGTCAATGAGGTTGTATGTTTTTTTTACCCCTTTGTATCATTTTCTGACAAAGAAATGATTAACAAGTTTTTAAACATGAGATGTCTTACTTTGCTTTGAATTGGTGTTGTTGTATTGGGTGGCAAGATCAGTCAAGTATCTCTTTGATGACTTCCCAAGCTGGCATGTTGCTGAAGTGATTGGAATTCCAAAATCTAAATCTTGAAGAATTGTTGCTTTCATGTTTAACATTTTCTCTCCACTATTTCTTTGCTTCTACCTCTAATGGGATATCAATGGAGATTTTCTCACTTTGGTTGATCAATCCTTGTGGTTTGAAGAGGCATATATAAAGAAAGAAAGAAAGAAAGAGAATCTTGACTTTTATTTTGGATGAGTCATCTTTAGATCATCATGAAAAATAAAAGAAATATAGCTATTCAATTGTTGAAAATGGTTTGTTTAGTTTCTTTTAGAAAATGTTAGATCTATGTCATCATATCTAATATGTAGATTTAAGATGTTTAAATATGGTGACTTTTGTAATTCTTTTCCTAGCTAAATGTAGTAAATTCTTACCCTGCAAGGTAGTCTTTAGGAAACAGTACCTTATTTAGCATATATATATATATATATTTTGGGAGCTGGGAAGGAATAAAGTTTCCTAAGACTTGAGCAGTTGAAAACTTAAAATACCTTGATATAATATGTTTGGTTGACAAAAATAATGTATTAAAGTTTCTCTTATATGTTATATTGCTTATGTGAAAAAAAGTCATTGAAGCTTTATGCGTTGGCATTTTAGCCTTCTGATGTCGAATTACTTTTAACTCTCTCTTATGATAAGATAAGAAAACCAAGTAAACTCATAAAATAAATAAATAAATAAATGAGAGAGAGACAGAGAGGGGGAGCATTTACAAATGAAGTGTTATGTCAACTTGAATCACATGGCATGCTAAACATATGGATATTGTAGCAAATCCAAAATAGCTTCTAACATGACTATTTTTTTATGTCTTCTTTTAGCCATGCATTTTACACTTTCTATATATATATATATAAAAGATTTTCATTCATCAACCTTAACTTCATTTACCACACCAAAATATATAAGAATTCTCCATTAAAATACTTATAATATTTTTTATTTTCCTAAATATTTGAATGAAAATTTATCATTGATTTCCAAAATATTCTTGGATGTTGCAGATCCACATTTTGCTTTTCACCTAAGGTAGGTATTTAAATCTATGCCAAAAAAAAGAATGAGGCTTCTAGATTTTTCTCAATTGTAATAGAAATAGCAACAGTCAATAGTAAAAGTTATTAGAGTTTTAAAATTATGATTATAGTATTTCAAGAAAACAGCAAAAAAAAAAAAATCATAATTAGTCTCATATGATGAAATCTAATCCAACAATAGAAAATATTACAATTACAATGATAATAGCAAACTGTAATCTAAAACTTGAAAGTACTGTTCCAAATTTGGTGAATCCTTCTTTGGAAATAGCTGAGTCAACTTTGTATGGATACCATGTGGGGGAAGGAAAGTAAAGTGAGACATAAATACTTTATTTTTAGGAAAAGGGAATGCCAAATCATTCCCGCATCACCTCACATGCCCAATATGTGTGCCAACTACCACCATTTTGTAGTATGGAATATGAATATCCAAGATTTCAAAGCAAGATCACAACAAGGTCCAAAGAAAGAGAAAAGAGATAATTTTTTTAATAAGAAAAGCTCTAAGATTCAATGACCCTATCCAAGTATAAGCATAACTTTTAGGTGGGAAAATATTTCTAAGTCTAGTACTTGCCCTCTCTTTCCTAATGTAAAGTTACATATAAGCAAAGATGGTTAACAAAGATAGTTTCCTCTCCAAGAGGGCAATCTTTGTGATATTCAAATAAAGTCATGGAGGAGTCGAAGATAAAACTTAGGATGATAGAGTAATTTGTAAATAGGTGATATTGATAGTCAATAATTCCTCTTACATAGTATGATATAGAACGTTTAGAAAATGATTTTATGAAACAGGCTAAGCATAAAAAACTCAAAAGAAAAGGCTTATTGTTTGTAAATGGATACCCTTATTTCAAATGGCCATAAATTTTGGTTTGAGAGGAGTTTTGGCCTTTATTACATATCAACAAAAAGCTCCTGCCAAGCTCATTTGATACAAGGGGTTAGGTGTAAGAAACTAAACAAATTTTATAATAAGAAACTTAAATTAAACAAAAAATTATGAACTATTATTCAATCACTTATCAAATAGAAACAAAGAGTACTTATTTAAGGAAGAAATCTAACTCTAATAAGTTTCTTAATTAAATAAGGAAATACTAATAGGTCTTTTATCTAAAGAAGGGAAAGTCTTTTAATTTAACAAGGGAAAAGCCATTTAGAATTTAGGGTTTAGGCTTTCTTCCTTATTTTTTTTTTGTTAGTCCAAGTTGGCTTCATTCTTAAGTTAATTTAGTGTGGGTTCACTTTATTATTCAAGTGAAGAGAGTTTGATATGTACCATGGTCTAAGGGTATTATTGAGGGTAAGCATTAATTTGATAAGGTAACATTAACTTATTTGTGAAAAATCAAGTACGCCGTTTTATTATTTAAGATGGCGCTTGATATTGTTCATCCTAAATTTCTAAGTATTTGAAAACCTCATTCATAAAAGGCTGAGTTCTTTATGCATAAAAAATTCAAAATTTACATTTTTCTCTTACAAATTGGATGCGATTGAATAGAAACACTCATATTGTTGTTGGTTGAGAAACAAGTAGAAGAGAGGAACTCAAGTCTATATATTTTGGAATTAGGTTTGACATAAATTGCAAATTGGCTGCTGGTTTGTCTAATTACAGTTTGATATCCATTCCATTCAGATTTTAACAGAAATTACCTGTGTTTGATTAAATTAATATTTAAAGTGTGAATGCTAGTGATTGTTTGGAGTTTGAATACAAAACTTCAGGACATTGATACTAATAAATGGAAAAATTAAAAAAAAAAAAGAACCAAAACTTGAAGAACAAAGTAATTTTTTCTTATCAACAAAATTATATACAATATTTCGACATGTATTGGTCCCATTGCTGCTTCACAAAATAATAACTGATGAAGCACAGGGGATGAACAATTGCACTTGAACTTTTCTTCCTCTAAGATTGAGAGATTGCATGTTGAAGGTATTTGAAAGTTTTCTGATAATTTAAGAAACCCATAAACCAGAAATCAAAGTTGTCAAAAGTAACGATTTCTATGTACTTTTGTGAAGGCTTCTTCACATTCTTACTTTGGTTAGCACTCTTTATCTTTTCAAGTGGAATCAAGACCTGCAAATGGGAGATAGGTTTGAAGGTTTAATTATATTAGCAAAGCTTGATGAAAAACAAAACAAGATTCACAGATGTTTTGTGCAGATATTGTTAAGGTTTGTAAGAATTACCTTATAGTGGACTTTAATCACTTCTTTAGGTGATGTGATCTTAATGGATTTTTCACTCCAGAAAGCAACCTTTTTAGCTATAGGACCAGATGTGGTTGATAGATAGCATTGTGATGCTTTCAACAACTTCTCTCCTTCTGTAACACTGAACAATTGCATAAAAATTTTCTCCACTCCACCAACCTGAAGAATTTTAGCTCCCAACCTTAACTTTTCTTTTACTGTATCAGTTATCTTTGGCCCTAGTCTCACTGCATGTTAGAATAGCAGTTTTAAGACATCAATCAAAATTTCATTCTAAGTTTCAGTCACGCAAGGCTATGCATCATATATGTTTGGAAAACTGATTTGGACATATGAATGAGAAGGGTGGGACAAAGATATTTCAATTTGACGTGTCAGGAAAGCAACTTTCTTTTTAGACCATACAGTACTTTCCACCCTCTTAATGAGAATTTGAAAGTCTTTCAAGAGTATGTACCATGCTCTCGAAGTTCGTGTGCAAAATTGTCAGCCTTTCTCCCAAACTTGTTCATCCTACTAAAAACTGAATTTGCTTTATCTGGAAAAATCAAGATGGTTAAGATTAATAAAATTTCAAACTTCATAAGAAAAATAATCAATCAAGTTTGTTAAGAAGGGATGTCCTACTTTGATTTGAAATTTCGGTAGACTTGTTGTACTGGCTAGCAGAATCAGGCAAGTATTTATCTGATGACTTCCCAACCTGGTAAGCTGTTGAGGTGACTGTTCCAATAACTAGGTCCTGAAGAAGTGAGGCCTTCATTTCTAACATTCTTCTTCCAGGAAGATGTTACTGTGCAACAACTAGCTTCTAAAAAGTATTTAGGAGAACTTTTCTTGCTATGGTTGATGAATTCTTATATTTTGCAGAGACATATATATAAGAATGCAAGGAAAGAAGGGGAACCTTGGCTTTTTGTTGGATGAGTCATCTCTGGATCATCAAGAAGACTAAAAGAAATAAGTGAATAAAAATTTGAATGGCTTGGCTGGTTGCTTTTAGCAAAAAACATTATCTAGAGTTCACGTCTTCTTTAATAAAAGCATACAGAAGATGAGGTAGATGTTGAATTAACGTGCTTAGACAAGGAAACTTCTAGGTGTCATCAATACCACATTTTTGATGACAAGGATGATTTGCTACCACTGCTCTTTTAATTTATTTTTCTCGTTATATATATATATATATATATGTATGTATGTATACATGCTTCTGTGGTGATGTCGTTAAATATTTCTGAGCTGGGTATGGGCCATTCTGATGTGAGAATTAAGTTTACCTGTGATAAGTTCAGATAAAGTAAAGAGAGAAGACCATTTACTACTTGCTGAAGCTATAGATAAAGTAGTAAATCCAGAAAAAGATTCTGCGACGGCTTTTCTGTTTCCTAGTTATTTATGTAAGTAGTTGAAAAGTTCCTTAACATTGTCTATAGTTGTCCTCCATAAATTATAAGTCCTGACTGCAATAACTAAGGAATATGCAATTGACGGTCTATATTTTGTTAGATCATTTTGGAATGGAAAATCTAAGGATGAAAATGATTATTCTAGATTTTTAGGATCTTTATTAATAGAAACACATGCAGCAGTTAATGGCAGTCATTAGAGTTTTTCGATGGGTCAAGAGGCTACATCATAAAGTGAAGAAGCTGATAGGGCTATGGACATGAACTTTTTGACTCAGCTATTAAGATCAAAGGCTGGCTCTGGACATCATGTGGTGGGGGCAGTAAGGAGAGACATACTTTAAGGTTTTGTGAAAAAGGAAATTTGCCAAATTATTCTCTCATAATCCCCATGTCCCACATGCAAAGCAAGCTTGTAGCGTGGAATGTCCAAGATTTCAAAAGAAGTAATGAGAAGAGTAAGGTGAGACAGACTTTATGTTTGAGGAAAAGGGAAAGCCAAATCATTCTCACAACACCCCATCCCCCAATATATACCAAGTTTTACAGCATGGAATATCCAAGATTTCAAAAGAAATATGGGGAGGTGTAAAATATTCCCATGATGCAAAACTTAGGGACGGAAGGGAGAAACTTACTTCAGCCCTTGTGCCCTCCTTTGTCTGTACTATTGAAAATAACACAGTTTGACAATGAAACTATCAGAAATAAGATAACTCCTAAGTCAACTAAAACAATAAGGTAATAAGATAAATAAGATGGAACTTTTTACTTAATAAAAACTCTCTTTAACACTCTCCCTCAAGCTGAAGCATATATATTATATGCTTCTGCTCCACGCTTGTTACAAATATATTTGAAAACTCCCAATATACTTAGTAAAAAAATCAGTTAACTGATGTTCAGACTTAGTATAGATTGTCCTGATCAAGTTTTGTAAAACTTCTCTCTAACAAAGGTGAGACATAATTTTTTTGTAGTATTGATTGTCTCTAACAATCTCTCTAAATATCCAAGATTTCAAGACAGATTACAAGGTCCAGAGAGAGAAAGGGGAAAATGTTTTTAAAAATAAAGGTTCCAAGGTTCAATGATCGTATCCATATATTAGCGTAATTTTCAGAGTTGATTGTTAGTCTCAAATGGTATTGATTGTCAACACAACAGCTTATGCAAGATTGTGAATGAGGCTACTATTAAGTTTGATAGGGATCTAGTTACTTTGTTCTATTTTAAGCATTTTCTTGTGTTTTCTGGTTTGAGGATATCTTATCCTCCAACAAGTTGTACCTTATTCTCTTTCAAATAAAACTTCTTCTTTTATTAAAAAAAAAAAAATCTGAGTTGGCTTCATTCTTGATTTCACTTAGTGTAACTTCTGTTGATTATTTAAGTGAAGAAAGTGTTTTAAGAAAAATAACTTAGGGGCCTCATTGAGGAGGGTAACTATTAGCTTGATAAGGTAGCATATAATATTTGTGAGTATGCAGTTTTAAAATTCAAGGCAATGTTTGATATTCAAAATCCTAATCTTCTGAGTATTTGGAAACTTATGCATAAAAATTTGAGCATAATATGTGTAAAAATTTTAACATTTACATGTTTGATTGCAAATGATTCTAATACGATCAAATGTAATACAAACACACTTATTGTTGTTCTAGAGAAACAAGGAACAGAAGAGAAACTGCAGTCTATATATTTTGGAATTCGGTTTGATTTAAATTTCAGATTGGCTGATCTAAGAACAGTTTTAATATCCATTCCATTTAGTTTTTAACAGAAATTGCCAGCGTGGATGAAGCCATTATTTATAGTATGAATTTTGGTAATTATATGAAGTTTGAATGCAAGACTTCAGGAAATTGAAATGATCTAATTTAAAAAAAAAAAAGGAACCAAAAGCTGAAGAACAAAGTAACTTTTTCTTATCAACAAAATTATGTACAATATTGGAACATGTATAGGGCCCTTTGTTGCTTCACTAAATAATGACTGATGAAGCACGAGGGATAAACAATTAAACTTCTACTTTCTCTTCCTCTAAGATTGAGAGACAGCATGCATAAGATATTTGAAAGCTTTTTGGTAATTTAAGAAACCCATAAACCAGAAATCAAAGTTATCCACAGTAACTATGTCTATGTACTTCTGTGAAGGCTTCTTCACATTGTTACTTTGGTTGACACACTTTATCTTTTCAAGTGGAATCAAGACCTGCAAAAAAGGGATAGATTTGAAGGTGTATATTAGTGAAGCTTGATAAAATACCAAATATTCAGAGAAGTATTGTGCAGATTTTATTAAAATTTGTGAGAATTACCTTGTAACGGACTCTAATCACTTCTCCTTTAAGTGATGTGATTTTAATGGGTCTTTCACTGCAGAAAGCAACCTTTTTTGTGGATATGAAGAGGATTCCTGCTATAGGACCAGATGTGGTTGATAGATAGCACTGTGATACTTTCAACAACTTCTCTCCTTCTGCGACACTAAACAATTGCATAAAGGTCTTCTCCACTCCACCAACCTGAAGAATTCTGGCCCCCAAGCTTACCTTTCCTTTTACTGTATCAGTAATCTTTGGTCCCAATCTAACTGCAAGTTAAATGCACAGTTTTAAGTCATCAATTAAAACTTCGTTTTATGTCCAAAAGTGTAAAATTATGCATCATACATTTTCTGAAAATTGATTTAGGCCTATGAATGATGAAGGGTAGGACAAAAGTATTTGAAGTCTTAGGAAAGATATTTTCTTTCCCCCCATCTTGTTACTAAACCATAAGTCACAAATTGAAAATTTAAAAGTCACTCAAGACTTTGTACCATGCTCTCGAACTTCATGTGCGAAACTGTTAGTCTTTCTCCCAAACTTGTTCATCCTACTAAGAACTGATTTTGCTTTACCTGGAAAAATCAAGATGGCTAAGATTAATATAATATAAACTTCAAAAGAGAATTAATCAATCAAGTTTGGAAAGAAAGGATGTCCTACTTTGATTTGAAAGTTTGGTAGACTTGTTGTATTGGCCGGCAGAATCAGGCAAGTATCTGTTAGATGACTTCGCACCCTGGCATGCTGTTGAGGAGATTGGAATTCCAATAATTATATCCTGAAGAAGTGAGGCCTTCATTCCTAATATTCTTCTTACTGGAAGATGTATTACTGAGCAACTACTAGCTTCTGAAAAGTATTTAGGAGAACTTTCTCGCTTTGGTTGATGGATCCATGTATTCTGCAGAGGCATATATATAAGAATGCAAGGGAAGAAGGTTAACCTAGCCCTTTTTGTTTGATGAGTCATCTATGGATCATTGAGAAGACTAAAAGAAACCAAGTTAATAAAAGTACGAATGGCTTGGCTTGTTGCTTTTAGCAAAAGACATTATCGAGAGGTTCATGTCACCTTTAGTCGAAGCATATAGAATTAACTAAGATAAGGAAACTTCTACGTGCCCTCAATACCACATTCTTGATGACAAGGATGATCTACTACCATTTCTCTTTTAATTTATTTTTTCCCATATATATATATATGTGTGTGTGTGTGTGTGTGTATGCTTCTGTGGTTGTGTCATTGAAGCATCCTGAGCTGGTAATATACCTTTGTGACGCGAGAATTACGAAAGTTTACTTGTGATACGATCGGAAAAAGTAGAGAGAAAAGGCCATTTATTTCTATGCACATGCTAAAGGTATTGATAGTGTAGTAAATCTAGAAAAAGATTCTGCTATGGCTTTTATTTTTCCTAGCTATATATGTAAATGAGGGGAAAGTACCCCGGTATTGTCTGTACTTGTGCTCCATAAATTTTAAGTCCTACCTGTTACAACTGAGGAATAGTTAATTGAAGGTCTCTATTTTATTTCAAAGATCATTCTGGAGTGGAAAATCTAAGGAAGAAAATGAATACTATGGATTCCTTGAATCTTTATTAATAGAAGCTCATGCAGCAGTTAATGAAAGTCATTAGTCAAGAGGCTATATCATAAAGTGAATAAGCTGACAGCGCCGTGGACAGGAACTTTTCGAGTCAGCAAAAAAGATTTAAGGCCGGCTATGGACATCATGTGGTGGGGACAATAATGTGAGACATAACTTTTAAGGTTTTGAGGAAAAGGAAATTTGCCAAATCATTCTTTCATCATCCCCATGTCCCACTTCGTATTCCAAGTTCGTAGTGTGGAATGCCCAAGATTTGAAAAGAAGTAATGAGATATACTTTTTGTTTGAAGAAAAGGGAATGCCAAATCATCTCCACATCATTCCCCTCCTCCTCTGTATACCAAGTTTTGCAGTGTGGAATATCCAAGATTTCAAAACAAGCTTATAGCTAGGCCCAAAGAAAGAGAAGGCGCAAAATGTTTTTTCAGAGAAAAAAAAAAAGTTTTAAGGTTCAATGATCGTATCCATGTGTAAGTCAAACTTTTGGGGAGAAAATATTCGGAATCCAATATTTGCCCTCAACTTTTGGGGAATATATTTTAATGGTTGAATTGATGAAAAAAAAATAATAACAAGACATATTGGATATATATATATATATAGAGAGAGAGAGAGAGAGAGAGAGAGAGAGAGATATTTTGGATAATTTGTTATATTGCTGTTTCTGTGATTTTGTCAAATTCCAAGGCAGTCTTCTGACAGTTCTTAGCAAAAAAAAAAAAAATGTACATAAAAATTAAAAAAGACAGTCCTATAGGCAACAGCACCTTTTTTAGAAAACTTACGGGAAAAGTATTCTGAGAAGTTGAAATACCTTTGAATCATATATCTGGTTGACAAAAGATGATGTCTTATGCCACTTTTTTCTCCACAAATTGCTTATGTGAAGATGTCATTTAGACTTTATGAGCTGGCACGTTAGCTTTCTGATGCCATCCCTCTCTTAAGTTCTCTTGTGATAAGATAAGAAAATCAAATGAAAAAAAAGAAGTGAAAAGGCCGTTTACAACTGATGTGTTATTTTCTCTAAATATTTCGTGTTTTTCTTTGGCAAAGCAGTTATCTTTATAATATATATATATATATATATATTCTATAATTTGCAATCATCAAATTTAACTTCGATAATATATCAGCAACATCCATGTGAATACACTATCAAGATGCCTATGATTTTTATATCTTCCCATAAATGAACCTTCTAGATCTCTCTGAGTTATAAAAGAAACACAAGGAATCAACAGTAAAATTCGTCAGAGTTCTATTAGTATTTCAAGAGAATGGGGAAAAAATTCGAATTATTGCAGCAGAAATCACGGTTAGCTCGATATGATTATGAAATATGAAGTTTACTCCAACAATAAAAATACAACTACATTTACGGAAGCTAACTGTAATTGAAACCTTGCAAGTACTGTTTTTAATTTGGTGAACCAAAATATTATAAGACAAATTAAGAAAGCTTGGTGCTATTTTGCTTTTTTTGGGGGAAGGGGTGTTTGGTGAGACATACTTCGTGTTTGAGGAAAAGGAATGCCAAATCATTCCCACATCAACATCCAAGATTTCAAAACTAGATTACAAGAAGGTCCAAAGAAAGAGAAAGGGGAAAATGTTTTTAATAAGAAAAGCTCTAAGGTTCAATGATCCTAGCCGTGTATGAGCATAACTTTTTAAGGGGAGAAAATAATTTTTGACCTCTCTTTCCTATTCATGTAAAGTTACATATCAGCAAAGATGATTAACAAAGATAGTTTCTTTTCCAAGAGGGTAATGTTTGTGATATTCAACCAAGGTCATGGAGGAATCAAGAAAAAGCTTAGAATGACAGAGTAATTTGTCAATAGGCGATATTGATTGTCGACAATCCCTCTTACAAATCTTAAATGGAAAATTATAACCAAAAAGTAATTGGAGTTGTGATTTTCTGAGAAAAAAAATGCATGCCTAATTGCTCCTGAAGGAATAGATAATAGCAACGTTTCTCTGGTCTGAATTGGTAATGAAAAAACCTACATCCTGCTCTTCTCACCCAGCAACGTAAGTGTGAGTTGGCTCCAGTTTTGCATTTTTCTTTCTTCTTTTTTATTATTCTGAACTGGCTTCATTCTTAATTTCATTTATCGTAGCTTCTCTTGATTATTTAAGTGAAGAGAGTGTTTTAAGTACCATAATTTAGAGGCGTTATTGAATTGAGGAGGGTAAGCATGAGCTTGATCCTTGGGCATATATTTGTGAAAAAAGAAGTACGCAGTCTCATATTCAAGGCGGGGTTTCATATTGGACATCCTAATTTCCTAACTATTTGGAAGCCTTATTTATACGAGTAGGGTACGTGTAAAAAACTGAAGTTTTAGAAGTTTGATTGCAAATGATTGTAATAAGATCCAATGTAACAGAAACACTCTTGTTGCTGTTGGTAGAGAAACAAGGACCAGAAGGGAGAAACTGCTGTCTATATATTTTGGAACTAGGTTTGATTCAAGTTGCAAATTGGCTGCTGGTTTGTCTGATTAAAGTTCGAATATCCATTCCAGTTAGATTTTTACAAAAAATGGCCTGTGTCTGATTAAACCCATATTTAAAGTGTCAATGCTAGTAATTGTCTGAAATTTGAACGCAAGACTTCAGGACGTTGATACCACGAAAAAAAGGAAAAACCAAATCCTAGCTTTTTCTTATCAACAAAATTATGTACAATGTATTGGCCCTTTGTTGCTTCACAAAATAGTAACTGATGAAGCACAGGTGATGAACAATTACACTTCAACTTTGTCTTCCTCTAAAGATTGAGAGAGTGCATGCTAAAGATATTTGAAAGCTTTTTGATAATTTAAGAAACCCATAAACCAGAAATCAAAGTTATCCATATTAACTATGTCTATGTACTTTTGTGAAGGCTTCTTCACATTTTTACTTTGGTTGACACACTTTATCTTTTCAATTGGAATCAAGACCTGCGAATAAAAGATAGATTTGAAGGTGTATATTAGCAGAGTTTGATAAAATAACAAATATTCATAGAGGTATTATGCAGATTTTATTAAATTTTATGAGAATCACCTTATAATGGACTCTAATCACTTCTTCTTTAAGTGATATGATTTTAATGGATCTTTCACTGCAAAAAGCTACCTTTTTTGTGGATACGAAGTGGAGTCCTGCTATAGGATCAGATGTAGTTGATAGATAGCATTGTGTTGCTTTAAACAAATTCTCTCCTTCTGTGAAACTGAACAACTGCATAAAGATTTTCTCCACTCCACCAACCTCAAGAATTCTAGCTCCTAAGCTTAACTTTTCTTTTACTGTATCAGTTATCTTTGGCCCCAGTTTAACTACATGTTAAAATAGTAGTTTTAAGACATCAATTAAAACTTCATTCTAAGTTTCAATCAAGAAAAGTAATGCATCATACATGTTTGGAAAACTGATTTAGGTCTACGAATAAGGAGGGTAGGACTAAAATATTTGAAGTGTTAGGAAACAATTTTCTGTTTAGATCATACAGTGCTTTCCCCTATATTAATGAAAATTCAGAAGTTTTTGAAGAGTATGTACCATGCTCTCGAACTTCATGTGCAAAGTTGTTAGCTTTCTCCCAAAGTTGTTCATCCTACTAAAAACTAAATTTGCTTCACCTGAAAAAATCAAAATGGTTAAGATTAATAAAATTCAAACTTCATTAGAGAATTAATCAATCAACTTTGTAAAAAAAGGATGTCCTACTTTGATTTGAAATTTGGGTAGACTTGTTGTATTGGGCGGCAGAATCATGCAAGTATTTGTTTGAGGACCTCCCAACTTGGTATGCTGTTGAGATGATTAGCATTCCAATAACTAGATCCTGAAAGAGTGAGGACCTCATTTCTAATATTCTTTTGCTGCAAGATGTTACTGAGAACCAACTTGATTTTGAAATGTATTCAGGAGAGATTTTCTTACTTTGGTTGATAAATCCTTATATTTTGTGGAGGCATATATATAAGAATGCAAGGAAAGAAGGTGAAGCATACCTTTTTGTTAGATGAGTCAACTCTAGATAATCAGGAAAACTAAAAGAAAGAAAGTTAATGAAAGTTTGAATGGCTTGTCTTGTTGCTTTTGGCAAAAAACATTATCTAGAGCCCCATGTCTTCTTCAATACAAGCATATACAGAAGATCAGGTAAATGTGGAACCAACATGCTTAGATAAGGAAACTTCTTGGTTACAAGTATATTCTACTACCACTTCATTTTTAATTGAATTTTCCCCTTATATTTACACACACACATATTTGCTTCTGTGTTGGTGTTATTTAAGCTTTCTGAGCTCTCAATGTACCTATCTGATGTGAGAATACTCTAAATTTATTTGTGATAAGATCAGAAAAAGTAAAGAGAAAAGGCCATTTACATCAATCAGAATTGCATGCTAAAGGTAAAGATAACGTGGTAAATCCTGAAAAAGATTCTGCTATGACTTTTATGTTTCCTAGCTATAAATTTAAATGATAGAGAAGTTCCTCAACCTTATCTATTGTCATCCATATATTTTTAGTCCCCTCATAAATGAGGAATATTTAATTGAGGGTCCATATTTATTTGTGAGATCATTTTGATATGAAAAATCTATAGAAGAAAATGAATATTCTGGAATCTTTATAAGAAAATTATGTATAAAGAACTATATTATATAAAATTTATATTGAAAGATCTTAAAAATCAAAATTATCATTAAGGACCATTATTATTATCAGGTTTTAAAGATTTTATAACTAATTTTAAAAAATTTATTACTAGATATAGAAAAGTGTTAAACTTTTTTACATCTAATAATAAATTACATCTAACAATAAATTTTTTAAAATTGATAATAAATTCTTTAAAATTTAATGATAATAATAATTATTAAAAATAATTTTAATTTTTAAAATCTTTTATTATAAATTTTATATAATATAAGTTCTTGAATGCAATTTCCCTTATCTTTATTTATAGAAACACAAGCAGCAGTTATTGAATTTCATTGGTGTTCTTTGATGGGTCAAAATGCTATATCATAAAGTGAGGAAGCTGACAGGGCTATAGACATGAACTTTTTTAGTCAACAATTAAGATCAAATCATCAAAGGCCAGCTATGATCATCACGTGGTGGGGGTGGGGCAATAAGGCGAGACATACTTTTTTGAGGAAAAAGGAACGCCAAATCATTCCCACATCACCCCCATGCTCCAATATGTACCAATTACCAAGTTTTGCAGTATAGAATATCCAAGATTTCAAAAGATTACAACAAGATTCAAAGACAGAGATGGGGCTCGATGTTTTTCAAAAGGAAAGTTTAAGGTTCTATAATCCCATCCATGTATAAGTCTAACTTCTAACGAGAAAATATTCAAGTCTAATATTTGCCCTCTCTTTCCTTTTCATGTAAACTTCAAAATTACATAACAGCAAGGATAATTAACAGAAAAAAGTTTCCTTTCCAAGAGGGCGCAATTTGTAATATTTGTCAACCAAGGTCATGGAGAAGTCAAGATAAAACTCATGATGACAGAGACTACTCGCATTGTTTCACCTACGTTTTCGGCTTATTTTCCATAAGGACTAAATATAATTCCGGCAACTAGCTATGGGAAAAAGAAAAAAAATCTAAGTCTAATGTTTGCCCTCTCAAATTTATATATCAGTAAGAATAATTAGAAGAAATAGTTTCCTTTCCAAGGGGGGCATAATTGTTGAAAATTTAAAAATAGTCGGCTATTTAAGTAAAATTAAAAAAATATGTAGAGAAATTAATATTCTATTACTTCCATTTATTCCATAATTGAGGCTGCCTATTTATAGGCTTACAAATAACTAAAATGTAGAAATAAATGGTAACTAAAAGTAGATAATCATAGAAACTAACTACTACTTAATTTAATTTAAAAATAGATAAAGTTTTAAATTTTTTGCTAACTAACTAACTAAAAAGATTTTGTAGAAATTAATTATAACAATTTTGAATCATATCTCCAACAATAATTTGTAATATTAATCAATCGAAGTCATAAAGGAGTCAAGATAAAACTCAAGATGATAGGGACAACTAGCGTTGTTCAACTACATTCTTAGCTATTTTCCGTCAGTATTAAATATAAATTTGGTAACTAGCTATGAAAAAGAAAAAATTTCACTCAATTATGTGAAGTTGAGATGAGTGATTATCAATAATCCCTCTTATAAATTCAAAAAGGAGTTTCTTGTCCTTGAAATATTAAAATCATTGTTGTAATTTTATCTGGAAAAATGCATGCCTAGTTGCCCATGAAGGCGCAGGTAATAGCATATGAAGTTTCACTTGTCAGAATTGGCAATGAAGAAAGCTACACCCTGCTTTTTTCACCGAGTAGCTTATGCGTGGTTGTGAATGAGGCTAGAATCCTTATGCCAGTTATGTGCTTTTATATATATATATATATATATATATTTTAAATTCTGAGTTGGCTTCATTCTTGATTTCATTTAGTGTAGCTTCTCTTGACTATTTAAGCGAAGAGAGTGGGGGCATTATTGAGGAGGGTAAGCATTAGCTTGATAGGGTAGCATATATATTTGTGATCTTAGACATCCTAATTTTCTAAGTATTTGAGAGCACGATATGTGTAAAAAAAAAAGTAATAAAGATTTATATGTTTGATTGCAAATGATTCTAATAAGATGCACTGTAATGGAAATACTCTTATTGTTGTTGGTAGAGAAACAAGGAACAGAAGAGATAAATTGCCTAAAAGCCAAATTGGCTGTTGGTTTATCTAATAACATTTTGAAAATTCACTCTATTCAAATTTTAACTGAAATGGCCAATTTCTAATTAATCCAATATTTAAGTTGTTAAGTCTGGTAATTGTCTAAACTTTGAGTGCAAGACTTCAGAAAATTGATATTATCTCATTAAAAAAATAAACCAAAACATGAAGAACAAAATAGCTTTTGCTGTACAATTTTTGGACATGTATTGGTCCTTTTGCTGCTTCACAAAATAATAACTGATGAAGCATATGGGATGAACAATTGCTCTTCTACTTTCTCATCCTCTAAGATTGAGAGACAGCAAGTTGAAGATATTTGAAAGCTTGCTGATAATTTAAGAAACCCATAAACCAGAAATCAAAGTTATCTATAGTAACTATTTCTATGTACTTTTGTGAAGGCTTCATCACATTTTCACTTTGGTTAACACGCTTTATCTTTTCAAGTGGAATCAAGACCTGCAAAGGAGAGATAGGTTTTAAGGTTTGTATTAGCAAAGATTGATAAAAAAAGAATACTGAAAGGTTTTGTGTAAAGCTATGAGAGAAAAACCTTATAGTGGACTCTAACCAGTTCTCCTTTTGGAGATGTGATCTTAATGGATCTTTCACTGCAAAAGGCAACCTTTTCTGTGGATATGAAGAGGAGTCCTGCCATAGGACCTGATGTGGTTGATAGATAACACTGTGATGCTTTCAACAACTTCTCTCCTTCTGTGACACTAAACAATTGCATAAAGATTTTCTCCACTCCACCAACCTGAAGAATTCTAGCTCCCAAGCTTAACTTTCCTTTTACTGTAGCAGTTATCTTTGGCCCCAGTCTAACTGCAAGTTAAAACAAAAGATTTAAATGATTAATTGAAACTTTATTTTATGTTCCAAAGGGGCAAAATTATGCATCATACATGTCTGGAAAACTGATTTAGGCCTATGAATGAGGAGGATAGAAGAAAAAAAGGTATTTGATCCTTCGCCCCATCTTGTCACTAATCAAAAGTCACAAATTGAAAATCTAAAAAGTCACTCAAGACTTCATACCATGCTCTCGAACTTCATGTGCAAAACTGTCAGCTTTTCTCCCAAGCTTGTTCATCTTACTAAGAACTGAATTTGCTTTACCTGGAAACATGAAGATGGTTAAGATTAAAAGATTATCTAACATCATAGAAGGATTAATCAATCAATTTTTGTAAGGGAAGGATTACCTACTTTGATTTGAACTTTTGTTAAACTTGTTGTATTGGCCAGCAGAATCAGGCAAGTATCTGTTTGAGGTGATTGGAATTCCAATAACTAGCTGCTGAAGAAGTGAGGCCTTCATTTCTAATATTCTTTCTAGAGTTTCCCTTCTATGATCTTTCTGGAAGATGTTATTCAAGAGAGCTCTCTTCACTTTGGTTGATGAATCATTGTATTTTACAAAGCTATATATATATATATATATATATATATATGAATGAAAGGAGAGAATGTGAACCTTGACTTTATTTTAGATGACTCATCTATGGATCATCAAGAAGAATAAAATAAAAAAAAGTTGATAAAAATAAATGTAAAAGATATAATCTACGTATCCATGTCATCTTTAATAAAAGCATATAAAAAATTAGGTAAAGGTGGAATTAACATGCTAAAAAAAGAAATTTCTTGGTGTCGTAATACCACTTGTCTTTTTCTTTATTTTTTCCCCCATGTATGCTTTTGTATTGGTGTCATTGAAGCTTTCTGTGCTGGCTGTGCTTCTTTCTGATGCGGGAATTTTCTATGTTTACTTGTGATAAGATAAGAAAAAGTAAAGACAAAAGACCATTTGCTTACATCACTCATAATTACTAGTTAAATGTACAGTTAATTTCAGACTTGAGAATTCAGTTTCAAAATGCTTAGGTAGATAAGCGAACCGCCCTACCTTTCTACAACATAAGCACATTCAAAAGTTCCTTAGAATTGTCTACACTTGTCCTTCATAAATTACAAGTCCTAACTGGCATAACTGAGGAATATTCAATTGCAAGGTCCATATTTTATTTGAAAGATCATTGAGGTATATGTTGAAAATCTAAGAAAACATAAGCAGCAGTGAAATGAAGTAGTCATCAGTGTTCTTTGATGAATGAAAAGGCAATATCATAAAATAAGGAAGCTGACAGGGCTATGGACATCATATGGTGGGGACAGTAAGGTGAGACATCCTTTAAGGTTTTGTGACAAAAGAAATTTGCTAAATCAGATCCACATCAATAATATGAATTAAGGGGTTCTCAAAAGTAGCCTGCTGTAGTGTCACTTACCTAACAAGTTTGTTAGTATATGGAATATCCAAGATTTTAAAATGAGATTACAACTAGGAACATAGAAAGAAAAGTGGGAAATGTCTTTAAAAAGAAAGATTATAAGGATTCAGTCATCGTATTTATGTACAAGTCAAATGTTTTAGGATATGAGCAAAGAATATTCATGGATAAGCCAAAGATGATTGGTCAAGTATTTGCTCTCTTTCCTATTCATGTATAAGCCAAAGTTACACACTAGCGAAGATGATATAGGCCTGATGATGGAAGAAAGGACAAATGTATTTGAAGTGTCAATAAATTATTTTACTAAATAGAGCTCTTACAATTCAATTGATTAAACCATACCCTGCTTTCTTCCATCTCTCTACCAACTAAAAGTCTCAGATTTAAAGATTAAAAATCTTTCAAGACTCAAGAATATAAATGATGCTCTCGAACTTCATTTGCTAAACTGTCTACCTTGCTCCCATATTTGTTCTTTCTACTAACAAGTGAATTTGCTTTACCTATGTTAGATTCTGACCTAAAACCAATTGGTGTCAAGTGGAGCAGTCTAATGAGTATGTAAATTGCACCCAGGAGATGGAGGCAAGTGATGTGGGACTTTTTAACACCTCCTCCACAGATGTCTACCAGAACAGGCTATGCATGATAGAATTGGGCCCTAATACTATGAAGAAATATAGAAGTGAGACGATTCTTATTGCCTACTTTTCAATAAGCCAGAGACAACATATATACACTGGAAAGCAGGGAACAAATCTCCCAGTCAATCCCAATAAATCAGCTAATTTAAATTATTTCTAAAACTAATAATAATAACTGAAAGATAAAAGAAACAAATAGGAGACAACAATAAGGCAGGGTAAAAACTGATTAAGAGGGAATAAAAGATAATCATGCGTTCTCCAACAACCAGGAAATATCAAGATGGTGAAGATCAAAATACTGTCAATTTTCAAAGAAGAATTAATCAAAACTTCAGGCAAGTATATGCTTAATGACTTCACAACTGGATATGCTGTAGAGTAACTAGCTCCTGAAAAAGTGAAGCCTCATGTCTAATATTCTTTCTGCAATGTTTGCTTTCTATGATCTATCTGAAAGATGTTATTGAGAAATATGCTCACTTTGGTTGATGAATCCTTGTATTCTGCAGAGGTGTGTGTGTGTGTGTGTGTGTGTGTGTGTGTATGCCCTTGACTTTTTGTTTTATCTTCTTCTTCTTCTTCCTTTTTTTTTCCCTTTCCCTATAAACTATGACTCATCCGCAGGTTTACATTGTTGATACTGTTCTCCAGAGAATTAACGCTTTTTAGCAAAGACACAAGGAAGGGTAGAAACCAACTCTAATCCATTACAATTTATCTAAGGACAGTTTGATTATTCTTTCGATATGGAGTGTGATAAAAAATGGTAATTGTCCAAAGTTTAACTTCGCTCTATGAGAGAAGAACCTGTTAGTCTAAAAAGCACTCAAAAAAGGGAGTTGAAGAAACTGATCAGCGTAATAAGGAGGAGGCAATCATGGATTACTGGAATTTGAATGAAAATTATAAGTATTGTAGTGGGTGCTTCTATGGCTATGATGATGATTTGTATGAGAATGATGATGAACATATGATTCAGCACTCCTTGGGTAAGACCTTCTTGTATAAGGAACAGCCATATTTGGAACTTGAGATGATGATACAGAATGCAATTGGGGGTGAAGATCTTGAAGAAGAATTCATGGTGGCTATATATATGAAGAAGAAGAAGAATATGATGCAGATGCCTCTTAAAGGATTTTATGGTGTAACGTGGTGAACATGATGAGCCACTGCTGCCATCTTTATATACAACTTGACGGGGGAGTGTAGTCTAATAGCGTTGAATATATGGTACCTTACGTGTTTTACACCAATCTAAATAAATCTAATAGTTATCTTTTTTTTTTCTTTTTTAAATTTTTGTAAAGATAGTGTTCTTTTATATATATATATATATTTATGGTCATAATGATGACTATTTCCTTTGAGTCAGTGAGTTGATGACTACTATCTACTTAAGTAGTGCTATAACTCTAGATACTAATGCCAAAAAATGAGGATATATTGGTGTTGCATTGCATGCCATCTTGTTCTATGTATGTAAATTCGGAGTTCACCAATTTAAAAGTGTGTTTTTTTTCTTTTTTTGCTACAAAGAAAGTACATGGCCTCAAAAGTTTTAAAAAAAAAAATAAATAAAGATGGCAATTTTATATGTAAAATTGGTGTTGCAATGCATGCCATCCAATTCTATATATCTAAAAACATATCTTACCAGTTTATAAGTTATTTTTATTTGTATTATTAAAACTCTGTCAAACTTATCTTTAAAGAAAGTGTTAGTTAAGCCAATGCTCATGAACTATTTAGATATTATTCATTTAATCTAATTCTATAATACAGATTTTTTTTTTCTTCGTCTTTTTGATATACAAGAGAAACCAACAAAGAAATCTAGCTCCTAAAAAACACCGTGGAAGTGAAGTAAGCAAGCAGAAGCTAAGCAATCTCTGGCGGAATGTCCTCCCAAATGCATAACTGGATCGAACCAAGTTTGACCAAAGCATCAGTATAGTGGTTGGCTTCTCTGGCAATGTAGGCAACTTGAAAACCAGTGTTCTCTTCTAACAGTTTGTGAATGTCTCCCATAACAACTCCCGGAATGTGAGTAGAAATGTCACCATGCCTGATAAGACGCCCTGCTTCAGGAGAATCTGTCTCAAGCTCAACCTCGGAAGCTCCAAGCTCGGCATGCATGATGGTGGTATAACTAAGAAAATCCAAGAAACATTGATCCAAGCACCAGTGTCATCACGGACAAATGCAAGAATTTAAGGCCAAATGCAACGTGGGATGTGTTTATAAGATGGTTCAACAGAGATTTAATCTCGATTAACGCGTAAGTTAATCTGAGAATATTTTTAACGAAACAAAAAAAAAACACAAAATTAAATAATTATGCACTAGTGTTGTTTGATAGGTCATGAGACTATCATAAAGTGAGGAAGCTGACAGGACTGTGACATGAACATTCTGAGTCAGCAATTAAGATCTAAGGGCTGCCATGGACATCATGTGGTGGGGGCAGAAAGGCGATACATACTTCAAGGTTTTGTGAAAAAGGAAATTTGCCAAATCATTCCAACATCACCCCCATCCTCCTCTGTATACCAACTACCAAGTTTTGCAGTATGGAATATCCCAAGATTGCACCCAGGTCCAAAGTTAGAGGAGGGGGAAACTGTTATTAAAAAGTTTGAAGGTTCAATGATCCTATCCATGTATGAGTCTAACTTTTAAGGGGAAAATATTCAAAGTCTAATATTTGCCCCCTCTTTCCTATTCTTGTATGTATCAAAGTGACATATCAGCAAATATATAATTAACGGAAATAGTTTTCTTTCCAAAGAGAGCACAATTTGTAATATTAATCAACCAAGGTCATGGAGGAGTCAAGTTAAAACTCAAGATGACTGTGAAAACTAGCACTGTTTAACTATAATTTCTGCTTATTTTCCATCAGGATTAAACATCAACCTGGCACCAGGCAATGAAAATAAAAAAATTACGCTCAATTATGCCGAGGGGAGATGAGTGATTGTCAATAACTCCTCTAATCGATCCAAAATGGAACATTTTAGCATTGAAAACTTAAAATCAGAGTTGAGCTTTTCTGAGAAAAATTGCATTCCTAGTTGTCCCTGAATTGGCGATGAAAAACCTACCCCCTTCTCTTCTCGCCCAGCAACTTATGCATGGTTGTAAATGAGGCTAGAATCAAGCTACAAGTTATGTGCCTTTTTGTGTCTTCTTCTTTTTTCTTTTTTGGCCCCGCGGGGGGGGGGGGGGGGGGTGTTGTTAATTCTGAGTTGGCTTCATTATTCTTGGTTTCATTTAATGTAGTTTCTCTAGATTATTTTATTGGAGTGTGTTAAGTACCATAGTTCCGGGCCTCATTAAGGAGGGCAACCATTAGCTTGATAAAGATGCATGTTGCTTTATCTAATAACAGTTTGAATGCCCATTCCATTCAGATTTTGACAGAAATGGTCTGAATTGGATGAAGCAAATATTAAGTGTGGATTCTGGTATTTGTCTGAAGTTTGCGTGAAAGACTTCAGGAAATTGAAATTATCTCATAAAAGAAAAAAGAACCAAAACTTAAAGGACAAAGTAGCTTTTTCTTATCAACAAAATTTTGTACAAAAGTAGAAAATGTATTGGGCCCTTTGTTGCTTCACAAAATAATAACTGATGAAGCACAGGGGATGAAGAATTACACTTCTATTTTATCTTCCTCTAGGATTGAGAGACTGCATGTTGAAGATCTTTGAAAGTTTTGTGATAATTTAGAAAACCCATAAACCAGAAATCGAAGTTATCCACAGTACATATGTCTATGTACTTTTGTGAAGGCTTCTTCACATTTTTACTTTGGTTGACACACTTTATCTTTTCAAGTGGAATCAAGACCTGCAAATAAGAGATAAGTTTGAAGGTTTAATTATATTAGCAAAGTTTGATAAAAACCAAAACAAGATTCAGATATATTTTGTGCAAATATTGTTAAGGTTTGTGAGAATTACCTTATAGTGGACTCCGATCACTTCTCCTTTAGGTGATGTAATCTTGATGGATCTTTCACTGCAAAAAGCAACCTTTTTTGTGGATATGAAGAGGAGGCCTGCTATAGGACCAGATGTGGTTGATAGATAGCACTGTGATGCTTTCAAGAACTTCTCCCCTTCTGTGACACTAAACAGTTGCATAAATATTTTCTCTACTCCACCAACCTGAAGAATTCTAGCTCCCAACGTTAACTTTCCTTTTACTGTATCAGTTATCTTTGGCCCCAGTCTCACTGCATGTGAAAGAAACAGTTTTAAGACATCAACTAAACTTTATTTTGAGTTTCAATCGCGAAGGGCTGTATAACATACATGTTTAAAAAACTGATTTAGGCCTATGAATGATGGAGGATAGGACAAAAAATTTTCAAGCGTTACAAGACATTTTTCTCCAATCAAAAGTCACAAATTGAAAATCTAGAAGTCACTCAAGACTTCGTACCATGCTCTCGAACTTCATGTGCAAAACTGTCAGCTTTTTTCCCAAACTTGTTCATCCTACTAAGAACTGAATTTGCTTTACCTGGAAACACGGAGATGGTTAGGATCAAAAGATTATCAAAATCATATATAAAAGAATTAATCAGTCAAGTTTTGTAAGGGAAGGATGACCTACTTTGATTCGAACTTTTGTTAAACTTGTATTGGCCAGCAGAATCAGGCAAGTATTTGTTGGAGGTGATTGGAATTCCAATAACTAGCTGCCGAAGAAATGAGGCCCTCATTTCTAATACTCTTTCTGTAAAGTTTCCCTTCTGTGATCTTTCTGGAAGATGTTATTCAAGAGAGCTTTGCTTACTTTGGTTGACGAATCCTTGTATTCTGCAACGTTATATATATGAATGCAAGGAGAGAAGGTGAACCTTGACTTTATGTGGGATGACTCATCTATGGATCGTCAAGAAGAATAAAAGAAAGTCCATTTGAAAAAAAAAATTGAAAAGCTTGTTTGGTTTCTTTCAGTAAAAGACATTATCTACGTATCCATGTCATCTTTAATAAAAGCACAAAAAAGATTAGGTAAAGGTGGAATCAACATGCTCAAATAAGGAAACTTCTTGGTGTTATAAATACCACTTGTCTTTTATTTATTTATTTTTTCCCCTTATATATGCTTCTGTGGTGGTGTGAATGAAGCTTTCTGTGCTGGCAATGAACTTTACTGATGCAAGAATTCTCTAGGTTTACTTGGGATAAGATTAGAAAAAGTAAAGAGAAAAGGCCATTTGCTTAGACCACCCAGAAAAGATTTTGCAGTGGTTTTTCTGGTTACTATCAATATATGTATGATTTGCAATTCTTACGTCAGAAGTGACGTCAGTATCAGAATACTTGGGTGAAAAATACGAAAGTTCCTTAACATTGTCTATACTTGTCCCCCATATATTACAAGTCCTAGCTGTCAAAACTGAGGAGTATATATGTAATTGAAAGTCCATATTTCAATTCTAAGATCATTGAGGTATATATTGAAATCTAAGAAAATGAAGCTTGTAGATCTCATGAGAATCTCTGTTAACAGAAACACAAGTAGCAGTTAATAACTAGTCATCAATGCATAGCCATCTTATAGGAATTTAAGAAAAGCTATCAAAATATGTTTTATTAGGGGTGTTCACTTGGGCAGCGGCTCAATTAGTCTAATTTTGTCTTATCATTTTGGTCTAGATTATGTCAGGCTAAAGAAAAAAAAAAAAAGACTAGGTGAGTATTGAGTTACTTTTGCTTGGCCAATTTTGTCCAATCTGATCTTATTTTATATGTATATATATATGTAAAATATTATTTTACAAATATTTATATAAAATTTTTTTAGGGATTATATAATTTTACAAAATTTTATACAAAAATTTATTTTTTAAAAAAATTGTTTTATAATTTTTACAAAAAATTTTAATAAAGAGGTAGCCCAATCTAGTTTAGTCCTACACCAAATTGGGTTGGTTATTGGGCTATGGCCCACTCGATAAACACCCTAAAAAAGTCAACGTGGCTAAGATCAATATAGTATTAAACTTGATACTAACGTGGCTAAGATCAATATAGTATCAAACTTGATACTAACGTGGCTAAGATCAATATAGTATCAAACTTGATACTTGAATTAATCAATTAACAGAAAGAATGTCATACGTTGTTAATGTTGTTGCAATGTTGCATCGTTGAGCATAATCTTCTTAATTATTGGTATTGTTCTCTAAAGAAATGGCTTGGACTTTTTCTACCAACTTAGTAACAATACTAGTATAAGTAAATTATACAGATCTTTTTAAAATTCTTTTAAATCATATAGAACTCTTTTACAATAAAAAATTATCTTACACTTTAATTCAATTTTATTTTTTTGACCAAAATATCCTCTATTTAAAGTTTTTTAGTTAAAAAAATGTATTTAGGTTTAATAGTACATATTTTGATAAGAAAATTTTAAATTGAACTAAAATATATGGTACTTTGTTTGTTTTAAAAAAGATTTTATGTATATTTTATAAATAAATAAGAGATTTGTGTAGTTTTAATAAAATTCAGGGAATATCCATATAATTTATTCTAGTAGCAATATTGTTGGTTATCTGTGTAACATTAGTGGTAGGAAGTTGAAAATTAAGAGGGAGGATCCATTATTTCTTCTAACGATGTCGTTTTCTTATATTTTGAGACCTTTGATTTTCTCAGCTAATTCTTTTTATTTCAAAACTTAACATATAATTTAGAAAATTCTCAAAGTTAAAATAAATAAAATGTATGCAAATATTCTTTATATTTATTGATATAGTTTTGGTTCGTTTTTCTTTTTCCTTTTTATTTTAAAAAATACTTAACTTGAAAAGAAATTTGTTTAAAAAAAGTGCAAATAGAGCTTTCTTAAAGGAATTAACAGCTAATTAAAAGTTTGGGCCCTTTTTCCTTTTTCTTTTTTTAGTTTCTTAGTAAAAAGTCTGAATTCATCAGTTTTCTAACTCTTGGAAGGGATGTTTTTGAAATATAACTTAAACAGAATTTTAAAAAATTGTATAAATTTCATCCATAGAATTATAAAATTAATATCCATGTCATTTCTTTTTACATTTTTCCACGCACGAACATGACAAAAAGTCTATATTTTGCCACTTGGAATGATGGATTTTATTTTATTTTTGGCTAGCTTAATCAACATGATAAGTGGTGTTAAGGTTTTGAACCAAAAAAATAATCAAAGGGTTATGTTATACAAAGTCAAGAATGTAGGAATCTTTAATTAATATTTAAAATTGAGGGGAGTAAATTACAAACCCTGCAAATTGGGGGGATTCTTTGCCCTTTTTTTTTTTGGCTGAGTAGAAAGTTTGAACTCATAAGTCTTCTAACACTTTAAAAGGGCTACAAAGATGAAAGTTGGATATAGGATAAAAGAAGAGATCTCACAACTCACTTAACATACGTAAGTTATATCACATGTCATATATGTGAATTGATTTCATTTTATTATTTACTTTAACATTTTTTATCGGGGTAAATTATACATATCTAGAGTGTGAAGATAACATATGATTAACTACATAAGCAAAATTTAACAAAATAATAACAAAATTCTATAATAATGAAGTAATTGCATTACTATCTTGATAAATACAACTATAGAGTTATTCATTAGAAATGAGACAGCTTCTCTAATGTATCTACATTTAAAATTAAAATTTAAAAGTTAATCAAGACTAAAGAATAAATATGATACTCCTATGAAATACTTGTTGTTCCTTCCAAGAATTGAAATTGCTTAACATACAAAATCAAAATGGTTAATACCAGTATACTATCAAACTTGATAGAAGAATTAATCAATCAACAAAAAGAATATCATACTTTGATAATACAGGAACCTATCCTTGTTTATCCATTTGCTTCCTCAAATATATATATATATATATATTCTTAACTAAATTCTCTTTACTAAAATAGTAATCTGTTTGCTTCACAATCTTCGTGCACAACTCAGGATGTTCTGGTTGTGGTGGTATTTGAGGCACTCCGTCAAAATTATAAAACAGTGGTGGTTGAAGAAGGTGATGAGGATAATAATAAAAAGGAATGGAATTGGGATGAAAAGGGTAAGGTGGTAGAGAAGGAACGTATGCCACTGTTTTTATTAATTTCAAGGAATCAATAATGTGGGGGCATAAGAAACTGATGATGATTTGTTGCAAGGTTGATGGAATTTGGATGATTTGCAAAAGAAGGATGGTGAATAGTCATATTTAGAGCTTGAGTTGATGACGCCCAATGCAATTTCAGTGAAGATGTTGAAGAAAAACTCATGGTGGCAGCTATATATGAAGAAGATGAATGAGGTGTAGATGATTGTTGAGGATTTTAGTGTAACTTGGTAAGTGTGATGTGCCACTTCTTCTAGCTATCTTTATAAACAACTAGACGAGAGAGTGGTGTTGCAATGGAATTGGATGTACTTTTGGTGTTTTACTTACCAATTTAAACTTTAGCTAGTTATAATTTGGTAAAGATAGTTGCTTTTTATTTAATTATTTATTTATTTATTAGTACATTAACACTACTCATAGTAAGTTGCTCATAATCAGAATTAAGAATATACATTACCAAAAATATGGCATTTTGTGACCATTGTTTCTAGACATAGTGACAATTGCAACAATTGCTAAAAACTATAGCAGTGGTTGTGAAATACACTGCTAAGTTCTGTAGGTGTCACATTACGGTGGTTGCTTTCAATTGCCATAACATTTTTTTGCAACGGTTGATACAACTGCTGCAAGTTATAACGTTGATTTAGCAACGACTATACCACAACCATTGGAAAAAAGTTCCAATTGTCGCTATTTTTAAAAGAATTTTTTCTTTTTTTTAATTGCTTTAATTTGAACCTAAATATAAATATAGTTAAAATAACTAGTACACAATATTCATAATAATTATAAATTATAATTAGATATAATATTAAGAATTAAATTTAGTACATGTAATAATATTGTTATGGAAAGAAAAGTTTTGCAAGTCAATAGATAAGTCTTGCAATTACGATATCATTTAACAAATGATATTGTAATTGTCTACTTAATTGGATGATTATGGAGAATGTTTTGGTACACTTGCTCGAAACTTATTCCTTTAATTAGATACCTAAATTAAAAATATAAGATGTTCTTAGAAATATATAAAAATTAAATTATAAAAAATAAATATTGTTTAATGAATTCATTATAAATATTACCATTAGAGCTTGAAAAGAAGCAAACTTAAAGAGTAGGTGACCCTGATAATTTTGAAGAATGAAAGCCATTGCATTAAGCTTTTTTGCTTGCTTAGTTACTATTATTTGCAATTGGGAAACTTGACTTTCTAGCTCTACAGTAGAACAAAGAGAAGAATTCATCCCACTATAAGAATAGGTAGAATGTCCAAACATTTGAGATGGGAAAGGACCCAATCCAAGCCTCGAACATGACTTATGTTTCTGATTTCCTAGAGCAAAAGTCAATGAATCTTTAGATGATATTTCTTGAGAAAAAGACATTGAACTAAATTTGTGTTTAAAAATCTTTTCTTGCATAACTGCAATATTACCAAGACCATAATCACAATATTTCTAAATATGAACATATTACTAAAATCATAACCACAATATTGCCAAACACAAGCCACAATTACCAATATTGCCAAGTATAGCCAATTCTATAATCCATTATGACAATATTGCCAAGTATAACCAATTCAACAACCTCCAATCAAAATATTACCAAGTTCGTAAATAATAACTAAGACATTACCAAGTATGAATAATTCAACAACTCACAATCACAATATTTCCAAACATGACGGATTTAATAACCCATAATTGCAATATTTCCAAATATGAACTTATTACTAAAACCATAATTACAATATTGCTAAACACAAACCACAATTACAAATATTGCCAAGTACAACCAATTCTACAATTCATAATCACAATATTGTCAAGTATGATCAATTCCATAACCTTTAATCAAAATATTACCATGTCCATAAATCATAATCAATATATTACTAAGTATGGCTAAGATAACAACTTGCAATCATATTGCCAAGCATGGCCAATTCAACAACCCACAATCACAATATTTTTAAATATAAATATATCACCAAAACCATAATCACTATATTGCTAAATGCGAACCACAATTACAAATATTGTCAAGTATGACCAATTCTATAACCTATATTTACAATATTGCCTAGTATGACCAATTTCACAACCCCTAGTTAAAATAATACCAAATCTATAAACTATAATCAGGATATTACCAACAACATAGTAGATAACATAAATTTACGCTAGCAATCAATCAATGTATCTGAAAAAAATGGAGAAAAAGGAAGATAACACCTTTAGATGGTTGAAACTGGTGAAAAGGAGTTGAAATACGATAGGGAGGTGAATAGATAGCATAGTGACACACAGTAGATGGCAAGGGTCATAGCCCAGTTTTTGAGTCATGACCAATGCATAGGCTAAATCAATCTAGTGATTAGTCTTGCCTAGTAAGTCTTAGGGATCTAAACTCAATTGTAACACCATAGATTCAAGCTAATACATACAACCCACTTGTTTTGAAAATATGCACGTATGTTGTATAATTCACTTGGGGGTTGCCAGAAAATCTAGTAGCACCTCTCTTAAAAGTTACACATCCCAACCTACACAATAGTTTAATCTAGTACTAGTACTAGGAATGACAAATTATGTTCAATAAAATATTTCATTAAGAAACTATAAGTAGCATTACAAAAAAACAGCAAATTTGGGATGGAATTTAGTGACGGAATACTGTTTCGTTGCAAGTTCATCACATTTCCATCGCTAATTTCTACGACGGAATTAACGACAAAAATTTTTTGTAGCAAATATTTCCGTCGTTAATCTGTCACAAATCAAGTTAGTGACAGAGTGCAGCGATGGGAAGTTCTGTCACTACTAAGTGCAATAATCAATTCTAGTTTTGTGACAAAATTAGTAATAGAATTTCCATCACAAAGGTTTCCTATTTAAATATTATTTTCTAATAATTTATATGATATAATGACTTATATATATATATATATATATGAAACCGTTCAAAATTAATTAAATCTTATTAATTGTATATATATATATATTTAATAATTTATATATTATAATTGAAATTAATAATTTAATAATTTCAATATCAAAATAGTAAAATGTTATAAATACTAATGTGCTTAATTATTCTATGAGCAATAAAATATTTTCATTCATGTCTAAAAATTAGAAAATGTATATTTTATTTATTTTAAATCATAAATTAATATAAATATAAAATATATTTAATCAACTAAAAATAGTTAAAAAGTTTGTAAATTTAAAATCATAATTCAAACAACTGTGTATAGGGAATGATTGTATTAAAAATATACAAAATAAATAAAAGTGAAATAAATATTTTACTCAACAAAATTCAAAAGATAAATGATATAAAAAAAATTATGACAATATGTCTCTTTTCCAAAATTTTACAAATATTAAAAATGACTTCACTCACCCACTGTCCTTCAATCACGTTACCTGTCTCTCACCTCTCTGTGCTCGTAATCGGTTTCTCCTCTTTGTCATGATCTTAGTTAAATTGACACATTTTTCGTGTTATTTCTCTATTTCTGTTAGTACATTTCTTAAATGATCGTGTCAAGGTTTTTCCTTTTTTAAAGACTGAATCTTTCTCTTATTTAAATTTCAAATCTCTCAAATTTTCTCGAAGGAAACAAAAACTAAAAACTAACAAATACAAAATCAAAAAAAGGAGTGGAGGGCATGATCTAAAATCCAATATGTAACACCATAAATTCTAACTCATCTCATGCCTTCATATGACTTAATATCATGAAGGATGTAAGTTTCTCATAGAAAGGCAAGGAAAATAATAAATATTTTCGCGTTGCGTCGTATCTAAAAGTTCATTTCGATATCACGTAGACCGTGTGAGCTCATACTATGCCTCCTTATATTTAATTACATTACATTTTTCATTTTTTGTTTTGATCCTTTTATTTCTTATATCTTCTTTTTCTTCTTCTTTTTTTTTGTATTTTGATCTTTTTTATTTTTTTCTAAAAATAAAACTCCCATATTTTAACTAGCTTTTGGTGAAAAGGGAAAGATAAAAATAGCTTTTAACATTTACGAACAAAGCAGGTCTTTATTTTGTAAAGGATAAAGTCCATTTTACCTTCCTTTTTTTATTTTTTGATGATATTTATTATTACATTTTTTTAATGATTGATTCCCATTTTTTGGTTTTTTTAAATTCTCTTTTTTTTAAAAAAATATTTTTGGTATTTTTATAACGCACATTTTAGTTTCTAATTTTGTCGAATGAAAGAAAGAGGAAAATTCTAAAGTTTACAAAAAAGGAATTTAATTAAAACTTTGTTTATTTATTATTATTATCATTGTTATTATTTAATAAGAAGTTATGAAAACTTAATTACTTAAAATTATCTTTTAAATTTGAAAAGTTTATTTATTTTATTTTTCATTATTATTATTATTTTATCCCCTCTTTATTATTTTTTTTTGAAAAATTTCTTTAAAGAAGATTCATTTGATGACATCCCAAAACTTAATTTAATATCTAATGGATACCAAGGAGGCTTATTGTCCCACATGATCCTTAAGTCGGCTCTTATGGGCCTGAGGGGACAAAGAATCCCACACGGGCATTCTAAAAATGAAATAATATAAAAAAAAAAGAAAGTAATTACAAGGATACCAATTATTCTATACACATTTACATTTCAATTTCTGCTCGCGGATAAAAGAAGACAATAAAACCATGTGATACCCCTTCCAGTCATCTTTCACGAACAACTTCCCTTTCATTTGCTTTCATCAAGTCATGGATCTCCAGATTACGGGCCTCATATGTAACCAAAAAAAAAGAAGAAGCAAAGGTGTCATAGTAGCTTACTTTTCATGAGCCAGAAACAACCAAGGTCTCAATATTAGATAAAACAATCAAGGTCTCATACAAGTCAGGTTACATTCAAAAATTCCACTTAAACCAAGCTTTAAATACAATGAATCCCAAAAAAAAAAAAGTATGGACACTATAACCTCACAAATAAACAAGTAAAGGTTCCCAACATAATCACATTTCCAGCAACAGTATAGGTAGAACAATGTCCCCAATATTACTTAAAGCATCATCCAAATCCATTCCAACCAATCCCACACGTGCTGAACAAAAAATTCATCATCATCATGAAACTTAAAATCCAATCTGGTAAGATCATTCAGTCACTTGTTATGCAAAATCACACATTCCAGATTGCTATATAAGGCAATAGGAACTTAAGCAAGTGAGATATGTGAACTGAAATTCCTAATAAAACAATTGCACCCTGACAAGTCAAGCAAGTAGGAATTTCCCTTTAATCGAAGTTGAATCTAGGCCACAAATTACCATAGAGAATTTCAATAATTTTAAACATCCAAGATTAACACTTGCCATATTTTCAGCCACAAGTGCTACATAGGGGAGCTTATATCACTAATGTTACGTTGAGTGTAAACTAAAAATTGGAAAATGGGGAAAAGGGTGATGACTTTAGAACAAATTTCAAGCTAAAGATCATAACTCAACCCATGTTCAAATGCTATTAGGACAACCCAAAGACACTTGACAAAATTCAATTCAAGTTGCGAGGTAGTAACGGAGCTATGATCACACTAACATCATAGAGGGTGTAGGCATGTTTTGAACAGGATTCAGATCACAATTTATACTCAAAACCTAAGCTAAATCATACTAAACGTCAATAGGGGCAATGGCAGGATCTTTCAAATTTTATGCTCACGTTAAGAGAGGAAGTATGAACTAGAGTAAGTTAATGATTAGTAAAATGTTAGCAAGAGTTTGCCTAGATTTTGGATCAACTTTAAGCCAAAGCATACCTAACATCTATATCAATGCAAAACTTTGAGCAGAGCCCAAGCACACTAAAATCAGATCCTAGGTGTAAGGTGTTGACGTTAAATCAACTACAACATCGCATCATAAAGCAGCAAGGAGAATTGAGATACAAACAAGGATTTAATGGTACAGAAGGGTCATCTGATGAAGAATTGCATAGAATCTTTACATGCCCAACAGCCAATAAGATCAAAATGTGTAGCAAAGGTGGTCCAAAACACGGTAACTAGCTATCCGATACAAAAGAAAATTGGATTCTGGGATTAACTCAGCATGTTTACCTAATACCCAATGAACAGAATGAATTCAAAATGAAACTACCAGTAGCCAACAAACAGAGCCTTGAACAAAATCAACAAAATACCTCTAGTGGATTTTCGGGTACATCTCATTATTCTCTAGTAGCTTCACCGTGCCTCCCTTGCAATCTTGGTCTCTATTTTTTCGTTGATTCCCTCAAACCCAAAATCAAATCCTCTCTCATTCTCTGCCTCTCTTCTCCAAATCAGAAGACCTCCCTCCCTCCATCCGAAAGCCTCCAGCCTTCAGCCTCTTTCATCGAATCTTCCTTCCCCTCGATCCAAAATCCTCTCTCTCGCGTTATCTTTTTATTCGAGTCCTCCTCCTCAGTTTCCTTTCTTCGTTCTCCCTTCTGAATCTCTTCCTCAATGCGTCCCTTTCTATCTTTGTCGTCTCATCTCCCTCATTGATTTGAGTCAAATCTTTCTGCCTCTGATGGTGAAAGGATGCGAACAAAGGTCAACGCCTCGAGCCCGTTGCTGCCTCCTTCATCTCAGTCCTGCTCTATTGAATCCCAGGGACGTGCCTGTGTATGCTGCCCTACGTTTTCCTGCCATCCTCAAACCCTTTTGCAAGTTTCCTTTTTCAGAGTCGTCTCCATCATCTCTGTGCAATTGCTGTTGTTGCGTGTCCTTTCCCTACCTGTGACCTCTGAATGTGGTCTCCCAAAATCGTGCCAAGGAGAAAGGGCAGGGTAGGGTTTAGTTTTTTTTTTGTTTTGGATTCAGATTAAGCCCTGAAGGTTTTTTTTTCTTTTTTTGGATGTTAGATGTTGTTGGGCTTTTGATTGTTTTGAGTATTGGGCCTGAGGGATGGGTTTTAGGCCAGGGCTTTAGACTTGAATTTTTTTTTATATGATTGGGATTTTTTAATTTTCTGTTTATCTTTTTTTGTTTTGTTTTATTTCATTCATTTTTTTAATGGACTTGTGACAACTAAATTTGAAATTCGGACCAAATCTTTTTAGTTGATGGGCTTGGGGCAATTAAATTCAAAATTTGGGCCAAATATAAACAGATCTTTTTTTGATTTATTTATCTTGGATTAATATTTTTTATTACATTGGGCCATTCATTGTTATTGGGCTAAAGTTAGAATTTTTCTTAACTTTTGATCTTTTAAAATTTTTGCCTTTTTTTTTTCTTGTTGATTTTTTATTTTTCCCTTTTTTGATTTTTTTAATTAAATTTTTTTAATCAATTTTTAAAAATTTTTGTTTTCTATGGCTTTGGGTCTTTTATTATTATTATTATTATTATTATTATTATTTTCTTTTCTTCATTTTCTCTTAATTTTATATTTTCTTTCATTTCTTCTCTTTTTATTTGTATTTTTGCTAATTTAATTTTTGTTATGTCTAGACAAAATACAATGTTCACACCTAAAAAGGCATTTCTCCTCCCAATGATATCCTTATATCAAAAGGCTAGTTCCTAAAACATGTTGTGGGTTCACATATGCCTCATCATAGGATTAAAACCAATCCAAAAGGTAAGCCTAAATCAACTTGCCAATCATCCCTTAATACAAACAAAACTTCAAGCAATGATTAGATACAATTTGAGACTTAGCCTAAATCATATCACCAAATCAAGGTACTAAAATGGCTCTGTTTGAGAAGAATTTTAGCAACCCTTGATCAAAAGTCTGAGCTCATACTACAATCCAAATTAAGGGTGATAAACCGATAACTAAAGAATGATGACATTTATATTTTAATACCCAAATCAAAACTAAATAATTATCGATGAAATTTTAACTAGTCTGTATGTTTGTTGGCCCCAAAAAAAAAAGAACTCCACTATATTATCTGTTTAACTTTTTAAATAAATTTATGAATACTATACTAAGAAAACTTTAAATACATACCTCATGCATCACGCATTTTATTTATTGATATTTTATATTTAATAATTATTATAGTTAACTAAAATATATAATATTTTTGAATTTATTTAAGCACCCAATAAATATATTCGTGAATGTGATGTATGACTTTTAAGCATGCGAGTCTCATTTTAAAGAGGATAGAACAAAATACGCGCAATTAATTCAATTTTATTCTAGTACTATAAAGCTCCAATTATTTGCACCGCCCATTACATACTGAGGGGATAATTTATTCATGTTGGTATAAAAATAAGCCACAAAGATGTTAGTCCAACAAGTTGGACACGTCACTGAAAATGACAGGTAACCTTGTCCAAAAAAAAAATTAAAAAAATTTTGTAGAAAGCTAATTTATAAATTTTTAGTAAAGTAAATAAATTAACACTGGGCAATCATGTCAGCATATCGTATAATTGAGTGAGCGCTCTATTATTAACATGTGCAAATAATTAATCTATTAGTAAAGTAAATACGCAAAATAATTTCTCCTGTACATCTAATTCAAGATTACCGAAAGTTGAAAGTGACTTGGTTACTCTTTCCCTATATTTATTGAAAGCAAAAAAAATAGAAGTACCTGCCATGGATGCCCCTAATGCTCTAATTATCATGGTTGTATCTGCCGCCTAGTTATCATAATCATCCCTCGTATTTGAAAAAGACAAAGTGCAGTTTACCTAAATATAATTTTCTAAAAAACCAAAAATAGACAATGTGAATATAGAAACTCCGACCGCACGTCCAAACTCTAGATATATTTTGAATATTGCAAACGTTGGTCTTAGAAAAGTTTATGGCAATTTTTATAATACTTGCATGAATTAGAAATCGAAGTCAAAAGAAGGAGTCTTTATAAATTGTCAACTGTGTAATTATATAATGCAAAGTTTCGCTTTCTTCCACTATTAAGAATTTATATTTTGAAATATATATGGGAAAATATTTTCCCATTTATCTAATGCAACTACGGTCAAATTAACTATAGAGTTCGCTTCAATTACAAAGTTATGTTTATAACCATTCTTCTTACCTTACTGTTCGAGTTTAGATCATGATACTAGCATTTAGAAAAATTTACCTTCTTAAATGTAACAGGCTTATGCGGATCAAGTTGCACTCTTATGGGACAAGGCTTGGTTTCACTTGCAAATTGGCTCAATAATTCCCTTTCTATTAAAAAAAAAATCTCTACTTTCCTTCTATCAACATCCACATGCAATTCTTTTTTGGTGCTAACAAATTCATTCAACAACTTGAATAATTATAAGCATAATGGGTAAATAAAATATCATGCTCTATTATTAACATGTGCAAATAATTAATCTATTAATAAAGTAAATATGCATAATATTTTCTCCTATTCATCTAATTAAAGATTAACAAAACTTGAAAGTGACTTGGTTTCTCTTTCCCTATATTTGTTGAAAGCAAAAAAAGAAGAAATACGTCCCATGGATCGATGCACCTAATGCTCTAATCATCATGGCTGTGTCTGCCGCCTAGAGTAATCGTAATCATCTCTCGTATTTAAAAAAGACCAAGTGCAGTTTACCTAAATATAATTTTCTAAAAAAAAAAAAAGACAACGCGAATATAGAAATTCTGACCGTACATCCTAACTCTAGAGATATTTTGAATATTACAAACGTTGGTCTCAGAAAAGTTTATGGCAATTTTTATAAATCGAAGTCAAAGGAAGTTGTCTTTATAAATTATCAACTGTGTAATTATATATTGCAAAGTTTCACTTTCTTCCACTATTAAGAATTTATATTTTGAAATATATATGGGAAAATATTTTCCCATTTATCTAATGCAACTATATGGTCAAATTACCTTTATAGTACGCTTCAACTACAAATTATGTTTATAACCATTCTTCTTGCCTTACTGTTTGAGATTAAATCATGATATTAGCATTTAGAAAAATTTACCTTTTCCAATGTAACAGGCTTATCCGGATCAGGTTGCAATCTTATGGGACAAGGCTTGGTTTCACTTGCGAATTGGCTCAATAATACCCTTTCTATTTAAAAAAAAAAATCAAGCTTGATTTCTTCTTCCTTCTATCAACATCTACATGCAATTCTTTTTTAGTGGTAACAAATTCATTCAACAACTTGAATAATTATAAGCATAACGGGTAAATAAAATATCAAACAATTTATCCATCATATGTGTCATAAATATTTTAGTAATCTCCACTATATTACCTATTTAATATTTTTTAAATAAATTTATGAATACTATACTAAAAAAAACTTCAAATACCTCGTACATCATGCATTTTATTTATTAATTATCTTATATTTAATAATTATTATATTTAACTAAATTATATAATAATTTTGAATTTATCTTGTCACCCAATAAATATACTCGAAAATATGATGTGTCACTTGTAAGCGTGATATGTATATGAGTCTTGGTTTAGAAAGGATAGAACAAAATATATGCAATTAATTCAATTCCATTTTATTCTAGCACTATAAAACTGCAATATTTTCCACTCAAGTTAGATAATTTATTCACTTTTATATAAAAATACATGCCGGTCCAACATGTTGGACACATCTCCTGAACACTACAGGGAAACCAACTCAAAGAAAACACAATTATTAAGAAAATATAGTAGAAAGCTAATTTATAAATTTTTAATAGAGTAAATAAATTAACAAGGGGTAATCATGTCAATATATCATATAATCGAGTGAGCGCTCCATTATTAATGTGCACATAATTAACCTATTAATAAAGTAAATATTCATCTAATTAAAGATTATCGAAGTTGAAAGTGACTTCGTTTCTCCGTCCCCTATATTTGGTTGAAGATAAGCCCTGAACATCAAAGTCTTTGCCTATTTGATGTTTGTTTGTTTTTTTTTTTTAATTTTTTCTTCACATGACAAGTAAGGTATATTTTATTCAATCTCCTTAGCTTGGTTTGTTGAAAGCAATAAAATAGAAGAAACCTCCAATGGGTGCACCCCAATGCTCTAATGATCAAAGTTGTACTTGCCGCCTAGTTATCATAATCTTCTCTCGAATTTAAAAAAGATAAAGTGCGGTTTACCAAAATATAATTTTCTGAAAAAACAAAAATAGACAATGTGAATATAGAAACTCTGTCCATACGGCCAAAATTTAGAGATGTTTTTAATATTGCAAATGTTGGTCTCAGAAAAGTTGGTGGCAAATTTTATAATATTTGCATGGATTTGAAATCGAAGTCAAAGGAAGCAATCTTTATAAATTATCAACTGTATAATTATAAATTGCAAAGATTCGCTTTCTTGCACTATTAAGAATTTATATTTTGGGACATATATGGGAAAATATTTTCCCTTTTATCTAATGCAACTATAGTCAAATTAACTTTAGAGTACGCTTCAACTACAAATTATGTTTATAAGTAATTTTCCCACACTACTGTTCGAGTTTAAATCATGATATTAGCATTTAGAAAAATTTACTTTTTTAAATGCAACAGGCCAATGCGGATCAGGTTGCACTCTTACGGGACAAGTCTTGGTTTCACTGGCAAATTGGCTCAATCATACCCTTTATATAAACTTTGGTTCAAATGACACTTCCCTTTGATATAAGCTTCAGGAAATCTTGACATATATGGGTTCAATCCTTACCCATCCTATTTATCCGTTCTCTACTCACTGGAGCCTTTGCCTCCTTTCTAACCAAATAAAGAATAAAAAATAAAAGAAAAAACACTCTGAATTATGTTTTACCGTTTAATTAATATGTCATTGACTCATTTATAAATATCATATAACATTTTAATTTCTTAATTATGTTTTTGCCTTAGATTTAGATTCTCCTCTCAGCTAGCCCTCTTCCATTTTCTTAGCATAGGGGCATTAAATGAATTTTTAATTCGTTTAGAGTCATGGCCTGGTTGATTCTTATTTTCAAAAATTATTATATTTTTAAATTTTTCTCACAAAATATTAGAAAAATAATTTTTATTGTAGTATTTTTATAAATGAATTTTTAATTCGACTTAAGGAATAATTTATTTGCTTATTTTATTTTATTATATTATAGAATATATTATTTCGTTTTTAAATTTTTGTACAAAAAATTATTATTTAAATGATGGCAAGTGAAGCCTTAAGTTTAGCATTAAAATCAGGTTATATAAAACATTTTCAAAACTGTTTCAGGAATAAAAATTTTCCAAACTTTTTTTTTTGATTTTATATACTATGTTTAAAATTATACTTTAAAATTTTCCCTTCAAAAAAATCGAAATCGAATTAAACAAGCCGATAGACTTTTCCCGTATTTTATTCATTAGTTTACTTCTACTTCTTTATTTCATCAACCTTTATTATCACTCCTCTCTGCTAATTAATCTTATATATCCTAAACTAGAATATCGATACAAAGCCGCACTTGCTATATATTATCTAAATGGTTTGTATTTTTTTTTTTTCTAATTTCTAATAACAAATAGGTGTCTAAACAATTTATCAAAAATCAAGTGAATAAATATTTCTTGACAGAAAAAATTGACCGTTGTTGGTATGGTTGTCGTTGATGACCTAAAAACCTTTGATGTGATACATTGAATTTAAAATTTGAAGGCTGCCCTCTATTTAAAGTTCGTCAAATGCATGGTTTTTCACTTCTTCTCATTTTTAGTTAATTTGATTCTCTAATAAATACTCATCGGCCAGAAGAAAATTTTATAATTCATATCAGGCCATTTTAACTTTCGATATAGCTATTGGCAAAGTGGAGACAGAAATAGAGATAGAAGTAGCTACTTCCAAGACGGCTTGAGGATCAGTTATCACTCGATTGATCCAAGCATTTCTGGCATTGCACAACAAGCTCAGCTTCATCAACAAAATGTCTACGTTAGAACCAACTGATAGACTTAGAGAAAACAACCTTCTAGTGGCCACAATGATTGCAACTGTGCTCAGCTTCATCAACAAAATGTCTGCGGTAGAACCAATTGATAGACTTAGAGAAACCAACCTTCTAGTGGCCACACTGATTGCAACTGTAACCTTTGCAGCAGCATTTACATTGCCTGGGGGTAACGTACTAGAACATGATCAATCGGATAAGGGGTCTCCTATATTGATGCATAAAGCAGCTTTCAAAGCATTTGTTATAACAGACACTATCTCACTTGTTTTCTCTGCTTCTGCCGCGCTCCTTCAAATTTACTCGTCATTTCCTCGCGTAAGAGGAAAATTCTCATTATATGTTAAATATACCGAGGAAAGCTTGCGGTTAACCATGTTGGCCATGATATTCATGATGATGGCATTTGTGACAGGCACATACGCTGTCCTGAGTGCTTCCAAAGGCAGCTTTCATTTTGTCGCTCTAATTGGATTGTCTTTTTTCTTTATCTTTATTCGAGCATTATGCATCGCTCGCAATTTGGAAACCACGTCTAGATAAAAAGAATAGTTATACTCCTCCAAATTGGAAGCAGAAGAAATTCAACTATCCGTCCGAATCCCGTGGTATATGAGATCCCCCAACATCTCAAATATTTTGTATTTCAATTAATGTCTATGTGCGTTCTGTTGTTATTTTTACCAAATATATGTGTCCAATGCATGTCCACCATATTTTCTCTTCGGGTACAACATATGCTAGCATTTTAATGAGACAGAATGCGAGAAAATCCTTCATTCTTAATCAGTAAATTTTCTCCGACAATTATTTTCTTATTTTTGCAGATTGTTTATTTATGGAATTGTATTGTCTTTTGTTTGGTTTCTAATTTTTTTTTTATCCTTTTTGGCTATTTACACAATCTCTTTCCCCTGCAACTGTATTATTCGATACAAGGTTTAGTTGCCCACTTTAACTTTTGTCTACCAATCTTTCATGTATGAGTTGTAGTTTGCAGTTAAGCTTAATTTTTCAATTGCTTTGCTGTTTGCTTTTCAACTCTGTCATCTTATATTAGTAATAATTCACTGGACAAAAAGAAATTAAAGAAACTCTAGAGCGGTATTATACGAAAATCAGTATTCTATTTTGGTTTCTTTTTGAGACTCTATTTCAAAAATATTTAAAACGATAGAAAATTATATAAACTTTATAAGATACGGTTATCATGTGCTAGAGTGGTACGGTATCTCAGATAAACCAGAGAATTGTGAAGAGTGAGTTACAATTTTCCCTTTCCTTTATTGCGCTATATATATATATATATATATATATCTGTGTGTGTGTGTGTGTGTGTGTGTGTGTGTATCGTAAAGATGGAAACCACTGACAAATAATATGAATATGATCACGAGACTGTATGACAGAAAGCCGGTGTTGCACCACTGTAACGTTACGGTTAGATAACAATCACTAAATAATTTCCACACAATTCCATGAGCTTCTTTTCCAAGCTTTAATTTGATATGGCTTGCCAATAGATTTACGAGTTTACAACTCACATGATAGGATACGAGTGTCAGTTTTTAAGATTGAATTGAATATGATGTTAAAGGTTTGATTCTTACTCCGCTTCTTTGCTCACTCCTTACTCCCAAAACTATCCTCTTTTTTTAAAACAATATGACTAGGATGAAAATAAATAAATGGGGCTAAGAGGTATAATTTCTGAGTCAAGAACACCTGGTATTTAGCATGGACGATTTGCTATTTGGAAAGGGGTCGGGTCAATAAAATCCTTGTTGAGATTTGGTGTCACACCCCACAAATTTAAGTACGATGACGCAGAAGCAAAAAAATAAGGAAAATAATTATGGGTATCAATTTTGATTTATATAAAACCTATAAGCTTTTCTTTAAAGGACATTTGTAGACATTTCGGCAGAGTCTCCTCTATAACGTAGACCTCCCGATATTTCTATAAAGTGTCAGACAATACAATACATCCAAAAGGGATAACTCACTTCCATTCAAACCAAAAGAAACATCCGGGGAGTGGGGATGCCCTAACTATGATTCAATGGAGCCAACTTTACAAGATTTAAAACAAAATACACATACAGACAAAATACACCCACATGAGCAACTGCAGGCTCGTCAAAAGAAGTACTCGAAATATCGACCACTAGAAGGCGGCTGGAGGTAGATTAGGGTCCCTACTGCTCTCTGAAACAAAAAAATATATAAAATAAAAAAAATGAGTTGAATACTCAATGAATAAGCAATGCCGACCCTTTTTAAAATAAAGGTAGGGTCACGAATATATAGATACATATTTATAGATATACAGCGTAAAACATGTTTTATGCAAATTCTTTCGCACAAATGCACTAAAAATATCTAAGCAGAACCAATTTAAACAGACGCAGAGCACACAGCTCGTAGGGAAAAGTCACTACAGACGCAAAACATTCAGCTTGCGGAAATAATATAACTCCACGTGTGGTGACCTACACACGGGCTAGCACCACCCCTGCTAGCTGAGGTACAGATCATGGTGTACCAGGGCTAACATCCACTGCTGTTAGCTACAGGGTTCTGAATAGATGACTTCATAAAACAATGCATTTTTTTCCTTTTTAACCTCTCAAACAGAATACCTTCCAGATCGAGTTCATCGTAAAATTTTCAAATAATTCAAACATCTATCAATTTGAAAAATTCATGTTCGAATCGATTTTTGGTAAACATGCATATGACAAAACATTGAAATGTGTATCTCTATAAATAGATAATCAAATTTTTAAAACACTGCAAGGAAACTTAGTAACAAAATAAGAATTTTCCATGTCTCACGGTCCGCATTACTTACTCACCTTCCAAGATTTTTATAGAAATTTCCTGACCCTTTCTCAGCTATGCTTCAATCTCCTGAATTCCCTACAATACCCGTTCATCAGATTTTAGAGGGTGCATCATTCCAATGATCCCATACAGAACTTATCTGGTTTTAAAAATTATTCCTCTACTAAATTTTACGCCTTCCATACGCGTACAATATATATTTCATATACATATATTGTGCTCTCTTTTCCCTAATTCCACTTAGGAGCTAAACCCAAAATCCAGAAATAAAGGAAACGCATACCGTCTTTAATCTGCAGCCACACGTTAAAGGGAAGCTTGTTCTGCATAATAGAATTTAGCAAGTAAGGGGGAGCACAACAAAATTGTGTCTTAATTTAAGAAATGTATATGCAGAAATTGAAAGGAATTAGTGTGCAGAAAAGTGGGTATACAATTTAGCATAAAGAAAGTCACACTTATTCCAACTAAAATCACTTCCTGCACCACCTTTTTCTCCTGCGCAAGACCTCCCTTAGCTGGCCACTACAGGAAACGCATCACAAAGTTAAGAAAACAGAGGAGGGAGACGCATGAAGAGGAGACTAGAAAAAGCAACACCTACTTCAGAAATTCCAAGCCCAAAAACACAATACAGTGTTGCTCTCCTGCCACACACACACAGCCATGAAGCTCAGCTTAAACAAAGAGGAGGAGGGCTGCAAGGAGAGTGAACCAGCAGAACAAAATGGCGTGAGCAGAGGGGAGAAGATGAACCCAGTAAAAGCAATTCATATGACAGAAATTTCAGACCTGGGAAATTAATTTTTTTTGGCTTAGTTTCACCAGCAACCAGCAGCAAAAGCTTAACAAAATTCAAGGAGTAAACACCAGTAGCAAGAACTCGAACAGGGACAGCAAGCAACGCTGAATAGAGGAGAATTAAAGTGCAGTTTTTTTTTCAACCTAGCCTTTGTCTAGCAAAAGGAGTGATGCGACTTGAATGAAGCAACTTACTGGAGATGGAGTAGCGAGTAATTCTCAGCTCGAAGAAGCAGAGGTGCAGCATCCAGCAAAGGGATGAAGATGCAGAGTTTTCGAGTCTGTTCTGCAAGCGCTCTGCTGGAAGGATATGTGCTGCAGAATTCTGAAGGATAATGACCGAAAACCAGGCTGAAAGTGATTAAAAGAAGGGATATATCAGTAATTTCTAGTAGAGCAAAAATCAGTACGTGGCAGCTGCACAACATGCATTGAAAAGTCAACTTCCCTCCATTCCCCCATGCATTATTCACATCGGGTTTTACATTTGGGTTCTCTTTAAAGGCCTAAAACTTGTAGTTCAATTGGCTTAATATATAGAAATATTGAAGTCTAAATGGATTCCCTCAATCAGCCCACAAGTTACTAACTTATGATAAGGATTTCCCTTTTCACCATTATTTCACTCTTGTTACCCTTTGCAGGTGTTGAATAAGAAGTTCAATCAAGCTAAAGTAAGACACTGTTTTGGGGAAGTAGCGGAGCTAATGGTGCAGCTAACTTCTTATCAGAGTTAGAGCCCATACCGAGGATGAGAGATACCTTCTGTAACACCATAAGTCTAGCTCATCTCATGCCTTTGAATAGTATAATTATCATAAAACATACACATAATTCTTATAGAGGAGGCATGAAGATTTGGACTTTTATTTGTAAGTCATCCTATCCAAAAACTCATTCGGTGTCACATGGACCGTGTGAGCTCATTCCATGCATCCTTATATTTAATTGCACAATTACAACTCATGTCAATCACAAAAACTAGCTCACAACTCATGGAAACCAAAGGGAGACATGGGACGTGCATATTTCTCCTCGGCCAGACTTGGCCCCATTTATGGGAAAACTTGGAAAATTCATAAGTAAATCTAGAAAAATAGAAAACATACACTCTTGGTCATTCTGGAAAGCTTAGACTTTATACTTCATGGGAAAAATATATACAAGTCATAAAATCCCACACATAACGCGTTTGACATGCGAAATCAATTGCAGGTTGGAGGGGTTCCTGATACTGTCATAGTTTACTGATATGAATTTCAAAAATGTCTAACTAATTCCACAAAAATCCAATGCTTGCAAATGATACCACTATGGAAATATGTGGATGTTAAATAGAGAGAAAAAATATCTCCAGATTAGTTCATCAAGCCAAACTCCTGGAAATCGATGGAACAATACCTTAGGTCTGGCAAGATGTCTGATACTGGGCAGAACCTTAGAAAATGCATATCTTCCTCTCTAGACCTCCAAATGAGGTGCTTCTAGTTTCTAAAAGTCACTGTGACTGTTTAGTTTTTTCCTATAAAATTTCGTAGCCATTGGACTACGTTTGCCCCTCGGATGACACAATTCCATAACTAACCAAATGAACAGTGTTTCTGAAAATTTGAAATTCTGATACCAACTTTGAAAAATCATAGAAAATTCTACAGACCTCCAAATGACTTAATCTTTAGCTTCCCAAAAATATCTTAATGAGGCCTAAGTGCATGCCAAGTTTTAGGGCAAGACTAACTCATTTGGCTAAAAAATGGTATAGGGTTCCATTATGGTCAATTTTGGCTCCATATTGGGTACCAAAATTGCCCAATGGATTTCCCTTGGTCTTGGCACCTTTTGGGCAAGTCTAAAAGTACATTTAAGACTTGTGTGAGCTGCCCAAATGGTCCCAAACCTCATGCATCTCATTTTGGCCATTCAACCCACATTTATGCACATTTACATCAAACTTTCAATTTGCATAACTTGGCACTACATACCCAATTTCATTTCTAAAGTTCATGCATCATATCCATACATGTATACATCACATAATATCATATTTATATGTATCTCAAGGGTCATGTTCCATTTACAATAATCATATACATCATTGAACATCATTATGGTTCAAAAAGAATACAAACTAGGCCTAGGCTTGTCAATCTCCTTTTTTCATGGTTGTTGGCTCCCTTCACCATAGCTACTTGGCCCACCTGGCATATTAGAGCATTGGAGAGGAGGGGATGAGATTCAAAGAATCCCAATAGCTCATCTCCCATTCAATCACACATAATATGTGCAAAGCAAGCTTTACAAATGCATGCATAGAGAAAATAAAAGCCATGGACATTTTAAAAGTAAACTTGGCATGTGAACAACTCATACAAATCATTCAAGAGCTCACCAAGTGTTTGGATTGGCCTCACACTTCTCCTTATGGATTTTGGACTTGCCTCACCCATTCTTGAGCACTTTGGACTCAACCATACTCTTGGGAGCCCACTTTGCTTTTGTGAGACTCTTTACTTTGTCTCAACCAAACTCGCGGGTTCTTGGCTCATTCTCACCAAAGGGAAGAGTTCTTGGCCTCTCCAAACTCAAGCAAACTCATACAAACATTATGCACTCATTAGAAAACATAACATGACATCAAGGATCATAGCATATAAAGGAATGCTAGCATACTTTTCATAGCTTGAAATTATACATACACACATTCTAAAACAAGCTAAACACACATCCATGCATGAGAGAAGATGGAGAGAGCTACTTTGCTTGCATTTACATACTTTTTCCTTAAGTCTTGACTCCTCTCCCTTGACCTCACACACCCAAGGAGGTGGAGACCATTTCTCTTGGCCTAGACACACCAAAAGAAACATGAATTACTCATGGGAACAAGCCTTGGCATTATACACACTTTACATGATGCTACTTTGGTTTATGGCTCCATTATGTTTCCATAAGGCACTTAATGAAGCGACTTCATCAAATGACTTCTAGGTCTCATTCTTTCTTTTCAATTATGATTCTTGACTTCTTTTAAACCTCTTGGAGTCATCACATCATTAAAACAAAGGGCCTAGCATCATGTTGCTTCTTTAGGTCCTAATATGGAACTTATGGCACCAATTCATTTTCTTTGAGTTCTAAATTTTTTCTAAGGCCTCTACTCATCTTCACTCATCACATATAACTCAAGAATAGCCTTAGAAAAATTTAAAACTCTCCCTAGCTATAGGAACTTGCCTAGACCGAGACTATGGAGGGAAGAAGAGTTCATGGCCTTCTTGATTTTTCCTTGATGGGAGACACACTTGGAAGGCTTCTTAGAGGTCTTAGGAGCTCAATCAAACACTCATATATGCTAGGGAATGCATGAATCAAATCAGTTTTTACAATCCCTTCAAATACACTACACTTTTTCTACTTAGAGTTCATTAATTTTTCTTGCAATTTCTTTGCTTTCTTGGATGGAAGGTGCATGTGGGAAGCTCTCTAGGGGTCTTAGGAGCATGTTTAAACATTCAATTAAGTTTAAGAACATTCATATAAAATCAGATTTGCAAGGGAGCATTTAGATCCCTAATGGTTCTAACTTATCTCTTAATGCTCCTTTCTTGATTCTATTGGTTCTTTCTTAATCCTTGCCATCTAAAACCTTTAATCCTTCCATAAATTGGGCAGAAAACAGCCCCTAAAAATTGGGCTCATGATGCCCAAATTCGTGCAAGAGGAAGGGGGAGGGAGAAACTACCAAAGAATGGAAGTTTTACCTTGTTTTCTTGCTTCCTTTGGCTTGTTCTTCCACTTGGTTGGCTTACTCCCTCAATTTTTGAAATTTCCCTCTCTGTTCTGCCCCAAAAATAGCACCAAACTCTCCATTAAAATCATAGAAAGAAAGCTTGAGAGGAGAGGAGCAAGGTTCAAGAAGGAAGGATATGGAATTTCTTAAAGTTTCTTACCTTTTTCTTGAATCTCTTCCTCCAAAATCCTCCTCCTCTTGTGCGCCTAAGAAGCTGGAGTTTTCCTCTGAAATTGGGCAGAAGCAAGTCGGTCTTAGAGAGGAGAGAAAGAACGTGGATAAGAAGGAGCAAAAAGGCACTTTATGCAACCTTTTACTTTTGCATTTTAGTCCCTTTTCTTGGCTTTTTCATTTTATACTCATATCAACTCCTTTTTGAAATCCGTATTTTCCATCATATTCCTTAGGCTCTTAATCATAAGAATTGCCTTTGGAATCACTCAAAAAGGATCTGAAATCATTCCGAACCATTCAGTCAAAGTTTTGGTCAACCTTTGCCTAAATCTCTCACCGGAGGGGTTTCAACTGTTCTAGGGGTTCCCATGGTTTTCAGGGCCTCTGAGAACCCCAAAAAGCTAAAATTTTCCATTTGAAAAGCTCTCCTGTGGGTTTTCAAATTTTTCAAAAATTACAAAAATGCCCCTACTTTCTTCGGCAAATTTTCTGAGCTCTTCTGGCTCTGGTTTTCGGGCATCTCAAATGTCAAATCTTCATTTTCTAATATTCAAAATTTTATCATAATTTTAGTTGGCCCCAATTCTTTCTATTTCGAGGACTTCCTTTTATATTTGACCCATTTTAACGTTTACGGAGAAACCGAACATCGTGTTTCTCACGTTTTGCATTTCTCATGTTTACAAAGGGACTGGATGTTACACCTTCTACCCTTATGCAGTAAAAACCATTCACGTTATACAAGATTGCAATTTCACACTCAACAAGCAACAAATAAAATCTCATCTATACGCAGCTACAAGCAAGTGCACATAGACTAACATAAAGAAAGAGTTTGTCTCCTGACAAAGTAGTTGATAGTTCCCTTTTATGTTCTTGTCTGTAGATTATAAATCAAAACTCCTAAGAGTAGAGAAAGTAAAATTTTGATTCTTCCATTTTCTTCTAATCATTTGAATTGTTATATTTACTTTTCATAGGCTTCAATGCTTTCACAAACATTCTGTTATATCCAAAATTCATCAGATATGAAATGACCACCAAAAAAGTATATACATACATATATATATATAAGGAGAATGAATTGTACTATAAAATACTATTCTTGAATTATTTATGAATCTTACCTTTTTTCTTAAAAAAAAATTAAACTAGATCATATAATTGACATAGCTATCATGCAATTATATGAGACCCACATATAGTTAATAATAAAGACACCTAACATACACTAAAGCTCCTAAACTTTAAAAATGCCAAAACAATTATTCAACTTAAGAAAATGACCCCAAATTTCTAGAAATTTCTTCTGCAGCTCCGCACCTTACCTTGAGCCCCAGCATATATATATATATATATATATATACTTGTTCCCTTTGAAGTGTCAACTCCTGAAACATTATTTCTTTAATTGTCATTTTATTTAAACATACGAGTTAAGTAGATTTAAAATCTTACATGTTGGTAAATAAAAACTACATAAAACTATTTTTAACTCCTTGTTTAATTATGATATAATTCATCCAAAATTTTGAGTAATTATAAGCACAATGGGTAAATAAAATATTAACAAATTTATATATATCATGTGTTAAATTTTTAGTAATCTCCACTATAGTATCTATTTGATATTTTAAATAAATTTATGAATACTATATTAAAAAAAACTTTAAATACATCGTGCATCTTGCATTTTATTTATTACTTATTTTATATTCAATAATTATTATATTTAACTAAAATATATAATATTTTTGAATTTATTGTATCACCCAATAAATAAACTCGTAAATGTGATGTGTGACTTTTAACAGTGATATATATGGGAGTTTTATTTTAAAGATGATAGAACAAAATACGTGCAATTAATTCAATTCTATTCTAGCACTATAAAACTGCAATTATTTCCACAGAAGTTAGGTAATTTATTCAATTTTATATAAAAATAAGCCACTAAGATGTCGGTCCAACAAGTTGGACACATCACCTAAACACTACAGGTAACCTTCTCAAAGAAAACACAAATATTAAGAAAATATTGTAAAAAGCTAATTTATAAATGTTTAGTTGAGTAAATAAATTAACAAAGGGCAATCATGTCAACATATCATATAATTGAGTGAGCGCTCTATTATTAACATGTGCACATAATTAATCTATTGATAATGAGTAAATATGCATTTAATTAAAGACTCACTACAAAAAAACAACAAATTTGCAACGAAATTTTGTTCTGTCACAATTTTATCGCAAATCCGTCACTAATTCCATTGCAGAAATTAGCGACAAAAAATTTTTGTCGCAATAATATCCATCACAAATCAAGTTAGTGATAGAATTTAGCGACGGAAAGTTCCATCAGTAATAAGCGTGATAGTCAATTCTAATTTTGCGATAGAATTTTGTGATAGAATATTCCGTCACTAATTTAGCGACAAATTGGTTTGTGACTTAAATATTATTATTATTTAATAATTTATATGATATAATGACTTAAATATTATTAATTGTATGTATATATATTATAATTTAATAATTTATATATCATAATTTAAATTAATAATTTAATAATTTCAATATCAAATAGTAAAATGTGATAAATACTAATGTGCTTAATTATTCTATGAGCAATAAAAGGCCTCCATCATGTTCAAAAATTAGAAAATGTATAATTTATTTATTTTACATCATAAATTAATATAAATATAAAATATATTTAATCAACTAAAAATAGAAAAAAAATTTGCAAATTTAAAATTATAATTTAAACAACTATGTATAAGGAATGATTGTATTAAAAATATACAAAATAAATAAAAGTGAAATAAACATTTCACTCAACAAAATTCAAAAGATAAATGATATAAAAAAATCATGACAATAGATCTCTTTTCCAAAATTTTAAAAATATTAAAAATAACTCCACTCAGTCAGTATCCTTCAATCACGTCACTTGTCCCTCACCTCTTTGTGCTCATAATCGGTTTCCCCTCTTTGTTGTGATGTAAACACTCAGATAAATTCACACATTCTTTGTGTTGTTTCTCTATTTCTATTAGCACTTTCTTAAGTGATCATATCAAGGTTTTTCCTTCTTTGAAAATTAAATCTTTCTTTCATTTAAATTTCAAATCTCTCAAATTCTCTTGAAAGATGCAAAGATTAAATACCAACAGATGCAAAATCAAAAAAGGAGTGGAAGGCATGATCTAAAATCTAATACATATTCTGTAATTATGTAGTTAGAGAGAAAGAGTAATATAAAGGAGTATTTACTTTATTTTTACACCTATTCTTTTTTTTTTCCCTCAATCTCTTTTAATTACACTATATGCAAAAACATAATTAATAATCTTTTGTTATTTTCTTGCATTTTCAATTGAGATTTGATTTTTGTTGGTTCACAGTTGTTTCCAATTACATGTGCAATAAATTTTCATTTCCTACCCATGAGAATCCAAGGGATAAGAAACCTTCTTTTTTCCCTCCAAACAAAGAGAAAAAATTTGTCAAGATGATTGTTCTTAACATGAAAATTATCATAATACGATGTTAACTTTGGTTTATCAATTTATTAAATCTTGCTAAGTAAATTATTTAATTACCAAATTCCTAATTTATAAAAAATAAAAATAAATATTAGTGAATTTAGCTATAACATAATGTTGTATTCGTTAAATAAGATGAAAAATAATTTTTTTAAAATTATATAGTAATTTATGTTGTTAAATCATAAAAAGGTATGTTACATATAATTTTGTTAATGTAAAATTTTTTATATCAATTATGAGTTCATTATATTTTTTTTTATTTTCGCTCTCCTAATAATTTATGTTTAGATTTGGCCTTAAGTATGAGTAATTTTTTTTAAACAATTCAATATTATATGATTGGACTTTAAAAATTTTTTCTTATGTATTATATATTTATTGAAGGATTTGAAAATAAATATCTATAGAATTTTACCTAAATTTAGTACTTTAATATATACTTGTGTGTGTGTGAGTTGGAATTATATACGATAGTAGAAAAAAAGTTCATAGTTTCTATTCTCTCAATCTACTTTAAAATTTTTTTACTCCCATTTAAATTGGAGTGAAACTCATGTTTTTGTTTAATTGTGTAAGCTTTTTAATATATATATATATATATATATATGATAATATGAAAGTTGTTGAATTTGATGTAATAAATGAATATTGACCTAGTTATTGTTCGTGTTCTAACATTATTTTATTATTTAATAACTCTTCAATTTTAATAATAAGTTTAACTACTATTACTTTATTATGAAATGAAAATACTTTTTTTACTTTAAAAAAGAGAAGAATTTGTGTCTATTGGCATGAGTAATTTTTTTCCTAATAAAAACTTGAAATTTAAAAGCCATCATACTTGATACTAAAATTTAATTGAATAACATCCCACCCAAAAAAATTAATTGAATAACTCATAAATCAATTTGATTAGAAGAAGATGCATCACTATTTATTTGTAATTTTTTATAAATTGAAAATAAAGCAAATATGGTAAATTAGGAAACTTATTTAAAGAAATTAGAAAAGGTAATTTAAAAATAATAATAGCTAATATATATAGTATGGGGATTTAATAAACAAGTTAATAACAAGTTAATAAGATAAAGAGACCTAAAATGTATTAGAAGCATTGTTTTTGGTAAGCAGAAGAAATGAAATAACACAAAAGTTTTCTTAAGAAGAAGTGAGTTAATTAAGGAGGCCTTATAACATAATGGCAAATACAGTTTCTAGCCTTCAAATTGGTTTTTTCTTCTACTTTCTACAATGACTTAAATATTTATAATCCTTTTTTTTTTTCAAATATTAAGAAAAAGAATTAAACAAATTTAAGATATATTGATCATTTTCTTACTTTGATTTAAAGTTATAAGTTATTTAAGAGAAACTCAATCTCTCAAAAAATTATATAGTCAACAATATTATTTATTAATCAAAACTATTTTTATAATTGAAATCGCATCTTTTAATTTTAAATTATGATTAAATTATGTTTTAAATTTTAAATAAAAAATATTTATTAATCAAAATATAAATGATATTGATATATACAACCATGCACTAATGATAATTTGTTTATATATTAGAAGTTTAAAAGATTAGACATATGAATTCATTAGAATTGATTGTCAGTTAGATTACAAGTTGTTTTATTTCATAAAAAACTGGTTTGAATTTCCAAAAATGAATTTGCGTGTAAATCTTCACCAATACAAAAATCTCCTTGCATTTTTAAGGAATATTACATGTAATATGATGGGTTGGATCCCACATATAGTTGTTTGTACACAATTATATTAGCCAAATTGAAAGCACATGTGATTAGTAAAAATTGGATGCATGTAGTAAATAAGGCAAACCATACCTAATAACTTCAAATTCTTAATTGAAAAAATGGTTAACAAAAAAGAAATGTGTTTAACATAAGAGTCATCAGAATGATATTGGACTTTTTTTTGGGAAGAATTATAAATAAGGATTTAAAGTAAAAAAATTATTTTATAATATTTTTTATTTTAAATTTTACAAAATAATTTTTTTAAAACTTTACGTCTTTGTTTATAATAATAATAAAATTTTTTTGAATTGAGAATGCTATTGATCTTTCACTACACAATACAGACGGTAACAAGGATGAAAAGGCAAATATATGAAAATTGGATCCAAATAGATGAAGCTCCCCACGCCTCCATCCAAATGAGGAAATTTTTAGTTTAGAATTCTAAAATAAATATATTTATATTAAAAATTATATCCCAAGTTTTAAAATTATTTTAAAAGATTTCAAGATTAAAAATTCAAATTATATGAAAAAATTATAATTTAAAACTTTAAATTAGGATTTTTTATTTTAATTTTTTAAGAATAACTTTATAATTTAAAATATGCTAATATAAATATTTTTTATTTATAATATTAAATTTTAATTTTCTTTTAAAAATAACTTACTAATCTAACACTTGCCACTTGGCCTGGGCAAAGCCAAAGCAGTCTGGAATTGAACTCCCAAGAAATTTTTGAAAAATATGACAGCTTTCAACCAAACACATGTATCAGTCTGGAATTTATCTATAGCAATTGACACTTATCATCAATTAAATATGTCATTCTTGAATCTTTTCATAAATGTGTTGTGGAATTTCTCCATACCCGCATACAATCGCTCGTCATGATATTTTTAAAATTCCTGACTCTTATAAGACAAACCACTATATGCCAGACAATGAGTTTTTCCAATTTCTCTCTCAAGTTGAGAGTGTTAATTTTGAAGAAATATAAATATAAAGCGTGTTCATTATTAAGTGCCTGAGATTCATATATTTGGTATCTATTACTTTCTAAAATTGCGTTATCAATTTCAAAAAAGATTAAGAGAATCCAAATTTGTTTTACTAAGGTTTTAAAATAATAATTTACAGTAGTGTACTTAAAGTACATGTTACTATTCTTTTAATTAAATTTTAAAATTTTTTAAATAAAAATAAAATTGTAATTTTTTTTAGATTGACTTAAATACATGTTTGTCCTTCTAGTTAATATAAGAGAAGAATTAGTTAGCTTCCGAACTGCATTTAAGATGGGCCTATGAGCTATTTTCCTCTAACCCAATACTATCTAATCAAAAGACCCAATACAAACAAAATTACGTCTTAGAAAAGGCACGCCATCCCCCTCAGCCAAAAACCCTAAACCATTCTCTTTCCTTTTCATTCAAAGCTTGTTGTCGCTGCTGTCTGAAGCTCTATCGAAGGTCATTGTCTCTCTCTGACAGTTAAGGTTTGTCTCTCTTTTCCTTAGTGAAAATCGATATATATACTTCCTTGGTGGTATTTTTTGTTTTGCCTTTGTCTCTTTCCCTCAATCTGATGTTAGTAATAGAAGCCATTAGCAGCCAAGTACCTAGATCTAGAAAACTTCTCCATCTCTGTTTTTATCTCTCATTTCTTTTATTGGCTATCACGTCTCAAGATGGGCAGATCCAGGTTAAGATATTGGGAGATAATGATTAATGGGCAGGTCTAGGTTAAGATATTTTAATTATTTAAGTTTAAATTTTAAAATTAACATTTAAGAGAATTTATTTTTTAAAATGCATCAGGTAAATATAAAAAGGTATACTTTTAAAATCATTTAGGCGATGTGCCACCATCGCCGGAGTTTGCCTCAATATTTAATCCTAAGGTATAAAGTATAATACTCATTGTTCTTTATAGTTGGCAAATTTCTATTACTAAATATATTTAAATATTTAATGTCCCTTTTTTTTAAGATGTATGTGATCTGTGTCCTTCTTTTTCAAGCCATGCATCGCATAATTAGAGAATGATTTGAACTTGTAACATTTTCCATTTTGAAATGTTTAGCTGAACAATATTATGCCCAATAACTAATAATTTTGTAGAATGGACAATTTTTTTCTTAATTAATGTATTAATTATATGTTTCTTTAACAATTATATTAATATATGATTTGATGATTTACCAATGGTTAATAATAATAACAATGTATAATTAGCTATACATCTTATATATATATATATATATATATCATTGTTAAATGCATACTAATTCAGTCAATGAATCTTGGGGTTCAAAAAATCGTCAATATCAACAAGGAAATTTCAAGTAGTGTCAATTACAGAAAATTGCCACTAATTGACATAAAAACCAATTTGATCATACCAAACTTATATATTCATTGATTGGGGTGGTAATTCTACTTAAAGGCATTTCCATTATTTCGTCGGGTAAATATCAATACGCATATTTGTCTATTATAAAATATGACTTCTATGGCATTCTAGAAGAGATTGTGGAGATTGAATATATGGGGGTTCCTGTGAAGTTATTAGTGTTATTCAATTGTCAATGGTATGTTCCTTCACCTAATCGTGGTATAAGAGTGTACAAAAAATATGGGATTGTGGAAGTTCATGAATTAAGGAGGTATACCAAGTTTGATCCATTTATATTTGCACAACAAGCGACACAGGTATATTATGCGTATTATCCTAGTTGCCATCAGAAGGCTAATTGGTTAGCCATAATCAAAGTTAATGCTCATAGCATAATTGATGCTTATACATTTGAAACAAACATAGGGTCATTTCAGGTCGATAAATTAGAAGTCATACTACCTGTGATTGTCCCAAATGATGAATTCCATAACCTAAAAGACACTGAAGGTTCTTATGAAGAAATAGACATGTCAACCGCTAACATAGTTTGTGAAGAAGAAGAAGAAGATGATGATGACAATGATGATGACGATGACAATAAAAATGATGACGATGATGATAATGGTGGCGATGGCGGTGATGCTGATGATGCTTGAATTAGGGTTGGGTTTGATTTAATTGAGTTTGATTTTTTTAATAATATATTTTTATTTTTTGAGTGTGAATTTATTTACTTAAGTCTTGTTCTTTTTTTAATGATATATTTTCTATTTTTTTAGTGTGAATTTATTTTATTTACATTTTTTATTTAATTTTTTATCAACTTATGTTGACTCAGGATTTGTTATTACATGTGTAGATGTCAGGTCGTGGCTCTAGCCAAGGTCGTGCCCGATGGAGTACCTCTGCACCTTCAACCATCTCTTTATCCTTCAACTTTAACACCTGCACCAGCTCCTATAGCACCAGACACATCCATTGCACCTGCAACAGCTCCAATTATGCCTGAATAATCTAAGAGATCCTCAGCATCACCTATATCATCCCTTCCAGTACCATCTCCTAGCTCCTAGCACTTAAATCCCACTCCTCAGGGTCCTTCTACTAGTTCTACATCAATGCCATCTATCCAACCTTTTGGTTGTGACCCCACAGATGGTCGAATAAGGTTGTATCATGACAAGCATATGTAAGTCATCAAATTTATATTATTTTATTTGTTATTCAATTAACAATTTAGTGCCATTATAACATTTTCAATCATTGCTATTAAATGATTAGGTTTAATCTTGTTGTTGTTGTTGTTGTCCATGATATTCTCCTTGTATTTCAAGCAAAATTTGAATATGCATGTTATAGTTGGAAAGTAACACCTCCTACAGTCAGACAATTATGGTTTGATGAATGGGCAGTATATATCTTATCTTATCATTATATATGTATCATGTGTTGATATTCTTTTTTTCTCATTTTGTCTCATTTTTTATTTTTCTATTGTTTATATAGAAAAAGTACAAATGGCTGCCCCAATATGACCAAGTTATCAGACGCAACTAGAATCAAAAGTGTGGAGACATATTGCAAAATGCAATGCACAGAGTACGGGTAGACTTAGAAAAGGGGATCATGCCTAATTGAATCCCAGACAACGTAATGATCCAATTAAAGCATTATTAGGAGTTAAACAAATATAAAGTCATGTGCCAGATAGCTAAAAACAACCGGGCATCTACCACAGGAGGCATGCAACACAAAAGGGACAGCATTCCTTCAATTGAGCATAAGAAGAGGCTGGTAAGCATTTAAATTCAAGCATAATCCTTATTTATTTAATGCATGAGATAACTTATATCAATAAACATCTACAGACTTTACAGCTTGGAAGACCACCTACAATGTTTAAATTGTTCAAGCACACATATTATGACGAGGCAACTGGCCAATTTGTGGACCATAGAGTAGTTGAAGTCTATGTATGTATATGTTTATCTTTTCCTTTCTCATTGGGATTGTGCTGACGGCCAGAGGCCTGACTAGTTAAAGTGTGAGTCTTGATTCTTTGTTTTTATTGTCACTAGATTTGTGCTAACAACTAAAAGCCTCAATAGTTGTAATATAAGTCTTGATTTTTAGTTTTTATTGTCACTAGATTTGTGCTAATGGCCAAATACCTGACTAGTTGTAGTGTGTGTCTTGTCTTTTTTATTTTAATTGTCACTGAACTTGTGCTAATGGCCGGAGGCCTGATTAGTTATAGTGTGTGTCTTGTCTTTTTTGTTTTAATTGTCACTAAACTTGTGCTGATGGCCAGAGGCCTGACTAGTTGTAGTGTGAGTCTTCATTTTTTGTTTTCATTGTCACTAGACTTATGCTAATAGCTAGAGGTCTAACTAGTTATAGTATGAGTCTTCATTTCTTGTTTTAATTGTCACTGGACTTGTGCTGATGGCCGGATGTCTGACCAGCTGTAGCGTGAGTTTTTATTTTTTGTTTTGATTGTTACTAGACTTATACCGACGATCAAAGGCCTGAATAATTGTAGTGTGAGTCTTCATTTTTTATTTTAATTATCAATGGACTTATGCTGACAGCCAGAGGCCTTATTAGTTATAGTATGAGTCTTCATTTTTTGTTTTGTCACTAGGATTATGTGATCCTTTATTTAATATTTTTTACTTATTTAATTGCTCTGTGCCTATTAATATGACATATTCTTTCCATATACCTAATTATGTAATTTCAATATTTGATAACTTTGATTGTAATGGTTAAATATATTTGTAATTTCAAAATATTTATTTCTCATTATATGATCACACTTCATGTTAATACTATATGACAGAAAATATGCTTAAATATGTGCATACTTTTGGTTTTGGATGCACTGTCATTGTTTTCCTTATTGTAAAATTATATTTCTTTACTTCATTTAACAGGCTGATTATTTAAGGCTTAAGAATGCTAAAGCTTCTACTCAGGACTTAACAGGCATAGCGTCAAATGATGTAGAAGATGATGATAAAGTCGCCTTATGATTGGAGGCTGTTGGTGGTAAAAATAAGAAGGGTCGCATTTTTTAGGTAGGATATGAGGCTCAAGATATTGATGCTATTTGTTCTCGTGGGACCTTTTCTTCCGTTTATAATTTAGGAGTCCATTCAGATTTTGAAAAAGAATTACGTAGGAGGATTGCTGCAGAAACAACACCTTTAAGACAGGAAAATCAAGAGCTTAGAGAGCAAAATCAACGTATCACAGAGCAGCATCAAAAAATTTTATCTCTACTTAACCAATATCAGCAAGTGCTCAATAGGTTGCAAGATCTTGAATCGCGATTATCTCGTACTCTATCAAATCCTGATGATTGTCATCTACCATAAAGATGATTTTCCCTTATTTTAAGACATGTTTTGTTGAGAATTATTATAATTTGTTTTAGAATGGTTATCATTTAATTAAGAATCATTTTAATATATTTGTTACTTTTTTATTGAATATTATTGTGCTTATATAATTTATTAGATAGAGAGAAATACTTAAACAAAAGTGAAATTTTATTATTTAATAATAATATTATTTTTAATTAACCTTACTTTATTATGCTTTTATTGTATATTATTGGATAGGTAGCAAATTAATATTGAGGTTAAATTTTAAAAAATTACAAAATAAAAAATTATATCAACAACAAAATATTTCGTCGTAAATCCGTCGCTATTTAGCAACGGAATAATCTGTTACAAATCTATCGATGATTAATGATGGAATATTTTGTCACAGATTCATCAGTAATCAGTGACGGACAATTTCATCCCTGATCCATCGCTAATTAGTGACGAAATATTTCGTCACAAATTTGTCGGTGATTAGCGACGGAATATTTGGTCACAGATCCGTCAGTAATTAGTGACAAAAAATTTCGTCACTGATCCACCACTAATTAGTGATAAAAAAATTTGTCGCTAATTTGTCACTAATCAGACACAAAATATTTTGTTGCTAATCTGTCATTAATTAGCGATGAAATATTCCATCACTAATTCGTGGCTAATTAGCGACAGAACTTTCTGTCACTAATCCATCACAAATTTAGAATATGCTATCCTTATAATTAGTGACAGAATTCTAAAATCTGTTGCAAATGAATTAGTGATAGTGAAGTTAACGACAAAAAAATTCCGTTGCTAATTTATTTAACGACGAAATTATCCACATTTAGTGATGAAAAATTCTGTCACTAATTTTTGTTTTTTTTGTAGTGATTGTCGAAAGTTGAAAGTGACTTGGTTAATCCTTTCTCTATTTTTGGTTGCAGAAAGCCCTGAGCATCAAAGTCTTTGTCTATTTGTTTGTTTTTGTTTTTTGTTTTTTTAATTTTTTCTCCACAAGACAAGTAAGGTATATTTTATTCAATCTCATTAGCTTGGTTTGTTGAGAGCAATGAAATAGAAGAACCCGGCATGGATGCACCCAATGCTCTAATAATTTTAGTTGTACTTGCCGCCTAGTTACATCGTAATCATTCTCGTCTTTAAAAAAGACAATGTATGGTTTACCAAACTATATTTTTCTAAAAACACAAAAATAGACAATGTGAAGATAGAAACTCTGGCCGTACGGCCAACCTTCAGAGATATTTTGAATATTGCAACAGAAAAGTTGGTGGCAATTTTTATAATCAATTTTTAGTTGAGTAAATAAATTAACAAAGCGCAACCATGTCAACATATCACAAAATTGTGTGAGCGCTCTATTATTGACATGTGCACATGATTAATTTATTAATAAAGTAAATATGCATCTAATTAAAGATCATTGAAAGCTGAAAGTGACTTGGTTACTCCTTCCCTATATTTGGTTGAAGATGAGCCCGCAGCATCGAAGTCTTTGCCTATTTGTTTATTTGTTTTTTTTTTAATTTTTTTTCTCCACAAGACAAGTAAGGTATATTTTATTCAATCTCATTAGTTTGGTTTGTTGAAAGCAATAAAATAGAAGAACCTCCCATGGGTGCATCCAATGCTCTAATGATCTTAGTTGTATTAGCCGCCAGTTACATCATAACCATCTCTTGTATTTAAAAAAGACAAAGTATGGTTTACCAAAATGTATTTGTCTAAAAACACAAAAATAGACAGTGTGAATATGGAAACTCTGTCTGTACGGTTAAACCTTAGAGATATTTTGAATATTGCAAAGGTCGGTCTTAGAAAAGTTGGTGGCAATTTTTATAATATTTGCATGGATTAGAAATCGAAGCCAAAGGAAGTGCTCTTTATAAATTATCAACTGTGTAATTATATATTGCAAAAGTTTTTCTTTCTTCCACTATTAAGAATTTATATTCTGAAATATATATGGGAAAATATTTTCCCATTTATCTAATGCAACTACAGTCAAATTAATTTTAGAGTACGCTTCAACTACAAATTATTTTTATAACCATTCTTCTTACCTTACCATTCGAGTTTAGATCGCGATAATAGCATTTAGAAAAATTTACTTTTTTAAATGTCACAGGCTTTTGCGGATCAGTTTGTACTCTCATGGGACAAGTCTTGGTTTCACTTGCAAATTGGCTCAATAATACACTTTCTATAATATATATATATATATATAATGTTTGATTTCTACTTTCCTTCTATCAATATCTACATGCAATTTTTTTTTGGAATAAAACTAAAAGAAAAAGCCTAAAAACTTGGTCCAAATAACATTTCCCTTTGATATAAGTTTCAGGAAATCTTGACATATGTGGGTTCAATTCTTACCCATCCTATTTCTCCATTCCCTACTCACAGGAACTTTTGCCTCCTTTGCAACCCAATAAAATCAAAAAATAAAAGGAAAAACACTCTGAATTATGCTTTACCGTCCAATTAATATGTGACGGACTCATTTATAAATATCATATAACACTTTTTAATTTCTTAATTATGTTTTTGCTTTAGATTTAGGTTGTTCTCTCAGCTAGCCCTCTTCCTTTTTCTCAGCAAGTATCCCTTAGAGTTATGCCCTGGTTGATTCCTATTCTCAAAACTTATTATATTTTTAAATTTTGTCAGAAAATGTTGGAAAATAATTTTTATTGTAGTATTTTCATAAATGAATTTTTAACTCGACTTAAGGAACAATTTACTTTGTTTATTTTATTCTATTGTAGTCTATATTATTTTATTTTTTATATTTTGATATGAAAAATTATTATTTAAATGAGGGCAAGCGAAGCCTTAAGTTTAACATTAAAAGCAAGTTATATAAAATATTTTCAAAATTGTTTCAGAAGTTAAACGTTTCAAACATTTTTTTTTTAATTTTACACATTATTTAAAAATTATACTTCAAAATTTTCCCTAAAAAAAAAACAGAAATTGAATTAACCAAGCCGATAGACTCTTCCTCATTTTATTCACCAGTTTACTTCTACTTCTTTATTTCATCGACCTTTATGGTCACTCCTCCTGCTAATCTTATATATCCTAAACTACAATATTGATACAAAGCGGCACTAGCTATATATTATCTAAGAGTTTGTCTTTTCTGTTTAATTATAATAACAAATAGAGCAACTTTTGATGTGATATATATATCATCTAAATAATTTGTCCTTGTTGACCCAAAACCTTTGACGTGATATGTTGAATTTAAAATTTGAAGGTAGCCCTCTATTTAAAGTTCATCTAATGCATGGTTTTCGCATCATTCTTCTCAATTTTAGTTATTTGATTCTCTAATAAATACTCATCGGCCAGAAGAAATTTTATAGTTCATATTGGGCCAGTTTAGCCTTTGATATAGCTATTACTGGCAAAGTGGAGACAGAAATAGAGATTGAAGTAGCTCCTTCCAAGACATCTTCAGGAGCAGTTATAACTTGATTCCAAGCTTTTCCGGCATTGCACACAACGAGCTCAGCTTCAACATGATGTCTAGGTGATACCTGGTTCTGTCAGTGCAGGAACTGCACACCTTAGGTATGTCTTCAGTTATCCATGATAGAATAGAATAATATAATTACTTGGCCAGTTAATCATCCAAAGGAAGAGTCCGATAAAAGGTGCTGGTAGATTCCGCAAATAATTGAGTACAATTTCAGAACAAGCAACAGACAAATAATATATTCAAATAGCTGAACGAAAAGTGCATAATGACATTGAGTGCAAGTCATCTGGTGCAATCAAAGCTTCGCTTCATTTTTTTTTTCTTTGAGAAATCAAAAATTTTAATTGTGAAAATAAACATTTTAATTATGAAAAAAAATTAATTATGAGAACTAAAAATTTTAACCATAAGAAAGAATTATACTCCAAAATTTTTAATTGTGAGGACAAAAATTTTTATCCTTTAGATTTTTAAAATAATTTCAAAATTTAAAATCTTTTATAATAAATATTTTCTACTTATGTTCATAAATTGTAATTTTTCCAAAAATTTTAATTGTCATGAATTATTTCGTAGACAATAATAAAGGAATGGGAGGAAAAATTGAACAAACTGTAAAAGGATTGATAAGTTTTATAATATTAAGTATAATTTTTTCACAACTAAAATATTTTATCTTTCTAACCAAAACAAAAAGTACATATGCCAAGTAAATGCCTAACTTTAAAGGATCTACATTTATGACTTCAGATGAAATAGTAAAATCAGATGCAGCATCGTGCACATAACCAAATCAATTATTTTTATTGGTTATAGGGTTTCAAGGAAAATAAAAGCAGCTAGGCTTTCAAAAACATTTTTGCTTGAAAAAGGAGCTTGAGAATTAAAGAGCTCAACAGTTATGAGGGAAATAACAGAAGTCACTGATGTCCGTACTTTTGGTTTGAGTAAAAACACCTCAGTGAGCAGCAACAGAGAGGTTGTCCCACATATGGATCCCAACTTCTATAAAGCTGCAGTGAACGGTGACATTAGTGCCTTTGAGGGAAAAGAAATTGAAATTGAGTCCATACTAACCGCAAATAGAAATACAATCCTTCATATACACTTGACAGCTTACACTGATGGAGTATCAGAGAAATTCGTGGCAGAGATTCTACATATGTGTCCTACACTTGTGGAGAAGTTCAATGTCAAGGGTGAAACCATTCTTCATATAGCAGCAAGGTATGGACATTTCGAAATGGTAAGTATACTTATTGAATGCGATAGAAACCTTATAAGGGTCGTAAATGACAACAATGATACAGCTTTGCATGAGGCAGTGCGTTATCATCACACAAAAATAGTGGACATCTTAACAACGGTAGACCCGGCTCACTTATGTATTAGGAATAGTGATGGTGAGACTCCACTTTACATTGCTGTAGAGAGAGAATACTTGGATGTGGTGCATATAATATTGAATAATTGCAATTCACTAAATGATCAATATGGCCCCAATGGCAGAACACCATTACATGCTGCAGTCCTTCGCCATAACAAAGGTACTGCATTGTATGATTTCGCAATTTATCATTCATAATATCAAATCTTGATTTGTATATTAAGGATATCTTATTTCTTGGGTATTATAAACTATAACAACAATAATATTTAGAGATAACTAAACAACTATTCATTTTCATCTTCTCTTAAAAACTCATATAAGTTTTTGAAATATTTAAAATGGTATGTACTTAACTCTATGACTAATTAATGGTCATTAAATTAATTCTTCATGCAAAATATGATAGGTTTTGTATGAAGAATTAAGGATACATTCAGCTTGAAATTAAATTTTAGATGGAATTAATTGTGGTTGATTTTTTTGTGTTACAGAAATGGTGTCAATGTTGTTATTAAAGAGTTCTCCAACAATACAAGCAGATGAATTAGGTTGGGTTCCACTTCACTTGGCAGCACTTCATCAATCTCCTGATTTGGCAGAGGAGTTGCTAAAGTATGATAGAAACATGGGATACATGAGAGACAATAGGGGAAGGACGGCTCTTCACTTTGCAGCACGGTGTGGCAATAAAGATACCATGGAAAAGATAATAGAATATTGTCCAGATTGTTCAGAATTGGTGGATGAAAATGGCCATAACGCACTTCATTATAGTGTTATCAGAGGCGTATCTGCTATGGATGCTACAGAAATGATCCTGAATAACGCATCACTAAGCAACCTTTACAATGAGAAAGATAAAAATGGGAACACGCCCCTTCACTACATTGCTAGAGTACGTAAGGGTTATCATCATCTGCTGAAAGATCATGAAAGAGTGGACCCAATGGCATTCAATAAACAAAATCAGACTGTTATTGATATTGCTTATGATGAAGTGCGTGGTGCTTCAGTTTCAGTTTCAGAGGTAACAACATCTAGTTACTAGAAATTAAAGAAGACAATATATAAGTTCATTCGATAAATTAATTTTGACATCTCACATGTGCATGCATTCCCTAGTTTATTGAACACCATAGTATGAAAACAACCAAACCGTGTTTCTAACTATTTGTGAATGGTAATAGTAAATAGAGTAATTAATTAATAGAGACCAAGCTAGGTACCATTCATGAAATAGGTCCTTCACTAGTTTAATTAGTTTTAATTCATGTAATTATATTTATACTGTGTATTAAGGAATGCCTATATGCTGATTCAGTCAATAAAAGATTACTCTCAATAATAAAGCAAATGTTAAAAGAGAATTGATAAGACTTCACCTATTACAGCTACAGCCATACTTTCTTTTAGAAAAAATGCGAAAAATTGGTGCAAGGTATGGTGGGCGGGTCATAAATGAGGATGATAGAAAGAAGAAACAAGAGAAGATACGTGATTCCACAGTTGACAGAAAGAAGAAAGACGAGAAGAAAGATGGGTTAGATTCAATTGATAGGCTTAGAGAAATCAACCTTCTAGTGGCCACACTGATTGCAATTATTACCTTTGCAGCAGGATTTACATTGCCTGGGGGTAACGTACTAGAATATGATCAACCTAATAAGGGCTCTCCAATATTGGAGAATGCTGCAGCTTTCCAGGCGTTTGTTATAACAGACACTATCTCACTTGTTCTCTCTGCTTCTGCTGTGCTCCTACAGATCTACTTGTCAATTCCCCGTGTAAGAAAAGAATTCTCGATATATGTTCATTATATGGAGTTGAGCTTGCGGTTAACCATGTTGGCCATGGTATTCATGATGATAGCATTTGTGACAGGCATATATGCTGTCCTGAGTGCTTCCAAGAGCCGCTTTCATTTTGTCACTCTAATTGGATTGTCTTTTTTCTATATCTTTTATCTTGCTTTTTTTATGGCTCGCGAGTTGGAAACTACGTCTATAAAGAAGGAACAGTTATACTCGTCCAACAAACCTGATGGCACTATATGGGAAGCGGAAGAAATTCAACTATCCGAATCCAATTGGATATGAGATCCCCCAACATCTGAAATATTTTGTATTTCTATTCCTGTATATGGATTTCTGTTGTTATTTTTACCAAATATATGTATCCAATGCATGTCCAGCATTTTTTTTGGGTTAAAACGTGCCAGGATTTTAATAAGACAGAATACAAGAAAATCCTTCCTTCTCAATCAGTAAATTTTCTTCAACAATTATTTTGTTACTTTTGCATGTGGTTTATTTATGGAATTGTATTGTTTTTTGTTTCGTTTATAATTTTTTCTCCTTTTTGGCTATTTACACAATCTCTTTCCACTGCAACTGTATTTTGTATATAAGGTTTAGTTGCCCACTTAACTTTTATCTACCAATCTTTCATGTATGAGTGTAGTTTGCAATTAAGCTTTATTTTTCAATTGCGTTGCTGTTTGCTTTTCAACTGCCACCTTATATTAGTAATTCACTTGACAAAAAGAAATTAAAGAAACTCTAGAACGGTATTATACGAAAATCAGTCCTCTATTTTGGTTTCTTTTTGAGACTCTGTTTCAAAATCATTCAAAACAATAGAAAATTAAATAAACTTTATAAGACACTGTTATCATGTGCAAGAGTAAAATATATTTATATATAGTAGCGTATTAGATTATTGGGCCAGCCATTATGGGCTGACCGCTGAGCCAAGTCTATGGTAAAAACCCAATAAGGAGAAAACTTAATTAATGAAATGAAATTAATTAATTAGTTGTGTCAAGTCTATGGCAGAAACCCAAGTCTAAATTTTGAATTTTAAGATTCAAAATTAAATATGTTAATTAATATTTTATAGGGAAAATATGAAATTGATGCTCAATTTTGGAGAGAGTGTGTGATTGTGAAAACAATTATGCAAGCACAGCCCCTCTCTCTCTCTCTCTCTCTCTCTCTCTCTCTCTTCTCTAGGCAGAAGAGAAAAACATAGGGAACACAATGAAACAATGACTCATCCTCTCTAGTATGATGCCATCTACTATGAATAATGATTGGAGTTTTATCTAGTGGTTTCGATCAGAATCACATGAGGTAGAAGATTGAAGTAAGATCCATTTGCATTGCATCTAGGTAAATATTGGATCCAACTTAGGATGCAAATTTAATTTCTTTCATTTGTATCAAATAGAGGTTGGCTTAGATCTCCTATCCCCATATGAATTTGTATGCTTTTTATTGTATTGATTTCATGCACTTAGATTAGATATTGTATGAAAAGCATGAAACATGAAATTAAACCAAGAATACCCTTTAATGGGAAATTTTGAAAGAGACAAAATTAGACTACATAATTAGTACCATAAGTAGCCTATAGTACAATGATTATGTGGTAGAAAAGTAGTAGAAAAAGGGGAAACCATAAGAGAGAAATTTAAACATCAAGGTTTATATTCATGATGGTGAAACCACCAACTTTGAGAGACTAGCGTTCCCACTACAGGTTATCATTTGATACAAGCCATATAAAGTTGAAAACTTATTGAATAACCTTTCCAAAACCACCAAGTTTGGCTCAAATAGATAAGTATTAAGAGAAATATGACAATTTGAAGTTGGGGGGTCCAAATCTTTTTTTTTAAAGAAACATTGGCTAAGCAGTCAATTTTTTAGGCTTGTAACTTCTTGCTCAAGCCATGAATCTATGCAATCTATGTATAAATGGAAATCCCTCTTTTCAAACTCTCTAATGACACCTAATATGATTAAATTGGAGTTAAAATGAGAGAAATACAAGGCCACAAAGTTAGCCCTATGAAATGGCAGTTATGTAATTTTAAGGAAAAGTTGCAAAATTTAAAGGTTGAAGACAAAGTGTCTTAGCTACTCCTAAGGTAATGTGTGTACGCCACTTCAACCTTCGTTTGACCTAAAACTTGCATCAATAGAGAAGGGAAGGCAAGAAGAGGAGGATAATGGAAACCTTATGGCCGAAGGTGGCCTCTAAGGCAGCACGTGGACAATATAGGCCACCATAAGCTCATGGAAGCCTCCCTCTCTTTTATTTTAATTTTTTTAAATTTTGAAACAAAGAGAGAGAGAGAGAGAGAGAGAGAGAGAGAGAGAGAGAGAATAGGCATGTGAGGGCAATATGAGCGATTTAAGGGCTATTTTTTGCTTTTAAAATTCATAAATTCAAGAATTTCAATACTGTATATAATTTGCCTATATTTAAACTCCTGTTGGTCATTTTTCATTATAATTTTGGCCCTGAATAGTGATTTTATGTATTTAAAAATTTATAAAAATTAGAATTATGAATCATTAAATTTTATTTCCCTAAATGAGTGATTATGGACCTAGAGACATTTCATATTGACAATATGGACACATATAAGTATATTTTAAAAAATTCCAGAAAATGAGAATTATTTGGATTAATCTAAAAATGTAAGGGATTGATCTTCCTCATTTATCATAGGTTTTATGTTTGATTAACATATACCAACAACAACAACAATAACAAAGCCTTTTTCCACTAAATGAGATCAGTTACATGGATCAATTGACGTCATAAAGTTCTATCGTAGATCATATTTTTAGATAAACTATTTAATTCTAAATTTTTCTTAATAGTTTCTCATATAATTTTTCTTGGTTTCAATCTACCTCTAATATTGGACTACTCTCCATCTAATTTACTTTCCTAATTAGAACTTCTATAGGTCTCCTCCATACATGCCCAAACTACTTAAGTTGTGATTTTACAATCTTTTTCATAATTGGTGCAACTTTCACTTTTTCTCTAATGCACTCATTTTTAATTCTATTTTGTTTACTGTATTCACTCATCAAAAGCAACATTCTCATCTTTGCAACTTTAAGCTTATTCTTTTGTGGTTTTTTTTATTGCCTAACACTCAGCTCCATATAACATTGGAGGTCTTATAACTATATGATAGAATTTATCCTTAAATTTGAGTAGTACTCTTCTATCACAAATAACACCTAAAGCACTACTCCATTTCATTCACCCCGTTTGTATCTTATGTTTTACATATTCCTTTAATTTCTTGTCATGTTGTATGATGGATCTAAGATACTTAAACCGTGTGACTTGTGGTATGATATATTCTTCAATTTTCACTTTTACATTAAATCTAATGCATCTCTTACTAAACTTACATTTCATATACTTCATTTTACTTCTACTTAAACAAAATTCATGTGCTTCCAAAACTAGTCTCCACATTTCTAACTTCTCATTCATTTCCTCTCTTGATTCTCCAACTAAAAATATATCATCTGCAAAAAGTCATACATTGTGACATCGACTTTTGGATGTATTTAGTAGCACATCCATTTGTTTTATGTTTGATCAACATACTTCTAAATAATGTTTGGCAAACATAAATTGTTGACAACCTTAAGGATAAATTTAGAGAACCAAAATTAAATTAAGAAATTGGTCTTTCATTGGTGTACGTCAAATATTAAGCTTTGTACAAAACATTATGTTATCATAAATGCTAATGAGCTACTCTAATTTCTCATTGTTCATATATGATAAATACAAGAGTGCTTTATGCATAATGCACAAGGATGGATAATTAATTGTAAGATATTGATCAAACATGTGAGGCATGTTTTTGGAAATATGATGTAATAAACTTTACAATTGGATGTAGGCTTGTGATAGTCAAACAGAAAATCTTTGAAGATGATAAACATTGGTAGAATGAGGTCTTAGTGTATGTTTAATATGAACATAATTTTTAAGTGCATTGTATTAAATGAATGAAAAAGGAAAGAAAACCTATATATTGAGTGAGAAATCTTAAATTAGTTGCCTAAAGACTTATCTAAAAAACTATAGCTTAAATAGTATATACAGATGAATTCAACAGAAAGGTGATGACATTCTTAAGATACATGTGATAGAAATACACCAAATGTAAACTTCTAATCATAAACTTGATAGTTTCATTATTGGTCTAGTTAAAGTTTATTATAAATATATAAGTGACATTGCATATATATAGTCAATCTGTGCTAAGTCTATGTAAGATTTAAATTATAATTATGGTTGTTAAAACATCATTGTCTAGTTCGATAAGAATGACAAGCTAAAGAATGTTGATTAAGAAATTTGGCATAATAAGATTCTTAGATGATGTTAAGAAATTAAATATTGATCAATGTTATATAAGAGTTTAATCATGGAAATATCACTCAGCAAAGCAGAGATCTAGAATTTCTCTTAGAAAAGAAAAGAGAACAATATTGCTCACATAACAATGCTGAACAACATGGCTAATAATCTCATATGCGAATGTGAGTCATATTTGATTGTTTAATCCATGTAGATAGCCCTTGTAGACAAATTAAGTTATATAAGTATGACCAACTTGAATTTAATCCATAAACATTATATCATCTTTTAATGATATTAATCATCATATAAAGCTTAGGGATGAGTTCTTAGATGCTGCCAGACACTGGGAAATGCTTATATGACTAAGATTGTTATTATCTCAAAGTCCAAGCACAAGAGAATAGCACTTTCATATGAAGAAAAAATGTGGCCAACATTTCAAGAAAGCCAATAAAGAACTAAGAAAAGAGGCGAATATGGTGAAAAGAAACTTAATATAGTAAAGATCAACCATTATAATAGTCAAAAAAGCTCAGTTAATATGCTCATGATTGTGTTGAGCAAAATGAGTTAAAGGCTATAAACCACATAACTAAAGATTAAGCATCATTTATAAAAAATCATTGACTATTTTTCAAAAGCAGATAACTTTATATAGAAAGGATTATAAGAATTAAAGTAAAAAAGGATCTAAGTTTTTGTGTGAAGGACAAACCCCATCCTACATAGTGTTTTATATAGTTCAAAGATCCAATGAAATTTAATATTTATCATTTTTATTCTTAATATAAAATTTTAGTGTTGATTTTTTTATGCAACTCTATTGATATAGAAAAAAGACATGGAACATAATTCTATTTTCCTCTAAGATGATATTTTTGTGCTAGGCACAAGTGTAAACATAAATGCTTCACCTAATATTATGCTCTTAGTATAATTATGGATATCAATAAATGATATGCTAAGCTAAGTCTTATAGGTAAAGAGAAAGTGAGTATACTAGCAAAACAAGAATGTTATGATCAATTTCTATTTAGAAATGTCACTATAAGAAAGTTACCTAGTAGGTAAAAGAAATTAGAAAACCATCTTAAAAATGAATTACAACTTAGAATTCATTGCAATTAATTCATTCTAATATTTGTAATGCAAATAGATTGAGAGTGAGATAATTATTTTGAATATGGTCAAGTCCATTTAATTTCCTATAAATCAAAAGCATTTGAATGCTTTAAACATTATATGAACAAGGTTAAGAATCAAATGAACAACAAAATTGAAACTTTGAGTTGTAACCAAGGATGCACATGTTTTCTCAAGATTAGTTCAGTGAACTTTGTGATTAAAAAAAAAAGGAATTGTAAGACAATTGACTGATTCCTTAACATTCCTCAACAATTGGAGATGTTGAGAAAGAGAATAAAAGTCTTACTCAAAAGTATTAAGGCTAATGATGGCTCAAGCAATTTTACCCATTTAGTGTAATGAGTTATGTGTAACACCCCAAAATTAATTACGGTGTTAACCATGGATTTTGGTTAATTAAGAATAATTAATATAGAATGATTGGGTAAGTTTAGTGAATGAAAATTTTAGAGAGATAAATTATTAATATGAGTTAGAGATTTAATTGAGTTAAAAATCCCATCTAGGCCTAAATTAAATTAAGTAAGCCAAAGTTAGAAACTAATGGAGGGCCCAATCTGGTTTAATGAAATAAATACCCAAGACCCAACTTTCATAAGCTCTTATAAATGGCCCAATAAACCTTGTGCAGACCCAAAACAATAAAATTCTTTAAACTTGGTATGGCCTAATTAAATTCTACATCCCAACACATTAAAGCTGACCCAATAAGACTTAAATCAGAACCCACTTGTAATTGGATCATTAGGTCAGCCCAAATCCATCCAAAACCCTCAACATATTCAGCCTTTCCCCTCCTTTATGTACAAACACAAAACACACAACTCATTTTTGGGGGTTTGAAGGGAGGCTAGGGTTTGGGGCAATAAATCCACTATTTCCCACTTCTAGAGCAAGATTCAGCCAAGGTAATTGTTATATAACTTAATTCCCTTCTCTTTCTCTTTATTTTGGCCTGAATAGTTTTTCATTTGGATTATTTTCACTATACCAAAAATCTGAAATATAGTTGTTTGGGATTTTCTTAGTGAAATTTCGTAAGTTGGGGCTGAAGGTGTTTTTAGGTAAGTATAAACTCTCCATTTTGATGCATTTCCTACTTGTTTAAGACCCCCATAGTAGACTTATAGTATGAGCCTTAATTTTGTACAAATTTCCCTGTGATTTAGAGTGATATATTGATGTTTCTGGTTTAGGAAAGACAAAATCCGAAATTTGAGGCTCTTGGTGATTTGGTGGGTATCCCTTAAGTAACTATTAGTAACTTAATTCTTTAAACATTGGGTTATTACCACAAATGATGAATGAGATAATAATGGATTGATAAAAAATGATCATTTTCTACTATTTAGGAGGATTTTGGTATTGCTATAACTTTTCAACTTGTCTACAAGTGAGGTAACCGGGACTGTATTAATTTCATGCATATATCTGCTTTAATTTTATATTTGCTGTACATGAATGATTTGAAATGTTAAATGAATTGGTTGGCTATCTATTATATTGTATTTGGATATCCATGGTGGAGCTGTGATGCGACTGCCACCTGTGCATGTACTTCGATCGGGCACCAATTAATGATCAAATCCCAGATGCACTGAGCCCTGGTTGTACTCATTGAGGAATGGGTGCCATGGATAGGCCTCTCCTGGTGTTATTGGCCTTTAACATATGGAATTATAATTGCTAGTATGTGATGGTAATCATAGTAGCCTAACCATTTTCTTTGCTGATATGGCTGATATGATTCTGATGTTGATTTTGATTCATGCATATATGTTAATTAAATTGGATATTATGAATGAAAATTTTCTTTGTTACTGAGATTCGCATCACACCCTGTTTCATAGGATTATACTTTCAGGTGAAGGCTCTTCAGGTAAAGATAAGAGGAAGCAAGTGGATGAAAATCCATGAGCTCCAACCATATGGGGAGAAGGCCACACTTAGACTGGTTTATCTAGAATAGATGCCAAATTTTATATTCTTTTTTGTATAGCATTATCATGTAATCATGTTGCCAAGTGTAGGCTCTTATATTTTGATTGCTTAGGATGTTTTTATTGAGTTAGGCCTCATCTTATCTTGGTATTGGATGTATGAACCTATAACACTTAATGTATGAATTTTACTGAGTTTATGGTATGGTAAACTATTGGAAATATAATTATGTGATGCATTAGATGTTGATATGAACCATTGATGTATGAAATCTCTAACGGAATGTGTATTGGATGTTAATTGTTGATAGTGCATGAATTTTTTTTGTCATTAATCCATGAAATTACTGATATATGGTAGTTGGACAAGTAGGAATTAGTACTTAAGTTTTGAATTGGTAATGGTAGAATAGTTGGGTAAATAAGGTAGATAAATACCATTATAGTCATATAAAATGAGAAGAAGTGGTCCTAAGGTGTTCCTAAGAAGAGAATTGGGGTACATGAGACGAAATTTGGGAGATGTAGTTATAAGAGGGAGTCACGCTGCGGCCTGGAGAGTGACAGTGGTGAGGAATGTCGCGGCTTGAGAAATCTCACTGCAGCTCAGTGTGAAAAAAAAATGCCCAGGAGGATGGTAGAGAAAAACCTCGCCGCGGCACTAGACGAGGAAACTAGGTAAGGAGTATCTAGTAGTGATTCTCGACGCGATGCAAGAGTTTTTCGCCGAGGGGAGAATCGTGGGAATTTGATTAGTAGTCCCACAAGGCATTTCCGCCCTGGCGATGGTCCGATAGCTGCGGTAAAATTCCTGTAAATTGCCCAATGATTCTCGAGAATAACTTAGCCGCGGCGCAGAAGGTCGGGACTGCGACACAAAGTAAAAAACGTAGTTTTCAAGCTCTATAACCTAACTTAGCTGCGGCGGGAGGATTTCAAGTCGCGGTGTAGGTCCCCAAACTCCTACCTTTAGCCTAGAAACCTCAGTTTCTTTAATGGTAATGCTAAGAAATAATATAAGAACACTTGTGAGAGGTTTTTGTGTGTTGAAACTTATAGATATTGGATGAATCACAAACCCCTCATGATAGTATAATTTCTTTTATGCATTCTCACGTTTGTGGTTGTTTAGTGATGACTATAACATCAATATTCAAATTTCCTTATATTTTCATAATATAATAAATTGTAACGACTCCAAACCTTGACCATTAATTATTAATCGTGTATTTAGCCATAATTACCATATTAAGAAGATAAGGTTGTCACATTATGAATTGATGCCTTCAAACTTAACTGGGTGCCCTCTAAGTAAATTACTTCTACACCTTATGATTTGCGGACATAATGATGAGCTAGTTTCAAGCATCCTAAGACTATTAGGTTAAACATTTATATCTATGATAATTCTCATAAGCACAAGAATTAAGCTTAAAGAGCAAAGTATGTATCCTTACAAGATACTTAGAACAATCAAAAGAATATATCTTCATTGGTGAAAATAAAAGTAGAAGTGTAATTGAAATTAGGTTTAAAAATATCACATTTAAAGAATGAATTTCTAAGTAAGAATTAGATTAATAGGTATACATCTTTATATGAGATACAAGATTAAGTTAATGAAAACAAGTAATTATAGCTCAACTTATTGATTCAAGTGGGAGCTTGGTGCAAGACAAGAAGGTTGCATAAACAACTCCACTATGTTAGAGTAACCATGAGTATGTGTCTGAACATTGGTTTAGGATTAAAAAGGCAACACTCAGAGGTACTCTACTAGATATTAAGGAACTAAACACAGTTTGAGAGGCTCATTTACACCTTACTAAAGAAGATTGGATGAACGTAATGAAATAGGAAATAGCTGCAATAAGGATAAACCATGTTAAGGACTTCGTTGACCATCCATCTGATTGAAAGGCAATTAAGAACAAATCATTTTTAAGGTAAAGAGAAGAATATATGGATTAATTAAGAAATAAAAGATACGTTAAATTGCTAAAGAGTATACAAAATATAAAAGGTATAGATTTTGAAAATAGCTTCCCATCTATTGTATGATTAGACTAATCCTAACTATAACTACAAGTTCAGACTTGCAATCACATCAAATGGATATGAAAATTGTCTTCTCAAAAAGGAGAAATAGGTGAAGAAACTATATGAAACAAATTTTAAGTTCCATAAAAAAGGAATGGAACAAAAAGTTTATAGGCTCCAAGGGAATTGAGATCCAAGGGAATTGCCCAGAGATATGATTACTTTTTAAAAGAGTATAACAATTAGAAAGTCCTACAATGGTTTACTATAAAAGACTCCTTTGTAGTAAAAGGCAATAGTCTAAGTCATATGATACATATTTAAATTAAGTCTACATTGAAAATTGTATAAGAAGTCTTTTATTCTAATATTTTTGGATATTGTATGCAATGATGTATACAAAGTTAGACATTTATAAATAATTGACCTTCTGTACTGGTAACAGTAAAATTTTGATCAATAGCATAAGAGTACTACTAAGAGAACACTAAGAGAAAACTAAGCATTATATTAGATAGAAGATACAAATGCATGAAATTAATTTTTGGATACACTTTCTTATTAAAAAGTGGTATGATATCTTGAAACAACAAGAAGTAGAATTTATTGTAAGTTCTATAACAGTGCAAGAGGCTATATAACTAAAGAAAGTTGTGGAAAGCTTAGAGATCATTGGTGGGATGTTAAGTATGACATTGACAAATCATGATAAGCAAGAGGCCATAGCATACACTAAAGTCCCTAAGTATTATAATAAGAGAAAACACATAGACACAATAATGAGAGAAATCAATAACATAGAAAGGTGTTACTCCAAAATATATCTATGCATAAAATGTTAATTGATCCCCTGGAAAGGCCCACACCTAAAAATGTACATGAGGAAGATGTAAAGTCTCTTAATAAGCATAAAACACAGAGTATCACACTACATGTACAAGTCAAATGTTGACTAAATAGATAAGTTATACCATAATCATAGGTATCATATACATAATGATAGCATGTCATATAGGTTGATGAGATTGGCTCTCTTACAAGACCAATTGCCTTTGGTCTTCATAAGGAGCAAATAAAGATGAGACATTTATATTCACCATAAAAGGCAACGAAAACACCAATATATAATACAAAAGCCCACAAAATATAAATATGTTGTCTTGACAAAAAAGGAGAGAAGGAAGGTTAAGATGAGATCCAAACACAAATATATACATAGATCAAATTATGGATTCCTACTATCTATAATACTTATAGCCATATCTGAATTCTCTTCAAATGCTTCAGGGGAAGTCAGCATAATGGTAGAATTTGAGTTAGACATTGTATGTGTTTAGACCAAGATCTATATGGTATTAATAAGTAAATCAAATTGACATACAATCTTATCGAATAAGAGAAATACTGTAACATACAATTCATATTGCATATGCTTAAAAATTTTAATTAGGAAGAAAATAAATAGATCCTTGTTTCATTGCTCTGTGAGTTCCATAAAGGATCAAATCCTTTTATAGGTACCTTTATGACTTTGACAATATCATGAGGAGATGAATTCGCCCTTGCTACTTTAATATACATCATATGGTTATGATAGATCTAACCTAAAGGATTAATGCTAAGAAAACAATTTATTCTTATCTAAGTCATATGTGGTGAAAGCAAGATTACCTGAGATATACATAACTATACGTGCATTTAAAGCATGCTCATTATGAAGTTTTGGTTACTTCGTAAGTGCGGAAACTATACATCTAGGAAAATGCAATCTAAGTAAAATTAAACTCAAAAGAGATTAGATTTATGGTGAGTGTAGAATATGGTGCATATGGGTAAATTTAAAGCATTTGAGGTAGTAAGTGTTTAAAGTATATCTAAAGGATGCATTTTTTATGCTAGTTCCATAATAAGATTTCCAGTGAAAGATCTCTCAAAGATTATACCTGTGTAGTCACGGTAGAGTACTTAATATGAAAGTCTAAAAAGAGCAATGAGTAATAATTCTATGTTATTCATTTTATCATGTGCGAGTGGGAAATGTTGGACCATTGGCTGACCTAAGTCCATGGCAAAAACCGAGTAAGGAGAAAACTTAATTAGTTAATTAATTGGTCATTAATTAATTAATTAAAGTTTGAATTTTAAGATTCAAAATTAAATATGTCAGTTCATTTTTTTTTAGGGAAAATAGGAAATTGACGATCAGTTTTGGAGAGAGTGTGTGATCATGAAAACAATCATGCAAGTGGTACCTCTCCTTTTCTCTCCCCCTCTTTCACTCTCTTTTCTCCTAGCAAAAGAGAAAAACATAGACAACATAATGAAACAATCACTCCTCCTCTATAGTATGGTGCCATCTGCCATGGACAATGATTGGAGCTTCATCTAGTGATTCTAGTAAGAATTGAGTGGAGTAGAAGATCAAAGTAAGAATCATTTATGTTACATCTAGGTAAGTACTTGGATTCAAAATACGAACTTAATTTCTTTCACAGAGAATTATGGAGGGTAAGTTACAATTTAACCTTTCATTTATTGTTATATATATTGTTGTGAATTGGCGGTATTAAGAAAGTAGAGAGAAAAGAAAGAATGACACAGAAAATTAATATGATTCGGCCAATGTGACTTACGTCCACGGGTAAGGAGAAAAACTTTATACTATTGAGACTGAATAATACAAAGTACAAGATATAGATATAGAAGCCCTCTTTATATACATAAACAATCCCACTCTCAACTCAATTCTATTCGATGCGGGACTTGTCCCGTCTTTTATATATGAGTAATTCCCTTCCCATCTGAGTTCTATCCGATGTGGGACTTGGGTTTTGAGATTTGAAGGCATCATCACAATTCTCCATCTTAACTTAAAATCTCCAGATGTCTAATTCGATCATCTTTCTGTCATTACGCCCCACAGGACCTCATGCTGCTTGTACTCACACCAGGTCCAAGCTATGCCTGAACTTGTCAACAGGCAATAGCTTTGTCAACATGTCTGCTGGATTCTCTACTGTTGGTATCTTTTCTATGGTCATCACTTTATTTTCCAAGGCATCCCTGATGAAATTCAATTTAACATTTATGTGCTTGGACCTTTCATGGTAGACTGGGTTCTTTGCCAGACTCAACGCACTTTGACTGTCACAATACACCTCAGGCATCTGAACCTTCAATCCCAGGCTTCCAATCAAGCCATGTAACCACATTGCTTCCTTCACTCCCTCGATCAAAGACATGTACTCTGCCTTAGTGGTCGATAAAGCAATTGTAGACTGCAAAGTTACTTTCCAACTAATAGCACATCCATATAGGGCGAAGATATAGCATGTCAATGATCTCTGCCTCATAAGGTCTCCACCATAATCTGAATCTGTATAACCTATCAATCTACCAGTAAATCCATCAGTACTATAAACTAGACAAACATCAATTGTACCTCTCAAGTACGACATGATCCACTTTACTGCTTCCCAGTGAGTCTTCCCTGGATTTCCCATGAACATGCTCACAACACTAACTGCATAGGCTAAGTCTGGTCTTGTGCATACCATCACATACATCAGACTCCCAACTGCACTAGCGTAAGGGATCCCACTCATGTAGTCTTTCTCCTCATCTATGCTCGGCAGTGTACTAGCATCCAATCTGAAATGTGTTGCCAATGGGGTTCTCACAGGCTTAGCTTGATCTATCTGAAAAGATTGCAATACTTTTTCAATGTACTTCTGTTGTGACACATATAATTGACGTGCTTTTCGATCCCTATAAATTTCCATGCTTAAGATTTTCTTGGCTGCACCCAGATCTTTCATCTCAAACCCACTGCTCAGTAACCTTTTTAACCTGTTGATTTCAGTCTTGTTCTTTGCTGCTATCAACATATCATCCACGTACAACAACAAGTAGATCCAAGAATCATCTGACAACTTCCTGGAATACACACAGCTATCGAACGGGTTACGAGTAAATTCTTTAAAAACCATGAAAGCATCAAACCTTTTGTATCATTGCCTAGGTGACTGCTTTAAGCCATATAAAAACTTCTTCAGCAGACAAACATACTCCCCTTTTTCAGGATCTTGAAACCCCTTAGGCTGAGTCATGTAGATGTCCTCCTCCAGATTCCCATGTAAGAATACCATCTTCACATCAAGTTGCTCCAACTCCAAATCAAGCGCACTTACCATGGCTAGAAGAACCTGAATAGTCTTATATTTTATAACTGAAAAGAATACTTCATGGTAGTCTATGCCCTCCTTTTATGAAAACTCCTTCGTTACAAGTCTCGCCTTGAACCTTGCCAGCTCAACTTCAGGAATCCCTTCCTTCTTCTTGCACACCCACTTACATCTTACAAGCTTTACACTCTTTGGTAGAGGCACCAGTTCTCAAGTCTTATTCTTTGATAAGGACTGTATTTCCTCATTCATAATTAGTAACCAGTCAATTGCCTCTTTACTTTAGACTGCCTCCTTGTAGGATTGCAACTCATTAGCATCAATGCTTTCTGCCACCATCAATGCATATGCAATATGGTTAATATCAACAAAATTCACACAGTTTACATACCTGACCAATCTTCTATTTTCTCTTCTTCCTTTTCTTATTGCTATACTCTGATGCTCTTCCTGCAAATCTCCAAGTTGGTCTACAAAGCTCTTATTTGTCCTTGAGGTTTCCACCTTAAACTCCACCTTCTGATTAACACCCAGATTTTTTCCTGCAAGATTATCAAGTTCCTCCTTCTGGTTAAACATAACAGATTCATCAAACGTCACATCTCTGTTAATAATGAATCTCGAGGTCCTGTCTTGTTATGTACACCATAGTCTATATCCCTTCACACCAATTGCATACCCTAAAAATATGCACTTCATTGCCCTCGCCTCCAGTTTACCATCATTCACATGAGCATATGCCGGGCACCCAAATATCTTCAAACCAGAATAGTCTAAAGGTGTACAGTACCACACCTCTTATAGAGTCTTCAGATCAATTGCAGTTGATGGAGATCTATTCACTAGATAGGTTACAGCGTTAACTGCTTTAGCCCAAAATTACTTAGGAAGATTAGCACTCAGCCGCATACATCGTGCGCTATGCAAAAGTGTTTGGTTCATCCGCTCTGCTACACCATTTTGTTGTAGTGCGTCCTGTATAGTATGGTGTCTCACTATACCTTCTTTCTTACAGAACTCATCAAATGGTGTATTGCAGAACTCCAACCCATTATCAATTCTGAGTGTCTTGTTTGCTTCCCAATACGCTTCTCAATCATAGTCTTCCACTCCTTGAACTTCCCAGACACCTCATCTTTCTTCTTCAGAAAATACACCTACACTTTTTTGGAGTAGTCATCAATAAATGTCACAACGTATCTATACCTTCTATGAGACTCAATTGGAGAAGGACCCCACAAGTTTGAATGTATATATTCAAGGATATTAGTGGAAGTATGATTTCCTGAACTGAACTTGACTCTGCGTTGCTTGCCCTTGACACAAGTTTCACATAACTTCAACTTTCCAGTTTCTACGCCCTCTAACAATCCTTGCTTTCACAACACTGCTAGTTCTTTTTCACTCACATGCCCCAGTCGTCGATACCATAACTCTGCTTGATCATTGTTCTTCTCCAAAAAATTAGAAACTGTCACAGTGCCCATTATTGAGTTTCCAATGAGTATATAAACCCCATGCTGAAATCTACCCTTTATCACTATCAGAGCACCTCTAGAAACCTTTACCTATCCACCCTCAGCAAAAAAACTGTATCTTTGCTTGTTCAAGGCATCCAGAGAAATCAAATTTTTTTGTAGCCCAGGAATATACCATGCATCAAATGTTCTAACCATACCATCAAACATTTTTACCTGTACTGACCCACTGCCTTCAACACAAGCTCTTGATCATCTCCCAACTTCGCACTGCCTTTCCACTCCTTAAAAGAAGTAAACAGTTCCTTTGTGAAAGTCATGTGATAAGAAGCTCCAGTATCCATGATCCAGGTATTTGCAGAATTTAAAGTACTAACCATCAGAACATCTCCATCATCACTCTCATCTGAACTGTCCTAAACCACTAAGACACTTGCCTTACCATTTGATTCCTTCTTATTGTTTCCCTTTTTTCACTGTGGATAATCCTTCTTGAAATGCCCATTTTCCTTACACTTAAAGCACCATAGTTGCCCCTTAGACCTTGACTTCGAACGGGACTTACTTCGATTACCTTCATCCTTTTCCTTGCTCCTACCTCTATTTACTACCAAACCCATATTTGATGCTTCCTTATCGAACCCAGACACCCTCTTCTTCAGTTCCTTTGATTGTAAAGCATCTTTTACATCACCAACCGAGATAGTGTCTCTCCCATAAAGTATCGTGTCAATAAAGTTTTCATATGAATTAGGCAACGAGCATAAAAGAATTATTGCCTGGTCCTCTTCCTCAATTTTAACCCGACCCCTTGAAGATCTAAAATAATTTGGTTGAAATTGTGAATATGATCTCTTACCGGTATACTTTCTGACATCTTGAGGGTATATAACCGCTGCTTTTGATATAACCGATTCGTCAAGGATTTCTTCTGGTACTTGCTTTCTAATGTCTTCCATAACGAAGCCGCAGAAGTCTCGTCTACAACCTCCCTCAAGACCTCATCCGTCAAACTCAATAGAATGGCACTATGAGCCTTCGCCAAAATCTCTGCCCTTTCCTCCACGTTCAAACTCTCGGGCAACCTTCCCTCTCCATCTATCATCGCCGCGCACCCTTGCTGAACCAGAATTGCCCGCATCTTCACCTTTCACAATGTGAAATCATTCGACCCATTGAATTTCTCAATATCGAATTTGTAAAACGCCATCTTCTTTTAGCAAAAAAAAAAACTTAAGCCAAAAGCTCTGATACCAATTGTTGTGAATTGACGGTATTAAGAAAGTAGAGAGAAAAGAAAGAATGACACAGAAAATTAACGTGGTTCGACTAATGTGACCTACATTCACGGGCAGGAAGAAAAGCTTTATACTATTGAAACTGAATGATACAAGGTACAAGGTATCGATGTAGAAACCCTCTTTATATACATAAACAATCCCATTCCCAACTCAATTGGGTTTTAAGATTTGAAGGCATCATCACATATATATATATATATATATATAAAGAGAGAGAGAGAGAGTTAAGATGGAATATATATAGAGTTAAGATGGAAACCACTTACAAATGATATGAATATGATGACATGACTGAATGACAAAAAGCCAGTATTAAACTATTACAGCATTACATCAGTTAACAATCACTAAATAATTTCCACACAATTGCATTAGCTTCTTTTCCATGCTTTTAATTTGACATGGCTTGCCAATGGATTTATGAGTTTACAGCTTACATGGCACAAGCGTCAGTTTTTAAGATTGAACTAAATGTGATGTTAAAGGTTTGATTCTTATCCCGTTTTGCTCACTTCCTGGTCCCAAAATTGTCTTTTTTTGTAACCAATAAAATAAACAATATGAACATGAGAAAAATAAATACAGAAATTGGGCTAAGAGGCATAATTTCAGTGTTCAGAACACTTGGTATTTTGCATGGATGATTTGCTATTTGAAAAGGGGTTGGGTTAGCAACGCGTGTTGAGATTTGAGCTATCCTTGAAGGCCTAAAACTTGTTGCTCAATTGGCTTAATATTTAGAAATATTGAAGTTGAAACGGATTCCCTCTCAACTCATAAGTTACTAACTTATGATAAGGATTTCTCTTTCACCATTGTTTCGCTCTTGTTACCCTTTGCAAGTGTTGAATAAGAAGTTCAGTCAAGCTAAAGTAGGACATTGTTTTAGAGAAGCTAATTGTATGGCTAACTTCTTATCAGAGTTAAGAGCCCATACCCAAGATGAAAGATACCTTCTACCCTTATACAGTAAAACCCATTCCCGTAATACGAGATTGCAATTTCACACTCAACAAGCAACAAATACAATTTCATCTATACATAGTTGCAAGCAAGTGCACATAGAAAAACATAGAGAGAGAGCTGTTGACAAAAAATATAACTTAATAGTTCACTTTTTTATTTTTGTCTGTAGATAATAAATCAAAATTCCTAAGACTAGACAGAATAAAATTTTGATTCCTCTATTTTCTTTTAACCTTTGAATTGTTATATTTACTTTTCACAGGCTTCAATGCTTTCATAAATAGTTACATCTAAAATTCATTAGACGAAATGACCACTATAGAAGAATAGTATAAAGACACCTGACAGACACTAAAGATCTTGAACTTTGAGAATGCAATAACAATTGTACAACTAAAGAAAATAACCTCAAACTTTTAGAAATTTCTTTTGCAGCTCCACGCCTTACACGAGAATGAAACTTATCCGATATATATATACGTACAGAAAGAGGGGAGAAATTTAATTTTCTAGAACAATAGCTCTGGAAAAAGTTTGATTCTGCCAAAAAATTTAATTAATCATGTTCTCTTAAGAAAAAAAAAAAAAAGGAAAGCAAAGAATCACCAGTGCTGCAATATATCTGCTTTTGGTGATTCAGTCTTAACATATCATGCCACTTAATTGAGTATTATTAAAAAAATATAGATGCAAAGTCAATTATCTAACCACTCATCCTAGAAGGGGGAGAATCTTCTTTGTTTTTGCTTTTACAATACCTTTAATTTTTAATACGTCATGACTCAAAATCCCTTTCTATTTCGTCATCTTATTATTTCTTACTATCCTTTGGTAGTTATAAACCGTCTTCTTCCTCCTTTGAGTTATAATACAAACACTAAACTAAGCCTCTTTATTTATCTTTTGTCATACCCTGGGTACTAGCGCATGCATTCACACACACACACGCACGTGTATATATATATATATAATTGTTCCTTTTAAAGTGTGAATTCCTAAAAAAAAAAATTAATTATTATATTTATTTAGAAATTTTTATTTAAATATGAGTTAAGTTAATTTAAAATCTAACATGTTGGTAAATAAAAACTAAGTAAAACTATTTTCAACTTCTTGTTTAATTATCTTATAATTCATTCAAAATTTTGAATAATTATAAGCATAAGGGGTAAATAAAATATCAAAAAAATTATATATCATGTGTTAGTAATCTCCACTATATTATAATATTTAACTAAAAAATATAATATTTTTGAATTTATCGTATCACCTAATAAATATACTTGATGTGTGCCTTTGAAGCGTGAAATGTATCCGGGTCTTATTTTAAGGAGGATAGACCAAAATACGTGCAAATTTTTTTCGATAATTACAAAGCAGCACCTTAACAACTAAAAAGGAAAAAAGTTGTTGACACTAAGGCTTAAAACTAGCTACTAGCTGATCCTGATTTAATCTGAGACTAAATGATAAAAGCCTTCTATTAAGAGTCTGAATATCCATTCCTATGACCTGTAACGAAACAGGAATTTGGCGCTGTATTTGGAGAAGCCGACATTGCGAGCTTGCAAAGAGCAAAAGCGTAATTGGAAATTCTTGAGGACTGGTCACAAGTTCCTGCGTTAAGCATAAAATGCAAACCCTGTCTAATAGCTTCTAACAACACTTTGCATTTAGGATGCCGATATTTATTGTCCTAAACCCAAGGCCAAAACACATATGTGCCGCTGCTCATGAGGCACTTGACCATTCCAAATATGGCTGGTGATCGGAGAACCTGCTTATGTGAGTCATGCTGGCACTATTATTAGAAAGCCTAGCAATTCAATGTAATGCATACTCCAGACAACAATATGTATTCTCAAATGTTTTCCGATTACAACATTGCCATAGAACATACAGAGTAGCCATGCAAATTGTTCGTTGCTTCTCATCCTTTATGACTCCTGATGGGTTAAAATGTCAGGCGGCTCAAGTCGATTAATCCGTATACCTAATGGGGAAGCAAACCATACCACTCTAGCAAAAGGATAAAAGAAAATATGATTGGATTTGGTTGTTTCATCCCGTCCCTGACAAAAATACACGCAATTAATTCAATTCAATTCTAGCACTATATTTTCCCTCAAGTTAGATAATTTATTCACTTTTATATAAAAATGAGCCACAAGTTCTCGGTCCAACAAGTTGGACGCATCACCTAAACACTACACGTAACCTTCTCAAAGAAAACACAAATAGAAAGAAAATACTGTAGAAAATAAATTTATAAATTTTTGTTTTTGTTGAGTAAATAAATTAACAAAGAGCAATCATGTCAACATATCATATAACTGATTGAGCACTCTATCATTACATGTGCACATAATTAATCTATTAATATGGTAAATAAGCATCTAATTAAAGAGTATCGAAAGTTGAAAGTGACTTGGTTACTCCTTCTATATTTGGTTGAATATAAGCCTGAGCATCGAAGTCTTTGTTTGTTTTTGTTTTATTTTTAATTTTTCCTCCACAGAAGAAGTAAGGTATATTTTATTCAATGTCGTTAGCTTGGTTTGTTGAAAGCAATAAAATAGAACCTCCGATGGATGCACCCAATGCTCTAATGATCTTAGTTGCATTTGCCACCTTTTTATCATAATCATCTCTCGTATTTATAAAAGACAAAGTGTGGTTTACCAAAATATAATTTTCTAAAAGCATAAAAATAGATAATGTGAGTATAGAAACTCTGTCCGTATGGCCGAACTTTGGAGATATTTTGAATATTGCAAACGTTGGCCTCAGAAAAGTCGGTGGCAATTTTTATAATAAATTTCTAGTTGACTAAATAAATTAACGAAGGGCAATCGCGTTAACATATCACATAATTGAAGGAGCGCTGTATTATTAACATGTGCATGTAATTAATCTATTAATAAAGTAAATATGCATCTAATTAAAGATTATCGAAATTTGAAAGTGACTTGGTTACTCCTTCCCCCATATTTGGTTGAAGATAAGCCCTGAGCATCAAAGTCTTCGCCTATTTGTTTATTTGCTTTTGCTCCACAAGACAAGTAAAGTATATTTTATTCAATCTCATTAGCTTGGTTTGTTAAAAGCAATAAGATAGAAAAATCTCCCATGGATGTACCCAATGCTCTAATGATCTTAGTTGTATTTGCCGCCTTGTTATCATAATCACCACTCGTATTTAAAAAAGACGAAGTGTGGTTTACCAAAATATAATTTTCTAAAAGCACAAAAATAGACAATGTGGATATTGAAACTATGTCCCTTCGGCCAAACTTTAGAGATATTTTGAAAGGAAAGTTAAATTTAAGGACCTAGGCTTTAAAAATTTACAATAAAGGATTTTAAAATTTTAATTTATTTATAAGGACTAGAGGACGTGATTTTTGCCACAAGTAGACGATTATGCCCCCTACTATTTTCTCCTAAAAGATTACTGCCCAGACTTCCAAAAAATTACAAAGGAGTATTAGGATTATTAATACAAGGTTTTGGATTTCTTATTACCTTACTTCCAAATTCTTAACATAAGAAAGTTATTTCTCAAGTTTCCTTAATTTACAAGGGACTTATAGCATTATTATTATTATTATTATTATTATTATTATTATTATTATTATCAATTTTTAAAATTTTTTTTCACCTTCCTAACTCTCAACATTAGAAAGTTACAATTCAAACTTCCTTAAGTTAAAAGGGATTTGTTATCTCATTACTTTCTAATTTTCTGCATTAGAAACTTATAACCCATGCTTCTATAAATTACAAAAAAAAAATTTAGAATTATTATTACTAGATTTTAGGCTTCTTACTATCTTACTTGAAGTTACAAAAACTTTTAAAATTATTATTATTATGTTTTAAATTTCTTACCATAAGGGCATTGTTGTCCACTTATGACAAAAATCAGGTCCTTTGATATTTGGAAATAATTTAAAATTTTAAGGTTTTTTATTATAAATTTTGCAAAATTTGGGTCATTAAATGTAATTTTTTCCTATTTTGAATATTGCAAACGTTGGCCACAAAAAAGGTCGGTGGCAATTTTTATAATAAATTTGTCGTTGAGTAAATAAATTAACAAAGCGCAATCATGTCAACATATCATACGATTGAGTGAGGCTCTATTATTAACATGTGCACACAATTTATCTATTAATAAAGTAAATATGCATCTAATTAAGGATTATCGAAAGTTGAAAGTGACTTGCTTACTCCTTCCCGTATATTTGGTTGAAGATAAGCCCTGAGCATCGAAGTCTTTGCCTATTTGTTTGTTTGCTTTTATTTTTGTTTTGTTTTTTAATTTTTTCTCCACAAGACAAGTAAGTTTTATTTTTTTCAATCTCATTATTAGCTTGGTTTTTTGAAAGAACCTCCCATGAATGCACCCAATGCTCTAACGATCTTAGTTGCTTTCGCCGCCTTCCTATCATAATCATCTCTCCTATTTGAAAAAGACAAAACGTGGTTTACCAAAGTATAATTTTCTTAAAACACAAAAATAGATAATGTGAATATAGAAACTATGTCAGTACGGCCAAACTTTAAAGATATTTTGAAGGGAAAATTAAAGGATTTTAAAAACTCAAATTATTCATAAGGAGTCAAAGGACTTGATTTTTGTCATAAGTAGATGAAAATACCCCTGCTATTTCTTACTTAAAAGTTACCACTTAAACTTTCTGAAATTACAAAAAAGTTTTAAGATTATTGCGCTTTACTTTTCAAGTCCAGCAATAAAAAGTTACAATTCAAGTTTTTTTAAATTACAAGAGACTTTTAATATTATTTAGATTTTAGATTTTTTATCATCTTACTTCTCACCTCTCAACATTAAACAGTTACAATTCAATCTTTATTAAGTTACAAAAATTTTTAATATTATTACTATATTGTTTTAAATTTTTTATCACCTTGCTTAAAGTTAGAAAAGACTTTTAGAATTATTATTACTATCTCTTAGATTTCTTACCATAAGGGCATTTTCATCCACTAACGGCAAAAATCAAATCTTTTAGTATTTGAAAATAATTTAAAATTTTAAAATTTTTTATTATAAATTTTATAAAATTTGGATCCTTAAATATAATTCTTTTTATTTTTAATGTTACAGATGTTGGTCTCAAAAATGGTCAGTGGCAATTTTTATAATAATTTTTTTTAATTGAGTAGATAAATTAACAAAGCGCAATCATGTCAACATATCATATAATTAAGCGAGGTTCTATTATTAAATGTGCACATAATTTTTGTATTAATAAAGTAAATATGCATCTAATTAAAGATTATCCAAAGTCCAAATTGACTTGGTTACTCCTTCCCCCATATGTGGTTGAAGATAAGCCCCGAGGATCAAAGTCTTTGCCTATTTGTTTGATTGTTTTTGTTTTGTTTTGTTTTATTTTTTTAATTTTTTCCCCGCATGACAAGTAAAGTATATTTTATTCAATCTCCTTTGCCTCGTTTGTTGAAAGCAATAAAATAGAAGAACCTCTCATGGATCTAACTAATGCTCTAATGATCTTAGTTGTATTTGCCGTCTAGTTATATCATAATCATCTCTAGTACTTGAAGAAGACAAAGTGTAGTTTACCAAAATATAATTTTCTAAAAATACAACAATAGACTATGTGAATATAGAAACTATGTCCCTACCGCCAAACTTCAGAGATATTTTGAATATTGCAAACGCTGGTCTCAGAAAAATTGGTGGCAATTTTTATAATATTTGCATGGATTAGAAATCAAAGTCAAAGGAAGTGGTCTTTATAAAATGATCAACGGTGTAGTTATATATTGCAAAAGTTTCGCTTTCTTACACTATTAAGAATTTATATTTTGAAATATATATGGCAAAATATTTTTCCATTTATCTAATGCAACATGATGTCTGCGTGACACCCGATTTTGTCAGTGCCGTCTGCCGCGTTGTCTCCAGTGCCAAATCTTGATCGTCCAACTGATCTAACGCTGCAGGAAGAGACACGTATGCATTCTTATCAAAACACACCGTTTCACTAATGCTTCAGCTGTTGCCAAGTGTCGACATATCCACCATAGATTTGCCACGCACTGTCTGACGAAACAAAAGTCAGCTTGTCATTTAATGACCTTGTGGATTGCTTTACATGCTCTATTGACCTTGTGGATTGCTTTGTTCTCATTTTTTTTGCTTATGTCAAAGAAGGAGAAATTTATATGCCATGTAAAATGGCAAAAGGGGGAGAAATTTACATTTTATGTGAATATTGCTATTGCATATATATCTATATCTTCTCAAACAAATCTTAAGGAAGTAGAAAGCAAGGGATAAAGGGAGTAAATTACTCTTATCTCACAAAAAGAAACTGCCTTTTATTCTTCATCTTGTAGACATTTTCCAAAATTCTTGCTTCACCATTTTCACATGTTTTCCATATTCAAAAAAAGGGGAGAATGTTGGATCATAGGCTCTAGGCCTTTTTGCTTTGAATTATATCAAACATGTTCAATTATGAATATTTTGGAAAATTGTTTATGTAAGCCAAAAGTAAAAGTATTGAAAAAATCACTTTGGACTAGGTTAATCTATTAGTTCATAGACTTAAAATAATATTATTAAAGGTACTATGTGATTTAAGATGGAACAATAATTATGGAAAGATCTCAAAACAAAAAATTAATTAATTCAAATGTTCTATCTAAAAAAATTTTGCAATGAGACTAATATGATCTACAAAATTTATATAAGGAACACTTTGAATTATTAATTGCTCTATTGATTCCTAATATGGTAAGTTTTTGCATCAATAATAATATATCTTCTGCATTAATTAAAATAATCAAGGGAAGTTTTCAAAAGAATTAGTCATGTTATTTATATAGAAAACATTTCCTTGTAAATTCTGTAAGATTTAGTGCAAATGATGAATAAAGTCAATGATCTACACTTGAAAAAGATGTTTTTAAGGGGTACTCAATATGGAATAAAGTTATTGCAATCAGCACAAATTAATTAGAACATATCTAAAAGGAAGCTAATATCCATCAATCACCAAGCTAAAGGCTGAACTATATGTTAAAGACCATTTGAAGAACCCAAAAAAAAAAAAACAAGAGATAACAAAACTTTGAACACATGCTCATTGAAATTCTAAACTATACTTCAATACTATACTTTAATGCACAATTGCTCTGTATGAGTTAGCTTATTGTAATTGGGCAAACATAGGGCATTTGCAAACTTAACTTGTTTCCTTTTAGATATTGAGTTTCTAGGTGTCTTGAGAAAAACTTAAGGGAGAGTTTTTAGATAGCTTGTGAAAAACTTTAGGGAGAGTTTTAGGAATCTTGTTAAAGAAACCTAGGGTGTGAGGAAAACCTATGGAGAGAAGAAAAGTTTTAAAAGTCGAATGTTGAACCTTATTAGATTACCTTGAGATAGATGGTAAAAGTTAGAGAGTTGTGCCTATGGTGTAGAGTTACTTTGTATACTTGGTGATTACCCATGATTAGCAAAATACCTTTTGTTTTGTGCTTAAAAACAGAACATAGGACACATTGGTTTAAATTAGTACAAATTGGTTATGTGATTCCCTCTCTTCCCTACTCTCTTTGTCATTTGTTTAAAACATTTTATTATAAAGAATAGAATCAAGTTCCTTAGAAATATGACATAGCTTAAACAAATCAAAATTAATATAAAAAAAGGTGAAATAATTTTAAAATCAAATACAACCCCTTTTCTTGAATTACTTTTAGACTAACAATTAGCATTAGAATATAGTCTCTATTTTGTAAGACTAACTTCCTAAAAAAAATATCCTATCTAAAAGATAAGTCAGTTTCTTAGTACTAAAAGCTACTCGATCAATAAACTATCATACTTTGATGGAACAAATTATGCTTAATGAAGATCTTCATTGAGTCAACTAAACTAAAAGTGTAAAATGTAATTGAAAATGGACCGTTCATTCTTATGAAGAAAGTTAACTACAAGCTTGTTGAGAAACTATGAAGTGAATGAAATGAGGAAGATAAAAAGAGGTATGAAATTAATTATAAGGTAATTAATTATATTTTTAATGATGTGAATGCAGAAAGAGTTTAGGAAACTTTTAAGGTGTCACTCAGCAAAAGAAATGTGGGACCAATTGAAAATAATATATGAAGAAACCACAAAAGTCAAGAAAATGAGAATCGACATTAGTGCACGAATATGAATTGTTCAAAATAAAAGACAATGAAAGCATGAAAAAAATGTTTAAAAGATTCAGAAAAATCATCAATGATCTAGATGTTTATGGAAAATCTTATCCAAATGAAGACCTTATCTAAAAAGTTATCTTTCACGTTAGCTAAGAAGAGATAAAGTATTCAAATTTCATGACTCTATGCTCTTATTTGATAAAAATGTTACAAAAGACAACATATCTCTTTCTTCCGTTTAATAAATGTATTGTTTTCTTTTAATAATCAATATCATTTAATTTTACCTACTTCAATTTGAGTTAAAAAAATTGATATCCATAAATTAAAAAGAGAAAATATACAATAGTATATTTTAATGGGAAAGCCAGTGCTTAGAAGGGTAAACATAAGTTCGGCAATATTGTGTGTTTGGAAGTATTTTATTTTTTGAATTGCAATTTAAAATTTAAAAAAATAGATATAGTTTTTAAGTGTATGCTATCAAATTTGTGTACTAATGAGAATTAATAAATAGTGAGTTAAAAATTTTTAGTAATTAAATTATGTAATTTTAAGACTTAAAAACTAAATAATTGAGGTATAAATTTTTTGAAGACTAAATCATATATTTTATTATTATTTTATATTAAATAATAAATAAAAATATATATTAAATTTATGTATTTAATATTATATTAATTAATATATTTTAGTTAATATTATATATATACTTATTGAACTAAACATTAATATATATATATATATATTGTATAATGATAATTGGTATTTGCACTGAACACATACTGTGTGTGTGCATTCAAGGCTTATTTTCTTCTTAAAAAAAAAAAAAGGAATGTAGAGTATCTTCCCCCACATTTTGTTAACTTAAAAAAAATATTTTTTTTTTTAAGAAATGCAAAATGGCTTACTTTGAAGTCCTATTAAAAATTAAAAAAAAAGTCAAATATCTTGAAAAATAATTTTTACAATTGAACATCATAACTAATAGTTTTTAACACTATAATAACAATATTAAAAACCTACCTACCTCCCTATTCGATTTCCATGCCCTCTCTTCTCCAAATACAAATCTAACCAAACCCTTTTCCTCCAGTACAAAATTATTAAAATTAAATCTTTTATAGTGACACAATTATATAATTAAAAAGAGTATAATATAAAGGGATAAGAGTGTATATCGAGCTCAATTCATCTCTTTACACTCATTTTTTTAATATTTTAACTATATTATATGCAGTCAATTTGTGACTACAAAATACTTAAATTTAAAATTATTTACTTTAAATTTTCAATTTTATTATTATTCCATATATTTATTTAATTTTTTAAAATTCAATCATTTAATTTAAAATTATTTTTTTAGTAAACTAATTTATTAGCTGTGTCCGTGAAGTACAAAATTTATTGTTTTTTAGTGAAAGAAAGTAAATTAATAAAAGCATAACCTAATTTATTAATGTAGTATAACATAAGCATGGAGGCTCACAATAAAGTGGCGAGTCAAAATGTCTCTCTATATATAAAAATTATACTTTTTTACATAATATATTTTATTTATATTTAAATTTTATAATATAAATAGTTGTGAGATTTTTTTTTCAATTGATTGAGTTTTATTTTCAAAAGTGCACTCTAATAATAAGGACTACTACAAAAACATATGACTCAAACTAGATCATCTCTTGTAATGAAGAGGATCTAGTTCAAAAGAAATTGGGAGGCATAGTTTCTTCTTTCTTCTACTAATTTAAATTTTTATTTAAAAAAAAATTGACACTACTAATTGCATAGAAAAATTGAAAAAAATCATTTTGCTCACCCACCTCTCTCTTCCCCCCCCCCCCCCTCTTCTCTCTCTTGAATTCATAGCCTCAGTTTATCCTTTAAATTAAGAGAATATGCTCCTCATATGATTAGTTGTCCAATTATATGTATATATATATACACACACTCAAGTTTGCCTTTTATCAAGGTAAATTTTTTAAATTATTTTCTTACACTTAGGAATTAGAGATTCCTTATAACTTAAGTCAAGAGAGTTAAAATAAAGGGTTTTGATAACTATTTATTACTTTTGATTTTGTAAATAAAAGATTATGTTAATAAAAAGTTAAGATATTTGATAGAATGTATTAAATATGTTTGTCTGATAGAATTATTTTTATATTATTTATTTAAATTTATTTTTTTGAATTATCCAATTTCATCTGAAATTATTGTGAATATTATCTTTTTATTCTTTATTTGATTAATATTTTAATTATCCATACAAAACTACATTAATCATGGCTTATTGCTGCGTTATAGGAGCTATTATTCATTTTGTTTTTTACTTAAATCCATCGTCATAATAAATAAATTAACTAATTAAAATTTTTAAAAATTTTAGTATGAAGTTGAATAATTTGAAAAATATTTTAAGTAAAATAAAATAAGTGATATAATAAGTAATTTAGTCCTTACAAAATATAGACAAATGTCATTAATTCTCACAATTAGTTACCTTAACTTTTTTATTAAATTAAGAGTCTTGCTAATCAGTGCTTTAAAAGTACAAATTAAGGAGTCACAAATGAACTTTGTTTTCCCTACTCAATATTATTTTATTCAAGAATAATTATGTTTGCTAATGAAGACAATAGTGTTAGTTAACTTACAATTTAAAAAAAAAATTAAGTGATCCTTTAAAATGTATTTGTCATTTTAAATTTTAAAGCTATTTTTATCTTTTAATTCTTTTTTTTAATTTTCATAAAAATATTGTCAATGATTTTTTAACATAATTATTGATAATATCTGTGTGAAAATAAATAAAAATTACTTTTAAAGTTTAGTATGACAAATATATTTTAAAGGATAATTTAATACTTCAAAAATTATAATCAACTAATTGCACAATTATTTTGAATAAAATAATATTATTTTCACAAATTAACACTACTTTATTACTCCTAAACTAGTGTCTTGATGACATTGATTAACAAGACCTTTAAAATAATTTTTACCTTATAAAATTAAAGTTAGTAAAGGGTTCTTTTATAAAGAGTTCAACATTTTGGGAAATTAAGTTTTTAACTGTTTAATCTCTTCAAAATTTGTATAAAAAAATTGTATTATCATACATATAAATTCCAAAACAAAACTTTGATTAATAAAATTCCTTGATAAATGAGCATTGAATTCTTGTACAAGAAACACCCATGAACTGTTAAGAATTAAAATCAATAACACGACAAAATCGCTTTAAATAAAGGGAATCAAACTCGGTACTCATTAAATTTAAAGAGAAAATAAAAAAAGCCACATTAACTGGGTGCAGATCCCTGCAATTGCACCTCGATTGACCGTTAGCCCGCCGTTCAAGGGATCTAGGCCTCACTAGCTCTCCCACGCCATGCGAGATTGAATCCGAATTTAGTCCGTATAAAATGTAGACAAATGTCAGTAATTTCCACACTTAGTTACCTTTTTTATTAAATTAAGATTTTTCCTAATCAATGCTTTGAAAGTACAAATTAAGGAGTGACAAATGAACTTTGTTTTCTCCACTTAATATTATTTTATTCAGAAACAATTATGTTTGTTAATGAAGACAATAATGTTAGTTAACTTACAATTTTAAAAAAAAAATCAAATGATCCTTTAAAATGTATTTGTCATTTTAAACTTCAAAACTATTTTTATTTTTTTTAATTTATTTTCATAAAAATATTGTCAATAGTTTTTTTTTATTACTTTTTTCTTTTTTAAGTTTTAAAATTCTAAGCCTAAAACTCTAAACTTTAAATCATTAAAAAAAATAAAATAAAATAACCATTGATAATATGTGTATGAAATCAACTAATAGAACAATTATTTTGAATAAAATAACATTATTTACACAAATTGATACTACTCCTTAACTAGTATCTGGATGACATTGGTTAACAAGACCTTTAAAATAATTTTTACCTTATAAAATTAAAGTTAAGAAAGGGTTCTTTTATGAAGAGTTCAACAATTTGGGAAATTGAGTTTTTTACTGTTTAATCTCTTCAAAATTTGTCTAAAAATTTTTTATTATCATAGTTATAAATTTCAAAGTGATCTAGACCTAAACCTCTCAGAAGGTTCAACTGTCCAAAACAAAATTTCGATTAATAAAATTCCTTGATAAATAAGCATTGAATTCTTGTACAAGAAACACCCATGAATTGGTGAGAATTAAAATCAATAACATGATGAACCGCTTTAAATAAAGGGAATCAAACCCAGTAATCATTAACTGGGTGCAGATCTCCTCAGTTGCGCCTCAATTGAGCATTAGCCAGTCGTTCAAGTGATCTAAGCCTCACCAGCTCTCCCTCGCTGAGCAAGGTTGAATCCGACTCAAGTGAACATGAAACGAATTGGACGCACTTTTTAAAAAGATTCCTGCAATAAAGGTTCCAAATTGAATAAAATACCATTGCTGACAATACAAATATAGGAAAGGGAGAGATGTCGCTACACAAGTAAAGAGAGAGAAGCGAAGCATTCGGTGCTGGCGCGGAGGGAGGGAAGAGCGCGGAGAAGGACAGTGGCAACTTTGTCGACGACAAGGGTAATGACAAAATTGGGGCGGATAGGAGCAACATCCATCTGGACAACTCTTCGCCTTCCTCAAAATTGAATTCTCCAAGGAGCGAATTGGAAGAGCCGAAGGGAAGGCTGTTGTTGAAAGTAGCTGCGTACCTCTGGTTAATTTCTGTGGTTGGTGTGGCCTGACTGATTTTCTTACCTTGGTATACACCAGTAAGTCGTCATTTGATCAAGCTAGACTCGATTCAATCAATCACCAGAACAGAGAACTGTATGCAGAGTTGCTTAAGGTTGAAGGCCTGCGGCAACACGAGATTTAGAGCCATTGCTCTGCCTCTACACCAACAACAACAGCCACTGCAAAACCTATGGAGTTTGCAGTTCACACAGATTTATGAGAAGAGGCAGAGTCAAACGGTAGGTACAGCCCCACCTCAAATATATACGTATATATGAATGCCTTCCAACAAATTTTATTAATAAATTATAATAAGGATCCCCCAAACAGATGTGTGGAAAACATTAATAATATTAGCAAAATATTGTTTATTTGATTGATTAGGGCAGATGCTATTTTTATACTCCTGATGTTGGTTTGACCCCCTTGCTACTCAGATTTGCAGAATTGCCCTATTTTGCTTTTAATCCAGATCTTTTCCTTTTACTTGTTTTCTGCCTGCCATCCGCTGATGGCAAAATGTCACGGATATGGTAAATTCTTTCATGCTCAGACAAAGACAAAGAAATGGATCATAGGAAAGAGAAGCTAGCTAGTTAACACTATGCCATCCGGAAATTTCCTTCTGCTCAGACAAAATCTGCAGAAAAAGATTAGCAAGACACGGTCTCTATAGTCCATCGAAACATAGTGTTTCTTTCTTACGCTATCTTGTCTAGCCATACATATAAATATAGTTGTTCTCGTACGTAAGGGTCAATAAAATCAAATTCATTAAACTAAATTAAATCCAACCAAATCATCAAAAATTAAATAAAATTAATTAAAAATTAGTTTGATTTGATTTTTGTAATTGTAAAATTAATTAAATCAGTTTGGTTATCAATTTTTTTTATATTTGATTCGATTAACCGAACTATTAAATTTTTATTATAAGATATTACTCTTTTTTTTTTTTACTTTTTAAAACTTTTTTGTGAATATATAAAAAAATTTTTGTCAAAAAAAATATATAAAAATAATAAATTATTCCAAAATTATTATTGATCAAAATTTTAAGAGATGCATGATATTAGAAGTTAAATTTTACATATTACAAGGAACAATTTTTTTAAAAAAAATTACTTTTTGGCCAAAAAAAATATGAACCAAATCGAACCAAACTAAACAAAAATTGAACCAAACTTATTAGAATTTAAAACCAACAAGGTCCAACAAAATGAAAAACTGATTAAGTTAGTTCAGTTTGATTTTGGCTCAAAACCGAACCAAACTGAACCTTTGAACACCCCTACTCGTACGCGTGTGTGTGTGTGTATATATATATAAATGAAAATACCTTTTTTGGTTCCAAAAAAAAGATATTTGACTTACCAACAAGGAAAAAAAATTCAATTTTAATATTTTTATTTGATAAAAATAATTTTTTGAACCAAACAATAATAGAAAAAAAAATCCTAATAGAAAAAAAAATTGTCCAAAAACTTATTCTTTCTGCATAACATAAATATTTATCTACTCTATCTTCAGTGTAAATATTTCTCAAATCTTGAATATATATCCTCTACCAAAAGTTTTCTTATCCAAATATTACAAATGAATGACATATTAATTATACAAGGTATTTATAATACAAAACTCCATCATGTCAACTCAAAGATTTACAAAATAAATTCATAATAAGTAAAATATTATCTAATTTTTAACAAATTCTCTATGCTCAAATATTCTGAATAATACAAATTAACATTAGAGATACAAAACTTATTCGCTTCCCTGGCTTCAAATAATCATCAAGGTCTTGCTTCTCCCCAGTAAGAACTTTGTGTCAAAGAATCACAAGACTCGAGTATCAAATGACAAGACAATTGCAGTGACTCCAAAAACAAGTAAATTAATAGGTTTCTGCACTTTTGAGTTGTCAACAGAAAGAACAGAGAGCAAGAAGAATAATTTTAGGCTTTCAAGATACGAGACAACCAATTTTACACATACATCAGTTGCTTTGTGTGACAGCCACTTGCTCTTTTAAGAAACTCATTATATGCAGCAATAATGCCGCTGCTGTCTTCTGTACCATTGAACCTACAAAATGTGCGAATAAGTAGAAGTTCAACCATACTTTCTCTGGAGTCATGTCATAAATTTAGCACAACAGAATCATCACATATCCACCTGGATACCACTTTAGTTTTCCAAGCATCATGAAGAGTAGTAGCATTTAGATACAAGCAACAAAACATCTCTTTGCTACCATTAAATTCACTAACTCCAGGCCGACTATCAGTTATGAAGGCATCACATGGTCTTTACAATAATAGTTTAACATTAGCCAGAAAAGAAGGAAAAACACATTGAACATCAACAAAAGAAAAAGGTTTGAGATTGACTATAATTTCTTGGCCAACATTATCAAATGCCTAAACGCTAGAGTTAAACGATACTCAACTCATGTTAGGATTGAATTTGATAGGTTTACACATGCTTAAGCAATTGAAGAAATTCTCAAGAAATAGGCCCCTACCATATATGTCCATGTTGTCAACGCAACATTAGGATGCTATTGCATACAATGAACTAACTTGTGATTCCACATGTTGCGAAGTCAAACTTACCCACTCATTTGGAGATATTTTATATTTCGTGTGCACTTCATGCCATCCGCTTGAGCTTACCATTTATTATTCTAAGTCATATAAGGCAGTTCTGAATGGTGAGTTTAGCAAACTTTTATATGGCATGGTTATTACACTCATTGCCAAACATCTTCATGTTGATATAAGTATTTTTTAGAAAAAGGAAGTAATTAATTTGGGTGATTTCACCTCTATAGTTATGTCCTTCATGAATTAACAAGGCCTATTCAACAATATAACTGATGACTCTAAAAGTCCAACATAAATCACCTCCCTCAAAGAAGCAAATACCATGGATGGTCAATGAATGACATTGAACAAAACCTGCCATCACCTTTGAGATGTCTCTGGACTCAATCTCAAATGATCTTGAATGTATTCTCAAGATTTCAAGAGATAAATTCCTTAATGCTCTCATCTATGAAGAAGTTGTGAAAGAATTAAAAATATTTATTGCCTGCACAATCAAAGAGTTGGCTAGAAATCTGAAAGGCTTTACTATGAAAAAGCTGATTCTATTTGCTACTATTCTTAATGCTCCTCTTACTCTTGCTCTACCATTTGGATCACAAAATCCATCTACCCCCACCTACTGCTCAAGATCCCTCATACTACATCAGGCATCTTATATTCTAAACTTTTAAAATAACTATTTTGATGGTTTAAGTGCTTAATAGAAGGTCATGACTACTTAAAGAATCCAGTTGCTAAACTAAAATTAGTTTGAATATACTATAATTCATGCCAAGCTCATATTTTTTTTGATCACTTTGCCTCTATGATTATTACTACTCTATGTACTTTTCATATATTTTTATGCTTCACATGCTCTATTGATCTTGTGGATTGCTTTGTTCTCATTTTTTTGCTTATGGCAAAGGAAGAGAAATTTATGTGTTATGTAAAATGGCAAAAGGGGAATATTTTATGTGAATATTACTGTTGCATATATATATATATATATATATATCTATATCTTCTCAAACAAGTCTTAAGGAAGTATAAAGCAAGGGAGAGCTTTCCCTTATTAAGTTGCATACATGCTCTAATTATAAGGGAGTAAATTGTTCCTATCTCACAAAAGGGAATTGCTTTTTATTCTTCATCTTTTAGACATTTTCCAATATTCTAGCTTGACCATTTTCACATGTTTGCCATATTTAAAAAGGGGGAGAATGTTAGATCAAAGGCTTTAGGCCTTTTAGCTTTGAATTATATCAAACATGTTCAATTATAGGTATGTATTTTGGAAAATTGTTTATTTAAGCCAAAAGTATAAGTATTGAAAAAAATCACTTTGTGCTAGGTTAATCTATTGGTTTATGGGCTTAAAATAACATTAGTAAAGATACTACGTGATTTAATATGGAACAATAATTATGGAAAGATTTCAAAGCAAAAAGTTAATTAATTCTAATGTTCTATCTAACAAAATTTTGAAATAAGACTAATATGATCTATGAAATTGATATAACGAAACACTTTGAATTGTTAATTGCTCTATTGATTCCTAGTATGGTAAGTTTTTGCATTAATAATAATATATATTATGCATTAATTAAAATATTCAAGGGAAGTTTTCAAAGGAATTAATCATGTTATTTATATAGAAAACATTTCCTTGTAAATTCCTTAAGATTTAGTGCAATTGATGAATAGAGTCAATGATCCACACTTGCGAAAGATGTCTTTAAAGGGTACTCAATATGGAATAAAGTTATTTCAATCATCACAGATTGATTGGAAGCTTTAAAGACATAGCTTCCTTATCATTAAACATATCTATGTAATTTAAAGAAGCTAATGTCCATCAATCACCAAGCCAAAAGCTAAACTGTATGTTGAAGACCATTTGAAGAACCCAAAAAAAAAAAAGATAACAAAACATTGAACACACGCTCTTTGGAATTCTAAATTGTACTTTAATAATTTAGATATTAAGTTTCTAGGTGTCATGAGAAAAACCTAAGGGAGAGTTTTTAAATAACTTGTGAAAAACTTTAGGGAGAGTTTCAAGACTCTTGTTAAAGAAACCTAGAGTATGAGGAAAACTTATGGATAGAAGAAAAGTTATAAAAGCCGAGTGTTGAGCCCTATTAGGTTGTCTTGAGATAGTTGGTAAAGTTAAAGAGTTGTGCTTGTGGTGTAAAGTTACTTTGTATGCTTGGTGATTACCCATGATTAGTAAAAATACCTTTGTTTTGTGCTTAAAAACTAGACATAGGACATATTGGTTCAAACTAGTATAAATTGATTGTGTGATTCTCTCTCTTTTTTACTCTCTTTATCATTTGTTTAAAACATTTTATTATAAAGAGTATAATCAAGTTTCTTAGAAATCTAACGTAGCTTAAACAAATCAAAAGTATTTAAAAAAAAGGTGAAATGATTTTAAAATCAAACACAACCCCCTTTCTTGAATTACTTCTAAACTAATAATTAGTATTAGAATATGGTCTATATTTTGTAGGACTAACTTCCTAAAGAAAAGATCCCATCTAAAAGATAAGTAAGTTTCTTAGTACTAAAAGTTACTCAATCAACAAACTATTATACTTTGATGGAACAAATTATTCTTAAAAAAGATCTTCATTGAGTCAACTAAACTAAAAGTGTAAAATGTAATTGAAAATGGACCATTTGTTCCTATAAAGAAAGTTGACTACAAGCTAATCAAGAAACTATGTAATGAATGAAATGAGGAAGATAAAAATAGGTATGAAATTAATTATAAGGTAATTAACTATATTTTTAATGTTGTAAATGCAAGAGTTCAATAAACTTTCAAGGTGTTACTCAGCAAAAGAAATATGGAATCAATTGAAAGTAACATATGAAAGAACCACAAAAGTCAAGAAAATGAAAATTGAAACATTGATGCATGAATATGAGCTGTTCAAAATAAAAGACAATGAAAGTATGGAAAAAATGTTTAAAAGACTCAAAAAAATCATCAATGATCTAGATGTTTATGAAAAATCTTATCCAAATAAAGACCTCATCTAAAACGTTCTCTTTCAGGTTAGCTAAGAAGAGAGAAAGTATTCAAATTTCATGACTCTATGCTCTTATTTGATAAAAATGTTATGAAAGACAACATATCTCATTGTTACATTTAATAAATGTATTTTTTATTTAAATAATCAATATCATTTAATCTTACTTACTTCAATTTGAGTTTAAAAAAATTGATATCCATAAATTAAAAAGAAGAAATATATAATAGTATATTTTAATGGAAAAAGGTGAGGGGTAAACATGAGTTCGGCAATATTGTGTGTTTGGGAGTATTTTATTTTTTGAATTGCAATTTAAAATTAAAAAAATTAGATATAGTTTTTAAGTATGTGCTATCAAATTTGTGTACTAATGAGGATTAATAAATAGTAAGTTAAAAATTTTTTTAGTAATTAAATTATGTATTTTTGAGATTTAAAAACCAAAATAATTTAAGTATGAATTTTTTGAAGACTAAATATATATTTTATTAATATTTTTATATTAAATAATAAATAAAAATATATATTAAATTTATGTATTTAATATTTATATTAATTAATATATTTTAGTTAATATTATATATATATATATATATTGAACTAAACATTAATATATCTAAACATTAATATATATATATATATATTAATGTTTAGTACTTTAATTCCTATTTATAAGAGTAAAGGAGACATTTAAAATTGTGCAAATTATAAAAGAATTAAGTTCATGAGCCACACTATAAAATTATAGGAAAAAGTAATTTAGCGAAAGTTAAGGAAAGAGACTCAAGTTACAGAGAATCAATTTGGTTTTATGCCAGGAAAGTTAACTATAAAAGCAATATACTTGTTGTAAAGATTAATGGAGAGATATCAAGAGAATCAAAGAAATTTACATATGGTGTTTATTGATTTGTAAAAAGCATGTAATAGAGTGCCCAAAGAGGTTCTACGGAAGGCTTTAAAGAACAAAAGAATTCATATAGCTTATATTTGAACAATCCAAGATACGTATAATAAGGTTACAACTAATGTAGTAACAAAGGTAGACTTACAGAAGATTTTTCAATAACTATTGGTCTACATCAAGGGTCAACTCTGAGCCATTATCTTTTTACGTTAGTCTTGGATATGTTTACTGAACATATCCAAGAGCCGGTGCCACAGTGCATGTTTTTTGCAAATGATATTATCCTAATTGGAAAATCGAGAGAGGAAATGAATAGAAGTTGGAGAAGTGGAGACTAGCTTTAGAAACTCATAGATTTCGTTTAAATAGAAATAAAATGAAGTATATGGAGTGTGTAAGTTTAGTAAGAGACACATCACTTCTAGTGTAGAAGTAAAAATTAGAGAACATATCATACCACAAGTTACACGATTTAAATATCTTAGATCCATCATACAACATAACAAGGAAATAAAAGAAGATGTAAAATATAGGATTCAAGTGGAGTGGATGAAATGGAGAAATGCTTTAGGTGTTATTTGTGATAGAAGAGTACCACTCAAATTTAATGGTAAATTCCACTGCACAGTTATAAAACCTGTAATATTATATGAAACTAAGTGTTGGACAATAAAAAGTTAATAAAAAAATAAGTTCAATGTTGTAGAGATGAGAATGTTGCGTTGGATGAGTGGACAAACCAAACGAGATAGGATTAGAAATGAATGCATTAGAGAGAAAGTGAAAGTCACACTTATTGTGAAAAAGATTGTAGAATCGAGACTTAGATAGTTTGGTTATGTGGGGAAGAGACCTATAGAAGCTCCAGTTATGAGAGTAGATGAAATAGAAAATAGTTCAATAATTAGAGGTAGAAAAAGACCAAGAAATACTATAGGAGAAATTATTAAGAGAGATTTAGATTTAAATAGTTTGTCTAAAAATATGATTTATGATAGGTGCCTATGGCGTCGATTGATTCATATAGCCAATCCCACTTAGTGGAAAAAGGCTTTATTGTTGTTGTTGTTGAATCTTTTGTAGTAATACAATTATATAATTAAAGAAAGTATGACACAAAGGGATGAGAATGTGTATAGATCCCACTTTATGTTTTTACACTCATTTTTTTTATCTTTTTTTAACTGTATTATATGTAATCAATTTGTGACTATAAAAAGTTTAAATTTAAAATTATTTACTTTAAAAGTTTACTTTTATTATTATTTCATATGTTTAATTAATTTTAAAAAATTTAATCATTTAATTTAAATTTTTTTTTAGTAAACTAATTTGTTAACCATGTTTGTGAAGTACAAATTTACTTTTTTTTTTCTTTAGTGAAAGAGGGTAGATTAATAAAAGTGTAAGTAATTTATTAATTTAGTATAACATAAGCATGGAAGGTCACAATAAAGGGGCAAGTTAGAATGTCTCTATATAAAAAAATTATACTTTTTTACACAATATATTTTATTTATATTTAAATTTTACAATATAAATAGTTGTGAGATTTTTTTTCAATTGATTGAGTTTTACTTTCAAAAGTGCACTCTAATAGTAAGAACTATTACAAAACATATGACTCAAACTAGATCATCTCTTGTAACCAAGAGGATCTAGTTCAAAAGAAATTGAGAGGCATAGTTTTTTCTTTCTTCTACTAATTTAAATTTTTAATTTTTTTTAAAATTGACACTACTGATTGCATAGAAAAATTGAAAAAAAATCATTTTGCTCACCCACCTCTCTCTTTTTTATTCCCCTCTTTTCTCTCCTAAATTGATAGCCTCCATTTATCCTTTAAATTAAGAGAATATGCTCCTCATATGATTAGTTGTCCAATTATTTGTGTATATACACACACACACACTCAAGTTTGGCTGTTATGAAGGTAAATTTTTTAAATTATTTTCTTACACTTGGGAATTAGAGATTCCTTATAACTTAAGTAAGGAGAGTTAAAATAAAAGGGTTTTGGTAACTATTTATTATTTTTTATTTTGTAAATTAAAGATTATATTAATAAAAAGCTAAGATATTTGATAGAATGTATTAAATATGTTTATCTGACAGAATTATTTTTATATTATTTATTTAACTGTATCTTTTTTTCTAATTATCCAATTTCATCTGAAATTATTGTGAATATTATATTTTTATTCTTTATTTGATTAATATTTTAATTATACATACAAAACTACATTAATCATGGCTTACTACTGCATTATAGGAGCTATTATCCATTGTTTTTTTTTTATTACTGAAATCCATAGTCATAATAAATAAATTAACTAATTAAAATCTTTAAAAAATTTAGTATGAAGTTGAATAATTTGAAAAGAATTTTAAGTAAAATTAAATAAGTGATATAATAAGTAATTTAGTCCTTATAAAATATAGACAAATGTCATTAATTCCCACAATTAGTCACCTTAACTTTTTATTAAATTAAGATTCTTGCTTATCAGTGCTTTAAAAGTACAAATTAAGGAGTCACAAATGAACTTTGTTTTCCCTACTTAATATTATTTTATTTAAGAATAATTATGTTTATTAATGAGGACAATAGTGTTAGTTGACTTGCAATTAAAAGAAAAAAAACAAGTGATCCTTTAAAATGTATTTGTCATTTTAAATTTTATAACTATTTTTATTTTTTATTTTTTAATTTATTTTCATAAAAATATTATCAATGATTTTTTTTAACATTTTCCTTTTTCAAGTTCTAAAATTCTAAGCCTAAAACCCTAAACTTTAAATCATTAAAAAGATAAAATAAAATAAAATAAAATAATCATTGATAATATCTGTATGAAAATAAATAAAAAATAATTGTAAAGTTTAATATGACAAATATATTTTAAAGGATAATTTAATAACTTAAAAATTATAAATCAACTAATTGCACAATTATTTTGAATGAAATAATATTATTTACACAAACTAATACTACTTTATTACTCCTTAACTAGTTTCTTAATGACATTGATTAACAAGACCTTTAAAATGCTTTTTACCTTATAAAATTAAGGTTAATAAAGGGTTCTTTTATGAAGAGTTCAACATTTTGGGAAATTGAGTTTTTTACTGTTTAATCTCTTCAAAATTTGTTTAAAAAGTCTTTATTATCATATATATAAATTTTAAAGTGATCTACCAATAGAAGAGCCAAACCTCTGAAAAGATTAAACCGTCCAAAACAAAATTTTGATTAATAAAATTTCTTGATAAATAAACATTGAATTCTTGTACAAGAAACACCCATGAATTGTTCAGAATGAAAATCAATAACATGATGAACTGCTTTAAATAAAAGGAATCAAACTCAGTAATCATTAAATTAAAAAAAAAAAACCACGTTAGCCGGGTGCAGATCCCCTCTCAATTGTGCATCAATTGAGCATTAGCCAGCCGTTCACGTGATCTAAGCCTCACCAACTCTGCCCACCCCCCCACCCCCCCGCGCTAGGTGGAATCCGAATTAAGTGAACAAGAGACGAATTGGATGCCCTTTTTAAAGAGCTTCCTGCAATAAAGGTTCCAAACTGAATAAAATACCATTGCTAGAATGCAAATATAGGAAGAGAGAGATGTACTACACAGAAGACAATCTAAAGTGAAGGGTAAGTAATACCGAATCAAACTAATTAAACTAAGTTAAAGCAAATCAAACTACTAAAAATTGATTAAAAGTAGATTTGTATTAATTTTTGTTATTTTAAGACTGATTAAGTTGATTTAATTATCGGTTCTTTTCATGTATAGTTCGATTGAACCGAATCATTGAACTTACAAGTAATTAAAATTTAATTATTCTCTTTTTTTCTTTTCATAGTAATAGGATATTTTGTTAATTAAATTTGCATTCAAACTATACTCTTTATATGGTTCAAGAAGATTAATATATACAAATTATTTATACTAGTTTTTTATAAGATGTTGCTCTTGTTTTATTATTATTTTTTTCTCACTTTTTAAAGTCTTTTTTGTGAAAGTATGGGATTTTTTTAAGACAAAAAAAAGATAAAAATAATAAATTATTCCATTAACAACACCAAAGCAAACCATTAAACTTACAAATAACTAAAATTTAATTGTTCTCTTTTTTTTCTTTTCAGAGTAATAAGATTTTTTGTCAATTAAGTTTGCATCAAAACTATACTCTTTATATGGTTCAAGAAGATTAATATATACAAATTATTTATACTAATTTATTATAAGACGTTGCTTTTATTTTTTTTTTTCCTCATTTTTTAAAGTCTTTTTTGTACATGTATAAAATTTTTTTAAGATAAAAAAAAGATAAAAATAATAAATTATTCTAACATTATTATTGATTAAAATTTTAAAAAATATAAGATATTAAAAATTAAATCTTAAATGTTACAAAAAATAAAATCTTTAAAAGATAATTTTTAAATTAAAAAAATATAAATCAAACTAAACAAAAATCAAATCAAATTAATTAAAATTTAAAACCAATATTTCGTTTGATTTGCGAACCAATCCCAACCTTTGAACACCCGCCTGGAAGTAAAGAGACAGAAACGAACCACTCAGCGGCGAGACGGGCACCGAGAAGGACAATGGCAAGTTTAGCGTGGGCAAGGGCACTGCCAGATTTGGGGCGGGCAAGAGCAACATCCATCTCGACAACTCTTCGCCTTCTTCAAAATCGAATTCTCCAAGGAACGAATTGGAAGAGCCGAAGGGAAGCCTGTTGTGGAAAGTAGCTGCCTACCTCTGGTTAATTTCTATGGTTGGTGACCTGACTGATTTACTCGGGCACGTATGGTATCTTCAGAAAAGAGAGCTTAATTTCTGTGTTCGGTGTCCTAATTGATTTTCTCACCTTGGTATACACCAGCAAGTTGTCATCGGATCAATTTAATCAATCACCAGAACAGAGAACTGTATGCAGAGTTGCTTAAGGTTGAAGGCCTGAGGCAACACGAGATTTATGTCACCCACATGAAGATTGGTGCAGATGACAAGCCATTGCCCTCCCTCTACACCAACAACAACAACCACTGCAAAACCTATGGAGTTTGCAGTTCACACAGATTTATGAGAAGAGGCAGAGTCAAAGGGTAGGTACAGCGCCACCTCAAATATTTAGGTATGTCTGCATACCTTCCAACAAATTTTATTAATAAATTATAATAAGAATCCCCCAAACAGATGAGTGGAAAACAGTAATAATCTCAGCAAAATATTGTTTATTTGATTGATTAGGGCAGATGCTATTTTTATACTCCTGATGTTGGTTTGACTCAGATTTGCAAAATTGCCCTATTTTGCTTTTGATCCAGACCTTTCCCTTTTACTTGTTTTCTGCCTGCCATCTGCTGATGGCAAAATGTCACGGATATGGTAAATTCTTTCATGCTCAGACAAAGAAATGGGTCATAGGAAAGAGAAGCTAGCTAGTTATCACTATGCCATCTGGAAATTTCCTTCTGCTCAGACAAAATCTGCAGAAAAAGATTAGCAAGACAAGCTCTCTATAGTCCATCGAAACTAGTGTTTCTTTCCTATGCTATCTTGTCTAGCCATACATATAAATGTGATTGTTCTTGTGTATACATGGAAATGAAAATGCCCTTTTTAATTCCAAAAAGAAAATGTTATTTGACTGACCAACAAGAAAATAAGATATTCAATTTTAATATTTTAATTTGATGAAAATAATTTTTCGAATCAAACAATAATAAAGAAAATGTCCAATAACTCTTTCTACATAACATAAATATTTATCTGCTCTATCTTCAATGTAAAGATTTTTCAAATCTTGAATATATATCGTCAACGAAAAGTTTTCTTATCCAGATATTACAAATGAACAATGTATTAATTACATAAGGCATTTAAAATATAAAACCCCATCATGTCAATTCAAATATTTACGAAATAAATTCATAATAACTAAAATATTATCTAATTTTTAATAAATTATCTATGCTCAAATATTCTGAATAGTACAAATTAACGCTCGATATACAAAACTTGAAATTTTTGTTTGTTTTCTTACCCAACCATATGTGTAGGTTCAATCATGAAAGTAATTGCTAAATTAAATTATAGCAGTAATATTTATAAATTACGAATTCAAAAAGATAACAACCAATTGGGAAAGATTAGATGTGTCAATATGCATTGTCGTACAGCAGCAATAAACAAGCCATGTGGATTCAAAAAACTAATTCAGGAAAAAAAAAAAAAGCAACAAAAAAGTTGTCACAGATCAGAAGTGTCCGTCCTTGGTCATTTTCTATATTTTCTAAGGTATTCATATAAATCAATTTCACCATTTCATCCCTACCAAGTTCATTCCTAGTCATGTGAAGAACAGAACTATAAAAACCCTAGTTAAGAGAATAAATGAAATAGAGAATAGTCTGATAAAAAAAATTATAAAAAAATTATTAAAAAAAATTTAAATTTAAATAATTTATTTAAAAATATAATTTATAATAAATACTTATAACGTCAATTGATTTATGTAAATGACCTTACTTAATGAAAAAAGATTTTATCGTCGTTATTGTTTCCCTGCCAAGTTCATTCCTAGAATGTTGAGACACATTTTGATCAAGTTGCACAGTATCTTCAAAAAATGGAATAAAGATTGCAGTGTTTGAAATTGGCCATTTTGGGGCATTAGACAGATATTAACAAAATGATCTCAATAGCTGTAATTAAACTAACAATGTTGATCTCCAGTGACACAACAAATATCTCATCCAATTCGTAGTCATTCCAGTCCCAACAAAATTAATTCATTTACAGTGTGAATAAAATTTGAAGTCAAAATCAAAAGATTTGGAATCTAAAATTAAAGTGAAAAAGATATCATCAAATGGATTATAAGTGAAAAAGAAACATGGTGAAACCACTCACCATGCAAATGATAAACCAAATTGTAAATGAAGTTTCACACCAGGTAATACGCCTCCATAGACCTTATTAACTATTCAACGGTTCCAACGGTTCCAAGGCAATCTAAACGTCTTGCATTCAGTAGGCCACGTGTGGAATCTACGATTAAGTCAGGATAAAAAAAATCATGATAGGAAATGGCACAGTAATCTCCATTGGTACTTGATACAGTCAGACAGAAAGCACAAAACTCCAAAGCTTCACCTCTTCAAATACCAGAGAAGAAAATATGAAGTCACTTCATTAAAACATTCATAAGACTCTTCGGTTCTTAAACCACTCTGTTGTCTCATCATCCCCGATTTTCTTTTTAAGTATTTATCATTCCCTTGAAGAAATCTCAAATTGCTATGACAACACATTCTTAACTTGGAGTGGTAGTGGTATGTGCATCATTCACATATTATTAATACAATACTGTGACCTTCATACTCAAAAAGAAAATGTCAATACAACAACAACAACAACAACAACAAAGCCTTTTCCCATTAAGTGGGGTCGGCTACATGGATCAATCGACGCCATAAACATCTATCATAAATCATATTCTTAGATAGACCATTTAAATCTAAATCTCTCTTAATAATTTCTCCTATAGTTTTTCTTGGTCTTCCTCTACCTCTAGTTATTGGACTATTCTCCATCTCATCTACTCTCCTAACTGGGGCTTCTATAGGTCTCCTCCCCACATGACCAAACCATCTAAGCCTCGATTCTACCATCTTTTCCACAATAGGAGCGACTTCCACCTTCTCTCTAATGCATTCATTTCTAATTCTATCTCTTCTAGTGTGTCCACTCATCCAACGCAACATTCTCATCTCTGCAACATTTAACTTATTTTCTTGTTGACTTTTTATTGCCCAACACTCAGTTCCATACAACATTGCAGGTCTTATAACTGTGCGGTAGAATTTACCCTTAAGTTTGAGTGGTACTCTTTTATCACAAATAACACCCGAGGCACTCCTCCATTTCATCCACCCCGCTTGAATCCTATGCTTTACATCTTCTTCTATTTCTCCGTTATGTTGTATGATAGATCCAAGATACTTAAATCGTGTGACTTGTGGTAGGATATGTTCTCCAATTTTTACTTCTACGCTAGAAATGGTGTGCCTCTTACTAAACTTACACTCCATATACTCCGTTTTACTTCTACTTAAACGAAATCCATAAGCTTCCAAGGCTAGTCTCCACCTCTCTAACTTCTCATTCATTTCCTCTCTCGATTCTCCAACTAGGACAATATCATCTGCAAAAAGCATGCACTGTGGCACCGGCTCTTGGATATGTTCAGTAAGCACATCTAAGACTAAAGTAAAAAGATAAGGGCTCAGAGTTGACCCTTGATGTAAACCAACAGTTATCGGAAAATCTTCCGTAAGTCCACCTTTTGTTACTACACTAGTTGTAACCTTATCATACATGTCTTGGATTGCTCGAATATAAGCTATACGAACTCCTTTTTTCTCCAAAGCCTTCCATAGGACCTCTCTTGACACTCTATCATATGCTTTTTCTAAATCGATAAATACCATGTGTAAATCTCTTTGATTCTCTCGATATCTCTCCATTAATCTTCGCAATAAGTATATTGCTTCCATAGTTGACCTTCCTGGCATAAAACCAAATTGATTCTCCATCACTTGAGTCTCTTTCCTTAACCTTCTCTCAATTACTCTTTCCCATAATTTCATAGTGTGGCTCATGAGTTTAATTCCTCTATAATTTGCACAATTTTGAATGTCCCCTTTACTCTTATAAATAGGGATTAAAGTACTTTTCCTCCACTCGTCTGGCATTCTTTTAGATCTCATAATTTCATTAAATAACTTTGTGAGCCAACTTATGCCTTTCACTCCTAAACCTTTCCATACCTCAATGGGTATATTATCCGGTCCAACTGCTCTGCCATTCTCCATTCGTTGTAATGCTTCTTTTACCTCTACCTCACGAATCCTACGATAAAAAGTATAATTTTGATCCTCTTCTCTAATGTCTAGTCTATCCGATTGCAATAAAATCTCATGCCCTTCATTAAAAAGTCTATGAAAGTAATCCTTCCACCGTTCTCTGATATCTTGTTCCGTTACTAACACTTTCCCTTCTTCATCCTTGATGCATTTCACTTGGTCCACATCTCTTGTTTTTCTTTCCCTACTTTTAGCTAGTTTATAAATACTTCTTTCTCCAACTTTAGTACCTAAAGATTGGTATAATCCATCAAATGCCCTTGCTTTCGCTTCACTCACTGCCTTCTTAGTGCCTTTTCTTGCTACTTTATATTTTTCCCAATTTTCATTACTCTTACATAATGACCACCCTTTGTAACACTCTCTTTTAACTTTAATCTTATTTTGTACACTCGCATCCCACCACCAAGATTCTTTATCCATAGGTCCAAAACCCTTTGATTCACCTAATATTTCCCTTGCTATCTTCCTAATTTCTTTAGCCATTCCATTCCACATATCATTAGCACTTCCTTGTATTTCCCAAGATCCTTCCTCCACAATCCGTCTCTGCAAATTCTTTTCTTTATCCCCCTTTAGTTGCCACCATTTAGTTCTTAACACCCTATCTTCGCCTTTGTTTTTTACTCTCCTCTTAACTCTTACATCCATAACCAAAACTCTATGCTGAGTAGTTAAACTCTCTCCAGGGATAACTTTGCAATCTATACAAAGTTTTCTATCTGATTTCTTTATAAGAAAGAAATCAATTTGAGAACATACCCTTCCACTTTTATACGTGATAAGGTGTTCCTCACGCTTTCTAAAACAAGTATTAGCTAATATAAGATCGAACGCTAATGAGAAATCTAGAATAGTTTTACCCTCTGCATTTGCTTCCCCTATGCCATGTCCTCCATGAACACCCTCGTACCCTGAAGATACCCTTCCCACATGACCATTTAAATCTCCTCCTAAAAGAATCTTTTCTCCAAATGGTATTTCTTGAACTAAACATTCTAAATCCTCCCAAAACTTTACCTTGTGATATTCTTCTAGCCCTACTTGTGGTGCATAAGCACTAATAACATTAAAGATTTCCTTTTCTACTACAAACTTTAATGCAATGATTCTATCTCCTAACCTTTTTACATCCACTATCGCATTTTTCCAAAACTTATCTACAATTATACCTACTCCATTTCTAAATTTAGCCTTACCAGTATACCAAAGTTTAAAACCTGAAGTGTCTAATTCTTTCGCTTTTTCTCCTACCCATTTAGTTTCTTGTAAACACATAAAATTAATCCTCCTCCTAATCATAGTATCTACTATTTCCATAGACTTACCCGTAAGTGTACCTATATTCCAAGTGCCAAAACGAATCCTACTCTCATGAACTAGCTTCTTTAGCCACATTCGTTCACGAAAATGTGGGAACCTTTGCTTATTTTTCGCTACATCCAGGCGTCGATGCAGCGGCTCTTGCTCACTTCTCACTGTACCCGAGCTATACAGCGCGTTACTTACAGGCAACGACCTAGCTTTACGTTTAATATATCGATTGTCCATGTCATAAAGATTCGACAAAGTTTTACGTTGGCTGTCGACTGCCTAACACAACCCTCCTCTTTTTCCCGGGCTTGGGACCGGCTATGAAAAATAATTTACATGAAAGTTCATCATAGGCAGAGTTAAAAAGAAAATGTCAATACTTCAACCAATACTGTAGCCTTCTGTCCCTTTTCCATTTATACCAATAGAATAACACGAAACTAAAGTGAGCAGATTTCTAATCACGTCAAAGAATAATCATATACAACAAAAAAGAAATCTTCATAAAATTCTTTACAAATTCTGCAATTATTCACCCGCTATCAGTTTAGAATTAACAAAACCAAAATGGCCAAAAGGATTTCCAGTTAGCAGTAAAAATTGGGTATGCATTGCCCGGAGATAACATGATAAAAATTGAATCACAATCGTTGTGATGCTCTTGACTCTTAACTTATATTTATGCATTAACTTTGTCTAAGTAGTTCAAAATTGAAGCAAACTGATAATTTTCACATAAATCAAAAAGTAAACTACATAAAAGAATTCACAGAGAAACAAAATATGTCGTTAGTCTGAGCTATTATATATGCTGTGCCTTTTTTTCTTCTCAGGCTCTCCTTTGAAGGATTCTATTCTAAATCTATTCTAAATCAAGGAACTCACAAATAATGATACAACTAGGAGAAGTAAAGTAGTGAACATGCAAATTCAATTGCAAGATAAGATCTTTTATGATTTCACATATAAAACTCAAATTTACTTGAGAATTCTTGAAGCATAGTCTTGTTTTCTTCATCCGAGGGGAATTGGAGAGGAAAAAAAATCAATATTATCCCGCTAAAAGTGTAAGATTCTTATACAAGATAATAACAATAGAAAGTTCTATAAACTTTTATAAGCATCGTCCTTTTAGATTTCATTGCTACACACAAAAATTAATTAAGTTTTTTTGGGTCTCTTTCTTTCATTATAAGCTTCTTAGAGAGACGGTGTAAAAGAAAAACAATAAAGCAATAACAAATAGAAACTTAAAAGCAACCACTTTCCCTATAACAACCTTTGATACTTAGAACCCTTAGACCAATCCAGAAGAGAAGACAATGAAGCAAGAATGAGTCTGAAAAATGGTTGGGGAAAGTTAAAGACAGTGTATTTCAAATAGCCAAGTCCATAATTCTTCAGAACAAAAAGGTTTTGATACACTAAGTACTTGTAAAGATCAAATTTCAGAAAGTTATAAAAATTTCAAAAGTTTATAAAAGATGGTGAAATAAGGAAAGAGGATAAAACACAAAATCTAAGCTACATGATGTTAAAAATAGAAAAAAATTTCCAGTGTTTTGGAATGCTGAAAGAAAATGGCAAATAATCACAAGAGAGAAAACATGTAGTTAAAAATGGGCAACATAAAAAAAGGAATTCAATGTCCACATGCAAATAAAACCTAGAAGTTTCATTCCTTTGTGAAACTGACAGTTTCGTTCATTCCTGGAAATGGGCTGAAGGGTACTATAAGCTAAAGGCTATTAAACCATGAGGCATTATACAAATAAATGGGCTGATAGAAGTTAACAAAGCGGCCAAGCAATTTGTCCTCATAAATTGCCCAGAGTAGCACACGAGATCTTCAGCCATGTATGATTCTCCTGTAGTAACCAATGCCACAACATGCTCATTTCCACATGCAACCTTGACAACAGTGTGAGCATGAAAATCCCATACCGGTGTGGGAGTGAAACTGCTAACAAGAGCATGTCAACAGAAGACAAAAAGTAGACGCCAAAAGCAAAAAACTCACCTCTCAAATTGCTCACCATCATCCAAAGATCCAAAACATCCCATAACCTTTGCAATGGGATTGTTTGGCCTTTCTTATCTTTGCCATATGTTTCAACATACCAACCCCCTATGTCATGCAAGCTGCAACAAGGCTCAAATAGCCAAAATCTGTCAATTAAGGGGTTAAAAAATCTATTAGTTTGATTTTATACAATAACGTAAGAGCAGTAGATGATCTCTATAAATAACAATTGACAGTGTCAAAAACAAAATGAACAAGAAATAGAGAAGGCACCAGTGATATTACTATCATAGCTATGATCATTATAGAGAAAGAAGTTTTAAGCAATGATATCTACAATATTACTTCATCAATTCTTGGAATATGTATAGTATACACTGGATCATGGAACTACGACACATACTACCAACAATGTTTACCATATTAGTAAACAAATTGGTTCTTTTACCTCAGAGTATAGCAACTCCATTTTCCTAGTAATTGAAAGTAGAAAATGGCAAAAGCAGATTAACCCAGCTAAAAAATGATTTAAACCTATGATAATAGAACAATTGACTAACCAACAACATCAACACTTAACCAAACAGACCAACAAACACAGCAACAGGAGGATTGGCACGCATAGTAAGACCACAGTATGTTCTCACAAGGGGAAGAAAAGTGCATCTATAGCTATTCACCAGCAAAGATTAGAATAAACAAACAAATTACTTCAGTAAAATTTATAACCATAAGAGAACAGATGGCGTCAGAGCATATTCATTTAGCAGACTCCAAAGCATTACAGAAAGATTATGTCGTACCGGCTAGTAATTGTACTTTTTACTCAGACATCAGTTGGATTTAATAGAGATAACAGAGCTTCACTTGCTTGGTGGTAATTTGGCTCTAGTGCATAAATAGAAACTTGTTCTCCAACCTGATACCAAATGCATATGCTTCACCTGAAAATTATCCACAATATTACATTAGCGAGAGCCTGAAACAAAGAGCCCGCTTCTTTTTATATATGAAAGAAATAGAAATGATAACAAACAAGATGTAGTAGTGATGTAAAATTAGAAACCCCTTCTAGTTATGTTAAGCCAGGAGGATCATAGAAGAGAAATTCTACACACCAGCAAGGCTCTGTGTTTCATAATCACATGGGTCTAGTTTCCTGATTTACTCCAAAGAATTCTAAACTAAGTTTGTCAACAGGATTTTTCTCAAAATAAGAATAAGATGTATATCGGCGAATGCTTTGAAGTTGGAAATAGTAAGTTTCTCCAACAAAGTGGAAAATAATTTTAAAAAAAAGCAACAAGAAGAAGCTATATATGCTGCAAGAATAGTAATATCATACAGTAATTGACTTACCAAAAATTCTTCATTCCTATACTTGGTAACTTTTTCTTCTACAGAAACACTTCTCCAAAGGATTTAAAATTGTCCAAAAACCCTTGAGAGGAAAGTTTGAAGGTTAATTACATAGCAAATTTTCCAAGAGCATGCATCCTATTCCTTTGAAACAAAGTTTGGCAGTAGGCATCTCCTGCATCAATTATTTGAATATACTACTACTTTTAAGAATACATTAGCACCCCCAATAACAACTAGAACAGAAATACCAGTAAAACTTATTACCATATGACATAGAAAACCAGAATCCAAATGACGAGGATATACAAGGAAAAGATACTAAATTTCAACAAGCCATAACCCAAAGCCGATATAACGATGAGAACGAAGCATCAAAGCAGTAAGTTGCAGAGACAAAGGTAAAGCAGTAGAGAGAGAAGTGAAACAGAGTACCGCATGAGATTGACGCGCAAGTGGATGCTGAGCTCGAATAAGAGCTTGTAAATCTGGCATAGCTAGGGTTGGAGGAGACGACCGGAAACAACGAGCTCAGGCTGGGGAATGAGACCGGAGAAGATGAACGGCCAAGAGGGAAAGGGAGAAGGGGAGATGCGTTCGGGCCAAGGGGTTCGGTCTGTCCTGAAACCTATTTAAAGCAAAACATTTTTTTCCAAATATAAATATAATATATATTAAAAAAACCGTGGAAGAATAAACGCAGAGAAAACCCTTCGCGTTTAAAAATAAAAATAAAAATAATAATTTATTTTTTAGAGTTCAAATCTTGCGCGAAGAAAACAGGATGACATGCATTAGAGAAGAGAGCAGTAGCAGTAACGGTGATTATGTTCATGAAATGCACAAAACGTTTCAATTTTTAAAGTGAATGAAGCGCCCGCCAACTGCTACTACATCATACAGCCCATGATGGGTGATTGTCATGAAACTTTTTCTCTTAAATCTTTAAGCATGTTGGTCAACTCTTTTAATCTTGGCTAAGTCAACTGAACCCTCAAATAAGTAAGATGAACAATAAAAAAAATTAGAGATAAAAAGAAAAAAAATTTAAAGAGAACATGTGTATTGCACAATTCTTAAATAATTACAAATGAGGAAGGTGAAAATATTTATAGGCCTCTCTTAGATTTTAGAACTTTCCTATCTTCTTAATGGATGATAAAAATTTATTACATCCAATGATTGTTATCAATTATCTATAATATTCTATAAGATATTTACAAATGATATTTATATACACTTTTCTAGATATTTCTTGAGGTTTCAAGAGTGATCTAGAGTGCTCTAGAACGTTCTGGAATATTTTAAAAAATTCTAGATGCTCCTAAAACCTCCTCCGAGTTGCTCCTCTCATATGGGTCGTGACATGATGCTTTGATGTCTGAAATCAAGAGTGAAATTAAATCAACTCAAATGACAAATTAGCCAAGACAACTGGGAAGCACCAAAATGGGAAAGATGTTGTGTCTCTGTATCAAAGTTTACGAGGATGTTTAGTTTAAAAATATAATGATAAAAGGAATGTAAAATATGATTAGGTAGAAGGAGGTGAGATAAAAAATAATTGGTTTATCTATTTTTTAAAAAGTGATTTAATAGATATAATAATAAGTATAAGAATATAATAAATATTATATAAGTTATGTAAAAAAAAATATTTGTAATTTCGCAAACCAAATAGAGCCTAAGATTATTTTTTGATTTGATCTGTAGCAAAAAATATCAAGAATAAAATTTGAGTTATTATGTATATTTATAAATTGAATATATATATATATATATATATATGATATTTTAAAAAAAAGGCAAATGTAAAGATTTAAAAAATAAGAGTTCGTTTGATTTTTTGTTTTCAAAATAGTTTTTTGTTTTTATGAATAAATAAATAAATAAAATTTATTTGATAATATGTTTTTAATAAAGTGTTTTATAAAATAAAAGAATATAATTATATTTTCAGAAACAGAAAAATCAAAATATTTTTTTTAATATTTTGTAATTTTTGTTCTATAAAATTAGAAAAAACATAAAATAATATTTTTTTAAAATAATGATTCAAACACATTTTTTAATTTTTTTTATTTTCAAAATTTGTTCTAAAAAATATATGTTTTGAAAATATTAAAACTAGAACAAAACCAAACATGCCCCAAATTTCATATATATTTTTATTCTTTTGTTCTCTTTTCAAATACATGAATATATGAATATAAAAGATTTAATTTACTCAAAATTGACATTAAGTTTGCTCCTAATCAATTTCTTTGAAGTTTCAAGAATGCTTGTTTGAAAGTTCAATTGAAATTAACATGTAAGTATGTATATATATATATATATATATAAGTTCATAATTTAGTTCTATCTTTTCGTTCAATATGACGCAGAGACAATTTTTTTGAAATTTTTATTTTAAAAATTTTAAAATTCAGCTAATACATTTTAAAAGCAAAATTTACAAGTTGTATCATACTTTAAAAAATAAAATTCCTGAGATTTGGAATTTATTTCTATCACTAGGATACATTTTGAAAATTTAATCATTTATTAATGTTCATTAGAATATTATTTCGATTCTTGAGAAAAAAAAGTGATAATTTAATTTGATTTCGTTTCATCATTTATTAATGTCCATAGATTTTTGTATAAATATAATTATTACATAAACAATATGATTTCGTTTCATCCATGTACAAAAATGACAGCCATACTCTTTTTTAAAAGTAAAACATTAAGTTGAGTTAGAATAAAACTATTATTATTTTGATGCCGAACTCATAAAATATCTAAACAAAAGCACCTTTTATCAAATATCAATCTTTCTCTTCTCCCTAAAAAATTATTAGGTGAAAGAATAAGTTAGATACCCTCGTTGTCAACATAATATCCATATTTACATCTTTTAATGGCCGCATAGCTAATTTCACTAATAATAAAAAATAAAAATTTTTATGATTATATAAGATAAAATTAATTTTTAAAAAATAATACTAACCCATAACTCAAATAACCAAAAAGAAAAAAAAAATCACTTTTGCAAGATATTTTTAGTGAATATCAAACACTCAATTTGATAGCTACATAAGCTTTCAAAAAATCAAAATAAGAATGGTGTGTTTAGGGTTGGACGAAAGAGATGTATTTATAAAATTACCCCAAGCATTTACTCCTTCTTGTCTGGTAACTTAGACTTGGTTTGTTTCTTTTTTAAGCTTTGAGACAGAAAGGAAGGTGACAATTAGAAGAAGATGGTCAAGTAACTGTCAATGAATTTAATGCGGCGACACAGTAATAGTAATACAGAGCCGTGTCCATAGGAGAATGAACCGTCGCTATGGGGACTTGTCCGTTTGAGTTTTGAAGAAAAAGCCTTTTTGTCTCTCTCTGAAATAAAGTTGGTGGAGGTTCCCACTCTTTTCTCATGTTTCAGCCTTTTGGACCCAACAAGAGTAATCCAAGCAAGAAAAACAAAGAGGTGTGTTTTTTCTTTTACACTCTTGAATCTGAAAAAAGCGTAAAGACAAACACTAATTTGGCAAATGTGAAAAGACAGAAAATTGCAGTTTTGGGTTGCCATGAGTTGCAAAGCTGACGGTTACGACAAAGCGAGTATATATGGTGAAGTCATGGCTTGCCTCAAATTTCACTATCACTTGGATTTGGAAGTATAGATAGAGATGATGATAAACCTTTAGATTTTTTTTTTTGGTTCTTTTAAGGTTGTGTGTTGCATTTTCATGCAATATAAAAGGCAAATTAGTTTTTCTTGTACATGCATAATCTCTTGTTTGGACAACTAATCTCTACACCGAAATTAGTTTTTCTTGTACATTTTTTATAACGCTATTTAATGTTTAATCAAATTTGTTCATACTATAATTTTTATGGCCATCGAGAAAAAAAATTATAGGAGCTTGTAAATGTTTAAACGGGGCTAAATTTGCCACTTGATGGATGAAATAATGTGTGCTCCATTTAAAAAGCAATTTTTTTCCCGATCTACTTAAATTGGAACCTATTTAATTTGTTTGTGATCTTGTATGGCCGATTTTGTCCCCTCAAAACAACCCCAAGCAAAGAAAATAAAGAGATCTTCTGTTAGTGAGCAATTGATAATAAGATATTAATTAAATAAATAAGGTGCATATAGTACATGTAGAAACACACACAAGTTAAGTATTTTTGTGTAATCTAATATTTAGTTTGATTTAGTATTGACTCAATTTTTTAAAACCCAATGCATGACTTCTCTTGGGTTGGCCCAATACGTCATCACGCAAAGTTGGGATGAGCTTTTTTTTTTTTGGAAAAATTCAAAAATGATTTTAAAAAAATACTATTTATATATATATTTGTAAAAATATATTTTATTTTTAAAAAATAAAATTTTTATATAAATTCTTATAAAATAATTTTCTTAAAATATATATAATTGAGCTAACAAAATAAGCCAACATAGTTAATTCAATATCTAGCCTAGCCTAGCCTAATCAATAAGCTCCAAAACATAATTGAGTGAAGCTGAAGGTCTCTGCAAATATACCTCAATAGTTAAATTAATATGAAACCCTAATACTGATGAACGAAATAGAGAACGTGAAAGAGTACTCAGATAGTAAGTGGTCTTTATATAGCTTGCCCTTGAGGGATAGGATGGTCATTTCACCACGGCGTACAACTTCCAGTGGTAGGCCATGTGTCAATTCTTGCTGGTGTATTATATTAGAGACCATTTAAACGTCCCAATGTGTCTAATGCACACCGAAGTCAATACAAACATTGGATTTTCTACCCATAACAATGATGGGTACATTATGCTTATTTTATTTAAGTCGTTCAAATTTAATTTAAATATTTTATATTTTTTATATTTGTTAAAATCAAAAAACTAAAATATTAAAAAAATTAAAATCTAAACTATTTAAATTAAATCTAAATAATTCATATAAGATTGGCCAGCATATCTATATTTGCTATGGGAAGAAAATCGAAGTTACTTCATGGGTCGGCAAGGGCAAGAGCTTGTTGTGAACTTGGGCTAATTGGACCTCGTTGAATCAGACTGGTATTTATCAACAAAATTGGAAACACCATAAATCCTAAAACCATATGCATGAATATAAATATGAATAATAGAAGGCTTTAAATAAAAATGTTAATATGGAGTATCTTATTTTCTTATTTTCTTATGTATTAGTATCTTATTTTCAATCATTCTTATTCATCTATAGATATTATTGTTGTTGTTATTGTTAATATTTTTTTAGTTATTAATTGGGAATGTAATTTATTATAGTTTGATTGAATTGTAAATTTTTAAAAGATATTTATCTATGACACATAAATATTAGCAGTTTTCAATTTATTATAATTACATCAATATAATAAATATTTCCTTGAATTAGACATGTAACCGATGCAATTAATTTGTGGGGAATGGGAATACACCATCGCACTAATGGATTATTTATTAATTTATGAATTAATATTAATCAATTATTAGGTTAATTAACTTATTATATTTTAATAATATCCAAAAATCAATTTTATATTTTTTGGTAATATCCAAAGATTGGGTTTTAAATATTATAAGTAATGTGTAATAAACCAAATTATTTATAAGCTCATTTTAAAAAAATCTCAACTCATAGCTTATTTAAGAGCTAATGATCATATTTAGCATGGTTCTCAAAATCGGATCGGACCGGCCAGTTCGACCGAGAACCAATCCCTAGTCCGATTCGGTTGAATTAAAAAATTGGCAAATCAAAAAATCAATCAAAAACTGGTCAAATTGGTTAAGAACTAGTGAAAACCGGATTAGAAAAACCCGTTTGAACATATCTGAATCAATTTTTTTTATAATAAAATAATTTATTTTAAATAAATTTGACAAATTAAAAATAGAAGGTAATAAAAAAGATGAGGGAGTTGAAATATGATTAAAAAAAAAAGAAAGAAAGAGAATATAACAAAAATAAAATGTGCATAATTAATTATTTTTTATACTTGCTTTCTATTATGTTCAATTTTCTAATGACATCTCTCTTAAATATCAAGGTACTTAGCTAAAATTATTATTTATTATTTTATTTTTTAATAATAAGTAGAATCTTAATATAATTTAGAAATTCTAAAAATTTAATATTAAATATTTTTAACTTTTAATCATAGATAATTTTTATTTTAAATTGAACATTAATTTTTGTAATATCTTAAAAAATATTAAATTAGTAATCAAATATTTAAAATTTACTAATATTTATTTGTTATATTAAAATTTTAATACATAAAATTCTTTTAAATAATATATTTAATTATTACTAATTTGACCACGGTTCGACCAATGAACTATGAACCAGTATCTCCATTGGTTCAATGACCGGTCTGATTTTAAAAACATTGATATTTAGTATTAGTTAGGATTTATTAATTAACTTAATTGATATTTTGATAGAATCTCAAAATTTTTTGAATATTGTAAGTTATAATTTCTACTCTTCCTACCTTTTGCAATTGCGGTCTTCCTATAAGAATCTCTAGTCGAACAATAAATCCCAACTTCGTACTAGATTTGATCAATAATTATCCTCCCTACTTTTAATTTCATCATGCACAAGTTTTGTTTCTCTTTTCAAATACGTAGTGAAAATAAAACCGCATCTAAATTGGAAGAAAATTATAAAAAAGCAAAACGAGGTAGTTTATTTTTTTAGGAGAAAAAAAAAAAGAACAAAGCACTAGTGAATTTACTCATTTATTTTTTATGTAATATATCAATAAAATGAAATAAGTAATGGCGTTAGTTGGATGAGTAAAACGAAATAAATAATTGATGAACGTTGAATTAGTGCAGGTTGATTTCAATGTATTTGGATAAAAGTACTTTTGTTGTCTTAAAAATTTAGGGTTACTGTAATTTTATTTCTAGTGATTATTTTATATGAATTTTGTTTTATATATTTGTCAAAAAATTTTATATTATTCTAAATATTAATTTTATCAAGTAAATTAATAAAAATTAATAATATGTCATTATATATAGATTGACAGTCATTATAGTATACCAAAATATATTATACATTGCCTAAATGAATATCTCATTAACTAATTTTATTACCATAACCTTCAAATAACATTATTTCTAATATTTTTATTTCTTACCATATGTTATCGAATAAAATCCTTTAAGTTAAAAATCAGAGTTAATAAAGGATTTAATCCATAACTTTGAGTTTGTCCAATATATCTCTCACCTTCTAACTACATGTCTGGCTTGTGGCTTTCCTTGAATATGGATATTTTTAAATTTTAAAATGATGCATATAAATGACTCATTTTAAAAAGGTGGTTATATGAACAATTTTACTTTTATTTAAAAAAATTACTTATACATACTAATATCTAATGTTTTGGTTAAATTATTCTTTTAATTCATATAAACCACTTAATTTTTATTTTGGTTTCTATATTTTTTAAATTCATGACTAAGTCCTTGGTTTTAAAAGAATTTAATTTAATTTTTATTATTAAACATTTATAATGTACTATCAAATTAGTGTATAGATCCCTTGCATTTAGAAAATTAAATATAGGGATAAAGTTAAATAGAGAAAGATTTAACTTTATCCAAATCATACTAGAGTAGTTAATTGGGTGCTATCTTGACATTTTGAATATTTATAATTCAAACCAATTTAATAACTTACCTCAAGTCAAATACTACATCTCATATCTTATAAGGGATAATGTTTTCACTTATCTCAAGTGTCGTAGAGTTCACTAGTCATAACATAATCATGATATTCTCCTCCCACCAATGTTTATACTTTGGGTCAGAGATATCTAATTAAATAGCTTCCTTAGTGAGATACTCTTTCTTACCCTTGCCTTTCATAAACATGAGAATTAATGCCTTGTGACCTCTACAGGTAATTATTGCTGTTGAAATTATATTTGCATTCTTGGAATTCATTTTATGTTGTAAGGATGTTGGCTTGGCTGGTTGGTTGGGCTATTTCATTGTTTTGCTCCTCCCTTTTGGTGTTAAGTGCCTATCATGTAGAAATTTAAAGTTAATGATCCTTTGAACTTATTTTATTAAATGAAAATAGTTAGATATATATAAGAAAGGAAGCAACGAATTTCATCATTTAAATCCTAGCAATAAATAATGATAAGGTTTAAACTAAAGTTAACGATAAAATATTTTATTTGAAAACTCTTATTATTTAAAACTCTTATCTTAAACAAAATAAATAGAAGCATTATCCAAAAAATAACTAAAAAACAAATAAGCATTAATCAAAACAAAACAAATAAAATAACTAAAAATAATTTACTTGAAATTAATGGTGGTTTCCAATAAAATGTGTAATTGAATGTAATTACTTTGATTATGTTTGATATAACATTGAAAGGAAAAAGGATGCTTTGACATTGACATGTTTGGTTTAAAAAAAAAACATGTAGGGAATAGAAAGTAAGGAGGATAAAATGACCAAAATGCCCTTGCCAAAAATTAAAAATTAGGTTAAGAAATTTTTAGAAAAATATCATTCCACTTTGTTGGTCAACAAAAACAAGGTTGGTTAAATCTCAAATGGGTGCGTTGTTCCTTCTACAACAACTAGGGATGACCGATGAGGTGGGAGGAAATACGTTAACATGACTAACATCAATTTTGTTGCAGCATTTACATTTCTTTTTCCCTTTTTCATTTATGAAAATGGATTTTTTTGTGCTTTTAGATTTGCTAAAGATAAATATAGAATAGAAGGAGAGACAATAGAAAGAAGATCTACTAAAGACAATAGTACGATATCCAAAATATGATAAATGAAGGGGCAAAATGGTTAGTGCAAAAAATTTTGGCTCCAAAAAGCATTCTCCTCCTGCACAACAAAAAAATCACTATATTGAATCTTAAGGAGTCATTACAATCTAAAACAGCAAACTGGACAAATGATATTAAGGGAATGCATTGCAAAATACATTGAAAACATTGAATCAAACAAGGCATAAGTTCATAATCAAGTATTGTTCAACCGCTAAACTTGTACTATTGAAAAATATTTTCTATTGAGTAATCCTCAATCCAAATATTATTCAACAACTAAGTTCCAATAACTATAACGTATATTTTATTTTGCACTGTAATGACTATTCTTTATTCTTTATCATCAATTTGTTCAATACTGAAATACTAGTTCTTCTTTTGATATTATACTATATCAAATCCTTATTTAAATGAAGCATAAGCCTTGAATGTTTTATTAACCATCTTAAAATTACTACTTCACCTATGCTCCAATATGAGATCATGACAAGTGACTATTTATATATATCAAGGTAAAGGGCTCCTTAGCACATTGATAACGCCAACTGGAAGATACACATTAAGCCGCAACAACCTACAGCCATCCTTGGTACTTTTGATTGGAAGAGCTAATGTAAACATTCATAAGCTAAGAAATTGGTACCAACACTTCTCAAGATAGAGAGGTGTAAACACAAGCACGCACTGCTATTTGAGCAACAGAGATGTTTGTTACGAATTTACAATTGTTATACGTAGAGTTTAAAGCCCAATACTTGAGAACTATAGAATATCGCAACACATAAGCATGTATTGGTTATAAAACCACACTCCTAAGGTACAACAATGTCTTCTTAAGCAGAAAAAGAAGCAACCCTAAAGTCTAATGTTCTTCAGAATTTATCTTAGTTACATATGACAGTCAAACATTAGCTTCTTTTAGATTGCACTTTTAGAAGAGACAATTATTGTTGGATGTTTATTTGCTCATATAATTAACATATCTCTTTCCTTAAAAAAGTTATTATTCATTAAATCTTCACTTGGTGCTTTAGTCACACTGAAGTGTGTTGATTCTGAACCCCCCCTTAGACGTAAGAATTAAGAAATGCATTACTTTAATGCTGTGGGGCTACATGATTTGATGGACCTGGAACCATTCCAATTTGAAACTAGTTCTGACTCACGTTGTTTTTATGCTAACGTTTGTAATTTTTTTCCCCACCATACTACTTGAAGGAAGGGATGCAAGCGTGGTTGATTTCAGAATCTGAACAATATGTGATGCTTTATTTCTGTTTGTGGGCATTATTAGTGGTCTAGGAATTATAACCAGCAATAAGATTTTCATCTGACAATTTGTATGATAGCATCTTGAAGTCACTAATGTTTACTTTTAATACTCACGGGTTGTCTAAATTATGCTTTTAATACTTTGTCACACCAATGACACCATAATCCCTAATCCAAATAATAAGTCAAATACCAATTTGACAAAAGATGATAATATATCTAAAGCCCACTAATGCAAGGAACGTAAATGATCAACCATTAGAAAGAAATGTTGCAAAACATACCTTATGCTATATATTGAATATTCTTTGATCTCATAATTTCTTTTTTTTCCCCATGTTTCTAAATTCTAATTTCGTCAGTTTTAAACCTTCCAAAAACTGCTGTCCGAGTATCAAAACCCAACATTCTTATTTAACTTCTTATAATGAACAAGATAATACAATAAGTTAATAAGATCTAATACCCTATCAAATAAGTCTACTTCAATTTTAATATAAGAGTTGTAATGCATTAACATTCAAAATCACAACTTATATCCTGCATTAAATTTACTGTAGTCAAATGTTCACTATGTTCTATTTCAGAGTGTTGCAAACTCCATAAAACTTACTTCCCCTCTGGAAAGTTCTAAAATTTGCAACATATATTAAGACACAAGGTTTCAACTCCTAACCAGCCAAGGAATCAAGCTAAAGAGGGCTTATGGCTGCCACTCTATATAGCATATAACTCAAAGATAAGTCCAACACATATAATAGCCATAATAATAGGGGGGACATGGGACATATCTTGTTACTATTCTACTATATTTGCTACCATGAAATGTATAACCCATCGTGCCACAATTATCTAGGCACCCAACACAGAAAAAAAAAAAAAGTAATGGAGGTGATTCCACATTAGAGGGTTTTAACAATCTATCAAAGGATATAGCAAATATAATGAAATTTAACTAACTTTTTTTTTCCATGGCCTTATAAGATTATAGAACGACTCCCAACAAAACCTAAGTAATGAGTTACATCAATCTACATTCCCTACTGACCATGCATCCTAAGTGACATAATAATTAATTTTAAGGATTCACCAAAATTCTATACAAATGATGCCACAAAATTTAAGATCAAGCAACATAAAAAGAATAAATCTCTCACTATTAAGGATGCGTTTGGAAACACGTCCACTTACCTGCGTTTCGGCCCAAACCACGGTTTAGACAGGAAAAGCCCGTTTGGTTCATGTTTGGAAATGCGTTGAACTTGCCGCACCATAGCCCGGGAGAGTATGGAAACCACGTTGGGAGAAAGCATTTTGAACCTGCTTATTTGCCACCGTTGGTTTGCATTGCATTAAAGACACGTTGGTGTGCATTGCATTAAAGCCCCGTTAATGACTTCACCTGTCCTTTATACCAAAGCCAGTCCGAGGATACAGCTCCTGCACCTGTCTTTGTTGCATGTTCTCTGTTCCACAGGAGAAGCTGCTTCGGTGAGTTGCTTTGGGTCTGTTTTGCTAGCAAAGAACAACTCTCAAGCTCCCACATTTCTTCAGGTCCGTCACTCTCCTACAGCTTCCCTTTTTTTGGTGAAAATAAAATATAACATCTTCTCCTGCAGCTTCCCCTGCAGCTTCTCCTGTAGCTTCCTCAGACGTGCGAGGGAGAGAAAGGTAACGTCAATAACGTGTAGTGAGCAGTCGTTCGTGCTGCCAAGTGAAGAACAATAATCCCTTTGTCTTTCGCTCTCCCTGCTTGGATCTCCTGTCTTTGGTAAGACTCAATTTCTGTACTGTTATACCATGACACTCTCTGTTTTGTCGAGCCCTGCTTGTGTCTCTCGTTTGATGGTTGCATGTGTTAAAAATCCGGAACAATGGTTCATATAGGAGTATTCCTCTTCGTTATGATATTCCCAGTAATGTATTAGAAGGTAGCTTGAAAATGAGTGTGACAAGTGCTCCGATCCAGCTGGTATCGTCTAATGATCATGGCGATGAAGCAAACTAGGTAACCTTAAGAGGCCTGGCCTACTTGCCCTCTAAAGTCGAGTTAGTGCCATGAATCAGATAGTGCCATACGTGTCCTCGGCTCCCACTCCCATGAATCAGATAGTGCTATACGTCCCACCATAGCCTCCGATCCTCCCATCTGTACCGAGCTAACTTGAGAGCAGGGTTAAGAGATAAAGATCCGTCGATCATGTGTAGTTGATCGCTTGCTGTGGCTTAGGGAAGGGTTGTTTGTCAAGTTTCGGTGGCCGCAAAGGCGTGAGTGTGTTGGTCATGAAAATGGAGAAGAAGGTAGGCAAATCACAATTGGACAGGCCTGCTTCACACATCGACTTTCACAGAATAATAATTGACAAAAAGAAAAATAGAAATAATAATAGCGAAAGCACGGGGGTAGGCCAGACAACGATTAGATTAGAAAATGAGAATATTTTATTAAAAAACTATAATTTGATAACAATTTTATTAAAAAAAATTTAAAAATCAAAATTCTTTTAAAGTATCAAAGAAATAAATTCTATTAATATTTTCTAAAGTTACTAATTATATTCTTTAAAATTATAACTTAATCTTCCTGATGCTATAATAATATTTTTATTTAAAGTTAATAACAAATTCAAAATATTGTATAATATTAAAAAAATCAAGTTATAACTTTATAAACATGAATGATAATTATAGAAAGTACAAGTAATAATTTATTCTTTTGATCTATTAGCAGAATTTTAATTTTTAAAACCCTTTGATGAAATTTTTATGTTTTTAGATAATTTTTATTATTATTAAAATGTTTCATTTTATTTCTGAACGCACGTATGTTCAAAAATTACGATTTTGAAATACTCGTGCATTCAATTTGTACAAAAAAATTTCTTAAAATAAAACTGTTATAAAAAGTTCGACCTCTTTGACATTGGAATTCTCAATTATTGGATCTATTTCAATTGTAATAATATTTTTAATGATTATACATAAATTTCTAGGCAATTTATGATTGAGAATTTTCCGAATCATTTTCTATTATAATAAATGAAGTTGTACTTTTGTGGGTATAAACTTGATGAACAATTCATTAGTTGATTTAATTTTCACAGGTAAATTTTTCTTAATTTGGTCTCTTATATAAATAAAATTATTATTAATATGTTAATCTATATTGTTAGTAAAACTAATTGTTGTGTTGACATGTAATATATTTTTGATAAGTTACTATTTAATTAACGTTATATAATACATAAATTGATTATTAATTATAAATTGACAAAAAATACGAATAATAATTTTATTTGTAAGACATCAAATTAAAAAGATATCCATTTGTAAAAAATTAAATTAAAAGAATCATTTTGTAAAGGACTAAATTAAAAAGTAATTTATTCACGAAAAATTAAAATAAAATTTTATTCTTTAACTTAGTATGCTTCTTTACGTGTTCTTCGCTTTCCCTCTCAAGTCAAAGTGATTCGCTATTAGTAATTAGCTTTGAAAGTTTTAAAAAACAATAAAAAGTATTCTTGGCAAATGTTCAACCATTTCTTCTAGAATCATGACAAATAGTTTTCCTGTAATCTTTTTTTAAGTAAGAATAATCTTGATTTTTGATTTGTTCTCTTAAATTGTGATGACTTAATAGTTTTATTAACAATATTAATGATTTTGCTACTTATTACTGAGCATTTTGTATGTTGGCCTTAGTCCTTTATAATTTTTTTAGCTACATAGAAAAATGAGTTCTCAGAAAAAGGCTGTGTGGGATCCAAGAACAACTGAACATTTTATTAAAGCATGCTTGGACCAAGTCCAAAAGGGAGAACGCAATGGAACAACTCTGACGAAGAAAGGGTGGAAGGCTGTCATTGAACAATTCAATGAATTAACTGGCCGAAATTATGATAGAACTCAGCTGAAAAACAAATGGGATAGCTTAAAAAAAGAATGGTCAGTATGGCATAAATTATTCGCCAAAGAAACAGGGCTAGGGTGGGATAGTACGAAGATGACTGTTGATGCACCTGATGAGTGGTGGGAGAAGAAGGAATTGGTAGGTTATGCTTCAATCTGTACTTGTGCATTAATTGCAATATTTTTGTTTGATTATTTATAAAAGTGATGAATTGTCTTATACATGCAGGAAAATCCAATTTATGAAAAATTCAGGTATAAGGGACTTCCATTTGCCCAAGAATTAACTATACTTTTTAAAGATGTAGTTGCAACTGGACAATTTGCATGGGCACCGTCATCAATGGCATTCTCTAATGGTTTGCTTGAAAGTGAGGACGGGTACCGCCCAAACTTAGACAACATTGGGCTAGATACAGAGGAAGGATCTGGAGATAGTGAAGATAACAGTGTTGGGGCAACTGAAGGAGTTGCAAATATCAATATATGCCCATCCCAAGGAACTAGTGGCCAGATAAGTGGTGGGAAGAGAAAGAGAGCTGACCCTGATGAACGAACAAGTAAAGCTAAAGTCCCGGCAGCATCAAAAATAGCTGACGCTATAAGTGTCATTGCAAATACATGTCGCTCCGGTCCTATAGAACCACCTGGAACATCAATAAAGGAAGTGATGGCTGAGTTGAACTTAATTGATGAGATTGTCAATGATCCAGTATGGTATGCAAAATGCTGTCAGATGATGATATATAAACAAAATTGAGAGATGTTCGCCACCTTCCATGGTTATGAGGATCGAAGGTTGATTTGGCTTCGACATGCAGTAGATAATCCACTTGCATTCATGAAATCTCCACCATGAGTTTGTATTTCGATTATGTTTTATGGGGTTGTGATGTTATTATGCTTTATATTCATATGTTTTGTATTTTGTGATGGTATTTGGACTATAGTTTTGTCGTCGAACTACTGTTTATGGGTTTCTGATGGTATTATGTTTTAATTCAATCTGTTCTTGTATGGAATTGTGATTATAATGTGCTGTTATATTTAAACTATACTTTATTGATTTATATTCATATCATAATGCTTGTTTTTTAGGTATAAATGGAATTTCATGAAATACAAGATGGAGAAATGGAAACTGAAACAACACAAGTTCTTTCTCGTAAGCAACAAGCTCATGTGGCTGCACTAATTGGTGGCTACACAATAACATATTTGTGTAAACAACCATGTAGAACGAGTGAACAAACTGGTCATTCTTGGGTTCAAGAAATATTGCAAGGGCATCCCACTCGCTGTTATGAGATGTTTCGCATGGAAAAACATGTGTTTCATAAATTTTGCATTGAATTAGTTGAATGTGGGTTGAAACACACTACACGCATGGGAATTGAAGAGATGGTTGCGATATTTTTAAACATGGTTGGTCATGGACAGTGTAATAGAATGCTACAAGAAAGGTTTCAACACTCAGGGGAGACTGTAAGTAGACATTTGCATGCAGTATTACTTGCTTGTATGAAATTGGCCTTCAAATACATTAAGCCACAAGATCAAGCATTTCGTTCAACCCAATCAAAGATTCGAAATGACTCACGATATTGGCCATTTTTCAAGAATGCCATTGGAGCAATTGATGGAACTCATATACCGTGTGTGGTTAGCCCTAGTGAACAACCAAGATTTATTGGTAGAAAAGGGCACCCGACACAAAATGTTATGGCTGTATGTGATTGGGACATGTGTTTCACGTTTGCCTTGGCTGGTTGGGAAGGCACTGCCCACGATGCTCGTGTATTTGCTCACGCTCTCACAACTTCGAGTATGAACTTCCCCCATCCTCCTCAAGGTATATTTATGCCTTCACTGTTATGGTTATAATTTTTTTTATAACAATTAATGTGTAATACTTTAATTATTTATTAGGTAAATTTTATTTGGTGGATGCTGGCTATCCAACCCCAGTTGGATACATTGGTCCGTATAAACGTGAGCGTTATCATCTTCCAGATTTTAGACGTTCTTCCAAATTTAAAAATGATAATGAGGCATTCAACTATTACCATTCAAGTTTGAGGTGTACGATAGAAAGAACTTTTGGGGTCTGGAAGAATAGGTTTAAAATCTTGCGATGCATGACAAAGTTCAAATTTGAAACACAAGTGCAAATTGTTAGTGCGACAATGGCTATACATAATTTTATTAGACAAAATTCTACAACAGATATTGAGTTCAGTCATCTTGAAGACGAAAGCCAATTTGAAGGAGAAACTGATGAGTACGGTGGCTTAGATCCATTGCCAAGTCTAAACATTACCTCTGCATCTGAAATGGATCAACTTCGAGACATCATTCGAGATCAAATTGTACTATATGCACGTAATAACTAGTAGTTTCTATCAATTGTAATACTCTATTTTTATGCTATGCATATTTATAATATAACTAAAATATTCATTTTTAATTTATATTTTAATTCTAATATCAACAAAAAGTAATTTATATTTTAATGCTATATCATTTGTTAAATACTATTTAAAAAAAAGTAATATTATAGGAATAAATCAAATAAAGTAATATGACTACCCTTTCTGGTAATTTTACACTTAAAAGTGATTCTGGTATATAATATCCAAACAAAATCAATTCTATCAAAATCACTTTTCACCTGGACTTTCCAAACATAAATCACGTTCATGTTAACTCACTTTTACACAAAATCAATTCTACAAAACCAAGGTTTGGAGAATCAATTTTGCTCACCATCAATCCAAACACACACTAAATTCACTGAAGTTAAGAGTACAGGCTACCATAAGGGCGAAAAATTCCTACTCATCCTCTTTATTTTAAATTCCATACTCAACAGTAATGTTTTGTTCAAATGGAAAAAAAAAATTAAAGGGAAGATAAAAATTAAAAAAAAAAGAAAAAAATATTTTTTTTTTATTTGGATCAAAGAGAAAATCAAGAGGAAGAAAATAATGATGGGTCCTATCGAAAAATTTTCACTCCAAATATAGAAAGATTTTAAAAGGAAAACTCTACTTAACGTGATCTATTTTTTATCTTCCTAAATTAGTCCCTCTCATCTCTTCATTTTCACTTCACTCCTAATAAATAGATACTAGTTTCATTAACTTAATTTTCATTTTTTTAATTTTTTGACTACATATATATATTCAAAAAGAAAAAGAATAATGAATTTTTAAAAAGAAAATAAATTTATAAAAACCAAAATTCAATTTTTTTAACAAAATTTAGCCAAATAATAAAATAATAATAATAATCAATTTAAAAAATTAAAATAATAGAAAAAAATTATTCTAGAATAAGATCATTAAAAAAATTTATTAAAAGAAAAATAAACACTTAAAATTAAATAAAGTAATTCAAATAATTTTAAAAAATGGTTTTCGACTGTAATGCAGTCGAAAATTTTTGACTAAAATATAGTAAAAAAACATGTTCTAATTACAATTTGGTTGAATAAATTCCGATTACATTGTAATAAAAAACTATTCCAACTACAATTTGGTTAGAATTTGAAAATTTTCAACTGCAATAGAGTCAAAAATTTGGAACATGGAAATTTTTGACAGCAATGCATTGAAAATTTTTTTAAAAAATTATTTGAATTAATTTTTTCAATTTTAAGTATGTATTTTTTTAATAGGAAATTTTTTGACCTTATTCAAGAATAATTTTTTGGTTATTTGAACTTTTTTAAAAATTATTTTCCACTATTTTTCATTTTATAATTTAGCTAATTTTTTTAAAAAAATTAAAATGTGATTTTTATAAATTTTTTTCTTTTTAAAAATTTATTATTTTTATTTATTTTTTAAAAAATATATATGTATAAATTCAAAATAGTTAATTTATATTTAAAATATAACTTCTTTTCTTTAAAATATCCCATTTATAGATAAAAGTTATTAATATTGGACAATAAAAATATTATTATCCTTATAAATTAACAAGTTTTTTTTTTTTTTGCATTTTCTCTCCATCCATCCAAATATATTGAGAGAAAATATTTTTTCTCACTTTTCTCTTTTTTCCATTTTCTTTCCATTTTTCTCTTTCTTCACTTTTCTCTTCCCCTATCCAAACACAGGGTAAAACCCATTATGAATCTTAAATTCCTAGTGCATATGTAAAGTCAAAGAAAGATTTCAACTTCTGGTTCCTGAACAGAAGTTATAACAGTATTAAGGTACAGATTGCCTAGTATTACTTTGTATAATTATGTGATTATTTATGAAACATAGCACCTACAAAAAGGAGAACTCAAGAAAATGAGACAATTGGAAATCCTATAAGGTTTCATTAATGCCTTTACTATAATTATACAAACTACAACATATTATATAATTAACTCACAAACTATGACACAAGACTCCATGGCATAAATTAGGTGACAATAGCTTTTTACATGTAAGGTGTGTTGGTTGGGGATACAATTACAAATAAAAAATTATTACTTTCCTATCTTGTAACTATGAGGACCTAGATAAAGCATATTTTGATACTAACTTTGTCACATCCCAAACATCTAACTATGCACATAAACTAAGTTAACTTAGCCTAGTTTAGTCTAGCAAGTCTAAAATATGATACTAACTCAACCATGATAAAGATTAAGAAAATCTCAAAAGTTATACTATTTTTAAAACACATCTTTCACTTCACGAAATTCACTTAAAGCTTGCCTAGACCTTGACAAAACATCCCATAAAGAATAGATATTTCCCAATTTGTACTAGTCACAATCCAATAACTAACACTTTTTATTAAAGTAAACATAAACAACACAAAGTGACTATAGCCATACAAAGTTTACAAACATCACAACACCTACTCTATCTATCCAAATTCAATGTCAAGTAGTCACATTTGAGTTTATCACCATCAAGTAACTGGCAAAAAGCCTACCTAAAGCATTTGGGAGGTATGCTAATCTCAAGGTGTTTCGCTTAACTACTTATTAATCTGGAAAAAAATGACAATGGAGTGAATTTATCACTGACTCAGTAAATATATAAATAATAAAGTATGTAGAAAGGAAAACAAGACACATTCATGAATGTTTTGCAAATAAGTTAAATTAAACAAAAACAATATAATATAATATATCTACAAGTTTATAAAAATTCATAAGGTTAAATAATTCATTTAAGTAATGATCAACTTCAAAAAATAGTAATTTTTTAAAAGATAAAATAAATAAAACTCATTAAATAGATATTGTGTAAGAGGACTGTATCATATTATTATTCATAGTGTCACAACACTTCACTTATTTCTTATCTTAGTGTTGTGACAACCTTAACTTCTAATTGTGATAATTAAACTTAAACACATAGTCAAAAATCATAAACCAAGGCAAGAAATCATTTCAAATCATCAGATTAGAAAAAAGTGAGGAAATTTGAATCTTAATGCTATTAGGGTCATTATCAATCAATCACAACTATTCATATACATAAGTGAAACAAATTCTCAATTAAAAGCCTTTAAATTTATTATCCATTAACTTCCAACTCCCAAGAATCCTTTACAAGTACTTTTAAGTCATCCATTGATGTTATCATAGGAAAACTAAAGTTTCTAGGTTAATATAAGAGTTTGAAAACCTTTGCCACGACCAATTGCTCTTGAATTCACTTCTTATATTTTCACAGATTTTGCCACGACAAGTTAGAGCCTCACCACGGTGAGCATATATGGCGCTGCGGCAAGAGTACCTCTTGGAACCTATTTCACTCGCCTTTGATATTGGCCGCGACCAATTTTCATTTTTCTTGCGGTGAATTCCTCTCTGGAACATGACCAAACTCGCCCCCTCAATTATAGTCGCAACAAATTCCATTTCGCGTCGCAACAAATTACTCTTTAGATAACTTTTAGTTTGGCCTCTCACATTTCGACGTAATGAATTACACTTCTCGCCGCAACTAATTGCCCTTTGTTACTCTCTCTAGGCAACTTTGCCTCTATTAGCCACGGCTAATGCTATTTTGGTAGCGACAAAATGCCTTCTGATCCTACAATTTCAAAAATTTTGTCTCATACACTAACTCTCCCTCTAGTAACACCCTAGAGCCACTCTACCTTAATTTGTAGGGCTCTAACAACTTTCATTTACTTAATTTACCTAACTTATCTATAATTACTAGTTCAATATTTAAATGTTAATTTCTACTCATCTAACTACCATATATCAATAAGTTCATAGATTAAAGATAGTAAGAATTCATGCACTATTAACAATTATCATTCAAATACATATTCCATTAAAGGTTTCATGCATCACTAGCTTAAGTTAATATCCAATATATCACATGATTACATTTTTAAAAAGTAAACCATATCATAGGATCCAAAAAGCCCTACGTCAGATGTTATAAACTCATACATCAAATATCCATTTAATATGAGGCTTAACTCTTCAATAGATACATTCTATATTGTCAAAATACAAACTTCTATACTTGGCAATATAATTACATGATGATACTATATAAAAGAATAACAAAATTTGTATCTACTTTACTCAAATCAGCCCAAGTATAACCTCATCCACACATAGTTGGAGTTCATGGATTTTTATCCACTTGCTTCCTCTTATCCTTACCTGAATGACCTCCACCTGAAATAATTAGCCCATAAAACAGGGTGAGATGCAAATCTCAATAACCGAGGTAATTTTCATTCATATAATTCAATTTAATTAACATATATGCATGAATCAAAATGAGTATCAGAATTATATCAGTCATATTAGCAAATGAAATGATTAGACTATTATGATTACCATTCCATACTAGCAATCACATTTTCATATGTTAAAAGCTAATAATACCGAGAGAGACTTGTTCACGGTACTCACTCCCTAATGAGTATAATCATGACTCAGTGTATCTAGGGTCTGATCATAACCCAATACCCAATCGAAATACATGCACGGATGGCAGTCGCACCACAGCTCCACTATGGACTCACAAGGTCCAAACATAATACAACAGATAACCAATCAATTTATTTAGCATTTCAAATCTTTTATATGCAACAAATATAAAATTAAAGCATATAAATGCATGGAATTAAAAAATCTCCAGTTACCTCACTTGTAGCCAATTCTTTAAAAGCCAATTAAATGCTACTTCAGCCTATAGACACAAAATCAAACAATTACTAACTCTAATAATCATTTATACTAGCAAGCACATCACTTAAGGAGTTACACTATAAAAGACTACTAAAAAACACTTACCCAATTACCACAAGAACCAAATTCAAATTTGGTTGAGCCTACATCAGTAACCTTATAACAACACCTTAAATTTTGAGTAAATTTGCATAAAAATAATGCTCATATCATAAATCAGCTATAAGGGTCTCAAACTAGCAAAAAATGCATCGAACTAAATAATTTATACTTACCGAATAATACCCCTAGTCTCAACCTACAAAATTTCACCATGGAAACATCAAATAGTAAGTTTTAGATTTTGGGTGTGAGTGAAATACTCCAAATGAAAAACTAATCAGGTCAAATTGAAGAGAAATGGGAGGGGATCAAGTTATATAACACTCACCTTGGCTGAATCTTGCTCTAGGAGTGAGAAATAATGGAATTTTGCTGCTAACCTTAGCCTCCCCTTTGGACCTCCGAATTTGCTCCTTGTGTTTGTGTTTCAACAGATATCAGAGGGCTGCATATGTTTAGGGTTTAAGTTGAGTCCTAAATGGGTTATGGGTTGACCCAAAAGTCCAATTCCTAGTAAGTTTCATATTTAATCTTTGTTGGGCTAAATTTCATTAGTTGAGCTATAAAATTGTAGTTGGGTTAAACCAAATTTTAAGAGCTTATTTGATTTGGGTATGTATAGGGAATGTTGGGCCAATTATAAGAGTTCATATAAATAAAGTCTTAGGCCTCTACCTCACTAAACCCAATTGGACAATTGTTAGATGATCTCTCTCTTGGGCCAAGTCTCACAATAGGAAGTTGGGGTTGCACCTATAATCATTGGGCCTCTATTGGACTCTAACCATGGCTTGTTTAATTTAATTTGGGCCTAAAGATAATTTTTAACTCAATTAAATTCCAAACACATATTAATAATTTATTACTTTAGAAATTTCTGTTTTCATAACTTGCTCAATTATTTCGTATTAATTATTCTTAATCAATCAAAATCTATAATTAACATCTTAATTACTTTTGAGGTGTTACAAGTGTCATTGCATTTTTTACATTTGAGTGTCATCATACTTTTCTTATTTTATAATATCATAGTGCCATTGCGCTATTTATTATATCTCATAGCACAATAATACTTTATGTCACATTTCAATTTGGCTAAGGGCACCTAAGCTATTATTTCCACCAATGGCTATGGGATTCATAGTGTATCCCTTTTACACTTCTTAAATATTAGTATAAATTAATAGTAAGATCTAAGGAGGGCACAAATGATACATCTTTAAAAATGTTGTTAAAGGGAAAAACTATTTTTATAAGTATCACATCAAATATTCCTTATTACTTAATGTAGGACTTAAGTTTTCATAACGCAATTGAGAACAAATAATTACTCTCCTTAGGTATTACATCGAATATAAAATAATTTAGGAAAAATATTACAAAAATCCAACTATAGTAATATTCTCAAATTCAATTAAAAGAGTGATTTAAAAATATACTAAATTAAAAAAAATAAATTTAATATAATTTATATAAATAAATCTCATTATAGAAATAAAAAATACTTTATTAAAAATATAAGACAACAAAATAAAGATTCACCATTCCCATCATTTTATTTGTAAAAACGCTATTACTTTTTAAATAATGTAAATAAATACATATCATAAATAAATAAATAAATAAATAAAATAATATTAAAAATAAAGATAATTTAAATATATATTTTTTTAAATTATCAATTAATAAAAACTAATCAACTTTAAGAAATTTACATAAGGAAAATTAGAATTATAAAAATACTTTATAAATAAATAAGAGAATTTAAATAAAATTTAATGATATAAAAAAAAAGGAAATAACATATTAAGATTTTTACCCTCATTTATACTTTGCACCAATGAAAACATCAATATTCTCATATCACACATTCATTAATTTTACCCTTATTTACAATATATTTTGTAATTAAAGATTTCCAAAAGTTAAAAATGTGATTCCCCATAGTAGCAAAATAATAATTATTTAAAGTGATATTTAATACAAGAAAAATATAATTGAAGTATAAAAGAAAAGCATCACCTTATTATTTACCCACGCATTGATAAAGACTAATAGTTGCTCTCAGTAACTCACCACACAATCTCAATTTCAAGGCATCTTTAGTATTACTTGAAATTGTATTGAGTATAAAATTAGTAATTAATTATCTAATTAATACTCTATTATATCAATTTGACAAAATACAATCTTTAATAGTTAAACTCTTATTTTAATATAAATTCTCCATCAGCACAACCAAACCCAAATCTAGATATTTTTTAAATTAAAATTTCTAAATTGAAATTAGATTCAAAATTTATCTTATGGAATAAAGGGTTGAAATTTAGAATGTGGGTTTCCCATTTTAGAGACTTGATTTGGAAACCCTATAATTGAAGCTCACTCGATGATCAAAGAAGATAAAAATTTCATATATCTAATGGAACCAAGAGGCAACAAAAATAGGAGAAAAATAAGAGAAGGAAACCATTACATTGAAAGGAGAAGAAAAGAGGTGAAAATCACCACTCACGGCTTCCTCTATCAGCGTTTGATGGCGAAAACCTATCGGAATTTAAGCCGGTGGCTGGGGTGGTTAACAGCGACAAGGGAGCGACAGTGGATGGCAACCTAGAGGTTGAACGGTGCTACAACTTAGAGGTTTACGGAGGAAGACGTTAGTTTGGAATTTTAAGAGAAGAAGATGCTGCAAACAGTGAAGAGAGAGAGGAATAAAGAAAAGTAGGAGGAAAAGAAAAAGGATCGGCAGAAAAAGAGAATAATTTAGGTTTTTTATTATTAAATTTAAAATAAAATATTAACTAATTTATTTTTGAATTCAAGAATTTAAATTTAATAAGAATAATTTATCTGAATACTTTGAAATAGTATAGCATATATATATATCCAAATAATATTATAAAATAATTTTTAAACTTTATTAGTTAATATTTTGTATCTTAAAATAATTTATTTTATATTAATTAATTATTATTTTTGTTAATTATTATTGTTAGTTGTTGTTGTTATTACATAATATCATTAATTTCTTTCTCAATAATTATATATAGGATAAAAAAAGTGGATGTTAAGAATTATTTGGTATAGAATGTTAAGAATAAAAATAGAAATTAAAAATATTTTTTTATGAATAAAAAATAATTCTTATACTTCTACTTAAAAATAAATATTATTAAATAATAATTTAAAAAATATAATAAATATTATTAATAAATATAAATACGTAATTCATTTCTCTCCCCTCTAGCAAGCGGCTCAATAGTCTTACATATGAATTTAAAAAAATGCTTGAAGAAGGATGTGTGGACTAAAAATTGAACTAGACTGCAATTTATTGATTTTATTACCTTGTTATACACTATGCTAACTTTATATTTATTTATTTATAGTTTTTTTAAAAATCATTTTAAGAAATTTAAAAATTTATTGTTTGCATTAATTACACAATTTTAGTATATGTTAAATTAAAGCATTAATGTTAAGGTTTTTAGTTAAAGATTATAAAAGAATATTCCTTGAACTAGAATTATCTACAAATTATATTGTTACTAAAATTATTTCTTATTAATTTTAATTCCGTTTAGGATCAAAATTTCTGAGTCAAAAAATAATATATATGCCAAGTGACCCTTTTCTTTCCCTGCGGGGTCCAAACGCCTGAGACACAAAGGGACGTTGCTAGCCTACTTTCTGAAACCCTTGTTCTCAATGGCTCCGAAACGTGCTTCTCCTTTGGACGAGCCACCTACGGCTTCGTCTTCATCAGAAGAAGAGGAAGCTTCGTCCGAAGAAGTGGGATCTTCATCTGAAGAGGAAGAAGAGGATGATGAACCAGCAAAAGCTCCATCCCCTTTACCAGCCGTTGCTGCCGAGAAGAAACCCACTGCCAAAAGGCCTCCCCCTGCTGCTCCAACCACAAAACCTCAACCAAAAGCTTCAGTTTCGGAATCCGAGACAGAATCCGATTCCGGATCTGACTCCGAAAATGAGCGACCCAGTGGGAATACGGACCTGATGGTTAAACCGATTGCATCCAAGCCCATGGAAGAGACTCCAAAGGCCAAGAAGCCGAAGTCTCAGCCCTCGGTTACGCCGGCCAAATCGGCGACAAAGCGACCGAGTGAGAACAATCGGCCAGTGAGTGATTCGAAAAGGGCGAAGAAGAAGGGCAAGGATGCTGCCGGAGATGACGAGATCCCGGCGGCAGAGGATGATGGGAAAAAGGCTGGGGATGAGTCGAAGAAGATGTTTCAGAGGCTGTGGAGTGAGGACGATGAAATTGCGATACTCCTGGGCTTATCTGAATATGCGGCGAAGACTGGGGCAATCCCGCATAAGGATATTAATGCATTTCACGATTTCATTAAGAAGTCGGTTCGTGTTGATGTTTCAAAAGAACAGTTGTCAAATAAAATTCGGACACTGAAGAAGAAGTATCAGAAAAATGCAGGGAAGAGCAAAAATGGTGAAGACCCTCGTTTTTCGAAACCACACGAGAAGAAAGTCTATGAATTGTCAAAGAAGATTTGGGCCACCGAAGGAGCCAATGGAGGAATAGACCTGACAAAGTCTAATGGGAAAGATAAGAAAAATCAGAAGGAAGGTAGTAGCACCGTGCCTTCTCGGAAACCAAAGGCTAAGATGGATTCAAAGGAAGCAAGGAAGATTGATATTGATCAAAATGCTGGTTCACCGCTGAGTTTAAGTGAAATGATTCGGTTTAACAGAAGTCTGGGTCTGTCGGGGTTGGATGATGATGCTATAAAGAGGGGATATGAATTGGTTGGAGCATCAACGAAGGCAGAGTTGGAGGATAGGTGGAAGAAACTTCAAGTTGCTGAATTGGAGCTGTTTGTGAAGCGAGTTGAACTTGTCAAGGATGAGGCTAGCTTGATATGGGAGGCATACAAGTCATCAGACAAGTAGGATTGTGTTACTGATAGGTATAAATCCAGGGCCCGTAGAATATTTTAACTATATGCTTTATTAGTGAGCTATGTAATTTTTTTGGCTAACATGGGGATGCTTTAAGTTGTATTGTTAATTTTTTTTTCTTTTCTGGTGGTATAAGAGAGGAGGATCGAACTGGTGATCCTTTACTGAAGTTCCTACCTGGGACACCCAACCACCTAAGGGTAGCTCAGGTGGTTAGTTGTTGTGTTAATTAAATCAAGTTATGAAAATATTCGGGTGAAAAGGTATCTTCAAAATGATTTATTTTGTTTTTTTATATTGATTACTGAATTGTATGACCTGTTATACATTGATACACACACACACACACACACAAAGAGGAAACTGATATTTAAACATTAGAATAGGACCATTAATACAGGTAACCTATTTTATATAGTTGGCATACAATAGAAGAAAACCGATGAGCTGAAATGTGATTTCAGCAGTCCCCAACATGGTCAAAATATGTCCACACTCCAGATGACCAATTTGACTTGTCTTGACTACTGGTGTATTGGTCGATAAGCTAACACCAGAGTAATGGTGATGTTAGCTATCAAACTTGAGAGGTTTTCAACAATCAATAATTTCTTTTCTATTTGGCAATCTTGTGGCTTTGTGCATGCCAAATATAATGTTTAAAGGTAACATGTTTTAAGTGGTTCTGTCTACTATATTTTTTTGCAGATATTTTGAATTATGGGTTCTGAATTCATGTTGGTGTCACTGAAAATTGAGTTAACCTCTATATAAAGTAGCCAATGATGACTATCTTGCATTTGGCTGAAATGCAAATTCTTTCATTTTTCTGTTGAAATTTACCCTCCGATTTTGTTTGACACTGGATTCTTGGATATTCAGGTTTGCAACATTCCAATACTGCATATGCTAATGTTGTCTTTATCTGTCTTGAACAGTGCTGTGAATGATGAGAATACAGTTTTACAGTTATCCCTGTCTGATATAGCAGGTGCTGAAAATCTGTAATCTGACACACACTGTCTGATGGCTTGTTTATTTCTTTAAGCACGTGCTTGTTAAATATTGGTTGTCTGATTTTCATGTTCCTGGAGCTAGTGTTTAGGTTTATGACAATAAGCGGTTCTCACTAATTTTGATGAACAAAATCAGGAAAGTTCGTTAGACAATAGAAATATTTTGTTCCTTTTCTATGAATTAGTGAGTAATTAGGGTTCCATTATCGTTGTTTGAGTCTTAATATGAGTAGTAAAGGTTGACGATCCAATTTATACTGTGGGCTGTTACAAGCAAGCAAGTGCTATTAAAATTGTATGAGGCCTGGACACTCACATATTGATATTAAGAAAATGGCAATAGAAGAACTCAAATAGTGGTATTTGCAACGTTATCATTCAAGATAAAGGTGTGGCCTATGTAATGTATATATGACATGTACGAAATACTAGCTGTTAAACAGAGGGACTGCATGCGAGTGAAAATATTATTTCTATATTGGTTTTAATCAATTTCAAAAGATTATTTCCTTAATGTCATCTTGAATACTTTTATTTAATAGCTTGTTTCTTTAATTTATCATAACTGATAAGTGCAATAATAATAATCACTGTTCATTCCGTTAGAGTGTGTTTCTTGCCAAAAATGGACAAAATTTTGTTAGTGCAATGAAAATTTCAGGCATTACGAGACAGATCAAACAAGTTATGGAAAGAAAGGTTGATAAGAAATCCATCTAGTTTACACAACCAGACATTGCGAGATGTGGTCCTAATCCTACATTGACGTCAATTTGAAAATAATTCTGTGAAGCTAGTATCAATATGTGTGCATGTGTTTTTTCTAACTTGTACTTTTTGATAATGGCTATGCTATTGGTAGGTTAGCTCATCAGTTTCTTGTTTGGTATGTCTGTGATGTTTAGCTGTTCTAACTTCTTTCTAAACTTACTGGCTTATGAAACTTTTTGTTTATATGCAATCGAGTACTTGCAAAGGATTTTCTTATACGGGATAGAGATACTGTATGAGGTGTATCTTGAATTTTTCTTCTGTCCAGTTGTGTGATGCAATGGTATATTGGCTCTTTGAACTTAGGGGAGTTGATAAGTTTATGATGCGGGGTTCTGGCTACGAATTTGAACATAGAGTATGAGTTTCTGTAGCAGTTTGCTTAGCTGGGTAGTGGTAGTTTCTTTGTAACTTGATAGTCGCCGTTTAGTTTCTGCATCTTGTTTCTTGTCTCTCTTAAGCATCTGACTGTTGGTGATTGATGTTTTGTGTTCTGTTTGATCAAATGTGCTGTATTAGTAAACATAAAATTCTATGCCATTATTTCTTGCTGGGCTGAGATCATTGTTGCTAGTGCCCACAGTAATGTAGCCTTTGACGAAGTGTTGGTCCGGTGCTTTATATAAGTTTGTAAGATGGTTGTGTTTTGTGTTGTTAGATTTGAATGCTGTTGGATGCGGAAGAAATAAACAATATAGATTGTTATACCACACGAATAACTTCGGTCCTCTGGATCATATATTAATATTCTACACTTGTAAGGTTTGGGATGTGGTAATTATATTTCACTCTTGTCCATGGCCAGACCTCCCTTATCCTAGATGGGTGTGTTCTCTGTGTTCAGTGGAGGATATATGTTGTGTATCTATAATTTATTTTGTCTCTTTTCTGTCATATATGTACTTAAAAAATGACATTTTATGAATATACATGACTGTCATCGTGTAACTGCCCTCTATGGCTAATGGTTCATGTGTACTAAATTGGGATAACTCATCAAGGGTGCCCCAATATTTATTATAGGTAAAAATGCTTTTTTGTCCCTTAATTTTGCATGAAATTTCACTTTCATCTATTAAATCATCATGTGTACCCATATATTTATCACAGGGTCCACTTTTATTTATTAACTTTTATCAGTTTCAGTTTCATCGTTTATGTTGTCAGTGTTTTTGTCAGACCTAATGTCATGAGAATTAATAGACATGGGATGACACATCTGATAATTCCATCACTGATCTTTATAGAATTAGTTCTGGGAAAAATATTGCCGATATTTTAAAAGATAAAGGATGAAATTATAACTTGTGGAAACTCACATACAGGTTAATTGGTTATAACCCTGAAGAAGGTGATGAGCATTGCTACTTTGCTAATCGTTTTAGACTGATCTATCACTGTTTGATCGGATTGTACTTGCAGCTTTCTCTGCTTAGCGAGGATTATTTTGATCCACTTTGATTTTGATTAACTAGATTGGCTTGCAAACTGTTCAACATTTATTTATTTATTTTTCTCGGGTTGGATGAAGCGCTAATTGTTAGTTTAGCTGTACTGGCTAAACTGATATGATGTAAAGAGTAAACTTTTCAAGATGGAGAAATTCAAAGGCACAATTCTGGAGTGATATTATTTAGGAATTTGTTTCAATTTTTTTAATAAAATTAGTTTCGTATTTTGTGCCAATACATGGAGTTTAATATTATTTGTTTTTTAAAAAAAGATTTATATAATAAGATATTGAGAATAGCGAATTTTTTACATTTTTATAAAAAATATAATTACAAAAAAAATTACTTGCATGTTTTTTTTTAAGAAAAAAAATTTAAGAGTGATTCTCACAATTATTTTTCCAATTTAAAGAGATATGATTTACATTTAATATTGTAGGAAAAGAATCTCATTCAGTAGATCTAGTTTATTAAAAATAAGTAGATCAATAATAAATATAATGTGAGAATATTAAAAGCGAGTTTCTTAAGAAAAAAAAGTAATATAGTTTTATATATATTTATTTAATTTTGTTACCAACCTCCGTTGGGAAAACTCAAGTTTGCATGTGGAATATATCCATTAAATCTGGGCGTCTTTTTTAATAAAGATCATTGTGACTTAGAAATGCAGCATGTTATTTCAGTTAATTTTCAAGTTTCATGACAGGATATTTTGAATCTTTTTTTCTTTTTAGTTTTTCGTCTTATAAAATTGTAATTGTTTTGCAATATTTTAGACATGGTTTACAATTTGGTTTGTAGACTGGTTAGGATTTTGTAAAATATTATGAGTTTCTTTTTTAAAAAACAAGAGATGATTACGAGGCGTTTGAATTTGATCTATCTCGCTAGTGATTTGTTAAAATAAGCAAAGATGGTTATATATATATATATATATATATTCGAACCATATATATATTAATTCTGGCACTCATTATGTGTTTAATTAATTGCCGAAGCTGCATGCAGAGCAAGGGAGGTAGCATAATGAGCACCAAGAGACCTATTTTCATTCGAACCATAAATTTCTTCTAATAATCTGAGTTCAGAATTGGCTAAATTCTTAAGAAACACTGTTCACGCAAGATTGATAGATTAAATTAAAAAAAAATCATGCATAAATATGAATATATTTTATGCTAGAGAGTTATCTAATATATTTACGTGGTTGCCCTTCATTGATTTACCTTATCCTAAATTTTGTCTGGATCATTAATCTTCTAGGTAATTTTAAAAATAGACTCCTCCATGCTAATCTCATGCATTTAAGATTTTTTATCTTGAAGTATAACCCTTTCAAGCCATCTAGGTAGATTATCTCTAGTAAAAAAGTTTCGATGTTTTTCACCAATTGGAGGATTAGATAAAATATGGCTTAACCTTGAGCATATTCAACAGTTTGAAAGGGAATTATCTAGAAATGAGACGTGAATTTTTTAGCGTAGCACTTACTTTTGCTACATATAGTAGATATTTGATGTTTCGGTTAATTTTTTAAAATTATATCCATACATTTTATAATTATATAGGCTTGAACCCACGCTTTTTCTGAAAAACTTTTACGAATATATATATAAGCCGGGTAATATAATACACATCTAATTCAATAACCATGTATGTATATGTATGTATAACAGACCATATAAAGTCAAGGTCTGGGTAGTATACCACCTTGAAATTTGGGCAGAGGTGTTGGGATTAGTTCTCAATCAAGAAGAAAATGAGAAAGTAAGAGTGCTGTAGAATTTAAGGCCATAGAACCTTTCTCTACATTAGAAGCAACTTCTATGAACAAAAGATCAATTTAAAGGTCTACAAAGCCACCAATCTTTTTATGCTGTCCCATGGCAAGGCTGTCATATATTCCACTGCAGCTGATACAGATTCATGTGCATTCAATTGCTTCCTGGTATACCTCAAGCTTATTTGAATATAACTGATCAAGCATATAAGCAACTGTCTAGGAAAGAATTAAATTAAAGTGAAGAGGCCTTCTAGTCTGCTGTTTCTTTGTACATTTGGCCTCTAAATACCAGATCCTCACCTATGAGCAGATGTGTGTGGCATAGGGTACGGCATGGGACCCATGTTCATTGGCGCACCGGGAACAACTGTGCCAGGAACTGGCGCTCGGACACCATACGCCATGTGTGCTGAGGCAGGAAGATTTACTGGAGTACCCACTGCAGATACTAGGGATCCTCCTATAGGTTGCCCAATAGTTGGAGCACCGTATATTCCTACAGGAGGCCCGGTTGGAGTTTGAGGGGCTTGTTTGGCCGGTTTGCCAGTAGAATTGGATGCAGAAGAACCGTTTGTTTGACCAGTGATTGGTCCTTGAGGTGCTGAAATGTCTCCGTTGTTCACGCTGGTGATATCATGTATACTGGATCTTCTTCTATCTTTATTCATCGAGTTCAAACGAATGAAGTATTTTTGGGCATGGCTTGCTACTTGAGTAGGCGTTCTTGTCACCACGAAGTGCCTCGATATGCTTCGCCAGTCACCTTTTCCATACTTCTCCAAGCCAAGAAGAAATAACCTGTTTGACAGGGTTTAAAATTTTAAAAGAAGAAATCAGATGAACTAGAGCTTAGCATATGGATGCAGGCTTCCGGTCCAATAAAACACCATTAAAATGAACTACAAATACACTTTCCTGTAAATCCTATTTCCTTTCAAATATAATCTCTCGTCTAGTAACTCCAAAATTTGGCCTAAAAAGGGGATGCAACTAAAAATTATCAAGCACACTGTGAAACTTGATGACTAATTTAATTTCATCAAGTTAAATTGTCAGACCAAGGTGCAGGAATAGTAATAAACAGATACCCAAGTCGTTGCATTGACAAGTGGAAGCCAAATGACGAACAGATTATGAACAACATTGCAAAGCACTCTAAATAAAGTGAACTCAACCTAAAAATCTTACAGAATAAGAAATAGTTCGCATTCTTCCATTGAGGAATGCCAAATTAGTAAACTCCATTTGTTTGTAATTTCATATAGCCTTCAAGGAACCCATGAAAAAGTTAAAAATATGAAGCCAATTGGGTCTGATTTCTCCAGCACACCAGAAGGAGACAAATGATATCACAAATTCTGGACTAGAGATAATATGCTGGTATTTGCTCCAATTCCAATTTCTCTACATTCAGCAAAAGAAAAAATACTAAATTGGAAATGAAAAGCAAAGGTAGGTGAATCTGCCAATTGTGTATACATCTCAGACAAAAGACATTCTACCATCAGTAAGACCTAAGGAATTCCAAAAGAGAATCATAACAAGGAAGTACCACCCAATGCAGTCTCACAGCTACACAAAATACTGCAGAAGAACTTTCATCCCATAATGGACTCCCCACTACATAAATTAATTTCTTGTTTCTCACGGTCCAAATGAGCCCCACAAGGCATAGTGGAATAACTCTCGAGGGACTATGTATTTATGACTGCAAAGGTATTGCGGCATTTAAACATCAGCCTCAGATTCACATCAACCACTTGAAACATTTTTGAAATCCAGAGACCACATTATTTAGTAATGAGAAATGAAACAACACATGATTAAGATGGGGACCAAATAGGAACATGTTGTCACCGTATATATCACTGGATTTTCCATTGCTCATAGTACCATTATGTTGAAGGGTTTGTATCAGGCACAAAATGAATAGTTAGCAACTGAACAAGTCAGAGTAGACTATAGTGAGGTCACCTTTCTTTTCGGTTCTAATAGCCCATAAAGAGACCATATCAGTCATTTTGCAGTATGGAGAAGTCCAGAACTCTACGAAATCCATATTGTTAAGGAATATAGGAGAATATTAAGTATCTAGGGAAGTTTTATGGGTAAAGAATTTAGTTACCTGTAGTGCTCCTAAACTAAAGTGTATAGCTGTCCTTATGTAGTCATGTCCCCTATTTAATCAATGTCATGCACACCATTTTCAGAGCTACTGGCAATACATTTATACTCACTTTTCTCTCAAACCTTTTCATTTTCCCTATTTTCTCAACAAATAAAGGTTATCTAACCATCAAAACATTTCCCATCAGGGTCAGTTTATCCTTTCATGCACAAATCTCAAAACTTCACAATGTAAATTAGAGATACCCAAACATTACCAGAAGTCAGAATGAGGTAATGTGCTAAATAACTCGTAAGTATAATCTCCATTCAATTCATTTACCAAGAAATTTGTGGAAATGAGAATGAAAATCTAATCTGCACACTGCAATCACCATCTGTAGATGCAGAATACCATTCACGTTAGTGGTAACAAAACAGAGATACAGATGTTAAAGCACTTACGTTTTAGGACCCCATACCCTCAGATACCAAAATTTAGTTTAATCACCCCTTGATAGGATCACAAGGTTAGATTGTGATTCTTAAAATGATATTACAAAAAATGCAATTTCATTTTTGGGGATTATGGATGTGTGTCTTAAGAGGTATAATATGTGAAATTCCTGTTGGATTTGCCTATTTCACTGCAAAATTTAAACTGCAATTTTCACGCTTTATGTTACAAGGATGACCACATGTCATAGTATATTTGTTAAGGAGTAAAAGGAAAGTATTAAGTAATTAAGAAGGGCTTAAGGTGCTGTTTGATACATAGGAAATTTAATTTCCCAACCACCTGAAAATCTATTTTTAAGATGTTTAGATATAACAAATATGAAAATTTTAAAATTTGTGTGTTTTGTATCTCCCAAATAATATAGGAATGGTGATTTTTTTATATATGTCAAGCTAAAATGTTTTGTAATTAGGTTTCCAAAGACTTGGGAACTTAGGATATCCACAAACCAAATGCCACCTAAGGGTTAAGCAAGAGGTTTCTGGCGGTTGGTCCGGCTCTATCGGTAAAGTTCATCTATAAAATGGTTCTTATCCCCAAAAAAGAAAATAATAATCTATATAGAGGGGGTTAGTACATGTACAACATTTGAGAGCTTTCAGTGAATAAATTTACATTCTCTCTTTGCTCTTCACCCTTTTGTACTCCCTATTTTCTCATCACTTGCACATAAACTTGTAACAAAGTTGTGGATTAGGTGCCATATATTAGGTATATAGTAGGTAAATATATAGTGTCTTGTACAGCTTAAGGAATAAGGATATGGCTGTGTGATGTAGAACAGGAACCAAGAACCATAGAAATATTAAGAAACAATAACTAAACTCAGAGAAATTCTACACTCAAAATTATAGTAATCAAGAATAATTTCCCAAGGGTATGTTTGGATGAAGGATAATGGAGGGGAAGGAAAGGGAAGAGAAGGTTTCATTGAAAGCTTTCCCTTGTTTGGGAGTTAATAAGATTGAGATGCTAATAAAGGATTTTCAACTAACCTTCCAAAATCCTCCATAATCCTCTCCCCTTTTATATCCAATTTAGGGGATTTTGGAGGAGAAAGTTTTTCCAAACAAGGAAAACAGTAAATTATCATTTAACCTTCCCTTCCCTTCCTTCTCTCCCCTTCCATTATCTTTGGATCACTTTCCTTCCCTTCTCCTCCCAAGTCCCAAACATACCTTAAATGACTGCAAGCCTATTCATAGGCAACCTAAATAAGAAATCCAAATACAATTCAAACACAAATACTAGGTTCCTAATCCTACAAGATACTACTATGGAATAATTGATCCCTAGTGTCAAATACCTTTATTGATAATCCCTAAATTATTGATAAAGAAATCGTAAATTACCCACAAATTCCTACTTATAAATCCTAAATCCCGATCCTAATCACAGAAATAATTAATATTAAATTCTATTTCTCATACTGCACCACTGTGCCATAAACTATTTTCACTCGTTGACTATCATACACATACCTCAACAGAAATCCGATGTCTTATTCATGTATGCACAAACACTCTTACATGCCTGAGTTTAAGCTCATTCATTTAGGCTCAACATAAAGATTGTCAGCTGCAGAAATAGCATCTAGAAGCAGTGCAAAAAACAAACAGTGTGGGCTCCATAGTATCTCAGGCAAAATAACTTGATGGGCTTTTCTGTCTGCTTGGTTTCATATACTGAGTCTCAATAAGCACAACCCATTGATGTAACTTAAACAGACAGCTAATTTCATCCAAAAGGGATAAGTATAAGATAGGCAGAGAGGTGTTGAAGGACAGCAATGTATGAAGCAGGGAAAAACAAACTAATTGCATTAACCAGTGCAGCAGAGAAAGTCTACTTTCAAGAGACATTGTTGTGTTCAATCATAACTTCACATTTTCATGGTATGTCATGTGCCAAAAGATGTTGCAAATACAGATTGAAATAAGTACATGTCTCTCTCTCATTCAAGAGAGAGTTAAGGCTCCAAATGTCAGTAAGGAAAAAAGGGAGAATGGGTACTCTCCTTTCCATATTCCAGTTAGGATAGAAAAATTAGTAATATTTTTATCCCTGAAAGATATAACATTTCTCAATTTGGTGTCTCCACTTCTAATTTTCTGTACCGAACCCTCATACATTGTAGTTCATATAAATTTGGTCCCTCCACATTGCCGAACTGGAAGTATATAATGTACATGAAGATCTTGATTTGAAATTGAAATAAATTAAAGATACAAGTATTCAATTGAGAAAAATCGGAAAGGGAAGGACAAAATTGAGAAACATAGCTTTCAGAAACCATAGTATTAAAAAGTTCTCTTATATAGCTTCCTCCCTGCCTACTCCTCTCTGTCCAATAATACAATCCATTCTATTATTAACAATTTGAATCTAAAAATTCCATCTCCACTGAACTCATGTAATTGTTACATGGCCCACTCTCTTTTCTTCATCCCCATTCCGTCTTTGGAATAAATTTCATCTTTCATATTTTCCAACTATTCTCTTGCTCTGGCTACTAACTTTAACACGACATCCACGTGCTGGACACAGCAAATACCTCTAACAGACACAGGTTATTGGCTGTAATTCTCAATATTAGGAAAAACATACAACAAATTAGGCCTATACGGGTATCACCCTAACTAAATACTGAAGGACAAAACTGGCCATTGACCTGCTAAAGAATTGTCAATGTAACAAATAACAGCACAAATTATATCTTTAGACCATATGAAACAACATCAGAGAAGATTACTGTGTAAAATGTTTAATAATCACAACACCATATGGTGAAGATGGTAATATAAGAATTTAATTAAAACTTGGTTCAACATTGACCTTTCCCTCCCTCCTTTGTTTTCACCTACTTGATCCTCATCTAAAACCCTCATACAATACCAAAACCTCGTTAAGAAGCAACAGATGCAGTTTTAAGTAAAACAATCATACAAGACAGTTACAGATAACTATCAGAAAGACTAGGAGTTACCATATATGAAACCAACCAAAATCATAAAGAATCATTTATTAAGGTCAACAAGGAACCATTGATTATGTGAGTATACTACGATACTCAGATCAATTAGGACAAAGACTCCACAATCAGATATAACTAGCCTCAGAATTATATAGTTAAACACAACAAACTTGAGACAAGAATAGCTGACCGAATTTAAAGTAACTAACCTACCTTCTGCACTCTACAGTTAAGTATAACCATCTATAAGCATATGCAGGGTTCTGCAACCAAACAAGCAATAACAAAATTACCTGTGTTCATCCTCTGTCCAAGCAATACCCTTTCGTCGTTCCTGATCTGATCTTGAAGCCTTAGTTCCATGATTAGATTCACTATTATAATGCCCAGGACCCTTCTTGCCCACTCCTTCATCACTAGCATGGCTGGTTGAGCCCTCTGAAGAAGAATTATAAGAAGGTATAGGCACACAACCAGATTCGATCTGGTTAACATCATCAACCAAGAGCTCGTAGTGATGTTTAATGTCTTCTACAGTTTTCCCTGGTACATCAGCTGCAATCTTCTCCCATCGATCTGAAGCATCTTCAGGATGAGTTGCTAGGGCATTTTCAAATGCTTTATCCTGCTCTCTGCTCCACACAGAGCTACTACCCACTTCATCCACAGTCATCTAGTCTAGCTTGAATCAACTAAAGTTTTATTACAGGAAGAAGCAAAAGCTTTCTAGCTAACTGCTCTAAGATCTAGGTTAAATCCATCTTAAATGCCACAAATTCTCTGGTTTGCTTTATGGGAATAATAATTCTAGACTATTTCCATAGTGAGTACTACTACTATTAAATTTGGTGGTATGTTGAATAACGGGTGCGAATAAGCCTGATATGTTGGATAGTAAGTGCCAGCATAAAGTGAAGCCAACAGACGCAACTAATGCCAAGAAGCTGAAGCAGAAAAAGAATACCGATGAAATCCCAAAACTCTGAGATAGTTAAGAATTGAATGAAGATTTGCTTCAGAACTCAAAACATACGCACTCTTGTGAATTGCTGACCTATATATGAATAAAAAAGAAATAAGGTTTAGTTAGAACATGAGAAATATCTGACAACTATAAAGCCATAGATGCAGCACATGGTGTTTTAACGCAAGTGAAAAATTTAGAAATTAATGTGAAGGTTAGTCAATAGGATGGTAATTAGGGCTTTGATTTTGATATACGAAAAAGACCTTTCGGATACAAACAAAGAAGAAAAACCGAGAAGACTATAATGGATAAGAAGAGTATTCAAATTGCTATTTCCCATCCCCCACCCAAAAAATAAAATAAAATAAGTCCAGTTTACCCATACCATTCTACTGATAAGAACAGTTTTAACAGCACAGGACCACAAAAATATATTCTTCCACCATAACTATTGATGTTGTAAAGCTCGTTTCTCAATTCATTCAGCATTTTCATATTCTGTTTTCTGTTGTTTCTGTATAACGGCAGTAAATCACACAAATGAAAGCCAACAAAGAGACAAATGTTTCAAAGCCTTTAAGCCGGAGGGCCACATGAAAGAAACGAGTCATCAAGGACTCAGCAGCATATTAGGTAGAAGTTTCAGAAAAGAAAAGAATAATTTAGTGATCGGTAAATGAGTTTTAAATACATGCAAAGTCCTCTTATAAGCTTCGGTATCAACAAAACCATCTTAAAGACAAATACAGAACCCCGCAACTATCCCAAATCTCAAAAGTTTGATCTAACAAATTCAGGGAAACCCATCACAACGTACCTCAGTAAAATTCAATGAAGAAAGCAACAGTTAGTCAACTGTAGATTCCATTCAGTGGGTGGGTTTATGGGTATTTGTCAGAGTTCAAGATTACCGCAAGTGATTAGCAAATAATCACCTCTTGAAAACATGGGATGCAAAAGCTAAACAGGGAAACCCTTTTCATGTGACGATTACTCTTAAGTTTCAGACACCTTAACCAACAATCAAAAAGATATTTTAGTTCCGACACCTAACAGACTATATTCACAGCCAAGTAAAAACCTAATCCCGAGCGTGACTGTGAAAGGCTCGCTGACGCACCCAATTTTTTGCATAAAATTTTAGCCCCACAAAACCTCAGTAATTACTGTAACATCGTACATGATATAAAAAGATCCACTACAAATTAATCTCAGCCACAAGAACCAGAAGAAAGTAAAATAACAAACTAAAAAAAAATCAGAATTAGAATGAAAGATAAAGAGAATCCAGAAAATAAAATAGGTTTAAGAAAAAGCCCTAACATTGGATTGAAATTTACAAAGGTAGAACTTAAAAATCATGAATGACATTGATTGCTATCCTGAAATCCCACAAAGAGGGGCAGGATGGGTCAACTGGTCCCATCCCCAACAACTAGTTGGCTACAAATAGGACAGCTGGGTTGGAAAAAGCCACCCCCCAAGTTGCAAACCACTGGAATCTGCGGCACCCATTAATATCTGACAGCTGATACAACATGTAGAGAGAGAACTTGGAGAGTGTAGTGTATAAAGCAGGAATCAAAAAGAGAGGAAAGTTAGAGAGAGAAAAATATTATTGATTTTTTTCTTCGCTTTATGATTTTCCTTATCTCAACAAATCGAGAAATAGAAAACGATATCCGAATTAGAACAAAGGTGAGATAATAATATCTATATGGGAAGGCAGCAAAAGATAAAATGATTTAAATAAATTTATCGTATGCGAAGTTTATGAAATCTTTACCTTTATTTTTCTTCTGCAGTGCTTCAATCGATCCTTTCTTCAGTTCTGGTAAAGTGTGTTGCAAAGAAAAATAGTCAAAAAGAAATACTGTCTATATACGGAGATGTATACAGACAGTGGACTGGATAAGTGTTATACCCTTCTCTCTCCTCTCAATTTTGAGATTTTATAAGTTTACACTTTTAAGGAATTGATTTATATGATTAGAGTTGAGATTCGCATTTTAATAATATATTGTTTGAATAAAATTATTAATACAATTAAAACAAAAATTAAAAATTATATTGAACAGATAAGAAATTTAAAAGATTGATTATGATTAGAATTCCTCTCTTTTGTCTATACTTTTTACAGTTCTTTTTTTTTAAACATAGTACATGGAGGTTACTTTATTATTATCGATCAAAATAATATTAGCTTGTTTCAGATTTCTTTCTATCTCTTCATTGATACTTTCCATTTTCGAGAAATTTATATCTATTACTCTTAAGGTTAAAAATTAACGCAAAGCAAAATCTATTAGACGATGAACATAGCTCCACCCAAAAACGGAATTCTAGAAAATCTCTCATAGAGAAGTTACCTCCATGATGATTTAAAGGGGAAAAAAGAAAGATTTAAGAGAAAAATTTAAAATGTTTAATAAAATTTTAATATGTAGTATTTTTTGCAACTTAGTTTCTTTAAAAAAAATCAATACATGTATAAATGTATAATAAAAATAATTTTAGATATAGTTTTTATATTTCTATTATTAGATTCTCTGATATTAATATAACAATTATTTGAATTCTATAAAAAGCGTATGATTTTTATAACTTCGTATTATACAATTAAATTTTCCTAAAAGTTATTATAATTTTATTAACATAACTTGATAATATAAATATAAAAAGTTATATTTAAACTTAATTAATTTATAATAAATATTTAGATTTTTTTTCTTTAAAAAAAACTAATCATGATGCGCAATTTTTTATAAATATTTGGAGTAATAATTAAAGGATGCTTTTTTTTTTATGGATAAAGTCCAAATTAGGCGCCGTGAGCTAAAGGCACATCAATGATTGCTCACCGCAACCACGTCAGCAGGAAGTCAAAAATGCCGGCGAAGGAAGGACGAAAACCAAACGAAACTACACGCGCATTTTTTGTCAATACTCATTGTATGCATGATCTGTCTGGTTCAACTAATTTCTTATATTATTATTATTATTTAATTATTATCCAATAATATTTATGATTTCACATCTCATTTATTTATTTTTAAAAAATAAAAATAAAAATATTATTTCTTATCTCATTTATTTGTTTGTTATATTTTTTTATACCAACATTTTATATCTACAAACAAAAAAAAATTATATCCAAATATTTATATTCTTGTCATTCTTTTAAAAATATAAGTATATACTTTTTTAATAATAAGTGTATGATTTTTTATAAATAAGTTTTGAATTAAATTATATATATATGTTATGTTTTAATTAATATTTTAAAAATTAGATCAATCATTAAATTATAACAAATAGTAGTTCACGATTCAGCAATCTAATTATGATTGAATTAAAGTTGATTTGATTTTTTAAAATATATAGATATAAGTATAAATAGAAATATATATATATATATATATAATATTCTATGATTAAATTAATATATATATATATTGCAAAATAATATTAAAAATATAAAAGTTAGTTAAAGTGACAATAAATTTTTTTATAAAATGAGTTGGATAGAATTTAATAAACATTGAAAATCTCTATCATATAATGTCAAAATTTTAATTTTTAACAAATTAAAAATTAGTTTTTGTTCATTTTAATGCCAAGCTACTTGATTTTCATGGCTTTTGACCAATTCTTGACCCATTTTTTTTTCCTATTGGTTTACAATCCAATTCAAATGGATTTTCTTAATTATGGTTTTAATTGAAATTTTATATGCTTAATTATATTTTAAATAAAGAATTTAATGAGAAATATAAAAAATTGCATTTAAATATAATCCATATGATATATTGTTATTTCTTTTAAATGAATATATTATTGTTTCAGATATTATAATATGTTGTATTTAATATATGAGATATTCTAATATTTATAATACTTATGTTTAATATAGTAATTAACGGTATTTTATATCTCAAGATGTAAAATATATATGTTTAATTACATATATTAATTACTATTATTTATTTTCTTGAATTTTATATATTCTTTTCTAAGTTCTTAAATTACTTTTTAGTATTATTTTTTGGCCTATTTTTAGATTGCTAGCCGTATAAAACCTAAATTCAAAGAGAATTTTTTTTTTCTTTCAAACCTTTATGATTTAAAAAGGTATATATATTTGGGCCTGTTGTTTTGTCATTGGAATCTAGGAGCTTGCTCAAAAGTTTGAAAGGGCAAGTCTCACCTTCTTCCCCATTGGATATTGTTGGAAAGAGCAATCTTGCTTCATTTTCACAACTAGATTATGTACTTGTTTGTTCTAAAAGTGTCTCCATTCACTCCAAAACCTTCTAAGGCTTTTATAATATCATTGGAACTCATTGAATCAAGCACGTACATAATCAAAATGATTACTCTCTACCAAATTATTAACTAGGACCAACTATACCCTTTTGTAAAAGTTTATTAGAGTGCAAGCATAAAAAAAATCATTCAAATAAATTACTATCATTTATTACTCTTTTTTATTTACTTAAACAAATTATTGGCTCTACTGAATTGGCCCAGCCCACCTCAGCCCAAGGTTGAGGTGGGTTGAACTACAAAAAAAGTGTCGCCTTTGCAGGTAATGGGCCAGCCCAAGCAACCCTATATTCATGTGGGTTTCGAAAGTCTAATTATTACCCCAAAAACAAAAACCTAATTACGCAACTAAAATTTTTCACAGCCCTCAAAATTATCATCAAGCCAAGTCTTAAAATTTCGAAACTTTTTCTTTTACTAGGGTCAGACATATAGCAGATTCGGCTTTAAAGTGTTTTGGCTCGAAAGATAATTTTTTCTTTAAATTTTTTAAAAGAATTTGTTGTATTTAGATTTGATTTCTATCTCAATTCTTTTGCTCACTCGCCGAGCCTGGTTCCGTAGGCATATGCCTCCCCTTAAGATTCTCAAAATGTTTATATATAATATAAAATTTTGATATTATGTCCTCATATTTTTTTAAGTTTTGAATCCATTAGATTCATTAAATTAAGTGAACTTGTACATATATATTTTTTATTTCACATTTTAGCTTGAATTTACTTAATTCATGCATATATATTTTTGTTTGGTTCTTCTTTTTCTTCATTTCATTTTTTTTTCTTACTTTCTTATTTTTACCTTAGCTCTCTTTTTTATTATTATTATTATTATCTCCTTATTTTTTTTCTCAACTGCACTATATTTAATCTATATATGCATGTTTTTTATATATTTTTTTACAAAAAGTAATTTTATAATAACTAAGTAGAATATAACCAAGTCAAGTTTAACATGTCAATATATTATTTTTAGTTGAGTCTAAAACAATTGTCTCTAAATTATTTTAGAAATGTTATTGAATAAAATAGTATTTATAGTACTTCATAGATATAACAATGTTTTTTCTAGGCAAATTGAAAATTATAAATTTTTATGTTTTATCAAATAAATCTTTGTTCTATTTAAAATGCTCTCATAAGTTATTTGTTAAACTATTATGATGTTGAGCAATGATTTCATTTTAGTATATTTTTATTGTGCATTATATAAATACTAAATAGATATAGAACTATGTTTTTATAAAAAATTAGATAATGAAATTATTAATATTAATATGAAAAGTAATCCTTAGTATACTGATATTTTTTTAACTTATATTATTAGTGAATTAATCTCATTTAATTTAGTCCAAATTTTTTTAAAAAAATTATTTTTATTTAAAAGATATACTAAAAAAAAAATTTCACCTACACTAAGTTAGGGTATTTGCTCCACCACTATTTTGGTTTCTTTCAACACTCTCTAAAAACTTTATATCTTTTTTATAACCGAAAAAAAAACATAATTTTGGTTAGATTTTTATTTTTACTTTTATTTTTCAAATTCACTAACGACAATATTATATCAAGATGCTCTTACTTTTATGTTTTCACACTTTTTTTTTTTAGTATCCAGATATATTTATCTAAATTTATGCATCTTTACTAAACTCTGTACGTATGAACACTCCGATTTCAAGTGGAATAATTCATCGCCAAAACCTGTTATAAAAAAGACAAATATTTTTTTTTTGTCCTGTCGGCTTTATACAAATTTTTATTTAAATTTTATAATTTAATCATTCTAGTTCTCAGAATTTTAATTCCACCTCTTAAGTTTCTATTAGTAAGTTATTAAATTTTACTCACACGAGAACTTACCTAGCATTTGGAATATGCGTGTTTTAAATCAACTCATCTAAATATAAATATATATATATATATATATATATATTCATCTAATTTACGTAACATAAATTGTATGACATAACATATAAGTAAGTTAATTTTACTTACTAAAAACCTTATGTCTTTTTCATAACAAAAAGAAGATATATAATTTTGGTTATATATATTTTTTTCATATTCACTAACAACAATATTATATCAAGATGCTTGTTTTCACACTTTTTTCTTTTAATCTCCCGATATATTTATCTAAATTTATGCTTCTTTACTAAAATCTGTACATATGAACACTCTGATTTCAAGTGGAATAATTCATTGCCAAAAGCTGTTAAAAAACAGTCAAATATTTTTTTTTTGTCCTTACTGTTTTGTACAAATTTTTATTTAAATTTTGCAATTTAAAAGCTTGTTAATAGAAATTTAAGAGGTGGAATTAAATAAAAAATTCTTAGAACTAGAATGATTAAATTATGTTATTAAATTTTACTAACATGAGATGTTACCTACCATGTGGAATATCGGTGTTTTAAATCAACTCATCTAAATAAAAAAAAAAATCATCTAATTTATTTAACATAAATTGTATGACACGACATACAACGAGGTTAATTTTACTTTATTTTATATCTTTAAAATATTAAATATGACATATAATTAAATAAATAAAAAATTTTAATAGCACACTTATAAAAAATTTAACATAATGACTAAATTATTATTTTTAAAACTGTAATAATTATGAAGAGTGAATTAAAAATTAAGCGAAGTATATGGATGAATAATTTAATAAATAAAAATTCGCCAGTGCATATAGAAGTGGGCAGCGGAGAGGGCAAAGTCCAACCATAACTTGTGACAGATCTGGCCATCTTTGCCTTCTGTTCTGCCCACCCTGCTCTCAGAACAGTCCAAATCGTCAATCCTTCTTCTCTTCCCTTCTTCTCTCCTCTTGCTCTCTGCACCCAATTCGGTGTTCTCTGAACCATTCTCTCTCTCTCTCTCTCTCTCTCTCTCTCTCTCTCTCTCTCTCTCATATTGCTTTGTCAAGGTGAGATCAATCATCAATGCAATGGGGAAGGCCTCGATAATCGTGTATGTCACTGCAGCAATACTACTCCTATTGTTTCTCTCCTACTCCCCGAAGAAGCATCCAAGCCATCGCCATCGCCATCGCCGCCTCAAGCTTCGTTCCAACTTCACTTTGACCATATCTCATCATCCCTCCGACCACCATGAGCCTGTGGCTTTCGACCCAATTGTCGCCGAGATCGAACGCCGCCGTGAAGAGAAGCAATGGGAAAAGCAGTACGACTCTGCCCCCGGGGAGGAGTCGCAGCCTGAGTGGGAAGATTTCATGGATGCTGAAGACTACTTGAATGACGAGGATAAGTTCAATGTTACCAATAGGCTGGTGTTGCTATTTCCGACGATTGATGTGGACCCGGCTGATGGATTCGTCAGTGAACACGAGTTGACTGAGTGGAACTTGCAGCAGGCCGAGAGGGAGGTTTTGCATAGGACCAAGAGAGAGATGGAGGTTCATGATAAGAACCACGATGGGTTTGTTTCATTTTCCGAGTACGAACCGCCCAGTTGGGTTCACAATGCAGGTTCTATTTCTAATTTTGACTTTTGGAATCGGAACTATAATTGTTTTCCTTTATTGTCAACGGGATGTGGAAATTGTGATATTTTCTTCTGAATCTTCCTAATGGTTGTGTAGATAGTAAACTTTAATCTGCATTTATGGAATCTAGATTAGTAATTGCCTTATCCTGTTATGATAAAAGTTTATGATGATTCTTGACTATTAGTTCTATGCTGAATATAAACTTAAAGTCGTTTGCTTGTTCATTGGACATAAACAATCTGTCGATCTGGTTTCCGTTTCAAGTTTACTTTCCTAATTTCCTTTATGGTTTCCTAGCTAATAATTTTGCTAATGTTAATGTTCATTGTTTTCTTATATACAATGTGGCCATAGTGGACGCTGTTGTGATTTTGGTCCTATATGCTTTACTCTTGAATGCTTCTTTTTGTACTTTTCCAGATAATAATTCTTTCGGTTATGATATGGGTTGGTGGAGAGAAGAACATTTTAATGCTTCAGATGCTGATGGAGATGGTCTTCTAAACTTAACTGAATTCAATGAGTGAGCTCCTATTTGTTTACAACCCTTGCTCTATGCATTACATCTACTTGGTGATCCTCTTCCCCCAATGCTGATGCTTTTCCTTAATTTTTATTTTCATGATCTTCTAGCTTCCAGCACCCAGCTGACAGCAAAAACCCAAAGCTACTTCAATGGTTGTGCAAGGAGGAAGTAAGGTGACTTAAATCCCATAATATGACAGCTTTTATATCAGTCTCTTGGGAGCATTTGCTTTTGTATCTATCATTCTGGTCAAATGTGATGTCTATCTTTTCTTGCTGATGTCTGTATTTTGAAGACTGAAATTGCTTTTGTCAATGCTGACCTTTTGACTTTTCAATACTTCATGTTCATCAACCTTAAATGAGTATTATTGATTTGTTGTGTACAAAGAAGAATAGATCATTTTTTTTTCTTTTTGGTAGACATGGATAATCAGTTCTATGTGTTGTATGCATCTATGATATACCCTGATCCAAATCATGGTTTATTTCTGTAAGGAGGAAAGCCAAAGTGCATGTAGTTTAATTTTAGAGAAGCTTCTTTATATAAATTATTAGCTTCTTGGCAAGACCTGATGTTCATGTCAACTTGATTTTTTATATTTCATCATTTAGAAACTAGATGAGTGCACCACAACTTTCTATTTCGTAGGTTAAATTAAAATAAATATTTTGGAGACATCTTAATACCAAACCTCTGCTTGAGACATAGATATTACTATAGATATATCATGTGTATGTTTTCTAGTCTTGATATTGAAGAATTATGGGGAAGTCCCATTAAGCAGGTAGTGTGATTAGAGTTGGGAATGGGTAAATGCATGCTTCCTATATGTGCTTTAGGCCATTGATATTGGAAGTGGAGTTCTATCTCAGGTAAAGGGAAAGTCTTTACATGACGGTCTTCAGCCTGGGGGATGATCTGTGTTAATTTCTTGAATAAGTTAACATCAGGCTGATAGGGTTTGCAAGAGTGGTACTCCAATGAGTTTGCAGGGAGTCAGCTGCTGCTCTCTGGCTGCATGGCAGCAAGTGACTGGGTTTTTTACATCAACCATTACATCAAATTTTAAAGGTCTGGTTGAAATGGGGCTTAATGACTGCCATTATCGGGGGAATATCTTTACTGAAAAGGAAGTAGATGAAGAAAATAATGAGGACAATATGAGTGTTCAAATTCAACCTCCTGCTGATGGCTAGAATCTTTGCCATAAAAGGGGTTCATAGTAAACTATTATTGCAGACAAGCTGGTACTTGTGTAATCCAGGGTTGCTGGAAGTGGGGTATAATCTGAGATATTTCAGATTTTAGGTTATAGAGCGAGTTACCCTTCCACCCAACCTAAAAGGAAAAAGAAAAACAATTGTGACTATGACTATCAAATGCCAAATCTATTTTATGAATAGACTTGGGGGAATTAATTTGCTTGGTAATTTTTATTTAAACATGAGACTAAATTTGATAAGATTAAGTAGGTTGCTAAAAATATTTTTTTGGTTCAGTATTTCGTTAATGTTTAGAGTTAGGGGTATTTTAAGGTTTGTTGGATATGGTATGCGGTTCCATTTAGAGGTTTTCTTATGGGATATATCATGTTCAGTTGGTGGACCTTAGTGTTTTTTGTGTTACAAGTTTAAGTCATTGACATATGTTATGTGCATGCGAACTGGTCCTCTCTCTAAGTTAGCACTTGAAAGGATGTATTTATGAGCAGATTAGATATTGAATTTTCATGCAAGATCCAGTTGTTCAAATTTGCCCCTCTCATCCTTCATAATAAATGCTCCTGTCATGTGGTTTAGTGGGAAGAATTGAAAACCAGAAATCCTAGAGAGAGAAAGTAATTCTAGAAATTATATATCTATATATATATATATATAGAGAGAGAGAGAGAGAGAGAGAGAGAGGGAAAAGGTGAGTTGAAGGTTCGAAACTTACCTAATATCCTGCTTTACACTTTTATTTATACAAGAATGCTGGGGAGAATAATACAGATTTATCAATCAGCTCATAATTACTTTTAAATTCTCCCGCTCATCATCATGAATATTTTAGTAATCAATCAAGTCATGATTTTAGCAATCAACAATAAGTTTTATTTCTTTCCTAAATCTATTTCATCTTCCTTCACCATGAATTTTTATACCTCAAAACGATTAAATAAATTATCCATCAGTTAATTTCTGAAACTTAAAAATCTGCAGCACAGGCGCTTAGCTGCTTGTAAACTGTTTTTAACAGTATAATATCCTTGATTTTTATTTTTGGTCTCCTTCCTTTTGTTCCCGAAGCAACCTTAGCCTATATCCACTATAAGCATCATGGTTGTCTAATTTCTAGGTTTCTTGGCCTTTTAACGTCCACATAACTCTCAAGTTTTAACTTATGCACCTGAGACTATGATTTCTTGTGGGCTGTGGCAACCCAAATTCATGTAACCTATAAGCATTAGAAATGAAATTTTCAGTCCTTGTTGAGCTGTCCTAGTTAACATGATTGCTGATAAATGGTGGATGTATGGTTGATTTGTTCCTTAAAATGACTTCCTGCAGCTTTTTTATTCATTATGGAGGATTATTTTGCATCATGCAATTAATTTTCCTGGTTACTTATTTCCAAATATTGCTAATGTGGAAAACATTTATAGTTAATTTTTCGTCATGAAGCAATTCAGAATCTTCTTTTGAATTGTTCATTGTATCACTGTCTTGACTTGTTCTTGATTACTTTTCGTCCTTTTTCCTCTTTAGGGAAAGAGATACAGACAGAGATGGGAAGATCAACTTTAAAGAATTCTTTCATGGGCTCTTTGATTTAGTAAGAAACTATGAGGAAGAAAGTCACAGTGGTTCACATCATTCTGAAAATTCAATGGATGCTCCAGCTAGAACTTTGTTTGGTCAGCTTGACAAAGATGGTGACGGGTATTCATTCTTTTTATTTTCATCATAAGTGAGATTCCTTTAAATGATTATGTTTTTCTCTTTGCACTGTCAATTATCATTGATTTTTTTGCCAACCAGATACTTATCAGATGTTGAACTGCTACCTATAATTGGGAAAATCCATCCATCTGAGCGTTATTATGCAAAGCAGCAGGCAGATTACACAATTTCACAGGTATGGAACCTTACCAAAGATAGTTATACTCCTAGTGTTGACGGAGGTGCCAACCCTTGTGATATCATTTCGACATGAAAATATGTTTTTGTTCTGTTAATACGGCATTGCATGAATTATATCTATAAGTGTTTTTCAAGTTGGTATTTTATATGTTTCACTATGCCTTGGTGGATTTACTTCGAGATGAAAATTCTGATCATGTATTACTAGAAGTTTTCAATATAGACAATATTACTTGATGGTTCTGAAGGCTTTTCTTCCATCATCTGCTACATCTTTGGCGTGAGAATGACACTTCATCTGTCAGTAATGTCGACCTCCCTGTCTTAAGGCATGATTTGGTCCATGAGACCAGTCTTGGCCTCTTGGGCAAGTCTAAAAGTTTTGTTTTTGTCTGTGTGTACTGTGGCGTTTTATGGTTATTAACTTGTCAATACTATCCTTGATTTATATATATATATATATATACACATTTGCTTTCGGTTGTTATATGTAGATCGACCATAGAATTAGTTAAGTTGATGAGGTAATGATATCCTAACCCGCACATCATTGATTATTCTGCAATTGCCTCGGATCACAAATTCTCGTCATTAAGAATTTCTCTTTCTCACACACGTGTGTGAATGCAGAAAAGCACTGCACGATAATTATTGCAGATTGATGATAGTAGTGCAACTATAGTGATGTAGCTTGGTAGATGCACTTCATTGGTCTTTCTGCTGGTTAAAGCACAGGCTGCTGCTTTCAGTTTCTTTTTTTCTTTTTATTTTTAATTAATAAGTTGATAGACAAGAAGCTAGCTAGTAGCAACAGCTGCTTCTTTTTTCTCTTCTGTTTCTTCAAAATCTGTCATTGATGATTATTTGCAAGTGTATCTCTTATGAGAATTTCATCATTAAACAATGTAATAACGTTATGATAGGCAGACGTTGACAAGGACGGGCGTCTAACATTGACTGAGATGATTGAGAACCCATATGTATTTTATAGTGCTATTTTCAATGATGATGAAGATGAATATGATTTCCACGATGAGTTCCGTTAAATTTATTTAAGGTACGCACCACTCTTTCATCTGGTTTGTCAGTCCCTCTGTCTCTTACTTACCTTTAATACAGAAACTTTCCTTTCCCATTTGCAGGATACACAGAAAAAGGCTGAATTCGAGTTTTTTTTTCCTATGAGGAATCATTATGACAAGGTTCAGTTCATTCTAAGAATTTTGATGTTTTGACCCTTCCTAGTCTCAATCCCCGGTGGCAACATGATTGCTTCATCCGATTTATCTTCAGGGAGTTCTTGTTTGCTGATTTGCTTCATTGTTGCTGGTGAGGAGTCACACCTGGATCTGTTGGATGATATTAGTAAGCTCAACTTACATAGTAAAATTTGTTGAACATCCAGATTTTCACGTCACTGATTGAACCATGGTTAGTTAAATTACATCACATAAGCACAGATCCATTTGTCAATGGATATTATATGTACCATATAACTATTGTGACATTCACGATCAAAGTAGCAGTATCATTTTTTTCGCCCTTAGTAACTGTTTGAGATTGATCAGGATTGCTCAGATTTTTCAGTATAAAAATTTTATGGATTTAGCTTTTGTCCCCAGTCATGGGAGATATATCTGGGTGCTGTCTCATATACCCGACCTGAGAATGGTGGTTATAATTTTAGTTTAATTTTACTGAAATAGCTGTTACAGTTGATTTAGATTTCTGTGTCCTGTTATTTTGCCCTAAATGTCTTAACTTGGAGGTTATCTTTAATTTTCCAATAACAGTAACAATGTCCTAATACAATGCATTTTCTCCCGTGGAAAAATGCAGTCTCATTTTACTTATTGCAATTTAACAGGGGTTGTTATTATTGATATCTCAAATGTTTTGAATTTTATGTGGGTATTTTTTAAAAGGTAAATTTTAATTATATTATAAATTATCTAATTATTGATGCAAGGATAATTGATAATTATATCATAAATATTTAATTATTAATAGAAAGATTAAAAAAAAATAAGGAGATAATAATATTAAAAATAACAAAAGATTTATAGTAAAACTGTATATTAATCTATTTATCTCTTAATTAAAAACAAATTGCTAATTTCTTTATTATGTTCTTTATTTATCTAATTGTATATTTGTTTTTTTAATTTATTATTTTCTTAATTTGTGCTTTGAAAGGATAATTAAATTTCATTTTACTATCTAGTTAAAAAAAAATCATTTTACCATTTTTTTAAATAATTCAATATTATAAAAGTTGATTATATGAAATATCAAAAAAAAAGTTGATTATATGAAAAAAATTATAATATGACTCTGAAGATCCGTGAACGTGAATTCTTTTTTTGATTTTTTTTTTTGTGCAAGGTAATTTTTTCGTAAAAATGAATTTTAACTATATTACAAACTATCTCATTATTAATGAAGAAATAAATAGCATGCAAAGGACGTAGAATTATATTATAAATAACTGAAGATTTATAACAATGCTGAATCTTTATCTAATTATTTGTTACACTTTATTTATTTTTTAATTATGAGCTTTTAGTATATTTTAGTTATATTTACTTTTTTCATTTTTTTTATATATCGAATTAGGTTTTAATTACGTTCTTATTATTTTATCTAATTATGCTTCGAAAGGATAATCATGCATTTTTACGAATTTTTTAAAAGTAATCCAAATTTATAACAATTTAATATCTACATTTATCATGATAATTTTTTTCTTATTTATAACTCTTTTTTTTTTGGGGATAAATTCTCATTTACCTTTTACACCTTTGTTTTAAAAAAATAAAGGTATATTTTATCTCAGGAATTATAGTTTAGTATATAAATTTTAAAACATAAGAAAATTGTAAGAAGATATTCCTTCAATATCCAATACGATATTTTGTTACATACTTTAAATTTTATCTACAAAATTAATTCAATGTATTTCCACCTAAATTATAATACTGATAATTATTATATCTTGTGTTATAAGATTTTTTAATTAAAATAAATAAAATATAATTTTTTTAATAATATCATGACAGATATATAATTTTTACATTAATTATATATAAAAATTATATATTTATTATATTTAAAATAAAAAAATAATAAACATATATATATATATATATCTGTGGTCGTAAATTTGGCTGCATGCAATGCAATATAAAAATTGCGCCGAGGATTTGTCATCAAAAAAAAAATTGCGCCGAGGAGAAGCTGCTTCCGCGGCATTAAATGGTGTAAGTTGTGACAGATCTGGGCATCTGGCCATCTTGGCCTTCTGCTCACTCCTAATCGTATCCCTCTTCGTCTTCTTCCCTCTCTCTCTCTCTCTCTACCCAACTGGGTGTTCTTTCAAGTATTCCCTCTCTCTCTCTCTCTCTCTCTCGCCCCTTGCTTTGTTATGGTGGGATCAATGCAATGGGCAAAGCATCGATCATCCTCTATCTCACTGCAGCAGTGTTACTCCTATTGTTTCTCTCCCACTCCCCAAAGAAACACCCTGCCCATCGCCACCGCCGCCTCAAGCTTCGTTCCAACTTCACTGTCACCACATCTCATCACCCCTCCCGCCACCATGACCCTGTGGCTTTCGACCCACTCGTCGCCGAGATCGAACGCCGCCGTGAAGAGAGGCAATGGGAAAAACACTACTTTGAGCATTCTCACAAAGAATTCGCTGCGCACGACTCTGCCCCCGGGGAGGAGTCGCAGCCCGAGTGGGAGGATTTCATTGATGCTGAAGACTATTTGAATGACGAGGAGAAGTTCAATGTTACCGATAGGTTGATTTTGCTCTTCCCGAAGATTGATGTAGACCCGACTGATGGGTTCGTCAGTGAACACGAGTTCACTGAGTGGAACTTGCAGCAGGCCCAGAGGGAGATTTTGCATAGGACCCAAAGAGAGATGGAGGTTCACGATAAGAGCCATGATGGGTTTGTTTCATTTTCCGAGTACGAACCTCCCAGTTGGGTTCGTATTGCAGGTTCTGTTTTTAATTTTGACTTTTATACTTAGAACTATACTTGTTTTCCTTTAAACTGTTGTGATATTAGTTCTTAACAATTCATGACGGTTAGTTCTCTAGCTAATAAATTTGCTAATGTTAATGTTGACTATTTCTTACATGTAATTGCTCCATAGTGGTGAACTGTTGTGATTTTGGTCCTTTATGCTTTTGTCTTGAATGCTGTTTTTTGTACTTTACCAGATAATGATTCTTTCGGTTACAATATGGGCTGGTGGAAAGAAGAGCATTTTAACGCGTCAGATGCCGATGGAGATGGTCTTCTAAACTTAACTGAATACAATGAGTGAGCTCCTACTTGTTTGGAAACATTGCTTTATGCAACTTGATGATCCTCTTCCCTCAATGCTAATGCTTTTCCTTAAATTTTATTTTCATTATCTTCTAGCTTTCTGCACCCAGCTGACAGCAAAAACCCAAAGCTACTTCAATGGTTGTGCAGGGAGGAAGTAAGGTGACTTAAATCTCATAAATACCTATGACAGCTTTTATATCAGTTTCTTTGGAGGCATCTGCTTTTGCATCTATCGTTCTGGTCATATATTTAATTCTCTTTGTTGAAGTTATGTTCCCCGAACATGTCACAACATACAGATTATTTTCTTCCTTCTTCCCCCTCATTTTCCATTTTAAGTTGTCTTTTCTTACTTTTCCATTGCACCAAAAATTAACATAGAATCTGAATGAGTGATTGCCAATGTATTTCTCTCCACCATATTTTCTCTTTTGTGGAGCAGACTTTTTGCTATTTGTTCATAGGTCTTTGATTGTATTTATCATGGTCAGTTAGTGGACCTCTGTGTTTTCTATGTTACAAATCTAAGTCATCGGGATATGATATGGTCACAAAAATTCCTCCTCTATTTTACCTCTTGAAGTGTCATTTTTACGAGGGGAGTAAATATTGAACTTTCATGAGAGATCCAATTGTCCAGACTTGTCCCTTGCATCCCTCATAATGAACACTCCCCTCATGTGATTTTAGTGGGAAGAGTTGAAGAGCAGAAATTATAGAGAGAGAAGGTAATTGTAGAGTCATAGAGAGAGAGAAAAGTGCAAAAAGACAAGTGAGTGATGCAAAAAGTTGTAAGCTTGAAGCATACTTTAGATCCTGTGTTACACTTCTATTTATGCAAAACGTTAGGGAGAACCCTACAAATGTACACCAGAATATTTCATCAATCAACTCATTATTGCTCCTTCATCTCGTGCTCATCAAAATGACTTTTGGAGTAATCAGTTAAGTCTTAATTCTAGCAATCAACAATAAGATTGATTTTTTTCTGTTTTTTTTTTTCCGGCTTCCTTAACCCTAATTCATTATACCTCAAAAGGAATAAATAATTTATTCATCAATTAACTTCTGAAACATCAAAATTTGTAGTGTAGCTGTTATGGTACTGTCTTGACAATAATATACCCTTGATTTTTTTCTTAGTTTTCCCTCCTTTTGTTTCCAAAGCAGCCATAGCCTATATCCAAGCCTTAAGGCTTTCTAATTTGTAGGCCTTTTGATGTCCACATAACTCTTTAAGTTCTAACTCATGCACCTGAGACCATGATTTCTCGTGGCAACCCAAATTCATGCAATCTCTAAGCATTAAAAATGAATTTTTCTGTTGTTGGTGAGCTATACTAACTAGCATGATTGCTGATAAATGGTGAATGTATGATTAGTTTGTTCCTAATAATGACTATTGCCCTCCATTTTTTTGACTCCTTTTGGATGATTATTTTCCATAATGACATTAATTTTCCTGATTATGTTTGTTCCAAAGATTGGTAATGTGGAAATATTTGTAGTTAACCTTTTTTACCTGAAGCAATTTAGAAATCTTCAATTGAATTTCTTATTGCCTTATTGTATCTTTGTCTTGCCTTATTCCTGATTTCTTTTCCTCCTTTTTCCTCTTTAGGGAAAGAGATACAGACAAAGATGGGAAGATCAACTTCAAGGAATTTTCCCATGGGCTATTTGATTTGGTAAGAAACTATGATGAAGAAAATCACAATGGTTCACATCATTCTGATAATTCAATTGATGCTCCAGCTAGAATGCTCTTCGGTCAGCTTGACAAAGATGGTGACGGGTATTTGGTTCTTGTTATTTTCATCATCAGCAGGTTTTGTTTAGAAGATTATGATAGCCTCTTTGTACTGTCAATCGTCATTGATATTTTATGTCAACTTTTCCAGACACTTGTCAGATGATGAACTACTACCTATAATTGGGAAAATCCATCCATCTGAGCGTTATTATGCAAAGCAGCAAGCAGATTACATCATTTCACAGGTATGGAATTTAATTTGTAGATAATTATACTCTTATTGCAGAAAAACTGTCCATCCTGTCTTGCTTGGACATGCAAATGAATTTTTGTTCTATTGATATGGAATTACATGAATTATATCTGTTAGTGTTTTTCAAGGTGTATGTTCTTAACTAAATTTTGGTGTATTTACCTTGAGATGAAAATTTTAATAATGTCTTGCTTTAAGTTTTCTATATAGCCAACATTACTTGTTGGTTCTGAAGGCGTTTATTCCATCACCTCGCCTGCTCTGTCATTGTCATTGAAATGACACCTCTTCTATCATTTATATGTGCCTCACTGTCTTAAGGCATCATTTGGTCCATGAGACAAGTCTTGAGCGAGTCTATCAATTTTGCTTCTGTCTGTGTGTATTTTGGTGTTTTATGCTTATTAACTTGCTAATATATTCCTTATGCTTATTAACTTGCCAATATATTCCTTCATTTTTATATCATTTGCCTATTTATGTATGCTTTCAATTGCGTATATGTAGATCAACCGAAGAACTAATTTTTGATGTGATAACGATATCCGATCCAACATAATGACTTGGTCTGTAGTGGCTTAGATTCTCATATTAGGAGTTTCTCTTTCTCAGACATGTACAAGCTGGTGCATGCACAACATTATAATATCCCCAGTTGATAACAGTAATATAAATGTAGTGTTGTAGTTTGGTAGCTGCAATTCATGGTCCTTGTGATGGTGGTTAAAACACTGGCTGCTGCATTTACTAATAAAAAATAAGATGATAATGACAAAAGTTAGTAACTGCTGCTTCTATTTTCCCTTTTGTTGCTTTAAAATCTTTTATGATTACTTACAAGTGTAACTCTTACAAGAACTTCATCATTAAACAACGTAGTAATGTTATGACAGGCAGATGTTGACAAAGATGGGCGCCTAACATTGACTGAGATGATTGAGAACCCATATGTATTTTACAGTTCTATTTTCAATGATGATGAAGATGAATATGATTACCATGATGAGTTCCGTTAAATTCATTTTAAGTAAGGTCAGCTCTACTATCTGCCTTGTTAGTGCCCCTTTCTCTTACCTTTAACTAAGATTTTTTCTTTTCCCATGGTTTATAAATTATAATCATCATTTGCAGGATACACAGAAAAACTAGGTAAAATTCAAATTTTTCTTTTTATAAGGACTTAGTATGAGAAGACAGAATTAAATGTTTTGACCCTTTTCTAGTCTCAAATCTCTAATGGGATTCTATGCAACAACATTATTGCTTCTTCTCATTCTTATCTTCAACGAGCTCTTATTTGCTGGTTTGCATCACCATGGCTTGTGGTAGAGCCACATCTGGATCAGTTAGATAATCATAGACAGTTACGTACAACACATATCAATTGTCAATGGATAATATATGTACTATGTAACCGCAGTGACCTTCATTATCCAGCTAGCAATATCATTTTTTTTTTTTTTTACTTTTTTTGCTTTAGGTAGCAATTCAGCCAAAAAATAAAAGGATTACTTTCAGATTTTTCAATACAAATTTTACGGATTAAGTATTGCCCCCAGTTGTGGGGAGATATATCCACTGCTGTTTCATAAACCTAGTTCAAGAAATGGGCTATCCTACACTGGCTGTTTTGTGATCTTAATTTTAGTTCAGTTTGACAGAAATGGCTGTTACTGTTGATTTGGATACTCTTACTTTCTGTTTAAGTTATATTGCCATACGTATCAATGTATCACAATTCAATACGCTCATCAGCTTCCCTCAGTATCTAATACATTATATATATATATATATATATATATATTTCTCCCATGTAAAAAATGCGGTGATATCCCACTTGTTACAATTTAGAAGTAATTTAACTTGAAATGTTTTTATTCTGTTTTGTCTCTGCTTATGATGTCAAGCAAGCGCAAGATGCACAATCATAACCAATTTATTGATATTTGTTTACTTTTTGCTGGCACACCAATCAATGCAGAATATTTACCTGTAGAAAATAACTCTGAAAAGGAAAAAAATCTTTTCTAACAAAGACAAAAGTCATAAGAAGATTTATCAATTCAAAGTAAATCAATATTTTGTTTGGTCCCTCCTTTTCTCCTTAGCTTTAATACTGTAAGCCTTTTTCTTGATATCTTTTGGTTGGATACAAGATCACCTTCGAACACATTCATGCAGAAAAAGCAACACTTAAAAAAGAATAAAATTGTATTTGACCTTTGAAAGGAGAACCGAAATATCAACATCTTGCTGTCTTTAACTAAAACACGAGTCAGTCTTAATTTATTAACATGATGCAAATAACTATATAAGATAATTGGCTAAATAAAGCACAGTATTATATTTACAATCTCTGAATCTGCAGAAGAAACAGTTAGAGGTGAAATATATTTGATCATGGAAAAGGGAACAGAAGGATCAACATTTCTTGTATGATTTCTTTAACTAAAACACGTGTCAGTCTTAATTCGTCAACATGGAATTTTTGCACCAAAAAAAGCCAAAAATATGAGTCAACTAGCACATTAGTCAGGATAACATTCATTTTGTAGAGAATAACCATAGGTACTTCGCTGTGAAACTTCATGAATATAACAAAGACTTACAACCCCTCAAATAGGTACTTTGCTAGAGAATTAACTGGCTTGGTTGAAAATTTTCCAGATCCCCTGCACTGAGAGTCCTTTACCCTCTCCTTTAATTCACCTTGTTTTCTACTAGTGCCCTTCGGGATGGACCATATTTGTTCCGTTACCATATCTCGCCCTTTTTACTTTGTATTGACATAATGATACATTCAACTGGCAATCATATAAGCACTTCTGCTCCCATGCATCAGCAACAAAATCAGCAGATACTGGCACCTCAAGATCAGTATCAAAAGGTATCTTGCTTGGCACATAGCTTGAACCAGCTGCCTTGTTACCTTCATGATAAGCATTCTCTATTTGTCTATAAAGCCTACCCAGGATTTTCATGGACTTGCATGTCTGGAGCTGTGCTTTCCCCATAAAATTAGGGTGTAGGTTAGTTTTCAAATGATGAGGCATTGTTACAAAGTTTTCAAATGATGAGGCATTGTTACAAGCTTCGCTGACTTTGGGAAGTCAACGGCTGTTGCTGCTAATCAGCATGCACCATGTGTACATTGCAGATTGCACCCAACTTTTCGTTTACCATGTTTCTTTAAAAAAAAAAAAAAAAAGGTCTATATATGATGTCCTGAAATATGAAAATTTTTGATAGATTAAGAAAAATTATAGTAAAATGTGCATTTGTTCATAGAGAGGTGCAGGAGCACACATTAGAAGCAGAACCTTCAAACTCTATGATTTTACCCTTTATCTTTTATGCCATGCGTGAGCTCAACCCCGCCCAGGACACGCTTCACTTTAATGCTCTATCATTGACTATTCTGACAAATAAGTATTAGTTTCCATCCACATAATCTTAGTAATTCACTGCCATCAAGTAGATGACAAAGGCATCAAGTGTTATGCAATCTAATACTGAGAATGAGTCACGTGATTAGAAGAATAAGCATGTGATTGTAAGTCTGTATGAATGCAACAAGATCCTCTCTTGTAGAAAAAAGAAAAAAAGAGAAAGAGAAAATGTTTAAGGACCACTTAAGTGCATCTCACTTTTTTTTTCCTCCTCATAAATTGACGCTATCAATTTACTTGATAAACTGAGAAAATTTTATTTTATCTATAAATAGATTAACTAGTGTATAGATCCTTAAAAAAGTTTTTTATTGTAAAATTAGAGAGAGATAGATATAGAGTATAGAATAAAACATTAGAAGAAAGAGTTAAAATGCATGAGTCGTACGTTATATGTCTATCTCTTTTCAACTTTGTAAAAAAAATTATAGTAAAAAATTTAAGAGGGTACAAATTCGATAAACTAATTTGTTACATGGCATATTTCTGACAATAGAACTAAATCCCTTGCAGGCCTACTCTTTCTCTTTTTGCCTCTTTTATTGCATCCTAGAGAGATTATAGCACATGATATAAAATGAGAGGAAGCAGAGAAGATTAATTAAGAAAATTTCATATATTATACTTAGAAAGAAAGGAAAATTGAAATAGTAACATGATGCACTTATATGGTACAATATAAATTGAACAATTTTTTTGTACCATGCGACAAGACATAATAAAGACACTTGACAATCTCAAATACTCCATGACCGATTTGCCATCCACAGTCAGATACCAGAGAATATGTAGCCAGGAAGTTTCGAAAACGTTTGAACCCAGTTAAATGTTGTGAATTTCAAGACTAAAGGAAATGTATGACAAGTGAACTAGCTTCCATTATAACCATAATCCACATAATGCCTTCATTATATGATTGCACATGCTTTTCGCTCAGTAGCAGTTGTCTCTTCATAAATCTACCTTTCTTTCTTTTTTTTTTTTGCACTTGCTGTTACCTTTTCCATTTTCCACTGTGACTTCTGTTCTAATCAATATTAGCATTAGCATACTCTAACTTCTCTGTTCAGATTAAACTACAAATAACATTATCCCTATGGACCAGAGACACACAGAATTAGCAAGTTGCAACTGTGACTCGGTCTCCAAAATGTCAGAAAAAGGCGCATATATATATATATATATATATATGATATGGCCTTTCTCAGTTTATTTAAATAAGTAGTGCAATGATTTCGAACAGAAAAATTAATAAAGGAATTATGTTGCACAAAATTAAAAGTCTATAAAATCTATGATCAATTTTTTAAATTGAGAGAGCAAAATAATATTATTTTAAGTGATATCTTCAAGCAAACTTGTCTATGTGACTTTAAGTTTGAATTTGAATAATTAAGATAAGGAGCACACCTCATCAACTAAGTCAACTGCTTAGGCTACTTTGGTCAGCTTAAATAAAATATAATTTGATTTCTTTCTATAAGGTTTTTTTAATGGTAATATCAAATATAAACATTTTAAATATCTTATATTTTGATATTTAAAATATTATAAAATGTGAACAAATAATTTAAAAAAGGCTTCATCTATTTTGAAATAGAATCCAACATTTTACTAAGTTTAACAAATCACCCTGTAACTTTGTTTGATCTTTTTTCAAATTTTATTTTTAAAGATAAATATCTCAACTCCTCAATCCATGAGAGAGCCAATGTCTGGGAGTAAAAATGAGAGCAAGAAAAATGGGTTCTCATTCCCTTTTATCATTTTCTTCTGTTGTGAAGAGTGTGTGGGATTTTTTTTGGGCCTGAAGAGTGTGTGGGATTATCTTCTCATTAAGAAGCTTTTTGGAAGGTGGGGAAAAATATTTTGTATTTTGTATCTTGTTGATGTAATTCTCTTTTATTTTTAGGATAGAAAGACTTGTTCTAGTGGGCTTCAAAAAAAACACTTTGGGCTAGATCCAATTTGTGATGACCTAACCCAAGAAATTTAATCCCAAGAATCTTCTCTTCTGTGTTTACTTCTTACTCATTTTTAAATATTTATTTATTTCACATATTTTACCCATATGCAAAAGCAAGACTAAGAGTAGTACTTTTGGTATTTTCCCACAATAAATTTTGTATGTTTTTTTTTTCGTTACTTATTATAACTAAAGTAACAAATAAAAAAAAATCTGAAGAAAATACAATATTCACAGTACTAATTGATTAAATATTAATTGCGACCCTAATGAGCCAACTTTGTGTCATAAATAAGTAGGTTACCTTTCTTTAGGTTATCTCATTGAATAAGTGATCCAGATTTTTTTAATAGAAAAGAAATAAAAATGTCATGGGGAGTTTTTGAGGCCATCATTATCGCAAGAAATGACAAGAGAGCTTACTAGAGAGAGAGGGCAGTGAGACGTTTCTAAAATACTTTATAAAATAGTGATGATTTACAAATCAAATGCAGATATCACAAATTCTCAATTACAGGTCAAACAAAACCAAACACTAAGCTTGAAATGCGCCCTTAGCCAAAATTTTTGGCCACAACAGGGCAGACAAGAGAAGGATCGAGAGACAACATTATTTTATTCGATTTCTTGTGTCCGACAAATTATTGTGGGGACTTTGTCTGAGAAAAATGAAGCTCAATCATGTGCCCGCATGTTAAAACTAGTCATGAGGCTCCCTGGAAGAAATTAAGCGTAGTTTTTAGATGTGAAGGAAAATTTTATTTTGGTTTAGATATGTGATTTTTTAATTTAGTTTTTCAATTATTACATGTTTACAATGTTATCCTTTCATTTTATTTTCATCCAAAACATAATATCAATTTGACTTAATGTCTTCGTATCACAAATGTAACCTAAGGAATGGGAGACAAATAACGTTTGAATTGGAATATTGTTAAGTGTGATATTAAATTTTAGATAAAAACATATTTTTTAATTTTATTTAAAATTTTATTTTTATTTCTTAACTTTATTTATTTTTAATTTAATCCTTTAACTTTATCTTATGTTTCATTTTCATTTTTTAATTTTATTTGTTCTAATTTATTCTCTTCACTTTACCTTAAGTTTTAATTTTATCCTTAAATTTTATTTGGTTCCAATTTGATTCTTTAATTTTACTTTAGATTTTATTTCCATCTTTTAATTTTATTACCAATCAATTTAAGTTGTGGGAGAAAAAGAAATAGAATTGAATCTTCAAATAAAAATTACTTCATTTCATGAAGCTTATTCATATCAATAAACAAATGAAAAAAATAAGAAAATGAAATAAAAAAAAAGCATTTGAATAGTTTTTGAAAATTTGAGGACCAACCTAGAATAAAAAAAAACTAAGGGATAAAACTGAAATCTGAAGTAAAGTTAAAGAATTATATTAGAACAAAATGAAATTAAAAATAAAAGTAAATTTAAGATAAAGTTATGTTATGGGGTTTATCAGTAAAATGAGATCTCAAAGATCTCACAATATGTACAGGTTTAGCCACTCTATGTTTATCTTCCTTTTATATTGACACAATCAATTTTCTTTTGTTTTTTTTTAAATGAAAGTTCAAATTTGAAGCAAAATGAGACTATTCTTGTGATAAGAATTTTTTTTGGGTTAAAAAGACTATCCTTGTCCAATTAGAAATTTTAAAAAATGTTAATAAAACTCAGTAAAATGTTCGTAATTACAAAGGAAAAAAAGAGAAAATAAACTTCTTAATTATTATTATTATTTTTACAACTGAGCTGCAAAGCACGGATAGGTTAAGATAACAAACAAGGGCATACGTATAGTGTTCAATTATATTGTTGTGCTCATTAAACATCCAACACTTCTGGCAAATTAATGCTATCAGATTGTTTTTAAGCATGGACCCGTCTTAATAATGGGAAGTTTCATGATATGCATTAATTGGTACCTCCCATTTCGGATCTTATGTTGTATCCTTTGATAAATTTCAAGAGAGTCAAATCCCATGAATGCGGATAGTAATAAAGGGCCCACTTAATTACTACGCATTAAGTATCCCAATTTTTTTCCCCACAAAATGGCTTCCACTTGCTTTAATAATGTCTGTCCGTGTCTCAATGCATTCCTTTATTACCTGTCGTGTTATTAATTGGTATCACATCGAAAACAATTACTTTGAAATATATTAATCCCTTTTTAAATTTTATAAACTGAATATTATTCGTGATTAAGCTGCATACTCTTAAAATACCTTTTTGTCATGTCTATCAACTAAGAAAGAAAAAGAATTTTCAACTTTTTGTCATGTTTATCACGCGACAACTTAAACTCAGTATTAAAAAAATTACATATAGCCCTTAAATTATAACTTAATTATAATTTATAATTATGATATACAAATTTTAAAATATAACATTTTAATTCTTTAAACTATTATAAAAAATAAAAGATTAAAGCTAACATTTAAAAAAAGCTACGTTTTATTTTTATGTTTTATCATCTTAATTTTCCTTTCACATCATTTTTTACCCATAATTTCTAAGTTTTAAGATATTAATTTTGATTGATAGATAATATTTTTACCTTTTAGAATAAATAAAGTGTTATATTTAAAATTATGCAAAATTTATTTTCATACTTAAGATCTCCTTCTTATAGGCTCTAGATTTTCTTCTTCTTCGTCATCAAAAGTCATTAGTTAAAGCTTTTGGAATATTTTGATTATGCTTTTGGAATTTTTAGACCACAGGGAAGAGCTGAAAATATCAAACAAGAAAAATTAAAGGCATCACATTTAGGTCCTAATTAAGACCCCAAGTGGTATTCTATCAAAATGGGAGGAAATAGGTAGAGAGAAGAAGAAGCTTCTTGCTCCTCCTCTCTTCACCACAGCAAGGTAATTTGTTAAACCTAGTTTAGTGTATTCTAATTATAAATAAATGGTAAGATGCAATTATTGTAGTTTCTGATACATTATTATTTCATATTTTATGATATCACCATATAAAGTATCAAAATACAAGATATTTAAAATATTTATATTTGCATAACTTTAAAAATATGGTGTAAAAAAAAAACATGAGTTGTTAGAAGCATTTATAGGCTTAGTTTAATTTAATTTTACACCAAAATCACATTGAACTGAGTTTGTCAGTTTAGCATTTTGTTAAACTTTGTTAGTTTTGACTTCTAATTAATTTGATTTGAATTGATTTTTTCTTAGTTTGCTCCAATTTGATTCTTGTTTTTGTTTTTTTGCACAAAAGTGATTTAATTTTTTTTATTTTTAATATTTTATTTCTTATATTATGTAGAATTTGATTTTTAATATCATGTATCTCTTAACATTCAAAAGAAATTTAAATTTAAAAAGTTGACATTGTATTGGTATTTAAACTCAAAAGAAACTAATCTAGAACAGGATTACAGGACTTGAAAAAGTCATGAATGAGCACTATTTTGTAAGTTTGGAAATTTTTTTTTGGTCACATTTTATGTTCACCAAGTTTTCTTTTTGAACAATTGTTAGTACTTCTTTTTCACATCAACATATTGTATTAAAAAAATTATTTTAAAAGTAATCTTTAAAAAAATCAAATCAACTTAATTAAAAAAAGTGAACAAATTTATCAAAGAATGAGACTAAATTCATATGCATTAATTTTATGATGCATAGTTGTTGTCAACATCCAAGTGACTTTCAATGCTTGGATCAGTGGAGGCAAAATTCTAAAGGTTATCATATCAATGCCAACACTATTATTGATGAAAATGATAGATTTGGTTTTAAACTGATGTACCAATTACAAACTATAAAAGAATTCAATAAAGTAAAACATGAATTTCTACATATTATTGTCACTTTATTTTCCAAAAAAAATGTGATGTACAAAAGCGTTCAATCATCAAATATATCATTTACTACTACATCATCTTCTAAAAAAATGTGATTTACATTTAATCACCAAACATATTACTGCTACTTCATCTTCCAAAAAATGTAAATCCCTACATGAAAAGAAAACAAATTATATTAATATATCAATTGAATGAATTCCATGACAAGTATAAGTCTTTACTATAAAGTTTTTTCAAGCTCCATTCCACAAATTTTAACTTGTAGCTTGGATCAAGAACCAAAGTTACAAAGATCATCATGTTAACATTTTTAACATCTCCCTAATATTTGTCATGCTTTATTTTCATTTTTTCAGCCATTCGACTAACTAATAACAACTCAAGCCATCTCCTTTCACCAATATAATAACGACTAATTTTGATGAGATTGGTTCCTCTACTAAACTTAAACATTGACTCTAAGTATCAGTAATTGTGAAAGCTACCTCATTGATTTTCATTATGTAATCACAAATGGATTCCACTAGTAAAAACAATTGGAACTATATGTACACATTTTAAAAATCTCCATCATAAAACAAATCAGTTTCTTTATTACTACTATTATTTATACTCTTTCCTCATCACCTTGAACATGCTTTTTGCCTTTTTAGCTAAAAACCAGAAGAACCTAAGTACCCATTCTCATAATAGAAACAATTTATAATTGTTCCCACAAAGACAATCCAGGTTTTGAAAATCTCAATGGCTGAAAGTGAAATTCATCATATGCAAAGCTCAAGGCAAGGGAAAAAATGCATGTATAGATTTGGTGAGAAAGTGAAGAAATTGTTAGGCATAGGATGGAGAATGATGTGGAGAGTGGGGAAAGATGACCCAAGAAGGGTGTTTCATTCTTTGAAAGTTGGTGTAGCTTTGACTTTGGTTTCTTTGTTGTATTTCATAGAGCCCTTGTTCAAATGGGTTGGGAAGAATGCTATGTGGGCTGTCATGATCATCGTTGTTGTCATGGAGTTCACTGTAGGTATGGCTCAGAAAGATTCTCTAATTTTGACTAGGGATATTTGAGTTCTTCTCAAATCCTTTTTGAAAGTGTGAAATAATATTTTATTAGTTACAATATCCAACTATTTGGAAAGTTCAAGTTCTATGTATCCTTATTTATTATTGAATAAACAAATTGTTGCTTCATTCATACACATATATATATATATATATATCTCTTTTTAATTTGGTTTCTTGTCTTGGTTTTTAGGGGCAACTTTATGCAAAGGACTAAACAGAGGATTGGGGACTCTATTAGCTGGTTCTTTGGCATTTTTGATTGAGTATGTTGGAGATGCTTCTGGTAGGGTTTTTCGAGCAATTTTCATTGGAGCTGTAGTGTTTCTCCTAGGTAAGCAAGCATGAGCTTTTTTTAGACATGAAAGATAGAATTTTTTATTTCATAATCTAAAACGGTATTAGAGAATAGAGGTAGCCTTTTCTATGTGAAACAAGGATATTAAATGAGGCTATATAGTATATTGATGATAAGAATAATTTTAAAAGGTAGATAGATCATTTCAACTCAATAGGCAATTAATGAATACCTCCTAATAAGATCACCAATGTCGAACACAACTATTTGTTGAAATGTTAAAAAAAAAAACACTTACTTTTGTTGCTCATGAAACCCATCTTTTGGTAATGGGAATGTTGCTACTTTTTGGCCTAAGTTTGTAATCTAAATCATCCTTTCAGTGCTGTAACTTGATTTGTAAGATGCTATCCTAAATTGCTTTTGCTTCACTTTCGGTTTGCAGGAGCTACAACAACGTATGTGAGGTTCATTCCCTATGTGAAGAAGAATTATGACTATGGAGTTCTGATATTTCTCTTAACCTTCAATTTAATAACTGTGTCAAGCTATCGCATAGACAATGTCTGGAAGATTGCAAAAGATCGCATAACCACCTTTGCCATAGGCTGTGGGCTATGCCTTCTATTGAGCCTATTGGTATTTCTAAATTGGTCAGGGGAAGACCTCCATAATTCTACCATTTCAAAGCTTGAAGGCCTAGCCAACAGTATTGAAGGTATACTTAACTTTCACATAAAATGCCTGCCCTCTCAGCTACCTTATATTAAAAGAAGATTTGTATACATCAAAAGTAAATTAGTCTAATAGGTGAAAAAAATATAACATTTTTTTATGGAGAGTGCTTTAAAAAGTAAAATTCTAAATGCATTAAGTTAATGTAAAGGATGTGCTTTTACAATAATTTGAAAAGGAAATTTAGCTTCAAACAAATAGCCAAGTCTATTCAAAGTAAGGGTAATTTTTAAATAGAATGTTAACTCTTTATTATTTTATGTTAAAAAATTGTAATCACTTAAAAATAATTAGTTTAGTCAATAAGAAAGGATGATGTCTCTTTTTATCAACTTAAGCTCGATATTTTTAGGAAGCTTATTAGGAATAAAATCTTAAATATATTGGGTATAAAGAGTATTCTAAGAATAAAATCTTAAATACATTAGATTGATGTACTAGATTAATGTAAGAGAATATACCTTGATATCACTTAAAGGAAATATTGAGCACTTAATAAATAAAGTCTTAAATATATGAAGTTGATATAAAATGATACACTTTTAAAAGGAGACTTATTTTTGAAAAAATAGCCCAATGTTACCTTTATTGTAATACGAAAATTAAGAAAGTAGTGAAAACATAAGACTACTGAGACTGGTACTCTATAATAATATGAAAATGGATAATTTGGTTCTATTGCATCAAGCAATATGAGTGATGGGGAAAGAAATTATGCAGCTTGTGTGATCAAATATTTTTTTGATTCTGAAAAAGAAGCAACTGAAAAGGATGACAAGTCATCTGAGGAGGATCCCATATACAACGGGTACAAGGCTGTGTTGGACTCCAAAATTGTTGATGAAACACTGGTAAGACTATATCTAATGAAACATATTAAAAAAAGTACATTTTGTTTTACAAGTAGATGTTATATGAACTTGTTATGTGGAGTTTATAGGCATTACAAGCAAGCTGGGAGCCCAAATATGCAAGACATTGCCATAGAATTAGATGGCAGCAGTATGTAAAGGTGGGAGCCTCTCTTCGCCATTTTAGTTACACGGTTGTGGCACTTCATGGATGCCTTTTGACTGAAATTAAGGTATTTTATACAGACTTAATTAACTTAGTTCAGATAATTTAAAGTAAAAAAAAGTCATATATATATAAAACCAAAGGAATTCAATCCTCTCAATTTATTATTAAAATAAATATTGTCAATTTTTTTAAAAAAGATGAACAATAAATATGTGAGACATATATGTATTATGGAGTTTATCAGTAAAATGAGATCTTAAAGATCTTACAATATGTACAGGTTTACCCACTTTATGTCTATCTTCCTTTTAGATTGACACAATCAATTTTTTTTTAAATGAAAGTTCACATTTGAAGCAAAATGAGACTATTCTTGTAAGAATTTTTTTTTTGGGGTTAAAAAAGACTATCCTTACCCAATTAAAAGTTTGAAAAAATGTTAATAAAACTCAGTAAAATGTTCTTAATTATAAAAGAAAAAAAGAGAAAATAAACTTTTCAATTGTTATTATTTTTTTTTTACAAATGAGCTACAAAGCACAGATACTTTAAGGGGGGGGGGGAAGGCGTACTGTGTTCAATTATATTGTTGTGCTCATTAAACATCCAACACTTGTGACAAATTAATGCTATCAGATTTTTTTAAGCATGTACCCATCTTAATAATGGGAAGTTTCATTATATGCATTAATTGGTACCTCCCATTTCTGATCTTATGGTGCATCATTTGATAAATTTTAAGAGAGTCAAATCACTTGAACGCGGATGGTAATAAAGGACCCACTTAATTAATACGCATTAAGTACCCCAACTTTTTTTCCCTACAAAATAGCTTCCACTTGCTTTAATAATGTGTCTGTCCGTGTCTCATTGCATTCCTTTATTACCTGTCGTGTTATTAATTGGTATTACATTGAAAACAATTACTTTGAAATATATTAATCCCTTTTTAAATTCTATGAACCGAATATTATTCGTGATTAAGCTAAATACTCTTAAATACTTTTTTGTCATGTCTATCAGCTAAGAAAGAAAAAGAATTTTCAACTTTTTGTTATGTTTATCACGCCACAACTTAAACTCAATATAAAAAAAATTACATATAGCCCTTAAATTATAACTTAATTATAATTATGATATACAAATTTTAAAATATAACATTTTAATTCTTTAAACTATTATAAAAAATAAAAAATTGAAGCTAACATTTAAAAATAAGTAGCGTTTTACTTTCATGTTTTATCATCTTTCTTAATTTTTTTTTCACATCATTTTTTACCCATAATTTCTCCCAAATTTCTAAGTTTTAAGACATTAATTTTAAATGATAGATATTATGTTTACCTTTTTAGGATAAATAAAGTGTTATATTTTAAATTTTATATATCAAAACTATAATTTTTGGGATTAAATGTGATTTATTGTTAAAATTGATCAAATTAACTAACATGCACTTGTTTAAGACACCAAGGACCATTCGTGCCCTGTACAAAGACTCATGCATCCGACTTGGAGAAGAGGTGTCTAAAGTACTAAGGGAAGTGGCCAACAGCATAAGGAGAAATCGTCACTTCTCGCGTGAAAAACTCTGCAATACTCTCCATGAAGCCTTACAAAACCTCAACTCTGCCTTGAAATCCCAACCCCAACCTTTTCTGGGCTCCAGAAATGGGCGAACCACCATTAATACTCCTAACAAAGAGCATCATGCAGAAGAAGAAGGAGGAGAGAAGAAGGTGTTAAGGCCACAACTGAGCAAGATAGCAATGAATAGCATTGAGTTGTCAGAAGCACTACCCTTTGCTGCTTTCACTTCATCGCTGGTGGAGATGGTGGCAAAGCTTGATCATGTTATGGATGAAGTTGAACAACTGGGGAGAATGGCACACTTCAGCAAGTTCAGAGATGGAGATGGTGATGATGATGAAGAAGTTGTGACAGTGACTGAGAGGCCACAAATGGGTGTGACTCACAATATTAATGGAGCAGAGTAATTAATTAGCAATATCTATTTTATGGGGAGTGTATACATGGCAGTGTTGCATTCTTCCTCGGTTTGCTGTACATCTCATCACATCAGTTGGGTTAGGGTTAGGTTCTTTTATGATATAGCTTCTTCGTTAGATTTGGGATGTTGTTTCAGACATGAGAAGGAGCTCACTATTTTATTACTACTGTCCTTAAATAATAAATATTAAAATAAAAATAAGAAATAGATAAAAATTTAAAAAAAAAGAGAGAATTGGCCTTTATACTTACTATTTCTTTGTGGTACTCAAGTAAAAGGATCCAAAATCTTCCTAATTTTACATGTATTAGATACAAATTTAAGGAGTCCGAATGAGAAGCAATGGAGAACCCAAATTAGCCGAGATTTCTAGTTTTATTATCATGCTAGTTATAATATTACTCTATAATCAGGTTTTGATTCTCTTGTTATATTAAAAAAATTAAATAAATAAATAATAAAAACTATTTTATGGTTAAGAGTACCGAGGAGAGGATCATAACAATGAATTTTAAAATGAAAGAACAATAGTTAATTTTGAAGATTAAATTTTACTATCGCTTAAGCCTAAATTACTTGTTCCTTTTAATTTTTATTGGATTTGAGTTGGTTTGTTTCATCTTCTAATGAGATTAATTATAAAAACACCTTAGTAATCCAAGTCATACATCTCCTCAGTGAAAAAGAGATAAAAGAAAAATGCAAAAAAAGAAGTATGAGCATTCGATATTATAGTTGTGTTCCAGATACTCATCGAAAATTAAAGAAGTTTGGATCACAAGGAAAGGATCTTTTTCTTTTGTGATTTTAGTTGTATTTTATTATTTATTTTTTAACTAAAATAAATTCAGATGACAAATAGTGATATCTTTTTAATGCTTTTAATTAAAATTTGATGTCTTTTTTCTTTTTACATCTAAAAATAAATTGATTTATTGATTCAAGATGAAGCTTTACACCTACAGCCCGTTTGATTGGGGGAAAGGAATAGAATTCTATTTATCTTTTTTTAATAATATTTATTATATTTTTATAATTATTATTTAATATTTTTTAAAAAATAAGAACATAATAATTATTTTTTATTTTAAAATCTTTTTTTTTTGTTTTCTGTTTCATTCCATTTTATTTCATTATGTGTATTAAATGAGATGAAAAAAAGGATCAGTTTTAATAAAAGATTAAATAAAAATGAGCCAGATTTGAATTTGAAATACTATAATATATATATATATATTGCTAATTAGAAATAAATTTTTATCATTTTTCACTTTACCCATCTAGCTAGAATGTTTTCAAATGTCAAATCTTCAAAGAATGTTTAGTTTTGTGTAAAAAATAATAATTTTTTTATAAAATTATAAATAATATTTATCATATTCTTATAATTATTATTCATAATTATTTAATAATATTATTTTTATTTTAAATTAAAGTAAAAATAACTCTTTCTCTTTTGCATTTTTGCCTCAAGGCACCAAAAGGGCCGTTAATTCACAGTTAACACTCCCTGACCGAGTGGACGGCGCTGAGAGCAGGGCTCTGAGGTGGAGGAGTTCGGACGTCGAGCTCGAGCAGATTCAGAGTTCGTGAATCGTGCTTCTCTCTTCTTCTTCAAGAATTTTGTCTTCCCTTTTTCCATCTTCATGCTCTGTTTCGGTGGTAACTGGTAACTATGGAGAAAGTGTGAATGAACAAGGACCCTTTTGGCAGATGGAACGGGGACCCCTTTTCCATCTTCGTGCTCTGTTTCGGTGTTCCCATCAATAGAAAGAGGGACCCTTTTGTTTTGGCATATGTATAGTCCTTCCACATGTAATTTGGAGAGCCTCATATGATTGACTCGCAAGGACATCAACATTTCTTAAGAGACCAACATTAATGTTTTTAAAATACCAAGTTGCAGCGTAGCATGTGGAGTTGTAATCTTTCAATAGATTTGAATTAATTCCTTTGCTGTCTAAATGAGTAGCATTTTGAGAAGATCTTGCATGTTGCCACCCCCCTTATTGACCTATACTTTTACTTCTTTTAACAGGAATTGAGAATTTCTTGAGCTAAATATGGTTTGGATCTCAACCCAAACCATAGTGAAAGAAAATGAAAAGCTAAAAGAAGCTGACCAAGGACTAGATCTACCTCAATTATGCGAAATTTATTTTCATACTTGAGATCTCCTTCTTATAAGCTCTAGATTTTCTTCTTTTTTATCATCAAAAGTCATTGGTTGAAGCTTTTGGAATATTCTGATTGTGCTTTTGGAAATTTTCAACCATGGGAGAGCCAAAAATATCAAACAAGAAAAATTAAAGGCATCACATTTAGGTCCTAACTAAGACCCCAAGTGATATTCTATCAAAGTGGGAGGAAATAGGTAGAGAGAAGAAGAAGCTTCTTGCTCCTCCTCTCTTCACCACAGCAAGGTAATTTGTTAAACCTAGTTTAGTGTATTCTAATTATAAATAAATGGTAAGATGCAATTATTGTAGTTATACATTATTATTTCATATTTTATGATACCACCATATAAAGTATCAAAATATAAGATATTTAAAATATTTATATTTGCATAACATTTTAAAATATGGTGTAGAAAAAACATGAGTTGTTAGAGGCATTTATAGGCTTAGTTCAATTCAATTTTGCACCAAAATCAAATTGATTGAGCTTGTCAGTTTAGCATTTTGTTAAACTTTATCAATTTTAACTTTTAATTAATTTGATTTGATTTTTGTTTAGTTTGGTCCAGTTTGATTGTTGCTTTTGTTTTTTGTCCAAAAATGATTTGATTTTTTATTTTATTTTTTTAATATTTTATTTTTTATAATATGTAGAATTTGATTTTGAATATCATGCATCTCACAATGTTCAAATGAAATTTAAATTTAAAAAGTTAATATTGTATTGGTATTTAAACTCAAAAGAAACTAATCTAGAACAAGATTATAGGATTTGAAAAAGTCATGAATGAGCACTATTTTGTAAGTTTGGAATTTTTTTTTTGGTCACATTTTATGTTCACCAAGTCTTCTTCTTGAACAATTTTGAGTACTTCTTTTTCACATCAACATATTGTATTAAAAATTTTATTTTAAAAATATTTTTTAAAAAATCAAATCAACTTAATTAAAAAAAGTGAACAAATTAATTAAAGAATGAGACTAAATTCGTATGCATTAACTTTATGATGCATAGTTGTCATCAACATCCAAGTGATTCTCAATTCTTGGATCAATGGAGGCAAAATTCTAAAGGCTATCATATCAATACCAACACTATTATTGATGAAAATGATATATTTGGTTTTAAACTATTGTACCAATTACAAATTATAAAAGAATTCAATAAAGTAAAACATGAATTTCTACATATGACTGTCACTTTATTTTTTATTTTTTAAAAAGTGATGTACAAAAATGTTCAATCACCAAATATATCATTTACTACTACATCATCTTCCCAAAAAAAAATGTGATTTACAAAAGTATTTAATTACCAAACATATTACTACTACTTCATCTTCCAAAAAATGTAAATCCTTACATGAAAAGAAAACAAATTATATTAATATATCAATTGAATAAATTCCATGACAGGTATAAGTCTTTATGATAGAGTTTTTTCAAGCTCCATTTCACAAATTTTAACTTGTAGCTTGGATCAAGAATCATAGCTATAAAAATCATCATGTTAACATTTTTTACATCTCCCTAATATTTATCATGCTTTATTTTCATTTTTCTAGCTATTTGACTAACTAATAACAATTCAAGCCATCTCCTTTCACCAATATAATAACGACTAGTTTTGATGAGACTAGTTTCTCTACTAAACTTAAACATTGACTCTAAGTATCAGTAATTGTGAAAGCTATCTCCTTCATTTTCATTATGTAATCACAAATGGATTCCACTAGTGAAAACGACTGGAACTATATGTACACATTTTAAAAATCTCCCTCATAAAGAAAATCAATTTCTTTATTACTATTATTATTTATATTTTTTCCTCATTACCTTGAACATGCTTTTTGCCTTTTTAGCTAAAAACTAGAAGAACCCAAGTACCCATTCTCGTAATAGAAACAATTTATGATTGTTCCCATGGAGAAAATTTAGGTTTTGAAAATATCAATGGCTGAAAGTGAAATTCATCATATGCAGAGCTTAAGGCAAGGGAAAAAATGCATGTATAGATTTAGTGAGAAAGTGAAGAAATTGTAAGGCATGGGATGAAGGATGATGTGGAGAGTGGGAAAGGAAGACCCAAAAAGGGTGGTTCATTCTTTGAAAGTTGGTGTAGCTTTGACTCTGGTTTTCTTGTTGTATTCCATAGAGCCCTTGTTCAAATGGGTTGGGAAGAATGCTATGTGGGCTGTCATGACCGTCGTTGTTGTCATGGAGTTCACTGTAGGTATGGTTTAGAAAGATTCTCTAATTTTGACTAGGGATATCTGAGTTCTTCTCATATCCTTTTTGAAAGTATGATAAATAATATTTTATTAGTTGCAATATCCAACTATTTGGAAAGTTCAAGTTCTATGTATCCTTATTTATTATTGAATAAACAGATTGTTGCTTCATTCATATATATATATATATATCTTTTAAATTTGGTTTCTTGTCTTGGTTTTTAGGGGCAACTTTATGCAAAGGACTGAACAGAGGATTGGGGACTCTATTAGCTAGTTCTTTGGCATTTTTTATTGAGTATGTTGGAGATGCTTCTAGTAGGATTTTTCGAGTTGTTTTCATTGGAGCTGCAGTGTTTCTCCTAGGTAAGCAAGCATGAGCTTGTTTTCAGTCATGAAAGATAGAATTTTTGATTTCATAATCTGAAAGGGTATTAGAGAATAAATGACATTAGAGGTAGCCTTTTCTGTATGAAACAAGGATATTAAATGAGGCTATATAATATTTTGATGATGAGAAGAATTTTAGAAGGCAGATAGATCATTTCACCTCAATAGGCAATTAATGAATACCTCTTAATGAGATCATCAATGTCGAACACAACTATTTGTTGAAATGTTAAAAAAAAAAATCACTTGCTTTCATTGCTCATGAAACCCATCTTTTAATAATCAGAATGTTGCTACTTTTTGGCCTAAGTTTGTAATTCAAATCATTTTTTAGTGATGTAGCTTAATTTGCAAGATGCTTTCTTGAATTGCTTTTGCTTCACTTTTGGTTTGCAAGAGTTACAACAACTTATGTGAGGTTCATTCCCTATGTAAAAAAGAATTATGACTATGGAGTTCTGATATTTCTCTTAACCTTCAATTTAATAATTGTGTCAAGTTATCGCATAGATGATGTCTGGCAGATTGCAAAGGATCGCATAACCACCATTGCCATAGGCCATAGGCTATGCCTTCTTTTAAGCCTATTGGTATTTCCAAATTGGTCAGGGGAAGACCTCCATAATTCTACCATTTCAAAGCTTGAAGGCCTAGCCAACAGTATTAAAGGTATACTCAACTTTCACATAAAATGCTTGCCCTCTCAGCTACCTTATATTAAAAGAAGATCTGTATACATCAAAAGTAAATTAGCCTAATTGGTGAAAAAAAGATGACATTATTTTTTTTCACTTAGGTTCAATGTTTATGGAGAGTGGTCTAAAACGTAAAATTCTAAATGCATTAAGTTAATGTAAAGGATGTGCTTTTATGATAATTTGAAAAGGAAATTTAGCTTCAAACAAATAGCCAAGTCTATTCAAAGTAAGGGTAATTTTCAAATAGAATGTCAACTCTATATTATTTTATGTTAAAAAATTGTAATCACTCAGAAATAATTAGTTTAGTCAATAAGAAAGGATGACGTCTCTTTTTATCAACTTACGTTTGATATTTTTAGGAAGCTTATTAGGAATAAAATCTTAAATATATTGGGTATAAAGAGTATTCTAAGAATAAAATCTTAAATACATTAGATTGATGTACTAGATTCATGTAAAAGAATATACTTTGAGATCACTTAAAGAAAATATTGAGCACTTCATATGAAGTTGATATCAAAGAATACACTTTTAAAAGGATACTTTGTTTTGAAAAAATAGCCCAAGGTCACCCTTATTGTGATAATAAAATTAAGAAAGTAGTAAAAACATAGAACTATTGAGACTAGTGCTCCATAATAATATGAAAATGGATAATTTGGTTCTATTGCATCAAGCAAGATGAGTGATGGTGAAAGAAATTATGCAGCTTGTGTGATCAAATATTTTTCTGATTCTGATTCTAAAAAAGAAGCAACTGAAGAAGATGACAAGTCATATGAGGAGGATCCCATATACAAAGGGTACAAGGTTATGTTGGACTCCAAATCTGTTGATGAAACATTGGTAAGACTATATCTATTGAAACATATTAAAAAAAGAAGTACATTTTTTTTACAAGTAGATGTTATATGGACTTGTTATGTGGAGCTGATAGGCATTACAAGCAAGCTGGGAGCCTAGATATGCAAGACATTGCCATAGAATTCCCTGGCAGCAGTATGTAAAGGTGGGAGCCTCTCTTCATCATTTTAGTTACACTGTTGTGGCACTTCATGGATGCCTGTTGACTGAAATTAAGTTACTTTATATAAACTTAATCAACTTAGTTTAGATAATTTAAAGTAGAAAAAGAGTCATATATATATATATATATATATCCAAAGGAAATCAATCCTCTTAATTTATTTTTAAAATAAATATTGTTAATTTTTTTAAAAAAAGATTAACAATAAATATGTGAGACATATATGTATTATGGGGTTTATTAGTAAAATGAGATCTCAAAGATATCACAATATGTACAGGTTTACCCAGTCTATGTTTGTCTTCCTTTTAGATTGACACAATCAATTTTTTTGTTTTAAATGAAAGTTCAATTTTGAAGCAAAATGAGACTATTCTTGTGATAAGAATTTTTTTTTGGGTTAAAAAAGACAATCCTTGCACAATTAAAAATTTAAAAAAATGTTAATAAAACTCAGTAGAATGTTCTTAATTATAAAGGAAAAAGAGAGAAAATAAACTTCTGTATTATTATTATTATTTACAAATGAGCTACAAAGGACAGATATTTTTAAGAAGGGGGGAAGCGTCCGTATTGTGTTCAATTTTATTGTTGTGCTCATCAAACATCCAACACCCGTGGCAAATTAATGCTATCAGATGTTTTTTAAGCATGTACATATCTGAATAATGGGAAGTTTCATGATATGCATTAATTGGGACCTCCCCCATTTCTGATCTTAAGGTGTATCCTTTGATAAATTTAAGGAGAGTCAAATCATATGAATGCGGCTAGTAATAAAGGACCCACTTAATTAATATGCATTAAGTATCCCTTGTTTTCCCCCCACAAAATGGCTTCCACTTGCTTTAATAATGTCTGTCTGTATGTCACTGCATTCCTTTATTACCTGCCGTGTTATTAATTGGTATCACATCGAAAATAGTTACTTTGAAATATATTAATCCCTTTTTAAATTCTATGAACCAAATATTATTCGTGATTATGCTACATACTCTTAAAATACTTGTTTGTCATGTCTATTCACTAAGAAAGAAAAACAATTTTCAACTTTTTGTTATGTTTATCACGCGACAACTTAAATTCAGTATAAAAAAATTACATATAGCCCTTAAATTATAACTTAATTATAATTATGATATACAAATTTTAAAATATAACATTTTAATTCTTTAAACTATTATAAAAAATAAAAAATTGAAGCTAACATTTAAAAATAAGCAGCGTTTTACTTTCATGTTTTATCATCTTTCTTACTTTTTTTTTCACATCATTTTTTACCCATAATTTTTCCCAAATTTCTAAGTTTTAAGACATTTATTTTAAATGATAGATATTATTTTTACCTTTTTAGGATAAATAAAGTGTTATATTTTAAAATTTATATATCAAAACTATAATTTTTGGGATTAAATGTAATTTATTGTTAAAATTGATCAAATTAACTAACATGCACTTGTTTAAGACACCAAGGACCATTTGTGCCCTGTACAAAGACTCATGCATTCGACTTGGAGAAGAAGTGTCTAAAGTACTAAATTCTTTTAATAAGAATTGGGAATTTCTTGACTTATCTTCGATCAAAGATAAGAGATTCACAAAGAAACGAGAGAATTCATTAACAAAAAATCATACAATGACATAAGCTTGAAACTGCTTTAATTTGTTGCAACTTACTTTAACGGGCCGAGCTCCAGAGGCTATTTTAGAATGAACACTACTAGATTGATGTTGGGCCCTACTTTTTATTTTTATTAATTTTTTCTACGGATCTGATTCATTTGATGAAGTTTAGGTACGCTCCAATTATAATGGTGGGATAGACTTTTAATTATTCAAAAATGCATTCAACATTACATAAGCAAATCATTAATGAAAAGAGAATTATAAAGCAAAATTACAGACAAGAATGGGAAATCAAAATATACAAGACTAAATCAAAATCGAAAAAAAAAACTAAAAAACAAATGATTGTTTGGAATTTCGTATAGGAATTTTCTTGAGCTAAATATGGTTTGGATCTCAACCCAAACCATAGTGAAAGAAAATAAAAAGCTAAAAAAAGCTAACCAAGGACTAGATCTACCTCAATTATGCGAAATTTATGTTCATACTTGAGATCTCCTTCTTATAAGCTCTAGATTTTCTTCTTCATCATCATCAAAAGTCATTGGTTGAAACTTTTGGAATATTCTAATTATGCTTTTAGAATTTTTCAACCATGGGTGGGCCGAAAATATCAAATAAGAAAAATTAAAGGCACCAGATTTAGGTCCTAATTAAGACCCCAAGTGATATTCTATCAAAGTGGAAGGAAATAGGTAGAGAGAAGAAGAAGCTTCTTGCTCTTTCATATGTTAAACCTAGTTTAGTGTATTCTAATTATAAATAAATGATAAGATGCAATTATGCTAGTTTTTGATACATTATTATTTCATATTTTATGATATTGCCATATAAAATATCAAAATATAAGATATTTAAAATATTTATATTTGATATAACCTTTAAAAATACAGTGTAGAAAAATACAAATTGTTAGAAATATTCATAAGTTTAGTTCAATTCAGTTTTAAATCAAAATTAAATCAAGCTGAGTTTGTCAATTTAGCATTTTATTAAACTTTATTGATTTTGACTTTTAATCTGTTTGGTTTAGTTTTTGTTTAGTTTAGTATAGTTTGGTTCTTGCTTTTGTTTTTTTTTAAAGTGATTTGATTTTTCTTTTATTTTTCTTGTAATATGTAGGATTTGACTTCTAATATCATGCATTTTTTAACATTCAAAAGAAATTTAAATTTAAAAAGTTGATATTGCATTAGTGTTTAAATTCAAAAGAAACTGATCTAAAAAATAACTTGAAAAAGTCATAAATGAGTACTATTTTGTAGGTTTAGAGATTTTTTTTTGTTGCATTTTATTTGCACCAAGTCTTCTTCTTGAACAATTTTGAGTACTTCTTTTTCACATCAACATATTGTATTAAAATTTTTATTTTAAAAATATTCTTTAAAAAATTAAATCAACTTAATAAAAAAAGTGAGCTAAGTATTTAAAGAATGAGACTAAATTCACATGTATGGACTTTATGATGCATAGTCATCGTCAACTTTCAAGTGATTTTCAATGCTTAGATTTGTGGAGGCAAAATTCTAAAGGCTATCATATCAATACCAATAGTATGATTGATAAAAATGATAGATTTGATTTTTAAACTAATGTACCAATTGCAAGATACAAAGGAATCCAACTAAGTAAAACATGAATTTTTACATATAACTGTCACTTCATTAAAAAAAAAAGTGATGTACAAAAGTGTTTAATCGCCAAACATATCATTTACTACTACATCATCTTCCAAAAATATGTGATTTACAAAAGTATTTAATCACCAAACATATTATTACTACTTCATCTTCCAAAAAATGTACATTTGTACATGAAAATAAAATAAATTATATTAATATATCAATTAAATACATTTCTTGATAGTGTATAAGTCTTTACTATAGAGTTTTTTTAAAGTTCCATTCCATAAATTTTAACTTGTAGCTTGGATTAAGAACCATAATTACAAAGATCATCATGTTAACATTTTCAACATCTCCCTAATATTTGTCATGCTTTATTTTCATTTTTTCAATCATCTAACTAAGTAATAGATCATCATTTTTAAACGATTGTTCAAGGTGTTCAATACCAAGCAAAATTCAAGAAAATATTGAGATGATGTAACATATAATGAACTAAATACATTTTTAGTGATATCATAAAATATTTTCAAGAATTTCACAAAAACACTTGTATTATCTTAATCTTCATTTATTGAAGGACCTACTCTATCCAAAGACAAATTGAATATTCCTTTCTTCTAACCTCTTAAACACCTTTTGAAATTTCAAAACAAACTTAAGCATGAGATATGTAGAGTTCCATCTTATAGGAATATCTAATTATACAATGCTTTTCTCTTAAATTATTGCTTGTTCTACTCAACTAAATTTTTATAAACGAGCAAGCAAAGTATGAACATATCTAACTGCATTTCTTATCCTAACTATAGATTCATGCATATCTTTCAAACTATGATTGACCACCATCTCTATAATGAGAGCACAACATCTTACATGCAAGTATTCTCTCTTTATTATATATCCATTCCAATCAAGTATTCTACCTTTTATATAAGTTACAACAATGTCATTAAAGCTAACATTATTAACTATAATGGTGAAAGCCTTATCAATCCTCTAACTTAACAAACAATGCTATGTTTTGGAGCCAATGGTCTCACCCTTATAATCAAAGATTCAACAAAAATTCAAAATTTGCTTATGCAATTTCCACTTAGCATCAATGAAATGTGCAATGAGAGATAAATAATTCAAATTTTGTATAGAAGACCAACAATAAGTGGTTAAACAAACACTTTAACGTGTCTTATACAATGCACTTCTCAACTTAGTTTTTTTAGATAAGAAAAGGTTCCAATAATCTCTAACAACTATAATGCATGATGGAATAAAAAATAAATATTGCACAACACTTATAAAATAATGAAACAGTTCCCCCTTTACATGTTCAAATGGCAACTCATCCATAATTACCATTTTTACAAAAGCTTCCCTATGTGCAGTAACATCGAAAGTAATTCCCTTCATCTTAGTTTCAAGCCCTTTCCCATCTTCTTTTTTGTTTGGTTAAAAAGAAAGCATGGGTTGTTCTGGAGCTCGATTTCCATAAAAAAAAATTTCTACATTTGTACTCTAAGTGATATGCAATGTTAGAAGTTCCATTTCTTTTTTATGGCATGTATAGTCTATATCACACCAATTCCATTTCTTTGTTAGAGTCTTCTTCCTTATCTTGCTCTTTCTCTTTCTCTATTTGCTTTTTTTTTTTTCTCTTTTTGTTTCTCATTCTCTTCCTCCTTTACTTGACTTCTTTTCACTTTTTTATTTTTGGAAGGCTTAAGGGAAACAAAAGGTGTAGAATCATTAGATGCAACAAATCATCAATTACAAAATGCTCATGAACTGATTTTAACTTATTAGTATTAAATTGCTCATTATCAACAACATCTATTAACTCCATATATCTTTCTTACTATAATTTATTTACAACAAAAAAAGTCACCATATTGAAAAAATATATCACAATTAAACCCAAAAAAATCATATAATTTAAAAAAATTTACCTTAAATTTAAACTAAATTAAGAAAAGTGTCACAAATTTTTTTTTTCTTTCAAAATTGTGTCTTGCAATAAAAAATCTTTGTGGAAAAATATGCAAATCATTAGTAAATTTCAACTATGAAAATAAAATAAAAATAAACTCTTTCATTATTACATGAGTCCACTCTTTTCCTACCAATTTTTTAAAAGATTTACATAATATGTACTGGCATTAGCATTTGGCAGCAATGTAGAAAGTGAAATTCAATACAATAATAAAGTAGTCAATGTGGTCCCTTTTCACAAACAATAAAGCATTATCAGAATAATTTAACATTTCACTATGAATGTGGTCCCTCTTCACAAATAGTCAACATGGTCCCATATCCTAAATCCCTACTCAATTATTTATCTTCGCATTACACAATAGATCAGATAATACTTCCATAGTGAATAGATAGTAGGAGATGCACCAAGAGATGCATTTCCTTTTTCTTGCAATCTCAATATCCCATCCCATGTCCTATATCATTTCAGAATAGATAGTAAGAGACACACCAAGAGACACGAGATGTAGAAAACATAACATGAGATGTAGTGTCATACCATAATTTAATATCCCATAATTTAAATGTCAAGATGCTTATAACATCCATTTCTTTTAATTCAACACTTTTAACAACTTAAATAATTGACATTAAAGGTCTAAACTCTCTATTTAAGCTTAGATACATGGCCTTTGCATATATAATTCAGAATTTATCCATAACATATTTGCTCAATAAAAAACATCACAAAAAGAAGCAAAGAATTTGGGTTTAAGCCATGCATCACAAATTAGTATAATTGAATCATTCCATGCATGTCCATAATTCTATCACTAACTTCAAAAATTCATATCTTAACCTAGAGAGCTCTAAATCATGCAAATTAAGACTCTATGGAAAGCTCATTACACAAACTACATGAATAGTAACACTGTTAGGATTTTGTGCATATGCAGAAATAAAATTTTGAGTATGTATATCTTGAACTACACAACTCCAAATTAAGTGATTTCGATGGTTATAAAAAGCTTATAATGCTAATATATGCCTATAAAATTTTATCAGTGTTGGATTCTATTTGACCCCTTAAATACACAAAAAATCAAAATTGACCATATGAGTAGTACATAGGCAAATCTGCATTTTTCAGCCAACTTTAAAAAATCATAAGAAATTTTATAAAGTTTCAAAAATTATGTTCTTTGACTTTGTGAAAAATTTTAAATTAGATTTATATGCCTGCCAAATTTCATCTAAAAACTTGTTTATTTAGTCAAATTTTGGGTAGAAAATGGTATAAAATGGCACATTCATAGTATTAAATGATTCCAAATGAGCTTCTTTTATGAATGTGACTATTTAAGCATGTCCCAAATATGAAACACAGCATATAAGACCATCTTATCAAGTCTCAACCACCATGTAACTCAAAATGACTCATTTACTTACCAATATACGTACACATTCTATAACACATATATACCAAAAATACATGTTTTTGTATTTACACAACTAAAATTGACGTTTACAATATAATCTCATACTTTTATATATGTTGGAGCATTTATATTACAAAAATATCAATTACAAATTCTCATTGATACTATATTATACCAAATGCTAATCCATTATCATAGTAACCTAATTCAAGCTTGTTGGCTTCAATCCTGGACTCCTTGAAAGTTCCCTAGACATGGTTAGAGATAATATGGGGAAGAGTGAGATTCCAAGGATTCAAATGACTCATTCATCCTTTAAGTACACTTATATGGCATGTTATTATGTCAAAAAAAAGTAAGCATACATTATATACATTTAAACGTCAACATAATCTCATTTATGAAATCATATGGATCCATAAAAGTTAAAATCAAACTTTAGGGATGATACAATACCAGTAAGCATGCCTATTAGATCACTACAAGTTCGAGAAGCCCTCATCCATCAAGAAATCCAAATCATTCAAAAGCGCATGATTCAAGTCCAAATGGTTCATGAAGGGATGGCCTATACTCAATAGGCCCAAATTGTGCTAGTATATGACCAAAAATTTCAAAGAGTTCAAGATAATATCTATGTTGGACGTCAGCCCAAGTTTAGAGTCCAAGATCCATATTTGATCAATATCTCTTTAAAGATGCAAAAGTGAAAGTCCAAGTGGAAGCCCAATTTTCTAAGAAGAGTTCATAGAGCAACTAAAGTCAATATTCAATATGTCAAATGCCCAATGCAATTATACACATACAAGAGGAGTGTCAAGGCCCAATTGGAGTCCAATTGCAAGAGATTAAGAATCATATGTTCACCATATAATTTTTAATGAAGCATATGCATCCCATATGATTACTTAAAGAAGCTGATTAGTTTTGACTAAAATTTTTTATAAATTTTGTTTTTTATTATTTTATTATTTTTTTGAACTTGGTCAAAAAGCTTATCTTGGAGATTAAGTTAAAATTAGTATCCTAATCTAGTTCTTTGATTTTAGGCACTATTTAAAATATTTTCAATTAGATTTTAGAATTTAACTTTTATTAGGATTTTAGATTTTTAGAAACTTTGCCTATAAAAGGCTTTCTATTGTACTCTATTAAAAAGATCATGAATGAATTTGAGTGTTATTCAATACTTTGTGAGGCTTTTACTTCTTTGTGTTCTCTGAGAGTTCACGTGACTTATCAAAGGATTGGTCTTTCTTTGTGACGTCTTGAGGCTAGAGTCTAAGAGAGAAGTTCTCTTAGGGTCTTTTCTTTGACCAACATTCTTGTTTTCTAGCCGATCCCTAGCAAAGTGTCATATTTTTGAAAGTTCTTAGGATAAGGTTTCTAGAGGGTCTTGCATCAAGGGACTTTTGGTGTAATCTCACCTTTTTATGTGAGACTTTTGACTTAGCCTTACTCATTCCATGAAACTTTTAGCCTTGTTTCATCTTTATTTATGGATTTTTGTCTTCACCTCACCCAATACAAGGGACTTTTGGTAGAACCTTATCCATTAAGAGCCATTTCACATTCCAATTGCATTTTAAGAAATATAATGATATCAAATCATCAAACCAATGGTAATAGACATAATTCATAGTCCAAACACACATATATGAAATTGATGACAATAAAATAACCAAGATAATCATACAAGAATAGATGAAGAGCTATCTTTTTTAAGAAGTACAAAATTCCGTCCTTAGTTCTTACTTCCTTGCCTCAGCACTTGGGGGAAGCTTGATTTGTTTAGTCTAAACACATCAAATAAGATACAAATGCATCAATGGAACAATCTCTAGCTTCACACAAGCCTTACACAAGACAATTCTAGTTCTAAGCTTCTATATGGTTCTATTTAAAGGCATAATAAAGGAACTCATATAATTCATCATCTTGGGTCCAATTTCTCACTCAATCTAAGTCACATGACTCTGTTTAAACTCATTAGAGTTATCACAGACTCAAATTAATGAGCTTAGCATTAAGTTACTTCTTTTTGTATAATGAAATCTTAAACTTTCACTTTACAAAATAAGGCTTCTAAATTTAATCCAATAGTTCTTTTGGTATTCATAATTCATATATAGATTATTTCTATTGTTAGAATCAAAGAAAACTCTCCTTAGATGCATGAACTCACTCTTGCCTAAGACTTCCACATGGATTGGCACCTATGGAATTTCTTTCATTCATCTTGGGAAATTAGCATCTATATGAGTTCCTTAGCCTCTTCTTGACTTAATCATACATCGTTCAAAATATCATTTTAAAGGCTCATATCTCTTTAGGTGCAATCAAAATCCTAATTTCCATAACTTACTATCAAGTGTTTATTTGAGTTTTATTAGTTCCATATGATTCTCCATACTTCAAAACTCCATTTTCTATCAAGTTTAGATAAAAATCAAACTCCCTACATGGTCTCCTTAGGCTAGTCGAATAGAGAACGCCATGGAAGAACCAAGAAAAATAAATTTTCTAAAGAGAAGCATATATTTTCTTAAAGTTTGTCTTGTGAGTTTTCTTAAGCTTTTAAGATTTTCTCGAAATTTTTTCTTCCCTTTTCTAAACTAGCCATAAATCACCACCATTCAAAACTTTAAAACCATGGAGAAAGAAAGGAGAAGGAGGAAAGGAACATTAAAGAAAGGAATAGTATGAAAAGAGCTTGAATTCTTACCTTTTTTGCTTGATTTTCTCCCTCATTTCTTCTCCCTTTTGTGCATCTCTCAAGCTTGGTTTTAGTTTTGTTTTAGGATAGAATAAAGTCGGTGGAAATAGGGAGCAGGGCTTGGCATGCTAAATAGGAGAAGGAAGACTAATAATAACAATTTAAAAAATTTAACTATATTACTTAAACTTTAGTTCCTCTGTTTGAGCTTAATTCAACCTCTTTTTGACAACAATTTTTTTTCATAAAATTTAGGTTTTCTAATTCATAAAATGCCTTGAGTTTCACATTATTTGCATTCAAAATAGTCCCAAATGATCTGATCAAAGTTTCAATCAATTGATGACCTAAAATGCATATTGGAGATGTTTCAGTCATTCTAAAGGTTCTTATAATTTTTAGAACCTCTGAGAATCTTAAAAAAATCAATTTTTTCATTTAAAGCTCCCTCATTGATTTTTTAAAATTTTTTCAAAATTACAATTTTGCCATTATGTTATTCATTTAATTCATTCAATCATTTTTGCTTTATTTTCTAATAATATTTATACTCTTAACCACATTTTTAGATGTTTTACTTATCATTTTATTCTCAATTAGCCTCAATTTGCTTTGATTTATGTTGATCCTATCTCATTTTATCAATTTTAGTTCAATTTCTAGAAAATCAGTCATTACATATAGCAAGTAAGAAAGGCAAATGAACATACAACACAATGGAAAACTTGGCTCTTTTGGTTTAGATTAAAAAAAGGTTAAAGCACATTTTATTTTAGTGACTTGCACAGGGCATTTTTTTAGGAGAAATAGCATTGAAGCAAGAGTTTGTTAGTTTGAATGCATTGAATCAGTCCCAATTTGCAACCCTATCAAGTAGTAGCGACAAAGCATCGCATATGAAACTTGGAATTGTGATTTATGACTGAAGGCAGCAATGAAGCTCATGCCATCGTGCATAATTGAAGAAGCAAGAAAGCAACTAACATTTTAGCCCAAAAGAATAAATAGCAAAAGATGCACCAAGAGACCCACTTCTTTTTTTTTTACAATCTTAATATCCTATCCCAAGTCCTAAACCATTTCAAAACAGATAGTATGAGACACACCAAAAGACACAAGGAGATGTAGAAAACATAACACAAGATGTAGTAAGCAAGAAACATAAATGAACATACAAGGCAACAAGAGACTCACCTTTTTTGGTTCAGATCAATAGGGGGTTCAAGTGCACTAATTTCAGTGATTTACATAAGGTGTTTTTGGGGGGAAATCACATTAAAGCAAGAGTTTGTTAGTTTGAATGCACTAAATTAGTCTTAATTTGCAAGCCCTAGCAGCTAATAGCAACAACACATCGCATATAAAGCTTGGGATTATGATTTATGACTAAAGGTAGTAGTAAAGCCCATGACTGAAGAAGCAAGAGAGCAACTAACATTTTAGCCTAGGGATTAGTCAAAAAGCATGTTTTAGGCTTCGTGGTGGGAGAAGCACATTTTGGACCAGGGATAATAGAAAGCATGTTTTGAGCAACTAACCTTTAGTTTAGTTTCAAAGTTGAAAGAATCAAGGATCAAACCAATTTGATCAGTCCTAAAATGCCAAAAATTGATTTCAATTTCTTTTATATGTTTTGTTCTATTTTTGTGAATTTTGTTTGATTTAATTGGTTTGATTTAGTTTTTGACATCCTTACATATTGTATTTGATTAAAGTTAACCAAATTGACTTTAAAGAAATGTGCTCGTAGATCCTTTACTTATCCAAAGGATACGTAAAGGGTGCACATCTTTTTTTGGCCACTTAGATTTAAATTTGGGCAGCCCATATTTTTATTTTATTTTTTTAAACATAAATCATCATTTTTTTTAAAAACATAGTTAACAGACTTTTTATAAAATGAAAAAAAAATTATAAAATTTAAGGGTCAAACAGGGATACCGCATTCATGCTCTTTATTTTAACTAGTCATGCGACTTGTAAATGCGCAGGCAACCAAAAAGTTATATATATATATATATATATATATATAAAGCAGCACATAAGTTGGGAAGGAAAAAAAAAAGGGCCATTTCATGAATAATTTAAAAACAATAACACAATATCTTTTACACACACACACACACATATATATATATATATATATATATTACTTTGTGTTCAAACTTTAGTGCACCAACACGCAAATTGGCTCAAAGATATCACGTAAACTAATATTATATTATGCTTAAATAACATCCCATATACTAAATATAAATATTTTAAATATCACTTTACATCAAAACATCAAAATTAAGATAATCATGTATGGCCAAAATGCAAATATCTTTTTTTTTTCAATTTAAGAAATTGGGCAATTTATCCTTTTAAATCTCAGTTTTAAAAGTTGATTAGAGATACCAAAAACTTTTAATTTTATACGCTATAACATATCCATTAATTTTTTCGTCTAAAACCATTACAATACTTGGTTACATGAATTAAAAAAATGCCAAATTAGAGGATAAAAAAAAAAAAGAACACGCACACACGTATACATATATTTAACATATCATTTTAAGAAACAAAACTTTTTTTCTTCAATTTTTTTTTCACATTTTTTATAGTAAAGAAACATTATTTATTACTTGAGATAATAAGTTAAATGTAATTTTTTTTGCTAACTTAACTTTTTTAATCTATATGAAAAATACTAGGATTTTAGATAAAATATTAGACTGTAAAAAACTAAAAATTTAAAGAATTTATAATAACTTTAAAATTTAAAAAAAAACTGCACATTGATTGACCGGGGGGTATATATTTTTTCTTATAACTTATTTGATAACTAAAAAGTTAGATATGTAAATAAAAACTAAAAAATAATTTTAAAAATAAAAATAAATTTAGTACCTATATTTTAAATAATTAAATAATAATTAATAAATAATATTAAATAATAATTACAAAAATAAAATAAATATTATACAAAAACTTGTGTTCCTTTTTTAATTTTAAAAAAATTATATTTAAGAATTAAAAAATAAAAAAATTATTCTTAAAAATTTTTATCATTAAGTTCAACAATTTATTATTAAACTCAATAATAATTACCCTAAAACAAATAACAATAAACTTTTAAAAATAATTTTTTCCACCCCTAATTCCTTTATTATAATTCTCCCTTCAAATTTCCCTTGTCAAAGAGGTGCCTTTACGACGATCCTCACTGCAGACACGAGTATCCAATCCGATGACAAGTAATCCAACCTATTCGTTTTTTGTGCCTAGCGAGTCCTTAGCTTATAACGTCGAGAAGTGGAGGCTGGGAATCCTCTCTTATTCCACTGAGGTGGAGAAGCAAAGACATGGAGTTCAATAGCCCAAAAATCCTGTGTCTTCGCCTTCTATCGTTGCTTGTTCTCGTAGCATCATCGTCCCTTCAAGCTTCAGACCCATCATCCTCATCATCTTCTGCAGCAGAAATCATATCGAGGTTCCAGCAATACCTTCAAATCAACACTGCGCAGCCTACTCCACACTACTACGAGGCCGCCGATTTCCTCATCTCCCAGGCCAAATCTCTCTCCCTCGAATCCCAGACCATCGAATTCGTCAAAGGGAAGCCGTTGGTATTGCTCAAATGGCCTGGCACGAACCCAGATCTTCCTGCCATTCTTCTTTACTCCCACACGGATGTTGTTCCGTCTGAGCCTCACAAATGGACGTACGACCCCTTCAGTGCTCATATTGACCAGAAGGGCAATATATATGCCAGAGGTTCTCAGGATATGAAGTGCGTTGGGATGCAGTACCTCGAAGCTCTTCGCCGCTTGAAGGCTTCTGGGTTTCAGCCCCTTCGCTCTATCTACTTGTCGTTTGCTCCTGATGAGGAGATTGGTGGACAGGATGGTGCAGAGAAGTTTGCTGAATCTGAGATTTTTGAGAAATTGAATGTGGGCGTAGTGCTTGATGAAGGTGATTAAACGTGGAATGTGATTATTGTTTTTGGATTGAATCATAGCATAATCATTGACTTTTACTAAATGAAGTTTCTTTTGTTTCCTTTTCAACAACCAATGGTCGTTGCCTGATTCTAATTACAGGGCTGGCTTCCCCGGATGAGAATTACAGGGTGTTCTATGCTGAGAGGAGCCCGTGGTGGCTGATAATAAAGGCTACTGGGGCACCAGGGCATGGGGCAAAGCTTTATGATAACACTGCCATGGAGAATCTGTTGAAGAGTATTGAAAGTATAAGAAGGTTTCGTGCCTCGCAATTTGATATGATCAAGGCAGGTTTAAAGGCCGAAGGCGAGGTTGTTTCAGTTAATATGGCCTTTTTAAAGGCTGGAACACCTTCTCCAACTGTAAGTCAATGAAACTTATAGCATGAGTATGACAGACATGTGATTCTATATATAAATATACATTATTTATGTTCCGCCAAACATAAGCATTCTGTTTTTTAAGGAAATTAAGTGACTAAAGATTGGCAAAGCAACTTGGTAGGTTAACGTATAATAGATCCCCTTATTGGACATGTGATGATTGGGCACTCTGAAAGAGATAGAGTTGCTCTTGGCTGGTAAATGATGTAAAAATGCTTGAGTTTGCGTATGCCAAACGCCACAATGCCACTGCTGTTATTGTATAAATATATTTATCATATAAGTTAATTATTTAGGTGGAATCCTCGATAAAAGTGTAAAAAGATATGCTTGCAAGTCACTTGAAAGTTTTTACATGTGCGTACTCCAATTCAAGTTGTTAATGGGGCACCCTCGGTGCACCAGGTTCAGATGAATTGGATGGCCAACTTTGGTTTAAAAACTATTTCTGAAATATCACAGTTTAGGTATTTGAGTTTCTCTCGTCAACTTAGTTTTGTTTTTTTGATCTGTTGCATGCTTTTTCCCTTTTTGCCATCTCCTAGGGTTTTGTTATGAACTTGCAACCATCAGAAGCAGAAGCTGGGTTTGATATTAGGGTGCCACCAACTGCTGATCCAGAATCATTGGAGAGACGCATTGCTGAAGAATGGGCACCTGCTTCACGTAATATGACATTCAGGGTAATTAACTTATTATCTGCTCAATGTTTAAACTTTATCTTTGATTTAAAACACATGCAAGAACGGACAATTGCTTTGCTTGTCTCTTTCTTGCAAATGCAAGCCTAGGAGATATTCTAATTACCAAGTTTATATTGTTAATAACTTAAGATTATTGTATAAAATATTATAGCAATGCTTTGATCACCTTCTTCTTTTCTTACCATTCTTGATCAGAAATTAATGTCACATGTGATACTGATGTGTGGTTAGATCTAGAACAATGAAATGGACATCAGAATAACAAAAAATGGACTGAAATTATCATTTTCCAGTTACTAAGCTTTAGTGACAATAAATGTCAGCCATAAAATACAAAGTGGTTATAAGAATGATAAATAGTGTTTAAAGAATTGACAATTCTCAGGTGAAGATACCTTGTAGGATTAATAGTTTGTAACAAAGTAAAATGGCTTCTAATAGTATTATGGGTTTTTTTTTTTTTTTTTTGCATCAATCTAATAGTATGGCTTTACCAGTTCTACTTGCTATTTTCCAAATTATAGATGAAGCAATATTTTCATTGCCCACGACGAAGTACATATGTATGAAGGATTGGAGTTTTTTTTTTTTTTTTTTTAAAATAGATGGATTGGAGTTCTTTTACTGCTTTGGATTGTCAGCTAACTTAGCTTAACTAGTCCTTTTTTTGCATGTCTCAGTTAGGGTGACCAGTCCATTGTAAGTCCTGATTAAGAAGCTTGGTTATGTCCTTTTGGCCAATTTAAATCTGGTCACTAGATCTGGAATGCTTCACGTCTTTGCCTGGAGCCTTCAGTTTATGTTTGTTTTTGTTTGAAATAACAGCATGGGTTTGTAATCACATATATCTCTTTTGTTAATCGCATTTAACTGTGTGCATGAAATATAGAAACAGAATAAAAACAAAACTTGAAATGATCTCTTAGAGCTTCTTTACCATAATCTTGATAACTTAAAACGTCATATTTATTAAAGAAAGGTTGTAAACTAGACATTTGAGGTATTTTGGGTTTTTCTTTTTCCAGCTTGTGGGATTTTTTTTTTTTGGTTTTCTTTTTTTTGGGGGGGGGGGGGTGTTCAAATGTGACGTAGGCAGTCAGCCTTATGAATTATGAGTTTAATTATTTACAGGGAAAAGAAGGCAATAGAAAATTGGGAGTGAAAATGGTGGGATTTAAAATCTAATATCACATATGTTACTTATCACCTTCTAAACTTATGATGACTAAAGGAAGGATAAAAAGAAACTTTTGAGATGATTGTAACCTGCCATTGTGTTTTCTTTATTGATAGCATAGACTATTGTTTTCCCTCAAATATACATCATTACACAGGATGATTGATTACGTAATGAACTTAGGTTTTTCAGAGTTGTCTCCACTGCCTTTCTACTCCTTATCTTTTTCCTTTTCTAAGTAGAAATTGCCCCACTGCCAGATTCTCTAATTACCTTGTCCCTTGGACAGTTCAAGCAGAAAGTACCTGTGTATGATAAGTCTGGGAAGCGAATCATCACAAAGACTGACAGTTCCAATCCCTGGTGGCCCCTGCTTGAAGATGCTATCCGAAAGGCTGGTGGGAAACTTGGGAAGCCTGAGATCTTTCCTGCCTCAACAGATTCTCGCTACTTTCGGGAACAAGGATTGCCTGCAATTGGATTCTCACCCATGGCAAACACCCCTATTCTACTTCACGACCACAATGAGGTAACTCTAATTTTTATTCTCTCTGATCATTTGCTTGCATACTCATGTACATGCAATAGTAACAGAATCATCTATTTGATTTTATACATAAACTAAGGCTTGTATTAAACTCTGAATAATATAAGGCTATATTGAGAGGAGCTTTGTGGCTGAAGCAGAGCAGTCCAGATGGTCTACCTAAGTCAATTGTTTTGGACTAATTTTTCTCTCTCCTTTTTCATATCCATTTATCTACTCGCACAACTCTCGTTCACAAGACTCTGGTTCACATTAGGTTTTTCAGTTATGGAATATATATAATGGCCAAATCGCAATTAACCCTCTTCAACTTTAATCTTTTGATAAATAACTTCCCATGGTTTTCATTTTGGTAAAGTAACCTATTCAAACTTTGAGCATTTGCCAAAAAACACCTTCCATCTCAAATGTTACCAAAGATGCAATTGGCTAAATTCATAGAATTGAGAGAAATTTACTTAAGAAGCACTGTGTTTGAATCAAGGTCCGCAAAATCCTCAATTCAATAACCCCTTTGTTACATTCTTTTACATTTTATTAAATAGAAGGGGTTATTCACTAATTGCTGAAGTTGAAGCCGCAAGTGTAATTTACTGTAGGGTTAAAGCAAGTTATTTGCATTCTATGCATGTATAATTTAGAGATTAGCTTAAGGGAAAGGAAAACATGTTTAGCACTGATTTGCAGGAGTGAAAAAAAAAAAAATTAATGACTACCTCTGTTTATGTTTGGTTTGAGTCGTGAAGTTTTTTTTGGGGGGGTAATTGTCACCTTTTTTTTTTTTCCCCTTTGCAAGCAGTCCTCTCTGAATTTACTGTCAGAGTTTCATGTTTGAATTTTCCTCTTTTTTGCAGTTTCTGAACCAAGACGAGTACTTGAAGGGAATTGAAATATATGAGTCAATAATTAAGGCTTATGCATCTTATGTGGATAATGGAGGAAATAGAGAATCCAAAGACGAGTTATGAGCAAGTTATGTGGCACGTTTTCTTTTCTCACTTCTGAGATGCCTACTGTCTGTTTTATCTCATTGTAATATACGGGCGTTGAGTAGTTTCTGATGTGTAACAACAATAAGGAGGAAACCAGGGTTTGGACCACAAACTGTGCTCAAAGGAACTGAACACTTGCCGGGATGTTTTCATAAATAGATGTGCTGTGCATAAAATTGTTGTGGCGGATCTCACTGTTGTGTTTAAGGCTAGATGACTATCTTCATCAAGCAATCAACATTTAAATATATGCAGAAACCCCTATAAGTTCTATTGTTTATAAACTCTCCATGACAAGAAATAGGCTAAAGCGATTTATTTCTACGATCTCAATCAGAGTAATTTTAACCCTTTAGTAATATAATCTTTAGTTTTAACTAGGGTAACTTTGTCCTTCTCACTAGAAAAAGAAATAATTAAAGACAAATTTAAACGTCATTTTTGCGACTTACAAAATGTTAGCTGCTGTTCCTCCTAATTATTGTTTTTGACTACTTTAATTATGTAATTAGAGTGATAATTTTCCTTTAGGCAGCCCTAGAAGAACTAAATTCTTTTAAGGAGGTTAACGACACAATATTGCTCAAAATGAACTTTAAGGGACTAAATTGCTTTGTTGTATAAATTAAAGGAAATAACCACTCTTAAATTATAGACAAAGGATTGAGATTAATAAAAAATCATAATGAATAAGTAATAATTATCTTTATTGATATTCTCAATACATGAAACAACAAATAATTTACTACAGAAAGAACCCAGATAGATCTGTATTTCAAATTTTAACAGTGTGACATTTATTCAAGCAAAATTATAACCTAGAAACTCAAGTGATAATACTAAATCATTCACGAGCAACTACAATGACTTGTTTGCCAGGATTACGGCCAGTGAAAATTGCTTCTAAAGCTGCAGGGCCATTCTCAAGGCCTTCAGCGATGGCCTCTACATAGGACACCTTACCCTCTCTGATGTAGGGCAGCATCGTCTCCAAGAACTTGGGATAGAGGTGGTAGTAATCAAATACTATGAAAGCTTCAATTCGGACCTGCTTGTATATAATAGTCAACAAATTCTTGATGGGTTGAGGCTCTTCAAGGTCATACTGTGAGATCATTCCTGCCACTACAATTCTGCCACGCCTTCTCATGTTCACAAGTGCTGCCTCAAGCATGTCGCCCCCAACATTCTCAAAGTAGATGTCAATGCCTTCAGGGAAGTACCTATTTGAAGCCAAGCCACATGAAACTTTCAGATCAATAAAGGAAAACAAGAATTTCTTACAAAATCTATAACAATTTTGAAAAATGGGTTATTTGAATCCAAGTAGCTGTTTGTGTTTTAGGGTATGTTTTGATTGAAGGATAATGCATGAGAAGGGAACAGAACAGAATGTTTCTTTGAAACTTTTTTTTTTAAGGAGTTATTAATAAAGAAAGGAGAGTAACAAAGGATTTTCAATTAAACAATCAAAATTTCTCATCCTTTACATATTTAAGTTTTACCAATTTGGAGAATTTTGTAGGAGAAAATTTTTTTAAACAAAAGAAAAAGAAATTTCACTTAATCATCCTTCCCACTCCACTTCCATTTATTTTTTTTTAAGATTCTTTCTCTAAATTCCCAAACATATCCTTCTACAAAAGAGCTCCCCTTTGAATTACGAGAAAAGTAGATATTTTCTTCCCAAGATATGTGACTTTTCATTGGTATATATTTGTTAAGGAAAATTAAGAGGTATTAGATTTTTTTCCTAAAAGAAAAAAATCATGTAATGCACCTAGAGTAAATGGATATATGTTTTTTGGGCAATTGTAGTATTAGTATAAATAGAGATTGAGGGATTAGAGTTATACCTTTAATATTAATATTTTATTTAGTGTCCCCTTCTTTTTCTTCTTAACTTTTTGCCCCCCCATCCCCGGCAAATTTTTTCAACAACATTTTATAAATTAATTTGGAGAGTTGATATGTCTGCCAAATGCAAATTATGCACTGACCTTTTCAAAGTCGCATCCAAGTCATGCTCCTCCTTGTAATTGAAAGCTCCATCAAACCCAAACTTGTTCTTTAAAATTTCAACCTTTTCTCAGAAAAAACAGAACAGTTAATTGGTGTGTCCTTGGTCAAAAGGAAATAAATAAAGATGAATTCATCTTCTTTTCTCTGCAAACCAAAAATATCTCTACCTTTTCTTTACTTCCTGCACTTCCAACAACATAGCAGCCCATCAATTTTGCCAATTGGCCAACCAGTTGACCAATTGCTCCAAATGCTGAAGATATGAAAACATAATCTCCTTTCTTAGGAGCACCAATTTCATAGAACCCTACATAAGCAGTCAATCCAGGCATACCTACATGTCACAAAAAAAAAATCATAAATTGATAGGAACTAATTGTCATAATTATTTTGATCCAAGAAGTATGAACATTGATACAAGACACTGTAACACAATAAAATCTGAAATGTCTCTGTGAAACATAAATTGGTTGCAGATACAATTCCTATTGTTAAAATGATTCATAAGTGTAGAGTATTTACCCAAAAGTCCTGTATAATAGGATAATGGTACATCTGTATGCTCAATTTTGAAGAAGCTGTTAGTGTTGGTGAGGACACTATACTCTTCCCATTTGGTGACTCCCCAAAGTAAGTCTCCTCTTTTAAAGTCTGGGTGTTTGGAGTCCAATACTTTAAAAACTCCATACCCAACTATTGCCTGAAATAACAATTCAACTCACCCAAGTTAGCTTCTCCTCGTCATATATTCACATATCAAATGTATGGTAAGTTTCTTAAAGCTTTGCATGTCGATATGAATAATTTTATTATATCTGAACTGGCTTTAATAGAAACTTATCAAACTTCACTGCTTTTACAGTAGCTATACCTAACCTAATCCTCGCCAAAGTTCTGGACAATTTGGTTCATGCTTTCGGATTTGAATAAGTGATAAAGAGAATAAAACAGAACTTAAGAATAAGTTTTTTGCAGAAATTTAAAGAGAAAAGAAGAGAGAAAGAAAAGGGACATACGGAATGAGGAACAAAGCTATCAAATAGGCGATCTTTTCGTGGTATCTTACTGCCTCGCATGTAAGGATCACAAGAAAGGTAGAGATTCTTAACCAGCACAGCATTTGAAGCCTCTGGAGGAAGCTGCAAGCTTATAGTAGAACTGCTGAAATACATGTCTGTTTCTTTTGGATTTCCAGTTATGTAATCTTTAGCTAGCACCTGTTTGTTGTTCACTTTCTCTTCAACCTTAATTTCTGCCATTGCTTTGATCTTCAAATGCTCCGAAATTTGAATTGAGACGTCCAAGCCACACATATATATAGAGGGAAGTACCAGAAACAAAATATGATGTCATGGCCCACTTCATAGGCAACGTTCCGTGGTTGTATATCTCACTTCTATTGAGGACAATTCTATCTTGACCCAAAAAACGTGATGTCATTGCTCAGTTCATACGCAAAAATTCCCACGAAGTTCCGAGGCATTTGTATCTTGATTGTGATTTTTGAAAAAAAAAAAATCTTATTTTGATCCCTAATGATAAATAGGTGAATTTTTAAAAATGTTTATAATGTTGTCATTCTATTTATTTTTATCTAAAATTTAATGTTAAAAGTATAATGACTTAAATGTTATTGGGGGCTTAGTTGATAAGTGCCAAATACATTCAAGTTAATATTATAAGTATTTTAATAATTGATTGCCTAAATTAAAAAAATAATTTGCAAAGGATTAAATTAAAACCCTACCTATATATTAAGAATCAAAATAAAAATTTTCTCAAATTTTTTTTTTTAGTTTTGCAATTAGCTAAATGGCATCAAGCTTTATGTATGCCTCAACTAATTCAAATTTTTAATATAATAAAAGGCACGTCATCAATGCCAAAATTAAGAAATTTACATTAATTATGAATTTTTTTTATGACCTAGTGGTGCTTGTTATTATCATAAATATCAAAACGGTAAATTATACATGCTTTTTCTAAATTTTACTAAAATTATATAATTTTAAATATTTTTAAAATATACACTACAATCTAATTTTTTAATTTTTTTAATTAAAATACCTTCTATAATAAAAATATATAAGAGGGTTATTGAGAGATATTTTAATAAAATATTTAAAATTGAATTAAAATATAATGTAACATTTTACTTTAAAATGAATCTACATATATTTTAAAAATTAAAAAAGCATGTGTAATGTATTCATATTAAAATAAAGGGTAAGCAGCCTCTGTGCTGGCTACCTAACGTATTTCCATGGGGAAGATATTCGTAATGGCACTTAAGACTAAGCCAGTCAAACAAAGCCTGCCCTACTTAAAACAACACAGTAAGTATCATTTGATATATATCTAAAACATTATTACGCTCTCTGTATATATTTGTGCAATTATCGTTAATTTTTCTCAAAAAAAAGTAATTCATAATTAGTCTAAAAATAAATTACACTAATTTTTTTTTAAATTTATCTAAATTATACCCGATATTTCTTTTATTTTAAAAATTATATTCAACTCTCATTTAATTAATTTTAGATCAATAAAATTAACTTTTTATATAATATGCGTTTCTTCTAAAAATAAAATTATTTAAATGTTTTTATTATCATATTAAAAATAAAAGTCATAGTTAATATTGGAGATTCACATCAATTTAATTGCTTATACTATTATATTAAGAATAAAATTACAATTATATATTATATAAAAAAAATTAACTTCTTTATAACAAAATGAATTAATGAATTTTTTTTTACAATATGTATCAACATATCAAGAGAGCTAAGTATAAATTTTAATACAAAAATGATATCATGTATAAGTTAAAGTTTAATAAAGGATAGCATAATTTCCTCTAAAATTTAATTAAGACCAAAAGTGCTATCTAACTCTGAAAACTAACACTATAAAAGTTAGAAGTAATAAGTAAATTTTTCTCCTTTTTACGTTTTTTGCATTCATTATGTAATATATTTTAAAATAATTTTATGGTATTAGGGTAATAATCTGCATGCTTCATCAAACTATATACTTACAACAAATTTTTAAGTATTAATTCTTTTAGATGAAATTAATAAAATATTTTATGACACTTATTAAATACTCATTCTGATTTAAGATTATTGTATAATCATTTAAGTATAATTAATATATATATATATGTATGTATATATATATATATATAAAAGTAAAATTTTAGTTATTTTTTTCTAAAAATGTAGTTAATGTGACTGTTTTTTAATTATATGTGTTGCTTTCATTTTGATCGGTTGAGCTCGCCAAATTTTAATGGGACCTATCACTATTAAAAAATAATTGCGAAAGACCTCGATGTCGCTTTCTTATGTCGTTTTCAAAATTCAGATTAAATCATTAAATATTGCCCTTGGATAACAAAAACACTGTGCGAAAAGGTCGTGTTGTACCAGTAGTTATATGACAAGCACACGTACAATAGAATTTAAAATAATTGTACTTATTTACCTTCATTTAGAATAAAATTACGATCAACTCTCCAATAATCTAAATTTAAGAATTTAAACTATAAAAATTGTTAATGTTTTAAAAACTCAACAAGCCATTAAATTAAAATAAAAAGTAGTTTAAAATTTCATAATTTAACTTTAATTAAATGAAAATTAAATTATTTTTTAATATACATATATATAAGTATAGTTAAATGTATATAACATTTTATAAATAAATAAATAAATATTTTAAAAAAATATAAATGTTTATAAAAAATTAGATAAAATCTTTATATATGACAACAAATTTATATAAAATAAGTTAAGTGAAATTTAATAAATATCTATTATAGAATATCAAAATTTTGATTTATTAAAAAAAGCAAAAATTAATTTTTAACTAATTAAGTGCCAAACTGCTCAATTTGTATAGTTTTTGATCAATTTAATTAATTTTTTTAATAATTTTTTGCCAATTAACTTTCAAGATCAACCAATCGGAAATCACGGATAATTCAATGATTTTTCAAACTAACAGACCCATTTGATCTAGTTTGCTCAACCATGAAGATAACCAAAATATCTATCATACTATATAAATCATGACATTGATTTTTTAGTCTAACCAAAGTTTACTTCACCATGAACGTTACCGAAATATCTATCCTATTATGTAAATCCCTTTTGACTCTGCTCACCATTTCTTTCAAAGAATTAATCCATCGTCTTTAAATTTAGTTTTTGGTGTCGGGTGAAAGAATGTTAAAATTAATCTAGAAATATCTATCTCCTTTTAAAGATAGTTAATGACCGCATACTGAAGCTAGCAAGTCGGCAGCAAAATGATTATGATCGACCGACATGAACCGAAAGGAAGAACAGTGAAGGGCATGGTGGCATGATCTGATAGGAGGGGCGTAGCAATGCAAGTGGGCTGAAATAAATATATCAAGCTGTAGAGGCAGTGAAAGATCCAGACAAGTTGAAATGATTAAAATAATGCATTCGTGATCTTTACGCACCTCCTAGGAGAAGGAGTAGGTGTGAAGGTCTGAAGAGTGTAACCAAGTGGCAATCTAAGAAGCAGCAACGTGTCGTATTTCCAAAGCCTTCCCTTCTTCGAAACAGTTCCCTCTTCCTCCATTGCATAGCATTCACATAATACACCATGCCGAGCCATACCCATTTTTATACAATTAAAAACCAATAAAGAAACCATGGACTTGTGGGTAAGGAGTAGATGATTCAGATTGTTTGGATATGAGTGTCAAATAGTACTGTTTGGATGGAATTACAGCGCTGTAAGAAACTTCTCAATGGCTGGCTGTGGCGGCTCCTGCTCTCCAAATGGACCATCAACCCAAAACCTGCCATGCACCCTGAGATACGTTACGCCGTAATAGAGACTTGCTTTAGATGTCAACTGTGTTTTCTAAACGCCCATGGATACATTCTCTTAAGAAGACGAAGAGGGTCACAAAGGCATTTTAATAATTTTATATAGCTTAAGTTTTTAAATATAAATAATTAGGGGCTTATTAATATATCAGGGGTTGATTGTAATTTTTTTTCAGGTTAAAAAGAATATTGCAATTGAACATAAATATTAGAGTAATAAGTGTAATTTCTGTTTTTAATGGAAGTTCCATAGGACGAACACCAATAGCCTTTAATTCATAAATTGCTGTAACGTCAACAGCCTCCAAGGCAATGGTAAGGTATGACGTTGCCATTTTGGTCACAATAATTCACCAATTTTGTATTATTTTCTTTCTTGCACTTTGCTTGATCTTGGTTTGATCCAAATTTTTTAGTGCAATTTTTTTTGGGTAACTGCATGGGGTCAAAGTTTGAAAGAAAAGGGGGAAAAAACGAGAGACTAGATTAAAGTGAACCAAAGCACCGTGTCACTGCAACATCTCCTTGTAACGAGAGAACTTTTGGGTTTTCAATTTTTGCTTCTTAAGATTTGCAACTCACGTTAGTAGATTTACAATAGTGTTCTTCAAATCTAAGCAAATGACTTTTTAAGAGATCAAACCTTTCTTTAAAAAAGAAATTTTTTGGGGGGGGGGGGGGGGGGGGTTGTATATTTTCATGTAGTTGTATTACTATAGAAGAAAAATTTTCTGCAAGGTTTCAGAAATAGTGTTCAATGAGTGTGTTGTCCCTAAATTCTGTTTATCTCTAGTTCTTTATTTGATAGGCGCGTGCTTGCTTTACTTGTATTCTTAGGTTATATGCTTGCTTTGTCTTCTCCTATTGCTAACCCAAGTGCTTGATTGTAATCCATTCATCACGTTTACATGAATGAATGACCCAAAAATAAGAAATTAAGAGAATTAAAAGAACAACAAAGATTACCCTCCTAATCACTTGGTTATAAAGAGGTTGTGTCACACCATGTCAATAATTTCAATTTAAAAATTTAAACTATCAAGTGAAGATCAATGATTAGTTTTATTAATATCTCTATCCATTTAAACGGATAACTCAGTAAAGATTGAATGAATAGTGCTGTGCACCTGACACCATGAAAAGCTGATTACTATATATATAACACAGGAATGATATTGATACCAGAAACTACTATCCGTTCATTCCATGACCGCTTATCCCAGATAAAGCCCTCTATGATTACAAGTAACATAATCATGGATATGTAGTTAAAAAGATATTCAGATTACTGACCAAATGATAGGGCACCAGATGCCAGAACAAAGCGCAAGCCCAAAGAATTTCACTGTTCCTTTGCTTTTTTCCGTGCCAAAAAGCGTTCTTTTGCCGCAGCAAGAGCATCTTGATTTCTTTTGTGATGATCAGGCTTTGGCTCAGAAGCTGACAATGACTGCTCAGCAGAAGTTCTTCCTTCGACAGAAGCCTCGTGATTCGGCTTCATATCCAAGGGCTTCATACTTCTATCGGAAAGAGTAGAAGTTTCATCCTCGCCACTATTCTTTTGTCCAGAGGATGAGTTACTCAATGATTGCTGTGCTCTTTCTGATGCATCATTATGCTGATGTTGATTTAATGCATCAGTATTCGCTCCCCTGTGTGTCTCTGGAATTCTTACCTCAGCTTGATCCTCAGGCTTCCTCCCCCGAGCATCTTTTGCACCATAAGCAACATTTTTATCGAGGTTCGAGTAAAAATCAAGCAAAAAGTCCTTCTTCTTCGTAACCTATTATAAATTGTCAGTAATTTAAATCAGATATAAAAGTTAACAAATAAACAAACATTTCAATTTTGATTCAAAATAACAGATATGCGCAAATCAAAGAGAATGTAAGAAAAGAAAACACCCATCACCTAACAAGTTAACATGCTGAGGCCTGCCTAGGCCAGCACAGTTTTATTGGCAATTTTGAATGAGAATAATAGGTGTTGAAACAAGTGAAAAGGAAAATCCATAACGCCCCACCAAGTTGAACCATCTATTCCCCACAATTTGGGACCAAATGCTGCAATCAAACTACTGCTTACTACAATATTAGCATAGAAAATAACAAAATTTTCCTAACCCAATAATGCTCATGTAAAAACTTAAAAAACACAATACTGTATCACTAAGTTACAGGTTAATCGTGTTACAAAATTTTGATGGATTAACTATATCTTGTCTTAGTTAAGCACTCATCTAATTAATTATCATTTGTTCTCAAAATGGAATTCATATATTGCAGTTATCCCCATTCTATTCTGTAATTCGGTCAAAAAGAAGTAAAGAGTGTGCATCTTTCTCATAGTCCCTACGCACAGATCATTTAAAGAACACAATACTATCACACGCGCACACACAAAAGACTAGTTAGATATCTAATATCATTCAGATGACAAATGTATAAAAATTAATCCATCAGTATGTAAGACTAAAAATCCTATAACTTACATCATCTCTCTCCTCTTGTAGTTCACGCAGACGTTCTAGCTCCATCTGTTTCTCCTGTTCAGCAAGTTTTCTTCTGTAAGCTTCTGTAACAAATTTGTCCTTGTCAGCATAGAGGTGGTCATCTTTGCTTCTCTCTTTAGCAAGCTTTCTCTCATAAACAATATCACGATTCTGCTCTCGCTCTTTTGCCTTTTTCATAAGATTCTGAATGTATCTTGGCTGCACCACAAGAATTACAGGTTGATCAATGTCATTTGGCAACTGGTATACAACCGAAAATGAATGAACTTCACTACTTTAGCACTTACAAAAATAAAACAAGAAAATTTGGTTATAGTCAAACCAAAATAAAACAAAAAGCACATAATCCACTTCAAAGTCAGTCTTAACAATCTTTACCAGTCTAATAAAAAAGTGTTGGCTTAAGAACGCGAGCACCTTGTGAGACTACTTAAGATTTTACAAGCGGTGCATCTAAAGATTTGATTGGCAAGTAGCATTCTTTTCAGATAGGCATTAAAGTAAGCATGAGGGAAAAAATGTACTTCTACTTAAAGGATTAAACATATCATCTTGGGGTGTTGAATTTTCATATAAATTAGGGCATTATGTTTTCCAACTACTGATGAATAAATCAGTCAAATAAGTAAAATATTATTATGATAAAATAGAGTATAATTTTATTTTGTGAGTATGTCGCAGAACATTATAGTCATAATGTAATTTAGCAAACTAGCAGATATTCTCCTATATGCTTCTCTAACAAGTGATGAACATAATACAGTGGTTAGTGGAGTGTAACTGAATAATAGGTCAATCTGCTGATCATAAATTCAGACATCAAATTGGCCATCTTCACATGTCATCTCCATCATCCATAAAATAAAGGACTTGTTAGCTGTCATCCATAAAATAAGTAAAGTATTATTATGATAAAATAGAGTATAATTTTATTATGTGAGTATGTAGCAGAACATATAGTCATAATGAAATTTAGCAAACTGGCAGATATTCTCCTATATGCTTCTACAACAAGTGACGAACATAATACAGTGGTTAGTGGAGTGTAACTGAATAATAGGTCAATCCGTTGGTCATAACTTCAGACATCAAATTGTCATGCATTAAAACTTGTTAGTTGTCATCCATAAAATAAGTAAAATATTATTATATATTATTATGATAAAATATATATCATAAAGATTCAATACAATTTTACGTTAACTGTCGACTGCCTAACATAACCCTCCTCTTTTTTCCGGGTTTGGGATCGGCTATGTAAAATGATTTACACCAAAGTTCAGTATAAGCAAAGTTAATGGCGTCAATTAATCCATATAACAGACCCCACTTAGTGGGAAAAGACTTTATTGTTGTTATATTGTGATAAAATAGAGTATAATTTTATTATATGAGTATGTAGCAGAACATTATAGTCATAATGTAATTTAGCAAACTAGCAGATATTCTCCTATAAGCTTCTCCAACAAGTAATGAACATAATACAGTGGTTAGTGGACTGTAACTGAATAATAGGTCAATCTGTTGGTCATAACTTCGGACATCAAATTGGCCGTCTCAACATATCATTTCCATCATCCATAAAATAAAGGACTTGTTAGTTGTCATGCATTAAGATGTAGTTGTACCTTTCTCTCTTCACGGTCTTGAACCAGTGGACGTGTAATTTTTTCTTTCATTTTGTCATAAACTCCATCATAATCAAATATGGTTGGATCCTCTTCCAATGCTTTCTTTTGCTGCTCCTCAATCTTAAAAATAGCAAATCCAAAAGGAAAGCAGGATTATAATGTAATTAACCAAACAAACAAATATTATGTATGTAATATTGACCACATTATCATGGCTACATTAAACACCCAGACTATTATTCAGCAACGTCAACTTACTTCCTTGAGAGCCTTATTTTTGCTAGCCTGGCGAGCAATTTCTTTCTCAACATCATTCTCATCATCATTGTTAAAGCCAAAAGGAGTGGCAAGGGAAGACCTTATTGGCTGCTTCTTCTGAGCAGGCCTAAGGTTCAAGCCATACTTGCTCATTTTACTCAGCTTCTTCTCCACTGTAGTTTGAAAACAAAGTGAAGCAACCATTATTTTTACTACTACAATTTTAAGTGTACTGAAGCAAGAAGCTTTATTCATTAAAAGTTCTATTTATAATAAATTTTCAGCTGCAAGCCAGCAACTAGCAAGACATCTGTGTTCAGGCATCAGAATCAGAATTTATGTACCAATGTAGCGCTAGAAACTGAGAATCAAATTTCTAAGTAGCAGTAAGGGAAAAATGAAAACATTGAAGGAAGATAACCATTAATACAAGATATCCATCACGTAGTAAAAGTGTCTAAAGGTGAACATATAAAATGCTGAAGCTAGTTGCGAATGCGAGTATCCTATTTTCCAAGCCAAAGCAATAACTCTTAACGTTTGCAGCATGTTTCTGCCATAAAAGTGTTACCTTATGAATAAATAGGTTTTACTAGGATAGAAATATTGGATAAGTCCAACAAACACAAATATGCCTTCTGCCTTCTAAACTGCAGAATGATCAAAAGAAACATACATATACGGTTTGATGGGTGCAAATAACTAAATCAGAACTCAGGAACAACAGGAAAACAGGATAGATAATTAACACAGAACACTAAAAAAATAAATAAATAAACCAATAGCATGCGAAGAACAATCCAAATTCATCAGCTGTGCAACGAGGAATTGAGCCCACAAGTACATAACAAACTAGAGAATCAACCACAAATTCCCAGTAAAAGAAGGCACCGACCACAAATAAATCATACTACATTTGGACACAAGAACAAAATCTATAAGCAACATCTAAATATCTCCAGAGTACAGCATTTCCCCAAATCTTCATATATAAAGTAAACCAAGAATATAACAAAACCCATCTCAGAATCAATTCATCTAGAAAAACAAATAAAGCATTTGGCTTTATTTTAATCAAAGGCAGGTTGCTTGCGACTGCAATTCGTTACATACCTGCTGCCTCTAAGCTGGTGAGGAAATCCCTTTTGCTAGGGCTTGAAGAATTTGTTGCCAAATCGAGTGGGCCTGTGGTTCAAAGGAGTGATGGGGATTCCGAAAACCCAAGCGGTTGTGAGTTTGTGGGAGGAGAGACCACGGAGAAGGGAGAACAGAGACCGGAGAATTCAATACCGAGGAAATAACGGGATGGATTCGGGCGCTTGTTATCCCAATTTCACTGGACCAAGGCTTTAATGCTTAAAGAATACCACGTGTCGTATGGCCGACGGTGAGCTTCGACGGACCCTCCGCGTGCCCGATTTTCAGAGCTTCCACCGTTTTGGACTTTGTATATCTCTACATCCTAGGTTTCAGAGAGATGAAGGAGGAGACGGATAAAGGGTTTCAGATGCCCAAAGGTTCGACGCACCGTTTTGAGTAGTACTCACCGAGAAAGGGAGCATCAACACGTGGCAGACTGTGAAACGTTGATCATATGCACGGTCCGATCTTCTTGACTACATCATCTACAGGGCCGTACGACTTAGATGATCTTAATCCGTTATGCTGACTTTTGGTTAGAGTGGCTCACTTGATGATTATATATATATACATATATATATATATATGTATATATATATAAATTATACCTGACTTTTTTTAATAGTTTGATACGTAATGTAAGTTTTTTTTATATATAATAAGAGATTGTGATTTTATTTTTAATATAAATAATTTTATTTTTAAAAGAAATACATATATAAAAATTTATTTTATTGATAAAAAATAAATAAATAATGAGTTGAGAATAAATTTTAAAATAAAAAAATATCAAATGTAATTTAATCAAATTTTATGAGAGGTTAATATAATTTATTCAAAGAAAATCAACCTGTACCAAAAATAAAGAATAAAAACAAACGAATAAATAAATATTTTAAATTTGATTTTCTGAAATTTAAGCCATTTAATTTCATTTTTCAATAATTTTTTAAATTAATTTAGTTGTTTGATTTATTAAATTAACGTGAATTTAACTTATGACCTATCATAATATTTTTGTGGATGGGAAGTAATCATATTTAGCATATAAATTTTTTTAAAGAAATTAACTTATTATATAATATAAGATTATGATTTTATTTTTAATAAGATAGTAAAAGCACTAAGTTAAATTGATGTTACATTTAATATAAATAATTTTATTTTTGGAAGAAATATATACATAAAAAGTTAGTTTCATTAATAAAAAATAAATTATAGAAAAATTGAATATAATTTTTAAAATAAGATAAATATTAAATGTAATTTAGTTAAATCTTATGAGATACTGGTATAATTTATTTAAAGAAAATCAACCTATACCAAAAATAATATAAAAATAAAAGAATAAATTATATTTTTCAAACAAAATTTTTAATTTGATTCTCTAAAATTTAAGCCATTCAATTTTCATTTTCTAATAATTTTTTTCAATTAATTTAGTCGTTTGATTTCGTAAATTAACCTGAATTTAACATATGACCTATCATTCTAGCCAACAAAAACTTATGACTTATCATAATATATTTTGTCGCATGGAAGTGGTTATATTTAGTATATAAAGAAGTTACTATATATATATATATATATATATATTTATTTATTTATTTATTTAGTGATTATGGTGCTCCAATTTTGATTTTCTAAAGACCGAACTTAAGCACCTCATAAGTTAGTGTCCCAAAAAATTATAGAAAGCCCGTAAATTTAGTAACAATAATGCTCATTTTTTCTCTTTTTTAGAGACTAAGCATAGACAGCTTATCGATTTAACAGTGAATCATTCTGTTAAGTTGGAATGTTAGATGTTAAATTTACATTAATTTAATAATTAGAAATTATTGAAATGAAATATGGAGGCTTATGCTTTACGGAAGAACAAACTGTGAATTTTGTTATCAAAGACCGAATGATTTAAAAAAAAAAACTAAAACAAAAATTAGGATTTATTTAAAATTATTTTTATTTTAATGTTTTCAAAACATATGTTTTTAAAAACAAATTTTTTAAAATAAAAAAATTTGTTTAAATTATTATTTTTAGAGTAATTATTTTTTATTTTTTATTTAATTCTGTAAAATAAAAATTACAGAACATTTAAAATGTATTTTAAATTTTTTGTTTTTGAAAATAAAATTTTATTTTTTTATTTTATAAAATATTTCATTAAAAATATGTTATTAAATAATTTTTTATTTTTTTATTTTTAAAAATAAAAAAATTACTCTACCGAATTAAATCAAACAAGCCTAATTTTCTCGAAAAATAAAGGGCCGCGTTCTTTGCCAAGGTGTACCGTTATGAACTTCTGGTTTTAGGGGAACCGTGTTATCCTTACGGAAATCGCTCGACTTTAAGCTTTTTGTACGGCTTCCTTGAGCTTGCTCTGGTGGTGGAGGTATGTACCTAATCGTCTTTCATTTATTGATTCTGAGGGTGGGTTATTATTAGCAAGCGATTCCGTCGATAAATGCCTCCTAGTTTAGAAAATTATATATGTGGGTCAAGTTTAATTCGATGGAAGTGGGAAAATAGAGAAATTCGTAAAAATATGTTTGCCCGTTATGTTATTTTCCTCTCTGCCTTGAAATGTATCGTTGATTATCTTTTGATGGTGATATTCTTTTCATTCTGATAATAGTTGAGGATTATTAGACGGTTTTTTCTGATATCATGCTTGGATGATAAATCGAAAATTATGGAGTGTAACATGACAGGCGATTAGCATTCTTGACATATCATGCTGTTTGTGTTAATAATGTTGTTATATCTGAAGGACTTTATGTCATGTTTTAGTTATTGTGAAACAATGATAGCAAAAGGGCTAGCAATTTGTATTTCGGGTACTGTGTTGGTAGTTAGTTCATTTGCAGTCTATTTTTCTTGTTCATTATACTTTTGCAAGATCTTTTTCATTACTGCTTCTGGGCCTTCATTTGATATTGTTATTAAATTTCCGGCATTTGCTGTGGATCATTTTGATTAAATTGTGTTCAAAATCTTAAGTGAAGGTTGCCAGTAATCTGTTTTGATATATGGGTACAAAGATGGGTATTTGGGTGCTATTTGGGTGGTATCATGTTATGTATTATTCAGGTATATGGTGATAGGGACTGGAACCTTTGCAGAAGCCGGAATGGTTGAGTGGTAGTATGTTACATTTGGACAAAACCGCAAAAGTAATGTGAATGTTACTTCTGCCCAAAGGGAACTCTGGAGAGAATCAAAAGTACTTTTGAAAACAAACCAGACATGGTACCCATATGCTTGGGTAGCAGGGGTAGGGGCAGAGTTCCCTACACTTCTCCATTTAAATTTTAGGAGTATGATGAGCCCCCAAAATTTGAAGGTTCTGTGTCAGTTTGGGGGGCTCTGTCCTTCTTGGATTTGCAAACAGAAATCATGGTAAAGCTCATGCAGATTGATATAAGGCAAAATGTTTAGTAGGACTGATTTATGGGGATTTCAATGTGCCATGCTTGCCTATATACATATCCCTAAGTCCCTTCTCCCCTTATGTGTGTGTTCTGTGTTTCGGAGTGTATACAAAAGTCAGCACTGGTAATTGCACTCATATAATTATGAAGGAGTCAGTTATATTAGAATACGGTTTAAGACTTGAGAAGGTATGATTCACACATGATGCCATTTTAAGGTATTTCGGCCAAAGTATATTCCTTCTTTTCCATTATCTTATTTGTGCTTTGACATATCTCTATTTATCTTTGGGATTTCATTACAAAGTTTATTTTGCAATGATCTATCATGTTTTAATTTTGGTGCTTACCATTTCAGCGTTTACCTCATGGAATTAAACAATATGAAGGGGAGGACGAGTATGGAATAGGTTTTAGATTCAAAGAATTTGATATCTTTTACTAAGAAAACAACCTTATTCATGCATATATGTGGTTTACATGTGGAGGGGTGGGATTTCGGGTTACTACAGCTAGGATAACTGTGTAGAGGGCTTGCCTCTCATAATGAATGCTGACTATTTTAGTTTTGCATGACGTGTAACACATTTTTCCTTCTTTTTATATTACACTGACTCTTACGTTGTCCATCTATGAAGCTCATCAGGTTATTTTGGCATGGGAAACAAGCCAGCAAAACAAGAAATGGAAGATGTGATATTGTTGAAGGTTGCCCCTCCTTTGGACCGGGCATATGTAAGATGGCTTGCTAGAGATATTGCAAGAATTCACGGTTTTACTCCTAAAGGTATTCGTGCTGTGAAGCCTCCGGATCATTATGTTGAATACATGCAGTTGAATGGATGGTTGGATGTGAATTTGGATGATCCTGATCTTGCCCATTTATTCAAGTAGATTATTTCGTTACCGGCTAAATGATAAAAAAATCGAAAAGGAAACAAAGACAGCGAGGTTGTATCATGTAGACTAGCCAGAAATTAATGGTTGATTAGGATTTCCTACGTTGTATAGCAAGGCGAGTTGCATTGGTGTAACTGCCTTATGAATAAATTGAATTTCTCTCTGTGCCCTCTGTTGGAACGTATTGTTTGTTTCACTGCAATAATATACCCTGAACTAGTTCCCTCTGAAGAAGGCCTTGAAATATGCCGTAGTTTCAATCCAGTCAAGAAGTTGCATTAAATAGTTTAAATGGTTTTGTTGTACTAAAGTTCAAATTTGATTTGTGTGCGCATTGGGCGCCACTCTTCTTTCCATTGGAGGCTTCTGCGCTTTGAGAAATCCAAAACTGTCTCTTCTCATGGTGGGCGACAACTGTATCTCTGCTACTAGAGAATTCAAATAAATGAATTAAACCTTGTTTTGGATTAATCATCTTATCTCTCCTTACCCAATCTCTTGGAATATTAATAATGCACGGTCTTAGACTCTAGTTTGTTTTCCAAAAATCTTCCTGATTGAGAGATTGATGATCAGCCTTTCCTTCTTCAAACTCTTAATAGTGTCCTTCTACTTTACAAGATAATAGAGTTTAGCCTTTACATGAGTCCTTATCTACATGGCTATTTTTTTAACCTTGTTCATAATCAAGGTGCCTAACTTTCATATGCTTATATAGAAATTGAAACTTTCTTCATAGATTGAGCCTTTTGTTTGATTTGTGCGCTTATGGTATTATATCAACAACTCCTTGAGGGAAACGAGAATATTGGAATGGTGATGAAATATACAGAAAATCATTTTTGTGTAGCTCAATTGTCATAGGTTGTCCCTGCAACTTTCCACAGTGAGAGTGGCTAGTTTTATGGGTCTTGCCAGGAAAATGAGGATGCAATAGTTTGTGTTGATGTGTTCTTACGGTTTCGAATATATTGGGTGTTTGCCAATGAGTTTTGATTTAGTGATACTAAAGTCACTTTTTAGAGTAAAAGGATTTGGGTTCCAATTTCAATGGAATCCAAAAATAAAGCAAAATATATTGGATATTTGGCTGCAAGATGGTAAGATATTTAACATTTTTATGATATTAAAGAAATAATACATTTAGCATTTTATAAAAGATGAAAAAATGATGAGCCGGTTCATCTCTTATTCAACAAAGACTTTTTATTCTCTTCTATGCAATTATATATATATATATATATATATTCCTATAATTAGTTTATTTTATTTTGTACAATTAATCTATTTTAATTATTGAAGCAGTTTGCTATTATGTAAAATAATTGAACAGCTTAATGTTTTCCAGAACCCTATATAAATCTGTTAATTATGAACACTCGATATTGATGCAACTTAATGTGATCGACTCTTGAAATAATAGGAGGATCGTGGTTCTTCAAATTGAAATAAAAGTAGGCCTATTCCGAACCTTCAAATTGAAAGCGAAGTCTTTTTCCAGAGTTTATAATTCCAAGACTAAAATCATAAAAGCTTTGACTGTTGCTGCTGGAAGCTCATCATTGTCAGTTGAAAACCAATGCCCTTTTTGTTTCTGGAATCCAAAGACACTGAATTTTCTATTTCTGGAATGTCCTTTCGCCAAAGTATTATGATTTGTTTCTCCTCTAACATTTAAGTTGATTCTATTCAAGCACAGGACATGATCAACTTCAAATTTGATTTTCCCTGACAAGGAAAAATTTAAAGCTAGAAGAGGTTCGCACTGATATGACTGAAACAACCCTTTATATTATATAGCAAAGGAGAAATGGAGAAAAAGGCTGTAAGGCTAATGTTATTGTGGCTGTCAAGCATATTCAACAGTTGACACACCAATAATGAGATGAAAATATTATTTAATATAAGAATTAATAATTAATATAATTTTAAATATCTATTAAATTAATGTAATAAAATTTATTAAAATTAAAAATTAAAGATACATAATAATTAAAAAAATTAAAGAAATATAATAAAATCAAAATAGATATAACTATTTTAATATATATATATATATATGAAAAGTGATACAATATGTATTAGTCATTAAGATTATATTCTCTTATTTTTTTAATTAAATAAAATTTATTTATAATCTCCTTTATATAGTGAAATTATTTGTAATCCTTTTCTCAATAGAAATAGCTAAATTAGCTATAAAAATTTATTTTGTATTTCATTATAAAGCCTCATTTTCAGTAGAGAATATATCATTAGTCTTTTTTTTTTTTTAGAATAGAGATAAGAAGTTTCCTAGTTAAATTTTAATATATTTAATTTGTTTTTATAAAATTTACTTTTATAATCAATATAAAAAATGGATATAAACTTAAAAACATGTATTTGAAACTTAAAAAAAAATTAAAGAGGTAAAAGAAGCAAATGATATCTTGTTTTCCTCCTTCATAGTTGGGCTTATTGCACTCTAGTGAGCAGGAACGATGGAAGAGAATTTTTTGAAGGGAGCCTAACGTTTACATTTTTTAAATACTTAGAATGTTGTCATATTATCTCTCTTAGTTTGATTCTGGTATCCAAAAAAAAAAAAAAATACCAAGACTAAATATGGAAGATTTTAAAGAAAATCACATTTTACATCTTTGAAGTAAGACTTAATTATAAAATTGGTACATTCCTTTAAAATATGATATAACTTCTCTATGAACTTTAAACTAAAATGAAAAACATAAATCTTAGTTAATATTTGAAATTGGAAATGAATTTTTTGCAAATATTGTCATCAATTAAAATCATGTAACCTATTACCATTAATTTTAATTGTGATTTAAGTTCACAAGATATTTTGTTATATTTTAAAATTCAGGTATCAATTTTGTAATTAGTCATTAGTTCATAGGGACAAATATAAATTTTCCAAGATTTTAAGGCTGAATTGTCAATTTAGTTTAAGGGGAAATATGGGCTGAAATGAAGGCGGACCAGTAATTTAGGCCCCGAAAAAGGCAAAGCAAGTGGGACAGAGATGGGCCCAAGTAAGTCCAAATTCCTGAATCCGCAACCAGAAGAATTTTGAGACCCGGATTCGTTTCGTTTCATCCACGTTCACACTTTCTCCTTTTGTGAGCCTTTGCGTGGTTCCCTCTGGGTTCTGGTTAATCATTGGTTTCTTGGCATCATTGTAACTGAAGCTAAAACTTTCCCTCACACTGCAAATTGCTATTTAACGAGGAAAGCAGAAAACAAACAATGGGCATTTCACACTTTAGAGCTGATATACAAGCCCTGTCTCTCCAAAAAGTTCGTCCTTGATTGAGGTACACCTTCTCATGCTCCTTTTTTTCTTTTTTTCCAATTTGGGTATTGAAATTAACGAGGCTAGGATTTGGGTGGATGATGTTGATGCTATTTTCTTCTGGGTTATATATGATTCATGGAATCTCTGAGGTTTTTTCCCCTTTTTCCCCTCTTGATTTCACTATTTGCTCCGAAAACTTTATTTGAACTGAACTTCACTTGTTGCATATCTTTGGTTAGGACATTGGAGACTGGGTAACCCACTGTAGCGTTCTACTTTTGCTTCTACGGAAAGGTAGAAGAACCGAGTATTGGGTGGATAGCAGTAACTTGCTTCTTCCTGTGTGGTTCTGGTTGAACTGAACTACTACTCTCTCCTGAGCGTAGCAGAAAACAGTGGCCTTTGGATTGCAGGAGGAGGTATGTTTTTGCTGTATATCTTGTAGAAATTTTTTTTCCCGTTTAGTTTTTCTTTTCTGTGGGCATGTATTTTTTTTTTTTTTGGTGGGGGGGGGGGGGGGGGGGGGCTCATTTTTTCATGTATAGATGAAAATTGATTCTTGTGAATATTGTTAAGTTTAGTCTCTTGAAATTCGAGTCGGAGAATGTCTATTTCTTGCTTCCTAATCAATTGGTTCTTCGATGATACCAAGGACATATGCTAACAACCTTACAGTCTTTGGTTGAAGTGAGAATCTTTTAGAGGAAGAAATCATGTTGATAATTTTTTATTCATTAGGCAATGCAGAGTAGATGACTAAGATCCACAACCCGTTCTTAATTTTTTGGGTTGAAGTTGGTTAATTTTTTAGATGATGGAGACCAGTAGAGGGTGCAATTTCCCCTAATAATTATAGCAGGAAAAAGAAGAGAGTGGAAAAAGAACTCAAAGGTTAGGTTTTTCACCATGCTGAATTATTGTCTACAAGTATGAAGGTGTGGGTCTATTTTTGCACTTTTGGGGATCTCTTGATTATTGCAGTTTAGGGATTTTGTCAAAATTAAGGCTAAATTTTAAGTAGATGTCCATAGTTCTGGAGGATATATTGGCCTCTCCCTTGTGGTCAGAATTCTCTTTCCTTCCAATTTACTGAATTTCATTTTTCTGTCTAAAATGAAGGAAAACACACAAGTTGCACTTGATAATGTTAGCTGACTTACTAATCACTGCAGCTTGTCCTACTTATGTTTGTCTTGCTCTTCTTGGAACCAAGCTAAGATCCAGCAGATTGTAAATTCTCGTAATTGTGAATAAATTGTTATGCTATCATGCTTCTCCACTATGAAGCAAAGATACTTAAAAATAATCCTTGTTCATGCCTGACGCATGTTGGACACTCAATGTTATACAATATGTGACACATTAAGTGAGATTCTTTATATTTTGTTGTCTTGCAATGCCTATGTCCATGTCAATATCAATGCTTTTTTTCCATGTCCATGCTGCTTATGTTCTCCATGAACGCTGAACAAACATGTCTTGAAGTTTCTTATTTTATTTTTTGGATCCCTGATCCCTCAACTCAGTATTCTTCCTTTTTAGCAAGTTTCTTTCTTATTTCTAGCCAAGTAAACAGATGATTGCCTAATATTCTCAAAGAGAACCTAGCCAAAAATTTGACTTAGCAGGAGCTAATTTCTGCTCATTATGTTGAATCATACAGCTTACTCTAGCTGGAGGGTTTATTACTTGGCTTACAGCCAATTGTCCTTGGACCAATAGGATGCCAGTTATTCCAACATAGAAAAGTTTTCTCCCATTACCAATTTCAATTTTCATTTACTCCTTTACTATTCTAAGATTTAGAATTTTAGTTGAATGAAAATTTTCCTAATCGAAGGCACAAAAAAATGGTTAAATTTTCCTAATTGTATGAAAAATGTTCTTTATTGATAGCATCAATGTTTTGATGAATTTGGTGAGTTAAGAGACATATTGAGGGTTTTTGTTTGGCCTCTTTATGGTGGTGAGTTAGTGGTCTCTTTAGAGGCATCTAAATGGTGGATATGCAAAGAAGATTTGGCAAGCCTTGCTTAGTTGACAGTTCTTTCCACTTCTTCTTGGTTTCATGTTTTCTCCTCTTATTTGAGGATATCTTATCCTTTGCCAGTGTACTTTCTTTTAGAGGATTCACTATGATGTATATACAAAGTAATTGGGGAGCCCTGCTTGACAATTCCTTCCTTGTTTTCTGTGGTATTTGCTTTTTGTTTTTTGTTTGTAGGATCATATGTAATTATTTGCTTGTGTAACTTTCTTATCTGATGACATGTTTTATTCTATTAAAGATAAAGAACAGCAGATAACAGTGACCCATGTAACGGTGTACTAATGTAATCTACAAGATGATTGATTTTACTGTATCAATGTATTTCCATTTGGTACAAGGTACTTGAAAAATCTCCATTGTGTATTTGTGCTTTTTGATTGCTTATTCGAGAACTACAATCTTTGGGTCTGGAACTGAATCATTTCCTTTTGATTCAGAATTTTCAGTCATGACATTTAAATCAAATATTTTGATAATGTGGATCAGGAGTATCTAGTAGAAGTACAATTTAGCAGGCTGTTGTTAGGGCTTTTCCCAGATTAAGCAACAAAATTAGCAACATAAAATCTAAATAGTTGTCATCAGTTGTCATTGAAAAAAAAAAAAAAGAAAAATTGAAAAAAGAAAGAAACATGGGAATGTAAGTGCAAGGATTCATTTCCGTTGTTTTCCATTCCTTTCTATAAAGCCCATTTCCAACAACCAAACAGAACCTAACTTTTAATTTTAGTTTCCTGTGCTTATTCAACAAAACATTTCTTCAATGTAATTGAATATTATTTTCATGCTCAAGGGTAGATGTAAAACTCTGGAGAAGTAAAGTTGTTCCCCAATCATTCTTTTTGGTCATACTGAACATAAAAATTGAAGCTGAATACATTGCTTGACTTTATTTCTTTTTCTTAAATCAAGAATTTGCATATTAGTTTGTCTTAGCCCTATCATTCTTTTTGGTCATACTGAACATAAAAATTGAAGCTGAAGGCATTGCTTGACTTTATTTCTTTTTCTCAAATCTAGAATTTGCATATTAATTTATCTTGGTTGTAGTCTCAGCTGTGGTGTTTTAGTACAGAAGGTGCAAGAAGGGGGATGTCTCTTCGAATAAAGGCTGTGGTAGATAAGTTTGTGGAGGAATTGAAGGAAGCATTAGATGCTGATATACAAGATAGGATCATGAAGGAGAGAGAAATGCAAAGCTATATTAAGGAGCGTGAGCGTGAAGTTGCTGAGCGCGAAGCTGCTTGGAAGGCTGAGCTTTCTCGCCGTGAGGTGTCCACTTCTCATAACTTCTTAATTTTGTTCTATGGAGCACAAAAGGAAGATAATAAAAATTGCAATAATTTTGATCCCACTTTAAGTGGCTAGATATGCTTGGTGCTGTTAAACATGTTTCAACTTTTTGAGGAGTTATTATAGCTATGATTTTTTCCATACCAAAATCTTGGTTTTAGCTTTCATTATTTTCATTTTAAGAGTTAATCATGTGCATTTTGCATCTACCTTTTTTTAATTATATAGGAAGAGTGCATAATGAATTGGAATTGATTGTTTACCATTTATGTGTGTACTGAAAATAGTTATTGGATTGTGTTCCCTTAGCTTTGCCTCTGACCATTTCTAGATAAAATTTTGGCTTCACAAGCAGAGACTACTGAGAAAAGTTGAATCCAACAATTTTTTGGAGAAAAAGTTCTATGTTATGTTGCTGTCAATGTTTAAAAACCAAACTAGTTAATGAACCATTGGAGATATTAGTGCATGGTTCACTATTTGATTGGAGTTGAATCAATAATAATTAAATACATATTTTTTAATTTTATATATAAAAAATGTATACATATATATTACTACCATTCATAAATATAGGCTTTAATGGTTGTTCAGTGGCTCTTTATTTTTCTTGATCTTTATTTTGCTTGGTCTTTGTTTTTCTTGACTTCTTAGTGATGAAAAAGCCCCACAAAAAAAGTCATGGTGTTTAACCGGTTCAGACATTTTTGGAATGTTTTGGCTGGTTTTTGACCAATTTTTTTGGCAAGCCAATTGTAAGGGTCAATTGGATTGGACCAATCCTATGGTCAGTCTAGTCCAGTTTTTCATTCTATCGTTGCTGTGGTTGCAAGGTGCTAGCAGAATTTTTACAATTATCAATTAACAGAGATATAAGAACAGTTAAGTTCATATTTTATAGGTTTTAACTATTTTTTTGGGCTCTTATAGTTTTATTCAATTTTTAATTTGGTTCTTATAGTTTAAAATTTTTTAATTTCGTCCATACCATTATAATTCAGTTAATGTTTCATTAAATTTTGCTAGCATTGCCAACCATATACAATCTTGACATTCCAAATACGAATGATTCAAGCTAACTCATCCTAGTCACTTAACAAATGTTGCATCACATGCCATATATGTGAGTTCATTTCATTTCATTACCTACTTTTATTCCTTTTGTTGAATCATGCATATCTAAAGTGATAAGATGGCATATGATTGGCCATGTCAGCAAAATTTAATAGAGCACTAGTGAAAGTTTAATAAGAGGGACTGAAACTTTTTTAAACAATAAGGATTCAATTACAAAATTTTAAACTATAGGATCCAAAATTGAAAATTGAATAAAATTATGAGGATCGAAAGAATAATTTAAACTATTTGGTTTTAAAGGTAAAACTCCCATCACGTCACTTGTACCTGTTGAGCATAGCAGTAACTCTGCATGAATTTATACTTTCCTTAAATCAGTAGGTAGCTCTCCCCACATCTAATAATTAAGTGCAGAAAATAGTTAGATCGGAGGTTGATTGGGTTATTGAGGGATAGAGTGATTTGATAGCCATGGGAAGGGTTTTAAGAGTCAATTTGGTCATTTTGTGGCTGTTTGGTGCAGTGAGCTCCGTTACTGCAAAATCAGGATTTTCATTTTTGGGTTCGATGGTTTTGATGAAAAATTTAAGAGGCAAGTACGGTTTTGTTAAAATGTTCTTTTAATGATGTCTGCTGAAGAAATTAGGCCTAGGAAGTTGATAAAAGAAAATTGGGTAGAAGAAGAGAAGAAACCTAGACGTCACCTGTAGCTTTTGATTGCATCACACAACCAGGATAAGAGCAATTTGGGGCAATAATCATTCTCTAGAAGAGAACGTTACAGCAATTCAAATAGATTGATCTCTTGGAACTTATCCCACAGAAATGAGGAATTGAATCCTAATCCTTAAGGGTGTGTTTGGTGGGGGATTCTTATGGTTTCCTAGGAAATTTCATCTAAGAAACTAAGATGGCATTTTTTGGTATACATTTTTTTCAAGTATCCCAGAAATTTTAGTTTCCATGATATTTAGTTACCCACAAAATGTAGGCAATGGAATTTTAGTTTTCCCACTCCACTTTCTAATTATTCTCTCTAAAGAGACAAAATTACCCCCTCCATCTTCTCTCCTACTAAAGCTAACAACCCTTAAGTAATTTTAATTTTGTAAGGCTATGGAATAACACTAGCAGGCCAAAATAAAATCTAGAGCAAAATAACTGGGATGATTTGATCCTTAAGCTTGTGCTTTCATTATGCTACTGTCCTGTGTCGAAACAAAAGGACAAATGTTATTCTGTTATGCTTTCTTAATGCTTTCAGAGAGAAGTATGTAGCATTCTAACAATGTTTTCATCTATCATTCCGCGCCTAGTTTAGCAGAAGATTATAGCTGCTGCATGCCCTAAAATCTAAATCATTTATGTTGCAGGCAGAACTTGCTCGCCAAGAAGCGAGGCTGAAGATGGAGAGAGAAAATCTTGAGAAGGAAAAAAGTGTATTAATGGGAACTGCATCAAATCAGGATAATCAAGATGGAGCTCTTGAAATTACAGTGAGTGGTGAAAAATACCGTTGCCTCAGATTTGCCAAGGCAAAGAAATGAGGCTTTACTGGGTTGATACGAAGAAAATGAGTATGGATCAGACATATAAGTTCTATTGGTTTTTATTGTTAGTTTCTCCAATAAATACCTAACATATGGACTATGAAAAGACTTCTCTGAATGATTCAATCATTTAAAGCTAAACCATAAAAAAATTTCATTTGTCATTTTTTTTAATAGAGAACTTGCTAGCAAATATTTAAAAAATGCATCTAAATTATGTCCACAGAGTATTCCTTTTTCTTCGATCTGCTGAGGAGTTCGACTACGATTATAACTATTGCCATGATGGTTCTGAAATCATGTATTTGATCCAATTGTGGAATTGTGGTTTATTATTGATCCCAGATTTAAGAAAAATAAGCATCACAATTTGCTGCTTACGCTATTAATTTTTTTTCCCTCTTGTTTTTGTTTAATGGAAGAAATTTTGCTTTGTGACAGATTATAACATATTTAGCTGAAAGGATATTCAATTTTGAAGTTTGGATACTGTATACATGATACATTTCTGAGAAGAGAAGAAAGAACTATGAAAAATTAACAATAGTTTGGTTATGATTGCAGTGAATTGATGGGAAAAACATTTGTGCGTGCACTATATTGCTTGTACATGCAATAGATAGGATTGCAATGATGCGAGGACTCCACTTGTAGGGACGCATACAATATTATGTAAATATTTTTTAGAGTTCTTTATTATATGATTTTTATAGATTTCGAAAAGAATGTGCCACAGAATAGAAACGTGGATTACAATATCATGCGCAAGAATTACTCATTGATGGGGGAGAAGCCTCAAAGACAATGTATTGCTCCAAGTATGGATTCACTCTAGAAGAGTCTCTAATGGGACCATACCAAATTGGTATTATTTAAACAGAGAGTGGAAGAATCTATGTAATTCACCTGTGGTGAGTTTGATGATAGAGTAGAAAGTTAATGCTGATTCATTTTATATGATATAATAATATTGTTTCCTAAATGATTTTATGTCACAAAAACCTATTATTGTCTCCCTCTCATGAAGACTCCAAAAACCACACTTTCTTTGTCCACCATATTTTTAGAATTCAGGTAGTTTATCAGCATAGACAATTAAAAGAGAAAGAGTCACATTAAATTAGTAAACTTTAAATTTGATCCCCTTTATATCTATTTATTCAAGACTCCGAGGACATGAGCATTCATAAAAATTTTAGCTGGCTAGAATCCAAACTAAAACCACAATGATCCAAGTTTGTCAAACCAATAGGAGAATATATATACTTGAGGGCGAAATTTAAATAATCTACTCTGACGTTAATAGTCTGGAAAATAACTCGCCGTCTGCGCATTGAACTTTCAATATTTGATCAATTACACGTTTTATCTAAAAATGTTATGAATTAATCATGTCATATAACTAAAAGTCATATAACTAAAAGAATGAAATCACCAAAAATTCATGAAACGAAAAAATTGACGTAAATATACATTCATTTGATTAAGTTTCACTAAACTTTCAACTCTTGATACCCTCTCCTTTTTATTCACTTTCTTTTATCACTTTACTAGATGATAATAGGCAAGGCGACTTATATATAAAATAAAATCATTCGTCAAAGTATATCGAGGCAAATCATTCATAACTAAACTTTAACTCAAAATCACGCGTTTATATATATATATATCTCTCTCTCTCTCTCTCCAAACTATTGCATGCAATTAGAAAGGGGAAGAGATATGGTTCATAGTTGTCTTAAAATATAAGTGAAACTTTTAGGAGGTAATAATGGCTCAATTATTGAGAAATCGTGCACGTCCTAACTCTAATATATTCTTTAGTGTTTGTGACATTCTCTCTGTTGTCTCATATTTTTCAATAATATCTTTCATGGTTGGTCTTGTCGTAAATTAGCATTAATGCATTTGAATAATATTCATCGTAATTGACCCCTTCTCACACTCATACATAAATATATTTCATTGTTTGCTTTGCTTATATCATAACTCCATTTTATTCTCTTTTGGTTCGATATTTAATTGGGATGAGTGGAAACATGCTTAAACTCTTTTCATAGCATAATCCCCATAAGAATAAACTAATAAGATATTAAATGTTAGTGTGCTTTGGTTGTTTATCCTTTGGGTGTGCCATAAGGTTGCTGTCTGAATTGCATAATTTTATACTTGGGTGCTATATGTATAGATGACAATAATTATTGAATAAATATCCCAACCTCTGTTTATCTTTCAAAAAAGAAAATCTTTTTTAAAGTTTGATATCTGTTTCAATCAATTTTTTTTAAAATCTATTCAGTTTGGTCATTGAAAGATCGCATTATTTTCGATTTAATGCTTTATAACTTTTTTCCATCACCTCAATCTTCTTAAAATATAATTTCATTTCAATTTTTATCATTTTGTGTATATGCCTGTCTATGTCACTTTAATATATTGGAGATGTGAAACTGAAATATAAACATATATATTCTTAATAATTAAAGCGATATAAAACGTATAAATCATATAAATTGATAAGATATCATCTTTTGATGACCGAAATAGACCGTTTGTATTTCAAAAATAATCAAGAAGATCACACTACCTCCCGTGATTTGTATTTCATGCTTGATCGATTAGTCCTACGTATTTAAACCTTTAAAAAAAATAAATGGAAAAAAAAAGAGAAAGGTTTGCCGAAAACCATGTTATTTATATTTTTGAGCAATAAAATTAGGGGTGAATAAGTTGTTCTTACTCTAAGACAAAGACATATTAATTTGGAACCGAAGACCCTCACTCAAATGAATATTAATTATATAAACTAACAATGTGAAACAATTTGACAAAGAATGAGCTCAGCCGCCATTATAGAGTATATATATCACAATATCATATATGAGAAAAGAAACAATTCACTTTTAAACTAAGAATCCACTGAACATTAAAGAAAAGAAAAGAAAAAAAAGTGATGATGTGAACATTAACAAATACTTAACCTGTATTTTATTAATCAATCAAAATGGAAGCTCAGTTTCCTTGTTTGTGGAAGAAAAAAGAAACATCACTTTTCCAACCAACATATAATTAATGGAAAAGAACTAGAAGACACAAATACGGCCTTGTTGTTGCTAGGAAATAATGCTTGAATTGCATGCATATATGAAATTAAACGTGGGTAGGTAGTTAGAAACTTATGGTTAATTTCCCCCATGCCTATAGCAATTATATATAACTCACTGTAATTTATTGATTATCAACTTTGGGAATTTTTCTACTGAATGACAAATCAAAATTCTCCCATATATGTATATGCCTCCTAACAATATTTAGCACAAAATACTCTTTTTGTGCATGGTGTCCCAGTTAAATGTTACGTTTCAACTAATTAATCTCTGATATGATAAAAATTAAAGAGGTTATATATTGATGTTGGAACTAATAAGGGGATTATATATATATATATATATATATATATATAAAGGGCTAAACCCAAGTATAAAAACCATAGGTTTAATTTATAAAAATTATATACTTATTATGTTTTAATTAAGAAATTTGATATAAAAAATATAAAGAATTGCATATAATTTTTATTTTAATTTTGTCTTGTGAGAAGGCTTGGGAGATTCATGCAACGTTTGTTGGGTGGAATAGGGAGGAAATGAAAGAAAATGGGAGAGATTGAAGCTTTTATTTGTTCGATTTGCATTTTGAAAAAAAGAAAGGAAATGAATGAAGAATAATCGTGGGACTCATGTTTTTTACAATATTTCTTTTTGGAAGAAAAGTGTAATAAAGATAATAAAATAATATATTTAATATAAATAAAAAAATTAAGATAAATCATATTATGGTCAACATATTTAATTAGTTAGAGAATAATAAAGCAATTTGATATCTTTTATATATATATATATATATATATATATATTTTTTTTTTTTTCTTTCTTTCATGAAATCCAATAAGAGGAAAGAAATGTTTCTTCCTCTCCATCCTATCATACCAAACTTTTCTTTTTTCCTTCCTAAACCTTTGTAGGGAATTACACAGAATGAAGGTGAAGCAAGTGAAGGGAATAACTCTGATGTTTCCATAATTTGCAAGCAGATTAGCACAAGTATTAACTTTACCTCGTTGATGAAGTGTTAGGGTTAGGGTCTTGAGGTTTAGAAGAATGAACCCATCTTGTTGTCGTGTTTTGATCTGTCGTCCCACAATTCCACTATGGATTTTGATGTTCTTGACATCGGCCACTAGCTACAACAATGGCAATGATATATGATAGTGCTTTTGCTGATCAAAAGCTAGCAAGCACATACACAAGATCCATCCATGTTGTGCAATTATTATTGTATTGTATAAAATGAGAGAGCAGGCACATACACAAATCATTACATGTGGTACATATTGTCTTCTTTGTGTCGTATGTGCCTTGTCATTTCCCCATTTCCCCCTTTATCTCTCATCACGCCTCAATGTCTTTAACCTCCAACACTAATTTCCCACAATCACTTTGATGCTCCTCACAGATTATGTTTCGCAAAGCCTTATTTTCTTTTTGAAGCATTGTCTTATACAACCCCCACTACTATTACTATATATATATATTCAAGTACGAAAAAGAAATTAAAATTCATCTCATCATATAAAATAGCCACCTTTCATTACCAACAAGCTTAAAAAAAAAAAAACTCTATTATTTAATTATACTGTATAGGTTTGCCAATATTAATTCAAAATTTAGAGTTTGAACGTAATTGATAATTTAAAATTATTTGCTAATAATATTGTTTGGATCCCAAGGTATCTAATCATTAGTAGCATCTTGAGTCGTATTTCAATTGAGTTAGAATTGTTTGAATGATTTAGTTAAATTAGGTAATTTGTTTAAACTATCTATGTAAAGATCTATATCAGTTTTTGAAATCTATATCTTAATTATATTATTGAATTTGAATTTTAAAAAAATTATATATTGAGGATTAATGGCGATTAAAGTTTAGAACTTTTAAGAAACAATAGGATAGAGACAAATACAACACAGCCATATATATATTCAAGCTTGATAAATATTGCTGTGTTGAATACGTTCTTTACAAAAAAGAGGATTTCTCCATCCCCCTAAACGAAATATTATTTATCAAGAAGGAAATTTTAAAAAAAATTCAAAACTTGTCACGCGTGAATTTTTTTTTTGAAGCAAGAAAGCTAAATAATTGACGTAGAAAGTAAAGTGGTAGGTATTAATTATGAGAAAAATATGTTGAAGAAGCGGACTTTATTTATTGCACAAATGCATGAACAGCCTCCATTACTTTGAAGAAAGATAAGCCACAACTCTGTAAAAAGGCTACTGCATATGCTAATAATCACTTATATATGCTTTTATATATATATATATATATATATATTGATGAGTTTGTAAATGGAATGTTAGGGACTATAAATTGTATAATGTTAGATTAATTAGCCTTTTCAACGAGAAGCTTGAATGGCTTTATATATATATATATATATATATATCTCTTCCACTTTTAAAGCTTCACACTACTCAAGGAACTTATTGGATTAAAGAGAAAGAGACTTTGTCTTTAGTCTTTATTTTAGAAAGCAGCCAAACCCTCAAAGTTGGGTCATATCTTAATCAATATTAATTATGTTTCTCCCCTTCCCTGTAAGAATGTAAAATTAAACAAACTAAAGAGATATGAGTCCACGATTAAAACCTAAATATATAGTTTTGATATAAATATTGGGTCTGCAATAATTAGGTCTGTTCATAATGAAAATGAAACAGTGCCTAACAAATTAATAATTGCACAAGCTTTGCATTTTTTTTTAAACCATTGGTGGAGAAGTTAAATTTGTACCATGCACCTCCACCACCATATTTTACTTTGTATTTTTTTTATTTTTGGTTAATGCAACTAGAAATATATTCACCCAGTTCTAATAGGTAAATTATAGAAATTAATGGGTATAGATATTTCATATATGGAGTTGCATTTATAGATATGGCCTGGCTTGCACTGTGGGATATTAGAGGATGATTGAAGAGTACGTAGCTTCTTTTATTTCTTTTAAGAAGATAGTTAATAGAATGCAGTGAAGGCAAGACGTAGTATGTACACCATATCTTTGAGATGGTTTATTTCATTTTTAAATTTAGTTGCGTCTTTCGTGGAAAATATTTTGAGAAATAGATGAGAAAAACGAGAAATAATAATAATAATAATATGAGTAAATTTTCTCTTGTAGCTGAGCTGATTTGTTCACATTACTTACTTAATTTATTCATTATCTTTTGCCCTTCTTTTCTGTCCTAACTTATTTGATGCAATTTTTGCCGTGTGATGCTTTTTTTCTCTCTTAAATCATTATTACAAAGATGAAGAGTAGGATAAAGATCAAATACAAATACATCCACAAGATTCTCCTGAAGCTTATGTCCAAAACAAATTTATCATTTAAACCAAAATTCTTGGATAATGTTAATTTAATTAATACAAAGTGTAAACTCTCTCTCTATACATATATATATATATATATATATATTAGTTTCTTGCGCCAGAAAGCGAATAATGTTGTTATCTTGTCAATTCTCTCATAAAAAGGGAGATTTAAAATTGATTGACAATTACCAAAAGGTCCCAATGCCTACCTGGTCCCCCACACCTTCGCTTCCTTCCTGGGGGGCCATCATGGTCTCACTATTTCTCTAAAACCTGACTTTCCTTTAAGTTGTACCATATATATATATATATAGAACAGTACAGAATATTCAATTTTTTTTTTTACAAAAGGTTGAAATCTGTAGCATATTGTACAAGATATTTGGGCAATTTTACTTTGTACATCTAGTGGTAGGAAGGGTGTCCACGTAAGGGGAATTTCTAACTAAGTCACTTTGGCGATTCATGAATTTTGTGAAATAGTACATCAAAAGGATTAAATAGAAAAAATAAATTAATAAATTATGTTAAGAGGTGTAATTTAAAAAGAAATTGAGTGTAATTTTTAAAATAAAAATATTAAGTATAATTTAATTACACTTCTAAAAATTTAATATAATTTAATTTTTAAATAATAATTAATTGAAAAGCTACATATCTTGAGTGGGAAAACGTTAATTTATAAAAATTAACCTAAATCGCCGGTCTTGATTAGTTGGTTTGAAAACATGAAAGAAAGAAGAAAAGAGAGACAAAAAAAAAAAGGAACAGTTGAGTAGTGACAAAGGGAATCTCAATTTTTTAATTTTTTTTGGTCAAAATAATGCCAATTTGTTGAAAAAAACATAGATTGAGGAGTGTAGATTTTATAATTTTTTTTATTTTTAATATTAGACTCTATATTTTTATATTAAGATAAGAAGAAGAAAAAGAAGGAGAAGGAAAAAGAAAAAAAAAAAAACAAACAAATACACAAACAACGAAGGATGCAGACTCGTCAAAAGGTGAGGAGGAGCATGATCAATTGCCGTGTGCCAGTGCCACCACGCTATCTTTTCATAATCTTGCTGGAAATCATCATATCCCTATTTCACGCACACTTTTCTGTTGTCCATATATCACCCTCTTTTAACAAATTAATAATGATATTAATTTCTCTCCAACTTTATGTAATAACTCATTCCAAAAACTAAATAATTGAGATCTGCATGAAAAGTACATTTTCTCTTTCTCTCTCTCTCTCTCTCTCTCTTTTTTTAAAATTAAAATCCTTAATTCAACAAAACCCCACCGAATAAATGGATGCCGTGCCAAGCAGCACCCTCTCCACACCCACCTGCAACGCTGAAAATCCCTACACGATGATGGTGCTTAAGTTGTTGATCCTTCTAAGCCTATCTACCACTTCCATCCCTTCCACTGCGACCCCTAACCTCTCATTCCCTCATTTCCAACAATTTCACGTACAAGAAACACTCGCAGCCACCAAACTTACTCAGATCCCGCAACACCCCAACACTTCCAACCAAAGCGACCCCAAAAAATGGAAGCTCAACCTCCTTCACAGAGACAAAATTCCCCAACACAAAACTTTCCATCAGGACCATCGCACCCGATTCAACGCACGCATCAAACGCGATTCCATGAGGGTCGAATCCCTCATTCGCCGCCTTGCTTCCAGTTACGACGCTGAGGCTTTCGGGTCGGATGTGGTTTCCGGAATGGATCAAGGGAGTGGCGAGTATTTTGTTACCATCGGAGTTGGCAGCCCTCCTAGAAATCAATTCGTAGTTGTTGATTCCGGTAGTGATATTATATGGGTCCAATGTCAGCCTTGTAACCAATGTTACCGTCAATCCGACCCGGTTTTCAACCCGGCTGATTCCGCTTCCTACGCCGGAGTTTCCTGCAGCTCCGCCGTCTGCGACCACCTCGAGAATGCCGGATGCCACGAAGGAAGCTGCCATTATGAGGTTTCCTATGGGGACGGGTCCTATACCAAAGGGACACTTGCCCTTGAAACTCTTACAGTCGGACGGACCATGATCCGAAACGTCGCAATCGGGTGCGGGCATAAGAACCAAGGCATGTTTGTCGGAGCCGCCGGGTTGTTGGGTCTTGGAGGTGGATCCATGTCTTTCGTTGGCCAGCTAGGTGGCCAAACGGGTGGTGCATTTAGTTATTGTTTAGTGACTCGGGGCTCCGGATCATCCGGGTCGCTTGAATTCGGACGTGAAGCCATGCCTGCAGGCGCTGCATGGGTCCCTTTGATCCGTAACCCGCAGGCCTTGAGTTTCTACTATGTCGGGCTTTCGGGTCTTGGAGTCGGAGGCTTGCGGGTGCCCATATCCGAAGACATCTTCCGGCTAACTGAATACGGCGATGGAGGGGTTGTCATGGACACCGGCACGGCAGTAACAAGGCTGCCGACAATGGCTTACAATGCATTCCGCGATGCTTTCATTGCACAAACCACAAACTTGCCCCGGTCATCCGGTGTATCCATATTTGACACTTGCTACGACTTAAACGGGTTTGTAACGGTGCGGGTACCAACCGTATCCTTTTACTTCTCGGGCGGGCCAATCCTGACCCTGCCAGCCCGGAATTTTTTGATTCCAGTAGATGACGCAGGGACATTCTGCTTTGCATTTGCTGCTTCTCCTTCAGGGCTTTCCATTATAGGGAACATTCAGCAAGAAGGGATCCAGATTTCAGTGGATGGAGCTAATGGGTTTGTTGGATTTGGACCCAATGTTTGTTAAAAATATGAACAATCTAAATTTTGCCAATTAATGCTACATTTGTATTATACTACATAAAAGGAGTAACTAAGGTGTGGTGGGACATGCATGTGGCCATTAATTATTGTAGTGATCTATGAGCTTGCTTTTGATTAGCTGCTAAAAGTAAATGTGGAATAACTAATATCTTGGGAAACTGGTTTGATTATATAGTGATCTTCTGCAAATTTATATATATATATATATATATGATGGAGTCAAAGATTGTTAGGGTAACATGAGAATAGTCAAAAAGAATCATGGAAAAAGTGATCTTTATGGGATAATAAGGAGGATCCAAGAGAAGCCTTTTATTCCAGTGGGTATAGAATTAGTAGCTAGAAATGATTCAGTCTCCCTATTGAGAGCTGGACATGGCCCTGAACAAGGTGACAACACCCCATTGCACATTGCCTGCAACTACTTTTTCTATTTTTTTTTCCTTCCTTTCTCACAGACACAGATATATGCGGTGGATTGTGAAGAGTTCGGAGTTCTCTTTAATATTTATAGATTCCCCTCTCTCTCTCTCTCTCTCTCTCTCTAAGCTGCTATATATTACAGCAATTGAATGACGGGGGGAAAGGAAGCCACCCCATTTGTGGACATGTGAAAGCATCACTAGGGCTTCTGGTCTACCTTTGTTGGGACCTGATTGTGGAGTGTGCATTCAAGTAATCAAAGCCAACCATCTGCTTCTTTTTTTCCCTTTTTTTTTTCTTTCTTTCAGAGATCTGAGATTAAAAAGAACCAATAAATAAATTTCGCTCCTTTTTTTTTCATTTTCTTATGTAGTTTGTTATAAAAAGGAAGCATGAATGAACGCTAAGAACTTCCATTCACATTTACATATGCGATGTGAAAATACAGTGGAGAAGTGGGGTTGTCTGAACAGTGAAATTTCTGTTTAATTTGTCGTCCTAGGGTTTTAGAGGCCCACCAAAAAGTAGAAAGTTGTTGATGAGAAAGGATGGGAATCAAGAAAAGCAGTATGTATGTGCATGTGTGCTTTGAAGTTTAATGGGAGAAATCAGCATCATTAAGGATATACTTTTCCAAAATTTCTAACTAGATTTCAGGAAACCAAACACTGCCTCTGAGAAAAGCACTTTTCACAGTCATCTTTAATTTAATGCAGATCCTCTCTCATTGTCATTTCGTCAAAACCTTAGCTGTATTCTTCCTATTTACTTAAGAAATGGATTGCCTGGGTAGTTATTTAGAGCATCTAGTTTTTCACACACTAATTGATCCCTTCTAATTAATTGTAAGGAATCTGGGTCTGTTTACTTAACCTAGTATTTTTGCAATCTGGACTCAATGTTAAACCAGAATATAGAAAATTCAGGCTCTCAAATGTTGAATTTCATTTTGATATTTGTGTATAATAAAATATTATTTATTACAATATCAAAATAATTAAACAAAGAAAATTTAAACTCTAAAAAATTTTAACCCTTCACTACCCAAAGGTTTTAATTTTATTTATGAATTACAATTATTTTTTAAATTTAATTCTTTGTAAAATTAATTTTTTTTCATAAATGAGACATTTCTTAATTTGGTTCATCATAAAATTAACTTCTCAATTTGGTCATTAAATATAAGTATTTCTTAATTTAATTTTTTACAAATAAAATTATTATCATTAATGTGTCTTTATTAATTTACCATTAATGCAATTAAACCATCCATATATATTTTATATAATGTTGACTAAAGTGATAACTTATCAAAAAATATTATGTCATTATTTTTATTAATTTTATTTATAATAAATTAACATAAAGATTAATAACAATTTTATTTGTGAAGAACTAAATTAATAAAGCAACTTTATAATAGATTAATTAAAAAACACTCTATATGTAACGTAATAAATTAAAAAAATATTTCTATAAAAAAATTTTTAAAAAGTGCTTCAATTGTTTAAGAAAAAAAAAATACAGTAAAATTTTAGTCCTTATCCATCGGCTGATATAAGTTAAGGGATCCTAAGAAGTCATTGAGCAGGAATTTGTAGGATCAATATTTTATTTTCTTTCTTGTCGTTCGTGCTTTCCTTTTCTTTTGTTCATTTCGAGGTCAAATTAATATGAACATATGATCATGAATTCAAAGACTCTACAGTAAAAGTCCCTTTTGTTATGAAATCTTTTCATGTATCCTGGAAGAAGCTCTTTTTTCCAAATTAATCGACCGTGATGATTTTTAACCTTTTCTTGATCGGTAAAATTAAAATAATTAAGAACCAAAGTAGAAAGTGCTCATGGCTCAAAGCAGCTAGGGATGGAGCTTCATCCTTTCCCTTTCTTTTTTGGTTGACATAACGACTCTACTGTTTTAATTATGTACTAAGTAGATGTGCATATGTAGCAAAAGACAGCAATGCATACCGTGAAGAAATTATCTCGATTTTTTTTTAATGTGCAGTGATCAAGGTAAATGACATGTATATTATCAGATAAATCTTGCACAATTATGATGATTATTAGTATACCTAAAGTTGGATAAGGATTTACATCCCTTGCTACTTTCCTAGAGTAAATTTGATTTAAAAATATAAAAAAAATAAATGATTGAGATTAAAATAATAATAATATTATTAATTAATTAAAATCTATTAAAATCATAATAACAAAAAATTAATTAAAATCTAGATGATTCAAATATACTTTTATGAAACAACAGGAAATCCAAATCTGGTGAAGAACCAGTTTTAGTTCACTGTAGTACTTAATGTAACTATTCAATTTTGTGATATGTCTCCCGCTGGATTCTTGATTTCAGTAAATCTGTAATTGTTTTTAGTATTTTCAATCGTTACATCAATTGAACCAAGTTTTAGAAACATGGTTTCAAAATGTATTTTCTATTGCTCAATATTTAAGAAATTTCAGAAATTGAATAGTTAGTTAACCAAAACAATACTTGAGTACATATTTCAAAATGTGCTTACATAGTTAGAAAATAATGGAAAATATTTTTACTTGAAATCAATATCTATATATATATATATAGTTTTTAAATATTATTTTTACATTATAACTGATGTGATATTTTTTTTAAATGATGGGACCCACCACGAATTATTATAGAAACAAATTGGTTCCAAATTCTCTTCATCTTTCACATGGGCCTATTTTAATTTTTTTCTATTTTAAACAAAAGAGTCTACAAAAGGAGCCTAAACAAATATAAATCTTTCGACCAATATATATCTCTAGGTTGACAAATTTTAATTTACCTTCAGCTAAAATAACTTCAGAGACATTGCATGCACTTGGCATACCTAATTCCTGAAGAACTTTATCGACATGGCTTCGCCTGGGAAATATACAAGTGATTGAAGTGTTCACCCGAACATCCTGCAATCCATGCACAGTTTAAATGGTATAGAGAATTCTGTAAATAAAAAAAGAAGAAAAGGTCAGCTGCTCAAGGAAATTTTTCACAAACAAAATCACTAACTACAATATTTACAGGCAGCTTTATACTACATAGCTGTTGCAGGGGACAAAAATGCCCTTGTGGGCTTCAAAACCTATTAGGTACAACTTAGATAAACCAACCTTCACCAGCCAATATGAGCAACAGATGTCAGGGGGTACCAAAAATGCAGCCATATATAACTGAACAACCCGCCGAGATCAATCTTTGACTAGATAGTAAATACCTTACTGTCCAGAACAAAAGCTTGGAGTGATTTAGATCATCCAGCATGGGAAGAAAAAGTAAGCAGCATTTTAGACCATGAAAAGATATTTTAGGTCGTCCACAGTAAGGCGAGTTGCAGACCCACCGGCTTGATCTTCACCAAAAGCAGATGCAACCATTTTTCTCTTTTCTTCCTGAAAACATGATTGAACAGAAGGACGTCAATTGTAAAAAAATGAGTCCTTAATACAGCAATGAGGTAGGGCAAAAAGAAGCAAGACTATATGGGCTTTTGCCCCAACGGATGGGCAATATAAAAGATCTCCAGTGTTGTGAAGCAGAGACTAGAAGACACAAAAGAACTAGTTCTCACTCAGCCATTATCAAGTTAGTTTTTAGTCTTCAGAGTACTCACTAATGAGTTCAGATTTATATGTTAAAAACATCTACTTATAAATGGTCCCCTCCAACCTGGACGACAATAGAACTTACATTGATCTCATTCATCCCAAGTCACAAACTAGAATTCCTCTTTCATATTTTGGTAGAGAAAGGAGAAGAAAAAAAAAGTCCTATAGCAAAACTCCAAAAGGCACTAGATGATGAAAGGGATGCCAAAAAAGGTGATTGCAGGCATTGGGTTGCTATTGCATATTCCATATATGATGGCCACTTCAGCCACAATAAGCCTTCATTCATCCTGTATAATTTCTTTCACTAAATATAAAAACAAAACGATATTAAAATAGAAAGGGGAAAGAATAAGAAAAAAAGAATACAACTCTAAACCTCAAATCACCTCCACTTTCTCCACTGGCTTCTAAGCCTCACTCAGGTGATCCTCTATTCACCCCCAGAAACCTCCAATCTTACCACAAAGTATAGCCACATTTTGGAAAATAAACTAAAATTCAACTAACAACTAGAGACTGATACCTGGAGAGCCAAGATTCTATCTTCAACTGTATCTTTTATGGTGAGCCGCGTCACCGTAACAGGACGGATCTGTCCAATTCTATGAGCTCGATCGACAGCTTGGTCTTCAGTTGTCGGATTCCACCAAAGATCTAAAAGAACAACATGACATGCAGCAACCAAGTTCAAACCAAGGTTTCCTGCTTTTAGTGACATCAGCATGACAGTTACCTGAAACAAATTTCAGTTAGTCAGATATCAGAGTCAAAGACAACCTAATCGAAACACGACAATTGAGGTGTCATTTGGTAATGTCAACAAGCAGTTACACAACATCCTACTTCAAAGTGCATCGAGCATTAATAAGAGTTGTTCATGGAATGCCATTACATTTCACAGCACTTCAGTAACTAACAAACAGGTTTTCGCATTAACCAGCTGTAAGGTTTGCTCAAAATGTTAACAGCTGTAAAATTCTTGGGGAGGGCAGACCTCAGGATCAGTATTGAAATCCTTAACAGATTTATCCCTTGCAACCAGTGTCATGGTACCATCAAGTCTCCTGTATTGAATACCAGACTCCTTCACTGAGTCTTCAACTAAGTCCAACATGCTAGTCCACTGGGAAAAAACAATAGCCTTTACTGGTCCATCAGTCGTGCTCTCTGCATATTTTCTTGTGTGCCTTGTAACACTAACATCTGAATCACAATTTTCAATATCTGAAGTTTCAGAAGACAATAAATTTCTATAGCATCCAGAGGAACTCAGTTGGCTGGAACTCAGACTCTTTAATTTACAATGTTGCTGCAGAATCTCAAGGAGCGCTCTGATTTTAGATGAACTGTAATTACTCTGCTGTACTACTGAATAATCAACAAGAAGAGAATCTGAAGAACTACCATCACCAAGATCACCAGAGATGCAACTTCTTAAAGTAGCTTTGGAGAAAACAACATCATCACCAATTTGTCCTTTACAATCAGTTGCGGGGCACATATTATCGTAACCTGTCATATGTTCTGATACACACTGATAACAGAAAACATGACCACACATAGTAACAACAGGGTCTTCAGGTGGATCCTGTAGAAACCACAGTACTAGAAGAATTAGCCAGGTCTCTTACTGAAAACATATCTATACTGTTTACTGAGCTATGACAAATCAATTAGAAAAGCAAAACTAAAAATGTTTTTAGTAATAAAGATGGTGCATGAGTTGGGCAATCAAACGGTAGAAAAATAGATGATATAATGCCAAAATGGAAGAAATCAAGAAGTACTAAACTGTTATAGAAATGATTCATTAAGATAAAATGCATGGATCTAACAGCATATAAACACACCCAAAACAAAAGCCGTGCTTATTGATGCAACAAGAATACCCAGCTCTTGAACTTTTTAGACAGTAAACACACAGGACAATAGAAAGATAGAGATTTTTATTAAAGCAACTATCAGCTACTAAGAAACATACATGCCTATCCATCCATGGAAAATTAAAACCAAAGTATCAACAAAGATGATCATTTCCTTGAAAGCAATTTTAAAAAAGAACAAAACAAAACAAAACAAACAACAAACAAACAAACAAACAAAACTCAGATGCCTAATGCATGCATTAGCAACTACTGAGAGTTTTGAACATTCTCTTGTGCTACAAAAAGCTCACCTTGAAAACTAACACCCCTAAATACATGTTTCTTTAATTTTTGATAAAATGAATACATGTTTCTTATTACTTTTTAAAGAGAAAATATCAAAAAATGACTTGGTTATTGATGTATTTAACACTCATGTTTGAAGAAAAACAATAATTTCAAGAAAAACAATGATTTCATTACACCACCCCCATATGGTTTGTAAATGGGTAAAACTTAACACTGTTAATGGAAAAAACCTGCAGATTTACACTCAGCCTACATTTTTTGGTACACTGATACTCCTTATGATTAGTAAATAGGTAAAACTTGACTAAACTCTTTTTTTTGGGAGGAGGAGAAGAGGGGGGGGGGGGGGGGGGAGGACAGCAAAATTACACTTATACCCTGGGTATTCGAGCCTACCCTGTTCAGACTTCCTGATACACTTGTACCTTCAACATTTAAGACCCATTCTCAACATAATCAAGTCATTCTCTTTGTTGAAGATGTTAACCTTTACTCAATTTTCTGAACCGAATCATCAGGGAGTGTAATGAAATAGTAAAAATTCAACAAACATAAATGTGAGACACTCTTAAAATAACAAGCAGTGCAACCATATTCTTATAAATTTCCATTAAAAATGTTAGATTTTAGCATTTTCCAGACCACAAGAAATATACAGTGTACCCAAGGAAAAAAAAATCATATTTTCCACCTAAAACCTTACATATACCATTGGAACAGTGAAACTCATGAAATAATTACAAGGAACTGTACAATCAAGTTCTTCTAGGGAATATTCACGACGAAGGAAACAAGCATAAGAATATCTCACATTTGTAATAAACTCACATTGCAAACACTACATATCGCAAAGGTTGTTTCCAAACGATTAAAGAGATTAACTAGCATCTCCCTTGGAAGTGTTTTTGCCATTTCCACTGAATTTTCCCCAACAAAATCAGAACTATAATCTTTAACAAGAAGCGGGTGGTCGCAAGCCTGACGGAGACGTAAAAGCATTAAAAGAATATTTGCATAGTTTTGATTGACAGTACCAGCCGCAGCATATGCCTGCAATGTACAAGCTAGTTATTTCAAGATTATGATGTTCAAGCACAGAAATATCATTCACAAACAATATTGCATTAACTGATATAAACATTTCACCTATGAAACTAGGTCAGAATTCAAATGAACAAACCAGAATATCAAACTTTACCCACCAAGGGGGGAAAAAAAGGGAGCCTGCACTGTTCAATATATGCAAAATTGCAAGTTTTGTATGTCTTAGAAAGAATTTAGCAAGAAAGTGAGATAAAAACAAGGACTGACCAATTCAAATATTATAGATCCAAATGCAAAATGCAATTGATGAAGATATAGCTAATAGACTCCAGAAACTATCTCTCTCAAAGGCAATAAGATGAAGAAATGACACTAATAGACATGACAAGTAAAACAAAAGATGCAATTTAAGACACAAATGCAAGACAAAAGAAGCATAGTGAGTCACAATATCAGTTGAGAGATTTCATCAGAAAAGCTTTAGGTTTTAAATTGTTGTATAATATATAAACTTATAAAAGCTTTGGATGATTGATATCCGAGTCTTTCAACCCAAGGGAATTGGACTCACAAGTCAGCTTAAAACCCATGTAACCTTAATATTTTTCCATAAGCAATATTTACAAACATGCTTCACTGTGATGGTTTACACATTGTTGCCCACATTCTAGAGGCTGCATAGACTACCTGCCATTCACTTGAAAGATGATCATTTTGACTCACCATCAGAAACCAAAAATATCCAGTGGCTTAAAATCTCATCAGCCAAAGAAAATTTACCAGTTGCTATGCAAAAGAAATAATAATAATAATAATTCAACTCAAATTGTGTATGCTAAGATAAATACTAATAAGAAAAAATCAACCTTAAATTGAGTACGTGAATCTGCTTCCAACTTGGTGTAGAAGGCCCGCTCCTCAATGGAGAAATCCACCTTATTCAGCTGAATAGTTTTAGGTGGCAAATTGATTATAGGTTCCCCATCAATCAATGTTCCTAGACAGGCAGGAAATTAAAATTATAAAACAAAAAAGAGGACACTGTCTACCACCATACAGTATATGTGACTCCAAGTTCATGGCAAATCCAGATCAAGTCAACAAATCAAAATCTTGATGGCTGAAATGTACTTGATTTCACTCCCTCAGGCTACAGTATATATAAGGCAAAACATTTAAAAAAGAACATATCTATACTAATATGTGTTTGGGACAAAAAAAATCTCATTGTAACTGAAGGTGAATGCACAGAAAGACAGAGACAGATGCAAAAAGGAGCTTCACTTCATATTAAGATAAAAAATGGTACAAATATATAGGACACAAAGCCACACACACATACACGTCCGATGCAATGGTAATAAAAACAGAGAGGAACGAAAAAGGGAAATATATGATAGGAAGAGAAAATAACAGGAAATGAAAGAACATTGGAGTCCCTAAAAGGAAGGTAGTCGTTAGGTCCAAACAACAAGGAATCTTGACTTCAAGCCCCACGGACCCAATGGTTAGAGCATTGAATTCCAACACTTCCCCTCAAGTTGGGGACTAGATGTTAATCATCCGCAGCTTGACTCCTAGTTCTTCAAATCTGACCCAAGTCAAAGCTTTAGTAAGAATATGAACAACTTGTAACTTGGATGGGGTATGATTAAATTCAATGATACCAGCATCAATTTTTTTCCTTAATGAAGTGTCGGTCAATTTCAATGTGTTTGGTTCAGTCATGTTGCACTAGGTTCCTTACAATGCTAAGGGCAGCCAAGTTATCACATAAAACTTGCATAGAATTCTTCCACTTAATTCTTAACTCATTGAGAAGCCTACTTAGCCATAGGCCTTTGCAAATCCCTTGAGTTAAAGCCCTATACTCGGCCTCAACACTGCTTCTAGCAACCACAGACTATTTTTTTACTCCTCCAAGTAATCATGCTCCTCCACACATAGGTACAGTAGCCAGAAGTAGACCTCCTATTTGAGATATAGCCAGCCCAATTAGCATTACAATAAATTCTATGCCACGGTTATTGCTTTTCTCAAAATATATCCCTTTTCCAAGAGTCATTTTTAGGTACCTCAAAATTCTGTGGGCAACCTCAAGGTGAGCCTCAGTGGGCTTACTTATATATTGACTAATAACATTCACAAGAAAACTGATATCTAGCCTAGTGTGAGTTAGATAGATGAGTTTGCCAACAAGTTTTTGAAATCTCTCAATGTCCATAGGGAGGCTTTCTTGTGAGAATTTGCTTTTGTAGTTGGCCTCTATAGGAGTGTCAACAAGCTTACATCCCAACATTCCAATTACACTAAGGAGATCAAAGATGAACTTCTTCTAGGATATGATGATGCCTTTAGAAGTTCTAGCTACTTCCATATCAAGGAAGTACTTTAGTGTCCCAAGGTCTTTTATGTCAAATTCCTTGGCTAAGGCATCCTTCAGGGTCTTGATTTCATCAGCATGGTCTCTAATTATAATGATGTCATCAACATACACGATTAGAGTAGCAACCTTTCCATTAGTGAACTTAGTGAACATTGTATGATCAACTTCCCCCTAAGTGTACCCTTGTTTTTTCATAGCCAAAGTGAATTTTTCAAGCCAAGCATGAGATTGCTTGAGGCCATACAGAGATTTGTTAAACTTGCAAACTTTTCCTCAACCATGGTCTTCAAAGCCAAGAGGAATGGTCATATAAACTTCTTCCTATAAATCTCCATTGAAGAAGGCATTTCTGATATCAAGTTTGTAAAGTGGCCAATCCAAATTAGCAGCAAAAGATAGAATAACTTTTACAAAGTTGAATTTGGCCACAAGAGCAAAGGTTTCCTAATAATCAATTTCATAGGTCTGGGTGAAGCCTTTTGCCACAAGTCTCACCTTGTATTTACTTATGCTTCCACCAGGATTATGCTTAATGTTGCATAGCCACTTGCAACCCACAGCCTTTTTCCCTTTAGGAAGCTCCACAGAATCCCATGTACCATTCTTTTGGAGTGCACTCATCTCTTCATTGATTGCAATTCTCCAAACTTCCTATTTCAAAGTCTCATAAATAGTGTTAGAAATTTTTACAAACGATATATTAGCCACAAAAACTTGGTGGGAGGGTGAGAGCTTATTATAACAAACAAAATTACTAATAGGATATTTAGTACAAGCTCTTATCCCTTTCCTTAAGGCAATAGGAAGGTCTAAACATTCCTCTTCAAGGGAAATCAAATCAAGCCTAAGAATGGAAGGACTGATCAGCTCATGTGGGGAAATGTTTTCATCCTCTAAAACCTTCTTTTCCTTAGTATAGACAAGAGGCTCTTTTTAAGGCATATTGGTAACTCTAGACAGGTTATGTTCACTTTTAGGAGTAGAATCAAATCCATTACTGGTTTGGTCAAGTTCACTAGTGTGAACAAGGCCAATGGTGTGAGCAGGAGTAGAGGCAAAGATAAGGGTATTAGGAGTAGCTTCTTCCATACAAAGGCTCCATTCCCTTTGAGAGCTACTAGAATTCTCCCCTAAATAGAGGCTTGGGGAAAGCATGGCTGGTCTTCCAAAAATGTCACATCCATAGAGACAAAATATTTTTGTAATGTGGGGAAATAGCGCATATACCCCTTTTGGGAGGAGAAGTATCCAACGAAAATCCACTTGAGGGCTTTGGGATCAAGTTTAGAGCTGGTGTGGAAGTGAACATAAGTAGTGCAACCAAAGACTTTTACAGGTACAGTAGTGAGAATGGAAGTGTGAGGGTAGTGGTTGAGAAGGGTGTCGCACGGGGTTTGGAAGTTAAGGGCTTTCGCGGGCATATGGTTTATAAGGCAAGCCAAGGTTAAAATAGCATCACCCCAAAATCTCTTTACAACATTCATAGTAAACATAAGTGAATAGGCACTTCAAAGATATGCCTATTTTTCCCCTTTTCAATCCTATTTTGTTGGGGGGTATGAGCATAGGTACCTTAGGGGTGAAGGCCATGGGTGATCAGGTAAGAGATAAGATTGGTATTAAAATATTCAGTCCTATTGTCACTATGAAGAACTTTTATGGAAGTTTGGAATTGATTTAAAATGAGTTGGTAAAAACTTTTAAATATGTTTAGAACCTCAGATTTCTCCCTTATAAGATAAACCCACATGATTCTAGCGTGGTCATCAACAAAGGTCATAAACCACCCAACTCATGTGAGACTATTAATTTTAGATGGACCCCACACATCACTATGGATAAGTTGAAAGGATGGGATGGTCTATAAGGTGTGGAAGGGTAAGTTGCTCTAATATGCTTGGCTAATTAACATGAATCACAATAGGGAATTGTAGAATTTTTACTCAATAAAGAGGGATACATCTTTTGCATGTAATGAAAATTAAGATGGCCAAGCCTATTGTGCCATAGAAGGATCTTAGAGCTACTAGCAAATAGGGCCATTTTATTATAGGTAGTGGTGCACAAGAGATAGAGTCCATCCACCTCTTTAACATTGCCAATCATCTTCTTGGATTTCACATCCTGAAACACATAGTTGTCATTAGTAAAATGAACCATACAATTATTATCTTTGAAGACTTTGCTCGTGGATGGCAAATTACAAGTAATAGTAGGAACTAAGAGAACTTTCTTAAGGACACAATTTTTTGAAATGTGAATTGTCCCAAAACCAGTGACATTGACAAGAGACCCATATGCTGTTTTGACTTCTATAAATTTGGTACATGGGCTGAACTGGTCAAACAGCAATGGGTTGCTTGTCATGTGATCAGAAGCACCCAAATCAACAACCTAAGTGTGTGTTGATAAAATTTGAGTGGTTAAAGTTAAAGAAAGGTTACCTGAGAGGGCAATATTACCAGTAATATTGGTACCCTTATTTTCACTAGTTGAGGAGTTTTGGGACACATTTTCTATAGAAGCTCAAGTTGCTCACAGTTGAACAGAGATGTTTCAGGGGCAGATGAAGTGTCTGTACCAACAATAAAGGCTTTAATGTCAGCTTTTGATTTATTCTTCACATTAGATGGCTTCCCATGTATTTTCCAAATAGTATCCTTAGTGCGACCACTTTTGTGGTAGTGATCACACCATCTTCTCCCTTGTTTGGGCTATTTATTGTCTCTTTCATAAGTAGTCATATTTTTAGATACCAAGGCAGACGCTTCACGTGGGTTATGTGCTGGTCCAAAACTTTGTACCACTTTCTTCCGATGTTCTTCACACCTTATTTTAGAAAATACTTCCTTAAGAAGGGGAAGGGTAGTGCAGGCCAAAACTCTCCCCTGAACCTCATCAAATTTATGATTAATGCCCATCAAAAATTAATAATTTTTTATTTTATTTTCAACAATCTTTTTATAAGTGGCACATCTAAGGTGCATTGCCAAAAAATAGTTTCCAATGTATCTAGTTGCTACCAATACTTTGGAAGAGTATTAAAGTACCAAGTTTACCATCATATCTCCTTGCTTGAGTTCCTGAATCAAGCTTTTGATCTCGTAGGACTCAACTGCACTTTCTTGGGTAGAATAAGATTCACAAGCACTCTCCTAAATATCTTGAGCAATCTTGTAGAACATGTAGTTTTCTCCAATGTCAGTAACCATGGAGTTTATAAGCCAAGACATGACTAAATTGTTCTCAGCATGCCATGTCTTGAATTTGGGATCACCTCTAGCAGGTTGCACAGCCTCACCGATTAAATAGTCCTCTTTGCCTCTTTCACTCACAAACACCATAGCTGATTGGCTCCATTGAAGGCAGTTCAATCTATTTAGTTTGTGCGTGGCAATCATATTAGGCTGGGACTCAAACATAGTGGTGTGCTAAGTCATTCTTGATTAGGTGATGGCTGAGGAAGACATTTCATTTGAGGATTTGTCTTCCTCGTCTCTTCTAGTGGTTTGAAGCCCGAATTTAGGCATGGAAGTGGATCAAGCACTATAGCTCTGATACCATGAACGTGAATGCACAGAAAGACACAGACAGATGCGAAAAGGAGCTTCACTTCATACTGAGATAAAAGACGGTACAAACATATAGGACATAAAGCGCACACACATACACATCCGACGCAACAATAATAAAAACAGAGAGGAACGAAAAAGGGAAATACACAATAGGGAGAGAATAGCAGGAAATGAAAGATGATTGGAGTCCATAAAAGGAAGGTAGCCATTAGGTGCAAACAAAAGGGACTTGACTTAAAGCCCAATATGCCCCACCGTTACAGCATTGAATTCCAACAATAACAGACGATTGGTCCCTAAAAATTCTCCTCCTCAAATTAATTTTTAAATTAAAAAAAAATACACATCATCCACCAACTGCATAATGTTTGCCACACGCCTATCTTCCACTTTCTTAAAATTACAACTGACATTTTCATATGGGATTCCAAAAAATATATATTTATATTAAAATAAAATTAAAAAAATGAATTGAAATGCACGTTAGGGCATGTCAAGCCACTAGTATGCAATTAATTACATTCTACATGAAGATCATGGTAAAAAGATCATTGAATTGTAGGAAATTCTATCATTTAAAGTGGATATGAAATACTAGCAAAAAGAGATAAAGCACACTCTGCAATCTCATCATTAATAAATTCACTAACTCTGTCATTCAAGAATCTTTGAACTGCAGAAGATGATCAAATAATACACACACACACACACACACATAGGCAGGAGAAACAAACAAGAAAGGAACTGAAAAACAACAGCAAATGTCATTATATCAAGGACCACTTCAACCCATAAAGTTTAAACTATTAATTCTATTAATATCTCTATGACGCCCCTTTCACAAAAGCCCCTTGGGATTTAAATGTGGGCAATGTGCAGGCCCTGATACCTCTTGTTGATACAATTTTAAAATAAGAGAATGGGGAGTGGCAAGAACTAGACTCCTGAACGCTTGGTCATTAAGACTATAATATCAAATCAACGACCATTTCAACCCAAAGGCTAAAACTGTCAAAGTAAAGGACCATAAATCATTTTATTATAAACTCTAACATTTAATAACAATGGGCATCAACAATAAACACAAAACCCCAACTAATTCTGTCAGGGTTCCAGAAAGAAGAGAATTTGCAATGCAACATTTCCTTCCAAATTTGCAATGCAACATATCCATCCAAGTTTATTTACAACTCATTGGAGTATTTTTTTTGTGACCTAATTTTGAAAATTCATGATAAATTACTTTATTTCAGCTGAAGCATTTTATCTTAATTAAAAGACATCCTGTAAAAGAATTAGTTTCCACAGACAACAATACTCTGAGAGGCAGTACAAAGGTTGAAGAAGAAATCAGAAAACAAGTTGAAGAAAAATAATTTAAATTGGGAACTTTAGTTAAGACTAGATCAGCAAGAATATTATCAAGGACCTAAACCTATATATGCATATGATTTATCCAATTAGAAAATCAAACACCACAGAACAGATCATTTACCTTTAGTACGGCGTAGCATTATAGCCCTTAGAACTGCTTGAAGCTTCTTGTAACCTTGAATAGAATTTTTGGAAATTGGTACTTTTATTGTGTTGTAGAAGGATTTATATACAGCATAAGGATCATACTTCAGGAATCTGAAGTAGCTATACAGATCGTCAATAGCATTTTGAATAGGTGTTCCAGATAAGCACCACCTTCTTTTGGCTCGAAGGCTGCAGCAAGCTCTAGCCACCTGAGTTCTATGATTCTTTATCGTTTGAGCTTCATCTAGAATAACCCTGAACCAACCAACTTTTGCAAGAGGACCAGAAGCACAATCAAAAGAACTGTCAATTCCCTTTTTACCCTTTTTACTCTTTTTACTTGCATTATAAGTCTTTTTCCTCTTTTTACCCAAAGCAAACTCAGAGGATAACCCAAATTTATCCACATTTTTTTCATCAATTTCATCCTCTTCCACTAAAGGTTGCTTTGGAACTTCATTTGTCACAATAGAATACGTTGTGAGAACAACATCATATCTTGCAAGTTCAACAGGATCCTTTGTCCTATTACCCCCATGATAAACCAACACAGAGAGCTTAGCATCATCTCCAACTTTGTCATCCAGTTCCCTTGCCCACTGTCGGAGAACACTAGCAGGGCAGACAACCAGTGTACCAGCAGCTGGCCTTTTCCTACCCAGCAACCCCGTTGAAGATGAACTAAAGGATTCAGGAATAGGTTTTATATCATCAACTTCTTCATTCTTTTTAGTTTTTTCTGCATTACCACCACCATTATCATCATCCTCATCCAAATTTAATGCTTCAGCTTTATGATTGTATGTCTCATCTGTTTTTGATTTTGACTGCAATGACCTCTGCATTTGTATGAGGGCAATCATCGAAATTGTCTTTCCAAGGCCCTGTTTGAATAATGCTTTGATGTTAAGGTAAAAAAAAATCACATAAATAACAAGTGCCACTAATCAAAACAAAATATGAGCACAAGATATTAAAAAGCTCACCTGATCATCAGCCAGAATTCCCCCCAAGCAATGCAAACTTCTGGTTTCCTTCTGAAGCATCCAAGCCAATGCAATTTTCTGCAATATATAATGATTAAGGCTTGAAAACATGTAGGCCACCCTGACAAACCACTCAATCAAGATAGACAAGCCATAAAACCTGATGTCTCAGAAGGCAGACAGACAACAGACCATCAGGTAAGGTAGCTTCAACTTTCGGCTGATTGAGATCCTGCAACAACCAAATTCATTACTAAAAACAATGTGTGTCAAGTGAATCTCAGATGTTAAAAAATACATATGAACACTCACAAGGGAACAGTGGAATATAATATCTGATGCATCTTAACCAAATGATTTATTTTAATTAAAAAAACATAGAGTCAACATTTAGTTTTTATGTTTGGCTTTTGACAACATCAATCTTGATATATGGCCATAAGTCCATCTTGACATATCAAAAGCACCATATTTATGCATGCCTTTGATTCTTTATTACTACTACCCACCAGGTACCAACTAATAAGTACCACCATAGGAAAACAAATCAGGTCCTCAAAAATCTCAACACCAAGAGTAATCACCAGAAGATTTGTAAAAACATGTTACTTAACACTTGAGAGAGCAAGAGTCATAAACGTGTGCTGAAATACCATCACAATGAAGATATAGAAGAATTTTGATGACCTCAATGCTAAACTCTGACAACCTGATGTCCAGCGTATATCAGGATTTCAACACCTTTTAAGCAAGAAAAGTGGCTCTGTACATCAAAAGAAAGGGACAAAAGCGCATAACAAAGGGCATTACCCACTGTTATATCCAGGGTATCGCTTTAGTAAATCTTAATCATCTTCAATAGGCCAAGAAGTCAACTTTGATCATGTATGACATATGGTACCCAAATGGAGCTCCATAATTAAAGAAGTTCAGTTAACACGTCTTCAAAAGAGATAAAGTGTTTTAAACTATATATTTCTACTTAAGAGTGGGAATATCTGCATACAACTTAAGATTACAACTTAAGATTATCAATATCAAATAAATAAATTTAACAATAACAAACAGCAATAGTACCTCCAATGCTGCCTGATAAATTAGTCTCTCATCATTTTCCGAAGCCCTTTCTTCCCCTGCCCCAGCACGATATGCAGATTCACTCAAACTAGCTAACTGTGTGGTAGAGATAGACTTTCCATGAATTGAAGGTGGAGGAAAAATCCTAATCCCACCATTTTGATACATGAGACGTTCATCATTACCCCTGCTATAACTATCGCGCATATAGCCCTTTTCACTGTTCATGCTACTTCCTACAACATCATGAGGATTCTGATAAGCATCATATATCTGACTTCTGCTCATGAATCCTTTTAAGTTGTTTAATCTAGTACCTGGCACAAATGACTGAATAGAAGACGGAAGAGGCTTTGTTGCAGATGGCTGAAGCGATGATGAAAGGGTCCTCTTCAAGGCTTGTTGGGATGGCATTTTCTCATAATCAGCACCAGAAGTATTAGCAATTCGGGAATTAACTGTCTGAAGCTGACTTGTGTTTCCATTCTTGGAGAAACTGAAAGTTCCATCTCCTCGTGCAACTCTGCTGTTCAGCATATAGTTGCTGGACCCAGGTTCAGTATAGTGCTCAGATTGTATATGATTATAAGCACTTGAAGAGCTTGCATTCAAAGTATTTGCCCATTTAGAAGAACTATCAAGTGTAAGCCCTCCACCATAACCTGCACATAAGATTACATGCACCATGAAAATTAATGATTTATAGAGAAATTTCATTACCAGAGAGCTTTTACTAGAGTTCCACCCACCAGCATTACTTTCATGAACAGACCATCCTGGACGATTTCCATAATTTGGATTTTCTATCTCCTCCAGCTCCAGGTCATCATCTGATGAACTAATATATATACACTCCAGCTGAGCCATGAAATCTAAATAACTTTTTGTTTCCTTAGCCAATCAGAAAGAGAATCATTAAACACTAATTCAACCAGCTGTCAAAAAGCATCAAGAATATCTTTGGAAATGACAACAAAACGAAAGGACCGCAAAGCTTCTCCAAACAAAAATGCACTTACTCACAACTCAACACGTCTCTATTAGGTTTTGATATTAGGCTGGAAACCTAACCACCTAAAAGAAAAGAAACTCTCCAAGCTGAGTTGATGCAATCATGAACAAGGTCCACATTGTCAAGCACCTGTTAGGAGCTTGAACTCCAGCTCCCTTATTAAGCTACCTATTCGTCAGTAAAGGTAAGAGAAAAACTCATACAAAAAAGAAAGCAGATCTCATGTAAAAACTCAACTACAAATAAAAGGATTATATGCTGTTTTTTTCCTTAACTAAGATTGATAGAGGAAATAGGGAGAGCAAAAGTTAGAGAGAAAAGTAAGCGGGCAAACAAAATATACAATTGAAAGACTCAACAACAGCATTTATAAAACTGACCTTTCAACCTTTATTTATACAGTTAAAACTTAGGGTTAAAACAGAATTATGATGTAGGGGAAGGCTTGTGCACGCGCATGCACGCACACACACACAAAATGGCAGCCACCTTGACAGTAATTTTTGGAAGAGCCATCCCCCAAAAGTTAGCTCATGAAGTTGGAGAGCCCAAAGTCCATATAAACCTCACATCAAAATCCCATATTTTTGATGTGGAACTCAAATCTCATGCCTTGCAATGGGTCCTAACATTCCACCACACTGTGCAATCTGGTATACATGCACAGGTGAGACAGAGGAGAAAAGAGGCTTTGTTACCCAAATCAACACATGGGCATAAAGAAGAGGAGAAGGGAAAGGAGAGGGAAATGGAGGGTAATGGAAGGCTTTGATACCAATTATAGGAATCTTAGAGAGAGCCATACTCCAAAAACTAGCCCATAAGGTTAGAGGCCCAAGTTCTTATAAAACACACATGATGTGGGACTCAAATCCCACACCTTACAATGAGTCCTACCAAGACTCCTTTCCTTTTCCTCATCTTTATTGGTTATCTCCTTTGCATGATGACCAAATCTCTGATTTTTTAAACAATCAAAGTAATGATTCTGCTTGGAATTTCCACTTTTCTAGAAATCTTAATGATAGTGTTGTTGATGATCTTGCCATGTTGTTGGAAATCCTTGCCCCATTCTGGGTTTCTTCTCTGCCCAATTGGAGGATTTGGTGTTTGGATTCTTTGGGTTAGTAAACTTGCCTTCTTTTTTTTTTTCAATTTTTTGATTCAGAGTCCAAATGCACTTTGTCTTCCTTTGACTACTACTTTCTGGAAAACCAAGTATCCCTCTAAGGTAAAGGCTTTTGATTGGACTGCGGTACTCAATAGAATTAATATAAACGATCTACTACTAGCCCTAAGACCCAATATAGCTATTTCACCAGATGTTTGTGTGATGTGTTTTAGAAGTTCAGAGACTAATAATCATTTGTTTCTACACTGTGAAGCGGCTTGGCAGGTTTGGAACAAGTTGTTCGGCATTGTTAATGAGGGGGTCGGGTCTGGCCAGCTGAATTAAAGGGGTTTTTATCCTCTAAGTTGGCAGGTTTTTAGCAGAGAAAGGACCACAAAGTGCTATGGCAGTGTGCTGTTTTTGCAAGATTATGGTGTATTTGGTTAGAATGGAATGTGAGAGTCTTTATCCAGAAGCTTCTTCCTTCACATCTTCTTTGGGAAAGGATTATTTTTATGGCTTCTTTATAGGTTTCAGCCAATGATCTTTTAGGGGGGTATCCCTTATGGGTATGCAACAGGATTGGAAAGCTCTCGAGTTAAAGAGCTTTGTATTATTCTTTTGTTTGAGGAGGATCTCTTGAACTTTATTTATATATTTGATGGAGACAAAGGTAATATAGGATACCAAAGTCTCACATTAAGTAGTATGATATACTCAATGAAGTACTTAAGTAAAGTAGTTCTCCCACCTCAATAGCTAGCTTTTGGATAAAGATTCCCCACCTTACTTGGATGCTTATCAATTGGTATCAGAACTAGTGGTCGGCAGCTCCGAAAAAGATTACCTACGAAGGGTTCTGACTGGTAGAAGGCCGAGGGAAGTGCCATAAAGTGTAGCCATCAGAACGTCAATTTTCCAAGAGCAAACAATTAATGGAGATCCAGATAGTATGAGATGCTCAATGGAATACTTAAATAGGGCAATTCTCCTACGTCAATAGCTAGCTTTTGGGAGAAGGTTCCTACCTTATTTGGATGCCCATCAATATTATTCTCTCTTCTCATTGAAAAAAAATTTCTTTTCCTATTAAAAAAATAATAAATTGGACATAGAGATTAATTACAGGATAAACTCCTAAAGATAATGACAAGCCATAACTAAATAACTCCTTGAAAACATTAGACTCCTAGATAATGACAAACTCCCAAGTTCAAACCTATAAATCTCACCAAGACTTATCCTTGGACAATTGATATATTTCTCAACACCCCTTCAAGCTAAAGATTATACATTCCTTTCTTTTATTTGTTTTTTGATAGAAAAAAGAATTTATTGAAGAGAAGAGGAAACAATACAAAAATGGAGGTCAAGAAAACCTCCCAAAACCAAGAAAAAACTATACACTATAAAAATTCAAGATTTAATTTTCTTCTAAATTTATTTTATTGAATAGCAATGAGTACATAAATAGAAAATAAGAGGGAGAGCCAAGCTCTCACATAACTGAGTAATAAAACCTATCCAAACAAAATAAAACAAAAGGTTGAAACATAGGAGATAAATCCAAACTAAAACACCTAAGGCATCATCTAGAAAACAAGTTTAAAAAATAAAATAATATAAAAACAGCCTAGACAAACCAGCTAAAATATAAGGAACATGATCTCCAAATTAATAACTAACGCTAATTAAAAAAGGGTATAATCATGTCTAGATAACATGATCTCCAACAGTAACATTAATAATTTGGACTTTGGAAATGAGATTAATTACAAGATAAACTCCTAAAGATGATAATAAAAGATAACTATACAATTCCTATAAATTACAAGACTACTATATAATAATAAACTTTGAATATATAGTCCCACTTAATTTGCAAGACGTATCACTAAATAATTGATAAGTTTCACAACATAAACAAATGTTAATACTATGACAACATAAAGACATTGATACCCTTTACTTTGGTGCATTACAAGTAACTATTTCTTTAACCTCAAAAACTTTCCTAAATTTTTAATAACTCCTAACATGGTAACTCTATTCTTAACATACCTAGCTTTCCTAAATTCTAGAGTCAATTGATTAACTGATATCCTACATTCCCTAATATCTTGGATACCATTGCACAAGATAACTCTATTCTAGGAGTCATTTGGTCAAACGATATCCTACATTCCCCATATCTTGGATACCATGGCACAAGATACCTAGGCATAAGATACCACTGTATTTAAGATTCCCATTTTGGCATGACAAACACCAAAATTTTCAAAGAAACGTACAATTGGTATATTATAAAAGTTAGTAGAACAAAAAATAAGGGGATTCTTGTCCCCACAGTTTTTAGGTGGTAACTAATTGTGTCATCACGAGCCTTCTAGTATCTTGGAAGCCACCAGGCATCTCCAAAAGGATTTGGATCCTTGCTTGTGACATGATGATCATATAAGGACAGAGATAGACACTACATAATAAAGATGGCAAAGTTATGTAACAATGTGCAGTTTTTGCTGTGATTTGGTGTATTTGGTCAGAAGGGAATGCTAGAAATTCTAAAGATACCACAGTAAGTCAAAATGACTTATGAAAAAGGGTCTTGTCTCTTGCTTGCTTCCCTTTGGTGTTCTGTTCATGTTATTTCTAGTTTGTACTACATTGTACCTTCTTTAGTCACTTGGTTGCTTATACTTGTTTTCAAGGAACTAATAATGAACAAAAAAGGAAAGGCAAAGAAACACAACCAAAAAAATTAGAGAAACAGAGCAGGGGGGAAAAAGAAAGACTAATAAGAAACAGCTCTGCTGTGCTGCACTCACATGTAAAAGCCACAATAATAATTTTGTTTAATCTGAGACCAATAGATGAGTGTCATATACAAGTGATACAGAAATCTTACATGTCTGAGTGTTTGACACGTGTGTTTGGCTTCATATTGAAGAAAGCAAAAGATATGCAACTTGAAAACTTGCTTCCACATCCAACATCAAACACTCTCCCAGAAAGAAAATTTAAAATACATATCCCTGTCTCTCCTCCTCCTAACATCCTCAACTGATTTAGATGTCACTAAGGCCACATCTGATTTTATCTGAAACATAATAAAAACACTCTAGGCAACTAAAATCATTTCCCAGCAGACTACTCAACCTCGGGGAGACTGTATAGAAGCTTATTGGGAACCCTTATACTTGAAACAAGGCCAACAGGGAAAAGTTTGTTAACTTTAATTGATCGATCCTTCTAAGGCACAAAGTAATGGATGATTATTAACTCTACATGCCATCTTACCTTAATGATAAAACTTAGAAAACACCCACATATGATCTCCCTTAAGATTTTCCCAACAACATTGGCAAAAGGCAATACTAAAACCATCAATACCTGGAGCCTCCTCCGCCTCTTTATGCTAAAATGCTCAACTCATCTCATCAAGTCATCCTCCTCAGAAGCCCTTTTCCAACCAATTAGCATTTCAATTCAGAAGTGGAGCTCCAATCCAAATTTCTGATAAAAGGCCTACAGAAACACTCCTCCCGATAAAGAGTCCCAAAAAAAAACACTTATGGTAACCTCCGCAGCAATAAGGCCAGGTTCCTGGATAACACTCCCAACATCCACCTGAAACTCCCCAACCAAACTCCTTGTTCAAATTCTTTTTTCCTCTTCTTCGTTACCAACCTGCTAATCTATCATCAACTCCAGTGAAAACTACATAACTAATTGTTCTCAAATCACGCTAGAAGCACAAACATGATTATGACTATATAAATTATCTACATGTATCTGCACTAATGAAGGGCATTCATATTCCAAATGACAATGGCAGTCATTAAAACAAAAATATAGATCATACTGTACTTTAAATTACACAGAAACCACAAGCACTTTCACTGGGGGAAAACCCGATCTAAAACATTTAAAAAAAAAAAAAAGACAAATTCAGTCTACAATGGAACCACCCATATTTGACGTTGGAAAAAAGAAAATTCAGCCTATAATGGAACTGGCAAAAACAAGGGTAAAACAGAAAATTTCCAGTGAATGGTTGAGAATTACCTTATGATTTACCAAATGTGACAGAAAGGTTTGTCTTTTAGAGAACAATTTGTAGGCTGCATCATTAGCCGGTACACTTGAGACTAGGGTTCCACCCCAGTTTTACTTCAAAACGCACTCAATGTACAGAGGAGGAAATAAGACCCGCGCTTGATCGAGTTGACTGACGCAAAATCTGACTTTTCTTAAGGAATTAAGCGATTAAGAAAACGATTGATCTTTCGGAAAGAACGATGAGGGCGAATCAGAACCAAGAAGGACTAAACAGAATGCATCAATTTTCCGTTGTCCGCTATTTTTTAGATTTTGTCTTTTTTTTTTTTTTTGGTTATATCTTAAATGTTATCTAATATATTAATTTGGAAATAGTCTTTTACATGAATCAATCTTTCAAAATTTTATAAGACGCTATACGGTAGTTTTTTTCATTGTTCGATCCCCTTTAACTTTAAAAAATAATAATAATGCTTATTCATATTTACCATTTTCTCGGGTTAAAAAAATGATTCTTTAATCTGTTAGTTTTGTTGTAATAAATCTCTATTATTTAAATTTAAAGTTTTAAATTACATAAAATTATTAAAATGTTGTATACTTATTTAATATTGCTAAACTAATCATCAAGTCTCATGGCCCTCCCTCAATCAGCTGAGGTTTACCAGTCTCACCAATAACATAGCAGTCCAAGGGCCGAATCGCAAGAAAATGGGAATGGGGACCAAAGAAGAAGCACAAGAGGACGAATTTAGAGGATTCCAATGATGTTTAGCAGCAACAACATCAAGAAGATTGGAGGATCAATATCCAGAAAATATGTTGTTGCTGAACCAGGATCCTCTTCTCTTCTGAGACTCTTGTAAGAGAGAAAGAGAAAAGATATAAAAAGTGAGATCCACGTAAATAAATTTTATTACAACTTATTTCATATCTTTATCTCTCCAACAAATCATATGCCTCAACAATGTCCTTGTAGAGAATAGTAATATTATGATTGGATCATTCTCCGATTTTGTCAAAGTCTTGCCCTTTCTACCTCTTCGCTTTTGGTGTTGCCGTTTCCCCATTCATCATATAGCAACCACACCCCTTCTTATTCCACTAAGCTGAGTGATGGGTATACTAAAGTCCTAAAAATTTTCAAGTGTCACTGAGAGAAAGTAATAAGAAATTTCACATGGTTAAGATCTTTAAGTTTAGATAATAATGATACTAATATATGAAGAGATTAATTATAATTTGTTTTAGATTAGAGAAAATATTAAAATTACAAAAAAATGTGAATGAATGAAAAAGACTAAACTTAAACACTCTTACTTTTATTTTTATTATTTGGTTCTCCAATTAAAATATAATAAATATATAATAATTTAATAATAATATAACTTGTATATGATTTAATTAAAAAATTACAAATTATTTACAAAAATTATACATTTGTCATATTATTATTAAATAATCATATGTTTATCATATTTTAATTAAAAAACCTAACAATAGGGATATAATTCACTATATATAAATACTTTTTTTCATATAAATATTGACATATAGGGGCACCTACTTTTAAATAATAGAATGCACACTCTCTCTCCTTTTGTCCATTCTCTCAATTTAACCATGCACTAGATACCTTATTCAAAAAGAGTTTTCCAAATAAGCTCCAATAATTAAAAGTGCCATGCAGAAATGCCAACTGTGTACTATTATTTCAAAAAGATTTTATGAATAATGAAAAAAAAATATCTGATATATTATAAAATAGTTTGGGCCTAAATTGCGGATGTGCTCTTTAATTCAAGTAGACTTTATAAAGTGAAATTAACTTAGACATATTATATGCACTTATTAGAAAGTAACACCAAAATGAGGCTGAATTCTTTGAGGACAAGGTGGGGGGCAGCACTTTTTTATGAAAAAAAAATTACAATTTTTTTAAAATGATTTTTGCTGTGGTAAATAGCTTAGCTACTCTATAACGCAACAAAGGATTTAAAATCCAACCAAAATACATATAATGAGTAGACAAGACTAAAACTAAATTGTTAAGAAAATATAATATTCTATTTCATTAACTAAATTTTTTTAAGCAACACTCTAAGCCTAATCTCAAATATACTAAACTGTTAACGAGAGAATACATTTTTAAAATTGTATGAAAATAAATTTAACGCTACCTTGGATAATATGTAAAAATACTCCTTGTTGGAAGAAAATAAAATAGATAAACACCAATAACCCATTTAAGCACAAAAAGAAAAATTCCGATAACCCATTACCAAACTCATCCAAATGGAAATAATTATTAGTCATTCAGCGAATAAAACTACAACATATCAAGCCCATTTCACTCTTTCCACCACCCTCTTTTTGGGATTCAATAGCTTGGTATATGGTATGCAAGACAATGTGAAATGGAAATTAAACCTACACTAAGGCAACATGACAAGCGACAATGAAAATTGTATTATGATGTCTTCTCTCTTTCTTCCATACACCTTCCAACCAACATTTCATGGGAATAATAAACGATATCAAGGTGATGAAACTCAACTTTCTCTGTATTATCTATATAATATCATAACTAAAATCCTTTTTCGAACAAGTGAAAATGGAAGATTAATAGCTATAAAATTTACAAAGAAAAAAAGAAAACAAAATAGATGAAGAGAAAAAAAAATAAAATATTGTTGCTTGGTAAAAATTAGCAATTGGGATAGGTAGACTCTTTACAAAAATACCTTGTACTTGTTTCACCAAAGAACCAAAACAATTGCCTTCCCTCTCATAAAAACCAGTAACAATGACATGAACAAAGCACATTCCCAATTTGTTTAATAAGATCATAGATCCCTCCTGATGTCTGAACACCACTACATCATCACCAATATCCAAAGATGGTTGTCTATCACTATCACTAAGTCCCCCAATGCCATGAATATCAGTGTAATCCCAAGTCTTTATATAGTACCTCTGACCATATAAATCAACATCTTCTTTGGCACTAACATAAACAACATAATCAAGCTTGGTGTGTAATCTTTCTTTGCAATCTTCTTTGAAATGTGGGAACTCTACAAACAACATTTCATGATTTAAGTCAATAAAAGGACTTCTAAAGCACAATTGAGGATTCACATAGCTCAAAATCTCTATTCTATTACCTATGAAACCCACAACAACAATGCTTTCAAAAAGTTCAACACCTCTATCAGCACAATGTTCCACATTGTCTCCAACCTCATGCAATTCATATGCCAAAATTTGAACAACCAGATACTCAAAGAAATACTCTAAAAGATAATTTTATTCCTCTAATTCTACACTATTCTGTCCCTTTAATTTGACACCAACGCCTTCCAAGTTATGACACATATATTACACTTCATTGTCTCTAGACATAGCTTATGGCAAGAATATTTTAGCAAACCCATTGGCCCACATAGTAGTTCTGGCTTCTTTATTATTATTTTCACCAAGTGTAGGTGAAGAATATCCTTTTGCATAACTTCTCAAATTAGGTGCATCATTCTCCTTTGCTGGTTAGATACAATTGTTGCTTCAACAACCATAGGCTTATTTATTGGCTTAACAACCATGAACACCTGATACAAAATAACTCCATCTTCAATCAAAGCACATTCTTCATTGAAAACTTCCACAGTTTCAAAGTAGTCAACATGTTTGTCTTTTGTTTTGTCCCCTATTTCAAGTCTCCTAAACCCTTGTGTGTCTAATGTTTAACTTGTAAATCCAAGGAATTGTGAACCACTTCACAAGGAAGAATAAGCAACTTATCCAAATGAAATTTCAATTGAGTGGTGGCAACCACTCTTTGGGATACCTCATTGTCGTTAACTTCCTTTACTGAAATAATAGCATATAAACCTTCATTAACTACCATAAGAAGTACAACTTGAATGGCTGATTCAAAAACTTTATGTGGTTGCTCATCTAGCAATGTAAACAATTCACCCTTAGGACAGAAACCTGTTATTGTGTATATGTATGCCAAAGTATGAAATACCTCTCCCTTTAAGAGTGAACTTAATTGGTCTTCACCAATTTTAGAATCCCAACCTAATCGTTTTGTGGCAAACTTAAAGAGGTTGATAAAATATTGTTTCAACTCATTCACTAAATTTGGCCTAGTACCACTTCAGATTTTTAGAATATTATAACAGTGATGAATTTTGATATAGTGACATAATCAACCTGCTCATAAGCCTGACAAACAACATTGGCATCATCTAAAACGCCAATTACAATTACTTCATCAAATTTCCCATGCCACCCCATAGCAGGTTGAATTCAACCAAGCCTATCAACAAAAACCACGGCAAGTGCATAAATACTATCCTAATCTCAAATCCCATCAGACAACAAAAGATTCAAAATCTCTCGAACAATGTTTGGAACCGAACTTGATGCTAGACAACACAATATTATTTCCTTTTCTTGTATCTTCTGATCAGAAGCTTTGTTCACCTGGTGCCAATAGAATTCCAATTCCTTCCTTCTTATTGCCTTTGCACTAGATGAGAGTTGCACTAACGTTACAAAGTTCACACACAAAGACACTAAGTGTGTGCTTACCTTATCCAATTTTCTCTCCGGCTAGGTAACAAGTTTGGGTTCCTTCCAATAAGGCCCAATGTACAGGTATATTGAAAATTGTTTTAGGCTACTTATATTTATGTCAACCTTATCCATTGAAGGTCAAACCTATAGTGTCTAAGAAAGAAACTCGCTATTCCCCTCAATCCCTACTTTCTTCACAAGTAATGCTTCCTTTTTGAATTCACCACCATCTTTGGCCATTAACAATAGCCAAAACAACCTTATTTTTGGTCTTTACCCCAAGCAACCCACATTCCTTCTCTTTTCGCTGCATCAGTGTCATACAGGTGAGAAAAGTTCCCTAAAGTGCTCAATGCTATCAACGAGAATGAAGCAAGCCTCTTTATCACATAACACTACCTTTCGACGTGCTTAGTAAGGTTCACCCTTTGAATGGATATTACAAGGCCAGAAAAATGAGTAACCAAGGTCCAATGGTTGCCCAAGCCCAACATTATAATGGTTCCAAATACCCCTAGGCCTCTGTTTCTTTTGAATAACCTAACCTTAGCTTCTTCTAGAGCCCAGAATATTTTCTTTGCCCAACTAAATTTTGGACTCCTTCCCCACTTAATTACCCTTACCCGATCCAAAACCCAACTACTTGTCATCACTTTACTGTTGCCATTGCCCTCCTCTGCCTTCGATAATTTCTTTTGCCGTAGATTATTCCTCTAGCATTTGGCTCCAAATTTCTCTCCATAAGCTGCTTTCACTGTTGATGAGTTAAAAACTTTGGTTGATTTTGATTCTATCTCCTCTTTTAGGCTATTTTAGGAAACATGCAGACCAATTGAAGTCTCTAGACTTGGTACACTGTCAGTTATTCCTACTTCGACCTCTTTTACCTCAAGTTTAGCAAGTCTTCCTTTAAAAATGGTGAGTTTTTTTAATGATGGCCTAGGATGGTCCCCTCCTCAACTTCTTCCTCACCTACTTTCCATTTTACAAGCTTCAATAACTCCTTCATTATTTCTTCAATATCTTTCATAGTTTCCTTCATCTCTGCCATGTCTCTTCGCCATTTTTCCTCATATATCTCCCTCTTCCATTTGTCTAACACTTGTTCAGTTGTTTCCCTCATTTCTCCCCTATCTCTCTTTTCCTATATCTCTTTTTTCCATCTAATAAACACTTCTTCAATTGTTTCTCTTATTTCTCCCATCTCTCTTTTCCTGTATCTCCTTTCTCCAGTTGGCAATCGGCCTTTCACTTTTCTCACTGAGCATCTCAAACACCTCCTAGATTGTCACAGCTTTGATGCCAAATTGATGAAACCCAACTTTTTCTGTATTATTTATATAATATCAGAACTAAAATCTTCTCCAAACAAATGAAAATGGGAGATTAACAACTCTAAAATTTACAAAAAAAATGAAAAAAAAAAAACAAAATAGCTGAAGAGAAAAGAAAAGAAAACATTGTTGCCTAGCTTTCGAGAAGCCAGACTCTCTCCCAACACAAGTCATGTTTTTTCCTCTTTGCTCCTCACCAAGTTCTCACCATATATCCCCTCTTTCTAACTAACTTTCTCTCTCTCTACCAGCTCATCCCCATTTTCTCTCCATTAGGTCTTGGCCCAATGGGTGTGGGTCCATCACATGGATTATTTAAAAATATAATAATCTAATTACAATTTTGATACACGAAATTTTAAATGTAACACTTTATCCCCAAAAATTATCCCAAAAAAATGAAAACAAGCATATCAATTAAAATTTATGTCTAAAAGACATGTGATTATCACATGATACCTTAAACAAAGATAAAAATTTGAGAAATTCATCATACCTTCAGGAGGTTGTATGTTGTTTCTTAAAAATATAGCCACTACACAATTTCCTGAAAAACTAGTCATCTAGTAAATGTTCACCTGAACATCCTGTAATCCTTGTTTTTCATGCAAACTTTAAGATGGTAAAGAGCGTAATATAATTTAAAAGAAGAAAAGGACAGTTGCTCAAGGAAAAACTTCACAAACAATAGAATTAATTAGAATATTTACAGGCAGCCTTATGCTACATATAGCTGTTGCAGGGGACAAAAATGCCCTTGTGGGCTTCATAACCTATTAGATGCAACTAAGATAAACCAACCCTCACAAGCCAATATGAGCAACAGATGTCAGCGGGCACAAAAAAATGCAGCCATATATCTTGCCAATTTAACAACCAGTCATGGTCCGTCTTTGACTCAATACTGGACCACCCAAAATAAAAGCTTCGCGTGACTAGCATCATCCAAAATGAGAGAAAAAAGTAAGCAGCATGTTAGACCATGAAAAGATATTTTAGATCATCCACTGTAAGGCGAGTTGCAGAACCACCAGCTTGATCTTCACCAAAAGCAGATGCAACCATTTTTCTCTTTTCTTCCTGTCAAACATGATCAAACAGAAAGACATAAGCAGAATGTATCATTCCTCTATCTGCCCAGTGAGATGCATGCTATAAACACAAACAAAGGTTAGCCCAATTGGTAGCATCAAGCTGAGTCAACGCAAAAGGTCTTTGCCTTTGGCTCGATTATGACTAGTAATCAATTGTAGGTACGTATCTACCAAATCCATGCTTCTTGCATTGGAATTGAGCAACCTAATCACCTTCCAAATTTTTTCCATATTACACTATCTGTCCCTTTATTTTTTGTTTCACCTTCATCCGTAAAATTTTTTGTTCCATTTCAGCCATTTAAATGTTTGTTTCATCTTCTTTTATATACATATATATATATATATACATATATATATATATCCTAAATGCTAACTACTTTTAAAACACTAACATTTAATAGAGTAATTAAGCCTAAATTTTTTCTCTATCACCAGCTCTATACCCGTCTAGTTTCTCCTAGTTGTTTTTGTTTCTATGGGCGAAAGCTCCCTTGTTTTCAAACACCCCCCCCCCCCCAAAAAAAAATTAATAATAATAATAACTAACTAAAGCCGAACAGGAAAAATGCACTTCAGGTGCCAAGGTCCACTTTATCTTTTAGAGGAAAGCACCCACAAAAGTACTAAAGATTAAAAGATAATTAAAAGAGAAACTAACATAATTTATTCTACCTAACTTGTGGACCACATATTTTATTGGAGAGGCATCCAAGATGGACTGCATTTGTATGATAATAAGTTCATGCCATAAGCAACATGAAGTGAGCTAAGATCCATCAGAGAATGAGTTACATAAGCACCTTAAATCCCTAGATGACATCATGCAAAGAAAGCTTGCGACCACAGCTTAGCTAAAGTGGTTCAGGTAGTTGGGAAATTGAATATAGGTCATAGGTTCAAGTTGTAAAAATGCGTTCCTAATGAATATAAGAAATAACAGAAGAAAGGTGCGAGATTATATGAGCTTCACCACAAGGGACAGGCAATACAATAAGGTCTCCAGTGCTGTGGAGCTAAGTTGGTTAAGCTTTAGCAAATACTAGAAGCCACAATGATCTTGTTCTCACTCGGCCATCATCTTGTCAGGTTTTAGTGTCTAGGACACTCGCTAATCAATACAGATTTGTACAAGTTAAAAACCTCTACTTATAGATGGTTCCCTCCTGCTTGGACCACAATAAAACTTACATTGATCTCATATATCCCAAGTCATAAATTAGATTTCCTCTTACTTGTTGGTAAAAAAACAAGAATATTTTCACAAAAATACCAGAAGACATTAACAAGGAAGCCAAAAGAGGTGATTGCAACCATTGAGTTGACTATGTTTATAAAATTAGTCTATGGTTTGACTTGACTCCTAAAGAGCATTCAAGTTGTCATAGTTAATAATCCTAATTAGTTAGACATCGTCCTCAGCTCTTAATGACCGTTGCATATTCCATATATGGTGGCCACTTCAGCCACAAAAAACCTTTCATTTTGTATAATTCCATTCAATAGATATAAAAAGAAAGCAAGAGTTAAAAAGAATCAACAACAACAACAATAAGTTTTTTTCCATTAGGTGGAGCCTACCATGGATCAAACGACGCCATAAAGTTCTAAGTTAAAAAAAATGAGGAAAGAAAAAAGCAAAAGAGAAAACAACTCAAACTTCAAATCACCACCATTTCCCCACTGGCTTCTAAGCTTCACTCTGATGATCCCCAATTCACCCCCAAGAAAATCCAATTCTTACACAAATTATAGCCACATTTTTGGAAAATAAACCAAAATTCAACTAACAACTAGAGACTGATACCTGGAGAGCCAATATTCTATCTTCAACTGTATCCTTTATAGTGAGCCGGGTCACAGTAACAGGACGGGTCTGTCCAATTCTATGAGCTCGATCAACAGCTTGATCTTCAGTTGTCGGATTCCACCAAAGATCCAAAAGAATAACATGACATGCAGCAACCATGTTTAAACCAAGGTTTCCTGCTTTTAATGACATCAGCATAACAGTTACCTGAAACAAATTCCAGTTAGTCAGACATCGTAGAGTCAAAGACAGCCCTAATTGAAACACTAGGAACAGGGTGTAATTAGGCAATGCTAAGAAGCGGCTATACAACATACTACTTCAAAGTGCATCAAGCATTATCAGGCATTTGATATTTGCTTTAAAAAGTTAACAACTTTAAAAAATGGTGGAGAGTGCAAACCTTAGGATCAGTATTGAAATCCTTAACAGCTTTATCCCTTGCAACCAGCGTCATGGTGCCATCAAGTCTCCTGTATGGAATACAAGACTCTTTCAGTGCATGTTCAACCAAGTCCAACATGCTAGTCCACTGGGAAAAAACAATAGCCTTTATTGGTCCTTCAGTTGTGCACTCTGAATATTTTCTTGTGTGTTTTGTAACACAAACATCTGAATGGCAATTTTCATTATCTGAAGTTTCAGAAGATGGTGAATTTCTACTGCATCCAGAGGAACTCAGTAGGTCAGAACCTGGACTCTTTAATATACAATATAACTGCAGAATCTCAAGGACCGCTTTGATTTTAGATGAACTATAATTTCTCTGCTGTACTACTGAATAATCAACATGTAGATAATTTGCAGAACTACCATCACCAAGGTCACCAGAGATACAACTTCTTAGAGTAGCCTTGGAGAAAACAACATCATCACCAATTTGTTCTTTACAATCAACTGCAGGGCACAAATTATCATAACCCGTCAAATTTTCTGATACACACTGATAACAGAAAACATGGCCACACATAGTAATAACCGGGTCTTCAGGTGGATCCTGTAGAAACCACAGTACCAGAAGAATTAGCTAGGTTTCTTTTTTACACTGTTTACTAAGCTATGACAAATTAACTGAAAACAAAGCAAAAATGTTCAAATAAGTAATAAAGATGGCAATAAGAATATCTCATCTCTGTAATAAACTCACACTGCAAACACCACATATGGCAAAGGATGTTTCCAAACAATTAAAGAGATTAACCAGCATTTCCCTTGGAAGCATTTTTGCCATTTGCACAGAATTTTTCCCAACAAAATCAGAACTATGATCTTTAACAAGAAGCGGGTGGTTGCAAGCCTGACGAAGACGTAAAAGCATTAAAAGAATATTTGCATAGTTTTGATTGACTGTACCAGCAGCAGCATATGCCTGCAATGTACAAGCTTGTTATTTCAAAATTATGTTCAAGCACAGAAGCATCGTTCAAAAACAATATTGCATTAACTGATACAAACATTTCACCAATGAAACTAGATCAGAGTTCAAATGAAAAAAACCTTGAGACTTTACCCAAAAAGCTGCAGTGCTTAATAAATGTAAAATTGCAAGTTTTGTACATCTTAGAAACAATTTAGTAAGAAAATGTGCCAAAAAAAAGGACTGACCAATCAAAATATTATGGACAAAATATCCAAACACAAATTGTGATTGATGAAGGCATAGCAAAGAGACTTCCAAAACAATCTCAGTGGCACTAAGATGAAGAAATGGCATTGGAAGATATTCGGGTAAAACAAAAGATGCAATTCAGGACATAAACGTAAGACAAAAGTACATGGTGAGTCAGGATATCAGGTGAGGGATTCCTTCACTTAAGCTTAAGGTCTGAAATTTTTGTATAAGATATAAATTTATACAAGCTGCAGATTACTGATATCTCAGTCTTTCAGCGCAGGGGGATCAGACTCACAAACAAGCTTAAAACCCATGTAAATTCAATATTTTGCGATAAGCAATATTATATAGGCATGCTTCACTGTATTAAATTACACAATATTGAGCACATTTTGACTGACCACCAAAAATTTAAAAAAAAAATACAGTGGATTTAAAATCTCATAAGCAAAAGAACATTTCAGTTGCTATGCAAAAAGACAATTATATCTCAAGATAAATAATTTAGAAAAGATAAACCTTAAATTGAGTACGTGAATCTGCTTCCAACTTGGTGTAGAAGGCCCGCTCCTCAATGGAGAAATCCACCTTATTCAGCTGAATTGTTTTAGGGGGCAAATTAATTATAGGCTCCCCATCAATCAATGTTCCTAGACAGGCAGGAAATTAAATTCATAAGACAAAAGAGAACAATATCCACCACCCTATGGTATATGTGACTCCAAGTTCATGGAAAATACAGATCATGCCAACAAATCAAAACCTGAATGGCCAAAATGTACTTCTGTCCACTCCCTCAGGTTAAAGTACATGCATGGAAAAACATTTGGAACAGAAAAAATGTTTAATTAATTATATTCTACATGAAGATAGTGGTAAAAGAAATCATTTAATTATTGGAATGATTTCGTCATTTAAAAAAAGAGATAAAGCACACTCTGTAATCTCATCATTCTTAAATTCCTACATGATCAAATAAGAATATATCTACACACACACACACACACACACACACACACACATATATGAAGAAAAACCTTTGCTTTGCATTTTCACGGAAAATTGAGGGTGGGAGAAACACAAGGCACTGAAAAATAAAGGCAAATAGGTACTTATATACTATAATAACAATGGGTGTCAACAATAAACACAACCCTAGCCTAATTCTATTCCAAAAAGAAGAGTTTTTTTTTTTTTAAATCAACAAGGAAATTATGATAAGAAAGAAGAAAGATATAAATGTGGAGGAGAGGGTAAATGATCAATACAAAACCAATGTATAAAAGAAAATTAAACATCTCACAAAATTGTCCAATCCCTCTGCATATATAAAAGAGACACTCGCTTGAAGAAGCCCTGAGCAGAACACTGCAAAGAAGCCCCAAACAAAATCGTTTCCCACAGGTATTCTAAAGACAAGGAAACACCCTTGAAAATATGATTATTCTGCGCCAGCCAAATATTCCAAATAACATCAAAAACTGCACAATATTGCAAAGCAAGACTTTTAGCCAAGTTCAAGTACAACTGAGAAGAGTAATTTTTCTGACCTAATATCTAAAATACATTATAGTTTACTTTATTCAAGTTGGACCATTTTGTCTCTATTAGTATAAGCATGAGTTTCCACTTTCCACTAATGGTCATACATACTTCAGAGTTAGTAGGAAGGTTGTATAAAGGTCGAACAAGAAATGAGAAAACAAGATGAAGAAAGATAATCAAAATTGAGAACTTTAGTTAAGAGGAGATCAGCATGAATATTACCAAGACACTGAACCTATTTATGCATAAAATCTATCCAACTATGAAATCAGAAACCAGAGATAAGATCATTCACCTTTTGTACGACGTAGCATTATAGCCCTCAGAACCGCTTGGAGCTTCTTGTAACCCTGGATAGAATTTTTGGATATTGGAACTTTTATTGTATTGTAGAAAGATTTGTATACAGCATAAGGATCATACTTCAGGAATCTGAAGTAGCTATACAGATCGTCAATAGCATTTTGAATAGGTGTTCCAGATAAGCACCACCTTCTTTTGGCTCGAAGGCTGCAGCAAGCTCTAGCCACCTGAGTTCTATGATTCTTTATCGTTTGAGCTTCATCTAGAATAACCCTGAACCAACCAACTTTTGCAAGAGGACCAGAAGCACAATCAAAAGAACTGTCAATTCCCCTTTTACCCTTTTTACTCTTTTTACTTTCATTATAAGCCTTTTTCCTCTTTTTACCAAAAGCAAACTCAGAGGATAACCCAAATTTATCCACATTTTTTTCATCAATTTCATCCTCTTCCACTAAAGGTTGCTTTGGAACTTCATTTGTCACAATAGAATACGTTGTGAGAACAACATCATATTTTGCAAGTTCAACAGGATCCTTTGTCCTATTACCCCCATGATAAACCAACACAGAGAGCTTAGCATCATCTCCAACTTTGTCATCCAGTTCCCTTGCCCACTGTCGGAGAACACTAGCAGGGCAGACAACCAGTGTACCAGCAGCTGGCCTTTTCCTACCTAGCACCCGTGTCGAAGACGAACTAAACGATTCAGGAATAGGTTTTACATCAATTTCTTCATTCTTTTTAGATTTTTCCACAGTATCACCGCCATTATCATCATCCTCATCTAAATTTAATGCTTCAGCTTTATGATTGCACATCTCATCTGTTTTTGATTTTGACTGTAATGACCTCTGCATTTGTATGAGGGCAATCATTGAAATTGTCTTTCCAAGGCCCTGTTTGAACAATGCTTTAACGTTAAGGCAAAAACACTCAGATATAAATATAAAGTGCCACTAATCAAACAAATAATATAAGCACACAAGATATAAAAAGGTTCACCTGATCATCAGCCAGGATTCCCCCCAAGCAATGCAAACTTCTGGTTTCCTTCTGAAGCATCCAAGCCAATGCAATCTTCTGCAACATATAACAGTTAAAGCTTGACAACATGCAAACAGCCTGACAAACTAATGGATCATGATAGACAAGACATAACCTGATGTCTCAGAAGTGACACAGACAATAGACCATCAGGTAAAGTAGCTTCAACTTTTGGCTGATTGAGATCCTGCAACAACCAAATTCTTATTAAGAAAAACAATGTGTCTCAAGTGACTCTCAGATATTAGAAAACGTAGAACTGTTTGAAAATATTGTATACTCATATATCAATAATTTACAAACAGTAGGTACTTATATACACAGAGAAAACCAAGCAGAGATTTGAGTCCCTTCATACTTGGCCAGCCAAGAAAGGAAAGATTTTGAAAATACAATCATCCTACAATCTATACAAAATAACTCCTAATAAAAACCAATTGAACTCTAGTTGACTATCTAGACAAAGAAATGAATGCTACAATAAAACTGAATAAAATCTCTTATCCCACATTAAAAACATGATTCCACACCCTCCCTCAAGCTGGGAGTAGATATTAACCATACCCAACTTGAACAAATGAATATCAAGTTGGGTTCTAGGGATGGACTTGGTCAAAACATCAGCAATTTGATGATGAGTGGATATATAAACCAACTCAATAACATCATTCTCTATCTTCTCCTTGACGAAATGACAGTCAATTTTAATGTGCTTAGTTTTATCATAATAAACTAGGTCCTTAGCAATGCTTATAACAACTTAATTGCCACAAAATAGCTTCATGCATGTCAAAGATCGTAGTTGTATTTCTTCAAATAACCTTTTCAGCCAAATCCCTTCAAAAATTCCATGAGCCAAGGCTCAAAATTCCACTTAAACACTACTTTGGGTTAAAACCAACTATTTCTTGCTTCTCCAGGTAACAAGATTTGCCCAAACAAAGATATAGTACCCTCAACTAGATCTCCTATTAGTAAGAGATCTAGCCCAATCCGCATTATAGAATAGCTCCAAGCTTCTACCGGTTCCCTTTTTAAAGAAGAGCCCTTTTCTTGGAGTCATTTTAAGTATCTCATTACCTACTTTACTACTCCAAGGTATTCTTTTGTAGGATTATTCATGAACGGGCTAGCCACACTTACTGTGAAGCTAATGTCTAGTCTGGTGTGGGAAAGATATATCAACTTTCCTATCAATTTCTAATACAAACCTTTATCAACAACAATTGAATCTCCCTTTGTGCCAACCATATTCATAGGATCAGCAAGTTTACACCCTAGCATACTAGAACCTTCAATAAATCTAAGGTGTATTTCCTTTGGGATACCACAATCCCTTTGCTAGACCTAACCACCTCCATTCCCAAGAAATACTTAAGGTCACCAAGATCTTTGACCTCAAATTCTTTGTTCAAGACCCTCTTGAGGTGAACTACCTCATCATCATCATTTCCTATAACAATTATATTATCCACATAAACTATAAGAAGTCCCCAAGAATATAATTGAAATAGTCTTGGGCATTCTCAATTTGAAAATTTTGCATTTGAGTCCGAAACTTATTGTAAATCATAGTAAAAAAATTTTTAACAACGAAAGCAGTTTCAGACTTATCTTTCATAAGAAAAACCCAAATGGTACAACTGTGATTATCAATGAAGGATGAGAACCATCTAGCACCTATTATGTTAGATATGCAAGAGGGCCTAAACAACCAAAAAAGGGTGAGATGGCTTAGACTCATGGGGTAGATAGGTGCTTCGACAATGTTTGGATAGATGACAAAATTCACATTGAAAATACGTTGAGGTTTTATTAATGAACAAAGAAGGGAACAACTTCTCCAAATACAAAAAATTTGGATAACCTAGACGTTGGTGCCATAACATCATCATATTATCTTCTTCCAAAGTCTTTGCATCATTTGCATGGGAGGTCTGAATATGCTTGCAGCATTTTAGCTAATACAACCCTTCATGAGCTCTAACATTGCCAATCATTCTCCCTGAATCCAAATCCTATAATAAACACCTAGAAGGGGAAATTTTAGCAATGCAGTTCAGGTCTTAAGTAAGCTTACTAAGGGACAGCAAATTATATGACAAATTTGGTACTAAAAGTAATGATTGAAAGAGTCAAATTATCTGAAACAACCACTTCCCAATCCCTATTACTTTGGATAAGGTGCCATCTGCAATTCTTACTTTATATTTGTTAGGACATGTATTATATTCATGAAATCAAGATGTATCTCCTGTTATATGGTTGAAAGCTCCAGAATCTATTATCCAAATGTTCGTATCTCCTGCCCTAGTATGGAGTGCACTCAAAAAAGTACCTTTTCCAGCAAACCAGAAGCACTAACAGGGGCTGTTGAGGAACCTGGATTGACTAATTTTTATAGCTGTTCAATCTATTCTCTGCTGAACAAAGTCGGTTTAGTGGCATTTTCGTCTAGTCCTTCAAAAGAAGTGACATATCCCTTGACCTCCCATTCTTTGTTGCGCATCCAATCAGCGGGTTTGTCATAAATCTTTCAACAAGTGTCACAAGTATGGCCTAGGTGTCAGCAATGGTCACACCATGGTTTTCCCTTCTCATGTTTATTATCATTGTGCTGGTTTTATATTTTTTGGGCCCGTTTGGTTAAATGATGTAAAAGTAAAGGAAATGTAAAAAATAAATAGAAAAAATAAGAAATGAATTTTACGCCCCTGTTTTTTAAAAAATGATTTGATAGTTAAAATGATGATTTGATGAATGGAATAATAAGTATAAGGGTATAATAGACATTATACAAATTATATAAATGAATTACGTACATCTTACAGTGAACCAAACGGGCCCTTAGATAGCAAGGCTGACTTTTAGAAACAATCATGCCAGCAGTGGTGGCATGAGCTTTCTCTAACTTTCTTCTCTACAAACCTTTAAGAAGACCACTCCAATTGATTTTGGGGGGGGGGGGGGGGGGGGGGGTTTAGACCAAGTATCCTTCCCCTTACTTCATCCAAAGACTTGTTCAAGCCAAGGAGGAATTTAAAAATTCTCTACTTCTCGACAATTTCGCTATACCTCTTGGCATCTCTAGGACAGTCCCAATTTGGGTATTCAAACACGTCCAACTACTACCACAAATAGGTTAGTGCACAATATTATTGAGTTACAAAGAGATCACCTTGTTTGAGATCATCCAATTTGCCTTTGATCTCAAATAGCTCAGAAATATTGTCTTGATCTAAGTAAGTTTCCTTCACAGCCTCTCAAACCTCATGAGCAATGTTGTAAAATAGAAAAGTTCAGTCTATGTCCGTATCAATGGTGTTGATCAACAAGGACTAAACCATACTATTCTATGATCGCCATGTTTGGTATTTGGGATCTGTCCTTTCTAGAGGAAACAATAGCTCCAATCAAATAATTCTTTCCCCTTGCTTAAGATCAAAATCATCCTGATTTGGGCCATTGAAAGTAATTCTAGCCATTCAATTTATGACCAATGATAATTTGAAGAGTGGCATCTGCTGTGACCTAATTTAAGGTGTCTCTCCCAAAGTACTTGCAAGCACTTTGGCTAACCTCTAAAGACATGTTGCTGGTTGGAAAAACAAAAGGGGGACAAGATTAGGGAAGAGGGATGAATCACATAGAAGGAAAAATAAGAGGGTTGGATCAAAGATTTTGCTCTAATACCATGTAGAACTGTTTGAAAATATTGTTGATTAATATACAATAATGTACAAACAGTGAGTACTTAAATATACATAGAAAATCGAGTAAAGAGTTAAGTCCCTCAATACTCTGCTAGCCAAGAAAGAAAAGATTTTGAAGACACAATCATCCTAAAATATGTACAAAATAACTCCTAATAAAGAACAATAAACCTCTAGTTGACTATCCAGACAAAGAAATGAATGCTACAATAAAACTGAATAAAATATCTGATCCCACATTAAAAACCATGATGCCACAAAAAATATATGTGAACAACCATAAGAGAGCAATGGAAATATAATCTTTCAAGCATCATCAAATGACATTCACAAAAAACCCCACCTCCCAAAAAAAAGAAAAAAAAAAGTCTAACATTTTGTTTTTCTTTTTGCAAATCTAAGACTGCAACCACCTTAAAAAAAACCAAGAGAAGAATCCTAAACTGAAGACATAAATACTATAATTTCCCACAACATCTCCCAAAACAAAGAAACACCTCAAAAAATTATCATTCCTCTCCAACCAAATACACTATAACACTGTTGAAGAAGAAAGAGCTTTGAAAACTTCTAATATTTTGTGGTGTTTTCTATACAATGAGCTTAGCTATTTATAGGCCTATAGTTGAAGAATATTTACAAGAAGCTCCCTGAGAATTAGCCATTTACAATATACTCCATAAACCTAACAATATTTTAAAAAAATTATATTAGTAATTCCACACTCCCCTTCAAGGGGGGGCTTAAATATCAATCATGCTTAGCTTGGATGAGTGCATGTCAATCTAGGTTCTTGGAATAGCCTTGGTCAGAATATTAGCTGTTTATTGATGTGTTGGTGTAGAAATCACCTCAATGATCCCCTTTTCTATTTTTTCTTTGATAAAGTGCCGATCGACTTTAACATACTTGGTTCTATCAAGATGGACCAGGTTCTTTGTAATGCTTATTACTACTTAGTTGTCACAAAGTAACTTCATGGATGCTAAAGTAGAGACCTAAAGTTCCTCAAAAAGCCTTTTTAACCATATACCTTCACAAATTCCATGAGTCATAGCCCTAGATTCGGCTTTAGCACTACTTCAAGCTATAACTGCTTTTTACTCCTCCAAGTAACAAGATTTCCCAAGACATAGGTATAATACCTTGAGGTTGACCTCCTATCAGTGAAAGATCTAGCGCAATCCGCATTAGAGAACACTTTTATGCTCCTATTGGTTCCTTTCTTGAAAAACAACTCCTTTCCTAGGGTCATTTTTAGATACTAGGTATTCGGTTAATTGCTTCTAAGTGTTCTTCAATAAGATTATTCATAAACTGGCTTGTCACACTCACAGTAAAGCTTATATCTGATCTAGTATGAGAAAAAAATACAATTTCCCTACCAATCTTTGGTACATCCTTTTATCAACAAGGACAAAATTTTCTCTTGTCGAGTATCAGCTGACTTACTAACAAGCATACCAGTTTCTTCTAGCAAATCGAGAGTATATTTCCTTTAGAATATTGAAATCTTTTTGTTGGACCAAGCTACTTCCATATGCAAAAAGTATTTCAAAACTCCCAAGTCTTTAATCTTGAAGTCCATACTTAGGACTCTCATGAAGCAAGTTACTTCTTTATCATTGGTTTCTATTACAATGATATTGTCTACATAAACAATGAGAACAATGATCTTGCCACCTGATGCTTTGATAAAAAAGGTGTAATTTTTCTACCCCTGTGTGAACTCAAGCTGCTTGATTACCTTAGTAAGCCTTTCCAACCATGCTCTCGAGAATTGCTCAAGCCAATACAGAGATTTTTGCAATTTGCATACCAAGTTGGCAGTGTTGATATTTTTCAAACCCGGAGCTATCTCCATGTAAAGTTTTTCATCTAGGTCCCCATTGAGAAATGCATTCTTGACGTCAAGCTGAAGAAGCTTCTGATCAAGATTAGCTGCTAAAGACAAAAGCACTCAGATTGCATTTAGCTTGTCTGCGTATCCCATATGCTTGAGTAAAGCTTTTTGCAACTAATCTCGCTTTATATCTTTCAACACAACCATATGCCTTGTATTTCACATTGAATACCTATTTACAACCCATAGGCTATTTCTCTAAAGGTTTTCAAATGAGGCACCATGGCCATTCTTTTTAAGAGCCGAAAGCTCTTCATTCATGACTTCTCTCCATTTTGGGTGCTTGAAGGCTTCTTTTATACTGTTTGGAAGTTTAATGCTATCCAAGTTAGTTGTAAACACCCTGTAACTAAGAGATAATTTTTCATAGGATACAAAGTGAGAGATGGGATGATCGGTACATGATCTAGTTCCTTTTCTCCATGCAATAGGGAGATGGAGATCAATAGAAATTTCAAAATCATCATTACCTTGATTACTTTGCGTGCTTTCTACTAGACTTGGACTTAGTCAAATTGACAATGCTCTTGGATAGTGCACTACTTCTCAACTTGCTTATTATGCTTTGAATACACCTTGAGATTCTTGCTAGCCCTTTGGTTAAGAGTTATAAGAGCCTCGAGTTTAGGTAAATAGCTTGGCATAAGCTCGAGTATAGGAGACATATGGGCCAGAAACCTATGTTCTTCTTCTTTACTTGCCAAAGCCTCCACCTAAGTATGATTTTTAAAGTAGTATGGCACGTGTTCAACAAATTTAATATCATGGAGGTATAGAATTTTCAAGTGGGAGGAGAATAACACCGGTACCTTTTTTGATGTGGGGAGTATCCAAGAAAAATAATCTTGATAGACTTTAGGTCAAGTTTAATTCTCTAATGTAGAGGGATATGAACATATGCAACATACACAAATACCTTTAGTGGAAGGTTACTAATGTGCATTTGAGGAAAGGCTTTGAGAAGAACTTAGCACTAAAAATTAAATTTGAGGGTTCTTAAAGGTATCTGGTTATAAGATAGGTTGCAATTAAAACAACTTTCCCCTAGAATTAAAGGACATTATTTGTGAACATGAGACACCTAGCAATTTCAAGAAGGTACCTATTTTTTCTTTCGGCTATATCACTTTGCTCAGAAGTGTAGGCACAAGAACTTCGACAAATAATACCTTTTTCAAGGAAAAAATTTCAAAAAATAGGATTAAAATAGTCTCTAGTATTACAAGTCCTAAAAATTTGAATTTGAGTCTGAAATTAATCTTTAATCACGGAATGGAAAATTTTGACAATCAAGGTAGTTTCAAACTTGAATTTCATAAGAAATAGCCAAGTGATGTAGGTGTAATCATCAATAAAAAATAAGAACCAACAAGCACCTATTACATTTTGGACTTAAGATGGCCCCCAAATATTACTATGAATAATAGAAAATGGGTGAGATGGCTTATAATCATGTGTAAGATAGGTATTATGGCAATGTTTTGATAAATAACAAACCTTACCTTGGAAAAAATTTGGACTATTATTGATAAATAAAGAGGGAAACATTTTTTTGCCAAGTACATGAAGTTTAGGTGACCTAAGTGTTGGGGCCATAACATAACAATGGAATCATAATTGTTTATAGGAGAGCTAACATGATAGGTATGAGCAATTCTATTGTTGATCTTGATTTGATACAAACTTTCATTTTCATTAGCATTGCCAATTGTCCTTCCCAAATCCAAATCTTGAAACACATATTTAAAGGAAGAGAATTCAGCAACACATTTTGAATCATAAGTTTGCTGATTAACACTAGATTTCAAGACAAATTTGGAAGAGAATAGATTCAAGTGTCAAGGCTTTAGAAATTTTTACTCTTCCAATCCCTATTACCATGGATAGAGACCCATCAGCAATTCTCACTTTATAATAATTATAGCCAGGCTTACATTCATCAAATAATAAGACATCTCCAGTTATATGATCAAATGCACCTGCATCAAGTATCCAGAAGGCTACATCTTCTACTTGAGCATGAAGTGCATTTAAGAAAGTACCCTTTTGTGCCGTGGCACTAGAAGCAACAATGTAAGTGGGTGATGAACCTAGGCTGATCATCTTTTGAAGCCACTCCACTTGCTCCTTGCTAAACAATGCTGGTCCATTAGAAGTTTTTTCAACTCCTTCTGAGAAGGTAATATATCCCTTGCAAAATTTCTCTTTGGTGGGTTTCCAATCTTCTAACTTGCCATGTAACTTCTAGGACGCCTCACAGATGTATGTCAGCAATGGTCACACCATCTCTGCCCTTTTTCAGTTTATTTTTAGTGTTCTAGTTGACATTCTGTGATAAGAGAGTTGAACCTTCAGGTGCAACAATAGATGAGAAGGTCCCTACCATAAGTTTTTTCATGCTCTCTTCCCTTCAAACTTCCGAGAAAGCTTCTTTGAGTGATAATAAGGCTTAGTACCAAGGATTCTTCCCAAAAATTCTTCCAAAGATTTATTTAAGCCGCTAAGAATCTAAAAATCCTCTCCTTTTCAACAATTTCCCAATATTTTATTTCATCATTAAGATATGACCAATTTGGATTCTCGAAGACGTCCAATTGTTGCCAAAGGCAAGTTAGCTTCGTAAATATCAAGTCACAAGTAACTCATCTCGTTTGAGACCATAAAGGGTGCCTTTGATCTCAAAAAGTTCAACAGTATTGTCTCTCTTGGAGTAAATCTCCTTTAGAACAACCCAAATCTCATGGGCAATATTGTAAACAAGGTCTTATCGAATGTCATTCTCCATGGTATTGACTAACCAAGACATGACCTTATTGTTTTCTACCTTCCACACTTTATACTTTGGGTCCTTTGTCTCTAAAGGAATGGCTGCTCCAGTGAGGTAGTCATCTTTCCCTTTGCTCAAGACAAGCATCATTAATAAATTGGCCCATTGAAGATAATTGTAGCCAGTTAGTTTGTGCCCAGTGATGAGTCAAATAGACCCCTGAAACCTGTCCTAGTTGGAGAGTTCTTGCCCAAAATGCCTGCTCTAAGTCTAGCTTGCTTTAGAGGCCATGACAGATTAGAAATAAACATAATAGAGTTTTGTAACAAGAAGTAACTTACAACAACAGCAGATAACTAAGGTTCCAAAAGTTTGAAAAACTGCCTAATCAAACTAGATAACAACAGAAATTACCCAACAAGCTAGATTACAATAGAATAAAATAAATTAAATACAGCTGATTGAAGTTTTAAAGGAAAAATACAAAGAATAGGGACTGAAGAGGGATGGACTCCATGAACACGTGCCAACCACAGAAGCAAAAGATCTGGGCTTGACAGTATACTGGCCAACAATCACATTTTGGGTAGACGGTGGCCAAAGATATGGCACCATACATTGCCATGAGCTGGTGCATTGGGACAAGGGCAGTTTTGAGATTCAACGTGTGAAAGCACATGTGAAGGCAACTGGAGCTCTGGTGAAAGGCAATGACCAACCAGCATGGTCGTGGGTCAAGGAGGTGAAGGCACAGTGACCAACAATTTATGGTGTGCCTTTATGTAGCTGCAACCTCTCTTAGATGACTTCAAAGAGGAAAAATCAAGGAATAAAAGCTCTGAAGAGCTCTGATACAATGAAGAACTTCTATATTCTCTATAGTGTTTTCTATACAATAAGCTCAGCTATTTATAGGCCTATAGCTGAAGAAGATTCACATAGCTGAAGAAAATTTACAATAAGTTCCTTGAGAATAAGCTATTTACAATATATTCCCTAAACCTAATAATAACATTAAAAAATTATATCAGTAATTCCACAACTATAAATATTGTGCAACGCCAAAATGCTTTAGGCTCATTTTTCATTCCAAACCATTTAAACCTTGTCAAAAGAAAACCCTCAAGTGAGCAATGGCACACTCAGTTTTCCCCCAAAACTCCAAAAAGTTCACTCCCAAAAATCCAACTGCTCCACAGGGTGAAAAGAGATGTGCAGCTGATTCTGAACTATTCATTCACACAACACACATAAGGAAAAATAGCTTTTTTGGGCCTACAAACATGCAACAAATCATTAGTTTTAATCATATTCAATTCTGCAGTCCAGACAAAAAATTTTACCTTTGAGTGAAATTTTAGATTTCCAAATGCTTTTATCTAAAACAAACTTTTCCCCATAGGAGAATGAGTTAGAAATTGAAAGAACAATTTCAATGAATAAACACAAGATGAATCAAGAGTCCAAATCCTCTATTGGAGGTTTTCTCAACAGAAATAATAAATTATTTTTGTTTCTCTCTCTACCCTAATTTTACAGGATATCTTTTGTTAGGATTTTCTGTAAATATCTTTATGTATTACTAAATTTTATTTTTTTTTAATAAGTCAGGCATGATTATCGTAATATTTCCTTCTTGGAAATAAGTGATCTCTTCAACTTGTGTCTATTTATTTTGTACGCTCTCCGTTTTGTGTTGTCAATGGAATAAGAATTTTATTTACTTCATAGTATCAGAGCCCCAAATTGATCCATGGTGATCAGATTTGGTGCGGCTTTGAACACCACGGCCTCAGAGGGACAGAACTTGCCAACAAAAAGTAACCCTCAACTTTCATTGGGAATTCGAGTTAGAATCCCTCAAGCGCCACCACCAAAAAATGATACAAGACCAGTTCTCATTACCCCTCATTGCTTACATGGGACAAATTATCTACAGTGGAGTTCTAACGTGAAACTATTCATTACCGCCAAAGGCAAACTTAAGTACCTGACTAGTGAGGCTATGCAACCACACCCAAATGATCCAAAATTTCAACAATGGGTGGAGGACAACAGTATGGTACAATCTTGGCTTGTCAATTCGATGACATCTGAGGTTAGTCTAAATTATATGCTATATGAAAGTGCTCATGATGTATGGTGTAATAGCAAGAGAGACTTTTTCTTCTCAAAAGAATAAGGCAACAATCCTAAATCTGGAATCCTTCCTCCATGATTTTCATCAAAACTCACTTAGTGTGACCGATTACTATAACACGTTAATGAGGCATTGGCAACAACTAGATTTTTATGAAAGCTACACATGGTCTTGTACAGCAGATACAGAGTACTACAAAAAAATTAAGGAGGAATGGATAATGTATAAATTTCTGCTTGGCTTGAACTCAATCTTTGATGATATCAAAAGGAGAATTATTGAGCCTAGAAAAAATTCCTACCATGAAAGAGGTATTTTTCACTATCAAAGAAGAATAAAGCAAGAAGCAACTTCTATTTAGAGGACAGAGCCAAAGTGATTTTAATTATATGGCTCTTATTGCCAAACACGAAAACAGATTGAAGAAGGGCAATAAACCCATGTGTGATTACTGCAATAAATAGGGACATACTAGAGACAATTACTAGAAGCTACATGGCAGACCACCCATCAGCATAGTAAAACAAAAATTCGAAAGCAGGGGGTATGATGTGACTCATGAAGAACAAAATGAAGCAATTCAAGGAGGTTTAAGTAACTCGAAAGTGGAATCACTAAGGAAACTATTGGAAAAATATAATCAAAGCACTGTGATTAGGTGTGGGCACGGGCCGAGATTTGTTTCAACCCAAATCCTGGCCCGATTTCAACTTTAGGACGAAAAATTCATCACGGGCCAAGCCAATGGGCCAATTATTTTTTTAAAGAAAAAATTTTAAAATTTTAAAAATTTATATTTTTATATTTACTTAATTATTTTAGGCATATAACCATTTTTTTAATATGTTTTTTTTTAAATTTATGCAATGGACATGAAAAAATATGAACTCAAGGAAGAAAATAGAAATAAAAAATGCAAATATAGTAGCTAAAATTTGAAAAAATATGCATTTTTTAATTTTATTTTTCTTACATGCATATGATAATTATATTTAGGAGAATTCTAACATAAATTTTAACCCCCTAGTTATTTATAATTTATAAAATATATTTAAAAATTTTTGGCTAAAATTATAAAAAAAAATCTTTTCAATTTAGTCTCTATCTTTTTATATATAAATATATATATATAGAGACCTCGGGCCAGGCCGAGCCTGATAGGGCCAAAAGGTTATCCTGAATCCCGTCCCGACCCGAAATATTATTCTGATCTGACCTTGTTTCAATCTTTTTTTTAATTTTCCCGACCCGTTACGGCCCGATTGTCCATCGAACCGGGACAACTTTGCACACCCTTAACTATGATACCTGAAAAAACAGTTGACTATGGGTAATTTAGCCAAATCAAGTAAATATATTCAAGCTCTTAAAGTTAAAGAATTAAAGCCAAAATCGTGGATTGCAGACTCTAGTGCGACTGATCATATGACAGATAATATATCTTTGTTTGTAGAGATTAAACCTTGCAGTGGAATAAATATTAAAATTGCTAATGGTACGTTCACTAAGGTGCTAGGGATTGGTACTGTTTATATTATAGAGGAAATAATTCTGGTTGATGTGCTTTACGCCCCTAGTCTTAAATGCAATTTATTATCTGTTACAAAAGTGACCAAAATGCTAAATTGCAATGTTAATATGTTTTTCACTCATTGTGTTTTCCAAGAACTAGGCTCGGGGAGGACGATTGGCAGTGCTGAAAAATTTAAGGATCTCTATTACCTCAGCATTGAGGGTCTCTATTAGCCATAATATACCTAAATTTTTCTGGGGTGAAGTTGTTCTGACAGCCACATATCTTGTTAATAGGTTACCTTCTAAAACACTCAATTTCCAAATACCAGTACAGAAATTATCTAAGGCCTACCCTGACAATCACCTTGTTACATCTTATTCTCAAAAGGTTTTGGGGTATGTGGCCTATGTGCATAATTACCATGGGGGTAAGCTTGATCCTAGAGGATTCAAATGTATATTTTTGGGTTACTCTCCAAATCAAAAAGGATATAAATGTTATTCTCCTACTTTAAAGAAAATGTTTGTCTTTATGAATGTTACCTTTACTAAAGATCAATCCTATTACACCAAAAATTCCATTCAGGGGGAGAATCATGTGGAATGGGAATTTTTGAGTGATTTTTCTAGTTCTGTAACAAATCAAAATGCACCTGAGACAGCGCCTAATGTCATGCCTACACCCACTCTTTTACCTACCTTAACACCTGAAACTATTTCTGCACCAGAACCAATTAATATTTTTGATTTTTGAAATTAACATTACTCCTGAAATAGCTCCAGAGGTTGCTGAAATAGAATTTGTTCCTACTGTACCTCAACCTAATAAAACTAAACCCGACCCTTATTTTTCTGGTCACAATGATGAGAATTTACAGGAAACTAAGATGCCTAATCAACATGCAGAGGAAACAGTTTTAAGGAGATTAAAAAATATAAGCAAACAGCAATCTGGAAGAGGTGATGTGACCCTTGATATTCCGAGGTAGAGTCAAGAATCCAAGCCAAACCCTGTTTCTGATGATTTGAGTTGGCCTATTGCTATCTAGAAGGGTGTACGATCATGTACCAAGCATCATATAAGTTTGTCTCTTATGATAAATTGCCAGTGAATTGGAAGTCTTTCATTGCTAGTGTTTTCAGTGAACAGCTACCAAAATCATATCAAGAAGTTGTTAAGAATCCAAAATGGGGAGAAGCTATTAGTGAAGTACTGAAGGCTCTTGAGAAAAATCAAACTCGGAAGCTAACAAGCTTACCTAAGGGAAAGTCAACCGTGGGTTGTAGGTGGGTATTTATTATAAAATACAACCCAGATGGTAGTATTAGTCGATACCAGGCTCATTTAGTGGCCAAAAGCTACACTCAGACGTATAGGATTAACTATCAGAAGACCTTTGCGCCGATTGCTAAATCAAACACTATTAAGGTACTCTTATCACTTGCTGCTAATCTAGATCGACCCTTACATTAGTTAAATGTTAAAAATGTCTTCCCTAATGGTGATTTGGAAGAGGAAGTGTACATGGATGTTCCTCAATGATTAGAAGAGTATGAAAGGTCAAATGTTGTCTATAGGCTTAATAAATCACTATATGGTTTGAAGCAGTCTCCGCATGCTTGGTTTGAGAGATTCACCAAGTATGTGATGCACTTGGGTTTCTTACAATGCCAAACTGATCATACTTTAATTGTTAGGCATGTAGGTGGAAAAATGACAGTTTTGATAGTTTATATGGACGACATAATTATTACAGAGAATGACATTAAAGGAATTCAAATTCTAAAAAATTCTCTAGCAAAGGAATTTGACGTGAAGGACTTAGGTAAATTAAGATATTTCTTGGGCATGGAGATTGCAAGATCACATAAGGGTATTATTGTCTCCCAAAGAGAGTATACTTTAGATTTATTGAAAGAGATAGGGATGCTTGGTGCAAAGCCTACTACTACTCCTATGGATTCTAATACAAAATTGAGTTTTAAGGAGGATGGTATCTCAGTTGATAAAGATAGATATCAAAGATTTGTTGGAAAGTTAATCTACCTATCACACACTCAGCTTATATTAGTTACCTAGTAAGTGTGGTGAGTCAGTTCATAAGCAAACCACAAGAAGAACATTTGGAAACAGTATACCGAATTTTAAAATACTTGAAGTTGAATCTAGGGAAGGGACTATATTTCAAAAGGAATGAGTCACATGGATTAAAGTTATATACTGAAGCAGATTGGGCAGATCAATAATAGATAAAAGGTCTATTACCAGATATTGTACCTATTTATGGGAAAATTTGGTAACCTGGAGGAGCAAAAAGCAAACAGTTGTCTCTAGAAGTAGTGCAGAGGTTGAATACAGAGCCTTAGCACTAGGCATTTGTGAGGGAATTTGGCTTATGAGACTTCTTAAAGAGTTGAAGATAAAATTTCAGTCCCTAGCCCAGGTATGGTGTGATAGCAAATCAACAATAGAAATTGTGCATAATCCTGTTCATTATGATAGGACTAAGCATGTTGAGATAGACAGACACCTTATTAAAGAGAAGATTCAAGAAGAGATCATTATTCTAAGCTATGTGAACACCCACTCTCAAGTTGCTAACCTTCTTACAAAGGCCCTTACAAGATCCAAATTTGATGATCTAAATTGCAAGCTGAGAATGCACGAGGTATATTCACCAGCTTGAGGGGGAGTATTGGAGGTTTTCTCAACAGAAATAATAAATTGTTTTTGCTTCTCTCTCCATCCCTAATTTTATAAGATATCTTTTGTTAGGATTTTCTGTTAGTATCTTTCTGTTTTACTAAATTTTCTTTTCTTTTTAATAAGTCAGGCATGATTATCATAATATTTCCTTCCTGGAAATAAGCGAACTCCTCAGCCTATGCCTGTTTATTTTGTATGCTCTCCCTTCTGTGTTGTCAATGCAATAAGAATTTTATTTAATTCATCCTCCTATCTGGATTAGGTGAAAATTTGAGGGCTTCAAGTAGAAGCATAAGGGAGAAAATATGAAATTCCAAGACACTAAGAACCCTGTAGAATGTAAAAGTGTTGAATAATTGCACTATGCAAAGAAGAAAGAATAGAGGCACAGAAGTGACTCCTTGAAAGAAATATCTCCCACCCAAATAAATTTCATGGACTCCCATGAATAACACTGAGCACCAAGTTGGCATTCTACCCATCCTGGTTTATCAAACTTACCGCAAATTACTTGGTGTCATATTAAATAAATCTGGAGGAAAATGCCCCAGCCATTTACCCCCCCCCCCCCCCCCCCGCCAAAGCAAGGTTTTTAGCCACAAGTTTCACAGCCAACAAGATTATCCTTTTCCAAATCTCCAAGACCTGACCAAAGAAAATCCCGCATGATCCTCTCTCACATCTGAGCCACCCAAACAAGGATACAAAAAAAGGGAAAGGTAATAAAGGGGGATGCTGGACAAACAAGACTGAATAAGGGTAATACAACCACCCAAGGAAAAGAAAGCACCCTTCCAATTATTCAAGTGTTTGGAGACTTTCTGAATCACAAGATCCCAAATAATATAGTTTTGGTTTCCACCAAAAGAAATTCTCAAATAAACAAGAAGCCACTGAAGGATCTGACAACCCACAGTGGAAGCAAAAGACAGAAGATCCTCATCAAACACACAAAGAGCAGCCACACCACTCCATGCCAAATTAACATCAAGCCCAAAGACAACCTCAAAAGCCTGAAGAAGAAAAAATATATTAGAAAAACTCTATCCTCCTCCAAGAAAAGAATGGTGTCATTAGCAAATTCAAGATGAGGAATCTTCACCCAATCTGAACCTAAAGAAAGTCCTCTAATTGAACCCCTCTCCACAGCTCTAAAAATCAACATGTCAACCACTAAAGTAAACAAAAAAGGAAACATAGGGTCCCCCTTCCTAATCTCTCTGTCCAGGAAACCAGGATTTGGGTACCCCATTGACAACAACCAAAAAAAGTAGAGGAAGACAAACAACCCTCAATCCAAGTTCTCCATATAACTCCAGAAACCATTCAACCAAGAATCTTATCAAACAAACCCCAAGTCCCAACTAACTTGATCATATGCTTTCTCAAAATGCAACTTGAAAGCTAAGCCCCATATATCAGAAGCATCAAATCTATGCATGTCTAATTCTTTATTACTAGAAGTGCCACCACAACAACAGATCAGGTCCTCAAAATCTAAACACCAAAAGCAATAACCCAATTGCAAAAGCAGGTTACTGAAGACTTAAGAGAATAAGAGTAATAAACATTTTCTACAACACCAACACGATGAAAGAGATAGAAGAATGTCAATGACCCTCAATTCCAAAACTAAAATTCTAAAACCTGATAACACATAGGCGCCCAAGCGCACACACAAAAAAAAAAAAGAGACAAGAGAGAGAAAACGAGATCAGCATTATCCTCTGTTATATCCAAGCATCCTAATCATCTTCAATCTACCAAGAAGCCATTGTTCATCACATATAACATACGGAACCCAAATGCATCTCCACAATTAAATAAGTTTACACATTTCTAGAACAGATAAATTGTCATAATTATACAAATTCTACTTGTACTTCAGACCAGATATCCAATACAACTTAGTATCAAATAAATAAAATTAACAAAAACAAATAGCAAGAAATACCTCCAATGCTGCCTGATAAATTAGTCTCTCATCATTTCCAGAAGCCCTTTCTTCACCTGCTCCAGAAAGATATGTAGATTCATTCGAACTAGTTAATTGTGTAACAGAGATGGCCTTTCCATGCCTCAAAGTTGAAGGAAGAATCCTAATCCCACCATTTTGATGTATGGCACGTTCATCATTGCCCCTGCTATAACTATCACCCCTATAGCCCTTGTCACTGTTCATGCTAGGTCCTACTACATTATGACGATTCCCATGGGTATCATAAATCTGGCTTCTGCTCATGTTATCTTTTAAGCTGTTCAACCTAGACTCTGGTGCAAATGACTGAAGAGAATGTGGAAGAGTCCTTGCAACAGATGGCTGAAGAGATGATGGAAGGGTGCTCTTCGAAGCTTGTTGAGATGGCATTTTTTCATAATCAGCATCAGTATTAGCAATTCGTGAACTAACTGTCTGATGCTGATTTGTGTTTCCATTCCCTAAAAAGTTGAAAGACTCATCTCCTCGTGCAACTCTGTCATTCAGCACATTGTTGCTGGAACCAGGTTGAGTACTCTGCTTGACTTGTGAATGATTATAAGCTCTAGAGGAGCTTGCATTTGAAGTATTTTCCCATTTAGAAGAACTATCCTGCTTAGGCCCTTCACCATAACCTACACATAAAATTACATACACCATCAAAACTACAGATTTATTGAGAAATTTCATTACAGGACAACTTTCACTATAGATCCACCCACCAGCATTACTTCCTCTAGCAGCCCATCCTGGGAGGTTCCTATAATTAGAGGTTTCTATCTCCTCCAGCTCCAGGTCATCATCCGATGAACTAATATATATACAGTCTAGCTGAGCCATGAAATCTGAATAACCTTCTCTTTCCTTAGCCAGCCAGGAAAGAGAACCACTATATATTAATTCAAGCTGCTGTCAAAAACTATCAAGAATATCTCATGACATGACAACAAAAGGTAAGGGGGGAGAATGTCCTTACTCACCACGTCTCTATAGGGTTTTGATATTAAACTGGAAACCCAACCACCTAAAAGAGAAAAAACTCTCCAAGTTGAGTTGATGAAAACACGAACATGGTCTACATTGTCAAGCATTGATTTGGAGCTTGAACCACATTCCAATTCCTTTATTAAGCAAACTAGTCATCAATATAGGTAAGAGAAAAAATTAAATGAAAATGAAAGAAAATATCATCTAAAAATTCAAGTATAAATACAAGGAATATGAGCCATTTTTACCTTAACTGAAGAATCTGTTGGCAAAAGGGAAGAAAGGATGGGAGCAAACAAAATATATGATTGAAAGACTGAATGATGGTGAGTTTACAATACTGACCTCTACCTCTATTTATTATACTATGACCACGCAAAGACACTTAAACCTTTTACTTTGGGTGCACTGTAACTATTTCCTAAACAAACAAAACTTTCCTATATTTTCTCAACACATCTTTAAGCCATATCATCTGGTGTTTCAGTATATTGTTAGCTCCAGTTTTGTACTACCTATTAGTTGCTTAGACAAGTTTTCAAGCAATTAATATTAAACAAAGAAGAAAAGGCTAAGAAACATAACCAAAAATATTAGAGAAAAGAAGCAGAAAAGCATCCCAAAAAAGAAACATAACCAAAAGTATTAGAGAAACTAAATAGAAGCAGCTGAGCCACATGCACAAGCCACAACAATAATTTTTTGAATCTGACACGACATGTTTTGTAAGGATGCCGTACGTGCCTGAGTGTCTGACTCCGACAAAGGTCAGAAGTGGTGTGTTTGTGCTTCATATTGAACGAAGCAAATGATATTCAAATTACTCGCTTTCTCATATAACATCAAACGCTCTCCAAGAAATAACACTTTTAATAAAACTCTACCTCCAACAATCATAGGTTTTCTCTAAAACTAAGTCAAAAAGCATATCGCTGCCTCTCCTCCTCGTCACATTCTTTAATGATTTAGTGATTTACAAGCTACTAAGGCCGCATCTAATATCAAGAGACAAAAAAGATCTATGAAACTAAAATTATATTGCCCAGCAGACTCTCAACCTCGTGGAGACAGAAGAGAAGCTATTTGAGAACTAGACAGTTGAGAGTAGAGACAATGCCAATAAAGAACAAAGTTGTTAACTCTAATTGATCATCCTTCTTAAGCACCAAATCCAAAGTAATGAATGAATGATAATGGACGCTACAGTCGTGAAAAACAAAAGAAACTAGAACAACAAAAATAGTTCTCAGCGTAATAGAAATAACACAAATCACAACCAGTCACTCAAGTAGTTCCTTAAAAAAAGAAAAGAAAAAAAGGGGGAGAATGAAGAATTTCCAGCTAATGGTTGAGAGTTACCTTATGATTTACCAAATGTTACAGAAAGGTTCCTCTAAAGAGAGTAATTGGAAAGACGCACCGCCAAACCAAACCCTTGAGACTAGGGTTCCCTCCACTTTTCCACCAAAACGCAATCACCGAACAGCAGAGGAGGAGGAGACGACAAACACTTGGTCGAGTTCAAAATCTGGTTTTTGAATGTATTATGCAATTTAGATAACGATTGAACTTTCGGGGTGAACGAGGAAGCAGTTGCCAGAATGACTGAACAGAAGGCAGCGTAATAGTCTCCGTTTTCCGCCGCTTTTCGTATTTTGTCCTCTCTCTCTACCTCGTATTTTGCCTAATCGATGCGATGTCGTTTAGCAAGTTTGAAGACCAAGAAAGGTAATGTCCAAAAGTTTGTAATTATTGGTAATATCATTTTAAATAATTATTTTATGTCATTTTCACCGAACATATTTATTAAAATTTTAATATCATCTTAAATATGAATTTTTTAATTAGATTAATAAAAATTAAAAACAGGTGATCACATATGAACCAAGAATTATTATATTGTGTTAAAGTAGATTATATCATTTAAATAAATATTACATTATCATAATTCTAAACCGGTTATTATATTATATTAAAATAGATTATATCATAATTCTAAACCCAGTTCATAAAAAAAAAGTTCATCAAAAAATAATAATTCTAAACCTTAAGGGCTTTATTGGTACATAAAAAAAATAAGAAGTGAAAATGAAAGGAAAAAAATAATTTTATAGATACAAAATACTTATAATACCTTTATTTTTTATAATTAAATAATTATTATTAAAAAATATTAAATAATGATTGAATAATAATTATAAAATTAAAATTTTTTTCTTTCCCTTTTTCCTTCCCCTTTTCTAGGTACCTGATGGGCTGTAAAAGATTTTGTTAGTATTTTTCTATGTTTTAACCTTATGATATTGAGCAAATAATCTTCTTTTTAGCCTGAAAACCAAAGATGTTAAAGTTCTAATTCGAAACTAGGGTTTAACTTCTGCACATGTAATAATTTGTCATCATTTTCTACTAATTTAACTAACAAAATTAATGTTCAAGATGTCATCGAGACTTTTGGCAAATATTTAAGACATAATTGATAGTAACCCTAAACTTCTGGGATAAAAAATATGTACTTAAGAAAAAAGCTATTTCATTTTTGTATCACTTGTTCTATTGCAAAGAGTTGTTTACCATATTAATATGGATATTTTATATTCCGTGATATTTTGTATATTATGGTGTAAAATGTTACTTTATAAGATATTATGATATTTGAAATTTTCTTGTTTAATATTACAGATGAAAGATGTTAAAAAGAAATAGTTGAAAGTTGTCAAAAATGTCAAATTATTCTTTTGAATATTATAATTTCACTTTATTTTTAATTTAATTTTATATTTAAATTCTTATAGATTTTAAAACTTTTAATTTAATTCTTATCATTAAATTTATATTATTGTATTGTTAAGTTTCGCTAACACTTTATATATATATATATATATATATTATCTATGTCTACAAAAATAATAAATAATAAAATGGGATTATCTGTCTCTCTCTCATATCATATAATACAATTTATGTTAAGTGACTTAAGGTTAGTTATTAAGTTGGCTTGAATTATAAATATTTAAAAGTGTCAAAATAATATTTTATTGTCCACTTTAGTATTTTGGTTTTTATATTTGATGTATAAAATGTTTAATGATAGAGACTAAACTAAAGTTTTTTAAAACCAAAGGCTTTAGTATAAATTTAAAATATATACAAACCAAAATAAAAACTAAGTGGTTTATAAGGAACTAAAAAAATAATTCAACCAAAAAATAATTAATTGAATACTTATATTACAATTAGCAAGGCTTAAAATATTTTAAATATGAAATTGGTAAGAGATGTCACTTTAGATAATGTTGGAGACATTTTATATGTCACTAAATATTTTATACATAAATATATCAAATATAATATAAGCATTTTATATGTTAGGGGTTTAAGGGTGCATAAAAGTGGACATTTTTTATCCTTTGAGCAAGATTAACCACGCTTAATGAGATCACCTAAAATATTTTAGATGAGATAAAGAGAAAAAAAAAAGTAAAATTCATTTATATGAGACTCACAAAACAAATATAAGTTTCATCTTCTTCTTTCTTTCTCTTTCTTCACTTTATCTCCTAATATATTTTAGAGAATCTATGCGGCTAATTACACACTCCAAAATGTGATGGTACTTTAAAAAAACAAAAGTACAAATATTTTAAATATCTCATAATAAAAGATGATAGTTTACAAAACATACGTGGTTTAGAAATTTGGTCTTTTCATTAATCAACTTGTTTAACTTCCATTATCCTTTTTTTTCTTACTCTTTTGTTCTCACCCATCTTTATAATAAATATGGCTTTAGGCTTTCTTATTGTTGGTCCCAATACCTTATATATTAGTAAATGTCAGTAAAATAAAAAAGCTAAAATTGTTTATATTACCATATTTAAAAAAAAAAAAAGGCCTTCTATTTCAAATTTAAAAATATCATTATCCTAGCAAAATCACAAGCCACACATGTAGTTAGGAGGTGAGATATATTGGACAAATTCTATGTTATGAATTAGAGACTTTATCTATTTTGGTTTTTAACCTAAAGAAGAAGTTACTGTTCATTTACATATGGTTAGAGATGGGGGAAAAAAAAGAATCAACGTCTTTTGGAGGTCAAGGTTATAGATTAGTTAGTGTAATATATATTTAGACTATTTTAGCATATCGTAATAAATGCCAATTTACATGATAACGACATGTTATTAATTTTTGTTAACCTAATTGACAAAGTTAATATTTAGGATAACATTAAAAAGTTTGACAAACATATGAGACAAATTTGATAATAGCCCAAAACTTTTAAGACAAAAAAATACATTTATTCAAAATATTGAAATCAATATACACTAAAAATTTGTTAATTATTAATTTCTTTTTACTCGTCCAAGTATTATTTATTTATTTATTTATTTTTAAAGTAAATTATATAGACTTTTTTTAAATTTTATTAAAATTATATAGACTTTTTTTCCTGTTTTTAAAATATGCATTTTAGTTTAATTTTAATTTTTTTTAATTAAAATAACATCTATTACCATAAATATATATTTGGTGGCTTTTATTTTTCGGGCAAGAATTAAAGGCCATCCAAATATGCACAAATAAAAATAAAAAATAATATATTTTGTTTTCATTAAATTCAACAAAGCCTTAGTATGGATGAGAGTATTTTTGTAAAAAATTTGTATTTAAATTAATAAATGATATTTTAATAAAAAATTAAAACTATGCTAAAGTATAACACAATTTTTATTTTAGAGGAGGTTTATATATTTTTTAAAAATAAATAAGAGATATATAATTTTAACAAAATTTAAGAAAAGTTTATGTAAGTTTTTTATTCATATATTATATAAAAAATTAAAAGAGTGAATCCACTAGTGCTCTATTATAATTGTTTTCTTGAAAAAAAAAAAGGACCTTTTGCTTTTTCATAATTTTCTTCCACTTTTGAAGATGTTTTGTTTTTTCTATGCTTTTAAAAAGAAAAACAACTTGTGAGATCGTGCATTCCCATTCCCAACAAATTATAATTGCATATGTTACATGTCTACTCTAGGCCTCGTTTAGTTGAAGGAGTAATTTTTATAAAAGTAAAAATAAAAATAAAAATAAATATGGAAATGAGTTTTAATGTAATAGAATAATTATATTTAGTATGAAATAAAAAGGAATGACATTATCAAGCCATTTTTGTCTTTGATTGGATAAAAAGATTATAAAAGTACAAAGGAAAAATGATCAAATGATTATAATGTCTCTAGTATAAAATATATATATTATTAATTTCTTTCATTTAAAAAAAATTCTACATACTTTTAATAAAAAAATATTAAGAATATTTTTTAAATTACAGATATAAATTAATATTTTTGTTCAAAAAAATAAAAATAAAATAATTATTTTTAATCACCAATCTAATATAAAATATTAAAATTATATTTTTCTAATTCAACAAAATAATTCAACATTCCAAAGTTTTTTGGAATATATAGTTGAAAAGGAAGTCATGATTGTAATTCAAACAAATAATTCAAATAGGAGGAGGAAGCACATGTAAAGCTTATTTTAGTCATTCACTTCACACTTTCCTGGAATGCATTAGATTCCATAGTTTTTTGGATGGAGTCGTGATTCATTCAAAACAAGGAATAGTGATTGCAAATGGAATGAAATACTAGTAGAAAGAACCAACTAAATTTGTGTAGTATTGAAATTGAATTAGAATCCCAAACTATTACAAGGGGTACTGCAAGATATTTTAACTCTTTTTGTTTAAGGTCAAAAAATGATGTAGAATATGACATTTTGGAAATAACTAATATAAATTTGAAAGGAAAAATATTTTAAAAGGATTATTGGAAAAATAATTAAATTAAATATTTTTTAAGAAAAATAAATAAATAAAATATGAATTATTAAGAAGAATATATTTTTATTCACAGAAATTTGGTTTAATTAAGTGAAAAATAAATATATGACTTAAAAAAAATAATTAAAATCCATTAAAAACTGCACAAAAATATAATTTAGAGAAGGCCTAATTCAAATCAATATAAACTTATAACCTCGATGACTTGGATCCACAATTCAATACTTATCTCACCTAACACCCACTAAAACCCTAATATCCTTTCATTTCCAACTAACCACTTTAGAAATGTGAAAGAGAGAGTGAGGGGTGTTGTAAATAGTGGATAAAAATGCATAGAAGAGAGAAAGTGGTGGTTTCTTAGTTTTGGAGCTTGAATACAATAGGAAAACACAAGATTTTGCTAAGGTGAGTGAAAAGAAAAATGTTTCTTTTCTTCTTCTTTTTCATTTTTACCAAGCAATTTTTGATTTGGTGATAGTTTGTGAAATCCTAACTTAGAAATTTTGGAATTTTTGGTGAGGTTTTGGTGAAGAAATGGAAGAATAGGCTTAAGCATCCATTAGATAAGTAAATGCAATCTATTTATAATGTTATTCTACTCAAATTTCATTTTCAAAGTTGATTTTTGTGTATGGCCATATGTATATGTGAAAACTCTAAAGGAAGTGGTGACATATTGTGTTAGCTTAAATTCATGAGCTTAACTTGGTGCCTTGTGATTCTTGGAAACTTAGGTAAGTTGAACCCAAGTGATTCTTGATTTTTTTTTTATTAAATTAAAGTAAGGGTTCTTTTTAGGTTGATGAATATCTATTTGTTGTTGATAGTTGATATAGTTTGTGTTTCTATTTGGTGGCTATTAGTAACTAATTTAAAAGTGGAAAATATCGTTTAAGACAATTAAAGTTTAATTCTATTCATACTTGCTATGGAACCATGCTTATCACTTATATGTGTATGATTGTGTTTTATATGATGCCATAATCAAATTTGGTTACTTGTGAATATTTCACTGTGGATCTCACAAATATGCCTTAAAGACTATTATGGACCTCATAATTGTCTTTTAGTATAATATAAAGCCATGGACCTTGCAGGTATATTATGGCTACTGTTGGGATGTGTGGACGTCCAAGTATGTCCTATCTACTACTTGAGTTATGAGTTCATGATTGTAATATTTGCTATCAAACTTGTTATTTTTATTTTGTTGAATATAACATAATAAATGATGATTTTATCGTGTACAACTTTATACTTGCTTGCCTACATGAATATGAATAAAAATTGCCTTTAGTTATTGAAATCTTATATCTCACTCTAATTATGAGCTAATATTTTACAAATGAAGGTTCAGGCTCTAGCAAAGACAAACAACTAAAGAATTAACTAATTAAGCTAGGCTGACTTTTTAAGATAACCTATGTTTCGTTCATATATTTTAGTAATTTGTAACTGACTTACAACTTGTAATATGATATGCCAAGTATAGGAGTATATATTTTAGGAAGTTGTAGATTTAAGAACGATAAATAGGATTTTAGATGATACCAATTTATTTTATAAAAATATTTCATATGTAATTATGGTTTACTTTATATAAGTTTATGTTTTATATTGGACTATATGTATGTTGGACACTTTAAACTTAAATGGCATTGTATGGTGTTAATCATTATATTTGTCATTTAGAATTTCTTAGGATTAGTTTTTATTGTTGATTTGGGAAGCTATGGTATGATAGTTATTAATTATGCATTGTTGATTTAAGGAAGTCCTATGGTCAAATCTTGAGTTTGTAGATATTTTGTGGTCTTAAGGGTTGGAACTACTTTCTTTTAGCATTTGAAATTTGTGAAACTTGGTTTGGAATCAAATGGTTGTATATTGATAATTTTGCATATATGAGTTGTTGGTCCAATTACACACTTTATTATCATGGTTTGGGAACGTGGTCATTCACTTTTTTTTTTAGGATTTCTCTTTAAAATCTGTCACTTATAGGAGTATGTAGGTGTTTGGTCACTTATTCCTAATTTTCTACACAATTAGAATGTACATTTGGGTTATTGGAGATGCCACATGTCCACTTGATTAAGTTGGAAGCTTATAGTTGGTTTGCATTTATGTTTTGCTAGTTTTGGTGGTTTCTATTTTGGCAACACTATGGCATGGCCCTTTGATTCTGCAGCACCTTCAAACAAAGGCTGCAACAATGCAACATGGCTTGTTTAATGTCATGGCATGGCATCAGGGGTTGGACGCTGTAGAATGGCCTTTAAGCACCATGGCAATGTTCAACCAGAGGCAAATACACTACGATGTTACACAAATATTTTGTGATCTAGCTGCTACAACAGAGGCACGCCATGGCATGGCCCTTTAAGGCCATAATGCCAATTGCACTATGAAGTTTTAGGAGTTCCTTTAAAGGATTTTAGGTAGAGTGTTGATTAAGTTATTAATCTAGAGTCTTTAACTAATGTCTTAAAGTCTTAATGGGATATTTTGAGAGTTAATTATACCTTTGATAATTTAGTTACTCAATTATGGTATAGTGAACAATAAGCTTATTGGTTTATTTATAATGAAAGTTTGAATTAGTTCTCATTATTTGGAGTCATTAAGACTATTCTTACAATAAATTAACTAAATTTCTTGATTTAATCTATTAGTTAGTCGTTAATTAAAATTAGATATTACACATGATTTTCAGAGTGTGATTTTTTATCACAATTACAATTTTTGCCTTATTGGTTATAATTTTTAAATATCCTACATCGTTTTTAACCCTAAAAAAATGCTTCCAAAATGTTATAGCACCCCTACAATAGTTTGTGGACTACTACAAGATATCCTAATGCATTGGAACCTAATTTCCATTTTATTATCTATGGTGACAAATGTATCAAACCAAACGGGGTCTCAAGGAAATATTTATTATATTGATGTAATCATAATAAATTGAATATTACTACTATTTTTATGTAATAAATAAATAAATTTAAAAAATGTATCATTTAATGAAACTATAATAAATTACAATATGAATTAATAATAATAATAATAATAATCATCATCATCATCATATTCTATTGAATTACAATATAAATTAATTATTATCATTATCATTGCCATCATAAATAAGAATTATTGATAATATGATACTAATATGTAAACAAAAAACAAAAAGAAAATAAGATATTTCATATTACTTTTTATACTTAAAGCCTTTTATTATTTATATTCATATCTAGCTATATAGTTTTAAGGCCTATGATATTTCTAGCCTCCACCAATATGACCTAATGAGTCCCAATAAGTTCAAGTGCATAACAAGGAACATGGTTTGACCCTTATCAACTCATGAAGTCTCATAACTTATGTTAAAAACACCTACAGAGTAACATCACCTTGGTGGACCATGTATAGATTATCTAAATTTAAGTACAGATTAAATACTTTGGAATGCTTAAACAATCTTTGTATAGTATACTAGTAGGGATTGATACATGGCCCACTACCATATTTCATATGTTATGGTGAAATGACCATTCTACTCCCCATGTGTATAGCTATCAAAGCAAGCCGACCCACCATGAGTTGCAGGTTAAATAGACTGACCCATTTAACTCACATTATTTAAACGAGTTCAAAATCGTAACCTAGCTCATTAACTCTTTTAATCCACTAATTTTTTTATTTTTTTAAAAAAGCAAATTGTAATCCTATTAGAAACACTACAATGTTCTATCAAAATGGACTTTTACCACACACAAAAAAAGAGTTTCTAATGTTATACTTCTATATATACACATATCATACTAGTTTATAAGAGTCCAATTTTTTGATAATACTGTCTTTGGGCCTATAATATAAAATATTGATAGGCATATTTAGAAACCATGTTGTGATTCTAAAGTCATTCCTTCACATGAGAAGCATTACATTAACAATCTATATTAACCTCATCCCTACCCATATGGAATAGCTCAAAGATTTAATCCAAGTGTAGATCCAAGGAAGTAAGCATATCACAACACTATAAAATTATCCATGGAAATAAACGAAAAATGGTTCTTACAGTTACATAAGCTAGATTTGGGAAGAACTAAAAAAATACATCTCTTCAAGGATGATGTCAATGGTGGTCCAAATTGGAATCCTTACTGTTATTGGGCGAAGGACGATGGGTGAAGATAAAGGCATTACCATGAAGACAAAGATGAGAACCAACTATAAAGGACAAAGATAAGCCAAAGACATTGAAATTTATATGCAACAAAGATAGAGACAATGAGATGAAGTTAGAGATGTTGAGACGAGAGTGAATGTAGATTTGAAGTTAAAGTGTGAATGAGTTAAACTATTGAATTGTTGAAATCAAGTTTGGAAAGGGTTGGGTAATTAGGTTAAGATTAGATTAGATAATATAGGATAATTTAATATATATATATATATATATATTGAAAGGGCTAACCTACAAGTTGTGCATATTAGCTGTATAATACGTGAGCTAAGTGAATTGGGTTAAAAATAATTATATTATTAAACAAGTCTAAATAATAAGTAAATTTAACCATTGAATGGGCAGGTTAAATTAGCCAAACTATTTTGATAGCTTTAGCTAAAGTGTGATATATATAAAGACAACTATTGAGTGCTTGTGTGTGCATGTGGTTATTTGTTTTGAAGGAAGTTCTTATAATAAAAAAGGGATCTTTTTTTTTTTAAGCATGATTTAAAAAAGTTTTAATACATCTCAAAGATTGCATATTTATTTCATTATCATCAATGTTATCATGAATTTAATGGTTCATGATTTTATCATAATAGTTAAATCTTAGCATATGTTTTTAGATTTTTTTTTAATTAGTCCGACAAGCATGAATTTTAAATATAAAATCATTAAAGGTATGCCTCTATAGTATTTAAATTTAAATCATTTATTTACATATTTAAACTTTTATTTACTTGTATATTTAATCATTGGTGGAATGTTATTTACTTAGTATATATTTGATCTTTCAAATAAAAGAACCAAGTCAAAGTATTTTCTAGAATTTGAGTGAGGATTAGCATTCCCTTGGATAAGCTCTACATTGATATGCTCAAGTAGTGTTAGTTTTGATTAAGTTTGTATAAACTAATTGGTGCTTCAATTATGGCTGCATTAACTCATAAGTAGGGTTACCTACCTTAATGTAGTTGGAATAACTGATAGTAATTAAGAGCGGAGTTTTCTTTTATTTAAATACTACCTCCGGTCTTTTTTATTAGAAACAAAAAACTATTTTATCAGTATTAAGAAAAACAGTTAATATCAGTTTAACTCATTGATTATATTCAAATTTGGTATTTCTTTCTTATTTTACCCATCTTCATTTTGTATGAGAAAATGTTATGCATTGTTAAGTGTATTTGGTGTAATAATAAATGAAGGGTAAAAAAGAAATTTATTATTTAATGAAGTAACAAAATATACCATGTTTCTTATATTTTGGGACTAAAAAAATCTCTTTAAATTTCTTTATAAAAATTACTAGAGGGAGTAGTTGTTTTGGACTATTATAAAATTTACAAGAGATACAATTTTTAGGATAAAATTTACCAAAATTTATAGAAAGGTTGGACATGTAAGAAAAGTTGATTAGTTTGTATAAACTAATTGGTGCTTCAATTATGGTTGCATTAATTCATAAGTAAGGTTACCCACCCTAATGTAGTTGGGATAATTGATAATAATTAAGAACGAATTTCTCTTTTGTTTAAATAGTTGTTTTGGACTATTATAAGATTTACAAGAGATACAACTTTTAGGATAAATTTTACCAAAATTTCTAGAAAGGTTGGACATGTAAGAAAAGTTGATTAGTTAGTATGATATATGATAGATTTCAAATGCACAGTTTTGGTTACATCTTAAAATAGATATATTGTATTCAAAGTATCAAAAGTAGGTTTAAGTCATTAAGTTCATATTGTAGGCACGAGATTAACCCTATAGTTTATGTCGATCATACCTTGATTTTGGGATGTGACACATGTACTAGCTCACTTGCAATTTTGACCCATAAGCCACTTTATATGTCATGTACTACATATCCCTTATTTATTTTATTAATATATTATGATCAATTACATACTAACAAACTAGATTCTATTTATAACTTTGCTTGTTTTGAGAGAACAAAATTGGCCTTACAAGGTTATAAACAAATCAAATAGGTTCCGATTTAAGTTGATTAGGTGCCAACAAAAAAAAAAAGACAAAAAATTGCATGTTAATCGGGGCACATTTCATTTGGTTCAAAAAGTGGGAAATTTAGATTTTCTTTTAACATTACAAACTCCATTTAATCCCAAAAAAAATTCCTATAACCCTTTTTCTTAATGGCAAATTATATTATTGTTATAGATGTCTTACAAATTAAAAATCCTTATAGATTTAATATGGTTCAATCTATGCCACCAAGGCTTAAAGAACTTTACATCTATAATCTAATAAGTCACATATGATGAATTGATATAGCAAATTAATCTAGATAATGCAGCTTAGAATAGTTTAAGACAGCAAGTTACTTTGAACAAATAGATTCTATAACTCTATTTGGTTACTTGATCTAATTATTATTATTAGCTTGTCTTTAAAAAATATTATAAATAAAAGTGTTTTTAATGCTAATAGGACTAGGACAACAACAGCTAAGACACTCAAGATCTTATGCAATTAACCTATTAGGCACAATTAAATTTCTTACAAGTTTACTTACACTCCACCCTTAAAGTTTATACTTTTGTATTATTCTAACATTGGAATAAAACACACACACACTCTCTCTCTCTCTCTCTCTCTAGGATTCTTCTTATTGTCTTTTACCATATATGAGCCCAAAACAATTTTTAACAAATTTTATTAACAATAAAAGAATGTAATAAAAAAGTATAAGAGAACTTTTCATGCAGAGATTAATTGTCCAAACAAAATCTTTTGCAAATCAATGGAACTGTAAAATTCAATTCCTTTGCTTTTAGTGCTGCATGAAAATGCAACAAACAACCTTAAAGACCAAAACAAAAATTATTAAAGATATCTAAAAGCATATCATCGTCTCCGTCACTCCAAATCCAAGTGATAGTGAAATGTAAGGCCAGCCATAACTTCACCCATATATACTTCACTTTGTCTAAGGGTCAGCTTTGCAAGTCATGGCAACCCAATGCTGCAATGTTCTGTCTTTCCACATTTGCCAAATTAGTGTTTGTCTTTACGCTCTTTTCAGATTCAAAAGTTGAAAAGAAAAAACCATTTTTTTTCTTATTTGGATTACTTTTTTTGCGTTTGAAAGGCTGCAACTTGAGAAAAAGTGGAAAACCCTAAAGACAAAAAGGCTTTTTCTTCAAAACTCAAAACTGACAGGCCCCTAAAGCGATGGTTCATCCTCCTATGGACACGGTTCTGCATTACTCTGTCGCTGCATTAAATTTGTTGACAATTACTTGACCATCTTCTTCTAACTGTAACCTCCCTTTCTGTCCCAAAGCTTTAAGAAACAACCCAGAGTTACCAGACAAGAAGGAATAATGTTTGGGGTAATTTTATAGATACATCTCTTTGGTCCAATCTTAAACACATGATTCTTATTTTGATTTTTGAAAGCTTGAGTATCTATCAATTTGAGTGTTTGATGTTCACTATACACATCTGGCAAAAGTGATTTCTTTTTCGTTATTTGAGTTTTGGGTTAGTATTAATTTTGTCTCAATTTTTTAATTAATTTTATCTTATATATTTATAAAATTTTAAATATTTTTGTAATTATTAATGGAATTAGCTACGTGGCCATTAAAGGATATAAATATGGATATTATATCTAACTTATTCTTTCACCTAATAATTTTTTAGGAAGAAAAAGAAAGTTGATATTTCATAAAAGGGTACTTTTATCTAAATATTTTAATGAGTTTAGTATCCAAATAATAATAATTTTATTCTAACTCAACGTAATGGTTTACTTAGTATGGCTATCATTTTTACGCATGGGATGAAAATAAATCATATTGTTTATGTAATAATTAAATTTATACAAAAATTTATGAAGTATCAAATTAAACTATCACTCCTTTTCTTTTCAAGAATCAAAATAATATTTTAATCAACTTTAAATGATTAAAATTTCCAGAATCCTAGTGATAGAAATAAAATTCCTACTCTCATGAGTTTTAATTTTTAAAGTATGATACAACTTGTAAATTTTGTTTTTAAAATGTATTGGCTGAATTTTAACATTTTTTAAATAAAATTTTCAAAAAATATATCTGCATCGTATCGTACAAAAAGATAGAACTAAATCATGAACTTTGTATATATACTTGCATGTTAGTTTCAATTGAACTATTACATATGCATTCTTGAAACTTCAAAGAAATTGATTTGGAGCAAACTTAATGCCAATTTTGTGTCTATTTTAAAAACACACAATTTAATTTGTCTTATTAAATAGATGAATTATATTATGCTTTTATTAAAAAAATAAAGCATAAAATTATAGAATTTTAATAATATATAAATTCGAGATATTAGGACCAAAAAATATATAATTTAATTATACTGAAGGCACTACATCTGATTTATTGATCAATATTTGAATAATAATTAAAAAAAAAACTTATATTTCATTATACGTGCACTATAACAAAAACAACAGCAACGGCAACTTCGGATTCTTCCTACGTGGGAAGACGCTTCTGTCAGTATGTTGGTAATAGCAACCAACTGAAAAGTTACGGTATGGGTAGTAAATGCTTGATTCCTTATATAATTAAGCAATTATTTATGGTCGGTCTGTTTGTGTTCATAAATGTGTCTCTTTATTTTCTCTTCATATTTAATGATTACTGAGTTTGATTCCTTTTATTTAAAGCGGTTTATTATGCTATTGATTTTAATTTTTAACAATTCATGAGTATTTCTTGTACAAAAATTCAATGCTTATTTATTTAGTACTTTTATTAATCAAAATTTTGTTTTGGACTGCTCTGACCTCATGAGAGGTTTAGCCCTTTTGTTGATGGAGCACTTTAAATTTTGTGTATATGATAATAAAAGTTTTTTATATAAATTTTGAAAAACATCAAGTGATGAAAAATTCAATTTGTTAAGATGTTGAATTCTATGTAAAAGAATTTTACATTAATTTTCAATTTTTAAATTAAAAATTATTTTAAAGGTTTTATTACTCTATCACCAGAGTGCTAGTTAAGAAATAATAAAGGAGTCTTGTTTTGTATAAATAATATTATTTCGCTCCAATTATTGCGCAATTAGTTGACTTATGATTATAAAGGATTAAATTACCCTTTAAAATATATTTGTCATTTAAAACTTTAAAGGCATTTTGTATCTTTTACTTTTTTCCAAACAGGTATTATCAATAATTATTTTAGCTTATTTTTTTAATGATTTAAAAATTGGAGTTTTAGGGTTAGAATTTTAGAACTTAAAAAGGAAAATAAATAAATAAAATAACATAATCATTGATATTATTTTTATGAAAATAAATATAAGTTAACTAACATTATTGTTGTAAAATTGTAAGTTAACTAACATTATTGTTTTCATTAACTAACATAATCATTTTTAATAAAATAATATTAAGTAGGCAAAACAAAGCTCATTTATGACTCCTTAATTTTTACTTTTAAAGCACTTATTAGAACAACTCTTAATTTAATAAAAGTTAAGGTAACTAATTGTGGGGATTAATGACATTTATCTATATTTTATAAGAACTAAATTACTTTTAGTGTCACTTATTTAATTTTACTTAAAAATATTTTTGAATTATTCAATTTCATACTATTTTTTTAAAGATTTTAATTAGTTAATTTATTTATTATGATGATGTATTTTTGTGGAAAAAAAATAAACAATGGTTAATAGCTCCCATAACGCCAGCAGCAAGCAATGATTAGGGTAGTTTTGTATGGATAATTAAAATATGAATCAAATAAAGAATGAAAAAAATAATATTTATAATAATTTCAGTTGAAATTGGTTAATTAAAAATTAAATAAAACTAAATAAATAATATTAAAAATAATTTTTTCAATAAAGGATAGAGACAAACATAATTAATACATTTTATCAAATATCTTAAATTTATATTAGAAAAATTTTTAATTTATAAAATCAAAAGTAATTAATAGTTACCAAAACCCTCTATTTTAACACTCCTTACTTAGTTAAGTTATAAGAAAGTCTTAATTGTTAATGGGTCATTTGGCATATAAAAAATTATGAATGAGAATAGAAATTAAAAATATATATAACTTTGTAAATAAAAATAATTTTTGTACTCATATTTTTTTAAAAAAAGAGATATATATATTATTAAATAATGATTTTAAAAAAGTATAATATGCATTTCATTTAACTTCCTACTTATTTTTTTATTTGAATACCAAACATATCAACTTTAAGAAAATAATTTAAAAAATTTTCTTTGATAAAAGCCAAACTTTTATATACGAGTGTGTGTGTATATATATATATATATATATAATTGGACAATTAATTGCATTAGGAGAATATCCTTTTATTTAATGGATAAATTGAGATTATCAATGTGGGAGAGAAAACAGAGAAGTGGGTGAACAAAATGAATTTTCCTAATTTTAATAAAAGCATTCGGTCTTTGAAGTTTCAGCCGAACAGGAAAAGAAAAATTTTAAAAGAATTAAAAATTTTAATTTAGTAGGTAAAAAAAAAAACCCACACACTTTCTTTCAAACTAAATCTTCTTCAGTACAAGAGAGTGGCATTAGTTTGAAATTTGAATCATATGCTTTTTATAGATGTCCTTATTATTAGGGTGCACATTTGAAAATAAAACTCAATCAATTGAAAAAAAATCTCACTACCTATTTATATGATAAAATTTAAATGTAAATAAAATATACTGTATAAAAAAAATAATTTCTTTTACACGGAGACATTCTAACTCACTGCTTTATTGTGAGCCTCCATGCATCTGTTATACTAAATTAATAAATTAGCTTAAACTTTTATTAATATCCTTTCTTTCACTATATAAAAAGGTAATTTTATGTTTCAGGTACATGGTTAGTAAATTAGTTTACTAAATTAAATTAAATTATTAAAATATTTAAAAAATAATATATAGAATAATAATAAATGTAAAAATTTAAAATAAATAAATTTTGGAGCCAAAAGGGGGCGTGGAAATCCAAAAGGGAGGTAAGTAGAGTTGAGAGGAAGAATGTGACGGCTGGAGTGGGGCCCAGAACAGAGGAGTTGTCGTAGGACGTGGACCATCGGATCAGCGGGCTCTTCGATCAATGTCCATAAAGATATCCCCAAGTAGAATTAAATCTTCCATGGACTTTTCAATTTTTGTATATAATAATATAATATAAATTATTATGAATTTTTTGAAGTAATTAGATTTTGTGTTTGTGAGACCATAAATTTGAAGAAAAATAGAATTAACAAAAAAAAAAAAGAAGAGGACTGCTAAAAATCAAATTCAAGTTTGATCCAATCTTCTATCCGTCCATCCATCAAACTTCAAGAGAATCCATCAATCCAATCACCGAATATAGGCAATCATATCGGTGTTCTTTCGCAGCTTCATTGCAGCCTTTTAAAGAGAGGGGAAACGATGGGGGTTGAACTTGAAAATTTTCAAGTAAATTTATTATATAAAAGACTTAAAATTGTTTTTGGTGAAAAAAAGACTTAAAATTTTACAGCCATACTTATTAATCTTATGACAAAATATTTGTAGATATATTATAATATTTGTATAATAAAAAGTCTTGATTGAATTTGAACATATAACACTACATGCAAATTCAATTCAGATATTTAATTGTAATTATTACAGTATACTTAAGTATTGCTCTATTTAATTTTCTTAACATAAGAATCAATGTAAAGGTGAAGTTTATGGATTAGGCGCACTGAGACTCTCAACCAAGTAGTATACAGTATCATCATATTTGATATGAGAGAATACGTGAAGGAAAAAATTGAAATTTTGTGTGGTAGATTTGAAACTAACTACTATCTTTCCCACGCAGTAGATAGGCCTACAGTGTGACTTGTATAAAATTTACATAATAAATGATTCTATCAATGCAGAATATAAAAAGAATATGATTGTTAAAAAAATAAAAAATAAAAAATAAAAATCATATTTGTATCTTTATTTTAAAAATATAATAAAAAATAATAAAATATTATTAAATAATAATTATAAAAATATAATAAACATTAAAAAAAATTTTTGCATTAAGAATTAGCAAACAAGTCAGCTTGCTTTGCTTTCCATCGCATTATGTGCCACAGTATCGGGGAAGAGAAAGCAAAATATTATTTTGCCCCACTATTCAATTGCTTAAACTAACATAATTATTAAATATTTTAATATTTTTTTAAAAAATATTTTAATTGTTGATAAATCAAAAAATATTGTTTGAACGAAAAATTTAAAAAATATTTTTTGATTTAAAAATAATTTTTTTCATTAAAAGTATTATAGTTATTTGTATAATTTTTTTATTCTTACATTATTTTTATTTTATCAAACATATAAATAAAAAGATAATCTTATATCATATTAAATATAATTTAAAATTTCAAATTAAATTTTGTTCTTATTTTAATTTTAATTTTAATTTTTATTTCTTTAACAATTTTTTCGCTTTACTAAACATAATCCAAAGGATGGGAAGAAATAACCACCCAACATAGGCCGGATTTGAACGCATTACATAATTAAAAAACTCGTTGGAGGATTCTATCAGTTTCCTTTTTCAATAGATCCGACTTTGTGCTAGCATAAAATTTCCTTATCTATATTTAATATTTACATATTTTATGGACTAGTACCTAAAAATTTTTGTGGTGAAACCCTCTTTTATCTAAATTTGACTTTGAAGTCTCGACCCTGTCAGAAGTGTTTGGAAGGTGTCCCATTCCCATGTGACTATCTACACACACCCATTCCCTCTCCCTCTCTTTATGCCTCTTTTTGAGTCATTCTCTCTCAGCGCCGTATGCCCCCACAGCAGCGACAACACAGTGGAGAGAGCAAAGCTAGCTGCACCCTGCACCGTGCATCCCTCATTTCCTGCTGTCACCTAACCCCTCTCACTCTCACTCTTCGCCTCCACCAATTCCAATAATAACCTATCCGAACAAAACAAAATCGAAAAGAAAAAGGCTACCCCTAAAGCCTTCCTTTCCAAGCCATCCACAGTGCATTTCTATTTTGTACATCCAAAAGCTCGCTCCTTTTTCCTCCTAGTATATAAGTTCTTCTCCCTTGCCTCATGCCCATATGCCATTTCATCTGCTTATTTGAAAGTTTGGGCGTCAAGAAGAAGAAGGAGAAGGGATTGATGGACTGCTGTTGCTGCTGCTACTTTGAAGCTCCCATGGTGCTTGTGCGTGGGAAGAGAAGGCTGAGGAGCTTGTTTTGGAAAGTTAGAGCAGAGATTAAGAGGCAAATGAAGGCTAGCTCCAATAACAAGAAGAAGAATTTCAACTTCAACTATGATCCTTTTAGTTATTCCCTCAACTTCGATAATGGCAATTTTGGCTTCTTTTGCTGACCACACTACAATACTTTTGGAACAACAAGGACATGGGGTCAGAAGAAGAGCAAGCACTGGTGCACCAGTTACAGTGTGATGAAGATTAATTAGCTCAAGGAGTCAAGTGTCCCTAATTTCTTTCTGTTTTTCTTAATTTTTCACTTTTTTTTTCCTTTTGGAATTAAGAAATGCTTTGATGTATGAATTGGGAAGATTGAGATTGGATTTCCTTCTGTACTACTAGTATACTCTGTCTCTCCCTACTATAGCAGGAAAAAAAAACTTGTTCTGTGTTTTCTGAACAATAGAATGAGATGGGTTTTTGGAAGAACTCAATGCCTTCGCTTGTCTTACACTTTTCTGATACTCTGGTTTGTGACGTTCTAATGTAATATTCATGAACTTAACCATAGGCAGCTATTATTATGTTTTTGAAGTACGTTGAGAAGGTTAAGACAAAGTTTCGTGATCATCAGTTTACGCTGTTTTTCAATGTTAGCGTTTTGTTTTTCCTGCATCTGCAAGTGTGTCTTTTTCTCTGATGAGTCATTCTGCTGCTTGTTCTTATTTAGAATTATGGTAAATGTAGTGGTGCAAACCCGAAGCACACACATTTAATGCCATTGATTCATAAGGTTCTTTTTGTGGCGACGCACGTATAAAAGCCAGATGGCTAGTTCAAGCCCGATCTGGTCAAACCATGTTAATGGCTATGGATGATATGGGGGCTTTTTTCCCATATTTATTTGTCATAAGTATACAAGAGTTTTTTTCCCCAGATTTTCATATTTATAAAATTTTATAGAAATTAAGTAAAATGTTGTAAAAGTTAAATAAATTTTAAAATCAAAACATGAATCATAAATTCATATACTAATTTTTAGAGATGTATATATATATATATATGTTTATATATATAGACACACACGTACGGAAAAGGGAAAATGGATATTATAGATAATAATTTTATTTGAAAGAAGTCAAATTAAAAAAATATGTGTTTATAAGAATTTAAATGAGAAAATAATTCTATAAAGAATAAAATTGAAAAGCATTTTAATTTTAAAGAATTAAATTAAAAAGATAATTTTATGAGAAATTAAACAAATAAATATACTATTTGTGAGGATTTAAAATAAAATTTTGCCTTATATTTTAATGTTTATAATATTAGGAATATAAAATATTAACATATTCACCACAAAAAAATGAAACATATTAGATAATCTCTACTAATTTGATTTTTTGAGTTGTATTATTTATTAATATAAAATATTTTTATTTAATTTTGATTTTGAACAAGGAATATATTTTTAAAAAATTTATATATAATTTTTTATATTTTTATTGTTAGATTTTTTAATAACAAATATGTAATTCTTTAATTAAAATATTTTATTGTATATAATTTTATTAAAAAATTATATATTTATCATATTTTGATTGAAAAAAATTTGATAGTAAGATATAATGAGTTACACCTAAATTTATTCTTATGGTTTATTAGTGTCAAGATAATGTCAAATGATTTTTAAAGTAAAAATTTATTTGCAAAAAGGAAAATTTTTCCAAATTCCAAAACAATTAAAGTTAAATACAATTTTTTATATTTATCAAAATTTTTAATTAAAATATAATGAATATATAATTATTTAATAATATAATAGATATAGAATTTAATTAAAAATTATATAATTAGTTATAAAAATTATACACCTATTATATTATTATTAAAAAATTATGTAATATATTAGTCCAATAAATACAAATACAAATAAGTAATTGCATAAGAATTTTTCATTCCAAGAGCCCACGATTAGATAATTCGCCTAAAGTGAAGAAACCTTAACCGTAACAAATCAATAGACCAGGGGACGCCAAGTCTCCCTATTAATCGAAACACATTATTTTATTAATAGAAACAATGCATTTTGATTAATGAATTCCACTTCCATCATTTGGCCTTAGAAAACGCTACATTTAGCCTCATCAATCCTAGAGAATCTGATCGATATAAAATCAATTTACATTCTCCACATTTATCTATTTATATATTAAAAAAAGTATGTCAGAGTCTTTCTCTATTTATATTTATTCTCTTTCTCAATTTTTTTATCTTTTTTTTTCCCTAAATATATTATGCACCCTCCTTCTCTGTTTCATACACCCTTCCTTCTCTATCGATAACGGACGCTGATCTGGGCAAGAGGTAGCAATCTTCGAAGGCAGCTTCGGTACTGATTTCGTGAGTCGTTGTCTAATTCGTTCCTCTACGTGATGTATCTGGAAGATGGATGACATCTCAAAAGTTTCTTTTATGCTTCAGACTCTGTTTTTCATCTCAAAACCTGATGTCTTCAAAAATCCAAAGTCTAAGACCTTTGTCATATTTGGGGAGGCAAATATAGAGAATCGGAGTAAGTATTTGTTGTTTAATCTAAATATTTTTTGATGCAAATCTCTAAAAGGGGGTAATATTTGATCTAAAATACAGCTCTTATGCCTTCTCTGTACATCTTTCAGTTTGCACAAATATGCGTTTCTTCCCTCTCGCTAAGTAGCCTATCTGGACGAACTTGAGCCAATGCTACCCTGAAACCTTCATTTTGATTCCATACTTCTACATGATATGAGAGAAACACGCAGCAATGAAGATGAAATTTTGCATAAACTTACGCACAGTTAACAGGGGAGAAACGCACCGTTTTCTGGACAAAGCTGGGTTCATTGCAGCCGAAATCAACGGCACAAGCATCCAACTGATTCAACTGTAGCGCACCGTTTTGTCCGTCGTGTTTAGCCTCAAATTTCAGCTGCGCAAAACGCACCGTTGCAATTATTGAGACGGTGCGTTTTTGGCGTAAAACAGAGTGTCATCTAGTCGTTCCACGTGACGAAGCCAGCGCCGTTGGATATGGTTACTTCAGGTACGCTTCATCTCCCGCAACTTCAGACGCATTCGCCCACCTGTGTCTCAAAAACCGGGCCGCACGCCCGCCTACGACAACGTTCACTGCACTCAGCCACCGGCCAACCAGCCTCCATCGGCGGCTCTTTCTCTTCACTCCCAACTTTTTTCCGATTCTCTCTATTCTGATTCCTTCTCGTTGTTTTACTTTTCTCAATAATGGACTTCTCAGAAGACTGGAGGTCCTTCTTCCCAGTTTCTGTATCTTGTGCATCCCATATCCTTTCTGCCTCTTCTGCACGACCCATCTTGGGTCCCCTCATCTTCAACCCCATCCCTCGAACCCTAACCCATCTTTTCTCCTCCTCGTCTCTCTTACCCCCTCCTCTTCCTCTCCCTCAACTCTCTCTTTCTCGATTTCTCGTGACCTCTTCACCTGATTCCTCCGTTCTTCCCTCCACTGCATCCTCCATTGTCCCGCTTTCTGGTCCCCAATTCCAAAACGACGTTGCCTCCGCTTTCCGTTACAACCGCCTTGAGTTCCTCAAGTATGGCAACAGTGTTGTTCTCTTCTTTCCAACTGGTGTAAATTCTGAGCAAGTTGGGTTTTTGCTGCTTTATGTTAAATGTTCGGATTTACGCGTTCAGCTTGATGGCAATGGGGACATCTTTCGAGCCGTAAGTGGAGCAAGGTACCGCATATTGAGGATTTCGGTTAACCCAGTTGATGATTTGGGTGAGTCTTCTTCTACTGTTGGGTATTTGTTGGCTTCCACACTCTACTCTGTTCATTGGTTTTCTGTACAACGTAATTCAAGTTTGGATAGACCCAGTGTAGTTTATCTGGGCGGCAAAATTTTTAAGACTTGCTCTGTTGCCCATGCTTGTTGGAGTCCGCATATACCTGAAGAAAGTCTTGTTTTGCTGGAAAATGGTGACCTATTCTTGTTTGATTTGAAGTATTATATGAAGGCTCCTAGTTTAAATGCCAATTTTAAGGGAACTAGGTTGAGAGTACCGTGGCATGATTCAGATTGTTCTAAAGACAAAGTATGGTTGAGTTGTGAATTTAGTTGGCATCCTAGAATTTTGATTGTGGCTTGTTCTGATGCGGTTTTCTTAGTTGATTTGAGTTTGGATAGATGTGTTGTAAGTTGTCTAATGAAGGTTGAGATGTTGCATATGTATACGCCAGCTGAAAATGAACGATTTCTAGCCCTTTCAAGGGCAGGTCCTGACGGCTTCTACTTTACTGTGGCTTCCAACAATTTTTTACTTCTATGTGATGTGCGGAAGCATATGATGCCAATTATACAATGGGCCCACGGTCTTGACAGACCTTGCTTCATAAATGTGTTAAACTTGTCTACGTTGAGGTCACATTCAAGGGAAGATACTTTTAAGTTAGTTTCTGAAGTTGGATTTTGTATTATACTCGGATCATTTTGGAATGGGGAGTTCAATCTCTTCTGCTATGGGTCTTCATTACCATCTCAAAAGGGATCTATTGCTTCTAAGCTTTCAAAGACTAACAAGACCTTCTGTGCGTGGGAGCTTCCATCTGAGATTGTGTTATCTGGCCGTGAGTGTCATTGTGGAAGTTGTCTACTAAGGGAAGAGTTGTCAAAGGTTGCTCTTCCTGAATGGATTGATTGGCAGATGAAGAAAGAGATGGTTTGGGGCTTTGGCATTATGAACAATGATCTTGCTTCCTTACTTTCTGAACCAGATAAATATGGTGGTTTTACATTAGTAAGGCTAATGACATCTGGAAAGCTTGAATTGCAGAGATATCAAGCCTCCTGGGTTCCTAATAGAAAGTTAGAAGATTGCCATGAACAAGGGTTGCATTTGGACAGATATTTATTGTTTTCTGTGGATGATGAGAAATATAAGTTTCCCAAAATTTTTAAGTTCCTGAAATTGAACTACCTCTATGCATATCAGAGAGGCAACCTCACCGAACTCCTGGTTACAAAGCTTAAAGAGCCCTCTATGGATGCTTCGGAAAAGGAATCCTTTGACACAGAAGTGCATGAGGTCTTGTGTGAGAAGTTGAATGCTTGTGGGGTTGGCCCACTTAGATCATCTCCTACAATTGCTGCTTTCTTTAAAGATGTAAAGCTATCGGCAAGTCTCCACGAGGTTGCTTTAAGAAGATTGTGGGCTGAACTGCCTTTAGATCTATTACAGTTGGCATTTTCTAAGTATTCTGAATCCCTTGATGTAGTTGTTGACCAAAAAAGGGTAGCTTTGGAATTTTTAGCTGTGCCAGCCCTTCTTGAATTGCCTCCATTCTTCTTAAGGAAATCATCACCCCGCAGCAATAAGTGGTCTAATAAGGTGCAGTGTAATGATGATATAGTGGGTCCAGTTCTTCCTCTTCCTATTCTACTTGTGCTTCACGAATTTTACAATGGGTGTTCTGATTTGAAAGATGGTAAATTTTCAGTAGAAGCAGAGGTTGGCCTCAAATACAAAGAAGTTATGAAGATGGCTGGTGAGACTTCTGTTTCAACTTCTGGTTCTGAGTTCTTTGATGATCATGCAGTATCCCTGGCTGATGATGCAGAAGAAACCTGGGTTGATTCTTTAAAACCCAAACCTTTCTTGCTATACCATCCAGTTGCATTCAAGTGCTTTGCCACAGACCTTGTTCATGGGAACTCTCTTTATCGGGATAAGATTTATGATACATTAATTTTTCATGTTTTGGAGGATAAGATTGTTTCCAGTGAGAAGTCTGAGTCAGTGGGTCAAGAGATATTTGATGATCTTTGCCCAGTTGAGTTGAGGTTTAACGCTCCTAGTACGAAATTTGAACCTAGGGGTTTAAAGGCATATAATGTATTAAAGAGGCAGATGTCTAAATGGCAAGAAGGTTTTGATTCATACAAGGAGTTTTGTATTCAGTCTAGATTTGAAAAGGTAGTCAACAAGTGACCCCTCAGCACAATATACTCCATGGTTGATTCTTGATGACAAAATCAAAACCTGAAGGTGTAAATTTTTGTAAGCATTTAAGGTCAGATTTCTTCAATTGACTGATATTATTATAATTTTTCTGTGTAGTGACAGATTGATAAGTAATGAGATAACAAATTAGCTATCATTTTATAATTGCATTTTAGGCTCTGGTGAAAAGTGAACATTGATAAATTTTAGAAAACATAATGAAATAACAAATTATTCTGGTTTACAACGCTTGTAACTGATGTGAGTTTTGCAGATTTATATTTGAATTGCTCGAATTTCGGTTGAGGGAACAAGTTTTTTTCAAATATATAAGATCTTGTTTATGTACATATTTTTTTTGGGTAAAACCACTTTTGTCCTAAAAGTTTGTGGTCAATTTTAATTTCATCTCAAATGTTTACTGTGTCAATTTCGTTTTGTGTATTTGCAAAAAATTTTAATGTCATTTTTAAATGCCAATGACATCTAATTGCTTAAAGGAATTAGCTGACCCATTGTACACGTGACCCTGCAGATGCACCTCTATGGACTAATCCAGTTAGGAATGCTAAGAAAAAGACATTTACAGCTAGAAACCAAGTTTTGATTAGGATAGGCTAGGGGTAGAGAAATTAAAATGACGACATTTAAGGGATAAGGTGATAACATTAGGGAGTGTAATATTCATGTTTGCAAATCTTTCAATGACCGTCTGATTACTTGTAGTCAGCTAATTTCATTAAGCAATTGGATGTTGTTAGAATTTAGGAAGACATTAAAAATTTTTGCAAAAAACATGTCAAAATAAACAATTTGGACGAAATTGAAACTAACCCCATACTTTTGGTATGAAAAAGGTAGTATTGCCTATTTTTTGAGTTTATTTCCTTTTGTGGTCATCTTTTAAATATTAGGAGGAAATTTTGGTATTTTTTAAAACTAAATATTTAAATTCATAAAGTTATCCCCATTAAATTTAATCAAGAGTAAACTAATAATTTAGCCTGTGAATTTATTAAAATTTTCATCCATTTAGTTCTTTTGTTAACTCATAATGTCTTTTTAGCATCTTTCTTATTTTAGGCTATTTTGTTGTGCTCAGTGTGGTCACTATTGGAGCTCCTGCTCTGGTAAGCTGAAACTGCAATATTTGAAGTAGGTGTTAGTGCAGCAACAGGAGCAGCTACTGTCTGCTTCACTATCCTCATTTGCATATTTGAGAAATCTTGTATTTCTAAGAAATGAGAACATGCTTTTTCATGTTTAGGCTATAGAATTTGGTACTGTAAAATCCTGTCTGCTTGGCCACTAAAATTGTTATTCGTTTGAAATATTAAATTTGTGTATATAAATCTGCTGCTCTGTAAGCTTTGCAAACTCATGATCTGGTGGTAAAAGGCATTTCATTTGTAAGGCTTGGCGGCGTTGGCGCCAATCAGTGAGGAAGGTGCCATGACTGAACTTTGAGTGCGTAGGTGGGTAACAATATATAAACTGTATTCAATTCTACATTTGAAAACCTGCTCAAGGGCTTCACTTAAGAAAACATTATAAGGGGTAGCTTGTCCCTCTTGTGAATTAATCTATGTTACATTGTAAATTAATATTTCTTACAAATATTTACTCTATGTAAATTGTTATAATATAATTGAGAATTTCTTTTACCAATAGAAGGTTGCATGAGACTGATTACATTGCACTATGTTGGGGCTTCTTTTGGGGCTAAAGATATTTTTGCCAGAACTTCTAACATGATTTTTACTTTTCTCTTGAAATGCTACCAATAATGCAACTCAACTGCAGCGTGGTTTGATCAGGAAAAGGCACCAATTCCTAAGGATTTATTCTTCCCTTCCTGAGTCCTTGGGTTGCTAGGCTCATTCCATTACCCCTATGATGGGCTGAATCATTATAGTAGATGACTACGTTCTTCGCTTCTTGTACTTTTACCTCCATATTTGGTGCTTGGGAACTACCCCCTGAAAAGAAACTTTTCTCTCTTAGTCGTTAAAGGTTACAACATTTTATCACCAAAAAGAAAAAGTTGATAACATTTTATCATTAAAAAAAGAAAAATTAAAGTTTACAACCGTATGATGCAAAGAAAGACTGTGTATTCAGTGAAATTATATGGATCTTTATCAAAATAAATTTTCTTGCGTGCTACATTTACTATCTACTTTTTACTTCTAATTATAAACTACTTCTCATTAAAAAAGGAAAGTTGGGCACCGACATATGGACATCATCAGTGTATTTTCCCTTGTAAGTACGATATGCTGTAGGAACACAATACGGCCATATACATTTGTTTTTGTTTTCCAGAAATATCTAATTTCTATTTCTCTTCACAATCTAACGGGGTTGCCATATTGCTTCTCGCTGAAATGACGCCAAAAAGTATAGCTGTTCTATATTGCAGGTGTTTGAAAAGTGCTTGTGGCTTACTATTTACTTATCTGGTGTGTCGAATATAATTCTCTGACAGTTTGATTATAAAACTATATTCATTTCATACAATAGTTAGCGTTAATGATGAATGATTTTTTTCTCAAGTTTTGTACTAGAAAGTTTATTACATTTCTCTGAACTGTTTTGTTTGATTTTATCTCTTGTGACCTAAGGGTGGCGTGTTGGCATTAGCAAAAGTAGAAGCTAAAGAAGCTATGGAAGAAATCCTGCAGTTACAATGGTTGTATCAATTGAAGATACTCTGGAAGGGACTGATGAAAACATGCTGCTTCCTGCAATGAATCAAATATGGCCATTCTTGGTTGCTTGTATTCAGAACAAGAACCCAGGGGTGAGCAATCCTGCTCTCATGCTCATCTATTTCCTTAAAAGTGAATTTTCAATTCTCTTTTCCACGTTTTAATCTAAACGATATGACTTAAATTATCTTATTTTCATGAATCTAGCTATTCTCTCATGAAATTTCCCACCTCACTATAAAACTTCCTTCATGTATGCTTTGACCTTCTAAGTTTATATGGTACATTTCCTTACTATTTGTTGAATCAATGTCATGTTGGCAGACGCTTCAGAGATGTTTGAACACCGTCAGTAATATAATGCAGATCTGCCGAGGAGATTGCACATTTCTAGAAACTTCCAACAATATCTCCATTTCACAAAAAGGCCAGTGTCAAAAATGAGAAGATCACTTTATAACTTCCTTATAGAAGAGTTTCATAACTCGAGGATTCAATAGCTGAAAGTTCCAATCTTAGAGTTCAGATTGCAGTGGTCAATATGGTTGGTGATTTATGACTTAATAAGAGGAGTGCTTTAGCATTAGAGCATGTTCTGAAACTCTTCCACTTCTCTCATCTTTTAAAGAGTTTCTATATGTGCAGTATGGAGGACAGTTATGATTTTGACATAGGCTTAGCTTCTGTAAGGTGGTTGTTTTCACAAACTTTATTCTGAGAGTTTACTAACCCAATGTATTGCTAAGATCCGAATTGGCTAAGATAAAATTTCTGTAGCCTCTCTCTTCCTTCATTCTGTTTAAACCCGACTTTGAACAGAATAAAAATGCACTTGATTGAAAACAAATACTATGTTAATCGTTTACTAGTGTTATTCAACATGTGAAATTATATATAAATCATAGCAAAATCTACGTTGTCTTTGGAGAGAAGTAAATAATTGAAGTTTCTCTATCCCAAAGGAAAAGTGATTTTTAAGAAACACAATACAAGGTAAAATCACTTTTAGACAAATCGGGAATGAGAGAATGCATAACTTGTGTGTGATGCGTTCTTTCCATTTTATAATGCTGAGATTATATATCTAATAGAACTGCAAAACATATTTAAAACCCTGGTTTTTATTAGTTCTTTTATTGTTGTGAAATGCGGGACCAGTCACTCCAATTAAAAGCCAGCGAATGAGTTGGTTTTTGGTCCGGTTGAATTCTTGAGAAATCTGAGATTGGATTCTCTCGTTTGAAGTAGATATTGATCGTCTATATTATTTGAGAAAAATTGTTTATTTTCTTGAATATAATTTGTTTATTTTTCAAACGATCTAAATAGTTAAAATTTATTCAAAATAACTCATTATAGAAACAATTCAGACTTGAGAAATTCACCAAGGGCCTGTCAATTAATCAAAAAATTGGTGAAAATTAGCCGATTTCAATGGTGAAATTATGATTGATTATTTGATGGGAAAATGTATTTAATCGGGACAACGGGCCAATGCTAAATTACCACATCTGTTTCAATTAGTTTTACAAAGCAAAACGTTTGACATATATTATACTTCTAGTATTTTGAAAGAGAAAACTAATGTAAAATATCAGTCAATGTATGTATGGTGCATTCTGTTATGCAAATTTATATTCTATGTATATTGATGTAATTGTTTATGATGTCTTCTTATTGTATTAGTAACATTTTCTCAATATGTTGGTGAAACCTTATTGAAAACTAGTTATTAACATAACCACTTGACAAATCACTTATTGGTTGTGCTAGTAACATCTTTTAAACGTGCTGCTAATGCCTTTTTAAGGTGTTGGTAATATTTCTTAAATGTGTTGGTAATCTAGTACGGGTGTTATTAATCTGCCATCTTGTTACCGGAATTTTGAGAGGAAGTTATGAGCAACTTAAAAAGCTGATAATATATTTTCAATGTATTGGCAATATTAACTTAATATATTGAAGGGATGTTATCAACACATTGAGAAAGCATTACCAACAATTACATCAGTACACACATAAAACATAAATTTGCATCTAAAAAATGTATTTACAAGTATTACTTATTTGATTATAACTAAGAATCACGACAAGGTATGTTCATCTTATTTAGAAGATATTTTGGCTTTGTTGTAGCATTTATAGACAATGCGAAGAATATATATATATATATATATGTATGTATAAATAGACACACACACAAAATCACACATCTTATGTAAAGAATATGGCAGGCTGCCCATTCCACCATCTGCAAGAATCCCCCTCCCATCTCTTATTTTCAATGCTTGCGGTCAGATCGATCAATATCAATGTAGTCTATCTTATAGCTAGTTAACCCAAAAGACATTTATAGATAAGATCAACGATGTCCTTTGAGCCAGTAGCATGTTCATTTTTAACTAATTTATATTCCATACATTAGCATGAAATGATATAGTGGAAGAACTAGGGCTTATTTGCCCTTCTTGTTTTTCTTTAAGATAAAACTTAAGTACAATTTCTTAAGTTTTTATTATTATATTTTTCAATAAAAATATAAGAAGGAAAATTTTTATTATAACTCACATTGGGTCCTAAATTTTTTAAAAAATAAATACTTCATATATCATTGAATAATCTGGCAATAAAAATCTAAAATTTTTTACTTAAATGTAATTCTTTTTTTGAAAGTGTTTTGACATAAGCAGATCTGACAAGTGTTTTAAGAAATACTATTAATGGTTTGAATAATATTTTTCACATTGCTTTTTTCAGTGAGAGTATTCTTCTTTTAAAAGAATTAGTTTCTGTTTTGATTCTGTTTCACAGTAAAAGTTTTAAATTCTTGTTTATTTCTCATAAATAAAAAACTGTGGCCATTTAACTTCAAAGTATTTATTTTTGTGTTGGCCAAACACATACTAAAAATAAAATAAAAAACGTCTTTTCTCTCCTTAATAAAGTAGCATGTTCCTCTAGAAAGCACTAAAAAACCAAATGGAGTGTGCTTCTCTGATTCCGTGTAGCATTTTCGTTATGCATGGAAGCAGAGGCATGCAAGGGAGAGGAAGCCAATTGCAGTGAGTGTTTGTGAGTAGAGTGCATGGCTGTGTTGTCGATAATGCTTCATTGTTATGAAAGCCATCTGCGCAACATCATATTGAATACAATTGCTATAAATTTTTCCATGCTCCTGGGTCTGTATCTGAAGCTTATCATTCTGCTTGTTTCGAGCTTTGCTAGGCCCAAGAAATGCATTTGGATTGTGAAGATTTCTGTAAAGACAGCATTTTCAGGCGGAGCACTCATCCTCAGCCTCCCCGCTTGTGTTGTGAGGAGTTGCACTTTTGATATATGTTTGGCTTTGCTCTTGCTTGCTTGTTTCTGTAATTATGGATTTTCATCAATGAGATAGAAAGAGGAAATAGAATAATTCAAAACATCCATCAATCATGTCTTTATGCTTTGATCTTTTTAAAGGTATGTTTGGATTGATGGGGATAATAGATAAGAAGGAAAGTAAAACAAAGGTTTGATTTAGGCTTTGGATTTAAGTCGAATCATTTCCTTCTTTTCTTCTCTTCCATTGTGCTTGATCCAAACACACTCATTTTTTTCCCCTCTTATTTATCCAGTTGGTTTTTTGATTAATGAAGGGGTGAAATGTGCAACTCTTTCTCTTTACGAGTCAAAATATAGTTTTTTTTTCCCTTTGAAAAATTACATTTATCCCTCCCTCTCTCTCTCTCTTTTTCTTTGATTAATTTGTTTCCGATTGATATTTAAGCTTGAATCCTTTGATCTTATAAAGATGATTTTAGTACCACTAAGTCAAAGATAAGTGATTTTTTGGCAAGAATGGAGTATATCATCAAGAGCTAAAGAAAATACAGCAAAGGGAAAGAGTTGATCAATCCAGAAATAGTCTATCCCAGTCTTGGCCATTATTTCTGGTTAATTTAAATAAATCATTTTATTTTCATTAAATAATCATGAATATTCATAAAACTTAAAATTATGAAGATGCACAAAAAGGTGGGATTAGTGTTTTGAATTTCAGACCAAATCATGTAACTTGATTGCAAAATATTATAATTACAATCTTTAATAATAACATTATTTTTAATAATCAATGCAACCCTGATTGAAATTCATGAGTAAATTACTTTTAGGATTGAGCTATTTTTATTTTGTTTTCTTTGCAAACTGCAACTTATACATGAAAGATTAGTAGACCAAATTTAAGTGGGGCAACTAAGCCTTATATCCAATAATACAGTTGCAGTAGAAAGAGACTGTCTAAATAGCCAAAAAGGATAAAAAATTATAAACCAGACCAAAAACAATACAATTCCATAAATAAACAAAATAATTGTCGAAGAAAATTTACTGCTTACGAACGAAGGATTTTCTTGTATTCTGTCTTATTAAAATGCTGGCACATGTTTTACACCCAAAAAAAAAAAATGCTGGACACGCATTGGACACATATATTTGGTAAAAATAATAATAGAACCCCATAGACATTAATTGAAATACAAAATATTTGAGATGTTGGGGGATCTCATATACTATCGGATTCGGATAGTTGAATTTCTTCTGCATCCAGTATAGAGCTATCAGGTTTGTTGGAGAAGTATAACTGTTGCTTTTTTCTACACGTCGTTTCTAACTTGTAAGCCATAAAAAAGGCTAGAATAAGGACAGAGAAAAAAGACAATCCAATTAGAGTGACAAAATGAAAGCGGCCCTTGGAAGCACTCAGAACGGCGTATGTGCCTGTCACAAATGTTACAGTTGCAATCAGTGTGGCCAATAGAAGGTTGGTTTCTCTAAGTCTATCAATTGGATCCATCCCATCTCCCTTCTTTTTGTCGACCGCAGAATCACGTATCTTCTCTTGTTTCTTCTTTCTATCAATCTTATTCATGATTCGTCCACCATACCATGCACCAATTCTTCGCAATTTGTCCAAAAGCAGGTATGGCTGCAGCATGTAACAGGTGAAGTCTTATCAATTCTCTTTTAACATCTGCTTTATTAATGAGAATCATCTTTTATTGAATGAATCAACATATAGGCATTCATTAATACACAGTATAAATGTAATTACATGAATTAAAACTAATTAAACTAGTGAAGGACCTATTTCATGAATGGTACCTAGCTTGGTCTCTATTAATTAATTATTCTACTTACTATTATCATTCACAAATAGAAAGAAACTCGGTTTTTTTTTCCTTTTTCATACTATGGTATTCAATAAACTAGGGAATGCATGCACATGTGAGATATCAAAATTAATTTATCCAGAAAACTCAGATATTATATTCTTTAATTTGTAGTAACTGGATGTTGTTACTTGTTACCTCTGAAGCTGAAAATGAAGCACCACGCACTTCATCATAAGCAATATCAATAGCAGTCTGATTTTGTTTATTGAATGCCATTGGGTCCACTCTTTTGTAATCTTTTAGCAAATGATGATAACCCTTACAAAATCTGGCGATGTGGTGAAGGGGTGTGTTTCCTTTTTTATCTTTCTCGTTGTAAAGGTTGCTCAGTGATGCATTACTCAGGATCATTTCTGTGACGTTTGCAGCAGATACGCCTCTGATAACACTATAATGAAGCACGTTATAGCCGTTCTCATCCACCAATTCTGAACAATCTGGACAATATTTTATTATCTTTTCCACGGTATCTCCATTGCCACAATGTGCTGCAAAGTGAAGAGCTGTCCTTCCCCCTTTGTCTCTCATGTATCCCATATTTCTATCATACTTCAGCAACTCCTCTGCCAAATCAGGAGATTGATGAAGTGCTGCCAAGTGAAGTGGAACTAAACCTAATTCATCTGCTTCTATGGTTGGAGAGCTCTTCAACAACCTTGACACTATTTCTGTAACACAAATACATCAACCACCATTAATTTCATCTAAAACTTAATTTCAAGTTGAATGTATCCTTAATAAGTACATACCATTTTAATTATTTCAAAAGCTTATATGAGTTGTTAGGAGAAAATAAAAATAAATAATTGTTTAGTTATCTCTACATATTGTTGTCGTCATTGTTTAATAACCAAGAAATAAGACATCCTTAATATATAAGTCAAAATTTAATGATTATAAATGTTGAATTGTAAAATCATACAATACCTTTGTTATGACGAATGATTGCAGCATGTAATGCTGTTCTGCCATTGGGGCCCTTATGATTTGGCGAATTGCAATTATTTAATATTTTATCTACCACATCCAAGTATTTTCTCTCCGTAGCAATGTAGAGTGGAGTCTCATTATCTTTATTCTCCAAATATGAGTAATTTGGGTCTTTCTTTGTTAAGATGTCCACTATTTCAGCGTGATGATAACGCACTGCCTCATGCAAGGCCGTATCATTGTTATCATTTACGGCCCTTATAAGCTCTCTATCACGTTCAATGAGTATACTCACCATTCGGGAATGTCCATACCTTGCTGCTATATGAAGTATGGTTTCACCCTTGACATTGACCTTCTTAAAAAGTGTAGGACACTTATGTAGAATCGCTTCCACGAATTCCTCTGATACTCGGTCAGTGTAAGCTGTGAAGTGTATTTTAAGCTCAAAACAGAATCCAACATGTGCAGAAATTTTAGTGCAGCATTAGTGCAGAAACATGGCCATTTGCAGTGAAATGGACCTTAAAACAGGAGAGCAATATGTTCATAAATTTTAACAAAAATCTCCTACAGAAACATAGCCATTTTTGCAGTAGCTTTTGGCCCCAAAACAGAATGGCAATAGGCAGAATTTTAAACGCACAATTTTTGCACAGGATCTTGGCCATTTGCAGTAGTTCTCAACCCAAGACAAATTCACACTTTGTCAAGAGATTTTAACACAATGTGGCACATCAATTTCAAATTCAGGCCACACAACAAGATGCAAAACCGAAAACAAAATCAAAGCAATGCATGGTATGAAGGAAGACCTTCCTCTCATTTCGCGCTCTCTGCGTTTCAGGTTAGTGATTTCAGAGCTTCCCTTCTCGGCCTCAGCTTCTCATCGTTTTCGGATCACTCATCCTCTGCTCCTCCTTCTTTCTCTATCGATGATAAATTCTCAAGGCATCGTCCCCCTCCCTTGCCTCTGATTTCAAAAACCTTCAGCCTCTCTCTCCCTATTCCTCACGGCTTCCACCAAAAAGGAAAAAAAAGAACCGAAAAACCCCTCTCTAAAACCGTCAGCCTTCCCCCCAAAAATTCCCTCTGCTTCTGGTTTGCACCTCTCTTATAGCAAATTTGCGCGTGACTCCAACTCCCCTTCTCGAGTGTGTCGCTCGTGCCAGGCCGTTGCAGAGAATAACGGCAACCATCGCCTCAAGTAGCTCGTGCAGCCGTTCAAACGGCTTCCCCTGTGCGTGTTGCCTCTGTGCCTGCATTGGTGCTTCTGGAAGAACCGATAGAGAACCCGAGAGGGAGGAGGACAAACGGAGCAAAAACGGCCTTGGGCTCATCCGTGCGTTTCTCCCCTATTCTTCTTTTTCTCTTTTCTTTTTTTCCTTTAATATTAGCCTTTTTAACTTTAAGTTATTATTATTATTATTATTATTATTATTATTATTATTATTATTATTAATTTTTTATATTTTCATTGTTATTTATATATTTTTTTGTTATTCTAATTCTTATTATGTTAGGTCATTTGGGTCTAGATTTTTGGAAATGGATTGAGTTAGAGTTATTTGAGCTTTTAGAAATGAGTCCAAAATCTTTTTTTCCTTTAATTTTTTTAATTTTTTTTATTTTTACTTTTATTTATTTATTTTTATTTTTCTTTATTTTGTTTTCTCTTCTTCTTAAAAATTTTTTCTTTTCTTTTTTTGTTTTTATATTTGTTTGTTTTTTCTTCTAAAATCGTTTCCTTCCTTATTCTATTTTTATTCTTTTTATTTAAAATTTCTTTTAATCTTTTCCTTTTTATTTTTAGTATTTTTTAGTCAAGGTTCAAAAATTAATAACGACTTAAACTAAATTAAAATTGACTAATAACTCCTCCATTTTATATTTTTTTAGTTATTTTACCAATTCAGTTTTATTATTACTTTTTAAAAAATATCAAGACAAAATACTATGTTTACAACATTTGTTGGATCAAAGGCTTTGGACTTTTTGATTTTGAATTATGTCTAACATATTCGATTATGTGTTTTGAAAAATTTGATTTATGGGCTTAGGTTATTGGATCAATATATTTTAATGAGCATACTTGATGTTTATTTATCAAAGATTGAATTTTATATTGAATATCTTATTTATGATAAGTTTTCAAAAAAAGGCATTAATTGAGTTGAATATTTTATAAGAAAAGTTTTCATTTAGATTCACGATGATTACAAGAGAGTTTTGAGAGTTTTTACATAAGGAAAGTTTTTGATTGTGCATACAAATGAAAAGAATCTTAGGAATCATATATGGTATGTTTTTGAATTAATATATCTTGCATATTAATGAAAATACTTGTATGGAAAGTTTTCAAATAGCTTTAAAATATTAAGTCAAGATATTAATACAAAAATATTCTCTATTAACTTTAGAATAATTTGATTAGTTTGGATTATTAATGGAATAATTATGCTTATGTGTGAAAAAGGAAAATACATGTTTTCGAGAAGCAAAAAAGGAAAATGATGGATTGAAGGAAGCAAAAATGAAGCTACATTTTAAGTAAAGCTACATAACATGAAGACAACGTTCTATATTTAAAAGACTACTTATTATGGAATAAATATATTGCTCTTATCATAGATTGATTGGATGCATTCAAAGTAGATTCCTAATTAGCGAGCATCTCTGTGCAATTCAAGGAAGCTACCTTCAATGGCTATATGCTGCATGGTTGCCATATATTTTGAAGATCATTTTGAAGATAAAGATAATAAGATAGAACTAAATGTTGATCAATTTTCTTTGAAGATATTCTAGCTGCACTTTAATGTGTAATTACTCTGTATGAGTTGACTATTGCATTTTGAGAGAAACTTTAGAGAGTTTGTGAGCTTAACCTGATGCTTTTTCTATCTTAAGTTCTTAGGTGTCTTGAGAAAAACTTATAGATATGTTTAGAGGTATCTTATAGAAAAAACCTTGGAGAGAATTTTTTAGGATTCTTGTGGGAAAACTTAGGAAGTGAAAAATCGTGTGGAGAGAAAAAAAATTTAAAAGCCACAAGCTAAGCTCTATTAGGTGGCTTTGGGAGAGGTAGCCACAAGCTAAGCTCTATTAGGTGGCTTTGGGAGAGGTTGTAAAAGAAAGTGTTGCACTTGTGCTTGTAGGGTTACTTATATCTTTGGTGATTACCCATCCTTAATAAAAATCTCTTAGGAATTAAGCGTAGGACATTTTGGTCCAAATAAGGATAAATTGATTATGTGATTCTCTCTCTCATTACTCTATTTACTTTATATTTTAAATATTTTATCTTATGGAGTAGGGTCACATTTCTTAGAAACCTTACAATATTTGAAAGAATTATAAATAATAAAAGAAGGTGAAATAATTTTAAAATATAATTCAACCCTTGGATTATTTTTAGAGTAATAACCTTTATTTTTTAAATTCAAACACCAATATATGTAATACCTTAAAAATAAAATGTAAAACTTACAATTAAGTCCTTAATGAGTAATACAAAAAGTAAAAAAATTAAAGACAATGTTTAGTAATGCAAAATAAATTACTTTGGTGTAGTAAACAAGGATTAGATAATTTTAGAACTTAGAAATTACTTTAAAGGGTTACTTTGGTACCTTATCATGTATATATTAGGATACTTTTATTTCTCAATGTCTTAAATTAGTTGACCATGAGAATCTCTAAAATATATAAGTTCCTATTTTACATCTGGTGTGTAAAACCAATTCTTCATGTGTCTCATTCTGATCTTAATAGAAAAATTCCTATATTTTTCATTACTTTTCCTTTTTTTCTTTTTTCTTTCTCCCTTTCTTTTTCTTCTCATTCATGCCTCATTCTAACTCATTTCATGAAACTTCATTCTTTCATTTTAAAAGCTCTATGCCTTTTTCTTTCAAGGTGTAGCAAAGCTCCATTTAGTTGTGGGAGTCCTTGTCCTCTACCATGTGCTGCTGTCATCTTCCTTCTTTGGTGTGGTGGGTCACAAAAGGTCCTCTGTATTCAATATGACACCTTTTGTCTTTCTCTTTTTCTTTGCTATTTAACTATGAGAGTTAGGATGTTGATGAAGATAGATTTTCTTCTTCTTTCTTCATCTTCTTGCCTCGTATTTATCTTCTTTCCCATCCTTGGTTGAGGCTTAATGTTATGTGGCTTTCCTTTTCCTCCGTTGTTGCCATGACTAAGCTCTCAGACTAGGGCTTCTATGATTGAACTTTCAAAGTATTAAATTCACACTTCCCCTTTCCTCTATCAAGTTTCATAAGGTAAAATCTAAGCTTAATTTGAATTATGAAAGTTTATATTAGAAAACCTAGATTTAGGATTTATAGTATGGATAGGAAACTTAAACAAAAATTAAGGCTTTAGATATTAAAGGATATATTTGGTTAGATTGATAATAGTAGATGTTGATTAAGTAACAAAATTATAAATTTTATGTTAAATATGATTTTAGGTAACTTTAAGGATACTCCTTCAATTAGGGTTCAATCTTAAGTGGTAAGAGAAGGGACCTTTACTATCAGTCCTTATTGGTGAGTGTACAAATAACAAAGTGTCACTTTCATTTCATTTCATGCTATTGGTTTTTGTAGCCTACTTTCATTTTTTAGATTTTCATGCTTTGCATTATTGGGAAAATAAATCCTTGTTTTAAAACCTTTAACTTTGGGGTTTGTTGGGTATATATATAATGGTAATTATGTGGTGAATGAAATCATTAATCGAAGGCTAATTATTGATAAGAGACGTGGTATGAGATACATTTGAAGTGGAAATTATGTACTCATGATGTAGAAACTATGTAACATGTGAAATGAGAATGTATGGCTTGTGAAGAGAAAGTCATGATGTTTATATATGTGTGTGCAAGAGCAAAGCGATAAGAATAGTGAAACCTTTATTTTGTTATTTTATATCATTATTAAACTATCTTTATTTTTGTAAGGTTTCTTTTTTTTTTTGTTTTATTGATTTATTGTTTCTATTTTAGTTTCCTCCCATTTTTTTCTTTAATCGTTTTTATAAATCTAATTTATAGTTGACTTGAAATTGATTTTAGTTAACTTCAAGTTGTGTTTTGCTAATATCCCTTCCTAACTTCTCTTAGGTATTTAATTTTATGATACTTTAAAAGTGATAAATGGAGATTCGATTAAAACCCTAGATGCACTAAGTTGAAATGTGATATATCCACTATGTGATGACATTCAACAGTGAGATGATGTGAGACAAAATGTGTGGTGGTACTATCTATGATATGATATGTACACCAAGTGGGCTTGGTGAGATAATGTGATAAAAGTGTTGTAACATTGATCATAATATGTCTATCATGTGGTGGCACTTGGTAGTAGTCATATTGTGATATAGCGTAGTGGTGCTTTGTGATTTGATACTATGATATGTTCATTCTATGATAGTAGTTGGTGGTGGTGATTGTTTTTCCTTATGGTGCATTTTTCCATATATATTTTCAAACTTTAAATTATATTTCAAATTAAGGAATTATTATTTAAGTAAGCTGGTGAATATTTATTTTATTTACAAATGAAATATAAATTAATACTTTACTTAAATGCTTCCATCTGAGATTGTGTTATCTGGCCATGAGTGTCGTTGTCTCTTAAGGGAAGAGTTGTCAAAGGTTGCTCTTCCTGATTGGATTGATTGGCAGATGAAGAAAGAGATGGTTTTGGGCTTTGGCATTATGAACAATGATCTTGCTTCTTTACTTTGTGAACCAGATAAATATGGTGGTTTTACATTAGTAAGGCTAATGTCATCAGGAAAACTTGAATTGCAGAGATATCAAGCCTCCTGGGTTCTTGATAGAAAGTTAGAAGATTGCCATGAACAAGGGTTGCGTTTGGACAGATATTTATTGTTTTCTGTGGGTGATAAGAAATATAAGTTTCCCAAAAATTTTAAGTTCCTGAAATTGAACTACCTCTATGCATATCAAAGAGGCAACCTTACCGAACTCCCGGTTACAAAACTGAAAGAGCCCTATATGGATGCTTGGGAAAAGGAATCCTTTGACACAGAAGTGCATGAGGTCTTGTGTGAGAAGTTGAATGCTTGTGGGGTTGGCCCATTTAGATCATCTCCCTCGATTACTGCTTTCTTTAAAGATGCAAAGCTATCGGCAAGCCTCCATGAGGTTGCTCTAAGAAGATTCTGGGCTGAACTGCCTTTGGATCTATTACAATTGGCATTTTCCAAAGTATTCTGAATCCCTCGATGTAGTTGTTGACCAAAAAAGGGTAGCTTTGGAATTTTTAGCTGTTCCAGCCCTTCTTGAATTGCCTCCATTCTTCTTAAGGAAATCATCACCCCGCAGCAATAAGTGGTCTAATAAGGTGCAGTGTAATGATGATATAGTGGGTCCTGTTCTTCCTCTTCCTATTCTACTTGTGCTTCACGAATTTTACAATGGTTGTTCAGATTTGAAAGATGGTAAATTTTCAGTAGAAGCAGAGGTTGGCCTCAAATTCAAAGAAGTTATGAAGATGGCTGGTGAGATTTCTGTTTCAACTTCTGGTTCTGAGTTCTTTGATGATCATGCAGTATCCCTGGCTGATGATGCAACCTTTCTTGCTATACCGTCCAGTTGCATTCAAGTGCTTTGCCACAGACCTTGTTCATGGGAACTCTATTTATCGGGATAAGATTTGTGATACATTAATTTTTCACGTTCCAGAGGAGAAGATTGTTTCCAGTGAAAGTCTGAGTCCGTGGGTCAAGAGATATTTAATGATCTTTGCCCGGTTGAGTTGAGGTTTAATGCTCCTAGTAGGAAATTTGAACCTTGGGGTTTAAAGGCATACAATGTATTAAAGAGGCAGATGTCTAAATGGCAAGAACGTTTTGATTCATACAAGGAGTTTTGTATTCAGTCTAGATTTGAAAAGGTAGTCAACAAGTGACCCCTCAGCACAATATGCTCCGTGGTTGGTTCTTGGTGACAAAACCTGAAGTTGTAAATTTTTGTAAGCAAACACATTTAAGGTTAGATTTCTTCAATTCACTGATATTATTATAATTTTTCTGTGTAGTGACAGATTGATAAATAACGAGATAACAAATTAGCTATCATTTTATAGTTGCTTTTTAGGCTATGGAGAAAAGTGAGCATTGATAAATTTCAGATAACATAATGAAATAACAAATTATTCTGATTTACAACCCTTGCAGCTGATGTGAGTTTTGCAGATTTATATTTGAATCGCTTGAATTTCAGTTGAGGGATCAAGTTTTTTAAATACATTAGTTCTTCTCATTTATGCACTTACTTAATTGGGTAAAACCCTTTTTGTCCCGAAAGTTTTCAGTCAATTTTAATTTTGTCTATGTTTATTTTGGTGTCAATTTCGATTTACATGTTTGCAAAAATTTTTAATGTCATCTTAAATGGTAACAGTGTCCAATTGCTTAAAGGAATTAGCTGATCCATTGTACACGTGGCCCTGCAGATGCACCCACATGGACTAATCCAATTAGGAATGCTAAGAAAAAGGCATTTACAACTAGAAACCAAGTTTTGATTAGGATATGTTAGGGGTAGAAAAATTAAAACGATGACATTTAGGGGCTAGGGTGATAATATTGGTAGTGTAATGTTCTTGTTTGCAAATCTTTTAATGACCATCTAATCACATGTAGTCAGCTAATTTTATTAAGCAATTGGATGCCATTAGAATTTAATAAGACATACAAATTTTTTGCAAACATGTCAAAATAAACATTTGGGATGAAATTGAAACTAAACCCAAACTTTTGGGAGGAAAAATGTAGTATTGCCTATTTTTGAGTGTATTTCCTTTTATGGTTATCTTTAAAATATTGGGAGGAAATTTTGGTAATTTTTAAAACTAAATATTTAAATTCATAAAGTTACACCGAATAAATTTAATCAAGAGTAAACTAATAATTTAGCCTGTGAATTTATTAAATTTTCGTCCAATTAGTTCTTTCGTTAACTTCAATTGCCTTTTTATCATCTTCTTATTTTAGGCTATTTTGTTGTGCTTAGTGTGGTCAATGTTGAAGCACCTGCTCTGTTAAGCTGACGCTGCAATAATTGAAGTTGGTGTTAGTGCAGCAACAGGAGCAACAACTGTATGCTTTGTTATCCTTGCTTGAATATTTGAGAAATTGTGTATTTCTGAGAAATGAGAACATGCTTTTTCATGGTTTAGGCTTATAGAATTTGGTACTGCAAAATCCTGTCTACTTGGCCACTAAAATTGTTATTCATTTGAAACACTAAATCTTTGTGTATATAAATTTGCTGCTCTATAAGCTTGCAAACTCATGATGTGGTGGTGAAAAGCACTAATGTGTAAGGCTTGGTGGCTTTGGCACCAATCAGTGAAGAAGGTGCCATAACAGAACCTTGAGTGCATAGGTGGGGAATAATATATAAATTGTATTCAATTCTACATTTGAAAACCTGCTCAAGGGCTGCACTTAAGAAAACATTATAAAGTGTAGCTTATCCCTCTTGTATATTAATCTATGTTACATTCTAAATTAATATTTCTTACATATATTTACTCTATGTAATTGCTATAATATAGTTGTGAATTTATTTTTCCTCGACTAATAGAAGGTTGCATTAGACTGATCACATACCACTACATTGGAACATCTTTTGGACCTAAAGATATTTCTGCAGAACCTCTAACATGATTTTTACTTGTAATGCTGCCAATAATGCAACTCAACTGAAGCTTGGTTTGATTAGGAAAAGCTACAAATTCCTAAGGATTTCTTCTTCTCTTCCTGAGTCCTTGGGTTGCTAGGCTCATTTCATTACCCTCTATGATGGGCTGAATCATTATAGTAGATGACTATACTCTTCCCTCCTACTTTTACCTCCATTTTTGGTGGTTGGATACTATTCCCCCTGAAAAGAAATTTCTTTTTACATTGTAACTAAAGGTTGCAACATTTTATCACCAAAAAGAAAGAGTTGATAACATTTTATCATTAAAAAAAATTAAAGGTTAGAACTGTATGGTACAAAGAAAGATTGTGTATTCAGTGAAATTATATGGTTCTTTATCATCCTAAATTGTCTTGCGTGCTACATTTACTACCTACTTCTAATTATAAACTACTTCTCACTAAAAATGGAATTTTGGCAACCGACATGATATATCAATATCATCAGTGTTTTCTCGTGGAAGTATGATATGCTGTAGGAACACAACGCAGCCATATAAATTTGTCTGTTTTCAGAAATATCTAATTTCTACATTCTCTTCACAAGCTAACGAGGTTGCCGTATTGTTTCTCACTGAAATTACTCTAAGAAGTGTAGCTGTTCATATTGCAGGTGTTTGAAAGCTTGTGGCTTACTATTTACTTATCTGGTGTGTCAAATATAATTGTCTGGCAGTTTGATTATAAGACTATTTATTTCATACAATAGCGATAATGATGAACAATTTTGGCTCAAATTTTTGTACTATAAAGTTTATTACATTTCTCTGAACTGTTTTGTTTGATTTTATCTTTTCTGACCTAAGGAGGCATGTTGGCATTAGCAAAAGTAGAAGCTAAGGAAGCTATGGAAGAAATCCTGCGGTTACATTGGTTGTATCAACTGAAGGATTCTGTGGATGCTGCTGAAGAAGGGACTGATGAAAACAGGCTGCTTCCTGCAATGACTAAAATATGGCCATTCTTGGTTGCTTGTGTTCAGAACAAGAACCCAGGGGTGAGCAATCTTGCTCTCATGCGTATTTGTTTCCTCAAAAGTGGATTTTCAATTCTCTTTTCTACGTTTTAATGTAAACGATATGACTTAAATTATCTTTTCTTCATAAATCTAGCTATTCTCTCGTGAAATTTCCCACCTCATCACAAAACTTCCTTCATGTATGCTTTGACCTTTTGAGTTTATATTGTACGTTTCCTTACTATTTGTTGAATTAATGTCATGTTTGCACACTGTTCAGAGATATTTGAACACCGTCAGCAACGTAATGCAAATCTGCGGAGGAGATTACACATTTCTGGAAACTTCTAAGCATATCCCCATTTCACAAAAAGGCCCATGTCAAAGATGACAAGATCCCTTTACAAATTCCTTATAGAAGCAGTTTCATAACCTCAGAGGATTCAGTGGGTGAAAGTTCCAATCTTTTCAGATTGCAGTGCTTAATATGGTTGATGATTTATGACTTAATAAGAGGAGTTCCTTACGATTAGAGCATGTTACTGAAATTCTTCCACTTCCCTGATCTCATAAATAGTGTCTACATGTGCAGTATGGAGGACAGAGTTACGATTTTGACATAGGCTTAGCCTGTGTGTGGAGGTTCTTTTCATAGAACTTCATTCTCAAAGAGTTTACTAACCAAATGTATAGCTAAGATTGGAATTAGGTAATATAAAATTTTCTATAGCCTCTCTCTCCCTTCATTTTGTTTAAACCCAACTTTGAACAAAATAAAAATGCACTTAATTAGAAGCAAATATTTTGTTAATCGTTTATTTAAGTTATTCAACATGTGAAATTATGTATAAATCATAGCAAAATCTATATTGTCTGTGAAGAGAAATAAATAATTGAACATTCTCTATCCTAAAGAAAATGTGATTTTTTATGAAACAAAGTACAAGGTAAAATGGCTTTTAGACAAATTGGGAATGAGAGAATGCATAACTTGTGTGTTGGGTTCTTTACATTTTATAATGCCGAGGTTATATATCTAATAGAACTGCAAAAGATGTTTAAAACCTTGGTTCTTTCTATTGTATTTGCGTTGTTGTGAAAAGTGGGACCAGTCAGTTTAATTAAAAATCAGTGAACAGGTTGGTTTTTGGTCCAGTTAAATCCTTGAGAAATCAAGGTGTCGTTGAACCGACCAGTTCACCAAGAGCTTGTCAATTAACCAGAAAATTGGTGAAAATCAGGTGATTTCAGTTGTGAATTGATGAATGATTATTTGATGGGAAAATGCAATTAATGGGGCAACGGGCCAGCGCTAAATTATCACATTGTTTATTTTAGTTTTACAATGCGAAATATTTGACATAAATTATACATCTAGTATTTCGAAGGAATAAACAGATGTATAATATCAAACAATGTATCTATGGTGCATTTTATGATGTAAATTTATATTTTATGCCTATCGGTGCAATTGTTGATAATGGCTTCTCATTGTATTAGTAATATTTTCTCAATGTATTGGCAAAATCTTTTAAATAGGGTGTTTAAATATTTGGTTTGATTTTAGACTAAAATTAAATCAAACTAACATAATCAGTTCTTTTAAATGATAAAATTTTTTGGTTTTATTTTGTAACTGGTTTGGTTTGGTCTTTATTCAATTTGATTCATATTACTTCTAGGACAACAAATAACACAACTCTTGAATAAGTAAGTGAATGAAAGGTAGAATAAAAGAGAAAGAAAAAAAAAAAAAAAAGAGACGTAGCAATGCAATCTCAATGAAATTTGTAACACAATCCAAGCTATACCTGTAAGCTGTAGCTAACTGAAATGCAATTGAAGAAGCTCTCCTTGACAGCAAGGTTATAGCAGACTTGATCTCGATAGCAAGGACTGAAGAAGCTCACCTCAACAACGATGACGACAACTTTGAATGCAAGCCCTGGCAGAAGCAATAGTAGACAAAGATGCGTGCGTGGTGGTCGAACTTGAAATCATGGGCTTCTTCTCTCTTGGCTGCCAAATGAAACATCCATTTAAGAAGCTAGGATACGAAAATGCAATGCACCGTTTAGGATAGGGAAGAAAAAAATAATAATAACAAAAGCATGGATGGGTTTAGTTTGGTTGGATTTTTTAACTAAACCAAATTTAAAAAAACTGACTGACATTGTGATTTGGAGAAGCAAAATACCAATTTGGACATATTATTATTTGGTTTTGATATTTTCTTTTAGTTTGATTTGGTTTAATTTACTCTAATTGGTTCATTTTGGTTTTGAATACTTTTACTTTTAAATATGCTAATAATCAGTTATTGATTTAAAAACTCAACACATTACCTATTTGTTGTGCTAGTAACGTCTTCTTAGCGTGTTACTAATATTTTCTTATGATGTTGGTAATATTTCTTCAATGTGTTGGTAATCTATTATAAATTTTGGAAATCCACCATCTTGTTATTAGTATTTTGAGAGAAAATTACGAGCACTTTAAAAAGTTAATGAGGTTTTTTCAATGTGTTAGTAATGCGAATTGTACTTCATTATTAACATATTGAAGAAACGTTATCAACACCTTAAAAAGATATTATCACTAATTGCACCATTACATACATAGAACATAAATTTGCACCTAAAAATTTACTTCTATCTATATATTTAATTGATTATAACAAGAGTCACGACAACGGAGGTTGATCTTACTTGGAGGACATTTTGGCTTTGTTGTAGCATTTATAGACGGTATGAAGAATATATATATATATATATATAAAGAATATGGCAGGCTGCCCTTCCCTCCGGAGGAAACTACATTTTTCCCACTCCCATCTCTTATTTTTAATGCTTGCGGTTAGATCGATCATATGATTGGGTCCTTTTAAGAAGGAAAAAAAAAAAAAAAACTCCACATATCATACTTTAAATAATCTGGCAATAAGTATCTAAAAACTTTTACTTAAGTTTAATTTTTTTTTTGAAAATGTTGTGACAAAAGCAGATTACCAGTTGTCCAAATCTTCTGACAAGTGTTTTAAGAAATACTATTAATGTTTGGATAATATTTCTTGTTTATTTCTCATAAATTAAAAAAAAATATGTTGCCATTTAATTTAAAAGTAATTATTTTTGTGTTGGGCAAACACTAAAAATAAAATAAAAAAGTCTTTTCTCTCCGTAACAAAGTAGGATGTTCCTCTGGAAAGTAGTAAACCAAGTAGGGTGTGCTTCTGTGATTCCGTCTAGCATTTTCGTTATGCATGGAAGCAAAGGCACGCAAGAGAGGAAGCCAATCAATAATGTTTATGAGTAGAGTGCATGCCTGTGTTGGGAGCTGCTGATGGTGTTGTTGATGATGCTTCATTGTTATGGATGCCATTTGCAGTTGCACGACTTCAATTCATATTGAATATCTTCGCTTCAAGTTCCATGTTCCTGGTTTTGTATCTGAAGCTTATCATTCTGCTTGTTTTGAGCTTTGCTAGGCCCAACGAATGCATTTGGATTTGCACTCATCCTCAGCCTCATCGCTTGTGGTGTGAAGAATTGCACTTGTGATATACGTTTGGCTTTCCTCTCGCTTGCTTGCTTCTGCAATTATGAATTTTCATTAATGAGATTGAAAGAGAAATTAGAATAATTTAGAACATCCATCAATCATGTCTTTGTGCTTTGATTTCTTAAAGGTATGTTTGGATGGATGGGGATAACAGATAAGAAGGAAAGGAAAACAATAGTTTGATTTAAGCTTTGGATTTAAGTTGAATCTTTTTTTTCTTTTTCTTCTCTTCCATTGTGTTTGATCCAAACGGACTCTTCATTTTTTTTTTCTTATTTATACAGTTGGTTGTTTGATTAAGGAATGGGTGAATTGACAACTCTTTCTGTTAATGAGTCTATATATATATATATATATATATTGGAGAAAAATTACATTTACTCCTCTACTCTAGCTGTCTCTTAGTTTGTCTATTTGTCTGTGTGTGGTTAATTTGCTTTTGATTGATATTTAAACTCAAATCCTTTAGTTTTATAGAGATCCAATACCACTAAGCCAAAGATAATTGATTTTTTTCTCTTTTTTTTTTTTTTTTAGAAATAAGGCATAAAGACCTACTCATTCATTGCATGAGAAGGGCTTACATCATCAACAGCTGAAGAAAATATAGTACAAGGAAAGAGTTGATCAGTCTAGAGATGGTCTATCCCAGTCTTTGTAGTCTTAGCCATTATTTCTGGTTAATTTAAATAAATCAATTTATTTTCAATAATTAATCATGAATATTCATAAAACATAAAATTATGAAGATGCACAAAAAGGTGGGATTAATGTTTTGAATTTCAGACAAATCATGTAACTTGAATGCAAAATATTGTAATTACAATATTTGATGATAACTGTTTTTTTTTTTTTAATTACTCAATGCAACCCCGATTGAAATTCATGAGTAAATTACTTTTAGCATTGAGCTATTTTTATTTTGTTTGCTTTGCAAGTCTTGATTGTTGGTAAGATGTACAATATTTGGAAAAACTTTTTTGGTTGCTTATGAGGTCCCTAGAAATATTATGAAGATGTAGGAAAAAGCTTTGTTACAAGTTATTATTTTGGTACCTATAAAGTATCCAACTTACAAGTTTTCGTCAGCATCTTACTCTCTTAATCACTTGAAGGTGTGAAAAACACCTATATATAAATTTTTATAACTTTGTTATTAAATATTTTAATTAAAACATGATAAGTATATTTTTTAATTAAATCATATATTCATTATATTATTAACAAAGTATATATTTATTGTTTTTAATTAAATAATTTGATAATAAATATATAAAAAATAACGTATAAGTCTATTATTTTAATTAATTGGCATCGTGGTGACCTTCTTGTTGCCAAAAAATATAAGAAAAAGAGGATGTTGCATATTGCAATTATAGACATAAAGTAGTAATAAAATAATAATATTACTGATGTTAATATTAATAAAAAATAAATTATAATATACAAAAGTGAAAATACACGTGCAATGAAATTCCCACAACTTCCTTTATAATTTTTTAAATATAAAATAGTTATTACAGTTTAATGTAACAACAACATGAAACATTCCCGCGTTTACAAAAATGTGAATCTGAGAGTCAGATAAAATTATTGTTGAAAATAAAACATAATAAATAAAAGAGTGAATTAACATCCATCAGGGCATGTCAAGCCATTAGTTAGATATGAGTTTTAAAGAAAAATATGTTTAATATATTTGTTTTAATTAATAACATTTTATACCATAGTGATCAGCGGAGGGGGGTGATTAAAGTGGCCCGATTTTCATTAATGAAAAAAAGGACCAACTTTGATGACACCGTGGAATTGGACATGGGCCGTTCGAAACCGCATTTGTAAGCACAAGTGTAGAACCCAACAGTCCAATTGAGAAATACTACATTGACCATCATTGACCCAAAAAACCATGTCGATAACCATCAAATCTATACCGTCCATGTCAAGTTAGGGTAGAAATGGACGGTCGATGGGAATGCCTGGTCATGGATCCGTGTCAAAATTCAGAGTCAGAGCGCGGGTCTTGGAAACGAATATAAGCTTCTTTGGCGCTAAAACCAAAATGTCACGATTCGCAATTCCCTCTTCCGAAGTTCCAATTTTTCCCTTTGATATATACCCAAAACCCCATTTCACCCGCAACATTTGCTCTCTGTCACTGAAACTCTCTCCTTGGAGATTTGGATTGTGAAGAAGGCCAAGAATAGTGGAAATGGCGGGTGAAAAATCAGCCAAGTCGAACCCATCACAGGCTAGGAAGAGAGTTGATGCGGTCGATTCTCGGGCTGGTTCTGTTCTTGTCCGCGCCAAAGATGGCAGTGCTTTTGCCAAATGGTTTGTTTCTCTCTCTTTACTTTCAGTATTCTTAATAGGCCTCTTGGGGTTGTTGGATTGCGTGACGTTTTCTTTTGTGCGTCTCTTCTCTCTTTAGAAATTGCTTGGTTGGGTTTTCTTTCACGCATTTCTGTCTCCTGTAGTTCACTTCGATTTCTCTTTTGTGTTTTTACTTTAATTTTCTTATCGGGTTGAAGTTTCCCTTTATGTGCATTTCTAGTGTAATGAATTTCGGTTTTTTTTTTTTTAATGTCAAGTCAATGTTGGGTGTTATAGAACGTGAAATCTGTGATTTCAAATCCTTTTGTTTCTGTTCTTTGATGATCTTATTGTAGAAATCATATAGTTTGTAATCCTGTTAGATTGATATGGCCATGGAACTTAATTGGATTGTGAGTTGTGTTGACATCATATTCTAAGGGAATCAAAATTAGTGGCATTCTTTAAGATGTCCTGTCAAATTAATCCAAGTCTTTTGCCGAGTGATTTATTTTAAGTACTCTGTTCTCTCCAGTGACGACTGCAACAAGAATGTTCCAGTGGCGCTCATCAGTATGCACAGTTGCAGCCTTGAAGCTAAAATTAAAATGAATCTGGGTATTATATTGATTCTTTCTCTTGTTCTGGTAGTACATATCGTTGTGTTGGACACTTTATCCTATTGGTCAGTTGTATATTTATAGCTTTGATTTTATGCTTGTTCAGAGGCTCAGGTTGTGGAAAAGCCTGCTGAAGTCAAGAAGCCCGCAGAAAGGTGAATTTGCAATTGTTGGTTCTCTCTTCAGTTTGTCTAGAAACATTTAATATCTGCCCTATTAACTCTCTGTTGTTTGAATTGGAAATTGTGTAGGAAGAAACCTAAATCAAATGAACCTAAGGCAAAAAAGGCCAAGGTGGAGAAAGGGAAGAAGGGCAAGGATCCTAACAAGCCCAAGCGTCCTCCTACAGCATTTTTTGTCTTCCTGTACAGTTCTCTCTTTCCTATGTTTGTATTGTCGGCAATGTCATTCATATCTTTGAGTAGTTTGTTGAGTTTGGAACCTTTGTTGTAGGGAAGAGTTTAGAAAATCTTTTAAGGAGTCAAATCCTGATTCAAAGGATGTCAAAAGGGTAATGAAACTTATTAAATGGACATCAGCTTTCTGGTTAATTAGGTCAGCTCATTCTGGGATTTGCTAATTAGCATACTTTTTGAATGAAAATCTAGGTTGGTAAAGAGGCAGGTGAGAAGTGGAAGTCCTTGTCTGATGAGGTAAGTGAAAGATTATTGCGTTGGTATAAACTGTATAACTATTTAATAATGTGATGTTGATCAAACCTCCTTTTATGGCCATATCTGGAGCAGGAGAAGAAGCCTTACTTGGATAGAGCTGCTGAACTCAAGGCAGAATATGAGAAGGCCTTAGAAAGTTATAATGCTGCAGAAGACGAAGCTGTATGGTTTCTTTGCTTGAGTTGACATCATTGATTTGATTGTGTATTCTTCTGTCTGAAAACATGTGGCTTCTTTTGTGCAGGATCAAGAGGGGTCTGATAAGGATGACACAGCAAAGGAAGTAGAAGAGATCACTGATGAGGAGTAGCAGAAGCTGCTTACTGTGTAAACTAGAAAGATTACTCATGCTTGCTGTTAGGGCTGTAAATTTTGGAACATGTGGTTGGAGGTTTACATTTAGATGTTAGTATTACTGTTTTGCAGACTTTAAATGCAAAATCTTTTTGCGATGTCCTCTATTGAAAAATTTTTAAATGGTAATTAATTTTAACATGGTTCACAGTTTTCCACTAGTGAAGGGTCTGGTGATTTGGTTTTGCCTGTCGTCATTCAATCTTTACTAGAATTTATGTCGGAGCTACTGATAATGTTGTTTGGTGGTGTGCATGATTTTATGTTCGATGACATTGAGGTTATCTCCTTTTTTCTTAGTCATTCAAGGCTTAAAATTGTTGGATAGGTGCTGGAGCGCTATTTCATCTTTTGGATCTAAGAGATTTGACATCAAGTAATGTGTTGTTTAATTCTCTGCCATTGCTCGAGTCATGCTTATTTGGATAAGACGCATTGAGGCCTTGGGAAAGTACACTTATATTTACTTGTACAATTGAAATTCAGATTTTTGCTTTGTAATCTGATCGATAAACTAAAATGCATACTGCATAAGGTCGGCGTTTTTTATTAAAATAATGTCACTGAAAAATGGAACATCTTAGTCTGATTAAGAAATTAAAACGATACAAGTGTGGGCATTTTTTATTAAAATAATATTGTACTTTAAAATGGAACATTACCAATTTGGTTAACTCAGGAAAAAAATTAAAAATAATATAACTAGATAGTCCTTAACCCAGTGTGGAGCCTAATGCTCATATAACAATGGTCACAAGGCATGAACATTCTACTAGTTGATTGAGTCAGCACCTCACTGACCTATCTTCCCATCTTTCTTTCCCGTACATGGTGGCAAGGGTTTGCCACATAAGCAAAGATTGTGAGCATAAGCAACTGCAGGAAAGATATTGAATGGTCTAGTCTGTGGTATTTCTCCACATAGTCTGTTTGCCCTGAAGCTTGCATGCCTTAAGCCAACAAGCTGTGAAAAAGTACTTGGAATTTGTCCTGTGAGTCCATTTATAGACAGGTCAAGCCATTCCAGCTTCAGCAACATACCTAAACTTGGAGGGATGGTTCCCAATATGTGGTTCCTTGAGATGTCCAATCTCTCAAGTTCAATCAAATTTGAGATTGAAACGGGGATTTGACCTGATATCTTGTTGCCTCCTATATTTAGCACCTTCAGACTTGAGCCTACAATGAATTCTGGAATTTGACCTGAAATTGAATTTCCTGATACGTCTAAAACCTCCAAAAAGCTGCTTGTCCTGTTGTTTATGACTGATGATAGTGAACCCACAAGCAGATTTGCATGCAAATCAATGGAAGATGGCCCTGTGAGCAATTTGATTTCAGAAAGATCAAATTTTAACTGGTTGTTAGAGAGCTTGACCTTTTGCAGGTTTGACATGTTTGTGAAGAAACCCGAAATGTCACCAACCAAGTAGTTATCCGAGAGGTCTATGGTGCTCAAAGAGTCAGGTTTGATGAACTTTGGGAGATTTCCTTTCAATTTGCACCCAGCTAAATTGACATCTTTGAGTGGCTTGCTTCTGATCCAATCAGGAACACTTCCTAAGCTGAGATTATTGTAGGACAAGTCTACTGACAAAAGAGAAGGGATGCCCTTGCTAGGGATAACTGGTAAGGGACTTGAGAGTGCATTTCTAGATAAATTAAGGTACCAAAGGTTCTGTAATCTTGATATGGACAGTGGAAGATGACCAGTGAGCTGATTACCACTTAACTGAAGACTAGTCAGGGATTTCAAAGTTCCAACCTGATCTGGGATGTTCCCTGTGAGCTTGTTATGGCTCAAGGACAAGTCTAAAAGATTGGCTAGGCTGAATAAGGAAATGGGAATTCTCCCTGTAAATTGGTTATCAGAAAGATCAATAAAGGTCAAATTTTGGAACTGCCCTACAAAATCTGGGATAGCCCCAGATAATAAATTGGAACTAAGATCAAGGTATTGCAGATTTTGAAGAGTTTTGAAAGATAAAGGGATAGGACCTGACAGAGAATTTCTTGCCAAATTGATTTGGACTAAGTTTCTGAAACTTCCTAGTGTTGGAGGAATCTGCCCTTTCAGATGGTTCCCATTGAGTGAAAGGGTCTGGAGCAAGGGTAAGCGGCCTAAACTTGGAGGGATGGTCCCTCCAAGGGAATTGTCCTCCAAAGCCAGTTGGGTGAGGTGGGTTAAATTTGAGAAGCTCTCAGGAATTGGTCCTGTTATGTGCTTCATGCCGCTTATTAGCAGTACCTCCAAGAAACGCAAATTGCCCAGTGAGGGAGAAAGAGTGCCCTTCATGTAAAGGCCACTGTTCCTATCACTGTCAGGTCTCTGCAATTGCAATGTAGTGACTCGTCCTGTGGATGGATTGCACTCAACTCCTTCCCAACCACCATCACAGCAATCTTTGCCTGTCCATGAAGAAAGGGTATCTGTTGTGTCCGTCAAGATGCTTGCTTTGAAGCCCAGAAGAGAAGCCCTGTCTTCTTCTGAACAGATTGGAGACTCCGATGTTGTCTGAGCAACATTTTCTGAGAGATGACAGAGGAATATTGAAGATATCAGCACAAGGTTGAAAACCCATTTCCGAAATTGCATTTTGGAAGGTAAGTCTTGATCAGATTGGAGCTAAAGCTGAAAAGTATTGGCAGAATCTAGTTTTCCAGTGAAGTTGGGATCTGACAAGAGAAGCTCTGAGTGAGAAATTTTGAAAAAATTACAAAAATAAATTAAATTAGTGAGATAACGGTAGGAAAAAGTACCACTCCCGACATGTGTTTATTCTATTCTTTCGCGTAGACAGGAAGGTATAATGATGATAAAGATGGTAGAAAAAAAAATGAGGATATGTGAGTGACAATGATGATTTTGTTGGAGATCTGCATGCAAGACTGAGCAATTTATAGTTGCAGAAGATAAAAGCTTCTCGTTGAAAGGAAGAGAATTTTTATGTATCGCATCTGAGTTTAAAGAAGTTCACATGGAAATTTGTGACCGTTTGATGAATCACGAGGATCGCTTAGAGTACTCGAACGTTGGAGCGCACTAGATTCAAATTTCCCTCAGTTCCTCAACTTTTGTAAAAAATTCACCTCACTATGCTCCTCCACAAGTTTCATGCCAAGGAAGGAGTACTATTATCATTTCTTGTTGTCTGGCTCGAAGAATATGAACGCTTTTTACATATGGATGATGGGTCAACCACAAGTTTTTTTCCCTGGTGAACCTTCACTTTAACGTCATTTTCATCGATAACAGATTTGAATAGTTTTATTGTTTTACTGCCTAGGCCCAACTTGAGATTTATCTATTTTTGTTGTTGTTATTATTATTACTTAAGAGTAAGGGGTAAGAAATGAGGAATGGATAGAGATGAAACACTCTTCATTAAGTTTAGTTTAATTTTGAAAATATAGTATGTTTGGTAGGATGTAATATTAGGTATATAATGAAAAAGGGAATGAAAAAAATGTATAAAATGGATGGAAAATGATTATTATATTTTTATTTTCAGAAAAATAATAAAAAAGAATAGATATTATTGCATAATAATTATAAAGATATAATAGATATTATAGAAAATATTAAATTACAAATTATATTGCTCTTGAATTAATTTAAATAAAATGTAATTATTAATAAATTTTCAATTATACAAGTGAGGTATTGATACTCTGAGGAAATAGAATAATTCACCCTTTATTTTAAATATCTAAAAGAATTAAAAATGCAGTACTGATTTAACTTGTAATAATGTCTGAGCAATTTGAGTTTGTAAAAATTAATTCTGTTAATTTTTTAAAAATTAACAATTTGCACTTGGATTACTTGGAACTTGAGAAAATATTTTAAGAATAATATTCTAAATGTATCAAATTAAGTTTATTCTTAAAATTACTTGAACTTAATTATAATATTTTTTAGGTTAAAATATACAAAATTTTCTTAAATTTTGAGTAATTTATAAATAACTTTTGAAAATTTTAAAATAGATCCCTCCAAATTTGGGATTATGTGTGCAATTTTTTATTGTTAGTTCGTTATTTCAGATATAAGTATGACATATTAAAAGAATTATTTGTATATGACCTAAAATTTAAATAATTATTTACACATAACTCAGTTTAAAAAATTATTTGTAAAAAAAGTTTAAAGATTTATTTAATCTAATGTGTCACCATTTTGTTAATTAATTAATGGATTTATAAATGGCAAGAGTTATTTGCACAAATTTAAAATTTTAAAAAGATTTATTATAAAATTCTAATTAAAAGTTAAGAGAAATATCTGCCCATGATTTAAAATTTGAGAAAGTATCATTTTCTAAGAAGAAAAAAACCCATATGATGATATATTTACAAAACAACATAATGCACATCTTACCATTACACTGATGTTTTGGAATGTGCAACTTCTTTTCTGAGAGGGGTCCTGGTGGATGATTTACAGGACAGCAGGAAGCTTAAAGCAAGGTGAGAAGTGAGAAGTCTGCTGTGATTGGCCTAAGTAGGGACACCAAATAACAGTAATAACAATAATAATCATGACAATAATGTTTGGCTCATATCTCTATTTAATTTTTTTTTCTCAGAAAAGAAAAAGGAGTTTTCTGCAGCCTATGGCTGTTCCAAGAGGTGTGTATGTGACAACTGTTAGCAGCATTGTGTGTGATTCTTGAGACTACAAAAGAGGTGGACAGTGCTGATATTGATAGCTATATGGCAAAAAGAATTGTGTAGATTATTGTTGCATTCCTTTTCAGTGACATGGAGGAACTACCAGACAGTTTTTTTTTTTTCATTTTTCTAAAAGCAGAATGACTATTGACTTTTCCTTATTGGTAAGCATGCTCAGCCAGCTTGCTTCCTACACAAAAATGTAAATATCACTGTTACTATATTTTTAAAACAATAAAAAAAGTCTTTGAATGAGTCCCTCTCTTCATTCCTACATTGACTTTTATATTAAGAATGTTAGACATAAGTACAATGTATATAGACGTGAGTGTGATGATGAAAAAAAATTCATATATGTTATTAGTATCTTCGCCATTTTACCTATTAAAAAAAAATTATAATAGTTTTGTAGTCTAAACTTGAGAGGAGTAAAGTTAATTGGATGGATCTGCTTTCACTTTGGCTTTTTGATCTGGAATGTGCCAGGCATGGACTACTCTCTCCTTAAGTCATAATCTTGTAGTAATAAGTTTTTTTTTTCCAGTTAGTGATGTTTAGTATTAGAGTATTTTAATTTCATAAGTATTTTAAAAAATAATTTATAAGATATTTCTAGGCATCAAAGATGTGAAAATTTTAATATTTATGTACATAAAGGAAAATTTTAATATCATATTCTTATCTTCTATTCACCATACAGAGTAAAGAATGAATTTCAGAACTTTTGAGCTTGCATGTAAAGAAGGAAATTCATTATCACTTTTTCCCACCTCTTTTGGTGACTGGGACTTTTTTCTTTTTCTCTTTAGATATTAATTATCTTTAATTAATCTTTTCGAATATTAACTAGCCTTCTTGTCGGGTCGGCATTACCTTTTGATAATCACCAACCAACTTAATTTTGAAATTTTAACTAAGACCCCCCATCTTTTTTTTCAAAAAACAAAATGTTGATATATCAATGCAAAAATTTATTTTTGGATCCTTAACTTTATCTTAAATTTGAATTTCATAGTTCAATTTCATTTTTTGTTTCAATTTAATTTTTTATCTTCACCTTATGTATCATTTTCATTCCTTAATTCTATTTTCTTCCATTTTAATACTTTAATTTACAAAAATTATTCAAATATTTCTTTTTCTCTAACACCTTCAAAATTCTTAACAAGAAAGTTTATGTGGCTCTATGATGACTAAATTTTGACAATTTATTAACTTAAATCTTCCCTATCATAACATTCTTTTATATCATCACTCAAATGTTGTGTTCTATTCCTTATTTTCTTGCAGAAAGAGTAAAGGAAATATGGAGGAGCTTTTATACGTTTAGATATCAAATTAAAATAAAACAAAATAAAAAGATGAAAGTGAAATTTAACATAAAGTTAAAAGACTAAAATAAAACAAAATAAAGTTAAAAGATATAAATGAAACGTGATATAATATTAAAAAAACTAAATTAAAAAAATAAATTTGAGAAACAAAAATAAAACATAAAATTAAATTAAATGATCAAAAATAAATTTTTACCTAAAATTAATACACTACAATTGGAACTAAAAATTATATATATATATATAATTAAAAAAAAAAAGAAACAAGCTTGTGGTGTGTAAGAGAAATAGGGAAATAATTAGTGTGAGGATGAAAGAAAACGAACATAGATGAAAATAGAGAGAAAGAGAAGTGTATGTGGGGTGGGGTGGGGTGTATCAAGAAGGGAGAAAAAACTCTGGACATGTGGAAATGAAAGGAGTGGAAGTGAGTTGGATAATGTTTAGAAGGATCCAAATTGAAAGTGGGAAAATGTTGATGAAGAAGATAATGAACAAAGTGGGAGCAGGTGTGATGTGTGGGGGCAGCCATAAGAAACTGAAATCACTCCTTAATCACATACCCAATTTGTCTTACTCACACTCCAACCACTAATCGCAAATCCAAATGAATGATTGGTTTCGTTTTAACTTTGCATTATGGAGACAAAACCCCAACCACTTTCTTCCTGGTGGCCGGTGCAAGTGGTGGCGTCCTCCCGGCCCCTCTGATTCGCCTTTACTCAACATCTTGCACTTCTCCATTCCCCCTTATCTCTTTGAACCCCAAATTTTTTACTGTGCTGATAAGAAGCTGTCGTGTGTGTGTGTATACATATATATACGGGCAATGTGGAAGGAAAAGGATGAATATATATATATATATATATAATTGTTAACTTCCAGTTATATTTTAAACTAAAAAAACTTTCATTTTTTTTTACACCCAGAGATAAAAAATATAAAAATATTCAAATCATCTTACTATAAATGCATAATTAATGTAAAGGCATTTATATATTTGTTATCAAATTTTTTCAATTAAAATATAATAAATGTATGATTGTTTAATAATAAATGTATAATTTTTATGATTGAGTTGTCTAAAGAATATTTTACATATATATTATAATTTTATTAGAAAACTGCTTAACAAAAATATAAGAAACTTTACTTAAATCTAATATGACTTTTAATTTAAAACATAAATTTGGATATTGTTAATGTCCACTAATAACATAGTTAACAATAATTCTCATATATATATATATACATATAAAGAAGAAAAAACACACGTTTCTTCATATAAAATTCATTTTGGAAATTAAAATAAGAGTAGAATTTATTGTAAATGTTTTGTTTTTTGTTAATGGGTTAGGAATGTGTTTGAATTATAGGAATAGTAACAATATTGTAATGGTTAATGACAATTGTTACATTCAAATATAGATCAACAAATATGAAGTGAATTATACTATTTTGAATTCAAATTACGGAAGAAACAGTAGTGCCCACTGCCCTACACATTCAGTTATTAGGAACAATGGGTCCATCTACGTATTTAAGGTCAAAGCTTATTAGGACCAGTAACTTGTTTTTTCTGTTGTTCAAAAATCTCAGTTTAGTCTCTCATACCAGCTAGCTGAGAGTGATGAGCCTCCATGATTCGTAACAAAAACCATGACATTTTTTAAAGTGGTTATTAAAAGTTAAGGTTTCGGTAACGACTGAAAAAGTTGTCGCCAAAAGTCAACTTTCAATGATTTTTTGAATCGTCATTAAAAGTTCTATTTCTTACAATATAATAAATTGTTGAGAAATTTTTAATAAATTGTTCTACAAAATAAATAGATAAAGTAATGAAAATAAGTTACGTGGATTTGCCTGAAAAGTTTTTAGTAATTTCATCTTACATGGTACAAGACCACAAATTCTTCACATTTAATTTTTTGTTACAACTCTTAAGGACATTTAGCATTCTAAAGATAGATAAATTAAAGTAAAAAAGATAGACATCTAAATATACCAGAATCTATTTCATAAAAAAAAAGTTACTTCATATGTTTATAATGACTACTTCTCATCGGCTTAATCCCTATTTAAGTACCTTGAATCTACTTAACAAAAAAGTGTTACATAACTGCTGCATTTCGTTTACTTAAGTCTGACAAATACATATCTACCCAAAGTTTTCTAGTATTATCTGTCTGTTATAGTATACAGTATATATGGCCTTTCCGTATTGTTCAGTGTAATCAAATAAAATAATTTCAATTAATATAGGATAATTTGTGGTACGTTGTACGTACTTCATTATATTGTAGAATTGATTGAATTAACAAAGCTAATTATTTATTTTATATTGTAAGGGCAATATAATAACAAGCTAATTTTTTTTTTTCTTTAGGCAGTTAACTAGAAAAATGCAATATAATTAGTAGATAAGTAGTTATTTAATTTTTTTTTGGTTATTATTGTAAGGGCATCCTCAATTTTTATTGGTCAATAGGATATCCTCGAACTTTATTTGGACTATTTTCTCTCATAGCAATTTTAAGAAAAAAATCAAATTGTCAAAAGAGAGATATTCAAAATTAAAAAAAATAAATTCACATCCACATATTTTATATGTCAGGCCCCCTTTCCTATAGATAAACATCTCTAGTTGAATTGTCAGCCAATAAAAAAAAAATCTCTAGTTGAATTGAATGTGCTTTAAAACTTCGATAACAATTAATAAAGACTTGTAGTTATTATACGGAATGAAAAGAAAGAGTTAACATCCAATGTCCTACTAATAACGTAATGGCAAGTTACATTATTTCTTATTATAAATGATTGATATTAAAAGATAAAAACATATATCTATTAGTAATAAATTAGACATCTATCAAATATTTAAATACCAAATTTTAGATATTTCACATGACTGACAGTTATATCAGTTTTTGAAAAATATCTACAAATGTGCCTGGCAAAAGGCAAAATCAGGCATGTACCTTTCCGAAAAAAAGGGGTACTATTAAATTTCTCTTACTAAGTGTTAATTTATAATTTTTACTGCTAAAATTTACTAATTTATCTAAATGATAACATGATAAGTTATTAAAAAAAATCATACAAATAAAATTCTCATATGTAACTGAGTGTATGGGAGATATATTTCTGTAGCACTCATAAATTGAGTACTATTATTATTATTTGTATATTAAAAAATAAATAATTTTTGTTTACAACTTAATATCCAATTTAATTATAATTTAAAATTAAATTATGAGATCTTGATAAAAAAAAATTACATGATAATGTTTAATTAGTAATAATACCGAAAATTGAGTTCGAGTGTGATATAACGACTTTGTTTGCTCCTTCGTATTGGGGTTTAGTTTATGATTATCAAGAAGTGACTCAAAATGGATGGGTGAAGTTAATGGGATTTGGTTAGGCTGCGTTGATTGCGCAAAAAAGGACACAAGTCCATGTGGGATGATGGTTTGTTGAACTGAAATTTGGATTTTGTAGACTTTTGAAGCTGAAGATTTGAACGACATGGTCCCAAATTTCATAAAAGCTAACATTATAGTCCAAACTTGTGCTTCCTCTTACTTAAAATGGTCCTACATTTTATTGTTATCCTCCCACTTACAATCACTAACGTTCATGTTTCAAAAAGAGGCTTCACCATGTGATCCCAATTGCTGTAGAACCTTTTATCTGGGACAGACAGGCTGTAGTTTGAGAAATTTAAGCAATTTGTGGGATGAGCATTTCTGTCAAACAAGGTTTAACCGTTGAGAAAATGAAGATATCAAAGATGAAGTCAGATATTTTAGCTTGTATGAATTGAATATATTCACACTATCATCTAAAGTGATAACTTTCTTTTTTCTTTTTTCTTTTTTCTTTTTCACTAGCTGTTGCAGCATTAAGACAGATTGTCACAATGATTTATTCATAAAAGCCACTGATTTGAATTAGCAATTATGAAAATATCACCTCAAAAACTACTTTAAATTAAACAAATAAATATTCTAATGGAGAGAAAATCATGTCATTGGTTATATCTTTTGATTTAGGCTCAACACTTTTTCATAATGATTTTCCTGATCCAACCTGTCATTTTAATAATAATTAAGCTGGTAGAACTGAACATTGCTCCTGGTCATCAGGAACTTAACACGACATCAACCAACCAAGAAAACCTAGGAACTAGGACTGTTGTCGACCTGGTACTTTCTGAGATAAAGTAGTAATAATACTAGCCTAATTCAAATTCAGCTCTTTATTATTAATTACCAGAAGCCAAGTTAAAAATTGTACTATGACCAAATCACATTGCTCAAACAGTCGTATAGGTACATTTCATACATGGGCAGAATACCGCAGTGATAGCCTCATTTTTTTGGTTTTTTTTTGTTTTTGGGCATTTCCTTGTCACAGATGGCACCAGGCCACCAGCGGTAACCTATTAGTTAAAATTTACAATCAAATGTCAATTTCGGTAAAAGTTATTCCTCATACAATCTGGAGAACCATGGAGCACCAATAATGCATAATATTTCCCAGACGATTTGATATATAGATACTGAAAATTCCTAAGAATCTAGAATACAGGTGCAGCGGGAGTATAATATTTAAAACATTTAGAAAAATATATCTCTTCTACATCAAAATTGATAGATACTAGATAGTGTTAGGATTAAATTATAAGGGGAAAAAAAAATACTCCAGAATGGAATTTTATACCAACAGACACAATCAACGAAATACAATACAAGCATCGAAAACCTTGATTTAAGCACAAAAATACGTTGATAACTACCTGGGAGGAAGGACGATGTACAGTACGCTGATACAGATACGATTAGTGAGCACACCTGTAGAATTGCCGTATTGGTGCTTCATAGCGAGTACACCTGTAGAAAAGCATTCCACGAGGGCCAATCAAGCTTTCCACAAGGGCCAGTCAAGACTGATTAGTGATTACATCTGTAGAAAAGCTTTCCACAAGGGCCAATCAAGACTGGTAAGTGAAAGTCTACTGCACAGGCAGCAGCATTATGCCTTCTTTCAGCTACTGCTTGTAATCCACTTCTTCTCTCCTTGAGCTATTTCCTTGGAAGCTAATCTAGTATCATGACTACACTAAACATAACTGGAAGGGTCATGTTATAAGTTTTACATACTTACTAACAATCAGGGCAAAGGAGCTTGCAAGTTCATATTTTACACACAAATAATAACTCTATACTTTCAAAACAATTTCATAGATATCATCCCAATTCTAAAGAAAATTGTGATCAGAGCAAATGAGCTTAACAATCAAGACTTCAAGATCAAAAACACAACTAAACCTTTAGGTTCATTAGGTAGAGAAATGGGTCATAGATCACTCTGTATATGAGGACACAAAATGTTAGTCCCTGGCAAGACTGAGAGGGAGTGGAAAAGAAGGGAGTCCTGCATTTGGAAACTGGGCTTCACAACAAGGAGTGAGTAAATCATACGATGCGCATAAAACTTACTTCAAGCATGATAATTCAATTACTCCTAAGAAAGAAGTGAGCCAACAGATCCAATGTGCTGATGAACACAAGGAGAGAGCATGCAAGGTAGAAAAAGTTTAAGAGCTGAGAGGTTGATCAGAGTTCTACTTATAATGCAACTCTCCACTGCCCTTTGCTGCAATAAATGTCTCAATATAGAAAAGTTCAATATCTTGCCACCCTTGTCTCTCTACATCCTCAAATTTTGTTGGATCAAGCGTCTACCATTGCACCAAAAACTCGAACTGATGGTAAAGATGCAACTTTATTTCCTTATAGTTTTTCAAAATCACATTTGGCATTAAGGGCTGCACCCATTACAGGCGCCACAAGTAGGGATGTAAAACCCAAGAATCCTAAGGGTGATGCCGGTCCAGTTAAGCCAACAATATCTTTGTTCTATTAATCTTATCCGACAACTGACATTGTAAATTAGTGTCTCTAGTCAAAGACAGTCCTACTATCAACACCACCAATTCACAATATCTTTGATGTAAAACCAGTAAGGGAAATGGGAAGAAACAGAGAGAAACTGAGCGAGGAAGGAAGAAAGGGAGAAGAAAACTCTGATATTTTATTGATTTTCAAAAGTTGAATAAAAACTCTACAGCCAATGACTTACAAAGGAAACTATAATAGATATGCTTAGAACAAGAAATGAAATAACAATAGAAAGAATCTTTACTATTAAATTTAATGGAAGGCATGATTTTTGCTGCTATATTTATGTCTAGCATAGGTCTTTCATTCCTTATTAGGAGCATTATCAATCTTCCTTCCTTGGCCAGATCATTTTCTTTATAAATCATACAGATTTATGCTAACCGCTCAAGAGGTCATGAATTCCATAATCAAGAATTTGTTAATTCAATCATGATTTCCCTCTAACAGCTAGAGGCGTCAATTAAACATGTTCCTATTAGTATCTCGAATCAATAACTTCAAATTATCAACAATGCATTTGCTTTCATTAACTATCTAACCACATAATTCATGCCTAGAAGCTGGTCTCAATGATTTTAATTTAAAACAGAATCATTATAATGTTACTATTGTACAATTCTCTTGCAGCCTGGACAAACTTCCACCAGAAGTCGGATATTGCCAATTTAATTACATCCCATGATCCCAATAATCTCCATCAAAATATAACCTGAACAGACCGAACTGACTTAAACCCCCATGCAGCATATTCAAGATTTCCTGCTGTCTGGGTCAATACCAGAAACTACGACTTTAATTAGGACAGAAAGGTTTACAAATAACCATGTTGCTCAATCACTACTACTATAATGAGTCCAAACAAAAGTCCATCTAATCCCTTCCTAGAATTTCCATTAAACCCTCAACTTAGGAAAATAGTGCAGTGGAATTTGAGACCAAGGAAAAGCTTTGCATGGACATTTTATCTCCAGCACTATATGAGAAGACAACTCATACAACATCCTGTCAACCATACCATCTGGTGAAGCAGTCATCTTTCAGGTTCCCATTATAGACTTGAATTTCAGAAAACAAGATAGTATTTCCAGTTATCAGTTAGTATCGTTTAAGTGCTTCCTCCTCTTTGATATTGCTCTAAAAGATAGCAAAGTTTCAAGGGAGTAGTGATTGCACCAAAGTTGGACCCTTTGTCGAGGCCAAAATCCAATAGCCCCAGCAAAAGTGCTAGCTGTCAGTTTGTGCCTTCTAAGTTCTTGTCAGTTTTTGAAGTGGTACTGAAGAGCCCTTGCTTAAAGGACTAGATAGGTTTAATCAGATGCATATTGCAACAACTTACCAACTGGGCTTGAATCTCTGAAGGGATTATTAGAAATATGGCTACTGGCAATAAACCCTCCACCATCTACTACTGGAGTTTGGCTACTATAGTTTCTCTTACTGGCCAGAAATGCAGAAGGTGCACTTGTATAATAGCTATTTTTGTGCTTGTGTCATGGCAGCCAAAGAGCAGCAGAGAATGAAGAAACAAGTTCCAACTGCCAAGGAAGAGTAATGACACGTAAGCTAGAGCTATAGTAATCAATTAGACAAATATTATAATTTGCAAAGTGGATGAATAAAATTTTAAAAGAACCATACTTGGGGATGATCATGAATTCATGATGATGTTTAGCTTTTATTAATGTGCATATGGTTTCATTCCATAATAATTTTGCCATCAAAGAACTACACTTGGGCTATTCAAACTCATAAGTTTGAAGGATTACAGCAAAGGCTGAAACATAATACAAAATGGGTGATAACATCTGAGAAATTTTAAATTAACTATATTAGAACTTAGAAGTTTATGCCAGACAGAATTATATAGAGATTTGAGTACAATAATTCCCTTCCCCTTGTCCTTAGCTCCTGCAGCATTAATATATCCTTGTGTCCACATATCTTATGCAGCTTTGATATCTGCCTTCCTAATTATGAAGAAACAAATTTACTAATAATGCTACATTTCTCAAATCATCCGACAGATTTTAAAGAGACTGTAAGTTAATTGAACAGAATTCTTGTATTTATCCTCTCTATTGCCTCTCTCTCTCTCTCTCTCTCTCTCTTTTTCTGGTGGAAATGCAAGGGAAGCTAAAAAAGCCTAATTACCAAGGAATCTAGGAAAACAAACACCGGATACATCATCCATCAAAAGCCTGTAACATCCTCTAAGGGGTCTCAGAAGAAGCATAAGACCCCTCTTAATACCATGAGATTGGTTGGCTACCCAGTCAGCCAACTTATTTCCTTCTCTATGCGTGTGACTGAGCTTAATGATCTAATCTTTGCACAACAGGTCCCAAATGTGGTTGATGAGTGATAAAGAGGGTGAGAAGGAGAACAACCTTTCTTGATCAGCAAAATCGCACTCTTCGAATCAGCTTCAATCCACAGCTTTTTAAAACCCAGCTGCCAAGCAAGATCCAAACTTGAGAGAATGGCCCAAAGCTCCGAACATAGGACCCCTCTTGTTCCAATGTTACAAAGATATCCATAGACCCAGCTCCTAGAAGCATCCCTTATCACTCCTCCACAACCACATTCTAAACCCCCATTCCTCACTGACCTGTCGAAGTTTAACTTCATGCAATCCCCCCCTAGAAAATGCCATCCAATCAAGAACTCCCTCTTCACAGCAGCAAGATTGGTAAGCAGGCTCTGTGTCTCAAACAGCTCCCTAGCTCCCCACAGAATTTTAATGAACAGCTGGCTCAGACTCTCAGGATTATTATTGAAAACCAAATTGTTCCTATTCAGCCAAATCTTCCAAACCCCTATACTGAAGAGTGCTTACCAATTGAGAGATCTTTGTTTGCCCAGCTGCAGCCTGAGGTTCCTAGCTATCCAATCACGTAGGTCAGTAGAGAAAAAAAAATGCCAGTGGTGGGGATTTAAAAAGGAGAGCCAGAGGTCCTGAACTTGATCACAGTCACACAATGCATGCAATACCATCTCAGTGTGTGAATGACATCTCGGGCATCTGTCATTTTCAGTGAAGTGGCATCGCATCCTTTACTCATTTGTCATAATCCTACCATGGGCAGTCAACCAGTTAAATGATCTAACTCTCTAAGATCCTGGTAATTTCCAGATCTTATTTCAATAAGAGGATTTCGAATCAGCAACCTCCGAAATAATGGACTCAAGCAGATTTTACATTGAACAGATTATCCTTGAAATGAATCCAAATCGAAGCATCATTATTATTGCTACTAACAGGGGCCAGAATAGCTGCAATTCTTTTGCACAAGTGGTTAGGGAGAAGGTTAGAGATGACACTCCAGTTCCACTCCCTCTCATGCATGTAAGCTTCAGAAGCTCCAAAACTTCAGCTAGCAAGGATTGATCAACATAAGTAATTAATTTGTCAGTCCTTGGGACCCATCTATCCAACCAGAAGCAGGCATTTTCTCCTGTAACAACGTTCCACCCTATGCCATTTTGAGTGTGGTGCCAAGTTTGACAAATTCCTCACCAAGTATTGGAGGAGGAATTATGCCAACAAATAAGTGGGAGAGAGTCATTCCCACATTTGTATTCAGCTCTCAGAACCTTCACCCATAGGCTCTCTTTCTTCTCTAGAAGACCCCAACCCAATTTCATAAGCATGGCTTGATTCATTGATCTGAAATTTCACACGCCTAGACCCTTTGTTGACTTTGGCATCTAAACATTATTGCAAGCAATAAGGCGTGGCCCTTTGCTATCATAAGAAGAACCCCACAAAAAATTACAGCTTATCTTCTCCATGGCCTCACAAGTACTAGCAGGAAGGAGAGAGGTCCGCATATAATAAGTCAGAATGGAATTCAAAACAGCTTGAGTCAGGGTAATCCTACCAACAAGAGAAAGCCTTTGCGCCTTCCAGAAACTCAGCTTGGCATTCCTCTTATCAATCAGGAAGTTGCCAGTATTGTGAGTCACTCTACCATGATGAAGAGACACCCCAAGGTATTTTTCAAGGTTTTGTGTCAGGGGAAATTCAGAAACTTTACTAAGCTGCTTTGCCACATTATAGTTAATATTTTTGGAACAAAAAAGCCTTATTTTCTCCTTGCTTACCTTCTCACCAGAACCAGCCATGAATAAATGTGGGCAATTTTTCATCACCTCAATTTGAGTCACTGAAGCTTCATCAAACAGGATCAAATCATCTGCAAAAAACAGATGAGAAATTTTTGACCCATTGCAAGCTATGGAAAATGCTCTTCCACATATTTTGTCTAGCTGCCTCCTCAAGTAGATGGCCCATCCTCTCCATTCAAAGAACAAACAGGTAGGGGGAGAAGGGATCCCCTTGTTGGATACCCCTAGACATATTGAAACTATCAGTTGGTTCCCCATTCCACATCACCTTCTTGTTACAAGACGTGATGTAGGACATGATCAACTCCAATAATAAGCCTGAGAGGCCAATCTCCTTAAGGGCATCACACAGGAAATTCCAATTAAGCCTATCATAGGCTTTTTCAAGGTCAACCTTGACAACAAACCACCCCTTCAAACCTTTCTTATTGCTCATGGAATGAATCACTTCTTAAGCGATAATAGTATTATCAAAACTATGGCAGCCCAGAACAAAACTAGATTGATTGGGAGCTACAAGATGATTTATATAAATCTTCCAGTGGTTCGCTATGATCTTGGTAATAATTTTATAGATGACGTTGCACAAAGCAGTGGATTAGAATTGCTTAAGACTCTCTGGGTTGTCCACTCTAGGATTAAGCACTCAAGTGGTATCATTAATAACATTAATAAGCGAGGGGTTGAAATAGCATTATTTAACAAAATCACAAACAGATTCTCCCACAATATCCCACTGACTCTGGAAGAAAAGTGCATCCAAACCATCAGGGCCTGGGGCTTTGAAAGTGCCCCCATACTAAAAACCACTTGTTCAATCTCAAGATCAGAAAAAGGGGACTCAATTTCTTTGATAGCTTCTCCATTGATAATGGAGAAAAAGCCCTTAAGTGGGTATTCACCACCACTGGTGCCCTCCTCCTCTGTATGTAAGTCTTTGAAGAAATTCACTGCCATACTTTTCATAAGTTGCTCATCAGTAACCAGCTCCCCCACATCATCTTTGATAGCCTTAATACAGTTTCTTCTCTGCCTTTAATGGTTGAAGCATGAAAATAGCTCATATTACGATCCCCAAAACTTAAGCCAATTGTAGTGAGAGCACTGGTACCACATAACTTCTTCCTCCAAAAGAATTTATTCAAATTCCTTAAGTAATTTCCTCTATAAATGACGAAGTTGGTTGTCCTCGTATAAGGCAAGCCTTTGGTCAATACCCTCCATTCTGCTCATCAACCTCTTTTTCCTCCCAGCAATACTCCCAAAAGTGTTTTTATTCCATTCCATGGCCTTAGTAGTAAAATTTGCAACAGCATTCCCCCAGTAATTATCCTTATACCAAGCATCTTTCACAAGTTTAGAAAAACCTTCATAAGATAACCAAGCCACCCTAAAGTTAAAATGGTGGCCTCTTCTAGCCGTGTTCTCCATTGTTGGTTGCATTTGAAGCTTCAAAGGTCTGTGATCTGAGTTGAAGAAATTTAAATGAAAAAAGCTGCCTCGTCATGATCAGATAGCCAAGAAAAATTGCTCAAACACCTATCAAGCCTCTCTTGGTTCTGCCCATTCTCCCAAGTATACTTGGGTCCACTGAAGCCCAAGTCAATTAGATTGCACTGCTGAACACATTTCCTACAGTCTGCCATGTTGTGATATGAAGGGCTTGCCTCTCCACTTTTCTCATCCCCTAAAGGAATAGCATTGAAATCCCCAAACAAATACTCTCTATTACCTTTCTATTCACTAAAAGTTTTCCTTAAATTTCTGAAAGTGAAGTATTTAACACTATTTACATGTTCATTATTACAAAGGATAAGGAAAAAAAAAAAGTGTCATGTCATTTTAACCATAAAAAACCCCAAATGGGTAAGTCCAAGCAAAAGAAATAAATTAGCAATCAAGTTTCAAAAGTAAATTTTCCAGGTTTTACAAGAACCAAGAAATTCCAATGATTCCATGTGCATCTGCAAGTGTTAGTCATTTACATCAAGATAGTTACCTTCTGTACCTGCAGTTGTCAATCCCATCAGGGAAAAAAAAACAAAAGAAAAGCAAAATCCACAACACCCTAAAACAATGATAAACTACTTGGGTGAAAAGTTTTGGAATGAAAGAGGAAACTGGGAGCTAGATAAAGCATGGGTACCTCAAAAATAGCTATTGATACCAAAGTAGGGGTGGCTAGGAGGTGGGGAGAGGTTCCTTGCTTCTGTCCCTGCCGCCCCCTGTCTTCCCATCCTTGGCCATTCCCATGGCAGGGGACAATTGTTCATTGTTCCCATTCCCTGCAAGGATCATGAGGACCCTGAATACTAGCAAAAACAATCTAAAAAAGATTTAAGTAAAGTTCGCTACAATTAGGAAAATAGCAGAAATATCAATTTAAGAACACAATCTTAAATTTCAAATTAAAAAAAAAAAAGTATAACAACTCCAAGAATTTATAGTACAATAACATTCAAAGTACAATTACAAGTTCAAAGCTTCTTGTTCCATCACTTAATTTGATCAAATTCCTGAACCCTCTCTAGGGATTGATCTCCAGAGGACATTCTACACAACAACAAAAGCATCATTTCATAAAATATTCTTTCAGCACATGTTATACAATTAAGTTTTAGCGTCTTTCAGAAAGAAAATAACTTGAGCATGTATTACACAGCATACAACAAGAATTAACAGGGTTACAGAAAACATTCTATTCAAGATTATTACACCAGAAATAAGCGCCAATGAAAATTGAAAATTCAAGGATTTTTCCCAACTAAGTATGTTTGCGCATGGAATAAACTGGAAGGCAGCAAGAAACAGAGTTTATGGTCCACAAATTTCAAAATGGATTCCTTGGATGGGCAATATAATGATCATATTTGGAACTCAAAGTCCAATTACTCGTAGACTAATTCAATCCCCTTCATCTAAACATAAACCAAAGTAAATCCGTATATTACATATAGCAATATTAATATTTAAAACTCACGGCAGTTGAAGAGTCATTAATTTCTTTGCCTTCCTCACCCTTCTTTGACACATTTTCGAAACCCCCTTCCCTCCCTCTATCTCTCTCTAATAATGTCCTGGTTTTCTAGTCCACAGTCCATTAAAAAAGAAAGGAAAAAGAAAATAATGCTTGTCTCACACAAAATGTGATCCATAATGAAATTCATAACTGATGCATGAGAAAGATCATTGAAGTGCCTGCTTATGGAGATGGCGTCTGGAGAGGACGTAGGCGGTGCCGTCGACGGAGGGTGGGATGTTGAAGGAGGCGAAAGAGGATTCCAGGTTGTGAGTTGGCTTTGGCACCTCTGCTGCCAACAATGGGGAGAGGGAGAAATTTATACCCTGCTCCTTCATCCGCGCCGACCCGCTTCAGTCTTCCGAAGAATAATCGATTCTCGTTGGGTCGGGTCAGTTCGGATTTTGGGTATGAATACGTTAAAAAATGATAATGCTATTTCCAACGCCTAAGCTTCCATTTGTGTATTTTTTTAAGACAAGGATAAAATAGATTCATTTCATTTATTCGAACTGAGCAATAAAGGCACTAGGACCGCACCGCGTGCAATAGTGAATTTCTATAGATTTTTATTTTTCCTTTTGTTTTTTAAAGTTTAAAATTTAATATAAAAGATAAAAATAATAACTATGAAGATTGTGAGACACAATTATTTAAAAATTTTAACAATTGAAAATTTTTAATTATGTTATATAATTAAAATTTTAAAAGTGTAATTTTTCTTATAATTAAAATTCATATCTTCACAGTTGTAGTTTTTATCTTTTTTTTATTAAATTTCAAAATCCTAAAAAATAAAAGCACAATTAAAAACACATAAAAATTAGTTATTGCACCACCAAACCTTATCACAAGGAGGGCAGGGATCCTTGACTCATTATTAGTTTAAGAGCACAAACAATAATTAGATATAACAAATAAATATATATCAAATTGTTATGAATCTATCTATTATTGTGGATATTCATTTAGTTTATTAACTTTCAAATTCATTAAAAATATGTTATAATTCCATTTATTATGTGGATGATTATCTTCTCATATTCCTTTAAGAATTATAACTCTTTAGATATTTATTTTTTATTTTTATATTCTCCTTTATAGTATATTATTTCACATTTAGTATATGACATTTTAGATTATTTATAATTACAAATTTGTTACTATAAATAAGTACTTCATTTCCATTGAAGGTATAAATAAAATTTGAGGAGCATTTATCTTATTTTATATATTTTTTAAATCATCTTTTTTCTATCTCTTAAGTTATTTCATAATATATTATCAGCACAATTTTGCTCTTGATCATTTGAGTAAGAAAGGGAAGATCTTTCTATCTTACTCGTTAATTTTTTTATTAGTTATATTCTATTTAAATTATTATATCAAATCTTACAAAATTTAAATTTGTAACCCTTGATCTTTTAGGCAAGAATTATTTATATTGGATTTTAAATGTTGAAATTCACCTTAATGCAATGGGTCTTGGAAATACTGTCAAGGAAGGAAACAAAGAGTTAATGCAAAATCACACTAAAACAATAATTTTCCTTCATTATCACCTGCATAAATGATTGAAATTTGAATATCTTATGATGAAAGATCCACTTATATTCTATAATAGTTTTAAAAAAAAGTTATGACCATCAGAACACTGTTATTCTTCTAAAGGCTCGTTATAATTGGATCATATACAATTAAAGATTTTAAATTAGTCAGTAAGTATAACTCTGCAATATTTTGTATTAGTTCTCAATAAAATCATGCGGAGAAATAATTAATAAAAAAGATATGTTAGAGAAAACTTTCTTTACTTTTCATGCCTTTAATATGCTCTTGTAGCAGCAATATAAAGAAAAAAGCTTTAAAAAATGCTCATAGTTAATTTCATGACTTCTCGTTGTTGAACAAAATAACGGGTTAATGAAACCCATCTAACTAGTTCTACTTCATTCCTTAAAGTCAATGTGATTATAATTAATAATAATAGACGAGGATGTAGTCATGGTCGTGGCTGAGGCCGAGGAAGAAGCAATGCTCTTTACCATAAGAATGTTGCTTACTATCAAAAGTGGAATAAGACAAAAAAAAATCAAGGAAGCACAAGTGGACAAAAGAAGCAATAAAAAATTCAAAAAATTTATGCTATCGTTGTAGTATGAATGAACATTGGTCATGTATATGTCGTACAACAAAACACTTGTTGATCTTTATCAAGCATCAATAAAGGAAAAGGAGTAAGGTATTGAGACCAATTTTATTAATTTATATGATAATTTTGCCAATAATTCTATAAATATTACACATTTAGATGTGTCAAATTTCTTTGTCAACCCATTAAAAAAATAGTAATGCTTAAAATAAGTTTAAGTATTTAGAATTGTATTTATAATTATAAGTTTATATGAAATTTTAAGTATGCATTTTATAATGTTTCTTATATATTTGTTTTGTTTAATTTTAGAAAATATGAATAAAGATATATATCTCGCAGATAGTACAAGCACCTATACGATCTTAAAAGATAAAAAATATTTTTCTTAAATAAACATGGGTGAAGCTTATGTTACCATAATTTTTAGTAGTACAAGATTAATTGAAGGATCTGAAATAGTTATTATCATATTATTATAGGGAACGTGATTTATTATAAATAATGCTATATTTTTCTTTTAAATATCAAAAAAATTATTGAATTTTAAAGATATTCATTGTAATTAATATTATATAAAGACTATGTGTGAAAGAAATGATAAATACTTTTATATCACAATTATTATTTCTGGTAAGAAAAAGATACTAAAAAAAATTACTAACTTTCTTTTCCGATTTGTACTATACAAGAATTAGTATAATTGAGATACATGTAGCTATAAATCAAAAGTTTATAGATTCAAAAATATTTATCATTTGCCACGAATGGTTGGGGTATCCTAAAAGAATAATAATGCAAAAAATTATTAAGAATTCACATGAGCACCCATTAACATGAATATTTTTTAATCTAAAGAATCCTCATGTACTACTTGTTCTCAAGATAAATTAATTATTAAGCCATCATTAATTATAGTTGGAACTGAATCTCTAACTTTTATAGAACATATATATGAAGACATTTGTGAGCTTATTTACCTATCGTCTAAATTATTTAGATATTTTATGGTATTAATAGACGTATCTTACAAATGATCTCATGTATATTTGTTGTCATCTCGCAACCTAACATTTGCAAGATTACTTGCTCAAATTATTTGATTAAGAGTACAATTTCTAAATTATACCATTAAATCTATTTGATTTAATAATGTTGGATAATTTTTTTCACAAGCTTTTAATAATTATTACATGTCAATTGAAATAAATGTTGAACATTCTGTAACTCATGTTCATGCACAAAATAGTTAACTAAATCGTTTATTAAATAACTTCAATTAATTGTTAAGTCTTTACTAATGAAAACAATCTCTCTGTTTTTATTTAGGGACATGTAATTTTGTATGCAATGGCACTTATATGTATAAGATTAACAAATTACTATAAATACCCCATTTACAATTGGCTTATGGTCATGAGGCAAATATTTTTTATCTTAGAATTTTTGGATGTATAGTATATGTTTTAATAGCTCCACTACAACATATTAAGATGAGATTTCAAAGAAAGTTGAAAATATATGTTGAGTATGATTCTCCTTCTATTATAAGATATCTTGAGCCAGTGATAGGAGATGTATTTACATAACATTTTATCAAATGTCATTTTGATAAGCTAGTTTTTCTAACATTAAGGGGAGAAAAATGTAAATGGTTGGTTAAAGGAATTATGTGGAATACTTTAACATATCTTGATTCTAGCACAAAACAATGTGAATTTGAAGTTTAAAAGATAACTCATTTACAAAGTGTAGCAAATCAATTGCAAGATACATTTTCTAACATAAAAAGAGTGATAAGGTCACGTATACCAGCTACAAATGCTCCTATAAGAATTAAAGTCCCTAAAGAATAATCTGTAAGTGAAAATAGCAAATGAGTTCAAAGCATGCCAGAAGCGTGGTAGATCAATTAGTTCAAAAGATAAAAATCCCCACCAAAGGAAAAGAATAATTATTTATTATTAGCCCATTAAAGAAATAAATGCTCCTAAAGAATTTAGAAATATAACAAGTAACATAACTTTTTAAAAAATTCAAGTGCCTAAGACTGATAAAAATGAAGAGATCTCAATAAATTATATTTATATGAGAAAAAGATTCAACCATAAAAAAATAGTTGTTGACAGTACTTTTGCATACTTTGTAGCGCTTAATATTATAAATGATAATGAAAATCATAAACCTACATCCGTTGATAAATGTCAACATAGATGTGATTGACTAAAATGGAAAGATGCAATTCAAACATAATTGAACTCATTTGAAAAACGTGAGGTTTTTTGACCTATAGTCCGAACACCTGAAGGTGTAATATTTGTTGGGTACAAAATGGATATTTGTGCATAAATGAAATAAGAAAAATGAAGTTTTGAAATATAAAACATAATTTTGAAATATAAAGCACAACTTGTCATACAAGAATTCTCACAAAGACTTTGAATTAATTATGAATTCATTTATTCTCCTATGATAAATACAATCATATGTCGTTATCTTATTAGTCTGGCAATGCATGAAAACTTAACATACATCTTATAGATGTTGTTACAGTATATTTATATTGCTTACTGGATCATGACATCTATATAAAAATCCCATAAATATTTAAGATGCCTTAGACATATAATTCAAGGTCTCGAGAACTTTATTCATTTAAATTGCAAATATCTTTGTATAGACTAAAACAGTCTGGATGAATATGGTATAATCGTCTTAGTGAATATTTGTTAAAAGAAGAATATAAGAATGACCATATATGTCTATGTATTTTCATAAAACGAGCAAATTCAAAATTTGCAATCATCGTTATATATGTTGATAATTTGAATATTATTGGAACTTTTAAAGAAATTCTAAAAAAAGAATTTGAAATGAAAGATTTTGAAAAGATAAAATTTTGTCTTAACTTACAAATCGAACATTTAAAAAATGAAATTTTTATACATCAATCAACTTATACACAAAAAATTTTTAAAAGATTTTACATAGATAAAGCACATCTATTAAGTACCCCAATGGTTGTTCGATCACTTGATATAAAAAAAAATATTTTTCAACCTTAAGATGATAATGAAAAATTTCTTGATCTTGAAATACTGTATCTTAATGCAATTGATGCATTAATGTATCGTGCTAACAATACAAGACCTGGTATATCTTTTGATATAAGCTTGTTAACCAATTTTAGTTTAGCTCCAACACGAAGACATTAAACTAGAGTTAAACATATTTTTTGATATCTTCAAAATACTGTTGATTTCTTTCTTTCTTATAAGGAAATCAGATAGAAAACTTTGTATGGATTGCAAAGTTACATTTGGAGAGAATTTAACTACTCAACATAGAGTTTTGGTTATGGATGTACGAGTTAGGAGAAGAGTAAAAAGCAAAGGCGAAAATAGGGTGTTAAGGACTAAGTGGTGGCAACTAAAGGGGGATAAAGAAAAGAATGTGCAAAGACGGATTGTGGAGGAAGGACCTTGGGAAATACAAACGATATATGGAATGGAATGACTAAAGAGATTAGGAAAGTGGCAAATGAAATATTAGGTAAATCAAAAAGTTTTGGACTTAGAAATAAAGAATCTTAGTGATGAGATGTAAGCGTGCAAGATAAGGTTAAAGTAAAAAGGGAATGTTGTAAAGTGTGGTCATTATGTAAGAGTAATGAAAATTGGGAGAAATATAAAGTAGCTAAGAAAGACACTAAGAAGGCAGTAAGCGAAGTGAGAACGAAGGCATTCGATGGGTTATACCAATCTTTAGATACTAAAGTTGGAGAAAGAAAGATTTACAAGTTAGCTAAAAGTAGGGAAAGAAAGACAAGAGACGTAGACCAAGTAAAATGCATTAAAGATGAAGAAGGGAAAGTCTTAGTCACGGAACGAGATATCAGAGAACGGTAGAAGAGTTATTTTCATATGCTTTTTAATAAAGGCCACGAGATTTCATTGCAATCGAATAGATTAGACATTAGAGAAGATGATCAAAATTATACTTTTTATCATAGGATTTGTGAGACAGAGGTAAAAGAAGCATTAAAGCGGATGAAAAATGACAGAGCAGTTGGACTGGATAATATACCTATTAAAGTATAGAAGGGTTTAGGAGTGAAAGGTATAAGTTGGCTTACAAAGTTATTTAATGAAATTATGAGATCTAAGAAAATGCCAAATGAGTGGAGGAGAAATTCGTCAATTCCTATTTATAAGAGTAAGGGGGACATTCAAAATTGTGCAAATTATAGAAGAATTAAGCTCATGAGCCACATTATAAAATTATGGGAAAGAGTAATTGAGCAACGATTAAGGAAAGAGACCCAAGTTACAGAAAATCAATTTAGTTTTATGCCAGGAAGGTCAACTATGGAAGCAATATATTTGTTGCGAAGATTAATGGAGTGATATCGAGAGAATCAAAGAGATTTACACATGGTGTTTATCGATTTAGAAAAAGCATATGATAGAATACCAAGAGAGGTTCTATGGAAGGCTCTGGAGAAAAAAGGAGTTCGTATAGCTTATATTCGAACAATATAAGATATGTATGATGAGGCTACAACTAGGGTAGTAACAAAAGGTAGACCTACAAAAGATTTTTCGATAACTATTAGGCTACATCAAAGGTCAACTCTGAGCCCTTATCTTTTTACTTTAGTATTGGATGTACTTACTGAACATATCCAAGAGCCGGTGCCACGGTGTATACTTTTTGCAGCGATATTGTCTTAGTTGGCGAATCGAGAGTGAAAATAAATGAGAAGTTGGAGAGGTGGAGATTAGTTTTGGAAACTCATGGATTTCGTTTAAGTAGAAGTAAAATGGAATATATGGAGTGTAAGTTTAGTAAGAGACACACCACTTCTAACGCATAAGTGAAAATTTGAGAAGATATTATACCATAAGTTACACGATTTAAATATCTTGGATCTGTCATACAACATAACGGGAAAATAGAAGAAGACGTAATACATTGGATTCAAGCGGGGTGGATAAAGTTGAGGAGTATTTTGGGTGTTATTTGTGATAGAAGAGTACCACTTAAACTTAAGGATAAATTATATCGTACAGTTATAAAACTTACAATGTTATATGGAACTGAGTGTTGGGCAATAAAAAGTTAACAAGAGAATAAGTTCAATGTTGCAGAGATGAGAATGTTGTGTTGGATGAGTGGATACACTAGACGAGATTGGGTTAGAAATGAATATATTAGAGAGAAGGTGGAAGTCACACCTATTGTGGAAAAGATTATAGAATCAAAACTTAGATGGTTCAGTCATGTTAGGAGGAGACCTATAGAAGCCCCAGTTATGAGAGTAGATGAGATGGAGAATAGTCTAATAATTAAAGGTAGAGGAAGACTAAGAAAAACTATAAGAGAAATTATTAAGAGAGATTTAGATTTAAATAGTTTGTCTAAAAATATGATTTACGATAAGTGTTTATGGCGTCGATTGATCCATGTAACTGACCTCACTTAGTGGGAAAAGGCTTTGTTGTTGTTGTTGTTGTTTAAAATACTGTTGATATGGGCTTGTTATATGCAAATAGATCTAAATCAAAACTCTTGGGATATGCAGATACTGGATACTAATTTGACTCATACAAAGCTAAATCTTAAATAGACTATATATTTATAAGTAGAAATATAGCTGTATTATGGCATTTTACCAAACAAACACTTGCAACTACTTCTTCAAATCATGGAGAAATTATAGCAGTTCATGAAATAAGTTGAGAATATATTTGGTTGAGATCTATGGCTTAACATATTCGAGAAATATATGGGTTATCTTTTTGCAAGAAAACTCTGACTGTATTGTATGAAAGACAATACAACATGTATAATTCAGTTGAAGGAATGATATATCAACAGAGATAGAATAAAGCATATTTTACCAAAATTCTTTTTTATTCATGATCTTCAAAAGAATGATGATATTGATATTTAACAAATTTGTTCAAGTGATAATCTAGGCGACTTATTTACCAAGTCATTATCTACTTCAACATTTCAAATATTAGTACATAAAATTGAGATGCATTGGCTCAAAGATTTATAGTAATATTGTGAATAGGAAGAGTGTACAAGCAATGGTGTACTCTTTTTTCTTTATTAGAGTTTTTTCTCAGTAGTTTTTTCTCTAATAAAGTTTTAATGAGATATATTCTTTGTACAATGGATATCTAAGGAAGAGTGTTATAGATTTATCCATTATTGTGAATGTCTATTTAGTTTCTTAATCCCCAATTTTATTAAAGGAATGTTATAATTCCATTTATTATGTAGATGACTACCTCCTCATATTTTTTCAAGAATTGTAACTCTTTAGATATTCATTTCCCACATAATGTCCTCCTTTATAATATATTATTTTACATTTAGAATATGATATTTTAAATTATTTGTAGTTACAAACTTGTACCTATAAATAAGCACCTCATTTGCATTAAAAGGTATGAATAAAATTTAAGAAACATTTCTCTTATTCTATATCTTTTCTAAATCCTCTTTTTTATCTTTTAAGTTATTTTATAATACAAATATATATATATATATATATATTTATCAACACTTTAGTTTTTCTAATTTATTTATTTTACATGAATTAATTCATTAATAATTTGTTTTTTAATCATTACCCCCCTTGTTATTCATTACTCACTTTATTTTTTAATCATGTTAATTTTTACTAGCTACATTGAAGTGAAACATTATGTACTAAATTGAACTGATAATAAATAATGTAACAATTTATCCACCTAGTATTTTTATGTTTTTTTACAAAAAAATAATAATTTAAATCATCTCTTATTCTATGCGTTATTCTATTAAAAAGAGAAAGAAAAAGTTTAATATAAATGAGGGAAATTATATATAAAACTCATTTTTTTATCTATTTCTTATTTTCTCTAATAGCCTTATGCTTGTACTGAATAAAAAAGATCCAAACTCCAAAAACGGAGCAACTCTTTTTCATTTTCTTTTTCCATAGTCCAATTTAAAGTTTATCAATTTTGGCTCAAAGCTCCATCCATGAGGCACACAAGCTGCCATAGATTGTGCATCAGATGATCATGTATTCACACAAACTACAATGTTGGGTGAATAAAATTCCATATGATTATACCATCCAATTCCAAACCCTTGTTGGAATCAAAAAGGGGGTCCCACACACCAAACCCATGATTTCTTTCTTCTTCTTCTTCCTCCATTTTTTTTCACGTGGACCCACTCACCAACATGCCATCTGGTGGAACCCCTTCCTTGCTTGCTAAATGATGCCCATCCATGCATGATGATTTTACATTTGGTGCAAGATATAACTGATATGACCCTACAAATGCTTAAGAAAATGTGCCTGAGAAATTCAAAAGCAAAAGTCCCAAAAAGAGAAACGGTTGGTAACCACAGCAGGAAGAGAAACAACAAAAGGAAAAGCTGAAATTTGAAATGTGTCTCTTTGGAGGCATATTGTCTTTGCCTTACACTCACACACACTTGCCTTTATTACATGTAACAGCAGCAGTATGATATGATAAGTTTTCTAATTATTTATTCCCCCACATGTAAAACCAAGGAAATTAGTTAATTCAAACTATAGAAAAAAAATAAAAAAGTGAACCCAGTTTCAGAATCCCAAGAAACATGATCCACTTTTCTTCTTTTTCCTTACCCCTTGACTGACGTTTACTATTGCTGCTTCTAAAACACTAAAATTTTCTCTTTTCTTTTCTATTTTCTTCCACAACTTGTACATAAACAGACCCAACCCATTTTTCATCATTGGTAGGCACACGAAGTCATACACTGTACCCCTACTCCAAGATGAGTGAGCTTCACTCCCTAGCTTATGCTAGCAGCTTCCATGGGTGTTCCCTAGGTTGGGATTATCACAATCTTGGAGTTCTCAACACTGAAATACCTTTAGGTACCACTTTTGTTTTTCCCTTTATATTCTCCTGTTCTGGTCTCTATAGACTATAATGCTTCTTGGGTAACGCAATGCTTATAGTATCATTACAATGATGGCTGATATTCAATATGCAGTTATGGGTGGGAATAATACTGCACCATCTTTCTCACCTCTAGAGTCTGATTTCTCATCTGGGTACTTGGAAGATGCTTTAATTGAATATACCTCCAAACGTCGACGCTTGCTGCCTTATACAGATGAACAAAGCATGAGTGTCATTGATCTTCAAAAGGTAGATGTCATCTCTGAATATTTTGTTTTGTCTCTTTTTTTTTTTTAAGTTTGAATCTCTGCTTCTTAATTGTTCTTTAAATGATACTAAATTGATGTATTCTCTTCAGAGCTTTTGGAACTTTAAACCCATATGGCACCAGCCAGCAGAGAATTTCTATTGTATAAGCATGAACCAGATAGAAAGCAATATTGGGGGATTTTCAGGTATATATGTGTTTTCCCAGGCATTCATGAACTGCATGGAATAATTATGTACCGCTTGTTACATTCATGAGATAATCAATTAATTTCGAAACACTGCTATTGCATTCAAATTATAAAGTGCTTTTATTGTTGTAGTTAATCATATTGAGGACCAAAAGCATAATTATAAAGAAAAAGAAAAGGAGGAATGAAGAATATTGAATCATACATGCCATTGCTATGACATCTCTTTTTGTTAGTTTTGCTAGTTTTGCTGTTCCTGCTATGCCACTTTGAGATGCTTATTACTGCTTATTTCTAGATGAGCATATAAGCACGTCCATGAGTAGAATCAGAGAGGAAGCAAATATTCAGGCAGAGACAAAAAGTAAAGAAAAGACAATATTATCAGCCTATGAATCTCCTGATTCATCCTCATCTTCCTACAAAATCCCAGTTACATCCACAACCACAGAGAACTTATTCTGCATAGACCCCACAACTATGTCAGCAGGTATATATACACTTTCACTTCATTATTAAGGTATGGTCAAGGTAAAAATATTAATTATTAAGAAAAAATTTGTGTATAATTTTCATTTCTTTGCTATGAGATTCTCTAATAAATAAGAGAATCTAACAAACATTTAATGAACTTTAGTCTAGTCCTATAACCATTATATATGAATTTGTCTGTAATTTATGTATAGGAAGTAGCAGTGAGAAGAGGAGGAAGAGAGTGGTAACAAGAGTGGTATATCCATTTGCAATGGTGAAGCCAGGAGGGATCAGAGAAGGAGAAATGACTTTGAATGACATAAATGAGAGGATCTTAATGCCTCCCACGAGGCCAGTGAGGCACCCTGTCGGCGACTTCGCTTGCCGGCCATGCGTGTCGGCCAACGGCGCAGGCCTTTCAGGCAAAGCCGTGGTGGCCCTTACTAGGATTCACACTCAAGGAAGAAGGGGCACCATCACTATTATCAGAACCAAGGGTTGATCACAACAACTTCATAAACTTGAATTGAAGCAGCTTTTTGGCCCTCAACTATATATATATATATATATATATATATGCTTTGTTTGTTTTCGTCAGACCTTCCAATTGTATAGATGGAAAGCCATATATATAATTATGTATGCTTGTATATTATTTAAAGGTGGTATGTTCTCAGATTTAATTTTGAGGTCCAAACAGGAAAAGTTATCTGAGCTGGATTGATGAGAAGAAAGAAAAAGGTAAAAAGAATAGGAAGGAAAAGAAAAAGAAGAAGAAGAAAATAATGGAAAAGATAGCTAAGGTTGTCATTGTTTAGGGCTTCTGGTCTTTATGACAAAGACGCAAGAAGAGACAGCACTCTATTCTGCAAAAACCGTTTCTTTTTCTCGTTGAGGATTGAGAAGATATAGAAATATATTGGTAAATTGAAGAAAAAGCTAATGTCGTGCTTGATTAGCTACGAAATACTTATATTCTACTAAGATAGAAGGAATCAGAAATTAATAACATTTTCTCTCTAAGAAAATTAGAAGCAAACAACTTTCTTTTCTTTTTTAATTAATTGATCAACGGTAGAATTTAAAATATACTATTAAAAATAAAAAAGAAGAGAGAGACTGTACATATATAGTTACAAATTAAACGATTTAAATTGTCCTTTGGCATATACAGTTCACTACTTGTAGCTTTTTTTTTTTTTGGGGTAAAGAATGCCCTTTATTAGTATAAAACACTACCTAAAACTTTATTCCCCTCCTATGCATAGTAGTACTTGAGAGCAACTCAAAGTACAAGACATAAGTAGAAAGAAATGGAGGGAAAGGGATTGTTAACAATAGTTTACTTGTCTTTTTTTTTTAATGCTTATAATTTACAACACATACACTAAAATGTTCACTAATAAATAGATAACTATTATATGTTTATAGAAAATTTAATTTATGATATATCTTTTGTGCACAGGTCTTACATTGTTCATAAGATTAATGATGTTTTTTCTCTAGTCTACAAGGTCTTATGCCATAGTAGTTACAGTTTTATTTAATTAATGATTACATGGCCGTACGCACCATTAGTTTTTTCTTTGAAAGAAAAAATTGCAAGTCTTATATTAGAATCACTTAACCTAAAATATAATTTTGATCCTTTATAACTCATGTCTTATTTTTTCTGGAATTTATTTTATTTCAATTTTAGTTTCATAATTTTATTTCAAATTTTATTTTGTCCCTTAATTATGTTGTGTTCCAATATAGTGCTTAATTTTACTTTCAGTTTTATTTTTATTTTTTTATTTAATTTAATCTGTTAATTTTATTTTAAATTTTATTTTTGTCCTTTAATTTTATTCTATTCTAATTTATTATAGTCTAACTAATGATTTCATTTTTATTTTCAATTTTATTGTGTATTGTCCTAGGGAGATCAAATCCATTGCCCATGTTTGTAGATAATATACCAATATTATGTCAGATACACAAAATATAGTAAATGGTGATAAAAGGGTATTATATAACAAGTAAATTCAAGTTGGCAAAAATTATTGAAGTTAAGTTACTAATGAATCACACAAGATTTGTTTTTGTGAAGCATTTTAATTTGATGTTGTTAAATGGGGAAAAGAAAAACATTTTTAGTAGTTTTTTAAAGTTAAAGGGTAAATTGGAATAAAATAAAATTAAAGAATGAAAATAAAACTTAAAATAAAGATAAAAGGTTAAATTGAAATTAAATAAAATTAAAATCAAAAAACTAAATTAGAACTTAATAAAGTTAAAGGATGAAAATGAAATCTTTAATAAAATTAAGAGATAAAAAGTGCAATTTTGTTGTCATTTTATAATTGTTTTAGAAAAAAGTTATGACACCAATAATGTATTAAACAAGGTTTTAAAAAAGCAGAGCAATGATATAATAAATTCATATTTATCATAAACTCTAATTACAATGCAATAGTTATTACATATAGAATCTATTTTATACCTAAGGTGTACCATAAACACTAACAATCATAGCTTGTTAGTTACATAAATCAATTCTATAAATATCATAGATAATAATAATAATAATAATAATAATAATAATAATAATAATAAATCTATTAAAATTGACATGAGAATTTATATATTTGATAATTTATTATTTCATAATTAAAATTTATAAGAGACTTAAAATTCATAGTATCACCACTCTTCAATTAATTAGATGGTTGGACCTATTGGACAAAAATTCCAATAGATTAATGTCAAGGTCGCTGCATCGTAAGATACTTTGATTTGTTTAATGTCCCAATTATTTTTTGTTGGATATATTGTTGTGTTTGACCCTTGACTTTCCCTTTTCCCTCTTATTCTCATCACCCTTGTCTCAGTTTTTTTATTATTAGGTTGTTCATAATTTATCCGATTAGGTTTCATAAAAATGGTAGGCCTTGTTTCAATATTTTTTCAAAACGAGAGATTTCAAAAGACCAATTTAACCCACCAGTTATCTTTTTTAAAAAAAAAATAAATATCATGAGAATTAAATAAAAATCTAAATTAAGGCTTATGAGTTTATGGATTTAATTATGCACGCTTTTACCTATTCATTAACTTGTTTTATTTTAATTAACATAATTTAAAATTATTAAAAAATATTAAGAATGATAATAAAATTCTTCAATTGAAAAATGATACATAAGGATTTTTTATTGTAAACAGCTATATGATTAAATCTTTTTAAAATAAATTTATATCTTATGTACTAAATAAAAATTTTTATGTAAGTGAAAAAATTTCACTTAATAATTAAACTTGATAAAATTTTTATTAAAATACTTTTAAAATTAAATTTTTTTAAGAGCTACATAAATAAATTATCATTTATAAATTTTAAAATTATTATTTATATTTTTTGAAATTATAATTTGATCATTTCGATGTTATAAGAGTATTTTAAATTTGTTATTGTCCTCCAATAAAAATATTCTTATAACATCAAAAAATTTATATTATAATTTTAGAAAACATAAATAATAATTTAAAAAGCACTAATGGTAATTTATTTTTTTCGGCCCTTCAAATGAATTTTAATTTTTAAAAATTTTTAGTAAAATTTTTACTAAAATTATTATTTTTATTATAAAATAACAAACAAGAAGTGAAGCTGGGAAAGGCGCGTTAGCAGTCTAGCTCATCGCAATAAATTAATATTTGGTCGGTGGTAATGGGTTTTTGCTTCACTCCTCAGTCCTCACCAAACCATAAAGACGTTTAAAAGAAGTCAAAGTTTTCCTGTACGGTACAGTATAGACCTTTTCAGCTCCGCCACGTAAGCAAATATGACCTTTGACGCTGCTGACGTGGGATCTTATGGTTGCAGGTTTTATTTTCGTACTCTATTCTCTTCCGCATTCTCCCATTGCTCTCTCACACACGCGTTGGACACATAAATATTTCTCCTTTATTTTCCTTTTGACTCAGTAAACAAATTACTGAATTTTCCGTAGTTTAATTTCCGAAATCATACATTTTCAAAAAATATAATATTTTTGAGAAGATACAAAGGAATGAAACCGAGAACAAATAATAATTTAAACTGAAATAAATTGACATGGATTATTATTGATTAAATTCTTACCTTCGTTTATATGGATGACCTATATATATATAAGCGGTGACGGAGTCGCATACTGATAAGGATGAACAAATGTTTTTTTAAAGATTTTATAATACATATATATATATATATATATAATATTGAGCATTTAATATTTATGTATAAACCTCTCATATGATTGAATTATGTAATTTTTTTAATATATTACTTTCACTAGCTTTAAAGTCCTAGCATTATATAAAAAAAATTTTAGTTAATAAAAATTAATTCTCCTTAAAGATTTTTAATATTACATTTTTCTTTCAGTCCTCTAAAAACAATATTATATTTACTAATTCAAATATGTCACCACGATATATGTCTTAAAATTTTTAAATTTTTTTAATAGAAAAATTATGTTGGTGACAATATATTAATAATCAAAAGTCTGTTTTTTGCATCTTGCATTGCTCCAAAATTTAATGAGGGATTTCCATAATTATAAGCCATGTGCCAATTATTGATCCCATGAAGGCATTCTTTACTTTGAATTTTCTGAAACAGCGACATATAATTACATCTAAATCTAAATCTAAATTTAACATAAGAAGGTAAATGATGTAATTTTAGTTTAAATGCAATCGCAAAAATTAATTCTCATAGCGCATAATTTGTATTGAAAAAATATATATGATCAGCATCACCGCCCGCTAAGCCGCGGCGCAATCATGAACGATCAGTTCATCCTTACCGTCGCACGTGTGGCCTATCGGAATCGATTGGCCAATAGTTAATAATAAAAACCCATAAACGACAGAGTTTTGCCCCTTTTTCCTCTTATTTTATTTTATTTTTTAAAACTCAAGTCGTTCGTGCTGTGTCCAAGAGGAGCCGCCATTGGGACTGGATTGAAACAGAGTAGCAGAAGCAGATAGAAAGAAAGTACTGAGAATATACCGTCAAACACTTGGCGAATTCGTTTACCAATTAAATTCACAAGCTTAGCTTAAAGAAAAGAAAGAGAAAAAAATTCAAAATCTCATCAGTAAGAAATTTGAATTGACGACATTTCCTCTTGCTAGCCGTGAATCAAAACACAGAAAAGGAGCTATTTTCTGTAATTAACAAGAATACAAGACACAGTAATGAATGGAACCTAACCATCAGCTTAGCTAACTACAACATTAACTAAAGATCTGGCGGTTATATATGAGTTTCTGGTTCTGCAATACTCGGACCACGTGTGAGAAAAAAAAACGACAAAAAAATGAGGGTATTACGTGGGACGCTAAGCTGGGAAAACCAAAGAAGAGGTGGTTTTATTTGGAGGTGGAAGATCTTGATCAGGAGGGAGACAGAGGGCACATGAAACCATCATTTTCAGGATTCTTTTGAGAACCTGACCTCGTATCGGGATCAAACGCGGTGGTGCTCCGGTGGTCACTGGCGGTGGCGGAGGGCCGCGCCGCCAAACATGGTGGGCAATTTGGGGGGCAGCAGCAGCCATGTTCATGATTGGTGAGATTCTAGAGAGAGAGAAAGAGCGAGGAAATGAGACAAGGAGGAAGTGCCGACGAAGGGATGATAAAGAGAGTGTAGAGACCGCGTAAGCGTGTAAGAGGCGCGTGTTTTAAGAGGCAGAACCGGGGGGGTTTTGGGTAATTTGGCGAATATAAAAGAAAGAAGAAGACCTATTCCAAAACACATCAAGAGACTAGCAGAAGAAGTATCTACTATTGTTTTCATAAATACAACCCTCTTCTCTCTGTAGCTGTAGCTACTTGCTTTCACATTAAATTGGCTTATACCTTATTTTCCTTCTTAATACTCATTCTTTATTTTTTTCCCCATTTTTCTTTATCTGTGTGCTATACAATCAATTGTTCACTGAAAAAAAACAAAGGACCAAAATGCAGTGCTATCCATGGCTCAACCGATAGGTCCTTCTTTTTGGCTGATCAATACTTTGAAGTCCAGCAGTCAACAAAAGCAATTTAGGAATCTAATTTCACTCACTTCTAGAAAACCTTCCCTCAATATTGCTCATTCGTATTTACACATGCAGGTATTAAGTATGCATACGAGTTATAACGTGTTTATTTTCATTTTGTTAATTACTGTCTTACTGGTAGGCGCCACAGATATATATATATATATATATATATATATTTGTGAACCATCACTGCGAAAAGCCAACCATCATGTAAGAGTCAACTTTTTTGGTTAATACTGTGATTGGGTAATGTCAAAATTTATTTGATGTGCACTTAAATGAATTTATTTTTATTTTTATTAAAATTTAAATTTGCGATAATGTACCTAAATATACTTTGATTAGAGTCCATAAATTTAACTTCAACGAATCTACGATAATGTAAATATATTAAACAACTCCTTATGAAAAATAAAATCAATGTCATATAACCTATTGAGCTGACCGTCATGAAACGCGCTTTTCGCCTTGTTATAGGAAGGAAATGGAGGGAATGCATGATTGAAGTTGAAGTATTTTGGATAGCCAAAAGGAATCTCGCAACTTGTAGTGGAGTTTCAACTTTGAAACAGTCAAACTGCTTTCGTTTTAATAATACATAGACATTCTTTATATTTTAAATTATTTGCAAATAGTTACTATATACTTTCAAATCTATATGATACATTTTTATATTTTAACATACTTGAAAGCAAATTATTGCATTTAAATTTTTGTTAAATATTTAAGAACAAATTTATATACAGTATCTGGACGCACACATCACATGTCTTGATTAACCAATATTTTTGAGAGAAAATTATATTCAAGGACCTAGGTTTTAAAAGATTTATAATAAAATACTTTAAAAATTAAAATTATCTCCAATGACCAAAATTAATGAGACTTACTACTAATATTTAAAAAAATTATTATAAAAATTTATGAAAGTTATAATTTAAATAATTTTGATAATAATTTTTCTAAATTTTAGCAGTAAGGTTTTCAAAACCTAGTAATAACTTTGACTTTTAGGAATAATTTTAATTTTTAAATTTTTTTATTGTAATTTTTATAAAATTTGAATTCTTAAATATAATTTTTTTATTTTTAATATATATTTCTTGTTTATATTCTAGCATGATATTTATACTTTATAAGTTGCAATTAATAATAAAATAATTAGAACAAGAACTAGAAAAAAAAGACTGAACAAAAATAATTATAAGCGCCAGCCAATCAAAACATGTCATCTATCATTCCACATATGTACATGTGAGATTTTCCTTAAATATTTAACAGAAAGTGAATGAAACTACATGCTTCCAAATATGTTATAGTATATGGATTTATAATGCAAATTTTAAAATACATAACGACTGTTTATAAATGGGTCAAAATATAAGATGTTTCTGCAATTTTTTTTTTCTTTCAATACGTAACAAGATGAGAAATAAAAAATTTGTTTATCTGTGGTTGCAGATGTGTATGTCTACTTCGTTTTGCCTACGTATGTTGTTGTTTTTGATAGGATACCAATTTCGCAGACCAGAGTTAATTAATGTTGTGAGTCTTCCAAATTTGGCGTTAACTCAATAAGTCCCAACATGTTCCCTCATTATCTCCAATTCAAATACTCCATCCATATTTTACAAATAATAATAGAGTTATTTATTTTATTAATTTGTGAAAGATTTCAATAATATTAATTTGTTTTTTAGAATTTTAGTATTATTAATTTAATTCTAGTATTTTTAAAAATATGTTATTTTGATTCTTACTTTAGCATAATTATGACTAAATTAATGATAATAAATTTTTAAGTCAAACTTAAATTGACAGTATTGGGATTAAATGAGTGGTAATAAACTCTTAAAAACTAAATTGATGTCGACAATATCTTTAAGGACCAAGATAGTGATTTACGTTTCTATTAAATTATATAATTATATTTAATTAAACAGTTCAATTTTTTTGGTTCCACCCTTAATCTTATGACGATGATGATATATATGTGTGGCGTATTAGAAGAAGCGAAGGGACCAATTCAAAGTTCTAATCTTTATGGACTTTTTTTTTCGGCCAATTTAGTCTTTATGTATTTAAAAGCCTAAGTTTTATTATATGATTTAATCACCATGCATAGTTGTTATTATCCACTTTAAAATGATTTTCATACCCAGATAAGGAAGCAAAATGAAAAGGATAATGTTTGAAAGAACTTGATTTTTTTTGAGGGATTGAGTTTTTCAGATATTAAATATTTTTAAAATCTATATAAACTAATTTTTTTATTATTATACATATATATTTTTAAATAATTTAAAGATAAAGAGATCAACTTTTGTAACAACAGCAAAATCCAAAAGTCAAAAGTGAAATATTATTTGATTTTAGAAAATATAAAATTAAATTAAAATAAATAAATAAATTAAGAACAAACTAAAATTCATTGCAAATTAAAAGATAAAAAATGTCTATTAAGTTATTGGAACACAGTCAAAAATTTTGGGTTAGGTGGCATCTTTTTTCATAGATAAATATTGAGAAATCATAATGTAAATATATTCAATTTTTATCTCAACTTTTTCTCATTCTTAACAAAAAAGTTTTATATCTCCTTTATATATATTAAAATAAAAATAAGTTAAAGAAGCTGGCGAGAGGGGCAGTGGATGCGCTTTTGTGCTTTCATCAGATCCAGATATGTTAAAAGTAGATTTGATAGTGACATCTACCTGATTTAGTTAAATTATGTAAAGAAACAAAATATGTAAAATAAAAATTAATTTTAATATTTATATTTTTAAAAAATAATTTAATAATAATAATAATAATTTAATAAATAAAATAATAAATATAAGATATAATAGACATTAAATATATGTTCATAAAACAGCAAATCAAACAATTCTTTATTACATTATCAACAGTAATTGATTTTAGAATTCTTTTTAAGGGATTAAAAATAATATAGGGTGTATAAAAATTATAATTAAAAATTTAGTTGTGAAAAAAATATTATACTTAAAAAAATTTAACAATATAACTAAAAAAAGGCCTAAAATCAATTATTACACATGATATAATATAAATAATTATTGCAAAGGATCTCTTCTAAAAACACAAAACAAAACAAAACACCCTAAATGTAATTATTGCTCAATTGCTCAACTCAAATTTCTTTCGATAACACATTTATTTATCAAATTTATGCAGCAATTCAGTATGTATCATAGTTTAATTTAATTATTTACATTTTTCAAATATTTTTAATATTATAAAAAATATTATCCTTAATAAATTTAAAAGCAAATGTGGTAAATGGAAGATGACAAACAATAAGAAGACAGTAGGAATATTCATTTTCATAATGAACATTAAAAAAAATTACATGTAGCGAAATATATGATTTATTGAGTTTATTTTTTAATTTTTTAAATTGAGAAATGACCATATAGAAATGACATAATTGAAAGATATACGTAATAATATATAGATAATATGCTATTCCAACCTTTTTTTTTAAATAAAAGGGTAATTTTTAAAATGCATGATTGGTTTTATTAATTATGCATACAAGTTAAAGCTAGAGTTAAAACTTCAACAACAATTTCAATATTCATATTATAATAACAAAAATTTTGCAAAAGCGAAAATCATAAATCATAGAAGAAGTTAAAAATGATGTAGAAGTAAAGAAGATTTAAATTATTTCCCAAAATAAAATTCAAAAAATAAAAATAAACTAGACTTACAGTGCTATTTTAATTATATATTTGCCCATTGACCTCAGGTATCTACTGGTTATCTTTCGTATCTGAACGGAGAGAGGGGGTAAGTGCATCGCGATATGGAGAGGTCTTCTTCGGTGGTTCTCGTTCTGGCGATTTTGATCTCCTGCTACGGAACCCATGTGAGATCGGACGCCTCTGATCATCGTTACAAGGATGGAGATTCCGTTCCTCTCTACGCCAATAAGGTCGGTCCATTTCATAACCCCAGGTAACTATCGAATTTTCCCTTCTTCTCGTAAGTTTCACATTGGGTATTTTTGTAGTTTTCTTTCTTTCACGGATCTGGATTTGGATCTGACTCATTGAGGTTTGATTAAGCAAGGCCCTGTTTGGATGTACTCTTTATGGCATGTTGTGTATTGTGATGAGAAAAATGTAATTGGGAAGGAGAGTTATGTTTTCTGGGTGATGAATTAATCATGTAGTTAAACATGTCGTTAATATTGTTCCAAGTATCTGGTTTGTGGCGGGGCTTCGGTTACTGTTTTTGGAATGTTTGAGTTGGTAGGTTACGTTCAAAATCTTTTTTTTTTTTTTGGGAAATTCATATGATATGTGTTAATTCTTTTGTTCTGCATATTGTTAGTATGAGATAGCGACATAACAAGTGAAGTATATACGAGGGTGTTATAATCTGTTTTTATAGCTTGGTAGGAATAATGAAGACGGGTATAATGCTATGATCATTCTTTTTTTCATTTTTCATTTTTTTTTTGGTTTGATTCCAGTGAAACGTATCGGTTTTTTGATCTGCCCTTCTGCTCAACAGGTCAGTATCTGAAATCAAGCGTTGACCTTTGCGGATTTTGACTTACATAATACTTTCATTTACTTTATTCATATGCATTTCTCTGTTTTATATATAGACTAATAACTCAAAATGCTTAAGCTTTGAAGAAAATGATTTTAGGAATGCAGAGAGCCCCGAGTTGTTTTTCTAATATATTCAAACAACTGGCTCAACTTTTTTCTGTTTTAATGCAAGTCCTATGTTTTGGACTATCTCTACAAAGAAAACGATGCTTTGTAGCTTTCCTTATTTTTTGTCCCCCACATGTAAAGAATTGTAATCAGTGGCTTCTTAATTTATTTGATTTCAAAATGAGCGAGTACCTCTACATGTCAGGTCATGAGAGAGAGAAGAGTGAAGCTCTTGGTGAGGTCTTGAATGGAGATCGCCTTGTGAGTGCTCCTTATACACTTGATTTCAAAAAGGAGAAAGATTCTGAGGTTGTGTGCAGGAAGAGGCTCACAAAGGAGGAAGTTGGTCAGTTCCGAGATGCAGTAAGAAAGGACTATTACTTCCAAATGTATTATGATGACTTGCCAATTTGGGGATTTATAGGAAAGGTTGACAAAGAAGGCAAAACTGACCCTAGCGAGTACAAGTATTTCCTTTACAAGCACATACAGTTTGATGTTCTATACAACAAAGATCGTGTGATTGAAATCAGTGCTCGGATGGATCCTCATTCCGTGGTAGACCTGACTGAGGATAAGGATGTTGATGCTGAGTTCATGTACACTGTAAAATGGAAGGAAACTGATACTCCTTTTGAGAAGAGAATGGAAAAGTACTCTCACTCTTCTTCTTTGCCACATCACTTGGAGATTCACTGGTTCTCAATCATAAACTCCTGTGTGACAGTTCTTCTTTTGACTGGTTTTCTGGCAACCATTCTTATGCGAGTCTTGAAGAATGATTTCATGAAGTAAGATTTACTTGTGCATGTATCACCAGATGTTCATCCAATTTACCCACAACATTTTGCTGTTTTTATTTTTCTTATTTGATGTAATTTTTCTCCAGATATGCACAAGATGAGGAGGCAGTTGATGATCAAGAGGAGACAGGATGGAAGTACATTCATGGTGATGTTTTCCGGTTTCCAAAGAACAAATCTCTGTTTGCTGCAGCACTTGGTTCTGGCACTCAGTTATTCGCTCTGTAAGGATCTTCTTTTGTTGCCTTTTGTTTTCTCCTCTCTTCTGTGTTGAGTTTAATTTTTTTTTCCTTTTTTTTAAAATGAAATTATACGCTTCACTAGATGTTGTCTTCTGAACTTGTTATCCTGTATGCTTGTACAGCACAGTCTTCATCTTTATTCTTGCACTGGTTGGTGTGTTTTATCCATATAACCGTGGGGCTTTATTTACTGCATTGGTAGTCATATACGCACTCACATCAGGCATTGCTGGCTTCACTGCTACTTCATTCTATATTCAGCTGGAAGGGACAAATTGGGTACATATGGATTCCTTTCATTGAATATTTCTGAGTTTGGTGAGTGCTACTATAGAGCTTGTGAAATGAGATAGTTTATAAACTAGTTTTCTTCTTTGACAGGTGAGAAACCTACTGCTCACGGGATGCCTCTTTTGTGGGCCTTTGTTCCTCATGTTCTGCTTCCTCAACACAGTTGCAATAGCTTATAGTGCAACTGCAGCACTTCCTTTCGGTACAATTGTGGTGATTGTCCTCATATGGACATTGGTAACTTCACCATTACTTGTTCTGGGTGGTATTGCAGGTAAAAATAGCAAAGCTGAGTTTCAAGCACCTTGCCGCACTACAAAGTATCCCCGAGAGGTTCCTCCTCTGCCTTGGTACAGGAGTACTCTTCCCCAGATGGCAATGGCTGGATTTCTTCCTTTCAGTGCCATTTACATAGAGCTGTACTACATTTTTGCTAGTGTATGGGGCCACAGGATTTATACTATCTACAGCATCCTTTTCATTGTCTTTATCATTCTGTTGATTGTCACTGCATTTATCACTGTGGCTTTAACTTACTTTCAACTTGCTGCTGAAGATCATGAATGGTGGTGGAGGTATGTAACATATCTTACATTGCCTTCGACTTTAGTAGAGTTTGTATCACTTATGTTACAAATTTCACTACATATAACATTGTTTATAGTTGACTCTGTAGTTAAGTACTTTTGATATGGGCTGTAGTTTAGGTTGAAGAAAATGGTCAAAAGCTAGAAATAGAAGAGAAAAAAAAATTAAAGGCATGTAGTGTACTTGAAGAAGGAATCTTCTCTATGCAGTTTAGGTTGCATTTTTTCATCTTATGGGCCTAGATCATATTGAGCTGGACATATCTCCAGGATGATGTAAATTCTAGAACAAGAAATTTGTAGGGTGCTATAATACTATTAAGTTGTTACCATGCATCTATTGCCCTTTGCCTTGCTAATGCGTATGTATTGGTATTTTACAGAGGTTTGAAAGCCCTGAAAGTATTCATGAGTTACTTTATGATTGCAACTTACATAGAGTTGTGGATATTTATGTCTTATATATTTGCACTTTTGACTTCTGTAAATTGAATTGGAATCATGGATTCTATGGCCACTGAATGTTTGGTTTTGACCAAAGCTTTAAGTTAATGTCGGTCTAACCCACTATGTGGGTTTGTTTGGGTCCTTTGATTGATATGCTGCAAATTTTTTTTTCTTTTTTTCCTGCTTGGGGGGGGGGGGGGTGGAAAGGGAGGGGAGGGGTTTGAATTGGGAACCGTTATCAAACATTACTTAAAAAATATCAGGTTTCCTTTGTTGAAAAATTATCTTTAAAGTCACACTAGTTTTCTCAGTTACATGCACGGATTAGAGTGTGGCATTATCATTTTTTTTAATGCAGTTACCTAGATTTTGATCCCATCATAGATAGTGGAAAATATCCTTTCTTTTTTTCAATTTACTTCTTTGTTTTTCCTCTGGAGCTTTGACAAGTAGGGCTTCTCCTGCTCTAGATCTATTTAGACTCTTGAACAGGAACACATGCTGCTAATTGTTTCAATGGGCCAACCACAGCATTCTTTATCAATAACAATTTTGCAAAATTGTCAAAATTTTAACCAATAATGATCACTTTTTCCTTCTGTATTTTTTTATAATTATTTTCAAGTATAATTTGCTCTGAATCTTGTTAAGTATAGGGGTACTAATTTTAAATACTCACATTCTGATATTGATATTGTTGTGTTTCAATAGGTCTTTTCTTTGTGGTGGATCAACTGGCTTATTTATCTATGGGTACTGCTTGTATTACTACTATGCACGATCAGATATGTCTGGTTTTATGCAAACTTCGTTCTTCTTTGGTTACATGGCTTGCATCTGTTATGGCTTCTTTCTCATGCTTGGAACCGTGGGTTTCCGTGCATCCCTACTCTTTGTGCGTCATATATACAAGTCCATCAAGTGTGAGTAGCTGTCTGGTTGAACTTTCTGGCAAATTTACCCTTTTTCTCTATTTCTTCAAGAGAGAAAAAGGGTCTAGGAATTTTTTTCCCCTTGAAAGGTAGGTTATACAGTGTACCTGAAAACAAAGAAAGCATTGACTCCTTCCCTGGAATTGGTGTTTATGTGACATCTGTTGTTCCATTGCCTAGGTTAGGGGAAGATTTTGGGAACCGATGGGATTTATTTAATCTTTGATTACTGTAGTTACTGAAATTTATTTGCAGTAGCTTGTATCAGTGAGTTAACCTCTGCTGGTCTGCTCTCTGAGAATGACGTTTTTAATATAATTAAAGTCTGAAGCTGGATATCCTTGTATGAGCTTGTGTTAGTAATATAGAGATACATTGTCTTCCATGCCAGTGATCTGAAATTTAATAAAAGAAAATGGAGGACCGCAGAGACGAGAGAAATTATTCCGTACACTTGGTTTTCATAAAGTAAATAGATTAAGTTGATTATGAATATATATATATATATATATATGTGTATGTAAGTATTTTAAATGTAAGTTTCATTGAAAAGTTTGCTTGAAAGATTTGCATGTTTTTTTTATTATTGATTTGGTCTACATATCATTTATAAATTGAGTTTACTTATATATAACTAGAGTTGATGAATATTTTGATATATCAATAAATTTCGCTGTAAGTGTCATTCTCATTTTCCATGGTACAGGTTCATTAAATATTTTCTGAAGTTGATACCTCAGACCTAATTATGTGGTACAAATAAATAATTAGAGTAGATTATGGTGATCGGGTTAGGCAAATGATTTCAGGGATCTCATGGCTATTTATACATTCTCGTCTTCCAATACAGGGAGCTGCGTTTCAATCGCCCCTCTCATGTATATACTCTTTAGTAGAGTTTCACCTAAATACCAAATTTTATTATTTTCCTGAGACCGACTTATTGAAAATTAAGGGGAAAAAAACGTGTCGTCACAGTATTCTGAGCTTAGAACTGAGGATCCTCACATAGAAGTCTAAAGATGAACTTTATCAATCTTTGGAGGTTTATTGAGTGGAAACTGACACTTCATTCAATATTATTATAGAATGCAATACATTCCTCAGCCAGTGTATCCAGTGAACAAAATTAAAGAAAGCTAACAAAAGAAATTAAGCATGAAGACGAAGCTTTCAATTATTTTAAATTAAATAAACATTTGTAATAAATGATATTTTATAGTCATACATAAACTTAAAAAACAAGAGTATGGCCTTCTGAACTTGGGATTGGGAGCCCTGTATACAAGCCTAGAGATGAAGTCATCAATGCGCTTATCAAAACTGCCACCTTCCCTTAAAGCCTCTTTAGCACACTTTTTTAACTAAAGCTAACAAAAGAAATTAAGCATGAAGACGAAGCTTTCAATGATTTTAAATTAAATAAACATTTGTAATAAATGATATTTTATAGTCATACATAAACTTAAAAGACAAGAGTATGGCCTTCTGAACTTGGGATTGAAGAGCCCCGTATACAAGCCTAGAGATGAAGTCATCAATGCGCTTATCAAAACTGCCACCTTCCCTTAAAGCCTCCTTAGCATACTTTTTTAACTAAAGCTAACAAAAGAAATTAAGCATGAAGACGAAGCTTTCAATTATTTTAAATTAAATAAACATTTGTAATAAATGATATTTTATAGTCATACATAAATTTAAAAAACAAGAGTATGGCCTTCTGAACTTGGGATTAAGGAGCCCCGTATACAAGCCTAGAGATGAAGTCATCAATGCGCTTATCAAAACTGCCACCTTCCCTTAAAGCCTCCTTAGCATACTTTTTTAACTCCATCATAATCTTCGTTATTTCATTCCCTTTCTCCTCATACATCAATTCCATCAAACATCTTTTAATGTCTTCCTTATTAAGCCCTCCCTCCTCATTCTCCTTAGGATTAACACCCGCTTTCCAAGCATTCTCAACAAAAATGAATTGGGTATTTAGTCAATGAACTTGGGCATTCCTACCATTGGAACTTCAAAGACTATTGCCTCCATTAGGGAATTAGCCCCACAATGTGTTACAAAATATCTTATCGTAGGGTGAGAAGCACATGCAACTGAGGGCACTATGTCACAAACATCCCCTTCTCTGATGTTTCCTCTACGAAGTTCAATGGAAGGTTTGGCATTTCAACTTCATCATGAACAGGAAATTGCAACTTAGGTTTTTTAGTGCTATTGCTATTTCATTAATCTGTTTTGGGTCTATGTAAATGGGTTTAGGTTCCTTAGTGTTTCCTTAATCTATTTTGCTGTATCAACATAAACTACAGTGTTAGGTTCCTTAGTGTTGAGCCGTTCCAGACATGTCTTGCCGTCTGGTTTGTTTATGTTGAAGCCATAGTCAATGTTGTCTTTCATTCTTTATTGTCAAGGTATGTCGATGGAATTTTTGGATCTATTGCTGCAATGGTGGGGCTAATGTTCTTCATCCATGCTAATGCCTCTTATGTTCACCAGTGTTGGTTAGTAACGTTTTAGGTGTCTAAGTTCATAACTTATTTAAATTTCTAAGTGTTGAAGTTCAATATTTGGTTATATGTAGAATGTTCAAAGTTTGGGATTACTGTGGATTACTACTTAGTTTGAAACTGTTTCTTTCCAAATGAAGTTTCAAAATAAATAATGTGAGAAAAAAGTAATTTGTAATTGATAAAATCATTTGATAAGCATTTTTCTCAATATTATGTATTGGACAACCCTTTCAAAAGAGTTGGTTTTGCCAGTTAAATTACTTAGATGGCACGTATTTAAGAGGATAAGTAAAAAAGTAAAAGGTAACTATGGAAATTAATTATTTGAGTAAATTATAGAGACTTCTTTTGAATTTTATTAAAATTATATAGATATTTTTTCTATTTTCAAAACCAACACAAATCACCCCTTAATTTTGCTGAAACTATATGGATCCTTTTTTTTATTTTCAATACTAACATAAATTTACTTTCAATTTTGTTGAAATTACATAAATATCTCCTAAGTTTTGTTGAAATCACTTATTTATCTCTTTTATTTTCAAAATACACATAATTTTATTTTTGAAAATAGAGAATAGTTTTGTGTAATTTTAATAGATTCAGAGAAAGTTTATATAATTTATTTTGTTTTAGAGAAGGTTTTGAAAATAGAGAAGAAATATGTGTAATTTCAAAAATAAAAATTGAGGAAAAATTTGTGCTAATTTTGAAAGTAAAAGGTAGCTCTTTGTAGTTTTAGTAAAATTCAGGAAAAATTTATGTAATTTACTCAATTATTTTGAATTAGGGTACTTTTGTCTTTAAAAAAATAATTTTTTTACTTTCGTTTCTTAGCAAGTAAATTACTATTATTACACAAAAGTAATTTATTATTTATTTATTTTTCTTATAAACGTTTGGCAAAATAATTTATTCTTTCAACATAATTTTTTTTAAAAAAGCAGCCTTTACCCTTTCACGAGAATGGATTCTCTCAATTTCTCCTCACTTAATTTCATGTCAATTTAGAGAGAAAGAGAGAGAAAATCCAAAAGGAGAATGAATCCCCTCGTTATCCAGTGTTAACATGATGCTATTGTGTCGGGGGAGAGAAAGACTAAGGATAGGGAGTCCAACATTGGTGTCAAGCTTCAAAAGCTAAGTCGCAACCAACACAAAATACAAGGAAATCTCAAACTCATAAGCTTGACAAGCACATAAATCCATATTTAATTTTGCTGCACGGTCAAATTTCATAAAACATTTATGAATTTGAACACAATTTCATAAGTCTATTTGATCTATTTCAGGATTATAATTTCACAATTTTACTATAATTTACATTAGAATCACTATTAGCTTATTATAGGAAATTTGGCAAAATTTCTCTTGAAATTGAGATATTTTAAATTACCTAAAACTAGTCTAGCTAGACATAACAAGAGAGTTTCACTCTCAGCCATTAATAAACATCAAGACATAAATAATAGGACAATGATCTTGTTTGTAATCTTTGGAGCTGACTTTAGAATATATATATATATATATATATCTACAGAGAACAATTGATCTATAGACATCAAATGAATCAACTACGAACTCACCACTATCACTGTTCCTAAGCTAACTCGAAGGGAACAGCTTTGACACTATTTTACTACCTGCATTGATAAATAAAAGAGTGAGTTGTTGCATTTGATGAGTAGAAGATAAAATATAATAACTAAAAAGACTAATAAACATAGAGTTTTTTTTAATGAAAATAGTTTTGTTAGAGCATTCTGCAACAACAGTTTAGAGGAGATTCAAGAAGGAAATTAACTTAGATGAGAATAATAATTTAATATTAACACAACGATCTCTTTAAAAATATTGTTTTGAAAAATTGTTAGAAAATTGTTAGTGATACCATAATTGAAAAAGAGTAAAAGAAAAAGATTTACATGAAGATATTGAAATAAGTCAAGAAATAAATATAAAGCATATGAAGAAAATTTATGACTAGAGTTAAACCAATTGTAATAAGAAATAAATTTATAATACAAACCTATATATTAAAAACTATCAAGTGAAGTTAAATAGGATCAAATAACCCATTTTGAAATTAAGTACTAAAAAATGATTAAATATCATTTAAAAAATAATTGTATAAAAACATTTTTATTAGAAGGTTTGTGTAAAGTTTTAATTATATATATATATATATATATATTATAATATGAGCACATAACTTAAGACGATAAATAACCATATATCTAAATATAAATACTTGGCCCATAATCTAGCAAAGGGAATCTAATTCAATGCCCTTTTGATATTCTATCATAGATACCACATGATAAAATATAAGGTATAATAAGGATTAATAAAATTATTGTTAACAATTAGCGTTCTATACAATTTTACTATATACACGGATGTGCACACACACATATATAATATCATATAGTGCAATATAATTCATCCATGTAAAACCTCTAGATGTCATAGTCAAAATACGTATACAAAGCTTATTTGAATATTTTTCGTAATTGTTACTGTAGACATTAATATGTGGTTCATAAATTTTATATTGATTATTCAACATTAAATAGAATAGGTAGGTTTCGATACATCATTATTTATAGACCATTTCTTTTTATATAATTAAGTTATTAACATCTGTTATAATTGCTTACAGATATCATTATCATTTTGGCTTTTTTTAAACTCAAAATAATAAATTCATATACTTTTAATATTCAAATTAACAACATAAATAAGTTTAACATATTGTGATATACTAGCATATAGTAGGATACTACTTATGATGCCCATCCTACGAACACATAGAATACAAATAGGAAACTGAAAGAATAAAAATAAAAAGGAAAGTTAAAATATATCATATTTTATAATTTGCATATAATGAAAGCTAAACGGTGTAAGTGTCAGCCTTTCCATCCGAATTGGATCCTTTAAAGTGTGCCTGGTCAAGTGCGCTGTCAATTGCCTTGATTTGGTCCGTTAATCTCATTTGATGACTATTCTTGTGACATGTCACCCAACGTTTCAAACAAGTTTTCAATTTGTAAAACTTGCATTTTGGAAGGCTGATGTATGAAGCAACAGACTCGAAAATTCTCAGCCATCTTGGTCATCTCCTCCACTCCTCTTTTCTCCTTTGTGCACATAGACCACTATCAGCACATCATCAGTCACTTTGTCAGCTGTCGAAGGCCCTTCGGCGTCCGTCTGTTGCAGCAGCTTCGGCCACCACTGAAGCTTTATCTTCATCCTCACTGAAACATTTTGCAAATGGCTACCCTCCACCAAGACTAGCGCTGCCCTCTTCCCTTACAGTCATCGAGACCTTGTCTGCAAGCCATTGCAATAGCTCTAGTAATCATTGCCTGTCATTAGTTCATCACACAGTGGAGGAATCCTTACGGCATTTTTGATATTTAGATCCATTTGTATGCGATTTTTCTTCAATTTTTCTTGATTCTCCTCTGATTTCTCCTTTGGGTAAGCATCTCCTTTGTTTATTCTTAATTTTGCTTTGATTTGTAGCATATATTTGCTTGAATGAGCTCATGTAATTTGGGTGAATTGTTTTCCATTAATTAGATGCTGATTTCTTTTGGCTATTTTTTGTCTTTATGGGATTATATTGTTCTTTCTGTATGAATATCTTAAGCCATTGTTTTGTTTCTTAGTTCTTACATGCTACTTGTGCCTAAACCAAACCACATTGATGGCAAAGAATATTGTGGCTTTGCAAATATAAGTAGTTTATTGTATTATGACTTTAGGCATTTTAGAAATAGTAGACAGGTTTAACTGAAAGATTTCAATAAAAATTTCAATTAGTTTTATATGATACCAGCTAAACTTAATGTAATTTAATTATTAAATGCAGTTGAAAAAAGCTAAATTCCTTAACATAGCTCATAAAAATCAATCCTTTAAATTGAGAAACAAGCTTACAAAAAACTTTTTTTTCCAAGAGAGAAAATGGTGATTATCTTCAACTCTTTCAACTTTATTATCTTCCAAGCTATCCTCCAAGCTAAAGTCAGAGACAAAAATGGGGCCAACCAAGAAAAATGGAGCCAAAAAATGAGTAGAGCATCAAACAATTATATTCTTCCCTAATTTTCCTCCAAAACGATGCGTATCACACCTGTCCAGTACTTGAAATCTGTCCTCTCTAAATGCACCGCTTTGTGGGTGTCAAAATTGATGCGTTGCGTCAAGCTCAGGGGGTTCCAAATTACCCACTCAAAATGCTGGACATTTGATGCGCTGAACGGTGGATATTGATGCACTTGACTGGGCAATTTACCAAACCGCAATTTAAAGGATCAGCATCCGAAGGAATGGGGAGGCTCTCGGTATCTGACAACCCATGAAGAAGCAGCCCCAGAGCGATACAATGGACGAAAGACATAGAGACACAAGACAGAGAGCATGATGACAGAACAGTGTGAGCATAAGCGGGGCGAGGCAACTCAGAGAATGACACGTGTCATCTAGGGACATGTGAGCAATTTGATGAAAGAGAGGGGGCTGAAAACAATAAAGATTTGCATCTTGGCCCTTGGACGAAGCTACAATTGACAATCGAAAAACAAATGGAAACCTTATGTTTGAGTTTTTCTCAATTAAGTTAATGTTTTTCACAAATTTTTATTCAATTTAATTATTATTGTTATTATTATTTTAAAATCTTATTAGTTAAGTTTTCATTACTATTTAAATTCTTATTATTATAACATTGTTATTTTATTTTATTTTTTAGTAAATATTACAATTGGAAAAGGGAAAGGAAGAGTGTATAAGATTTACATTTTTTAATTTATTTATTTTCAACATAATAGTGTTATTGTTAACGCTAAAAAATAAAAAGATATAAATTCATTCAATAAAAAGAAGAAAAAGTGTATAGAGTCTTTTTATTGACTCTCATTTCAAACTTTTTTTTCTTCTTTTTAAATTAACAAACAATTATAAAATAAAAATTGAGACGGTCCAAATCTTTATAAACTAATATATATAGAGCATTTATTTTAGTTTTACCCAAAAGATTCAAATCTGCTCAACTCGAGACTAAGGTTCCCTTCAACTCGGTACCCAGAGATGGATTGAAAATGTAGATTTAGGTGGCGCTGCACCTTTGAGTAATCTCCTCAAGAAGAAGAGTTTGAATCCTCTGAAGTGTGGAGAGATAAAGTGTCTTTGAAGTATCTCACACTTCTCTTATTTTATTTATTTATATTTTTTAATAACAAAATTGTCTTTACAGCCTCTCACTTTAGAGATAATTCACGAATCTTCACTTTAGAGGATCTGTGTCCCAAAAAGAACCAACCAAGTTAGGCCATCGTTTACGTTGGTGAGTGAGGTTTCTGATCATATTAAAATATCATGTAACTAGGCATGCCACATATTCATCAATCTAGTTACCTTTTGTAATACAGATTCTCCATCTTGTACTAGATCTATCAATTAGCAACATCCAATTGCTAGATGACACATAATATGATTCAAATACCTTTAAATTTGTAAATAAGACTGCACTCTTACATCATTGAAAATGTCATTATGTTTTGATTTACATTTATTTGTTTCTGTTAACATATGATATATATTGTATAATCATTTTTTTAAATTTATTTTATGTTAATGAGATTATTTTTTATAAAATATGATATTATAATTTTATTTCTGATATGACTAGAAAAATAATTAAATAATTTTATTTTTAAAAGAATGCTTAATAAGTAAAAAAAATTAATTTTATTAATAGAAAATAAACTAAAACACATTTTTACAATATTTATCAAATATCAAAGAAGTTAAAAAATAATTTTTTAAATAAAATATAACTTGATCATTCTTTAAAGAACAAGTTAATGTAACCAAGCAAAAAAAAAAACTTGAAAAAATATTATTTAAATAAAAAAGCAAGGAAGTTGAAAGAATTTTGATCTCATATTCCATCTTATTAAAAGTGAGAGAAAACACTCAATCAGCTGAGTCGAAAGTTATCAAATTGTCTCAACATAGTCCTAAGAATAGGAGAGATCTTACCTAACCTTGAACCTTCCACTGCCGGAGAAACCCTGGTAACTGAGAAATTTGGTATATCCAAAGTTGGCACTTATAATATCTGCCCATCTACCTTCAAATTCAACATATAATAAGAGAGATATTTGTGGTGCTGTTTTGGAACTTTTCAAGAAAGCCCATAAACCTACCCAAGCCTCTGCTCCTACATTTTTGCGATGTCTTTGTTGTTTAATAAGAGAGATATTAGGTCACTCCCACGTTGAATGGAATTGATGGCAGAAAGTGAGATCCTTTTCTATGCCAAACAACTTGCAAATTGTGTCATAGGATATATGTGGCCATACCCAGGAAAGCCCAGCATCACCATATAGGCTTTCCCTTCATTCTATTTAATTTTCCTCCTCACAATTGCCCCGTAATTTCAACACAAGTATATCACTGTTAAATCTTTAATGTACTATTCAACATTAAATTAAGTCTTGTTAAGTCAAAAAAAGGTTTTCCAGATTCATTATGATTGGCCTCTCACAATCCTTCCTCCATTAGTTCTTAATTTAAAAGATGGAAATTGAAATCAAATATTAAGAAAGTAATCAGTAAATAAGGATACTTATTACTTAACGTAACTAATTAGACTAGATTCAACATCCGAGATGGAAAGTGAAGCAAAGAGGAGACCCCAATGGTTTTGGTTGAAGCTAAAGACAAAGGTTTGGGAGACCAGATTCAAAATTTAAGTCGAAGAGTGCATAAAGAAGAGATTCTAATGGTTTGGGAGAAGTTGAAAGTGAATGCTGATGTAATGAATTGTGATAATAATGCCTTTTATAAATTGTGACAAAAAATTTTAAGTTGAGATCTTCAACTTTATTTTTTTTGGCATTAATTTAATTTTGTGATCTTTAGATCTTTTAGAATAATGTTAAAACTCAATGTCATTTCTTGTAAATATATTTAATATAGGGTTTTCAACTATAATTTTTTTTTTAAAATTGGGGTCATATTGAGTTGTCATACTATGACGCTGTCATCTCTGAAATAATTTATTTATAGTTTTTTATTTATATTTTTATATATTGAATAGTATAACTTCAAATAATTTTATATATGTGATGTAAAAAAATTTAAAATAATACATATATGATGTATCCAAATTAAAATTAAGGTAAAATTGAAAACTCTAACTCTTAGACATTGTTTGATAAAAGAGGATTAAGGAGGAAAAAGAAAAAAGAAAAATGGTAGACATAATTAAAAATTTTCATCCTCAACTAGTACATTCAACCAACAAGATCAAAGGAAGATAACAAAGATATTAAGCAGGAAAACTATTTGAATTTAGGCCGTTTATAATAGGTTGACTTATAACTCAATTTGATAATTAAATTAAATTAAATTAGTTAATTAATTAATTAAAAATTATTTTTGTTAATTGATAATTAAATAATTTGATTTCAAATTTTAAATTCAAATAGTTGTCAATTTATATGGGTGGGTTGTTAAGCTTTTTTTCTTTAAGTGAGAAAAAAACACAAGAATTGACATTTAATGTACTATTAAAGTTGTCTTTTTTGAACAAAATAAAATATATAGAGTATAAAATATTGATATAGAATCCAAAGAGATAGGAGTCTCTTTCTAATACATTACATTACAACCATGCCCTTAGGATCATGTTGTTTCTGTTATGAACAAGAGGCCAAAGTCCTTCTAGTAATTTAGGTCTAAACCATGTAGGATAGGAAAATTTCACAAAATTTGTTTTCACACATGTAAGTAGCTTGAAATATTTTAAAAAACAAAAGTCGAGTTTTCAATTATTAGAATCTCTTAAATATTGCACAATCTTTTATAATCATATCCAAATTTCAAAAACAATTTAACAGCTTAAACTTAAGTTTGAGGAGCTCCATATATAAGTCTAGAGATGAAGTAATCAATGTGCTTATCAGAACTCCCACCTTCACTCACAGCCTCCTTATCAAACTTATTCAACTCCATTATATTCTTCTTTATTTCACTCCCTTTCTCTTCATACATCAATGCCTTTATACATCTTTCAATTTCTTCCTTACTACACACAGCCTCATTGTCCTCCTAAAGAATAATTCCCACTTTCCAAACCTTCTTAACAAAATACAAATTGGTTATTTGGTCAATAAACTTGGGCATTCCCACCCTGGGAACTTCAGAAACTATTGTCTCCATTAGGGAATTAGCTCTACAATGCATTATAAAATACCATACTACAATGTGAGATAACACTTATAATTAAGGGCACCACGTCACAAACATCTCCTTCTCTCATGTTTCCTTTATGAAGTTCAATGGAAGTTTTGGCATTTCAGCTTCCTTTATCACTTAGAGGAAATTGCAGCTTAGATTCATCAGTGCTATTGTTATTTCCTTAATCTGTTTTGGGTTTATGTAAATAACACTCTTAAATGCAATATAGACAATTACAAAATTAGGTTCCTTAATGTTAAACCATTCTAAACATGTCTTGCTATTTGGTTTGTTCATGTTAAAACCATAGTCTATCTTGTCTTCCATTCTGTTGTTTGAGTAAGTTGATGGTACTATTAGACCTATTGTTGCAATGTTGGGGCAAATGTTTTTCATCCATTCCAATACTTGCATATTCACCAATGTTTGGTTATATACTAAGAATGTTTTTGTACCCAAGTTAGTGATTTATGTATTAAGAGTACGAATTAGTGCTTCACATAGAATCAAATAAATTAATAAGGAAAAAACTTGAAGTTATTAAACTGATTTCCTCAGGTTCTATCTTATTAAGGTAACCAGAGAAAAAAAGGTTTGTATTATGGAGATGGAAAATGAATTACTCAACAATCAAGAAGGATGTACACCACCTTTATAACCTAAGAGCTGTGTTAGGTAGTTATAATCGAGTATAGGTTCTATTATAACTATTTCTCTAACATGCTTCCTTAAATCGATGTACCTATCTACACCAATGCTTTTCTTAAAATTTGAGAAAACAGAACTAGACACAGCTTTGGTCAAACCATCTGCAACTTGATTGGATGTAGGAATATGTTTCACTATTATTTCCTTTGCAATGGCCTTCTCACGAACAAAATGAATATCCAACTTTATGTGCTTAGTTCGAGCATACAGAATTGGATTAGTAGTCATCATGATAGCACTCTAATTATCACAGAGAATATATGGTGGAGTAGTAAGCTGAATTTGAAGCTCAGATAGTAAAAATTTGAGGCAAGATGCTTCTGCAACCACTGCTACCATGCTTCGATATTCTGCTTCTATGCTGGACTAAGCTACTGCGGCCTGTTTCTTGGATGACCAGGACATAAGGTTATTACCAAAAAAGACACAGAAACCACTTGTACTTTTCTTGTCATTGCAATCAGAGGCCCAATCTGCATCACAATATGCCGTGATGACTTCATTTTTGCATGGTTTAATCGTGAGACCATGATCAAGGGTGCCAACTAAGTAACGAAGAATTCTCTCTTGACTGTCTTTCAATGAGTCTTCAGTGACTACATGAATTAACACACTTTATTGGTAGCATATTGTAGGGCAACCACTACTAATCTATAGAGAGAAGGATCTTCCATTTTATCATTACCATCCCTGTAAAGTTTGAGACTAGTAGTCATAGGCATATGCCTTTCTATAGAGAATGACATTTTTGCTCTGGTTAGTATATCTCATATATATTTGCCCTATGACAAGTGAAGGGAACCACTAGGTGAGACTTTCGCTTCGATGTCAAGAAAATAACTTTGCAATCCAAGATCCTTAAGTGAGAATTCCTTGTTCAAAGTTGTTATGAGAGTTGAGATTTTTTTACTTGAGGTACCAATAATCAAGATATCATCCACATAAATAAGTAAATAGAAGGCATATTGCTTTGAAGTTTTGATGAAGAGAGAATGATTACATTTGTTAGAAGTAAATCCAAGTTGAAAAAGGGCAGAGGCCAGTTTATCAAACCAAGCTCTCGGTGCCTGTTTGAGTCCATAGAGAGTTTTGTTTAACTTGCACACCAACTACTTGTTATGGTGCTCAAATCCCTCTGGTTGCTGCATATAAACCTCTTTTTAGAGAACTTCATTGAGAAAAGCATTGTTCACATCAATTTGATAGATAGGCCAATCATGGGAGGTAGCCAAGAAAGAATAATTCTAATAGTGATTGGTTTGATAACCGGGCTAAAGGTTTCATGGAAGTCACATCCTTCTTGTTGATGAAAGCCTTTAGCTACAAGGTGCACTTTATGTTTCAACACAGAGCCATCTGGATTCTGTTTGACTTTGTAATCCCATTTGTAGCCAATAATAGTTCTATTTGAGGGTAGCTTAATTAACTACCATGTCTAGTTTCGTAAGAGTGTAGTATATTCCTCTTACATGGACTGCTTCCATTATAGGGAGAGTAAAGCTTCAGCAACAGAGGAAGGTTTGGTCCCATAGTTTTCTGTGGCATTGGACTCTGTTCAAGTGAGGAGAACCTTAGGCTTCACAATACCATTTTTGGACCGGGTGATCATTCTATGTGTAGAGACCTACGGTGGAGAGGGTAGCAATAGATCACAAGGGAGATCAATGTACAGATCATTAACGTTGACTTCTGTTGGATGAGAGCCAGAAGGATTAGGAGGAATGGAACTACTAGGAGGAGCTTAAGTGGAAGAGGGAGGACTAGAGATAAAAGTGGCTTGTGAGACTGTTTGACCTGCATTGTTAAAAGGAGCAATAGCAATATCCAGAACATTCATATAAGGTTGAGAAGGAACATAATAGGAGGGATGGCTGGGAGGATTAGTAAAGTGAGTGGTTCTCATGGAAGATAAGGGAACACAGTTTCATTAAAAGCGAAGGAAAATTCGACCATTAGGAGACCAACATTTAAATCCTTTGTGAGAAGAACTATATCCCAAAAAAGAAACATTTAATAGATTGAAACTCCACTTTGGGTTGATTATAAGGGCGTGTGAGGGGGTAATAAGCATAACCAAAGTTTCTGAGATGATGGTAGCTAGGCTGTTTATGGTAGAGTTTTTCGAATGGAGAAATTCCTCCTAATGCTATAGAAGGTAACCTATTGATCAGATATACTGCAGTTAGAAAGGTATCAGAACAAAATGTTAGAGGAAGTAAAGCATTTTGTAAAGAGTGTGAGACCCATTTCAATTATATGTCTATGTTTACGTTCAACAACACCATTTTGTTCATGGACATAAGGATAACTTCTTTGGTGAAGGATGCCAGTAGTAGTGAGGTATTGAGAAATTTTACAAAATTCTCCTTCCCAATCTGACTAAAGAGCTTTAATGTTTGTCTCAAATTGTAATTCAGCCATAATTTTGAAAGTTAAAAGGCATTATATGCATCGGATTTAGTTTGAAGTAGGTATATCCAGGTGAATTGAGTGAAAGCATCAGTGAAGTGAATGTAATAATAGTATTTGTCATGAGATTTAGTTGATGAAGGTCCCCAAATGTCAAAGTAGATAAGTTGGAGAGGTTTTGTATATTGTGTATTAGAAGAAGGAAAGGGTTGTTTATGAAGTTTGCCTAAACTACAAGCTTTGCAGAATTGAAAAGTATTTTTATTACATTGTGAAAGGTTACAAAGAAAAAAAACTTTATTTACAACAAAAGCAGAAGGATGGCCCAATCTATTGTGCCACAATGTAAACATAGGGTGTGGTTGTTGTGCAGGAGTGAAATAACATAAGCTTGTAATTGAAGGTAAGTGCATAACTGATGCAACATGAGTGAGCTATTGGAAATGAGTGAACTGGACATTGGTGACAACATAGAGACCTTTGTGAAGCTCTCCTTTGAATAGAGTTTGTTTAGTGGCTTGATCCTTGACACAACAAAAGGTAGAGTTAAATTCAACATAAGCAGCATTATCAAGACACAACTTCGAGATATTTAACATGTTTTTACTAATCTGAGGTACAAGAAGAATATTAGAGAGGAATAAAGGGCGATTTGAAATTACAGAGTGAAGATAAGAATGTCTAGAGGTAGAAATTGCTAAACTTGATCTATCCCCAATATTGACACGTTCTAGTCCATTAAAGGATGTTTTGTTTTGGACAGTAGTGTTATCAAAAGTTATATGATCAGTGGCTTTAGAATTAAGGTACTAAGCAAGGTTTGCTACTGTGTCAGAGGAGGTAAGTAAAGCTACTGAGTGTTCTTTGTTATGAGACTTCGAATGAGAGTGTGGATCTGTGTGATCTATAACTGATAATGCCTGAAATGTTTGATCAAAATGATACCAGCATGATCCTGCGAGATGGCCAACCTTACCACATAGTTGGCAAGTAATTCGATATCTATTGGTATTCATTCTAGATCCATGATCATGTTTACCATTCAGGAACCAAACTCTTCCTCTAGTAAAGTGAGTTCTACCACCTCGTTAAGTGTAACCAAGATTTGTTGTGATGTTAGTGTTTTCAATGATCTTTGTAATTCTCTCAATTCTAGCCTTTTGAGCAAGAAGTAGAGACTCAATGTCAACCATTGTGTAAGGATCAAGTCTTATGGAGACTGAGGTGATGAAAGAGTCGTATTCTTCAGAGAGTCCTTAAAAAATAAAGTCTATATGGTCAGACATTGACACTGGATATCCAATGGCTATTAATGCATTGACTGAGGTTTTAATCTGCAACAAGTAATTATTCATGGGAGTGGACCCTTTCTTGGTGTTCTTGAGTTGAGTCTTCAGTTGTTTGATCTTGGCGCGTGTTTGTAAGGCAAAGAAAGTTTGTATTCTGTCCCAAACTTGAGCTAAAGATTCATATCCAACTATTCTAGTAAGAACTCCCTCAGACATAGAAGAAAGCATCCAAGACATTAATAATTGATCTTGGCGATTCCATAGGAGAAATTCTAGATTGTAAACACCTTTTAGCTGATCTTCCTTAAAAGAGAATTTTGGTAGAGATTTAGTTGTTGAATCAATATATTTCTAAAGCTCATAGCCATATATCGTAGAACAAACTTGTTGCTTCCATAGTAGATAATTATTGTCATCGAGTTTAATAGAGATGGTGTGGGTGAAAGATACCAACTTTGTCTTCTGTGTGAACTAGGAACTTGAAGAGCTTAGATCTTCAAGATTATGGGTCTGATACCATGTTAAGGTAATCAGAGAGAAGAAGGTTTATATTATGGAGACGGAAAATGAATTACTCAACAATCAAGAAGGATGTACACCCTTTATATCCTAGGAGCTGCGTTAGGTAGTTATAACCGAGTATAGGTTCTGTTATAACTATTTAACTTCTCTAACACATCTTATCAAAGGTGTGAGGAGAATCCCAATATGCTTTGTCAAAGGTATCAAACTTGCTCAACTCATTTATGAGATTTCTACCCAAATAAAAAAAAATCAAGCAACTGGGCATGCCACACATTCATTAGTCTAGTTACCTTTTGTATACACACTCTCCATCTTGTATTAGATGTACCAACTAGCATCATGCAATCACTATACCTTTCAATTTGTAAATAAGAATGCGCTCTTACATAATTGAAAAAGTCATTATATTTTGATTAAATTACATTCATTTGCTTCTCATAATATTTGATATATATTGTATAATCATCATTTAAATTTATTTTATGTTAATGAAGTTAACTTTTTGCATAATGTGGTATTATAATTTTATTACTAATATAATAATAAAAATAACTAAGCAATTTTATTTTTTTAAACAAGCATATAGTATGTAGAAAGTTGATTTTATTGACAGAAAATAAATTAATAAACATATTTTCACAGTATTTATCAAATATTGAAGAAGTCAAAAAATAATTTTAAATAAAATATAATTAATAATTCTTTAAAGAACAAGTTAATGTAATTCAACGGAAGAAAAAATAAAAAAGCAAGGAAGTTGAATGAATTCTAACCTTATGTTCCATCTTATTAAAAGTGAGAGAAAATATTATCAAAAAAAGTGAGAGAAAACATCCAATTAATTGAGCCAAAGTTATCAAAGTGTTTGAACACAGTCTTAAGAATAGAGGTGATCTTAAGGCGAAGCCTTAGTAATTGAGAAATCTAGTATATCCAAAACTGGCACCTCCAATTTTTGCCCATACACCTTCAAATTCAACAAATAATAAGTTGCAGTGGAACCTAACGGTTGAGTAATAAACTCCTTTGCAGTATCTAGAGCCCATTGAAGCCCAGAATCATACACCAAGCACTTCACCTTCCTCCTCTCATCTGCTTCCTCCAAGCTCTTCTCAATAATTAGGATTTTCGTGGCGTCATTTTGAAACCTTTCAAGAAAGCCCACAAACCTACCTGGTCCCATGCTCCCACACTTTGTGATGTCATCATAAGTTGATAAGAGAGAGATTAGGTTACTTCCAGATTGAATAGAATTGATGGCAGAAAGTGAGGTAGCGAAGGTGACTTTGATCCCTTTCCATGCCGAACGCCTTGCAAATTGTATCATAGGACATATGTGGCCATACCCAGGAAAGCTCAGCATCACCACATGGGCTTTTCCTTCATTCTCTCCCATGATCTCAACTTAAATCTTACAAGTTGCCCTGCAATTTCATTATCAAGTATATAAAACAAATAATTAATATACTTTTAAACATTAAATCATGTTTTCTTAGTGAATTCAAGGTTTTTCAAATTTATTGTGATTGATCCCCCTCTTTGACTACTTCTAAATTAAAAAAAAAAAAGTGATTTTTTTTTTAAATACACTTATTCCAATATTATTAGTCATGACACTAGTGGCATGTTTGGACCTCTTTTCATCCCCGTACTCATTTTATGAATCCCGCGACATCAATGTTCAGCACTTTTAAAATAAAGATTGACGTAAAAGTGGGATTTACTGAAGAGAAAACAAAAACCCACGAAATTGATCCTCTGCACCCATCATCTGATAAAGTGGATTGTGAGAGAATCTCACTTTCGCTCTTCCTGCTTGTGTTGTGTGATGTGAGAGCTTTATATTTACGTGTGTTTATGGTGAGAGGGACGAATGGCTGTGGACAATCCTTTCAACTATGTGGCACTGGAAAACATGCTATATATATATATATATACATGTATATACATGTACATATATATATGTATATGGGTTTGAAAACAAATTCAAATTCAAAGAAAACGACTTTCTATCTTTCTCCATTTCTCTCTTTTTTCCTCACCCTCATCTCAGATATCGCAATCCCTTTGAATGCAACAAATTTTAGCTAGATATAGACTATCTAAGTAAAATATTTAGCGACTTTTGACATATATATCTATATACAAATACAGCTGCTTCTCTTTAATTTCTGCCATATGTATTATTCTTTCACAGGTAATATATCATTCATATACCTTGATATATTTATGATAGATATATTGCAGTAGCTTTTGCAGTATACTGCTGTTGTAAGCTTCGCAATGGTATTATTTAACCTTGTGATTGTGGTCTGCTATATATATATATATATATGATGTAATTAACACCGTGCATTTTTGTCTGTATTTTGTTTTTTTACAGACATCACAAACAAATTAAACTGTAATCACAATCACTTCTAGAGCCCAAACACTGACGTAATTTGTAACTTACTCAAGGTGCTCACAATGTTTATTAACTTTATTCCATTACTGAGACTTTGAAGCCTATTTGTATATTAGATCAAATCTAATTTTTTAGGGCAACAGATACAAAATTTGCAACGGAATCGAACTAGTTTCTTTCCCTTTTTTTTCCTTCATCTTTTTTTTTTTTAATTAATTGATTAGGAATTGAAGTTTAAAAGTTTTAGCCAAAATTAATACTACGTTCCTCTTTCATACATTTTAGCCATATCTAAAAATGGGGATGGCAATGGGACAAGACGGGATGGATTTGTTAGTATCCATCTCTGTCTCATTTTTTTCTATTTTGCCTCATATTTGCTTTATAACTTTACCGGTTTTTTCTTTTTGTCCTGTATTTGAACTTGCAGGTATTATATTGCTTTATATCTATTAATTAGACAACAAACCACTAAAACTTCATAGCATAAATTATTTTTAAAACATATAACAATATCTATGAAATCAATTAACACGATTATCCAAACACATAATTAAGAAGCATACAACAAAAAATAACATAGAAATAATATACAATTATCTTAAAAACCAAATCAAAGTTCTTTAAACATAACATCCAACTCACTGGCCATCCAACTCAATCAATCCTTAATCATGCTATTTTTTCATTTCAAATATTGATCTACTTCATTTCACTAGCCATCCAACTCAATCAATGTTTAATCATTTTACAATGAAGCTTCATTATCTCGTAAATAATCCTCTCTAATTATATATTCTGCCCCTCCCAGGGAAAAGTGCTTATCTTTCTGAACTTTTCTTAAAATCTCACACTCATCAAGAAATCCGCGAGATTATCCTGCAGATTGGATTATATATTCAAAGATCAGAAAAAAGCAAAGGCACTGAAAGTGAAAGCTGAAGCTCAAAACTTGGCATTTATGTTATAATCTATGTACGATATGCGTTTCATTGTAAGTTATGCAAATTAATTAATGGCTCCAAAGAATAATCAGTACTAAAGGAAAATGAACTGGGGACTCCATAAATTATTTAACTTCATTGTATCCAATAGCTAATCCACTTAACAAGAGCGTGAAGACAGATTAATTAGTAGTTTCTCTTTTGTTCGGGTAAGTGAAATTTCCAACTTGGACAGAAAGCAGAAGATAGATCAGAAGCAAGCAATGAAGAAGCAAAGCATGGACATGTCTAGTGAGCAAGAACTTGATCTCTTCAGCGTAATAATTCTAATTTCCCGATATCTCTCTCTCTGTATCTCACTCTCCCTTGATCTCACAGTCTCACGAATATTTACACAGAAGCCAATGAATGCTTGAGCGGATCTGATGGAGAAATGGGCCAAATACTACCAACTTGAATTCTCTGTTGCGTGCTGCTTCAAAAGAAATCAATTTGAATCGTTTTGATTTGATTTGGTTAATTTAAATTTAAATTTTTATTCTTTTATTTTGATTTTTTTAAAATTTTTAAGAAAAAAATATAGGTTAACAAATCTGCTTGATAAAAAATTTTGAAGATTATCCTTATCTTGCATTTTTTTTAAGATAAAAAAATCAAAATAAAAAATTGCACGATTGAAAATAAAAGACAAAGAAATTTAAAATTTAGACAATTTAGATCTGCATTCCTTAGAACGACAAAGAATCCGAGCACCAAGTACTATTCAGGCTTTTCAATGTTTAACCATACGACTGTAGGGCATGTTATCAGCTGCCACTTAGATTCTCTGTTCAAGACAGTGTGTTGCTCCAAGGGAGCAAATCTATGTGGTCTATTCTATATTTCAGAATCTTGTTATTTTTTTTATCTTCAATTATCTATTTTTTTAATTTTGATATATATATTTATTATTTTATAGAAAATAAAATATAAGATAAAATTTTTCAATTTCTATCGTATAAACACTTTATTTGATGAAAATTAAAAGATTAAATTTATCTTATATTTATTTTTTCAAAATAAAAATAATAAAAAATTTGCTAAACCTTCTCCCACACTAACGTAAGTCATATCAGCTGACCTTGAAGGGTCTTAGAATGGTGGACATTTCTCTGTTTGGGACAAACACTTGCTGTCTTAGCAAGAATATTTAAACCTTAAAAAAAAAAAAAAAGTGGGGCGGCCGGGACAGCCGAGGATGCAGACCCCCTGGATGAGGGGTCTAGTTCCTTAGAACTGACCTGAACAGATCAAGGCTAAAACAGAGCAACTCTATGGTGGAAGGAATTTGAACCACTGTAAATTTGATGGGGACAAAAAATATGAGCAGAAGAAACTCAAGTTGCTGACCAAACAAGCAGAAGAAAGAAGCCACCGGAGAAGGAAGAGAAGTCGCTGGAGAAAGAAGAGAAACTCGTTCCTCTAGGGAGGACGCTGATTGATAGTGAAAACTTCGGCCACAAAATGACAAAAAGGGTACATTGAAAGTATCAAAGTAGAAGGAGAAGGAGCTCACTTAAGAATGGAAGAATCGAAGCAGAAGAAGGCTTAGGGTTTGCTTCAACGGAAGCTACTCAAGGTACTCCAGCACAGATGAAGAACAGAGGCGCAGATGAACCATAAGCTATTTTGCTGTTGGTGTTTTGAAAGTGATGAAACACAGGTTGCATGCGTTTTGAAGAAATATATTATTTAATTTATAGTTTTATATATAATATTTTGCATTTATATAAGAAAGGTGAAGAGATGGTCTCTCCATGTCACATGATGATGGAATCTTACCCTGAAATTATACAGTTAACTAGATGTCATCTTCTGATCTTGCATGCTTGTACAGCCCGGCCTTCATCCTTATTAGTTTGATTAAATTAATTAAGTAATTAATTATTATTTTTATTAATTAATTAATAATTAAATATTTTGATTTTGAATTTCAAATTCAAATGGTTGTCACTATATGGGTTGGTTATTAAAGTTTTTTTTTAAATGTGAGAAAAAATTTGACAACAACTAATTTTTAATGTACCATAAAAGTCTTATCTTTTAGAAAAAGAAAATATACAAAATATAAAATACAAATACAAGACCTAGAAAGGAAAGAGTTTCTTTCTGATAAATTACGTCACAACCATGCTTTTGGTACTATGGTGTTTTTGTTGTGAACAAGAGTTTGGACTCCTTCTAATGATTATGCTCTAAACTGTGTGGGATTAAAAAAATCTACAAAATCTACTTCCGTACAAATAAATACCTTGAAAATCATTGAAAAGCAAAACTCTAGCTTTCAATTATTAGAATGTCTTAAATAAACACAATACTTGATAATCATATCCAAATTTAAAAAATAATTCAACGGCTTAAACTTAGGGTCGAAGGGCTTCCGATACAAGCCTAGAGATGAAGTCATCAATGTGCTTATCAGAACTTCCACCTTCATTCACAGCCTCCTTAGCAAGCTTCTTTAACTCCATTATATTCTTCTTTATTTCATTCCCTTTCTCCTCATACATCAATTCCCTCAGACATCTTTCAATTTCTTCTTTACTACACACACCTTCCTCATCCTCCTTAGGATTGACACCAACTTTCCAAACCTTCTCAATAAAATACGAATTGGGTATTTGGTCAACGAACTTAGGCATTCCCACCATTGGAACTTCAAAAATTATTGCCTCCATTAGGGAATTAGCTCCACAATGCGTTATTGTGTACCCTACTGCAGGGTGAGACAGCACTTGCAATTGAGGGCACCAAGCCACGAACATCCCCTTCTCTGATGTTTCCTCTATGAAGTTCAATGGAAGGTTTGGCATTTCAGTTTCCTTCATCACCCATAGGAAATTGCAACTTAGGTTCTTCAGTGCTATTGCCATTTCCTTCATTTGTTTTGGGTTTACGCCAGTGACACTTCCAAATGCAACATAAACTACAGAGTTTGGATCCTTAGTGTTAAGCCATTCTAGACATGTCTTGCTGTCTGGTTTGTTCATGTTGAAACCATAGTCTGTGTTCTCTTTCATTCTGTTGTCTAAGTAAGCTGATGGTATTGTTGGACCTATTGTTGCAATGTTGGGGCAGATGTTCTTCATCCATTCCAATACCTGCATATTCACCAATGTTTGGTTAAGTATTGAGAATGTTGAAATCCAAGTACCTAAGCTAGTGATTTATTTATTAAGAGTATTAATTAGTGCTTCACAAAGAGTCTAATAGATTCATGGAGAAAAAACCTGAAAGTTATCAAACTGACCTCAGGTTCCATCTTATCAAAGGTGTGAGAAAAAACCCAATTTGCTTTGCCAAAGTTACCAAACTTGCTCAACACATCTTTGAGAATGGGGGAAATCTTATCTAATCCTGGACCATCTACTACACTTGAGATTCCAGTGTTTGAGAAATCTGGTATATCCAAAGGTGGCACCTTCAATTTCTCACCATGCACCTTCAGATTTAGCATATAATAAGCTGCAGTAGAACCTAATGTCTGAGCAAGAAACGTAGCACTCTGAATACCCATCTGGTTTGCAATATCCAAAGCCCATTGAAGATCAGAATCATAAATCAAGCACTTCACCTTTCTCCTCTCATCTGAGTCCTGCATGCTCTTTTTGATAAGATCAACTAAGATTTTCGTGGTGCTATTTTGGAACCTTTCAAGATAGCCTAGAAGCCCACCTGGGCCTTTGAGCCCCCCTTCTGTGATATCATCGTAGATGGATAAGAGAAAGATTAAGTCATTCCCAGTTTGAATGGATTTTGTTGCGGAAAGTGAGGTAGCGAAGGTGACTTTGATCCCTTTCCATGCCAAACGCCTTGCAAATTGTATCAATGGAGTTATGTGGCCATACCCAGGAAAGGCTAGCACCACCACATGTGCTTTCCCTTCATTCTCTCCCATTTTCTCAACTGAAATCTTATAAGTAGCCCTGCAATTTCTTTATCAAGTATATACAACAAATAAATATTAGATTGTTAAACATTAAATCATGTTTTTCTTTCATTGGAATGAATTCAACGTTTTTCAAATTCATTGAAATTGACTCCCTTTGCGACTACTTCTAACTTTAAAAAAAGTGATTTTTCTTTTCAAAGAATAAACTTATTCCAATATTATTAGTCATGACACATATATGGACCTCTTTTCATGCCGTACTCATATTGTCAATTCCACAATATCAATCTTCGGCCCGTTTAGAGTAAGGATCGACATAAGAATGAAATTTATTGAAGAGTGAGCAAAAACCTGTCCAAAAATTGCGAGGCAAAGGATGTGACTGAGAATGGATGACTCTCGTCACAATATCCTGATAACATTTTGTTTTTTCATTTGTGAAAACAGTAATGAGGATAAATTCTTATAATATTATTAATTAAAGTATTAGTGATATGTGAGATTTATTTTCAATTTATACGTAATTTGGTATTTTAAATCAATCAAAATATAATACAATGTCTGATACAAGCATAAAGACAATTTTGAAGACATAAAGTAACGAAAAGGGGACAATTACCTAATTAATGAGAGCAGATTTGAAATCCGAGATGAAAAAGTGACGCAAAATAGAAACTCCAATGATTTTGGGCTGAGAAATTTATGTTAGAGAAGACGTTTGGGATACGAAGGGACTGATGATGTTAAATTTATAGACTAAATAGTGGCATACTACCCCCCATGCTTTTTCCGAGGGTAAAAACGAGGCCCTCATGCATACTTTAGGCATCACCACGTTTCTCACACCGCCCTCACTATTAATAAAATAATATAGTAGACAGAGCATGAAACTTGAAATTTAGACTTTTCTTTTTTCATAAATATATTCAATAAAGTCTAATAATATTTACGATAATTACACAATTTACAATAATTAGACGTTGCTGCATAATAAAAATAAAAAGATTATTATTTATTTTATTATTTTTTGAAGTTTATAATTTTATAATTATAATAGTTAAATATATTGATAAAATTTAAGTATAGCTTTTAGGTCTTCGTTATTATGTTTTATAATAAAAACATAATAAGTATATGTTTTTTTAATACTTTAATATTACATAATTTGATTTTTTAAATTTTTTTAAATATTTAGAGAATTTAATAATAAATATTTAAAGTGCTTTATTTAAGTCTAATTTCTTTTGGTGAAACGAACATCTAATCCCTTAATATTAATCACTAATTATAAATCCTGGTGTGATATTGGGTTTGTTGGAGAACCTGGGAATATCATATATTTTTATTATGATGCAATAATTATTATATATGAAACAATGTTTTATTAATTATTTTATGTTTTATAACTTAAATATTAACTTATTTAATAATTAATAACTCTAAATGAGGTTAATTTAATTTTTTTGTAATAATGAGTATAAGTATAGTATTTAATCTAATCAAATAAAAAATATTATTGTATATTTAATAATTATTGCATTATAACTAAAAACATGATATTTTAAAAATTCAAAATATCGTCATTCTTTCACTGACCATGAGAGTTTCTTTGATGATGGGTAAAGACAGAATGTTTATTAATCATTAAGATAAGTGGATTTCATCGGTTCTCTGATTCTCATGTAAGGAGATAATATGAGAAAGTCATGTGAAAGAGAAGAAATAAAGACAAAAAATATTAGATCTACATATTCTATAAAATCTATCAGTTAAATAGAAATCTCGTTGGGTTTTGAATTGAATAATTAATTCCATTCTAAAACAAATCCAAAGCAAAAGTACTCGTGGACAATTATAGTTACCTACACTCGTGGACAAGCATGTTTGGTATGCCTATGAAAAAAGAAAAGGAAATTGAAAGTTGAAAAAAATTTTAATTTTAATTTTATAATAATTATTTAATATTATCTATTAATTATTATTTAATCATTAAAAATAATAATATTATAAATAATTTTTATTTACAAAATTACTTATTTATTTATTTATTTATTTTTATACCTAATTTTTTAGGTACCAAACAAGCTCTCGCTCTTCTACCTTATCTAAGTAAAATATTTAGTCACTTTTGACATAAGTCTACTGCTTGTGCTTCTCTTTAATTTCTTGCATCCATCAATTAATTGTCAAAATCAGAAACACCTAGATATTGCATCTTGACAACTAGTTAATATGACAACAATAAAGAATAATTAAGAAATCTGCCATTCAAGAGAAAAGCAAAAGCAAACAACAAAAGAACCATTTTGTTTTTGTTAACTTAATTTTCCTGCAATATTTTTTTCTCTTTTTTTTAAAGATTTTTTTCAAGGTTTTATTCATAGAAAAAATTCAGATGAATTTTTATTTCATACATTTGATTTTAGGTTCTTCAATTAAATATATATATATATATATATAGCATGTAAAAAAACTTTGATTTAATTGTTGTTGGATACCTGATATCGAATACTTAAAAACCATACCTAATGTTATTGATTCCCTTCCTCTTCACGAAAGGGTGCACATTTCTGACACCCCTATTTTCTTCTCTTCTTCTCTCTTTACTTATTTCACTGATACCAACAAGTAAAGGCCCTTCCAATTCCAATTCCAAAGCCATAGTGAAAATTAGGTCATGGCAAACATATAGTTTTCAAGTTTTTCTCTAATGGATCATCATGATTTCCCAACTCACGACTCTTAATTCGGTATTCACCGGGCAACTTTCCCCATTAGGAATGTCCTATTTTTGCCACATTTCAACCTCTTCTATATATATGCTACTTCTCCCACCCAAGTGCCTTCAAATCATGTATGTCGAGATTTGGTTCAAGTGACATTAGACTTAAATTTTGTTTTTTTCAGCTTATCGCATAATTTTTGCATTTTACTCACAAATAAATAAAAATTAATAACAAAAAATTACAACTTTCATGTAATAAAACTTCATGAAAGATACATGATAAATACATGAACTTGTGAAATACAAAATATGTTGGTCTTAACCCCTTTTTTTTTGTGCTAATCTGCCCTTCTGCTCAACAAGTCAGTATCTGAATTCAAGCTTTGACGTTTGCGGATTTTGGCTTACATAATACTTTCATTTACTTTATTCATACGCATTTCTCTGTTTTATATGTAAACTAACAACTCAAAATGTTTAAGCTTTGAAGAAAATTATTTTAGAATGGAGAGAGCACTCAGTTGTCTTTCTAATCTATCTAAACAATTGGCTACACTTTTTTCTGTTTTAGTGCAAGTCCTATGTTTTGAACCATCTCTAAAAAGAAAATGATGCTTTGTAGCTTTCTTTATTATTATTTTTTTCCCTCCATGTAATTAGTGGGTTCTTAATTTATTAATTTGATTTCAAAATGAGTGAGTACATGATAAGTATATTTTAATTACTTAAATGGTTGTGATTTTGAGATTTTAACTAATAATTTATAGATATTATATATCTATTTAATTGATCTTATATCTTCTCTCATGTTTATCTGCAGGATCAGATAAAATGATATTTATCGTGAAAAAATTATCAAGAGAGATTTACGCAGATTTTTTTTTAATACAGATTTACTCAGATTCATACGGAGGAAGTTTATAAAAGGAGGGATGAAGAACCAGAAAGACAGACAGAGATCCGAGGCTTCTCTCCTTCGTTATTTTCTCTGCATTCTTTTTCCATTTTTTTCATCTTCTCAAAATTTTTGAGGAAAATTCTTTGAGTGTATCAAAGCCATGAGTGGCCAATCTCTTTGTTTCCTAGTCAAAATTATTGAAATTTAACTCTAAATAATTTATGAGAGGTTTGATTTAATTGTTTCTTTTTTTGAATATTGAAATATTTTCTATTATTCTGATATTATTATTCAGTTAATTTAATTGGAACTTTATTTTAGCTGAGTAATTATTGCTATCCAATTTTTTTGAATTCATAATTGTTCATTTGATTCGGTAGAGTAATAATTCAATACCTTTAATAAATTAAAATTGTTTGTGTGTTGAAGAAAATATTTCTTCCATTTTAAACATACGAGCTTATGTACTGTTGAACGGTGATTAGTTGCTTTTCTTTTTCTTAATGCTATTCAAGGTTTAAATTCTAAAAACTTATTTGGGATTGATTTATGAATGAGGTTTAATTGGAGAGTTTGTTTCTTTTAAATATTTTTAAGGAAGAGCAGAATATCAGAGCTTGTTGATGTTCATAACTAGTTTATTTTAGAAGAGAAATTTTTTTTTGTACTCAATAATTAAATTGGTTGAGTTAGATCTGAAATAAACCTTGGCTAGGAGTTATTTACATTAAAGTTTTTTCTATCAAAAATATTTTTTGAATTTATTTATTTTTAATTTTTTTATCAAGAAAAATCCCCTTTATTTTATTTTACTATTTTTGGGTTGAATAATTTGACTAGTTCCTGTGGAGTATGACCCTACTCACCTTATTTGCAAGAAATATTATTTTGAGAGTAGGAATTTATTTTTGGTGGTTTCGACACCCATAAGTACATCTACATGTCAGGTCATGAGAGAGAGAAAAGTGAAGCTCCTGGTGAGGTGTTGAATGGAGATCGCCTAGTAAATGCTCCTTAGACACTTGATTTCAAAATGTAGAAAGGCTCTGAGGTTGTGTCCAAGAAGAGGCTCACAAAGGAGGAAGTTGCTTGGTTCCGATGCAATAAAAAGGACTATTACTTTCAAATGTATTATGATGACTTGCCAATTTGGGGACTTATAGGAAAGGTTGACAAAGAAGGCAAAACTAACCCTAGTGAGTCCAAGTATTTTCTTTACAATGGCTGGATTTCTTCCTTTCAGTGCCACTTACATAGAGCTTTACTACAATTTTGTTAGTGTATGGGGCCACAGGATTTATAAGATCTACAACATCCTTTTCATTGTCTTTATCATTCTGTTGCTTGTCACTGCATTTATCATTGTGGCTTTAACTCGCTTTCAACTTGTTGTTGAAGATCATGGTGGTGGAGGTACATAACATATCTTGCATTGCCTTCTACTTTTGTATCACTTACATTACTAATTTAACTACATATAACATTGTATATAGTTGAATCAGTAGTTCAAGTACTTTTGACATGGGCTGTAGTTTAGGTTGAAGGAAATGGCCCAACTAGAAATAGAAGAAGGGGGGAAAAGTCAAAGGCATATAGTGTACGTGAAGAAGGAATCTTCCTTATGCGGTTTAGGTTGCATTTTTTCATCTCATGGGCCTAGATCCTATTGAGCAGGACATATCTCCAGGATGATGTAAATTCTAGAACAAGAAATTTGTAGGGTGTTATAAGACTATTAAGTTGCTACCATGCATCTATGGCTCTATGCCTTACTTTTAGTAATGCATATCTATTGGTATTCTGTAGAGGGTTGAAAGCCTTAAAAGTTTAATGAGTTACTTTATGATTGCAACTTACATAGGGTTGTGGATATTTATGTTTTATATATTTGCACTCTTGACTTCTGTGAATTGAATTGGAATCATGGATTTTATGGCCACTAAATGTTTGGTTTTGACCAAAGCTTTAAGTTAATGTCAGTCTAATCCATTATGTGGATTTGTTTGGGTCCTTTAATTGATATGCTCTAATCTTTTTTTTTTCTTATTTTTGCTTCTTTTTTTTTTTTTTTTGCGAAGGGAGGGGGTTGAATTGGTAGCCGTTACCAAATAGTACTTAAAAAATATCAGGTTTCCTTTGTTGTAGGACTATTTTTAATCTTGGTAGCAACAATTACACTTATTTTCTCCATTGTGCATATGAATATATATGTAAGTGTGACAAATATAGGTTCCATTGAAAAGCCTACCTGAAATATTTGCATGTTTTTTATTATTGATTTGGTCTCTATATCTTTTATAAATTGGATTTACTTAGTATGGCATGGATCCATTGAATGGTCTACCTAAAATATCAATATACGTAGTTGTAAAACTGTCATTCTCATTTTTCTATGGCACAGATCCATTAAATATTTTCTCAAGTTGATACCCGAAAGACCTAATTATGCGTTACTAACAAATAAATAATTAGAGTTGATTATGTTGATCAGGTTAGGCAAATGATTTCAAGGATCTCATTGTTATTTATACATTCTAGTTTTCCATTACAAGGAAATGAGTTTCAATCACCCCCATCATGTGTACCCTGTTTAGCAATTAGTTGCATTTATTTTCTCACAATTAGGGCTCACTTGGTTCACAAAAATGTCAATCATGTAATTGAATAAAATTACTCTTATTATATTTGGTATGTCATCGAATTAAATGAGAATACATTTTACTTTTATATGTTTGGTTAGATAAAAATGTTGGAGGAATGGAAAACAAAGTTGTGCAAATGACCAAAATGCCTTTAAAAAAATAAAATAATTTAACAAACAAGTTTATTTTTTATTTTTATGGCTTTTTACTCCTTCTATTAATCTGTTTCTTTTTCTTCTGACTTCCAAATCTCTTCTTCTTACACCTTTGTCTTCTTCTTGTACCTTTGATGGCATTCAATGATGTTTGTCCCTAAAGCTCTTTGTCTCAGCCATGACAATGCATGTGACCTCCAGATTAAGCCAATTAAATCCAAATAATAGTAGATTCAACAAGCAGGGCTTGCAATGAGGCCGAACAATGGAAAGAAGTGAAAAATAGTGGAGGACAAGACATTCTAGTCCAAGGAACTAGTAAAAGAAGGGAGCTCGAGTTATGTCAAAAAAACCAAGAGCATGTTTAACATTCTAACATTTTGGCTCTAATGAAGATTTCTTTTTGTAGACTATTGTGGCCATTATCCTTTTTCAAGCGAGATTCCTAACCTTCATTTCACTCAACTCATGTACCAAACGCCTTGAGCAAAGGAATCCATTTATGTTTGCATTTCTCTTATCCAACTAAACGGACCTTAGAGTTTCACCTAAATACCAATTTTTATTTTTCTTATGAGACCAAATTCTTGAAAATTAAAGGAAAAAAAAGATGTCATCGCAATATCCAGAGCTTGGAACTTAGATTGAGGAGCCTCACTTAAAAGTCTAGAGATCAACTCATTAATCTTTGTAGTTTATTTAGTGGAAATTGACACTTCTTTCAATATTCATCTTGGAATGCAATTCATCCCTTAGCTAGTACATTTAATGAACAAAATTAAAGAAAGCTAGCAAAATAAATTAAGCATGAAGCTAAAGGATCTTTCAATTATTAAATAAAATCAAAATTTGTAATAAATAATATTTTATAGTCATACATAAACTTCAAAAACAAGAGTTTCCACCTTTGAACTCAGGATTGAAGAGTTTTATATTTAAGTTTAGTGATGAATTCATCAATATGCTTATCAAAACTTCCATATGCACTTATAACCTCTTCAGCGTACTTCTTTAACTCTATCATATTCTTCTTTAATTCATTCCCTTCCTCCTTATACATTAATTCCCTCAAACTTCTTTCAATTTCTTCCTTGCTACACACACCCTCCTCGTCCTCCTTAGGATTAACACCCATTTTCCAAAGCTTCTCAACAAAATACAAATTGGGTATTTGGTTAATGAACTTAGGTATTCCCACCATTGGAACATGGAAGATTATTGCCTCCATTAGGGAATTAGCTCCACAATGGGTTACAAAATACATTATCGCAGGGTATGACAACAACTACAATTAAGGGCACCACGTCACAAATATCCCCTTCTTTAATGTTCCCTTCATGAAGTTCAATGGAAGGTTTGGCATTCTAGCTTCCTTCATCACCCATAGGATATTAAAACTTAGGTTCTTTAGTGCTATTGTCATTTCCTTAAACTATTTTGGGTTTATGTAAATGACATCCCTAAATGTAACATAAACTACAGAGTTAGGTTCCTAGTGTTAAGCCATTCTAGACATGTCTTGTTGTCTAGTTTGCTCATGTTGAAACTATAGTCTACATTGTCTTTCACTCTTTTTTCAAGGTAAGCTAATGGAATTGTTGGACTAGTTGCTACAATGGTGGGGCATATGTTCTTTATTCATGCCAATACTTGCATATTCACTAGCGTTAATTAGTAAATTTTTAGGGGTTTAAGTTCATAACGTTTTAGATTTGTAAGTGTTAAAGATCAATGTTTAGTTATATATAGAATATTCAAAGTTTAGGATTATAATTTTTTAAATAAAAAATAATTTAATCATTTTTTAAAGAACAAGTTAATGTAATTCATCAAAAGAAAAAAAAAACTTGAAAACAAATCTTGTTAAAAAACAAAGCAAGGAAATTGAATGAATTTTGACCTCATGTTTCGTCTTATCAAAAGTGAGTGAAAACTCCTAATTAACTAAGCCTAAATAATGAAACTATCTCAACATAGTCTTGAGAATAAGGAAGATCTTATCTAACCCTAGACCTTCCATTGGATGTGAAACCCTAGTAATTGAGAAATCTGGTGTATCCAAAGCTGGCACTTTCGATTTTTGCCCATGCACATTTGGATTCAACATATAATAAGTTGTAATGTATAACCCTTTTACTAATGTTAATTAACCTAATAGGTGGTATGCATAACAAACATTAGAGCATTGAAATAAAGAGATCACATGCATTCATAATATAATATCTTATACTTTCTACTATTTGATATATCTTAGATTGTCTTAGTAAGTGTCACACTAGTTGTCAGTTAAAGTTCCTGCTAATCACAATCATATTAAACAGTCTTAAGATCAAAACACTATTTAATCATAGAGTTAATTTTTACATTTATATATAGTCATAAAGGCTCCATAGAGTAGAACTATATTACTTAGTACACTACATCTGTCCCTACATAAATAAGTCATTGGCAAGGTTGAAGGAAAATGAGGAATTGATTAGGAGTCTTTTGTCATAATCATAAACTTCATGTTTACTATCACTTATACCCTACCTACTTCCAGTATGTCTATGTAAACCCACTCAACTTTAACTATATAATGCGTCACTGACATTTTTATTATCTAAACACATTATCCAAATAGGTGAGAATTCAATAATTCTCATTAAAACATAATAAAAATTTTGAAAACAAGTAATGGTTCAACTACCTTATATGTAAAAAATATTTTTATTTAAATCCCTTGTCTACCTAAAAAATTAACTCAAGAAAAATCAAACAATAACAAATAGGAATGAATTTAATAATATAAAACTTTTAACAACATAACTTGTTTGACTATAAACCATAACATAATGTCATGATTAGATAAACAACTCATATACATTGACAAATTGACTAGATAATCTAATTAAAGAACCAAGTTAAACAAATCCAAAAATGCTAGTTAAAATTAGAGAAAATTCCATAGATACTTTATTAAGTATCATATACTATTTGACTCAGACCAAGGATTTTAAATTTGAAGGTGTCACATCAAGTATCATATATAACTTAATATAAAACCTAATTTTTCATCATCTTTAAGACTGAATAACTATTTTCCTTAATCTTGCGTCTCATAAAATATGTTAGTATGATCAATATTAATAGACCTTCATATCATAATTGCAAACTAGGGCATCCTTTAATGTGAATCCACATCTTGCATACAATCTAAAATTCAAGTGGAACTTTAACTCTCAAGACCATCCTATAAAATATAATACTAATAGCAAGGAACTCTAACCCTTGATTATGCATTAACACCAATGACATAACAATAGCTTATAATTGTCTAGTTTACCAATTAATGGGTAAATGCCATCTATGCAAATAATTCTTAAGAGCTGTAGGCATTAACAGTAAATTACATACAAGGCATACCAAACAAGTCATGAGATTAACTAATAATTTGCTTAAATAAATTCTAATGGAACTCTTTTCTTATTAACATGTCTTTTAAATATCTTCAATATCTTAAAAGACTAATTATTGATCCATGTCAAGGTATTTCATAGATAATGACATCCAAGCATAGGAATAGTTTGAGATGTAATCATCCATGGATAGGAATTAAATTTTAATCAAGGTATTCCATTTGTCACGGTCATTCATGCATAAACATCATTTCATGTTCAATCATCTATGCATAGGGTCCAACAAACATCCTTGCTCAAGGAATAAGTGACAAATTATTTGAATTGACAATTATAAGGTTTTAGAAGAATTTACAAAGCAAGCATCTATATAAATAGTTTTTCATGAAGTCAACCATATATCTCATGCTTATAACACATAAAGTGCATAAAACTCCATAAATGCATCTTTTGAATGAGAGAAATGGTATATTTTGAGCTTGGACAGAGCCCAACACACCTTGGCCATGTGGGAACTAGAATCCACATGGCTTAGTCATGTAGAATTTTAGCAACATAAAACTGGACATGGGTTATGCTATTGCATATGGCCTACCCATTTCCAACACCATTGTTTCACAAAAATTACACTATTCACCATCTTTTTCATGAATTCCTTCAACCAAACTCATGTAAATACTCAAATCAACATTTAAACAATTAAAATGAACTAAATCTTCACTAACCCAATGATTTTTACTTTCCCAAACCCTTTATCAACATAACTCAGATTTTTTCTATCTTAACCAACCTTTAAGGAAAATATGAAGAATGTAACAAACACAATACTCAAACTTCTCCAATTAGCATATCAACACCTAAACAAACATTTAGTAACAATAATGTTAAGCTTTAAAAAGTTGAATGGTCACTTCCTAAGAATTATCCTAAAGCTTTCTACATGAAGAACGAGGAGAAAATGAGACGAGGATAAAGATGGAAAAGATGAAGAAGAAGTGGAAGATAGAGTACAATTTCTCAACAAAACAAGGGTTTTTGTCTTACTTAAAAGTTGATTCAAGAGTCTTTTTCTTCCTCCTTACTCCTACTTGTCTCTTGCTCTCCTTTTCATCTTCTCACACACTTTCTCCCTAATTATCAAAACAACAGAGTTTTGGGGTGTAAAGGGTGTTTTTATGAATAAGTGAGTTGTTGTAGAAGGCTAAGGATTGTATATGTAAAGGAGGACTAAAAGGCAACGCTTCTGTTGCATCTTTTCTTTCTCTACACAACTTTTCTATAGCTTTGGAATTTAATAGAAGTGATATTTATAAAAGTTATTCATGTGATTATTATGATCATTTTTAATTGATCTAATTGTCTAAACTCTATCAAACTTCATTTTAAGAAAATTATATTTTAGCCTTAGGAAAATTGCACTTTGGTCTCAACTAAAATTGCATTTTGGAATTTAAACTTTTACTAATTGTGTTTTAGCTCTCAAATTTTTTTCTAAATATTTTTTTTTAAATATTTATTTTATAATTTTAAGGCCCCAATGGCTCAAGAATTTCCTAAAACTTTATTTGCTAAGAATTTATTCTTTAACTTACTATTATTTAATGAATTATTTTTATTATAAAAAAATATTATAAATTCTTAAAAATTCCAATTAAATTCTTAACAACTCCAAAAAACATTTGTTTTCTTTCCAAAATTAATAAACCCCTAAGTTTTTATATTAAGACCTAATTTTACTAATTTAATAGGTTTAAATTTAATTAACTTAATTTAATTGGTCTAATTAAATTGTATTTTGAAGAGAATGTTACACAGAAAAACCCAGTGGTTGTGTAACAATCACAACACTCTAAATACCTATATCTCTCACAATATTCAAAGCCAATTGAAGCCTAGAATAAGACACTAGACACTTGACCTTCCTTCTCTCATGTGCTTCTTCCAAGCTCTTCCTGATCACATTAATTAAGATCTTTATGGTGTTGTTTTGGAACCTTTCAAGAAAGGCCACGAACCTACTTAGACCTCAGCTCTCACCTCTTTGTGATGTCATTATAAGTTGATAAGAGAGAGATTAGGTCACTCTCAGTTAAAATGGAATTGATAGTAGAAAGTGAGGTAGCAAAGATGACTTTGATCCCTTTCCTTATCAAATGTCTTGCAAATTGTATCATAGGACATATGTGGCCATACCAAGAAAGCCAAGCATAATTACATGGGCTTTCTTTTCATTCTCTTCCATTTTCTTTCTCACAACTGCCTTACTATTTCAACTTAAGTATATTATTGTTAAATCTTTAATATAGAGAAAATTACATTTAAGGACCCATATCATATAAAATTTAAAATAAATAACTTTAAAAATTAAAACTATCATGAAGGACCATTATTACCATCAAGTTTTAGAGAATTTATTAGCAGTTTTAGAAGATTTATTACTGGATATAATAAAGTGTTGAACTTTTCTACACTCAGCAGTAAATCCTCTGAAACATGATGGTAATAATAGTCCTTGAAAATAATTTTGATTTTTAAAGTTCTTCATCGTAAATTTTATATGATATGATCCTTAGATGCAATTTTTCCTTTAATGTACTACTTTTATAAGTAAAAAGCTTTTTAGATTAATTATGATTGACCTATCTCACAACTCCTTTTATACTAGTTCTTAATTTAAAGGGTGGAAATTAAAATCAAATATTAAGAAAGTAATCAATCAAAAATAATACTTATTACTTAATGTAACTAATCAAATCATATTCAAAATTCAAGATAGAAAATAAAGCAAAAAGGAGACTCTAATAGTTTAAGAGAAGTTGAAAGTGATTGCTGAAATAATGAATTGGGATAATAATACTTTTTATGAATGAACGATTCTGTATGAACCACATGTCCCCCACTATATTTTAAAAATGAGGTCCTGATGAGCTAAAATTTTAGTCGTGAGATGACACTATCATTTTTTAGATATTTATTTATAGTTTTATTCATATTTTTATGTGTTGAATATTACAATTTTAAATAATCTAATATAATATAATATATTTAATATATATCTTATAAATTTCTTTTAGCTACACTATTCACAAGTTGTGAACAGTGCGGTATGCTTTTTTGGGTTGTGTGTTCTACTTGTCTCTTTTTTTTTTTCTTTCTCTCTCCCTCTCTTTCAATGTCAAACATTCATGCCTCCAATGGTAGAGTCAAGACCTTATATTAGGGATAGTCCTCTTCATATCTTATCTTTATCATTAGAATAATAAGATGAACTTTTCATTTATTTTTTGAGTTTGATAACAAATTTTTTAAATTAATCTTTTAATTGTTGGATAATAGAGTTCTAAATGAAGATTGTTACTCTAATAACAAATTTCTCTTTAAAAACTTTTCTATTTCCTATTCACAATCCAAAAAATTTACAAACTTGCTTACTATAAATTATATTTTAATATAACAAAAACTACAATTAAAAATAACCAAAAATATCACAAATCATAATTAAACATTAAACAAATGTATCATAAAAAATGAATTAAAATTTATAATATTAATATTAAATGGTGTAACATTTAAAAAATAAATTAAATACAAAAATATTAATAATTTAATAAAAAAAATTTGGAGAAAAGAAAATAACAATAATAATATTTTTATAAAAATTATATAAATAATACATGTATATAAATTTATTAATTTCTTCTAAAAACATATATTTAAATCATATATATATATATATATATATCTAATGTCAATAAATTAAATTATAAAAAATGAGAGACATAATATCAAAACTTAATGATATGATTCAATTTTTTAAAATTTAAGTCCCCCTTTACCTGCATGTGCTTCAAATCTCCTCCTTCCTCCTTCCTCCTTTCTCCTTCATCAATAAGATCAGAGGCAGGGTCACACGATCCCAGCAATAAATCTTCCGATCTTCTTCTCCTTCTGAGGTAGTGTCACAAGATAAGCAGTGGGTATGTTGTATTTTTCTTCTCCTTGATCCTTAAACCCTTCCTCTCTTCACCTCCGCGGCTCTTCCCTTCTCCGCCACTCTCTCCACCACATCCTACTCCTCTCACCGTGAAGTACCTATTATCGGATTTTGCTGCAGCAACGTTGCCCTTGGATGTTCCCGCGAAGAAGCTGGCGAGGCAGCTCGATTTTACGGGTTTTGGTGCGATGTCCGGGGCTGTGGCTTTGCCGGAACATCCGCAATTGGAACTGCAGCCTCAGTCACGCCCACAGTCACTGCCTCAGGGACTGACACAGCATGCCATGGTTGCGATTCGGGTATTTAGACTATTGATGGAAAGATATGCTGAGCTTGTGGGGACAAGAGTTCTTTCCTGTTATGAATTTGGATATAATTAATCTTTTCCATTATTTAGCTCTGTTTAGGCGTCGTGAAATTAATTGCTATTGACATAATTGGTTTTTGTTTGTTTAATTTGAGTATGTAGACTGATGATGTAAATAGATGGATAGCTTGTCATTCAAATTACCATATAATTAAGGCCGCAAGTAAAATCATTTTGTAAATTGTCTTATACAAAAGGATTCAACCAAGCTTAACTTTATTAGGTTTACCTACTAAAGTTAAGCTTGTTTCTTTACTAAAGGATTCTCATCTTTTCTCTCCCTCTTCTCCATTTTAGCATTTTTTGGGAGTAATGTTGCCATATATACCACTCTCTCTTGACTCTATGGTTCAGGACATTTGATGATTTAAAAAAGGCAGAAGCAGGTACCAGTAACTGACAGTGTAATTGGTTATGGCGGATGCAATGCAATTACAATTTCAGCTTCAGAGGACCGGACCTGTAAGGTTTGGTTTGCAAGAAGAAGTCAAAATGACAGTTGAGTCCAATTGCTTGCGTCAAGCTTGAAGGATAACAGAATAGGAAAGATTGAAGAGGTTCAGAAAGAGGATTTGGAAGCTTTTTACTACTTTTCATTTTTTTTAATTACACTATTAGGCTATTTAAGTGAGGAATTGGTTTGAAATTTTTCTTTCCAAATCTCTGTCAATGATACATTTAAGACCTACATTTCTTATGCCCTTATAAATTGTTTATTACAGGGCATATGAACTAAATTATCAATATGTTTGACTGTTATTTAATTCCTGTTTGTTATATATTCGGTACTATAAATTAAGAAAGGTTGGTGGTTGGTGGTGGATCGAGTGATACACGGTGACCATGGCTGGAATCATTAGTAAAAATGTATGGATTTACAGAAGAGAAATATTGACGGGAAGAAAAGTCATGATTTCCTTTAATTTAAGTACAGTTGTTGCTTCTGGAGCAATTGCAGATGTTTTGCCCATCACCAAAGTGATGAAAAACTATGGAAACAGTGCAGCCTTGTGATTTTATAGAGGCAACCAGTTAGACTAAGCTCGCTAATGATCAGAGCAGAGAATGAACTATGTGCCGGCTATATCACGTAATCATGTGACTCTAAATGTGTCAAACTGCCAATAATATGCTATCCTGCATATCCTTGTGCACAGGTATATTAAACATGTATTTGTGCCACGGTATTCTTTGCTGCTTCCTTTCATTGAAGATGGCATTCCTTTAGAAATTTAGGAGACTTTGTATTAATAGCAGAATTCACTTCATAAATCATACGACTGAGATCTTTAGGAGCTCATAAATTGTGTCAAGAATCTAAGGTTATATGATCTGGATTTAGCCTCAAACTATAAATATGAAAAATACTTTGTTACATTGAATATACGAATTAGTAGTTTCAAAAAATTTAACTTTTTACTAATTCCCATCAAGTCTTCCTCTTCCTCCTTGCGTTGTCCGAGTTTGTACACTCACAGTGAGATATATGCCACAGTATTATACTGAAAACAAAATCTGAAGTTTTAAAATTATTGTTGGCTTTATTCCTTAGCAATTTTGAAGTATATGTTTGTAGTTAAGTGTCCATGGCTTTGGTCAAAAGCCCGATATAGCTTCTTATCTAAGAAGGGGAATAAGCATGAAAACTAAGCTTATCAGTCGCCATATTCTCTGTGACTTACTGATGTACAAGGCATAATGAATCTGGCAGAATGAAATGGATATATCACCTTGCATTAGACAATCATATCAAGTAGTGATTTTTCAACTAGACAAGGTCATTTCTTGATATGGTTAACTTTATGAGGCCTTCCTTAAACTTTTTGCCATGGTTTTTGGTTATATATGAAGACTATAACTTTGTGTTTCTCTTTTGAAGACAAGGAGAATGGTCCAAGGACTATAAAAGATGTGAAGTTAATTAGCGCGGGAAAAATACTGGAAAACAACAGAACAGGCAGGGTATACCAGGGCCCATTATGTGATATTCCCAGGGGAGTTACAACAATGCATGTGGTTGTGCCAACGCCGATTGTGGAGAAAGGTCTAATATTTCTTTCCAAGATATGCCAAATATTTGTCTGCTATACTTGGATAAACAGTTTCAAGAGAGGAAGATTCTTTTTAAGTTTTATTGGAGTAAGTTTGAAGTTATTTTCAGTGGCAATAGTAAAACAAGCTTTTATAAATTCTATTTCTTATATTTTGTGTTAAAACCAAGTTGCATTACTGCTGGATTTGGCTCCGCTAATATACTTTTTTATATTAAATAGCATCTTTAATGCAAAGACCATTCATTTGTGAAAAGACCATTTGTCGATGGGTTTTCCAAAAGAATCCAGTAGCTTAACTCTCTTTGAGAACATTTCAATCAACAGTTAATATCGCATTTTACATTAGAAAGTGCAAAGCGCTCTTCAGAGAAATCTGCACTGCAGGCTTCTTATATCTTTCAGAATATTATCTGTTCTAGTGCAATTATCAAACCTTTTATTTTGGGTTTGAGGGAAACCTCTCACACCAACTATTTGCTTGAAATACAAATTCAAATTGCAGGAGTATTTTTATCAAATTTTGGGGTTAGTTCGATTTGGTGACTTTATCTAATCCTATGACCTTTTGTTTTTTTACCTTGATAAAAGTAGGAAAGCAGAAAGATCAGATTGTGAGTAATAGTCCTATATATTGACTCTCTTAGAAAACATTTCCCTCAAATTTTCCATTTCCAGTAATTAAAGTGCACTATACTTAAAGTGCTAGATGTTTTTCAGAGAAGCCAAAACCGCACCCTACTGCTCTCCCACTGAGCATTGACAAATACAGTTATCAAACTTGCAGTTCTGTTTCAAATGTTGAAGTTAATTTTGTTTTGGCGCTTTATCTGATCCTTACTGACTTTCAGTCCTCTTCTCTTGAGACAGAGAAGAAAGTAGGAAGTGAAGCAAAGCAGAACAAGTGCGTCTGTTATATTGTAGCAAATACTGTAGCATCCAGAGACTGGAGTGAATAGAAGATAGGATCTTTCCTTGGTGGTTAAGATATTTACATTTGTATTCGTTTCTTAACATAATCTTGAGGTTTCTGAAAGAATACCTCATGTGCAAGTTATTTGATTTCATGTCTCATTTTACCATAGGTAAAGAGTTCTTGACTCGGTGAGGTGTGACGCCAACGCCATTAGTAAGTAGTTTCCTGATTTAAGTACTTGTACAATCCACGGGTGTGTAACTGATTTTATATAATATATGTAATATAAAAAATTTTAAAATAATACATATATAACATATCCAAAGAAAAATTAGTGTAAAATTGAAAGCTCCAATTCTTATACATTGTTTGATAAGAAGGATTAAGGGAAAAAATGAGAGAAAATGATAGATAAAAAAAAATTGCATTCCTCAATTAGAAGCCAGAGAGAAAAGAGTCTTTCTTAGATAAATTACATTACAACCATGCTCTAAGACTATGGTGTTTTTACTGTGAGTAAGAGACTAGAGTCTTTTTAGTAATTCCAGTCTAAATCATGAGACAGGAAAATTTATAAAATTTACTTCTACGCAAGTAAGTATTTTGAAATTCTTTCAAAGACAAAACTTGAACTTTTAATTATTAGAATATCTTAAATAATGCATAATATTTATAATCATATCCAAATTTCAAAAACAATTTGCGTGAACTCAGGGTCGAGGAGCTCCAGATACAAGCCTAGAGATCAAGTAATCAATGTGCTTATCAGAACTTCAACCATCACTCACAGCCTCCTTAGCAAACTTCTTCCACTTATATTCTTCATTTCATTCCCTGTCTCCTCATACTTCAACTCCTTCAAACATCTTTCAATTTCTTCCTTACTGCACACACCTTCCTTATTCTCCTTAGGATTAACACCCACTTTCCAAACCTTATCAACAAAATATGAATTGTGTATTTGGTCAACGAACTTAGGCATTTCTACCATTGGAACTTCAAAGACTATTTGCCTCCATTAGGGAATTAGCCCCACAATGTGTTATTGTGTACCCTACAGCAATGTGAGATAGCACCTACAACTGAGGGCACCAGATCACAAACATCCCCTTCTCTAATGTTTCCTCTATGAAGTTCAATGGAAGGTTTAGCATTTCAGTTTTCTCAATCACCCACAAGAAATTGCAGCTTAGGTTCTCCAATGCTATTGCTATTTCCTTCATCTGTTTTGGGTTTAAGTTAGTGTCACTCCCAAATGCAACATAAACTACAAAGTTTAGTTCCTTGGAATTTAGGCATCCCAAACATGTCTTGCTATCTGGTTTGTTCATGTTGAAACTATAGTCTATGTTGTCTTCCATTTTGTTGTCTAGGTAAGCTGATGGTATTGTTGGACCTATTGTTGCAATGTTGGGGTTGATGTTCTTCATCCATTCCAATACCTACACATTCACCAATGTTTGGTTATGTATTGAGAATGTTGAAATTCATGTATCTAAGTTAGTAATTTATGTATTAAGTGTATTAATTAGCAACTTCACTTAGAATCTAATAAATTCAAAAGGAAAAAATCCTAAAGTTACCAAACTGACCTTAGGTTCCATCTTATCAAAGGTGTGAGAAAAAACTCAATCTGCTTTACCAATGTTATCAAACTTGCTCAACACTTTTATGAGATTAGGGGAAATCTTATTTAACCCTGAACCATCTACTACACCTGACACTCCCATGTTTGAGAAATCTGGTATATCCAAAGGTGGCACCTTTAATTTCTCAGCATGCACCTTCATATTCAGCATATAATAAGCTGCAGTGGAACCCAATGTTTGAGCAAGAAATGCAGCACTCTGAATATCCATCTGCTTTGCCATATCCAAAGCCCATTGAAGATCACAATCATAGATCAAGCACTTAAACCTTTTTCTCATCTGAGTCCTACATGATCTGTTTGATGAGAATAACTACGATCTTCATGATGTTATTTTGGAACCTTTTAATATAGCCTGGAAACCCACCTAGGCCTCGGAGCCCACCCTCTGTGATATCATTGTGGATGGATAAGAGAGAGATTAAGTCATTCTTAGTTTGAGTGGATATTAGTGCCGGAAAGTGAGGTAACGAAGGTGACTTTGATCCCTTTCCAAGCCAAACACCTTGCAAATTGTATCAATAGAGTTATGTGGGCATACCTAGGAAAGCCCAACATCACCACATGTGCTTCCCTTCATTCTCTCCCATTTTCTCAATTTAAATCTTACAAGTTGCCCTACAATTTCATTATCAAGTATATACAACCAATAATTAATATATTGTTAAACATTAAATCATGCTTTTTTTTTGGGAGTGAATTCAAGGTTTTTCAAATTCATTGTGATTGACCCCCTCTTCGACTACTTCTAAATTAAAGAAAAAAGTAATTTTTTTCAAAATAATAAACTTATTCCAATGCTATTAGTCATGACATTAGCAGGACTCCTTTTCATCCCCGTACTCATATTGTCAATCCCATGATGTTCTAACACTTTTAGAGTAGGAATCGACATAAGAGTGGGATCTTTCAAAGCGTGAACAAAAACCTGCCCACAAATTGCAAATCAAGGGATGTGCCTGAAGATGGATGATTAGCAATACAAACTCCTAATAATTTTTTTTTATGTTTGGAAGCAGTGACGTGAATATATTACTCTAATGCTATTAATTAGTGTATTAGTGACGTTCAGATTTATTTTCAATTTATACATAACTTAGTAATTTAAGTTAATCAAAATATAATATAATGTCTGATACAATCGTAAATACAAGTTTGAGGTCATAGAGTATTGGAAAGGGCATAATTACCTAATTAATGACAGCAGATTCGAAATCCGAGATGAAAAGTGAAGTTAAGATAGAAACTCCAATGATTTTGGGCAGAGAAATTAATGTTGGAGAAAACGTTTGGGATATTGAAGAGACTGATAATGTGATGCAATTTAAGGAAGTACTGTTAATTTATAGATTAAGACATCTTTGATTGGAGGATGGACGGTGGAAAAGGATAAATACTTTCTTTTATTTATTTTATATTTAAAACCATTATGTAAGATTATTTTTTATTATTTTTTAAATAAAGACATAAAAATTATTTTTTATTTATTTTTATTTTCATATCTAATATTTTATATATTTAATAATTCCTGAGAGTAAACCCAAAAACGCCTAGCCTCCGGGGTCATTCACTCATTATTAAATTGTTTTTGCACCACCACGTTTCTCACGCCAGCTATTACTAAATTAATATAGTAGAGAGAATGCGAAACTTGAAACTAAAAACTTTTCTTTTTTCATAAATATATTCAATAAAGCCTAATAATATTTACAATAATTATACAATTTACAGATTTGATATTAAAGTAAAATATTCGTTCTTGTTATATTAAGGACAGACAAAAGCCCTGTTGATCCATTTTTTGGGATTAAAATATATCAACAAGGCAAATATTTACGTTCTATTTACATATCAAATCCATCAAATTTTCTAGTTGCATAAAGGTTTTGAAGTTTAAAAATATGAGCAAACCAAAAACTTCATCTAATTGAATATTGATTCGTGGACCTAGACTATTGATGCGTAATAAAAATGAAACATTATTATTTATTTTATTATTTTTTGAAGTTTATAATTGTGTAATTATATAATTATGATAGTTTAATATCTTGATAAAATTTAAATATAGTTTTTAGATTTTCGTTATTATGTTTTTCAATAAAAATATAATAAGCATACATTTTTCCAATTCAATATTGCATGATTTGATTTAAAAAAAAATTCTCTAGATGTTTGAACAACTTAATAATAAATATTTTTTTTAAAAAGCTTTACTTAGGGCTAATTTCCTTTGCCGAAACTAACTCTAGTCCTTTAATATTAATCACTAACTAGTAATTCACCAGTGTATTGCACGGGGTGTACATATAATATAAATTTACGTTTAAAGAAGTTTTATATGAATAGCAAATAAGAAATGAGAATAATAAATTTACGTTTAAATAACTGTTATGTAATAGAAAACAAATAGTATAATTTTCAATGGCAAATTTTGTTGTATAAAAATCATGAACAACATTTTAAAAAATAACATATTTTTTAGTACTAGAGACCAATAAGATGTGATATTATTATAAGAAAAAAATTGTATATAACATAATGATCGTACAATGCCAACATAATGATCTTACTATTTGCATACCTTTTAGTGCCAGAGACCAATAAGATATGATACTATCGTAGAAAAATTGTATGTAACATAATAATAAACTGTTTCAATATAATTGAAATAATAATAACAAAACACATAAACTATATATATATATATATCAAATTATTTCTGAAATATTATTTATCACAATTCTATTATAACATTATTTAAATAATAATATCAAAACACGGTACCTAAAACCATAATGTTACAAAAAATTATTGTTGAATTGGCCATCAAATATGTAGTTGTGTTTGGAATAGATAAAACAAATCAGTAAAATAATAAAGTTATAGAGATATTATAACAAGAAAAGATTATGATAAACAAAGAATTACCCAAGACAAATTGTTTAATATTTCTTTGTAAACAACATTATAGGTATATGATTTGTTGGATTTTTAAATTTGTCAATAATAAAAAATTTTAAACCACTTTTACTATAGCAACATAAAACAGACCATGAGTGAATGAGAGGCCTTTATAGATATAAATCAACATTTGATAGAGACTGACCTTGATTTTTATTTATAGTCATCGTGAAACATAATACCAAAGAGAATTGTTCCCTACATAAATTAAAAGGAAGCTTAAAATCAAAAGGTGTTATAACCATTTTTGGAATAATAATCTTTTGACCAACATTAGTTATAAAAATTACTTTTACTTCTGCAACGTGCTTTTTACAATTGATTGATAATCATTTTGTACCATTAATATTTATGAGTTACATTTCAAGAGCACTAATCTTTAGCTTTAAGATATGATTTGGCAATCCAGATAACTTGATAAAATTTAAGAATTTAGTAGTGCAAAGATAATATTAATGGAGTCAACATTATCTACTTTGTAAACACTATCCAAACTTGAGTATATCTTCTCTTCTCCTGGAATCATAGAAAGCATGTGATCATTAACAGCATCAATGTTTAATAATGAAGGGCACAGGTAGCTCTTTCTTGAAAATAATTGAGCCATCAAGATGATTTAATTGATTAGGATAAATATTGTGGACAATTGCCTTCACAAGAAGGTCATTTTGAATGGTAACATTGACTTCACCATCATTTTCTTCTTTTGTAGATCCTTCACCTAGTGTAGTTATCCAATTCAAAAATCCTTTAACTTTCTGATTCACAATACCTACAAAGATATTTGAAGTCTTATATTTTTTATCAGCTTTAGTAATTTACAATAATCCCATATATATGAAGAATTTATTGTGGCAAAAATTATATCTTGTGTTGTTCCCTTTGAAATAATTGATAAAACTTATCTAAAGTCACCTCCAAAAACTATAACATTTCCTCCGAGAGGAAGATTATCTTGGTTTTTCGCATGCCTTCATATTACGTTTTCCGTACAGCTTTATTTAATTTTATCATATCCTTTTCAACGTATTAGAATGGAAGGGTAACACTTTATTAATTTTTGAATTATTTTAACAGATATAATTCAACTGATTTTGTGGGGAAAATAATTCATGTTAATTTAGAAAATTGATTTTGTTGAACTGTTTAATGCACATAACTCAATGTGAAAAGAAGAAAAATCATTTAGAAAAATAATTCTTGTTAATTTAGAAAAACTGATTTTGTGCAAAATTATTCATATATTGTATGGCTAAATCTTTATTACCGATAATTTTTATTAATCCAAATAATGTACTTCTAATTAGTTATACATCACATTTATAATACACGTTGAAAATTCACCAAAAGAAGAAAAGAAGAAAAGAGAGAAATCGGAAATTTAATGAAAAAAGCATTGGTGTGAGGAAATTATATACATCTATTATTTGAACATAACTATTTACTATTACATATGAATAAATTTTATTTTGTATAAAATTCATGGTGAGGGTAAGTAAAGTATGTGAAAATATTAAAGAGAAATTAAATACCCTTATTTCTATTGAAAATCATTACCTTAATATAATCACAATAATTAAAATTTACAAAATACGAACCACAATTTATGTAATAGTTAACTATGAAGTTTACAAGAATGTATGAAATAATAAAACTCTAATAAGATAAATGTGAAACAAATAATTTATCTCATTTAAACAACATAATATAAAGTAACGTTGTCATAAATTGTAACATTGTCACAACAATGCCAGTGATAACAAGGAAGGTTTAATTTTTTATCCAAAACACTACATGAGGGTTGAATTGATATGGTCTATGTAGATGCTAAGTTTGGAAGTTCTTGAGAGTTGCTCAAAAGGCAAACTAAACAAATCTAGAAAAGTGTGAATTTCTTCCCTGTGACTCAAAAAGTGTCAATTTTTACATAATAATAATAAATTATAATAGTATAATATTTTTTTAGTGGATAATAATATTATGTATAAAACTTAATGTATAACAATATAATGCCTCAACTTATGAAGCATTCATCTATTTTAATGTATAATAATATAATGTAAAAATTCAGTCAGATAAATATTTAATGTATAATATATATATATATATATATTATCATTGGTATCTATTTATAATGTATAATAGAGTATAAATATGAACTTTTTTAACATTAAAAATATGTAAAATTGATTTTTTTAAAACGTATGTGAAATTTAAGGGCCTTTAATGAATAAATTTTTACAATATGTGAAATTACCATATATGCATATTTCAATGCAATGAATTTTTTAAAATTATTTTAATCACTTTATTTAAAAAAATATTCAAACAATAATGTTAATTGAAAGAATATTTTACGGAGTATAATTGTAAGCTCAACTTTATACTTGATTTTTTATTTTTAATCTTTTTGATCTCTTTCATTTAATAATTTATTGCAATTAAGCATTAATTTAATTAACAAGAAAAAAATTACAACACATTTGATTAAAAAAATAGACGTGGGCCCATGCAATTGCATGGGACTCATGTTAATTATATGACTTAGTTGAAATTAAAAAGAAAAAAAGAAAAAGGAAAAATTTGAAAAAAATTTAAAAAAAGTTTTAAAAAAAAGTGAGATTCATAAAGTATTTAAGAATAATATTATACAATTCATTCTCCTTTTATGTGTGTATATATATATATATATATATGATTTTACTAACACTAACATATTGCTATTATTTAAAACAATATATATTAAATATGTCAGATGATATTAGCAAAACGAAAAGATATAAAACAATTACATCAAACAACCATCAACATATCCATTCATTATATCAACCAAAAGGATTCAAATGATAAAGTGGCATACTTAAATTAAGACGAACAATATCATGGATTGACAAAACATAAAATCCATAACTTACTTAGAATTAATTATGATTGTCTGTTCAATTAGTTAGGAAAGAAAACTACATTTCAACTTACTTTCTTGGCATTGGAAGCCAGTTGCTTGACTAATTGCCGGTAATCATCATAATCCGTTCCTTTATCTTCACATCTATGCTTCACAGGTATGATAGCATCAACTAAGACATCATTTGAGGACCTCTCTAAATTGATAGGGGAATTTCATCCACATAGGCATTTTTGTTTGCAATTGAAGAATTAACAGGTGTTATTCCTTTGGAAATGTTGCCCACTTCAAAATCAACCATTGAGGATGTCAACTCCTTGTCAGTTGCTGTCATCATCACATAAATATTGGGAAAGGCAATTGTTTCTATAATATGCTTCAATCAGATCTCGATCGTCAACCATAAACATGATAAGCTACACATTATTATAGTCATGTATATTCTTTTCAGTAATCTGTAGCTTAAAAACAAACTTCTTCTCAAAAACTTGGTCCAAAAAATCAGAAATTTAATTAATATCACTAGAATTCTACAGAAAAAAGTAAATATGTGTGTGTATGTGTGGAAGCAATGATTATACATTATACATTATGCAGTGAAGAATGTAACACAACATGGATGTATCAAACATACAAAATCTCTTAATTCAGCAGTGAAGTATTGAAGAAATCTGAAAGTTTCTTTATCAAAGACAATAAAAGCAGCATTTTCTGTATCATCAATAACTCTCAACTCAATCTTAAACCTATATATATAGAATAAAACATATTATTATAAAGAATTAGTTTTGTAAAAAATAAAATCAATATAGACATGTTATACACTTGACATGGTATAACATGTTAGCATAAATAGTTTGTTTGTACAAAGTAAAATGTATATATAAATAGTATACACATTACCTAGGTATAACAATTTTAACAATTCTATTGTATTTTTCACAGTAAAAACCAGAGCCATTAGGAACAGCCTCCTTAATGCATTTCTTACATAAGCTATAAAACCGTCCTCCGTAAGTGTCAATGCTCATTACAGTTGCAATTGTTACGCATGTATTTTCCTTAACAAAAGAAGTTAACAACAGTTAAAAAGGATAAAAACAATGGACAAACAAAAAATATACTGAATATTAATTTGAAAAACAAACAATGCAACAGTCCTTTATTTCTTCCGATGTTTTCTCGTCATGAACTTGCAATAAATCTTCTAAAGTTTCTAGATTTGAATGACTACTAATCTGATTGGGCTGTTGTGACAACGTGAACTCAGCAAGCTTCAAACTGACAGAATATATAACAAAAGATGAAAAATACCAAAAAAGACTATATATAATAAATAAATAAACATACCATATATATATGGTATATATTTAAATGTTCATAAATCTTTATCGAGATAAAATAAACATATTATATTAAGAAAAATAGTAATAGTATTACAATAGTTAGAATAGCAAAAGACGACTGCATAATGAAATGTAGGTTAAAAAGAAAAAGTTCATTTGACAATGTCAATATGTTAAACCACATACCAGATTAGTCTTTTATCCTACACCATTGAACAATGACCACTATAAGATTCTTTAAATTTATATTCACAAACTGAACAATATCTTCAGCAAAACTATATCACAGAGCACAAGGGATCTTGTTGCATTTATAAACAACCATATTTAAATTTTGATCAATGAAGAGTGAAATATAAATATCAAATACAAAAAAAAGACATGATATTACTCTGAATCTTCAAGCTCTATCTCCATTCTTTTTTGTTTTGTTTTTTTCCCTCATCCTTGGTGTTCTCTTTTACATCACCAATGGCAAACAACTTTCCAATAACATATATTAGTAAAAAATATAATTAGAACAATGATCTATCTTCAACATCCAAATAACTATAACATTTTACTTACCAACAAAGTAGTTATCATCAAATGTGATATTCAACAAATGTCTTGAACCAAAAATCATATCTTGATATAGAAGCATCATCTTCAACCAGGCGAACCATGGTGGAGTATTGAAAGCAAATCTTACATGGGTGAGTGGTGGTCATATAAGAACCACTATTCTGTCCAACAACAAACTGATTTATGACAGAGACTTTACCCTCCTAAATAAGGCTCTTAAACTTGTTTACAAAAAATTTCTTCAAAGTTGTGTGAAATCTAAAATGCTAAACAAAAATCCATAATTAGTTGAATCATTAAACAAACACACACCATGTAATCTTGAAGTGCCATGTCAATACAATATATTTCTTCTTGAAGATGAAATCCAGGCACAATCCATAAGGGAACAACCCTTGCCTTAATCCCCCAATTTTCTTTCAACGGTATTATATCTTTTATAGCATATACTTGAAGCCATGTAGAATAACTGAACTTGGTTGAGTAGAAATCCAACAAACAAAGGAAATGATATGAAAAGATTAAGGGAACATCGGACCTGATAGCCCAGTGTACCTAGTCTTGTTCGGATGAATAGGGTCATACTAGATCAAAAACCCAAAAAAAAGAACAATACAAGCTATAAAATTGAGTCGGGCCTGGCACTAGGCCTGCCCTAAGGGCCGTATTGGCCCAGCTTAGCTTTAAATTTAAATTAAAATAATTTAAATATTTTTTATAAAAATTTATATAAAAATTTTATCTTTTGAGATAAAATATAATTTTATAAAAATTTATAAAATTTTTTTTAAATTATTTTATAATTTTTACAATAAATTTTAAAAAAAATCAAACTAAACCAAAGTAACGATTCTTAACTAAGATAGGTAAAAGCAACAATATATTGGATTAAGTCAAAACCTAAACCAACCCAACCCTACCCACTTTACCTTTGCCCTTAGAAAGGATGATATTAGAATAAGGTTGAGTATATGGGGCAAATAAAACATTAAAATTATATGATAAAACAACGTAATGAAAAAGCAAACGTACATAGTGGAATCCAGCGAAGATGATGAAGTACAATTCAAATAATATTTAAAATAACAAAAGGATAGGAGCAAAACAAATAATTATTAAAAGACTATCATTTCAAAACCATGTAGAATATAATGTAGACAAAACAGTGAGCAGATGCAAATAAACACTTACAAACAGAGGATGATGCCTGAAGAATCAAATTATACGTAACAAAGCACGATAAAGAATGGAATCAAGGGAAGATGAAGAATAGAAAAACACTCACAAAGCAACGCCAATTAATAAAGTGAAATACTAAAGAGAAATAAATTGCTTTACCCAAAATGCATTTAAAACCAATGTTGGGAATACTGAGGAAAAAAACTATTGGCTCAACGTTTGAATATTTATCAATTGGTAACTATCTGATTCTTTTTTTTTTTTTGGGGCCAACTGGTAACCATTTGAATGTTATACTACAAGTTGATTTTTTTTTTTGGGAATAGGTTTTTCAATGCAAGTTTATCGAGATTTCCTAAATTTAAAAAATGAGAAAATTAAAAATTATAGAATGATGGCAAAATTTATCTTCTTATTAAGATTAAGAACAATAAATAACATATACAAAATATATGTAAATTAAAATACAATTAGATAAACAAAAGATAAAATAAATCAAAACATATAAATGTTGACGTTTGAATTAGACAGTTACAAAAATCATAAGAAAAAATTTATTTGGCGTGATCATTGTGCAGTCGTATCACCAACTTCTATATGATTAAATAATTAAATACAAAATACAAAAGAAACAAATAACTAACACTTGAGATAAATCAAAGCATATAAACGTTAATGCTATACGAAATAATTACAAAATTACCAAAATGAAATTTGGCATAATCACTGTACAATCATATCACTAACCTGTTTAATATAAATATGGTCATTGTTATTAGAATTTTATTCCAAAAAGTAAATGTTAGTATTCATTTTAATGCTTATAAATTGATACAAATTGAAAATAATGGAAAACAAAAAAAACCACTACAAATAAATAGTGCAAAGAAAAATATGAAGCAAAACAAATATTCATACAAATCTAACCTGTAACGATTGGCTGGAGCTTGTCTTGACCTATATAGGTATATAAAGCATTTATAGAAAAAATTATATTTAATGTTTAAGTTAAATTAACAATTATCTTTTTATCAACAATTATCAATTTAGTTGTTTATCAATTTTGGAATAGGTTTTTCAATGCAAGTGTATGGAGAAATAAGACTCAAAGTATTATATGTACAAGAATGGAAAAATAAGAATCGAATATCAAAGTACAAAGTGTGGAAAAATAAACTGCAAAAAGTTTCATTTTTTAAAAGATTTTTACTTTTCTCAACCTAGTGAATTTTAAGATAGATGGTTTTCTGATCCAAAATCTTCTTTTTCAAAATATAATTTCACCATAGACTAATTTATACTCAATAAATGAAAAAGAGAATAAAATTAACTAATACTCCCTCCAATCCTTTTTACAAGACCCCTTCTAGAAATTTTTGATGGTCCTTTTTATAAGATTTTTCACAAAGTTTTAGAAGAATTTATTATTTTTTTTCCATATTTGCCTTGCATGACTATTGACCTTCTCTGATTTCTACGTTTTGATTAATGTGGAGAATTAATACATTCTTCCACACATGCTGAGCCAAACCTCTGCGGAGTCTCTGGCGTTTGGTCTTTGATGGTGCAACGTTGTGTAAAAATTTATGCAAAGCTCAACTCTTTCATTTTTGTGCAACTTTGTTCTTTTTTCACAATTAATGGAGATAGAGATTGTTGAAAATTCAGTAGATGGTGTTGAAGCAGTCACAGGGATAGATTTAAATAGAGTTCTTGAGGATAACGAAGTGCAATTTGACCCTTTTAAAGAACTAAGTGCAAAGGCTCCTGAAACTGTGTTAGGGAAGAACATAATTGCAGACTTCAATTTGAACAAGTTCCTTACTGATGACGATACAGTTGACGATGATAAGGGAAAATTTATCTTCAGAGGTTTTATTAAAACTTTAAGTAGTTTGAAAAATGGCATGTTTGTAAGCATCATGTGTTTTGGATAATGTAGTAAGAAGCTTCATTTGCATAAAATGGCATTCATGACCAGTGTTAGCTTTTTTTCCTTCTAACTCCAATGCCCTTGTTCTGAGCTTGCAAAAATAGAGGCCACTTCTATATTTAGTGTTTGGCAAACACAGAAACACATAAACTGAGACATTAGTTTTTGGCAAGCACGACAAAGAATGGTCAAACATTTTCCTTCATCACAAACCTTTTAAGCAAAGTTAAGATATAGGGAAAGGTAAAACATAAAACAACTCTACAATTAGGATCTTAAAATGGACATGAACCATGATCATTTCTCAAGTGCTCAGTGACTTCTTCTACTAATGAGGGATCGCATTTCATTTGAGTAGACAATTGACCTTCTTGTTGCATCACTGCTTTTTTAATATGGGGGATTTTATACTTGTTCGAACCTTTTACCTTCATGACTTCTATCATGCATGTTTGTAGTGTTAAGAAAATCTTGTTAGATTCGACAGAGGAAAAAGTTTTAAAGGCTTTCACCACAGCACCAACAAGGTTTTCAATAGTAGTAGGTGCTTCTTTGTATTGTAGTGATTGAATGGCGCTGAAAAAACCAAGGTCCAATACATTTAAATTTGGAGAATTTGTTGGCTGACACATCAAATGAATGTCAAACCCATCTTCCTTAGCCACTCGACAAAATTCGACATCATTGTGATCAATGTGACTTCTTGCATTATCTTGCTAAATGTAAATTGGTTCCTGTACCTCATGTCTTGGCCATTTCGCTTTGATGGTAGGCAGAACCTTTTCAATGAAAAACATTTTGCTAACTTCCTTGGTCACTGAAGTTATAGGTTTCATTTCTAATGTCCCTGTAGCTCTATTTATGCTGCTTCTTTTCGCTGCCTCATTGGTCACAAAGGGGAATACACCAAATTTTCCAGAGAAAAGTTCATTCCCTTGTGCATCAAATCTTGGACAAGCCACAACAACTAAAAACATTACCTTCCCAATAAAATTTTTGCTCTTACAAGTGTGCAATGGCAATGGCTCTTCCTCATCTAGTAGCAAATAATATTTGACAGACGCTTTTTATCATATAAAACCATTTCTCATCGATATGAACAATGTCATGCATACTTTTGAAAGTTGGATCATGTGGTATGTTACCTTTTTCCAGCATTGACAAACAAAACTTCAATCGAGCTACCCTATTTTCTTCTTTCAAAAATGGCTTGATGGCATTTGAGTGGTGTCGTATGGCTCCATCCTTTTGAAGTCTAATCAGTGATGTCTTGTTAATATTCAACGCATAGGCTAAAGATCGAAAAAAGTCTACTTCGATAATGGAACCTCACAAAATCGAGCATGGTCCAAGTCAACTCTCTTGTGTCCACACTTTTTGGTCTTTCTATGAGATGCATCACCCATTTCCCTTGTTTGTCGCCAAATGCGTTTAATGATGCTAGGAGAAACTGAATATAATAAAGCCAACATTGTTTTGGTACCTTTCTTCAGTTTTCCATTATGAGTAGACTGCAACAAGAGACGAGATATTAATGTGCGTTGCTCATTGTTAAGGAATGTACATTAGCTACATCTTCTATGAGTAGGTGCTTCACTTGTATCACCTATTCAATACATGTTTAGGACCATATGCTTCAGAGAAATAAACATTAAAAAGTGTGCAATACATTGTAAAAAAGATGAAGGAAAAGGAACAACGTTAGCAAATGGAGTACCATTAATGTTTACAATTGACTTTCCTTGTACTTCGATATGGTCTTCTGCATCTATTTGTACAAAATGCAACTTTGCTTCTGCATCGTTTGTGTCTCTCTCCATCTCTTCCTTTGTCTCGTGAACATTCAAACACTCTACTATTGGTTCTACTTCGAAGTCTTTCGAGCATGGTAGCTTGTTTAAGTCAATTGGTTGTGGCAATTGGTTGCATTTTTCATCAATGTCTGAATGTGTTATTGTAACGTTTAAATTTATTTTTAGTGGCATTTGGTGTCCTTGCTTGTTTAAGACTTGTTTTTATTTAAAGAGTTTGGAAGCACTAAGAATTTTTTTTTTCAAAATTTAATTTGGTGGGAGCCAAATTTTTAAATTGAAAATTTCAATTTCAAAATTAAATTTTTGGCATTGGGATTAAATAGAGGGTTTAATGACTTCAAAGTGACACAATTAATATAATGGTAGAGATTAACTTTAATTAGGGGGAAACTTGGAATGTTATGATAATTTTTTCAAAAACTAATACATTAACTGAATTACATAAATTTAAAAAGTCTATAAAAATTTAATTACTCCTAAAATCAGTGTAAACTTTCATGTACAATGGCTATATGAAAAAAAATTAATTTCCATAAATAATAAAAATAATTAAGATGGGTATTTAAATTTCATGAATTATAGAGTATACCAGATATAAAATAACTAATATTCATGTATTGGAGAAGTCTAAGAACATTTAATTACTCTTGGAATCCGTGTACAATTTCATATATAACGGTTTACTTGAAAAATAATTAACTTCCATGAGTAAAAGAAAAACAAATAAGGTGAGTTTATTCCCCAAAAAAAAATTCAAATAGTTATCGTTACAGACAAAGGATGAGATGTGTATATGTATCAGACGCAGCACGAAATAAATAATGGATTTAAGGGACGATGAAGAATAAAAAAGACTGACAAAGCAACGCCAATTAATGAAGTGAAATGAAAAAGATTAACTAACTTTCTTAATAACTAAGTCATAACAAAATTAGTTAAAATTAATTAATTGTTTTATTTTATTTTAAATAAAAATTATTTTTAAAAAATATTCTTATTTAATGTTTGTATTTTCTTTTTAAAATTAATGACAGCAACTATTTAAAATTTGAATAACTTATTTAATAAAGGGTATAATTAGAATATTATAATTAATATACTAAATATAAATAATTTATTTTATATATATAGAACTAAATCAAGTCTCAAAAAAATATCTTATATATAAAATTGAAAAAAATACTAAAGAGAAATAAATTGTTTTACCCAAAATGCATTTAAAACCAACGTTGAAGATATTGTAGAGAAAGGCTATTGGCTCAACATTTGAATATTTATCAATTGGTAAACATCTGAATATTGCACTTTTGTCGATTTTTTTTTTTTTTTGAGAACAGGTTTTTCAAAGCAAGTGTATGGAGATTTTTTTATTTAAAAATAAAAAAATAAAAAAAAATGATAGTATAACTTATCTTCTTATTAAGATTAAGAACAATAAATAGCATATATAAAATATATGTAAATTAAAATATAATTAGATAAATAAAAGATAAAATAAATCAAAACATATAAATGTTGACGTTTGATTAGACAGTTACAAAAATTATAAGAAAAAATTTATTTGGCGTGATCATTATGCAGTCGTATCACCAACCTCCATATGATTAAATAAATAAGAAATACAAAAGAAACTAATAACTAACACTTGAGATAAATCAAAGCATATAAACGCATTAGCTTTATGAAATAATTACAAAATTACAAAAGAAATTATATCTGGCATAATCATTGTACAATCATATCGCTAACCTGTTTAATATAAATATCGTCATTGTCATTAGAATTTTATTCCAAAATTTAAATGTTAGTATTCATTTTACTGCTTATAAATTGATACAAATTGAAAATAATGAAAAAAAAAAGAACTTATACGTACAAATAAATAATGCAAAGAAAAATATGAAGCAAAACAAATATCTGTACAAATTTAACTGGTACAAATATACAAGAATTTTACAATTAATGTCTATCTTGTCGGGTATTGAAATAAATAATTAATTACATTTTAAAACAAATTCATAAGGATGACGGCAATAGAATGGGTTCCTGCGCGGCTTTTCCTACTTTGTTCCTTATGTGACCCATAATAGGAGAAGAAATTCAAGTTGCTAACCCAACAAGCAGAAGAAAGAAGCCACCGAAGAAGAAGGAAGAGAAGTCGCGGGAGGGAGGACGCTTCACACTCACGCTGTCGCTGGGTCTCGTACCTGAAAGTAAGGCGCAGATGAAGCAAGGCTATTTTGCTGTTGGTGACTTGGTGCTTTCAAACTGAGGAAACGCGGGGCCTCATGCGTTTTGGTGAGAAAAAGAATAATAATAAAATATTATATGACATATTAATGTCATATAATACGAATAAAATATTAATTTCATATAGTTATGTTTCCCTTGTCCTTAGTAATGGGTGCGGCTGATGGAAATCCTTTCGGCGAGAAACAAGCACAATTAAAATAGATATATGAGACTTTACCAATTAAGTTATTTGATTAAGCGGAAGATTAGCATGAAATTGTTATATTATATTTTCATATATCTTTCTCCAGTAAATTACAATCTTCAAACTTCTAACCAGTTTCAATTTATTGTTTTAATTAGACTCTTTTCAATTATTTGGTAACATTTTAAATAAAAAATCTATGTTTGAAATACAATTAGTTTAAATTTTGGTACTAATATGTCTCACGAAATATAAAAAAGTTAAATTAAAAATAAACCAACTTATTGCTATTGGAAAATCCATAAAAATAATAATAGACAGTTGGTAATTAGTTGAAAAATGCATGTATATATATATATATGACTTTATAGTTTGTAAGGATATATGACATGTAATCTAAATACACATATGATATGCATCTCATTTTAACCTAAATAAATTTGATATATGTGACTTAATGGTTTATAAGAATATATAACATGCAACATAAATAAATGTATAACAGTCATCTCATTTTAACGAAAATAAATTTAATTAGTATATGTAACTTAATATTTTGTAGGCATATATAACATGTAATCTAAATAGATATATGACATGCATTTCATTTTAACCTAAATAAATTTAATTGACATATATGACTCAGTAGTTTGTAGGAATGTATTATATGCAACTTAAATAGATTTATGATATAAATAAATAAATATATGCAATTAAACATTATACATCTATGTATTTAGATTACATAAATTTTTTAAGTAACAAGAAAACAAATAAGATTATTATTAATTTTACTTGAATTAATTAGAAAGAAAATGAATGGTTAAGAGAAATGACATGATTAAATTATTATCTTATTTGATTATTTTTATCCACAATTTCACTATACCAAACAACATGTAGTCTGGCGACGACTATTTTGTATCATGATTGGATTATGTTGGGTACTTGGAACTATATAAAAATTTAAGTAATTGTTAATTTGGTTTGAAAAAGATATATTATTTTTTAATTTTATTTTTTGTCACACTGTAAAGATAATTTCGGACTAACTCGCATGTGAAATGAACTAATTTATTTAAAGTATATTAAATCTAATTATTCATAAAAATAAAATAACAAATGTTCCATATATAATTATAAATGATTAAATAGTATAATATATATAAGTATTTATTAATTTGAATTTTATCACGATTAAGTTTATATTTTAACATTCTATAAAGTTAAAGAATGGGTAACAGATCAAGGCTGCCTCGGCGCTGCCGCCAACCCAAAGTCCTCGAACTCGCTCTAACACATAATCAACTATTGACTTAATCTAATCTGGTCGGGAGCCCCGAGGTCTGGTCCAAATTGCCCTCCCCGCAAATCCAAAGCAAAAGGATTCGTGGACCATTATAGTTATCTGCACTCTACAGAGACAAAAAGGGTAGGCAGCATTAAAAGGTTGGGAAAGAGGTGCACGTGGTCCCTAAACAAAAGCTTACACCGAAACTATTCTGTGTTTGCCTTTGCTTAAATGTTTTCAATTGTTAATTTTTTTTGATTCCGTAACACCAAAGTTGCCTTCAAAAATTTCAATTGAATAATGGCAAATCTTTTATTAGCAATATAATTTTTTTTTTGTTATTAAGAATGACATGCACGATTCTTCTTCTATCCTTTAATGAATGCAGTCCATGGTATATGGCCCTAAAATGATGAAAAAAGCACTGAGCCACTTTGCTGCTGACTGTGCACCCTCATCTGATAAAGTGGTGCGTGAGAGAATCTCACTCTCGCTCTTCCTGCCTGTGTTGTGTGAGAGCCTTATATTTGTGTGTGTTTATGGTGAGAGGGACGAATGGCTGGGCACAACCCTTTCAACTGTGTGGCACTGAAAAACATGCTCTCTCTCTCTATGGGTTTGAAATAACACAAATTCAAATTCAAAGAAAACGACTTTCTATCTTTCCCCATTTCTCTGTTTTTTTCCTCACCCTCGTCTCAGATATCCCAATCCCTTTGAATGCAACAAATTTTAGCTAGATATAAACTATCCAAGTAAAATATTTAGTCACTTCTGATATATATATCTATATACAAATACAACCGCTTCTCTTTAATTTCTTACTGTCCACATATGTATTATTCTTTGCAGGTAATATATCATTCATATACTTCGATATATTTATGATAGATATATTGGAATAGTTCTTGCAATATACTGTTATTGTATTCTTCACAATCGTATTATTTGATCTTGTGATTGTGGTCCGCAATATATATGTTGTAATTAATTCTGTGCATTTTTTCCAGTATTTCTTTTACAAACATCACAGACAAATTAAACTGTAATCACAATCACGAAGCAGTATTCTGACATACTAGATTATTAGGTTTTGATGAAGGTTCTTACACTTGAAGGGAGTTCCAGAAACCTTCCAGAACCCAAACACTGACGTAATTTGTGACCTACTCAAGGTGCTTACAATGTTTATTCCATTACCGAGACTTTGAAGCTTATTTGTATATTAGATCAAATCCAATTTTTAAGGGCAACGGATACAAAATCTGCAATGGAATCCAACTAGTTCTTTTCCCTTTTTTTTTTCATCTTTGTTTAATTAATTCATTAGGAATCGAAGTCTAAGTTTTAACCATAATTATCACTACGTACTCCTTTTTTATTTTAGCCACACCTAAAAATGGTATCCAATCAATCATTAAACGAACAAAATATAACAGAAATAAAAGAGCAAAGTATTCTAAACATGCATGGAACGTAAGCTAATATTCTATGACTATAACAAAGGAAGAGATATATCTGTAAAATTAACAAAACAAGTTACATCTCTTCTTCAATCAAACCTCCAGCAATTAATTGTCAGACTCAGAAACACATAGATATTGCATCTTGACAACTAATTAATATGACAACAATAAAGAATAATTAAGAACTCATCCAGTCAAGAGAAAACGCAAAAGCAAACAACAAAAGAACCATTCTTCTTCTTGTTAACTTAATTTTCCTGCAATATTTTTCTTCTCTTTGTTTCTGAAGATTTTTCTTTTTCAGGGTTTTAGTTATAAAGAAAATTCAGGTAAAATTTTTCGTATGTTTATCATCAGGTTTTTTAATTAAAAAAACATAACATGTAGAAAAATTTTCATTTGATTCAAAGTGTTGTTGAGAACCTCATAACAAACATTTGAAAACTGTACCTAATGCTATTGTTCCCCTTCCCCTTCAGTGGTGGGTGAGGACATGTAGCTCATCACAAGAGATGTCTCTTCTGATGGAACCCCAACTATGGAGGATTGGAATTGTTGCTTGCAAGCCTGACAAGTAATTTGCAAAAGAGTAGAACTCATCTTCATCATGGCTTGCTTCCTCAAAGCCTCAGCCTTCTCAAGCTCCTCCTGAGCTTCCTTCCTTATTCTCTTTGCTTTCCCAAACTCAACCTCAGCCATCTCTATCTCACGCTTAGCCTCTCTTCTAGCCTCTTCTGCATAAGCCTTTTCAGCCATCGCCAACTTCAGCTCTTCACTTGCAAACTCTTTCAACCACCCCACTTCCATTAATCTCGGTGCTGCTTCTGCTTCTGCTTCATTTACAACATTATTAGTGTTATTATTGTTATTACTGCATGACCCTATTGAAAGCTTCAAATGGGTTTGATCAGTTTCAAAGTTGTTGTCCTCCTCATGATCAGAACTTCGGTTTCTTCGAGCATCTGAAGAAGAACAACGTAGGAGCTGAAGTTCTTCTAGATTATGTTTCCTAGAAGTGGTGAAGGAAGGCTTATTGTTTTGTAGGTCCGAGGTTAACAAAGCAGGTGGTTTTGGCATGGGCATTCCTTGCATTAGTGGGACTAAATTGGCCTCACTGGATGGACTAGTGCTTGAAGCTGTTCGAACAGCGCAGGCATCTTGATGTTCTATGAAACTCTCTACCCTGAAACCACAAAACTATATATTACAACATGAGGAAAAAAAAAAAAAACTTAGACACACTTTTTAAAAGTTTGTTATCAAATTTTCAAGTTTAATATTTTTTCACCTCAACATTATGTGGTTGGGTGTTTTAAAAGATTTTTTCCCCCTTAGATTGATTAAAGAAACTAGTAAAAAAACACTTATAGAACACTACCTACGTCTACTTCTTAAAATATTTGTATAATTCAAATTTTAATGCGAATATGATTTGGCTGCATGTTGTCTCTAATAATCACAAAAACCAAGGTGGTGAATAGGTACTATAATTGGGTCAAGAAATACATGCAGAAGCTTGAAAACAAACAAAGCAAATAAAAAATTCAAGTATAATCAAGGATGTCTAGTTAGTGGATTGTATGTGGTTAAGTTCCAACTTAGTAGTATTTAAAAAATAAGCCAAAGAGATAGAATGGGGTCTCTCCATACGTGCACAGAATTATAGCTATTACCCTCACATGGTTTATTTTGGGTGTCGATTATTTTAATTATAATTAAGTACTGTTACTGAAAGTGGAGATAATAATTATACTGTGTCCTTAAAGGGTTCCCGGGCGATAATGCTTCTGATTCTGCATTTGAAACTATTCAACATACATCTGGTCAAATTTCAGCTACAATTTCTGCTTCTCTGTACCAACCTAGTAACACAGAATTTAGGGCTTAACTTTGCAATGAATTTTTGTTTCCTTTATAGAACTGAGTCAAGGTGAGCTAGAGAAAAAGAGAGAGAAATTAACTTGTAAAATAAAAAATAGTTGTCTCAGAAGTTAAAATATTGTTACAGATACAAGACATGACTTAATATTTTAAAGTAGAATTTGAAATGTTATGTATGTTTGTATCTGATACGAGATTACCTGGAAAAAACACGGCCACAGTCACAGGAATGGCCTCGGGTACCACAGGTTTTGAGGTGGGCTTTGTAATCAGACTGAACAGCATATCCTTTAGAGCACTTCTCACAGACCCACTGCTTGTGATTACTATGCTTCCTTCTAAAATGCTTCTTGATGCCCACAAGATCTCCAAGAGCATGGCAAGGATTATGGTGCAAACAACTAGGCTCAGGGCACACGAACACTTTCTTCTTCACCTCTAGCGTACTAGCAGTCTCCCTCTTCAGCAATTTCCAAGGCACCTTATGCCTTCGCCTATGCATCTGAAGATTCTGGTCTCTTTGAAACCCTTGATTACAGATCTCACAGACATATCTGTCTGATTCCAACAAGGTCTTCGGTGACAAACACACAACCTCAGCGTCTGGATCTGTATAAGGAAAAAAACCACAATAAGAAAAACTAAAGTAATTTGGTTATTGTTAATTAAATAAATGTTAATTAATTAATTACCTGGTGTGCCTGGGGGTCTTCTTTTTCTTTTGGGAAGGATCACTCCATTATTTTCTGAGGAAGCAGCATCAGAAGAATTAGCACTATTGTCTAGCATGGTGAGATTTTTATGTTAACTCTGATCAATCCTCAAAATCAACCAGTACTACTACAGGCTAAAGTTAGAGAAGTTGGAGGAATAGTGGGTTTCAGCTTTACTCAGGGAAAGGAAGAAAGAAAGAAAAGAAAGAGCTTTGATTGAGAGAGAGAGAGGACGAAAAAGCGCTTGTTGGCTTCTGAAATAGCTTTGTTTAAGGCTTTTTAGCTTTTTTCTTTCCCACACGAGCTTTCTTGCTCTGCTTTTGTTGTTGTTTCATTGACCCCTCACCTCACCTCGAGAAGGTAAGGTTGAAGCAAGTTTGTTTATAAAGCTACCCTCTACAGTGTCTATTCTGTAGTATGCAAATGTGCATCATCATTCATTCTCAAACCAAAATTCCTGATCAAATCATGTTATATAGTTTTGGAGTAAATTAACAAATCAGTTGTTGAATGATTATGCTCATTAAGGTTTAACTCCTAAAAATTAATGAATTCACGAGTCAATTTTAAAAAATAACTAACTTATTGCATAATAATTTTTCTTGTTTAGTAACTTAATAATGTTAAAAAGACTAAATTGCAATGGGTTTGTCATTTTCAAATATTAACTTTAACATTCAGTAACCTTAGAGATTAAAGCTAAATAGATCTCATAATTCTAGGATCAAATTATAAGTAGGGATGGCAATTTCAACTCGATTTTCTTCAATTTGACATGTTTAGGATGGATAGTTCAATAGTTGACTAGGTATCAAGAAAAGTTCGACGATAACCTAATAGAAATTAAATTTTAACATAATATTATATAGAAGTAGACTAGTCTACTTCATCCTTCTATTTGTCCACTTCAATGCTACATATTCTAGGTATCTTTTATTTTTTTTTCTATTGAATTTACTGTAAACAAATGTTTTGCTTCTCTTCGCCTTGATCCTTGTAGAGTTCGAACATGGGGAAAGAATAAAAAGAACCACAAAGTCATGGTGCAGGATGGGGCATGTTATAAGTTAACAGGACGAAAACAATTAGTGAAAAGCGTGCTCTGATATGTCCCATTGCCATATCTAATTATAAGTTCACTCATTATTGTACTAAATTTATATTTATTCCAGTAATTTTGATTTATTTATTATTTGATGAGTTTGTATGTAAGTAATTTTAGAGTAAATAAATTAGAAAAGAGTTTTCTACAATATATATCAAAATATCAGGGGGCTCAATGTAATTTTTTAAAATAAAAGGTATCCATAATAATTTTACCAAAGTTTAAGGAGGTTAGCCTAATTACTCTCAATTTTATGATTAAGCACCTCTTTAAAAATATTTGAATAAATAATACTAACTATCCTTAAAGTTTGACTAAATTACACTTGATATCTCTCTTGTTTTAAAAATTATACCCAGCTCCCCTTCAATATACTTTCTATGTCAATGAAATTAATTTTTGTATAATACGTGTTCTTTTAAAAATAAAATTATTTGACTAGTTTTACTATGATATTAAGAATAAAACCACAATGTTATGTTAAAACTTAACATTGATTTTAATTATCTTTATTACTTTTATATTAAGAATAAAATCACATTTTCATATTAAATAAAAAGTTAATTTGTTTAACAAAAAATAAATTAAAAGAGAGATTTTTGTGATATATATTTAAATGTTATAGGGATTGGATATAATTTTTGAAATACCAGAAATATCAAATGTAAATTATCTAAAATTAAAGTGTGTTAGTGCATTTACTCTCTGGTGAAAGAGAGAAAGGGGGTGTCCTTGGTTGGTACCCAGTCACATTTGCTTGAAACTTTAAGACCCACACAAAGGATTTGGACAAAGAAAACATCCTCCTCATAAGAAAACAAATATTCATTATTGAACACACTGTTATTTGCATGACTAAATGCTGGCCACACTCTCATCTATGCATGAGCTCAGACATCCATGGGATAAATAAAACGAAATGTAAATCACACTGACTAGCTAGCCTCCACAGGAGGTTATATTTTTTTAATTAACTTGGGTTAAAATTTTCTGAAAAACACCCTAACAATAATATTTTAAGTATATATTAAACAACTATAGGAGAGTGCATCCTTCAAATTATTCAAGAAAAAATTAGCCCTTGACCCTAATATTCAAAAAAGAAAAATTAAACACTACGTTGGCCTGATAATTAAAGCCAATCAATTTGGTTAATTTCATTGAGTCACATGTCCGAAATTAGGTTTGTTTAACTGGATTGTAATAAATTTATTTTTGAATCCTTTACTTTGTCTCAACTACAAGAATACTGTATTTGACTTAATGGACAATTAAAATTAGTTGAAGTACAGTAAGACAAGCTAGTCCAGCCGTGCACTACCAAAATAATAATGCTAATCACACACATGTAAAGTTTTTGTAAAATTATTCATTCCATTTGCGTATAGTTATTGGTTCAAACCTTAATATGCACTGTTATTTAGAGATTTATTGCTACTTTGCTGGATCTTTTTGGATGCTATTATAATCTTTGTTTACTTTGCTTTCTTAAATTATTGAATTTGTGATTGAGATCTTAGGATACGAAGGCGATGAGCTCGCAAATGGATTGTTTTCTTGTTGTGCCTACTCTTCTCTAAAGTAAATCTATATCTCTTATATATATATATATATATATATATAATACCATTTTTTCCATTTTAAATTGCATAATCTTGTTTGGTTCAAGTTTCTAGGTTTATATTGTTGGTTTGTTAGCGCTACTTTCATCTAAAATTCCAATGGTATGAAGGTCATTGATTTAAAAGGTCTGACGCCACATATATATTTTGATTCTGCCCCTTTTCCAGAAATTTAATGGTAACTCCCTTGCTACGATACTCCGTCAGCTTCAACTACATACTTAATGTGTTGCCCCAAGAAAGAGTTACAGTACTTGAAATAACGTACCTTAAAGGCATGATCAAGTCAAATGAAGTTCTCCTCTTAGGTGAAATGGAAAGATCGTCCATATATTATTCAGCCATCCCACTAAGACATTGTTGCGATTTTTTTTTTTTGGCGAACATCATTATTATTAAGTCGCTGTTGAATTGGTTCATTCTATATATCAGAAACATTTGGTGATGGCAAGGTTAATTAATTGTACCTATTGTTAGTGACAAGACTAGGACTAACTCTCTCTTATTTCTTACAGAATTGGTATTTATATATGACTTTTAGAATTATAGCTTATTCGGCCAATTTTTTTTTTTTGGAGCTGTAGAAGAATAAACTGTTTGTTTCTTCAATAAGTACTTGCTCTCGTTTTTAATTAATGTTAGAACTGTTTAGCTAAGCTCCTAAAAAAATAAAACCACTTCAGAGTGATAAGAGAAACAATTTTTTTTTATTTATTGTGGGAAGGAGGCAAAAAATTAAAGCTTCTCCTTTGAACCAAAAGCAGAAATTTTTTTTAATAAGATAAAAGTACTTTTATTCAAAATTAGTAAATATCATATTACCTATTAATCTTGTTCTATTTATAGTCTCATCTTTTTTCATTCCCATATTCTCTTATCTTATATATTTATTTTGATGTATTTTGTATATATTTATTATTGTGGTTACAATATTTTATATATTTATTACATTTTAATTAAATAAAAATAATAAAATTAACTAAAATTAACTATCATAAATATTTAAAATCATTTATCTATTTAAATAATATTAATTGCCAAGCCAAATCTATACATATATATTTTTTAGTAATTTGACAGTGAAATAATTTTTTTAAATATTTGTCAGACACAATAATATTGATACACTTGTCAAATAATTTTGTCAAATACACAATACTTCTTTTTCACAATACTTTTTCTAAAATTCTATTTTAAGAAATATATTAAAATAGATAAAAATTCACAATAATCTTAAACGAACTTTTAATCATTGAATTACTGCGCATGAAAAAGAAAGTACAGAGAGAGAGAGGGGGGGAGTTTTGAACCGTTGGTAAAAAAATTTCATGGCATGAGTATGCATGTCTCTTACGAAAAATCATCACCATTAGTTTGAGCACATAGAAGAGTAACTGCCAAATTTTGTTACGCAGTTTAATTTGCCCTCTGAGACTCTGTGCATGGGCATGTGTTTCTTCAGAACATCAGAGTAAAGCAGGAATATTTGTCTCTGCCTGAGGCCAAACTTTCAAGGCCACTTTATTGACTTTCTTGTCCATTCTATTTTAATTCATTAACTTCATGGCTAGCTACACCCTATTTTCTGTCACACTTTTATGTCTTGCTATTCTTTTTCTCTCTTTCTTAATCCTTTTTGGGTAACTTTTTCTTTTCCATAACAAAAACACTTTTTAAAAAAGAAAATATAGGATAGATCAGGTTTTCATCCCTTCAATACATTCCTCAACGAGAAATATACAAATTCGAAGCATCACTCACACTCTGTGAGTTCTTTTTCTTTAGGTATTTTTTTATCTTACATTAGCAATGTAAATTTCAAGTTTAATTTCTCTAGGAATGATCTTGGCAACACACTCTTTGATATTATCTCCTCTTATTAATTGCGCAAACGCTTGTGGGTCACAGCGCATGGAAAATGAATCACTTTATTTTATTTTTTCATAAATTGATAATGTTAATTTCAAAAAGAAATAAATACAAAATATATGAAACTTATTATTTAAGTGGAACTCACAGTTCAAGTGAACCCGATATATTTTATGTTTATTTTTCTTAAAAAATTGATTATATTTATTTCAAAAAGGAATTAAAAGAACCCAAATTACCATACATTTACATACGTACATTTAGGTTAAAGTTAAAGGTGTTCTTCACGTGTACACTTAGGTTAAAGCTAAAGATAAGAATTTAACTCTAGATTGGATAAGTAAATGATTTAAGGAAATTATTTAATCAATCACTTGTCAGGCAAAAAATAATCATCATTTTGAATTATTATGTGCTATATATTATTAATTAGCCGAATACACCTGGTGGGCGGGTCTTGTCAGGGTCATTTGTAAAAAAGTTTTAAAATGTTATTTGCGTATTATTAAGAAAAAAATTATATATAACTTTTGTATCAATATAATTTTAATATGTAGACTTCAAAAAGTAATATTTTCATCTTCTAAATCATCATAAAAAGCAAAAATGTCATACTCAGTATTCAAAATCACATGATATTTTATGTTTTGACAACCGCATTACTTATAGATAATTAATTTTCAATTAATATGTAATGTTTTTATTTTTTATAATAATTCAAAGAGTAAAGAATTGTATCTTAAATTATTACGCAAGCCCCGTTGCCTTTTCAGTATCATACAGTGACAATATTATCCCCAAAACAGTAATCTGGGTCCCCCAAAGACGAGTGCTTTGAATGGAAACAAGGGCCAAAATCAATTAGTTCCAGTAGTAAGAAACAAACAAACGATAGGAAACAAAAACAAATCTATCGCCTTGCTTTTTAAAAGTGAACCCATGTTTGGAGGAAGCTTGACCTTGATGATATATATCAAATTGTGTGGCCAACCACACATTAACCTAATTTTCACCCCATTTTAATTTTTATTTTAAATGGCCGTGTGAAATATTTAGATGCCAAAATTTAGGTTCACTGCTTTGGATACCAACAAAACTAAACCAGACAAAAGCCCTCTGAATCTTTATTGCGATGAACACATGGGGCCATTGATCTCTGCAATGACGTCATGACATTATTGAAGCTAAGCCAAACACTTTCACCATTCAAACAATCGTTTCTCTCATATATCCATCTATCTGCGTTGGATTATACAAACCCTAGATAAGATAACGATGTTACGGCGAGAAATTATTATTCTTTCAATCCCCTCCATGATGATAATATATACTTGTACCTAGCTAAGGTACGTAATTTTCAGATTTTTCTGGTTGATTCTTCTGACTTCCCCCTAAACGAAGAGCTTCCATCATTGTCAGCTGCATACGAGAACTTGCATCATTTCATTATAAGGTTCCCTTTGAAATGTTGACAACGAGAGAGAACAATCTCCCTTTTAACAATGTTGAAGAGGCATTTGATATACTGGTATATGGCTCACACGCATTCAAATCCTCTCCATTATCACTCTCTTAATTCCCTCTCCAATAAAATCTGACTCATTCAAAACCAAATCTGAATGGTTTAAATTTTTTTTTATTTTTTTATATTAAAATATTTTTTTTAAACTTACAGTTAGAAAATTATTTTTATTTATATTCTGTATTTTATAAAAAAAATTATTTTCAAAACTTAAAAATAATAATAATAAATTTGAGCCGTCTAAAATAATCTGGACGGTCCAGATTTCTTACTACAGAGGCCATAGGAGAGGCCACTGTAGGAGATTTGATTCCCGCTCACACACTCTCAATTATCTCAGATATCTCCAAACATTATATGTTTTTCCTTTCTACTTTTCACTCCTTCCAAGCAAATAAAATTAAACTAAATGATCCCCTCTACCAATCTAAAAAATAAAAAAAATAAAACACGTCTATTTCACTATATAATCACTCTCTTTTTTTCCTCGCCTTCTCTACAGAATATAACTTAGGTCTCAGAAGAAACTGCGATATTTTGTTTAATTAATATTGAGCCATACATTGATGTCCACTCTATTTCAGATTTAGATTCTTTCCTCCAAATCTTCTATTCTCTATCTCTCCGCCAAAATCTTAACCTTTAGATTATGTCTTTTAAAATTTTTATCATTAATGATTAGTTGCTGATAAATCTAAGGGTTAAAATTTTGATAGAGAAGCAGAGGATAAAAGATTTAGGGGAGAGAATCTAAATCTCCCTATTTCAGTCTCTTTAATTTGTTTTCTTTTTCCCCTTTAACTGCTAAATTATTTTTCACGTTCTCTCATTGTATGAAGAAATTAAGCAAGCCAATAATAAATTCAAAATATATATTGTTGAAGTGAATTGCTTTACATTGATATTGCGGAGACAAAGAGACAGACTTCAATTAATTTCGATCAGACGTGGCTAAAGTGTCCTGTTGTTTATAGTGCACGAGAAAGATTTAAATATAGTAAGAGTTCCAGAGGGAATAGCAAGCTTTGACACACTTTTGCTTTAGTGAGGAACCTTATCTTTTAAAAAGGGAAGTTGGGGCCATGTTAATTGAAATCATGTGTCATAAGTTATTTCTGCCAAGGTCAACAGAAATTTTAATGCAAAGTGATGATTTTTTAAATTACCAGATTAGTAAAGTAATACATCGTTAGATTTGGAATCCAAGACATTTGGGGTTGGGGGAGATGATGACCTATGCTGCTTTTTCTGTTTAATAAAATAGGGAGCATATATGAATATGTGATTAGAATCCATGTGCCATTATCATCTTTTCTCATCCTTTCCAACTCAAAAAGGACAGGCATCTTTTCTTTTTCACAGTAATTATCCAATAAGAAATAACTTCAATTCAACTATAATCATTATCCAACGTGTCAATTAGCTCCATCAGCTGCTACTAGTTGGATTAATTAAGCTCCATTTTTTCTTGGATATGCATGGGAGTGAGGGATGAATTAAGAATGAGAAAATACAAAATGAAAATTAAAGAATTTTGAGACTATATGTGTGAACAAGCCTGAGAATGAGAGAGTGTGAATGTGAAAGTGAGAGAGAAGAGAGAAAAAAATGATAGAGAGAGAAAAAAGCAAAATTCTGGTGAGGGAGAATAGGGAAGGAGAGAGAAAGAGAAGGAAAACAAGGAAATTACTACCACAAAATAATTAAGGGACTAACTATTTGTGGTGTAATTTGGTTTTGAAGTCATTAGTTAAATTTTAAGTTGTGTTATTTTTATATTATTAAATTTATATAAATTATTTATTAAAATTTTTTTATTTTATATTAATTGAAGAATAAAGGAATATGTATAAAAGGCTGCGTAAAATTGTCATTTCTTCCTAATTTCAGAGGTCGAAAATTGAAACACATCCCATACCATTGAAGACATGTTCATATATTTTCCTCGTGTTATTATGCACACAAAAAAAGCTTGGGCATAAAAAGATTTTTTTTAGTTTTTTAAATCAATGTAAAAATAGTTAAAAACTTACAAGAAACTAGCATTTTTTTTTTGTTAGGTCAGATTGTAATCCTCTACAATAATACAATATACATTTAAGAGAAAAAATGAAAAAAGAAAAGAAAAGAAAAGAGAAAGTGCACGTAAAATTCACCTTTTCTCTTTTCATTTATTCTTTATTTTCTCTTTATCTCTCTTAAATTATATATTATATATATACTTACTAAATGTAAGAAATTCAGAGCAAGTTGGGTCATAACTAGAATTAATTGCTAAGCTGTTTCAGCGGTGGAGAGAACCAAGCCCAAGAAGACAAACTAGTGGGACTGGGCTTTTGGTTTCAATGGACATGAAAACATTGTTAAGTAGATGATGGACAACAAACAATGACCAAAAAATAAAAGATGGACCATAAAAGTTCTGGACGTTCCTATTTAAGTTAAGGATCTGTACGCGCTTGTTTCCTTTTGTTTGTTGTCCATTTGGTTGCTGGGAAAATGTGGGAAACATTAGGAAAGTCTGGTTGTGAGCTTTCCGGTTTTGGTGATTATAGTGTGTTTGATCAAGCTATTGGGAGAAAATAAGTTGTTTATCTTGAAATAAAAAATTTACTTTACTTAAACGAAGTGTCTAGCAACTGTTTTTCAGTAGTTGTAAAAGTGCTTTTTTTTAAATCGTAAGTAAGTAAAAAATTAAATTTTTTAAAGTAAAAGTCAAAAATCATTTTTTGAAGATAAAAATATTCTCATGCAAAATTATTCATTATCATAGTTACCTCTAATCATTTTTACTTACTTCTTAAATGCATTTTTTTAAGTAATTTGATAATAAAAAACACTTTTTAAAAAGATTTGTTAAATACAAATTGTTTATCAAATATTGATAAAAATACTATAAAATAATTTTGCTAAATACAATTACTTTCTCACATGTTATAAAATTCTTTCTAAAAAAAATTTTAAAATAAACAAAAATTTACAACAAACTTCAAAAAAAAATTCTGAGTTGGAAAATGGTATATCTAGATTTATTTGACCCTTTATTAATAATTTGGATCTGATGAATTTAGACTACTCCTTTTTAAATGTAAGCTTATGGAATGCAAAAGATTTAAACAATTTTCAAAACATACTTCTTATAATAGTCATTTATATAATATAATAATTAGGTTAAATTATGTGTTATATATATATACAAAGAGAGAGAGAGAGAGAGAGAGAGAGAGAATCAATAATAATTACAATAATATTAAATTTTAATATATGACTATTCTAGATGTAATAATATTTGATTACAAAAAAAAAAGCTTTAACAGAAGTAATTAAACTTTTCGATAAATTAAGTTAATGTTCTGAATTGGTCATATTTATAAAAAAAAATTCACTATTTTGGTCTTTGAAAGATATTATCATCATTAATTTAGTCTTTTAAAACTTGATGATAACAATTTATTCCTGATATTTTTAAAGGTACATCATTTTAGTCTTGATTTAGGATTAAATTAACCATAAGAAATTTTTAAGAAATAAATTGATAATAATAGAACCAATTAAATTGATGACAATAAACTTTCAAGAATTAAATTGATGTAATTGAATTTTTTCAAAGATCAATATGATAAATATGATAGATAACTTTTACACATCTCTTTTATTTTAAAATTATACGAAACTTGCAATAGTGCTTATTCTATTTTTATTGTGTAGATGTTGATATTTTTACTTTTAACAACAATGAAGGGTCAAAAATATAATATGGAGAAAAGAAAGCCACACACGCAAGCTAAATTGGTGTGGTCCATCCACGTACTCATTTAACCATTTTCTAAAGATGTTGTTTTCACTTATCTCATTTGCCAATTGAATCAAGTTTATGTGGTTATCCTTTATTTTGTTTTATTTCTTTTTTAATCATTAAAGAGTTTGAAAGAACTTCTGTACATCTCATGTTTATATTCCATAATTGAACTGGTCGAGGACCTTTTGCTGCACGAAGAAGTGTAGAGAGAGAAACAAGACATCCATCCATGGAAGCTATGGAAACAAATTTGAGTAAGGTTGGATGCTATGTTGAGGTGCCATGTGTTCAGGAGCTAGCCAAGCAACCATTGACCACTGTTCCAGAAAAATATGTGCGTCCTGAGCTCCACCTTCACACTGCCTCTTCTTCACCACCACAAGCCCCTATCATAGATATGACTAAGTTGTTGTCTCCAGATTTCCATGGTTATGAGCTTCATAAGCTTGATTATGCTTGCAAACATTGGGGTTTCTTTCAGGTTTGCCATCTTCTCCTCCAATTTCATATACAAAAATTCTCAATTACTCCATTTACAAACAATAAGTAAATAAGTTGATTGTGAATGAAAATGTAAGTATGTGAAGTATATTTTTTTTCTTGATGATTAGCTTGGTTTACATACTTTTGTTAGACTAAATCTATTTAATTATATTTTTTTCATAAACCAAAGAAATAAAAAAAGTAGCAATTGGTACATAGTCATGTACCTATAGGTATTTATATTCAAATATTTTTTGTTTGTCATTAAAGTTGGGCTATTTTCAAATTTTGCTCAAATTATTCTATTTTTTAAGCAATTTTAAAAACACCTTCCCTCACATTTAGTATTTTAATTTCAAATTACTCGATGAAGGAATTGAACTCATATTGTTGACGAAAGATGCTATCTTTTACCAGTTGAGTTAACTATTTTAAGTTTTATTTTTATATGTATTTTTATGTCAAGGCATAATAATTCAGCCTTTGAACATTACACTAGAATGTTTTAGAGTAACTTGAATATTGAATGCAGTTGATTAATCATGGAGTGAGCCTTTCATTGGTGGAAGATGTGAAGAAAGGTATTGAAGAGTTGTTTAATCTTCCAATGGTTGAGAAAAGTAAGTTTTGGAAGAAAGCAGGAGAAACAGAGGGATTTGGTCAGCTGTTTGTTGTGTCTGAGGAACAAAAGTTAGAGTGGGGTGATATGTTCCATTTCGTCACACTTCCACAAGAAGCAAGGAAACCCCACTTATTCCCTAAACTCCCCCTCCCATTCAGGTACTCTTAATTACTCCATTAATCATATATAAATAGAATGCATATTCCCAATTAAAATTTTCAATAATCTGATTAAATATTGCAGAGATAATTTGGATGCCTATTGTATAGAACTGAGAAAGCTAGCCATCAAACTCATTCTACTTATGGCTGAAGCTCTAAATATGGAAACCAAAGAGATGACAGAGTTATTTGAAGAAGGACGCCAATCAATAAGGATGAATTACTATCCTCCATGTCCACAACCAGAGAAGGTGATTGGCCTCAACCCTCACTCTGATGTCGGTGGCCTCACAATACTTGTCCAAGTCAATGAAATGGAAGGCCTTCAAGTCAAAAAGGATGGAAGCTGGGTTCCCATCAACCCTCTCCCTAACGCCTTTCTCGTCAACCTTGGAGACATTTTGGAGGTAAGTAAGTGAGCTACAAACTAAGCACAACTCTTACATATAGATAAGATTTAGTGAAAAATTAATTCAATATGAGTTTGCTGCTAAATGATGATGTGATAGATATTAAGTAATGGGATATACAAGAGCATAGAGCATAGAGCAACAGTGAACTCAAAGAAGGAGAGGATGTCCATGGCCACTTTCTTTGGTCCTAAATTGGATGCAATTATTGGTCCATCACCAAACCTTGTGACTCCAAAAAGGCCAACATTATTCAAGAGAATAGGTGTGTTTGATTACTTCAAGGGGTTTTTCACACGTGAGCTTCGTGGAAAATCACACCTTGATTCCATTAGAATCCAAAATGGGACTGATGAAAGTGCATAGAAGCTATATATATATATATATATCATATTTGTTTGACTAACAATCAGAATTGTGGAATAGGCTTTATTTTAAGAGCTAAATGGGAAATTGTATAATAAAACATCCCTTTTAATTTAAATCCTATAAACATTTCGATAAGATTGGCAAGCTTGCAGAACAGGTTCCATACTAGGAGCTAAATGGGAAATCGTATAATAAGACATCCTTTCTAATTTAAATCCTATAAACATTCCAATAAGATTGGCAAGCTTGCAGTAATCATATCTTTGCTATTTTTTTGGATGAACATATGGTGTCATTATTTATCAGTATATTTAAATTTTGTTGTATAAAATATATTTAAAAGTAGCATTATATATTTGGGTAAATTATACAAAATTTTCCTTTTGAATTTTGTTGAAATTATACAAACTTCCTATTTATTTTTAAATATATATAAATTTATTTTAAAATAAAAAATTACTTTATAATTTAATCCAATTTTAATTTTTTTAATTAAAATACTCTCTATTAATTTAAACATATATTTTTTTAACTTTAAAAAAATTTAAATGGAGGATATTTTAGTAAAAAATTATATCTGAACTAGTGTAAGGTATCTTTTTATTGTGGAAGAGGTTTGTGCATATTTTAAAAATATTTAAAAATAAAAGAGAGATTTATGTAATTTCAAAAAGAACTAAATAAGGTTTATATAATTTAAATTTTTTTTTCGTTTAGAGTCTACATAGATAGATAGATATATTGTAATTTGCAAAGCTCAACAAAAAATGGGGAGAAAATTTTTCAAATTGGTGGAATTGGATTTTTTGTCCATATAAACGAGTTGAGTATTGTCTAAAACATGAAGATAAATTGAATTTTTTTTTCAAAAAAGAATATTATATAGACCAGATTATTTAGTAAAGTTATATTTTGGCCATTGATTTTTTTTTTATCAAAACTTGGATATCCCATTTTAATTTATCAAACAATATTATTAAACCTGTTAATACTTAATATAAAATGGATAGCATGATGCAATATAAAGTTGATGTGGTTGTTAAGTATTTAATTACCATTGAAAGAATATTATCGTAAAACATTATACAGCTTGAAATAACTATTATAGCATTATACCGTTTTATCATTGACTCCAAGTGTGTTTCAATGACAGCCTTAACCCATTTACTTTTAGACTCTATGTTTAAGCCGTTAAACTTGAACAAAAATTAAACTTAATTTTCAAAATAAGGTTGGGTTTGACCTTTAATTTTACAAACAAATTTTGACTTAACCTAATTATATGAACTAGAATTTCCTGCAGTAGAGTAACTTATTGTAAGGGAGTGCAATGACAAATTTTCATGTGTTTTTATTTACTTATTACTTTTTTTGGGGTTTAGAGGTTAATATAAAAAATAAAAAATTATAACATTGAGAATAAAAATTTTAATTATAAAAAAATTATATTTTAAAAATTTTAACTATACAAAAAATTTTAAAATTTAAAAACATATGAAAAATTACTATTGCACGCAGCTAAGGATCCCACTGCCAATTATATATAACATAATATTTAGCTTCTTATATATATATTTTTAAAAGAACTTACCTAGTTTTGAGCCCTTTTTTAATATGTGTATTAAATTTAGTTTAGTTATTTAAAGTTATTTGAATTAAACTAAATTTTATTTATTAAATTTTATAAAATAGGACTAACCAATTCAAGCAAAATTGAAAATTAATTAGATCGTCTAAATTTAATTTTTCTATATTATATATATATATATTTTTTGTTGGTACAAAATATCATTTTTTTAGTTATCAGTTATAACATTATTTTTATTCTACATTTTATATCTTATAAAATAAAAAAGTTTAAATTATATATATATATATATATATATATGAAATTTGAGCTACCCCGCTTATATCTGGATAGTCTATACGAGACATAGAGACTTTGAACTCACACTCTAAATTTCAAATATTGTTAGGGCCAACTTAGATTTCAATAATAAGTGTTATTAATTGAATTAAGTTTTGTTCAACTGTGATTATGTCCACCTTAAATGACAATAGGGCATTTAAGGATCATATTGATTTCTTATTAGATCACATTATTTTTATTTGTTAATTGTTTATTAAACAAGCTTGATATGAAAATGATATTAAAGATAAAATATATTTTTGAAAGATTAAATAAAATATTTAAATTTGAAAAGATTAATTCATGAAATGTACTTTTTATAAACTAAATAACTAATTTAGTCTAAATTATTGTTACCTAATCAATTAACATTAGAAAAATTCTGAAGTGCATTAGATGCAAGTACACTCAATGATCAAGATATTTCATATATATAGAACGCATCTTAATTATTAGGTGTATATATATTTATTGTATACAAGAATTCACGCATATTAATTATAATAATAAAATAATTATATAAGCTATCAACTTGAATCGTGGCCTTTTAAACTTTTTTTTTAGCGTTTTAAAATTTTTAAAATATAATTTGTTCACAATTAAAATTTTTATTCTCATAATTGCCATTTTCTATACCTTACATTATTTTTTAGATCTTAAAAAGAGAGCTTAAAAAGATCAACTGCACAACATGCAATAAAAAATTTTACTACATGCGATCCGGTTGCTATAAGCTACACGTTGATTTAAAAAAATTATTTTCACTGATTATTTTTTACTATAATGCCGTAAGTAATTTTTGGCATAATTTCAACACCATATAACTTGAAAAAAAAATCTATTTAATTTGGTATTGTGTTTTTGAGATTGAGACAAAATGGCCTTGAAACACCTTTGGTTGGCCTCCTTCCTCTTATTGAAATCCCTCCCATCTATAGTCTCCATATGTAAAAAGGCGTTTGGAGTTGGACCCTCCCTTGTCTCTGTCTCTCTCTATGCTCTTTAATTTTCTAATTAATTAGTTTTTTTCTATATATATCCACACACCCTTCTCAAATAGATAGATATCATTTGGATTTTCTATTATTTTTAATTTTGAATCTGGCAAGTTGGCAAAGCGTTGATAGATAGATATAGAGATACCCCCTCTTCTCTCTTTCTCTTTCTCTCTCACATTGACATTGTTGGGTGCATTCTCTCTCCTCTCTCCTCCACCTTCTCTCTCTTTCTCTTTCTCTCTCTCTCTTTCAGGTCTCTCTCTCCTCTCTCTCCAGAAGGGCAAAACCCTAAAGAGCCGTTTACACCCACCCAAGTAAGTTTTCTCTCTCCTCTCTCATCTCTTTCTCTTTCTCTCTCTCTCCCCCTCTCTCTCCTTTAAAATTTGAATAGATGGGTCCTTCTACCGTTAGACCTTTTATTTGGATTCTTATATATATTTCTGTTTTATGGATTTGTTTTTCGTTCCCATTATAACTGAGATCTGCTATTAAAGTTCTCAGATTTTGGAACCCTGCCTTGCTTGTTTGCTAATTGCTAAATGGGGGTTGTCGATCCGTACGCGCCGCTTTCCTTTTCTGTTTTGTCTGTTTGGTTGCTAGGAAAATGTAGGAATCATAAGGAATTTCAGATCGTGAACTTTCCGCTTTTTGGTGATTAAATCGAGAAAGTTCCGTTTTTGTGACACGAGAATGGTAAATCTAGATCTATTTGACCCTGATTTGGCTTGGATGAATTTTAGGCTTTTCCTTTTTGAATGTGAGCTTATGGAATGTAGAAGATTTAATAGATCTTACCTTTTGCCGTTGTTTTCTCAGCATTTAATCGCTTGTTTTGATGTTTCGTTCAACTGGGAATTACTGTACGGCCTATTAATTTTTGATGTATTTGGACATTTTCTCTCCTTAGTGGTTTGAAGGCCTGTTACCATTTTGAAAGATGAGAACTGAAATAAAAAGAACTAAGTTTGAGTCTTTATTATGTTATCTTTTCTGTTCTGTAGTTCTCATGGACGATGATGCGTTGAACATGCGCAATTGGGGTTATTATGAACCCTTCAAAGGGGGACATCTTGGTCTGCAGCTTATGTCAAGTATGACAGATCGAGACACCAAGCCATTTATGCCAGGCCGTGATCCTACTATGTTAGTTAGTCCAAATGGAACCTTTCACCCCCGGGATTGTGTTGTTTCAGAAGCGCCAATTCCAATTAACTATGTTAGAGAGAGTTGGATAAGCCAGAGAGATAGGTTTCTCAATATGTTGCCCACAAATCCTAATTATGCTGTTCTTCCAGAAACATCAGGAGCTCCCTCCTTGCAAATTATACAGCCAACTGATACATCGAGAGATGATAGGGTGAATCAAATTGAAGATCCTCCTGTTAAAAAGGAAGGTGGCCAATTGAAGAAAAGGCAGAGTGGGGGTGCTCCCAAGACTCCAAAAGCAAAAAAACCAAGGAAGCCTAAGGATAATAGCAATAATTTAGTTCAACGTGAGAAGCCAGTGAGGAAGGCTATGGAGGTTGTAATAAATGGAATTGATATGGATATTTCTGGTTTACCCATTCCAGTTTGCTCATGTACTGGGGCTCCTCAGCAGTGTTATCGATGGGGCTGTGGTGGTTGGCAATCAGCTTGTTGTACCACAAATGTGTCAATGTATCCTTTGCCAATGAGCACTAAAAGGCGTGGTGCAAGGATAGCTGGACGGAAAATGAGCCAAGGTGCTTTTAAGAAGGTTTTGGAAAAACTTGCAGCTGAAGGTTATAATTTTGCTAATCCAATTGATCTGCGGACTCACTGGGCTAGACATGGCACCAACAAGTTTGTCACTATCAGGTAGACTGGTGCTGCTTGGACACATCACACAAGGCATTTGCTCTGTTTCAGTTGTACATACACTTGTGTGGCCTTTCACACAGATGTTGAGTACTTTGTTATCCATGAATTTTCTTTTGTCATCCGTCTACCTTAAATTTGGACATGGGTTCTTTTGTTCCTTTTTTCTCTCGGCTTATGTGATAAGGGATGCCATTGTTTTATGGCACCGGGATTTATGTGGATGAGTTATTACTAGATAGACTATTTTTTGGATAATGCTCATTCACCGTTTAATTTAATTTTGTCAAGATATTGCAATGCAATGATCTTTTATTCATTTGTGCTTCTAATGATAACCAATTTTCTTTTCATCTATTCTCTGGATTTTAAAGGTTCATCAGTTATAAGTGTAATGTGTTTCTTTGGTTGAAGAGGGTTAGTTCTTTCATGTCATTTTGTTATCCTATGTGGGGTTTGTTGCTAATTCTTACAATATTATAAATGGCAAAAGAATGACTAGATTCTGTTATTTATCTCCTGCTTAACTTTTGGAACTGCCCCGAATATAAAATATGGAAACTAGGCTATCATGGCAAATACTAATAATGCATATGCATTATGATGTTCTTTGGCGTGAGACTGAGACATGAATTCATTTCTGAATCTAGCTGCTGTGATCTCTATCCGAATTTGTATTTCAGGACTGCTTCCTGTGGAAATGATTTCTGTGCCTTTTGAATTGCTCATTGCAAAACATTTGAGATTGAAACCTGAGTTATATGATATGATCATTGCAAGGCAACCATATAATTGATTTTTAAAGAATGGTAGGATATAATCATTGTTCAGTTAAAATATGCATCATTAGTTTAGTCTGAAGTTACTAAGGGGTTGCATATTTATACAGATATTTTCGTGAAATCATAATTGAGCAAATGGATTTGCATTGCATGCATTTGGATGAGTCATAATAACCGTACCATCAGTGGATGCTGCTTGAGTGTGTGCTTCACTGGGTTTGCCTAATTGTCCAGTTGAGTTCTAGGAGACCATTATTTGTCCTGAGATTTCCTTTTGAGTCCTTGAGAGGCTACATAACAGAGACAAGCCTATCTCCCTTCCTTCCTCCCATCCCACCCAATCCCTCGTGCTCGTGGACTCAATTTTGGGTAAGACAGAATACCCCGTGTAGTTCTTGGGATTTCCCTATGGGGTTTCACATCTGAAATTTTGGTTAATTTATAATGTTTTTAATTTATCTATTATTGCGATGGTCTGATTAACTGTTAGTTACTTGTGTGCATTATGTATCTTCATGATTGTATCCAGTGTTGATTTAGCTCCAAGGTAGACACCACAACAGGTGCATACTTATTAACAAGGGATTATGAGCTGTCTTTTGTTGGCTTGGTACTCTTTTTATTTTTATTTTTCATTTAGTTGGATTGGGAACGTGGTCTCAGGCGTGAGGCACGATTAAGAATAACTGAATGAACAATGCCTCGCTTCTCCCCCAAAATACTCCAAACGAAATATTGGTTGAGCTACATTTTATTTTGTTACAGGGGGAGGGCTAGTTTAACCGCTGGGAAGCCTGTCAATAGCCTCTAGGATGGGTTAGAATTTTTGATGTCCAATGAGTGTGTTTTCTCTCACCTAAATGGTTTAAAGTTAAAAGAATAGTTAACAAGAGATGTATACAACATGAGGCCCTAGTGAACTTTTACACTGAGTTGAAATTTTTTGCTCTTATACTATTTTCAGGTGGACTCAGCCTATAAATAAATAGATGTAGTTAATTATAGAGATATATAAATAGGATAGATATATCTAAACTCGACTTATACAAGCAGATTAAGTCAATTATAAAAAATATATATAATCATATCAAACGTTTATTTTCTTTTGGGTGAAATGCAAACTCTGTTTGTATGTATTTTCTATAATGGGTTTGGTCTATGTGTTTAAAATTGGTCTAACAAACAATTTCTCTTTGTCTTGGGTTAGGTTGTAGATTTGTCTTTTGTTAATATTTTAAAAAAAAAATTGAATTTGAAAGCGGATAAATTTCTATTTAAAATCAAGTGTATCAAATGAAAATTCTGTAAAAGGGGTATTCTATTTTTTTTTTTAAATCCCAACACGGTTAAATCATTTTACTTTGTTAGGCACAACAAAGGGTCAATATCATGAATTACTAGAAGGGCCACGAAATTGTCCCTAGTAATTTGAAGCCAAGGAGATTCTCAAGATTTTTTTTTTTAATCTTTTAGCTTTTGCTTTGTTTGTATTTCTCCTTCCTAATCAGGGTTGGCATCATTTGGGATTCTTGATTAGCCATTTTATTCTCACAAATTTCGTATGGATCAAAATACCTTGGAGCGAACTTTGTCTATGTCCAAAGAGGATGTCATCTGAGACAACGCTTTTGGTCGACGCTTCTAAATTTTAATCATGGTTAAAGAGTTAAGGTGCATCTATTTGCTTAATTTGCAATGAAATGGAAAAAAAAAATAATGAAGAATAATTGGATGGTTTTACACTTTGTTTGGAATGGATAAAATCAGACATTTATATTAAGAGCGGTGAAAATTCAATATTAAAGGAGTATAACTTGTATGGGAAATAACAAAAGGGGATGAAATAACAAGAATATTTTAGTTAAATTTTTAAAATTACTTTTATTTGGAAATTTGGGAGAATATGAAGAGGATGTTAGAATGTTGATGGTAAAACACCAACTTCTTTGCTAGGTGATTTCCAATTTAAACTTGGGTAAGTATCAATTTTTAGTGCTAACTGCAACTTTTCATCTTTACTAATTTATCAGGACAGTTATAATAATATTATTTTGATCTTTTAAGTTGAAAATTTGCCTTTTTTATTCTATTAACAATCTCAGCAATTTCTCTAGTAATAGCAAAATAATAGTAAGACAATTTAAAATAGAAAAACAATTTATATATAATTATTTATATCATTATTATCAAATTTTTTTAATTAAAGTATGATAGATGTATAGTCATTTAATAATACCAGAATAAATGTATAGTTTTTGCAAATAATAATATAATTTTTTGATATAATATTATTAAAAAATTATATACTTATCATATTTTAATTAAAAAATTTAATAACTAAGATATAAAAAAAATTGTTTTTAAGTCTAATCTTTTAAATTAATGTAATATTAGACTAAACATACTAATAAAAAATCTCAAAATACTTAAAGACTATAATGTCCTACTTATATTACTTACATTGCATGAATTTTTGACACACATGGAATTATGATCCATTAAACACTAACTTTAGGGAAAATATAAAACGTTAGTAATCAATTTACTACTTTTCAAGGACTACTTTAAAAGCTAACTCCCAAATGGAACTGTGGCAGTACTAATAAGATGGATATTATTATCAATGTAAAATGATTAGAGAATAATGTGTTGAATTCAAAAAATATGAAAGTGCAAAATAATCGAACATAATAGAACAAAGAAACTTACACTTTTTTTTCAGTTCTTTTTTTTTTTTTTCCAAACTTTCTTTTGAGTGGATGAATATGAAGATATGAGATTCCAATCTTGACTTGTTAAGACGGTTGCATAACTAACATTAAATACAAAAAGCATCTATATCTTCTCTTTGCCTTTAGATTACTGTCACTCCATTAAAAAAAAAAACATAAGCACTGTCGTTCAATTTTTTTAATTATTATTAATTTTCTATTGTGTTAGTAATATTCCCCTTTCAAAGTTTTTTACGTTTTGGTGTATTTCATAGATTCCGATATATAATTTGGTACAAAGTTAACCAAAGTCTTCTCCACTAACTAAACCCTTTTGTAGACTTGGAATATTTCATATCTACTTGGAAAACTCAAATCTCTTGATAAGATATAGTCCATTACAATTTTGACTAAATTAATAACCAAGAGGAAATAAATCAAATATATGAAGTGGTTATGATATATATATATATTAGCCATCTAAAATCAGAACTGCAAAACAAACTGAAAAGATTAAAAAAAAATGTAAAAGCAAAAAAAGGGAAAAACTAGAACCAAGAATATCTATGGGGTAAAATTTTGGAAGAATTATAATAAAAGACTAAAAAAAAAATTATTCTTAATAATCTGTTACCACTTGTTTTAAGATGGTTACCATTGAGTTTAGTAACAATCAGTTAAACTTAGTGATAAAAGTTCTTAAAAATAATTTTTTTTCACTTTTTGGTCTTTAAACATAATTTTTTAAAAATTTTTTTTAGTAAACTTGATATAATAAAATAAAAATAAATAAATCAATAAAAAATACATATCTAAATATGCTAAAAATGTATGTCTTGCTAAAAAATTACCCAACGTATCTACATAATTACTTCTCATTGGCTTAATTTGTTTATATAAATAAAGAGTCCTGTACCTGAGAAGAAGGCGAGACCAAGGAGCAGATTGTCCTAACAAATGACAAAGAATGTTGCTTCTCTCTTTCTTGTGTTGATCAAAATGGTTCTAAGTTAAGACAAAGCCATTATATGTAGAAACTAAACCCACATAATTTTATTGATGTATTTGAATAAACAAAGTTTTGTTCTGTAATACTCATCTGAAAATTCTCTTGCGCAAAAAGGGGTGCACGTATTGGACTCATACGTGAGTCTTACATGTAGGAAACTAATCTTGTCTGTCCACTGTATATATACCAGCAGAGGTAAAAAGAATTCACAAAAAAATAAAAGAGCAAACCCCTATTTGGGGGACACCACAGCCTCTACTGCGGTTTTAGCACAGCAGAGGGTCAGGTTTCTTGTAGATACACCCCTGTGGATAATTGCTCCATTTTGTAAATTTGAAATCAAGTCACATAAAATTGCAATCCCCTAAACTAAAATGAAAGGATGAGGAGGTATGTTTAGAAATTAGAACAATACTGATTTATAGACCTTTGTCGTGGATCTTCTGCAACTGTTACTTGTTATATATTTGGTGTTAAAAGTTATTGAAATGTAAAATTTGTTTAACCAAAATTTAGAAGAGAGCTTCAACGAGAGCAATGCAGAACTCAAGCACAACTGAGACACCAATTCATGAGCTATAATAAGCTAAGACAATTGCTGATTGCCACTCTAGAATGGTAAAGAACAAGATAACAATTCAAGATTTAAACGTTATGGTAAAAATTAAGCACAGAAATTGGGAAATATTGCAAGGATATAGTTTCTTCATGCAAATTTTAAAAAAATCAGTAAGGATATACAATCTTTCATGGTAATATTCAAGACAGAAGGATTGATAGTAATATGTCGATCGTTAGCTATGATGTCTGTTTATGTTTCATAGCTAAGAAGCCCATAACTGGTTCCTCAAAAGCTCCTTTGTCTCATGGAATCTGGTTACCTACAATATAATGTTCATTTTTGTTGCAGCTAAAGATTAAATTTTCCGGACAATCTCCATTATACACATAAGATGCATTTAGTATGGATTTTAAGCCCCTTCAATTTCTTAAAAAATTGACATTTTTAAATTTCTAAAAGAGAAAAACATATTGTGATACATCATAAGATGCAACATTCAAGTGTGATTTATTGATCAAGTGGATTTCATACACAATATATCTATCTCTTTCTCTTTTTAAAATTAATATTACCAATCTCTTAATAAATTGACAAGATCCAAATCCCTAATCCAATAATGACCCCAAAACTAGTCTAGCATCTCGTGCCATTGTATGGACCCTACATGATAAGAGATTCAGAATAATAACTTTCTGTACTTTTATATAATATATAGATTGTTCATCACATTTTGTAGGAAAACCATAACTTTGAAATAGTTTTTACTATCTAGATAACAAATTTTCAAAATGTTGAAAATAGGCCAACGTGCAAGAAAAAAAAATCCCTTTAAGTTATATATCTAATCATCGTTTAACTTCATTAACAATAACAACAGAAATTACATGTTGGGAATTTTCCTAACACAGAAGGAGAAAAGAACAGAGAAGAGTCACAATATTCTGCTATAGAAAAGAAATCAGAAGTCAGAACATTCCCCTTTTTTTTGTTTTGTTTATGCTTCTCTGTATTTCCTTTTTAGCAAATGAATAGATACACGTATGGTATAATAAGACTTTTGAGATAAGTATCATATCTCAACGCTAAAAACTAATTAAATCCGGAAGAACTTGGTTATGGACTGCCTGATAAGGAACGATGCTATATGATTCTTCAAAAGGGTTGGTTGAGAGAGTAGCCTTTGCACCACCAAAGGCTTTTGCTCTATCATCAAGCACCATTTCATCATCGAACACCTCCCATTTTTCTGTAATTACTGTCTTCATACCATTCCCCGATTCCCTGTGTTCAGCCATGCAGGCAATGGCATTAACATTGCAATTCCTCACCACAATGGCCTTGTCATCATCATCACCCTTCAAGCTTTCCTTCTCATAAACCCCATTGATGATTCTCTCGAGATCTTGGGTATACCCTTCAGGGAATCGCTCCATTTTGGGGCACTGAGAGGCATTGAGGACGCCAATTTCCCTACAGAAATCAAAGTATATAGAGAGCTGATCGCTTTGGATTGCTGCTTTCTGAAGAACCTTAAGCCCAACACTGGCTTCCATCTTCCCACCAATATCATATATCCTCAAGAGAGCTCGAGCAATCCCTTTGCAAAATTTACTATACACATCGAAAAGCTCAACAATAACGCAATCCATGGCTTCAAGGACAAGACCCATATGCGAATTCAAATACTCAGGTTTAATCTGAAGCAGCATATTAATCAAATCCTGCATTGCCTGCAATTTCTCCAATTCTTCCATCAATGTCTCCTCTGTTTTTTTCCCCTGTTTGTTCTGTTTTTTAAATTCCACAGAGACAAAGGCTGATTTCTGGTCCAAATATGCAAAATACGAACGAATAAATGCATTATAAGCCCAAACCGTTTCTGGGTTCATATGCTCATCGCTGAAACTGGACAAATCAAACGGCAATCGACCCATCTTTTGAATATTCGCAATATCACAGCAATAAATGCCGTGCATGAGCATCAAGCCCTTAAGAGCCACGACCCAGCTTCGAGTCTTTTCCATTCTCATAGCAAGAGCCCAAATGAGGGGTTTGAGATATAAAGGAGAGGTACGAACCCATTGGAAGACTCGTTGAACGTTCTTGCAATCGATGCGATGTTGATCGTGGCTTGTGGCTTTGATGATGGCAGCTTCCAGATCAGGATTGCGGAAGGAGGTGCGGCGACAGAGCTGAGCCACCCAGATGCTGTTTCTATCTTTCAAAGCTCCGGCGACTCTCTGCCATAGTCTCATTTCCTCCTCCGCTAACCTCTTCTTCGCGATTTGCAGTCAGACAAAGCACCAATTCAAGACACCCAATCCTTCTTGTTATTTCATTCCCCTTCTTTGTTTTTCCCCTCAAATTATCTGTTTATTTGAAATAAAGTTTAAAAAAAATCTATTTTTGGTAATACATATTTATTTTTAATAATCATATGATAGGACTAGATAGTGAGCCGGAATAGCCTTAATTCAAGTCACATTTTTTAAAAAAATTTAAATGCCTAGCGATATGATATATTGAGGTTTAATAAGTTCAAGAATCATGACTCAAATATTACCCTTTTTTTTTAAATATCAATGTTATGATTGAAATCTCTACTTTGCCAAAATTTTCTAGTCTTTACTTTGAAGTGCAAAATTGTGAAAACTTCAGAAAGTGATTTGAATGATTTTTTTTTTTTTTACCCGGCAAAGGTCTGTCTCTTTGTTTTTTGTTTAATGTTGGTTTATGCGGAAGTATTTTTAGGCAAAGCTTGAATTCTTTGAATTTGTTGACGACTTGGATTTTGTAGTTGAGGAAGGTGGAAGCAACAGAAAACAAAGTTTGTTATTGTTGTTGTGTCATCAAGAAGATCTGATCCTAAAATACACAAAATATGGTCTTTGGAATTTGTCAAGGTAGTTATGTGTGCTAAGATAATCTGTCACCCAGTTGATCAAAAAAAAAAAAAAAGATAATCTGTCACCCAGCAAGGCAGTTATATATATAGAAAGTTCCATAAATAGCTCCATCTCTTTTAGAAATTAAAATTTTAACTATTGAATGCATCTTTAAGCTTTTTATAATAATATTTAGTTAATTATAAATTGTAATAGTAAAAATATATACTTCTATATATATTTCTAAGATTTCTTTAGAGGGATTGCCATTTTAAACCCACGGACAAACCCATATACTTAGTGGGTTCCATGACTTTGGCACGCTTTGTTTGACTTCTTAGAATATTAGTTAGGATTCGTCAGAGACGTGAACATTGAATATTGGAATTATATTCGGAGGCTGACATATAAATAGCAAATTTGTAGTTTCTCTTCTGATATTTGAAATGTGAGCAGATATTTAAAATGCTAGTATTTAATATATTGCTATTTAAAATAGCACATATTATATTCAAAAAGTTTGGAGACTTGGTGTATGCTGCGACAATTTTATTTTTTAATTCAACTTAAGTACATCCAACTTGATCCATTCACGTGTGATTTTTTTTAATTATTTAATATATTTATTTTTAATAGATTATGTCTATCCCAAAAATTCTATAATGAAGCCATTGGCATTGAAGCACCTAATGCCATTTATGTGGGGGCCGGGCCACATGTGAGCCATCTTGCTCCACCAAATGACTTCATGTTTAATTTTTTTTCCTTTTTTTTTAATACTAGAGCAATAGGAAGAAAAATCTAACGAGAAAACATAGTTATTGACTACATCTACAAGAGAAGGAGAAAGCAAAAGCAACTTTCTCCAATACATTGTGTCTCCAGGAATGAGTTCCAAAGGAAAATTGAAAAAATTCATAAAGAGCAAGTTTATGCCATGGGCTAACAACGGAGAGTATTTGTCACTACCTTTATTTTGCATCACGAGGTTGTGATCTTTTGATTTGAAAAAGTTAAGTTTGATTTAATGGGACTTCAACAGAGAGACTAAATCCATTAAAGAGATCTATGTGAATATGTTTCTAATGGCATCCTGCCATCTCTTTCTTTTGTTTGAGGGGATCAAGTAATCCTAATTCTAATTTATAATAAAAGAATTATTAAAGTAAACTCTGCAAAAGATTTTGAGTCTCCTTTTCTTCTCAACTATTGGAAAAAAATCCCGCAATTAGCAACCATTCTTGTTGAATCTATTAAGGATAGCCATTAGGTGAAAGAAGATTGATTAGTCTCGTTTTTCTTTTTAGTGATTCCTTGTGATAAGTCCATGCTAATAAGTTTAGGTGGACCAAAGATTTGGAATAATGAATGAATTTAACAAGGTCTGCTTGAACACCTTTGTAAATAATGTTTTTCTTAAAAGACCAAATGGTATAAAGAGTGGTAATCAAAGGGATTATGTAGAAAAACATCTGCTTGAGGACCTTCTTATCTTGAGCAAACCATTTGCAAAGCCATAGGACTATGTCCTAATCTTCAAAGCAATCAACTCTTAAGGCAAGGGGGGAGCCAAACCAAACTATGCTTGCAAAATTGCATTGAATGAAAATGTGATTGAAAGACTCTAGATGACTCAAGTAAAAGGGACAATCCTAATTAGTATATAGGTAATGGTCTTTAAGGGTGTTAGGAAGAGCCTTCTTATTTAATTTCCAACTAGAGAGAATGATTTTCATAAAGATGTTGAATTGACAAAGAAATTTCCAATTCACCATGTAGGTACTTAAATCAGGTTTGTAAGAATCTAAAGTCATCTTTAACCTTGTAAGTACATGAAAAGTCATTTGTTCAAACAAGACAATCTATTTTATCAGAAGCACAAATGGGTATGTTGGCAATGATGTTGCTAACTTCCTCATGGTAACAATTTTTCAAGATTGGCGAATTCCCCTATAAGGAGTTATGCAGAATAAAATCAAACATCTTACAAGGTTGAAAAGAGCTACATAGCTACATAGGCCACCAAAGAAGGTGGTTAATAGGAATATATTTGCCTAAGCCAACATACCATCACAACTTCTACAAAATAATGTCACTTGCTTTAGAGATACCCTTCCACATCTAGAAGGAATTCGAGTGTTGGTAAAGAAGACCAAGGACCAATTGCTTTCAATATTTAAGTTTGATGATTCTGGTGAGGGGAGAATTTTGTTGAGAATAAACTATCTTCCAAACTTGCTTAGCTAGTAAAGCTTTGTTCATCAAGTGAGTAGGCCTTAGACTCAAACCCCCTTTTGTGTATGGAGAGTACAGTTTCTTTTAATTGGCAAGGTACATTCTAGGGTGTTCACTACTAAAGCCCTAGAAAAAGTTAGATAACCTACTATCAATGCGAGCACAGACATACTGAAGGAGATGATGATATGTGAGATGATAAATAAGATAAGAACTCAGGAGAATCTTTGTCAAAGTGAGCTTTGCTTCTTGAGATAGAAGAATGACTTTCCAAAATTGAAGTTTAGAATTAATTTCTCTAATCAAATCATTGTAGATTTGTGACTTGTTGCCCCTTATATCTATCTAGGCACCTAAGTACTTGCCAATTTGGAAGACTATTTGATTTTGTAAAACCCAAAAAAGATTCTTTTAAATTTATGGGGAGTATTAAGGCTAAATAACAACTTTGATTTTGCTTTGTTGATTTCTCATCTTAACAAATGATTATACAGAGACCAAATCTTTTGGACCTTATTACAAGAATTAGCAATTCCTTTAAAGAAGAATATAATATCATTTGTATACATAAGATGAGAAATAGCCTTAGAACCGTTGTTGATTTTAATGCCCTTATACAAACCTAACTGTTCCACTTTAGAAATTAGACGTGAGAGCACATTCGAGTAAGTGATGAAAAGACTAAAAAAAAAAGTTACCTTATTTGAGGCCTCTCTTTAAAAGGAAACCAATTAAAAGGGTGCCCTTAAAAAGAACCGAGTCAGAGACTATGGGTACATATTGCATAATCATGTTAATCCAAATAGGAGGAAAATTAATCTAAAAGCAAAACAGCATATAAAAAGTTCTTTGAGAGCCTATCATGTGTTTTGGAAATATTCATTTTCAAAGCAGCCTATCTTTTTCAAAGCTTTTTACTCTTATGGATTTATTGCATAATCTCAACCACCAATAAAATATTATTTAAAATTAGCTTCCCTTGGACAAAGGCCTCTTGACTAGGAGCAGTATAATCTTCCAAAATCCCTTTGAGTCTATTGCTAGAATCTTTTAAATGAGTTTATAGATACCATTACAAAGATTAATGGGTTTCAAATCCTTTAGAGATTGGGGTGATCACACTTAAGAATAAGAGTTATGAAAGTTTTATTCAAAGTTTTAAAAAGAAAATCCTTATCTTTGAATAATGTTACCAAATTAATTACCTCCCCATCAATTGAATTCAAAAAATGTTGATAGAGCCTAGCATTAAAGCCATCAGGTCTTGACATACCATTTAGGTCCATTTGAAAGACTATTTGCTTACTCTCTTCTTTGTTAAAATTAAGAAGGGGAAAATTGATGTGAAAGTCTTTTAGAGAAGGGATATCCACATCCACCAATGTATCAAGGATTTCATGACTCGATAGCTCCTCCCTTATTAAGAAAATATAAAAGAAATAATCAATTATTAATGCTCCCATCTAGACAAAATCATCAACCCATCACCCCACTCATTATGAAGCTTTAATAGGCTATTTTTCAACCTCTTTGCCTTAACTAGATTATGAAAGTATTTGGTGTTTCTATCACCTTAGACCATCCAAGTTTGTTTGGCTTTCTGTGCCCATCAAGATTCTTTATAATCATATAGAAATTCCAATTGAAAACAAATACTATTTTTCGAGGGCCACTCAATAGAGGAGAATATGTCCATTTGGATAGAACTAAAAACAAATTCAAGATTATTGAACTTGTGATGAATATTATCCACAAAATGTTTATTATAAAGACTTAGTGCCTTTATAACTACTAAAAGTTTGCAATACACCTTAAAAGCAAGAGAATTAGAAAATTCCTAAGACCAAGTGTCTTGAACAATAATTAGGCAATCATCAAAATTATACCAAAAGTTTTTGAACTTTAGTGGTCTTTTTTTGGAACGGGGGTGCTTAACTTGGTAGATAGCAAAAGAGAAGAATAGTTTGAGGAAGCAACTTGTAAGTTGGTTAATTTAGTACATAGAAAAAAGAGTCCATCAATCACAATTGCATAACACCTTAGCAAGCCTTTCACATAATTCATCAACTTCAGTTCACTTGTTACTCCATGTGACACCATTAGTTATTTAGATGGATATATATTAAACCACATGCATCAAGCATAGTCTGGAAAGAGAAAGCACTAGAGGCAAAGAAGTTGCATTAGGCTTATCCTTAAAATCATGACTTTGATTCAAGTCCCTAGTTATCAACCAAGGACATCTTGTATTTGAAGATATAGACATGATCTAATTCCATAATATATGATGGGACTGAAGATCAAGGAAGCTATAGACAAAAAAGACATAATAAAGTTGACTCTCTAAAGAGTAAGTTGATATATGGATCCAGTTGTAAGTTGCATCATCCACATTATAAACAAAATTGGACTTCCATGCTAAAAAAACAGAAAAACATTTATTTCCTATAGGATCAACACCATAAGATTGGGCATATACCTAGAACTAGATAATCTGACAAACAATCTATTACAAAGTAGCGTTGTTTCTACCAAAAACATAAAATTATGCCTATATTTATAAGGTAAAATTTCCAACCTAAGAATTGTTGAGGCTTTATCCAATTTGGTGTGAATGTCTGCTTATGAAGCATTTATAGCCCATTCACATGTTGATAGTTTCAGGTGTAATTTTTAAATACTTATTATTAATAAATTTTTATATATGTGTGTTTTAAAAAAGTGTTAATAATAAAAATATTAAATTACAAAAATATCTATGTGTTATAATTTTATTAAAAGATTTCATATCAAATATTTAAATAATTTTACCTTAATTTTGCTCATTAGCGTGATCCATCCACATCATGGAGTATTAATACTTAAATATTGAAGTGTTATATAAAAGAGAGTATTTTTAGATAAAAATTTAAGGCCTTATACAAATTATTTAATTATCTCCCCATCCATATCTAGATAACCTTTCTCTTTCTCTTTGAATCCCCTGCACTCATGCAAGGCTGGATTCCAACTCATAATGCCTCTGTCCTGCTACAAAAGGATAGTAAGAATTCAACTAATTATGTATAAATTGATCACTATATTAATTATAAACAATATACGTATATCATAAATGAGTTTCACTAAAAGCTTTAACTATGAATGAATGAATTAATTAAATTGATTTTTTAGTTACAAAAAAGATATTACCTCCAATTTTATATATAATTTTTTTAAGATTTGATTTGGTCTAAAATATAAAAAATAGGCTACTAATGTTTGACATATTAATTATAGTATTTTAAATATATTTTTCATTAAATGAGTTTTTTAAATTATAAATAGTAGCTGTCATTAATTTTAAGGAGAAAATATACATATTAAATAAGAATATTATTAAAAAATAATTTTTATTTAGGATAAAATTAAAAAAAATTAATTATTTTTAACCAACTTTCGTAATTTTTATAAATTAATTAATTATTTTATATATATAGAATTGGAGGTAGTACAAAACTTTTGGAATAAGAGATAGAAAAAGTGGGTGAATTAATAATTGAAATCACATGCATTACATTTTGAAAAAGTGTCACTTTAAACGAGACTTTTAGATGTTTATTAAATTTTCTTATTTTCAATAGATTAAGTCTATTTAAAAATATGACAAAAATATATTTTTAGTTTTTTAATTTTATTTTTATTTTTAATTTATTTTGTTTCAATTTGATACTTTTATTTTAGTAAAATAAGCTTAAAAGATCAACTTAAAACTAAATAAAATTGAAAGGCACTTAAAACAAAATCAAGGAATTAAATTGGACCATTAGGAGATAAAAGTAAAATATAATATTTTATTAAAAACTAAATTTAAATAAAATGAAATTAAAAAAGAAAATATATAGAAAAAAAATAATTACGACCATCTTTTTTCTCGTATCTAATCGACGTTAATTATCATTGGCTATTTGATGAACATACACAAACTCTCGTAAAAGCTTATAACTGGCCGATACATTTTGACGGGAAAAAATGAATTCCCGCATGATTATTACTAGTGCTAGAATTACATGAAAAAAGTGGGATGTTGTGTATGTACGTAGTACCGTTGTTATTGAAGTAGAAGCTTACAACTATACATGCATACTAAGTACGTACGTACGTAAGAGTGGCCCCTACTTTACGAACTTTACATCGAAAGAAGCGAACAGCTACTTCAAAAGCGTGAAGACTAAAGTCATGCCATGACGCTATACACTTTGCCTTTCGGCTTTGCTTTCTCTTTCCACACCTCGTTCAGTCATTTCTTTTACCGAACAATTCCTTGGTGTGTGTATTATATATACATACACAAAACAATCATGATACGCGTGGGCAGTATTGTCAGCCAGAATAGTTTTTCTGCGTTTCTGCAAAATCCAATAACCCAATAGCAAACAACAAATAAGGAGAAAGGTATGAAATATCAATACCTCAGAAGCAGGATATGTGATATGTGTTAGATACAACATAATATTTTTAAATTGTGTATAAACGTGAAGTATTTTGTCTTATGGTGATGTTCGTGTCATGTGTCATGTCTTCTATGTGTATATATTAATATATTCCTGCTTGAAAAGTGTGAGGGAGAGAGAGAGAGAGAGAGAGAGAGAGAGGAGAATGCTAGATTTCTCAGCCCCAGAACAACAGTGGTAGCGTTTTGAAAAGCAGAAAAAAGGCGAGCTGCGATTGGGTGAGCGGAGAGGGACAAGGACCCATTCAAAAAGAAAGCGAAAGGTTGAAAATTGAAAGCACTAAAACAAAACAAAATCCCAATGGGAATCTTGCTTCTTCTTCTTCGTCTTCCACTGTGCAAGCGATCCCACATCGCCACCTCCCTTCTTTTTATGCTCTCTTTCTCTTTTCCTATCTTTTCTTCCCTGTCTCTCTCTCTCTCTGTACTCTTCCTCAGACACACACACACACACAGCCAGACAAATCAACGTTTTCTCAGCTTCCTGGTTTGTTCATGGGATTTTCATGCGAGGATGTTTTAGTAAGTGTTCCTAACCTCATTTTCTTTCACTCTGTCTCTCAAAATCATTCATTGACAAAATGGGTGGTTGGAGAATGTGACAATGGTGAAGAATTCTTCTGGGTTTCTTCTACTTTTATGCTAATTAGAGATTTGGTGAAACATGTTTTGCACATTTTATAGGACGAGAAACAGAGTGAAATTCCCCTGATAGATGAGACAATAGCAACCCAACAAAGGAGTCTTACTCTAATGGAAGTGCATCATCATCAACAAGGGGTTGAAAACGAAGCCGATTTCTGGCCAGTAGAACACCCTTTGGAGCCACGAGATGAAGACCGTCCTGTGAAATGCCCAATGCCTGAATCTTCTGTCATCAATGTAAGCATATGCTTTAACTTCCAGTTTAATCACCTTAGTGTATGCGTATGGATCTATTCATTCGAGACTAATTTTGATTTTTGCTTTAAGAAAATTAGGATTGGTGTGATATAATTGGACATAAGCCCACTTCTAAATTGTGAGAATCTGTTCACTTAATAATTAATATGTCTTGCCAATCCTTTCAATCTTTTGTATTCTCTGAGCAACCTATGAATTCAATCAACCAACCACATTCTGGGATTTGGGACTTTTGGGGGAGAGATACTTCCTTCACATTTTTTCGATTTCTACATCTTAAATTATAGGAATGGAGGGAGACTTTTCAGTGTGCTGTAGCATAAGAAAATCACACAGATCAAGAGGGATGTCTTTGAAAGAATAGGGAAGTACTATGCTTTGAAACTAGAAAAAAGAAGACAAAAGTACAAAAGAAATAAATAAGCTATACCTTCAAAGATATACATTTCATCTGGGTTTGGCACTCAAGAAAACCATATATTGGTTCGCTCTGAAAATGCAAGGTTGTAGCAGCAGCCACTCAGTAGATTATTGGAAATAGAAGAGAGGACTAGAATTAAATAAAGTTGATTAGGGTTTGTTATAAGATTATCTAATAAATATATAACATGAAAAAGATTTTTTTAAAAAAAATCAATCATGTGGTATTGAATTATATTTTTTTAAAAAATTATGTCATATTTTTATGAAAAAACTTAATTACAAAAATCTAAAAACTACATCTAAGTTTAAAGTATGTCCAAATTGAGGAGAATGGAAGAAAATGGAAAAAAAATAAAATTTGATTTTTGACATTTTCTTTGATTTAAATTTAAATATAACAATTTTTTTCTCTTAGTATATGTTTGGACTAAACAGAATGAATGAGAAAGACAAAAAATATCTATCTAAAACTAAATCAAAGAAAATGACTAAATTAAATTTCACTTTCTTTCCCTCCCTCTTTTACCTCCAAACATACCTTAATGTGTTATCGAGCTCATAAGTTTCGAGACAGAAACTCCTAACTAATTTGGCTTCTACAGGATGGAGGGATGCGTGAAAAAAGGTTTGCAGAGAGCTTAAGGAAGAGAGCAGAGACATCTGCAGCGATGGCAGAAAGAGAGAGAGAAAGAACAGCAGCCGAGGATGAAGAGCCTCCAGATCCGGCTCGAGCAGTTCGAAAGCGGCATCACACCCTCACACACGGAGACCTTGAGATAACTCCGTTCGTGAGAATGCCACCACTTCCTCCACTACCAGACCAGAATGTCACCATCTTTCAAATGCTTCAGCAGGTTGACAAGTTTGAGTCTTAAGCAAGAAATCAATTCAGTGCCAACAATTTGTAATGAGTAAATCACTGTGATTATAAGCTGGGTTAGCTTGATAGCTTCAGTAGAACAAGACATGATAAGCATAGGAGTAGCTAGAACAAGTATTCTTCATTCACTATATATATCTTTGATGTTTTCTGTTCAATTCAGACAATATTATACTATAAAAGTTTTCAGATATGTAGACTACACACTTGATGAGCGGCTCCCAGATCGGTTGGCGAAAAATCAAGACAAATTTAAGTCCAAGGCACCGATAAATTCTTACATAGATATTATTGAACAGTTAATTGAGCAAAATGTTAATATAAACTCATCAAAATAGATGTTACTTAGATGGTGGGTCATTAACACCCATTTTAAAAAAACTTCTATGGACTGCTAGCACTGGTATGCAAGAAATATATATAAGAATTTCTCCTCAGACACCTACTGAATGATTAAATGCTAAATGCCCCAACTCATAGGTTCTAAACCCACATCCCAAGAATTTGTATGGACAGAAAATTTTGGGGATTAACCACCTTTGGCCGATTGCATTGCAGCCTCACATTCCATTAAAAAAGAAGAGAAGGGGGGGGGGGGGGGGGGGGCGGGGCAGGGAGGGAGAGAGAAGAGAGAGAGAGATGCCTAGCAACAATCAAAGACACAACGCTAACATCTCTCTCCTTGAAAAAAAAAAAAGTTTACATCTCCCTGCATCAGAGTTCAGAAAGAACCAATTTGATTGGTATACAGCTAAAAAGGGAGAAAAATGCTGCAACATACACAATCTGACAAATGGCTAACCAACGATGTCAAGAGAGAATTACTGTACAAGTTTACTTTCTGGTGGGGAGTAAGGAATCATTGCAAGTTTAAGCCTGACCATTCCGTTTGATCTATCGCTTTCTCCCAGTTCCCCATTTAGTTTTTTCTGGGTCCACCACTTCGCTGTAAGCAAGAATATTGAAAAGATTTCTAGACAAGTCCTATACTGATGTGAAACAATTTGTTTTAGACATGGGACTCCTAAGAGAGCACATCTCCATTCATTCTACAAGGGAAATACCAAGGGCAATAGCCATGCCAAGCGTCAGTGAGATTATATGGATTGCTGTACTTCTCACTGTTGTTCTTCCACTGTTGTTTATCTCGGCCAGCACTCCGGCAATTGCAATGTATATAAATCCACCAGCAGTAAAACCCTGTCAAAAGGGAAGATTTGTCATTGCCAAAATCGACATAAATCTCAGCCAAAAGATTCCTTATGGAACAATCCTCACCTCAATTAGAGATGACTGTCCAGGATCTTTCCCCCAAAGCAGAGCCTGTGCCAAAAACAGCGATTTACTCTTTCATTTTATTTTCACTTTTGGATATACTAATAGAAAATGAACAGTAGCTAAGGTAATTGTTTGCAAAAAAAAGCAGGGTAAAAGCTTTGTAAGTAAAGGTTTGAAACTTTGGAACGATGATGATCTAGCTTTTGATCTTTCTCACTTTAAATTACTCTGATTTGAACATGTGAAAGTTGATTCCATTTTCCTTTTTCCTATTCACATTTACATAATATGCTCTTCTTACCATCAATGTGGCCAGTATTCAATAATATCTAATCTATAATTCGTCTTAACTACAAAGTAATATGCTAACATATTATTGTACATATTCACACTTTTATTTTTGCTTGTTCATAATGTGTGCATATCTGCTATTCGTGGATCCACTAAATAAGTGACCATTCAATGAAGACAACACTCACCAATGCAGTTCCCGCAAGTGCCACAAGTGCTGATAGAAAGTTGAAGAATAGAGCTTTTGATGTACTGAAACCAGACCTTATCAGAATGCCAAAATCACCAATCTGTGTATGGAACAGACAAATAGGATAAAATTTTGAGTGGGAAAAGAAAATTGTAACTGATATAATTAATGCATTACACATGAGAGTATCAATAACTAAAATGAATAAAGATAACTAGCAAAAGAAACAAAATACTAAGAGCAAATGGCATCATAAAACCGCCAATTACATATGATGGAAACCCAAAATGAAGAAAAAGTGGTTACTATTTAGCAGGGAATTTTCAAACAGAAAAACTTTCCTTTACAGCCCTTTTCTAAAAGATGACACAGAAGCTGATGTATCTGGAACTGAAGAACAAGCTAACATGAGATCAAAATGCAACTGCTCTAATGAGATAATAAGATTAAAAAGGAAGATAAGGACTATGCCTCCATGGCAATGATGCAAAACTCACTCCTAAACAGTATTATAGCAGTTTTTAACAATTAGGAGTAAAATTATGCTTTCTTATTTTTTATGATCATATATTATATTCCTCATAATAATTACTAAACATTTATTTTAAAGAAATACACCAGAGTTTGCTCAGGACGTGCTGTCCATGCACTTGTATCATGACTCCAAAAGCCTTTAAGGCTCATATACACTAATTTCCAACAGCATGAGTTTAAAAGAATCTTATAATCACAAAAATAGCTAGTTAGACTCAGATCTAGGGTTTTATATAGGTGCGTTAAGGGGGGAAAAAAAACTTCATTTGACAAGGAAAACAGGTTATAAAACCAAGTACTGCTTTTCTAAATTATTCAAAGAATGTAGAATGCATATTCGCAGACATATATTGAATACAATTCTCCAGAAGTCCAGAGAATAAATAATATCTATATATAATATTCTTCAAGAAGTTTTATAGTCCCTTATTCTTTTCCACATTATAATTGCATAACAACAAAGATTATATTAAGCATTTACGCCAGTCTCCTCAGCCAAGTCACAAGTTTCAAGGCTTTACTGATACTAAAATTTTGCAGCGTTTCCCTAATTAGTGCTAACTTTGCTGAATAAAAGATTAAAAGTCAATAAATCTCTGCATTTTAATAAGTTGAGCTCACACTTCAATAAGTCAGGAAAACAGCAAAACAGAGTTGCACTCTTCTACAGTATCAAGTTAAGGATACAGAGTATGAAACATATACCTCAGGAGGGATAGCAATAAATATAATCTGTAGTACAAGTATTACATCTTGCTATATAGTATGCCATATTCGAACAAATACATTTTTGGGCCTTTAGTCAATCATATACAACAATTTGAATTATGCTATGAATAAATGGGTTCGTGCATTAAAACGTTTGATGTTTCAGAAATAGGCACAATTTATCCACACAAATTGAAAAAGGATGAATTTGAACCTCTTGAGGAAGCTCATGTGCAAGCAAAAACAGAGTTCTAGACCAGCCCCCAACAGATCCATAAAGCAAGAATGCACTTCCTAATGCCATTCCGTCAGTGAAATTGTGCTGCAATATTACCACATGTTGCATGATTACATGGAAGTTTTCATTTCATTCAACCCAAACCAGAAAACAAATTTGTCAATTCTACTTACAACTCCATCAGAGAAAAGATTGAGATAACCGAACACAAGACTTGATGATTGAACTGGTTCCTTCTCATTTAAGGATTTGACATCATCTACAGAGCTATCTGCAGCAACAGCATCCACATTATCGTCTCTAGCCCTGTTACTATTAATTCTCTGTAAAGAAATATCAAATATTAGACATTTTTTTTAATTTCAATATACATATAAGATAAATTCTATTATCACATCCAATACTCTATTAAAGTTAATTCAATTCTCATTAAGAAAATATGCTGTTCAGATTTTGGCTCTACAGCATAATACAAATAAGTTAAAGCAGTAGTATATTTCCAATATCTGCATTCTATAACCTGTGGAACCACCCAATGCTGGATGTAGCTACCTACAAGGAAAGCAACAAGCCTTATATAAACACCTCATACATGTCTTGTTTATCTTTAACATTTGATGGCTGGCCCAAGTTCTCCTGAACAATGTCTACTAAAAAATGCTAGCAAAATGTGACATCATCGCTGTTTCAAATTAAACCAATGCCTAGTGACAACAAATATATAGCAGTGATTCCAAACTCATCAACAAGCACCGGTGTTTGTCATACCTTTCTAAGCAAGGAGCCAGATTGAGTTGGATCGTTGCCCTTTGTAGAGTCATGTGATACTCCATCTGAATCTCTTCCCTCATCCAGCAATTTACCATCTTTTGCATCATCTTTCAGTTTCTTCTTGCTGCTGTGGTGATGGTGGTGGTGTCCATGCATCCATGAATTAGCTCCTCGAGAGTTTTCTTCAACATACCTAACCACCTTCTCTACAAGAAGGAAAAGTACAATTCCAGCTGCAAGAACAAAAAAAAAGAGAGTAATAATCATGGTTACATGATCCTATCTGAATAAGAAAATAGATTATAATGAATAGGACCAAAGAAAACTGAAGAGGAATTTAAGATATTACACTTTACAGACTAACCTGATGAAAAAGGAATTTAAGATATTACAATTTAAGCCATTTATGTACTTTTTGATCAATGAAAAATCTGAAGGGGTGTTAAATAATTATCACAAGTTCCAACTGTTAACCACCATTTCCATTAGTACAGAATAAATTCTTTACGTTCCAAATTTTAGTCAGTAGTAAATAATAGTTCAAAACAAAACGTAAAATAATAAATTTATTTTCATTAGCCATGCAAAAACCTGTCATTCATTGAGAGAATTGTGTAACTGAATAGTAGTCATGCAGATAGCATCCAGATATTGTAAAACTTCGTCATTGGAACAATTTACAGGTTTAACATAGAAATATTTGGATTTAAAAATAAACTATCTTGAACATTATTTTGCTCTTTTCCCTTTGTGTGGCAAAGCATCACTTATGATCAACTCAATAATCCATGCCTTATTTCTCTCTTTCATTTCTGCTAGAGAAGAAAACATTTTTGGCCTTGAGATAAAATCTTAACAATAAGCGGCAGTCCCAACCAACAACTGTTAAGTTAAAGTCTTAGCTCTATTCTTGGAGCAAGTTAATATGTGCCCAAGTGGAAAAATGATGAAAGTTAGCATCTAAAAATTTAATTACGAGTAAGTGAAATATTTACCATTCCCTGAGAAACTTCTTTCCTCTAAGATGAAAGGTAACAGCATTTTAAAATTTGACAAACAGTCCGACTCTGTAACTCTAGGAGGTAATTTAGGAAGCAGAATAATAAATAGGAAAGGCTCATAAACTGATATGAAAAACAGATTTATTCCATACCACTGTCTACTCTTCAAGAAAGAGAGCATTCTATCCTAACTTGACCAGTAAAAGAACACAATAATGAACTTCCTGATACCTAGGTTAGTATATTTGTTGATTAAATTGAAATTAAGATGATATAAACTCCCAAGAAATTAATCAGTAGAAGAAATAGAAGCCAATAATCCAACATATTTGTAAGAGGTGAATGGTCAATACAGTTAGTAAGACACCATCATAACATCACCACTAACCTAGGATGGATATTCCTGTAGAAAGATCTGCAAAAGAATGAGAATGCCCATGTCCAATGCCAGCATCATGATCATGGTCATGGTCTACATGGTTACCATGCGAATGGGAATGTTCACCACCTGCAGGAAGAGAGAATCATATTTATGCAAATTTTACATATGCTTCACTCAAGGACTGACAGCATTTTTGAGGTTGCAAAACTACAAGTTTTTAACAGTTTCAAAGCATCAAACTAACATAACTGTTAGCCCTTCTAAGTTCAATATTGATCAAAGAAAAGGCACAAACACACAAGATGTGGGTGCATTAGCCCCTTATTGGCCGCATGTGAGACATGGAACTCCCATTTAATGTGATCACTCTCCTTTCTTATCAGCCTGATTTTTAGGAGTAGGCTCTCCTCCATATCCACTAGTATCAAAGCCCAGCTTGTCCACCTCACAATATAGATGGGACTCTTTTTCCCAGAGATGGGGTTGATGCAGGATTATGAGTTCCATATTGGCTGGGAATGAGACATGGAATTCAGGCTCTCCCCTCTTATCAGCCTGGCCATTGAGAGTGGACTTTTCTTTTACATCAATACATCTCATATAAGTGGAAATGGGGGCAAAGGGAGAGAGAGGGAGAGCTAAATTCCTCCAATCCAATGTGTAAAGTATAAAACTTTAATTGTGCCCAAACATCATGAGACATTTATGCACCAACACAGCCTAAATAAGAGAGATCAGAATGCACTGCGAGTCTATGACTCTGAGCAGTAAAGCTATTTTATATTAAAAAAAAAAATAGCTGGCATGAACCCATTTATAAAAAAATAATAATGATCAATAAATACATCAAACCATACTGAAGATAGGTTGTATCTCATACCAAAAGCATGAGGTAATTGGTGAAGAAAAGCATCCCCCAACATAGCACCTGCCTGCAAAAGGCATATTTGATAAGGATGAAGCAAAAACTGTGAAACAGAAACAAAGGAATTAAAAGATGAAGATATTTTATCTGTCATTTCCTGAGCCTTTGTAAGATTCACTAGTTAGCAGGATGCCAGAATCTATGAGTAATCATAAAGTGTATGACGCCCATAATGTCGAAAACAACTTAAAAGTGCCACACCAACTAATAAAATTTTTTATAATTTCAAGTATTACATGAATAACCTTTTCTAGCTAGCAGCAGATTGACCTACAACTTACAGTATACTTTTATTTAGTTGGGTACAATGTAATCATTTTGAACTAAAATTATGACAGTAAAAATTGAAGTTACATGAAAAAGTTAATAGACAAAAATTCCTGTGATGAGAGTGAAAAAAGTAAAAGTAAACCTGCACAGTGGTGGAAGGTAATTTAAGTATATATCATGTAATTTGTCCCTAGAACATTCGAGTATCATTTTGAAGTTATAATTTCTAGAACACTTGATCATCATTTTAATTATGTGTATTAGTAAAATTGCACTTACACCTAATGATTTTCCCAAAGTGGGTACATGACTAGAGGAGAAGAAGAATAACAGAATCTTGGTGGTGAAAGAATAATCATTATAATAACTCCCACCAGTCACCCATGCGTTGAAAAGATTTCAAACTTGATTTGGCATTTTAGGAATCCAACAAGTAGGAGGCACCAATGCTTTTCTGTTTTAGCAAAGTATCCACAGAAGGAAAGATAATAATTTAGATGATACAGCTTATGCCAAGAGAAAAACAGCAAAAAACAAGTAAAGATTGAGGTATTGCAAGTAGAAGGTACAAACCAGACATTCAACTAAAAGTAGCAACCAGATCTCACTTCACATAACTCATGGGCATTTCATAAACAACAGTGAGCATGTAACATGCAAGCAAAGTGAAAACAAAGCAATCAAAAAAAGAATTTAAAACCCAGAAATGGGCAATAAAGGAACTAAAAGAAACCTGACCCCAAATAAAGCCAATGAATCAACAATTGCCTTGGATGGTTTTCCTTGTACTGCAAGTGAATAACTATGACCGTTCAGCTTTGCAAACTATAAATAGGTATTGAGAAAAGAACAACTTGTATAGAAATTGAATGCAATGAAAAGCACATTACTTACCAAAAATTAGAGGCAAGATAATCAGACAAATAAGGGAAGCCATGCTAACCAGAAATGAACAGCCCAACGCACTCAGCCAAAGTCCTAAAATTACATTAAAAATAAATAAGTTAAAATTGAATTAATCAAACAATAAATAAAAGATCACATCTTATGATATTGTATGCCATCACTTGATGCAAAGTAGTAAGCATGTATCACGCTTGTCTGTTCTTCTATTACTAAAATTTAATGTAGATTATGTTTAGAGGGTTGTTCAAATATCTGATAGACAGAAGTCTACACAAGCTTAGTGGGGAACAAGAGCATGTAAATTAAAGAAGAGTTGAAAAACAAGTGTATGTCTTAATTTGTATCACACTGGTTGCGACACTGTTAGACAAGGAAAATCTCTGGCATGATCTGCCCAGAAGGCATCAATTAAAAAGCAAAATCTTACGAATACTGGAACTCCTGCTAATATGGGGCAAACAGTGCCTCATACCACCATTTCACGTTTCAAACTAATCCTCTAATCCACCTAGCATGAAAGCATTCCATGGTAATCTAATTTTCACTTATAGCCGTATATATGACAATCAAGAACAATTTGCACAGCATAAATACTCATTCGGTTATTCCCGAAGTCACAACAATATTTGATTCACTAATCCACTGAAGAATAGAGTTATACACCTTTGTTTCCCAGATATGAAATCCTGAGATCGTAGAATCAAGTTATTTTCGTTTCAAAACATTTTCACTTGAACAGTTCAATGCCCCAAGTCAATATACACTACCCATTTTCCAGCACAAAAACACCTAAACCACAATACCAAACTACAAAAATGGTTAATCAAATCGTATCGGCAGGAATCGGTAAATACCTAAGCCCGATAGTTCAGTGCTACCCCCGTGCCGATGACCGTGGTGGCCATGATCTTGCTCATGGTTATGTACGAACCCGAATCCATATAATTTCATATCTTCCTCCTCCGCTAATTCCTCCGGAAGCTTCGACCCAGTGACCAGTTTCTCCTCTTGATGATGATGGTGATGACTATGTTCACACTGGTGCTGGTGATGATGATGATCCTGGGACTCATGGACCTGCGATGTGCAGGACCCAGAATGGTGACCCTCGTGCCCAATACCCAGATCCAAACAAAACCCAAGAACCAAAACCGCAAGCAATGCCCATTCAATCAGCTTTCTACACAATGCCATGAAATCAGTGCGCCCCCACAAAACCCAATTGGATTCTGAGGTGAAATCAGTGCTTGAATCCAAGGGAGTCTCGGCGATGGAAGTGGAACTAGGAGCTGAGCTAAGAACGACTCCTACAAGTGCCTTCGATGGTGATGTAGCAGACTGCTAGTAGGAAGAGAATGATAATGGCAACTATGATTCCGAAAGTTACGACATCCATATTTAGGACAGATGGATATTTTGAAGAATTTATTTAATTATTTTTATTTAAATGTGAAAATTTTCGTTTCCAAAGTTCTCTTTCCTCTTCCCTTTAATCGAAGTCTAAGGATGAGGACCAGAGCTTGTCTGAAAGTCTCAATCCCAATGCATAATTTCTCTCCACTGCTCCCTTCGCCCTCCATGTGCACTCCCAATTACCGACTACCGAATACCAATATACTAAGCCCTACATTTCATTTTCTTGTAAACTTTTGAATTCTGTTTTTTCTTTTTCTTGGCCAATGAGACAAACAATATTTGGCATTATTTCTCTAGCAATAATTTGACGAAATTTGTATATGCTATTGCTCACTGACATCAATTTTAGTGTGAAATTTCACGAGTCTAGTTGAATTGTTAGACCACTAAATAGAGTTTAGGTTAGGTTTATGAAACAACTAGGTAGAAGTTTTTTTTTTTTTCAATTTTTGAATATATATATATATATATATATATATGGAAAACTTAACCCGGTTGAATGAGTCGAAGTTTTATGATATTATTTATGAAAAAGATTAATATATTTTAAATAAAGAAAACTAATTCTTCTTATATCTTTATTCTCTAATACATATATTTTGTTATATAAAAAAATAAAACTAACTCATGGACTTACATTTAAACTTAAACCCATTTTTATGGAAAATAAAATTAACCCCAAAAAAATAAATCTGAGTTTAAATGCATTTCTTCATATAACCAAGATATTTTAGTTTTATTTTTTTCCTCTACATGTTGAGTACCGTTATAAATATAAAAAAGTGCAGTTTAATCACGACCAGCTCCCGTACTTTAATTTCAAGTGATAATAGTTTAGTAGAACTTGTTTTACTATAAGCAACATGGACTGTGTTAGGAATATATAAATGCAAATAAGTAAAGTAAGGTTTCTATGTGCACGGGGCAAGAAAGAATCGTCTGAATTTGAATTTTGACCTGATTTAAATTTAAGAAAAAATTTTTATCCTAAGACTTGACCCCGCCCAAATTTAACCCGTTATTATCAAGCCAACGCCAACTATGCCAAATCAAGCCACAAATATTTTTTATTTTAAAAATTTTTTATATTTTTATATTTACTTAATCATTTTAACTATATGACTACTTTTTTTATGTTTTTTTTTATAATTTTGTTATAGACATTAAAAAAAGGGACTCAGAGGAAAAAAAAGAACAAAATGCAAATATAGCAAATACAACTTAAAAAAAATAATGTTTTTTTAATCAATTTTTGTAAATCTAAATGTGATAATTGCACTCGCAAAAGTCTTAATAAGATACTGACTTCTCTAATTATTTATAATTTATAAAAAATATTTAAAAATTTTTAGTTAAAATTCTAAAAAGAAAATCATTTTAATTTAAAATATTAGGTTGGGTCAAGATCAGCACAAAGCCTATTCCAATCTAATCTTATTCAATTTTAAAAAAATAAAATTTCAACTCATCCCTACTTAACATTAATCAAATAAAAATGATTCAGCTAGGTTAATCAGGATTTATACATCCCTACTTTTAGCCAAATAAATTTAAAGAGAAATTTTTATAAAAAAGAAAAATAATTTTCTGACCAATTTTTTTTCCAAAACTATTTGTTTATTTATTGAAATTATATAAAAATTCCTTTAAAATATTTTAATTAAAAAATCGTTACACACACACGCGTACACACCCTTATTGGGTCACAAATATACTGTATTAATTTATAATATACATATATATATATATATATCACAAAATATTCTTTTTCTTGCTAATTTTTCAATGAGCAGTCGTCTATGGTCATAAGATTCATCTTCCATTTCTTTTTAGTATACTGAAATATTTAAACCCTTAAAACTATACATATTGACACTCCATTTTAGGGCCCCTGAACTATTTGGGTTTCAGTATATACTGATTCTTGCCCGTACGATCTCATACTTCCCCTTTAGAATTGGACATTACAGTATCATAGTAAACACATATTTTCATTTCTTAAAATATAAAGTTTGTGTTTTTCTTTTGTGGATGTGAATGTTTGAATCATACTAATTAATTAAATTCTCAAATAAGTTGTTTCACACCAGCTGTATGGCAACATCCACGTTATCTTTGTGACAGTTATCTATTAAATTGAATGCTTGAGATATATCACTTGAACAAATTTAATTTATTTGAGGCAATAAGGAAATTAAACTATGAGAAAACACCACTAAAATTAGAATTCACCACCACTTGATTTTATTGCATAGCACTTTTTGGAAATATCTTGAGTCTAACTTATCTAATTAGATAATCAAAATGGTCTAATGATGACTTTCTATTCTTGGGCTTGTGCTTATTAGCATGGAGCCACACACTCAAGACACAAGCACAGTAATCTTGTGAGCTTTGCAATAAGTGCAGTAATCTTAAAATCTACTTCATCATGAACGTATTATTGACTAAACTAATAGGCAATAACAAAATGAATGCCAAAAACCTAGAACACAAAAATGGTCCCATATAGCTTAAACAAAAAATTCTCAAGAAGACTCATAGTAATTCAATAGTTTACAGTATTATTGTCATCATTAGATTAAAATAATATTGCTTAAGTTCTAATTAAGAGGATTTATGATACTCATAACATCGATGGATGATTTGAGGACCTTCTCTTTTGCGAGTTAATTGTTGCATGATGTTCAACTCTTTGGTAAAGCCTGTTTATCACTATTTGTCAAATCAAATTTTTAATGTCAAAAATTAATTATTATTTATATTAATATTTTTGTCCCTTAAATTTTTTGGCGACAAATTAGTCTCTCTTTCTAACACTCATTATACGTATTTTGAACTGTTAGCTTAGTTTACCAAATTAACAAACATAGTCAAATTATTGTTATTTGATGTGTATATTAACTAGCTAACTGTTTAATATAGAAATAATATGAATTAGTAGTTAAAAGATTAATTTGGTACAAAATAAATTTGATTATGTAAATTGAACTCAGTTAGTCATTATTTTTACAAAGTATGATGAAAAGGATAATATAGAAATCAAGTTTAGCAACTTGTGAACTTTAAAAACAGTAATCTTAAAATATTATTTGCCACAAATACTTTAATAACTGAACCAATAGATAATAACACAATAAAAGACAAAAAGCAAAAAGCAAAGTAAATATGTACTCAATCAAGTGTCAAGAAAGCCCATAATGATTACTTTACAGTATACTGTGATTCTCATTTTGGATCCTGATTACACCAATGTTTGATTTTTCAGTACCTTCTTCTGAAATTTGTGGCCCAGAACTTTGAAATGAATCCCTAGCAGTAATTTGACACTCTTAAACTCTATTTGATTCGTTGCATTACAATGTAATCTCTCTATATAACTTATATAATATTTATTATATTTATTATATTTATTATTTTATTTATTAAATTATTATTATTTAAATAAAAAAATAATTATTTTTTATTTCATCTATTTCTTTTTATTTATATTTTATATTTCCTTTACTATTATATCTTTCGATTAAACACATGCACTCTTGAACAAGGTAGGCTTATTTGCGGTCTCAAGGCTTAGTGCTGGACCTAATATCCATCCCCTCCAGGCCCATAAAATGTAGCCATGGAAATGCTTTCTTTTCTCGAGTTAATTCACAGTAAACAAATATACCTTTGCATTTTTAAATTATATCAAGTTTTGTGTACGTTGCTTTTCTTTAGTAAAAGCCAAGTTTGGATTATTCCGATTAAATTCTCAAATTAAGTTATTTCACATCCCATGAATCACAACATTCATGTTATCTTTGTGACCATTATCTATAAAATAAAATCATGATGGAATGAGTGTTTAAGAGATATCATTGATTCATTAGAGGTATTAGAGGAAACTGAACTATGAGAGCATGCCAGTAAAATTTGGATTATCCTATCCATGACCTCCAGATTCATCCGATATTTCTTTATCATCAAGTTTCCCTTCATCTAATCTTCTCTACATTATATCGCCTTTCATAAAATTGCAAGCTTTTTTAGATAGACGGCTACGGTTTGCAGAAGGGCTTTCCACTACAATCTAAACGGACACAGAGGGAAGTAGGAAACACCTAGCCATGGTTTCTTTAAAAATTAATGTTAATGGGGATACTTTTGGCAATCCTGATATTATTGGGATGAAAGTTTTATTACCATGAACATGATAAATGAATATGTTTGATTTTCTTAGCATCTATGCTACGTTTCTAACGATTTAGAACTCGTGTAAGAGCAGATGTCGTTAATTATCTAAATTAAACTCATCTCTAGTCATTATCTTTACAAAAGTTAATGCACAGGATAAGATAGAAATTGAGTCTAATAACTTGTGAACTTTGCGATAAGAACAGTAATCTTAAAATATTATTTGCCGCAAAAACCAATAGACAATAACACAATAAAAGACAAAAAGCAAAAAACAAGAATAAAAGTGAATATATACTAAAACAAGTTTCAAGAAAACTCAGTCATTCCTTTACAGTATCTTGTGATCCTCATTTTGGATCCTCATAACATCAATGTATGATTTTTTAGCACCTTCCTTTGAAATGAATCCCTTGTAGTAATCTGCCACACTCACCGTCTTGAACAATGCAGGCTTTTCTGGGGTCACAAGGCTGGGTGCTGGACCTATATATCCATCCCTTCCTGGACCATAAAATGTAGCTATGGAAATTCTTTCTTTTTTTGCGTTAATTGTTGCTCGATGTTCAACGCTCCGGTACAACCCATTTGCTATTATCTGTTAAATCAATATATATATATATATATATATATATATGTATTTACTATCAAGACTTGATAATTAACTATGTCTCAAAAGTTGGCACAGAATAAATTGGCAGAACTCCATTTTTTCGAACCTTGAAATTTCATTTGACTTTGAATTTAGTTTTATATATTTATTTTAATGTAATATAATTCTTAAAATTTAAAAAGAAAATGTTCAATCTTTTTTTTCAAATGACATTAACATCATTAACAAAAGTGTTTGACTTGACTTACCCATGACTTAATAAATTGAATGAAAACACTATAAATTCAACTGAGACTTAAAGTACACCGTTTTGCTTCTAATAATTAGGCATAAGTCAAATATTTAAGCATTAGACTCATTAGAAGAGGCAAGATAGTATAGTTAAAGTTTGGATTGTATTAGAGTTGTTACATTGATGTCTTCATTCAACTTATTATATGTGAGCAACGTCGAATACTTTTATTAATAAAGTAGATAAAAGAATAATAATAAACAATTTTTGAAAATTTCAACTTTTGAGACTAACCCAAAATTTGAGTGAAACTTCAAAAACTAAAACTAGACTTTTGCCAAATAAATTTAATTGATCAAATTGAAATAACAAATATATTTAAAGGACTAAAATGTTATTTAACCTTAATTATTTATAAAAACTTTCATTTTGAAAGACGAAAGTTAGAGTTAAAGATGAATTTTGATTAATACCTCCAAAACATCTCCGATGTTGACAACAAAAGAGTTAGGAAGAGGCTTAACAGGAATCCACATGCCGTCCTTTTTGATTTGGAGGCCTTCTATTTCACTGACTTGGAGAAGTATGGTGAGGGCAGTACCATCAGTGTGAGCATTGATGCCTATGACATCTTCTGGTTGGGGACATGGAGGATAGTAATTGATCCTCATTGATTGGCCTCCTTCTTTGAATGAATCTTTTATGTCATGGGGATCCATTGTAAGAGCTTCTGCCATAAGTTCAAGAATCGTGTTCGCAAGTTCTCTCACTTTTACACAATAATCCTCTAAATTGTCTCTGCAGCATTCAAATAAAGTTTATGGAGATAATCAATCAATATGACTTTTGGTAAGTAGAGAAGGCACTAGTTACATTCAAGCTTCAAATATTGTGGTTTTGGTTATTATTATTTTTTTGTCCTTGCACTTTCATTCAATTTTCAATTCTTCCTTTATGGTTTAGAAATTTATAATTTTAAAAATTTTAATTTAGCCTTATCGTCAAATTTTCATTAATAAACTGGTAAATTATGCTAATTTAACGAATCATATATAAATTCAGTACATTGGATATATTTATGATTTAACTTTCGCCCAAATTTCCTAACATAAGATTGCACCATATGTCATATCATTGAGTTAATTTTCTTTTATTATTTATTTTTATTTATTTTGTTGACATAAATCTTGTATATTTAAAACACATCTATAGTCAATTACTTCAACAAAATTCAATGGTGGAATATTGATAGAAACTAAATTAAAATTTTTTAGGACTACAATGATTAAATTATACATTTTTTAAACTACATGGATTAAATCAATAGTTGAGTGAAATATAAAAATCAAATTTTAAACTAAGGACCTAATTTAACCTTTTTTTTCATTTTTTTTCCTTTGGAATAGAAAAATAAGGAGAATTTAAATTAAGGGCGGAGATGAAAATGAAGTACCTAAATGGTAGGGGGATATTAGGGAATAAGTGGGTCTTCCTTAAGTGTGATGGAAGTGTGAAGATGTAGAACACATCCACCCAATTTAGTTTCTGTTGCTCAGACACTTCAAACATCTGACCAAAGCCTTCCATGTCTCCTGGTCTCTGCCATAACTTGTTCTTCTCTTCCATTGGAAGATCAAACAATTCTTCAGCTCCTTTCTTCATGTTTTCCACCAATTCCAGGCTCACTCCATGGTTAATCACCTGTCGCAAATATCCATATATATATGTACAAATTAACCATCTATATCTTTTCATACATGTGCTATTAATGAACATGAATCAATCTCAAATCATTACATGCAAGTGCAGTATAGAAGGCGGAGACGGTGAAAGCTAGACAAACCTGGAAAAAGCCCCATTGCTGGGAAGCAAGATGTAATTTCTGCAGCTCAGGTCCTTTTACATCTTCAGATGACAACTTAGCAAGGTCAATTACAGGGACTTGAGGTAAAGAGGCAGTGTTAGACACAAATGGAGGGTCTATATCTGGATGAATATATCTCTCTGGAACTCTGCTTAATGCCTCCTTTGCTAGCTCTTTCACACAAGCCACCCTCACCGGAGAGCTTCCAATCACCTTACCCACTTCTGCGTCCATGGTCGACGTTTTAATTATTCTCTTTCAGATCAGTTATATGTATATATATCATTAACAACGATTTGAGTCATTATTGCTATCCGTTGACAATGAATTATAAATAAATGCATTATTTAGATCCCAAGCACACGTGGCTTAGCTGGGGGCTAGCTGCTGCTTAATTTCTGGCGCAAAATTTTCTTCTTTCCATTGAATTCTGGTTGCGTACCTCCAAACCTGCTGCCATGTCCTATGGATTCTTAATTTCGTTGTTACCCATTTTGGTTGTCGGGTAGTTTAGTAGTTGTTTCCAGTGTGCGCAATTATGAAATGGGAAAATTTTTCTTTATTGTCAAATTTTTTTAATTCAAATATAAGCATGTAATTTTTTGATAATCGCAACATAAGTATAATTTTTTATAAATAATTGTATGATTTTTACAACTTAATATTACATAATTGAGTTTAAATTTTTTACATATATTATAATTTTCACTTTGAATCCTCTAAAGTTCAAAATTATAAATTTATTGTAAAGTTAGAGAAAAATAAATACAAAACTTTTAACATTAAAAGTCAATTGTATGGATAAAAGTTACTTTTTAAAATGTGAGTCTCACATTTTGTATTTATCTTTCTCAAACTATATAAGAAATTTACAAGAACAAAATTTAAAGGATCTAAACTCTGGCAAAAATATATAACATTGCATCTAAGTCTATTATAAAAAATTTTAATTTATAATTAATTATACTTTCATTTGACTTGAAATTAAATTGTTTTGATAAAAAACACAAATTATATAAATTGCTCTAGTAATTTAAATTTTAAAGTATGATATTCAACTTTTTGTAATTTGTTATATGTTATCTTTAATAATTTAATGATATTTTTATTTAAATTTTAATAAGATAATCCTATTAACATTAAATTGATAAATAATTTTAATATAAAATATTTATTTATTCTATAACATTCTAAAATTTCTGTCATGTGACACTACTATCCCAAAGAATAATTATAATATGTCATAAATACATAATCAAGTAAGGTAAAAGATCACATGGTATTAAGGGAATGAGAATTAAAAAAAATTAAAAAATATTCATTATATTCTTATTATTTAACAGTACTTATTTTATTTTATTACTTTTTATTTTAAAATAAGAATATGAGTGTTATTTTTTATTTTATTAATTTTTTTTACATTCTATTCCATTTCTTTTCACTATATCAAACGTGGCCTAATTTGTTTTTCATTATAATAGTAAAATATTATATTTTAAAGATTGGATAAGTATTTAAAATAAAAAATGTGAGCAATTCACGATTTAATAATTCAACTGTAGTTCAATTAAAAATAAAAAATATTATTATTAAAACTATAATACATTAAGTAATTCAATGTATAATGATGTTAAAATTTATTTTACTATAATTACAATCAATTATTATAATCTTTATGATACTTCTTTAAAAAAATTGCATTTGTACGTCGATAGGAATATATATTAAACTATGTGCGCACGTTATATAATTAAAAACAAGTTTGGTGTAATGGTTGATTGGTTCTTGAAATAAAGAGTTCAGTTATAACATGGAACCAATCTATATCAACAAGTTTACCAGTTGAATGGTAGTCTATTTTTTTTTAATACTGATAAAAACAATAAAATTAAGCCTATTGGCATGATTTTGAACATGTCATGATACCCTCGACCATAGTGCCGAGGCATACATATCGTTTATGATTATTTAATTTTTGGTAATTAAATTCAATGCATACTAATTACATCATTCCAGAGCATAAGGATTTAATTTCTTCTCCTTTTAGCTGAAGTTTTGATGTGATAATACTTGGTATTTCTATCACTTTGCTCTACCCACTAGGTTCTAGCCTTTTGAAACCATAAGATCTCCTCTTAACAAAGCACTTCATCAAGTTCTTTTTGCAATTGTTTCTCAAGTTTTGTAAAGGTAAAAGAGTGATAAAAAAAAGACTACATTGAATGCCACCTAGCCAAGCAAGAATATGATTATTTTGCTTCCTAATATGGCCAAAAGCCTCTCTATTCCAATTCATGACATCAAGTTTAAAAGAACGAAGAGCATCATTGATTAACAAATCCTTCCTCCATAATAAGGTCCCAAAACTACCAAAATCTTTGTGACTTAACCAAATAGCTTCAAACCTAAAAGGTTGCTTGTTTGGCATGCTAGATGAGATTCCCCAAGGTTCCAATATAATAGGATGATGATATGAAAATTGAGCTCTAAAAAGAGTACATATCAAGCAATTGGAAAAGTGGGTCAACCATAAACCATTCTCAAGGGCACGGTCTAAGCATTTAAAAATTCTATCTTTGCCTTAGGTTTTAGGACTAACCCACATAAATCTGGAACCAATGCAACCCAAGTCAAGAAGGCTACAATTATCCATTATGTGATGGAAAATATTACTTTTGGTACTATTAAAAGAGCCCCTTCCTTCTTCTCAAAGGAACAACTAATATCATTCATATCACCCCCTACCATCCAAAGATTTTGCATGAATTTAACAATATCTTTAAGGTCATTCCAAAACTCCCTCTTTGAAGCTTCATGAAGGTTAACATAAACTACTGTAATAAAGTACCCGCTATTATTATTATCACTACCTTGGAGATGAACCAACTAATTTATATGAGTAACAACACAAAGTGCACCTTAAGACAACTTCCACGCTACCCACAAACCTCATAACTTACTAGTACATGAGACCACAAAATGGTTATCAAAACCCAATCTTGACAACAAAGTTAGAGCATGATCCTCTTTACCATGGATTTCAAGAAAAGCGACAAATCTTGAGTTATAAGATTTACAAAGTTGCTTAGCATATCTAAAGAAAGCATTATTGCATGCCCCTTTAACGTTCCAAAAATAAACATTCATAGAAAAATTTTGGGAGAAAAGAAGGCTCATTAATTTTCCATGGAGATAGTTTCATGGGCCAAAGGTGATTCCTCCACCAGTAAAGCCATTTCCTCTTCATCATAGACAAAATTCTCTATTTCCAAACCATGACTTCCTTTCACAATGCGGTTAAGAGGCTTAATCAACATAGCATCGAAAAACCTACGAGCACTGCTACTGAAACCATTCCAGCACTTTCTTGCACTCTCATATCAGCTTCCTTAAAATAATTAGGCCCCTTCTTATTGATAGTTAAAACATCTCTATTAAACATTACCAAATCCTCCGCTATGTTTTCCTTACCTAGGCCACGAGTTGTTGGGCTACTATAAATATTGAAGATAATCATGTTTTGGGCATCTTTTAGCCTAAGGCCCTTATTCTTACCAACCACTTGATGCTTCAATTTGGGCCCATTATTTATCTCACCCAATTTTCATTCCATGTTGGTCTAGCAGAATTCCCATGCACTCTTTGCTCTTGATTGGCAACTTTTTTACTTTCATTATTTCCTGTATTAACATCACCATTCACAACAATTGCAATACTCAGATTCTCTTTCACAATAATTGTTAGCACACAAAATTTAGATCCCGAAAAGTGCTTCACCAAATTTGTCATCTCCTTTTCCTTCTGTTTCCTAAATTGGTGGGGTTTTTACTCTACCATCTAAAACCCTGAGCCCTTAGACACCAATATCATACAACCATCGAAATCCCTTCGATTACCACTTTTTGACCTTGCAACTTGGCCTTCCATCATATCACTATCTTTTTGAATTGGCTTGGTCATACAACCTTCAAGATAATGGCCAAAATGACCACAATTCAAACATTGCAAATGTAACCCTTCATACTTAATTTTATAGATTTTATCACCAAGATAGAAAGCAGGGATAGAAGGCCTATTCAAATACACTTCAACGCATAACCAAGCATATCTCCCCCTCACTTAAGAAGAAGTATTGAAATCGACCTTCACAGTACTTCCAAATTGATTACTCATGAAACTAAGCACCTCCGAATGGTAATATTCAATTGGCATATTAGGAATCCTAATCTATATTGACACTTTGTCAATCGTAGCTATGGAAGGATCAAAATTCAGTGTCCATCTTCTCATGATCAGGTAATGATCAAAGATCATCCAAGGACCACTAGAAAGGGCAAACTCACGACCTTCACTATTGGTGAAATTCATAGGAAAAAACACATTTCCCAAGTCAATGTTTAACACTATACTTTTAGCTCACATACCCTGTAATCAAGATTCCAGTGCTTTGAAATTAAAATTTATTTTAATTTTAATTCTCTATTTCCATTCCTTAAATTTTATTTTCATTTGCTATTTTTTTAATTTTTTTAAAATATTTTTATTTTGTGAAATTAAATATTTGTTTGTTTTGTTTTTAAATCAAATTTAGATAAATAGACATAAATATTATTTGACTTTTGAGTTTAATTATCAACAATTCTTGTAAAATTATTTTAATTTTTTAAATAATTATTTTAGTTTTTTTTGTTGATCTTTAAAAATGTCATTGGTCATTATGTGAAAATGCTAAAAATGTCTTTTAGATGTCTTCTAATTTTTAGCTTATTTAAAAAAATCAAAAAGTATATTTTCTGTACCAAGCATATTTTTTATTTCCAATTAAAGTGAAAACAGAATACAACAAATTACTCAACCCACAGTTAATTTATCGCCTTTCCCATTCCCAATATTCGAATTAATTATAAGTACGAACAGCAAGAAAGAGAGGCCTGAGTCTGCTTCGCCACTTGCAAATAAATACAAAGCATTATGAGGCGAAGGAGTAACATGCTTTTAATTATTTATTTATATTTTTAAAAGTAGTGTTCTCTTTATCTGTCATTAAACTGTAATAAAGATCATGACACTCTTGTCTCATACTCTCATCTTTTTTTTTCTTCAATATTTCAATTTCCAAGTGGTAAATAAAGAGACCAAAGAAGCACAGAGAGAGAGAGAGAGAGAGAAGAATACAAGCATCCATCCATGGATAGTAATGTCGATGCAAAATTGAACAAGGTTGGAACCTCTCTGTGCCTTCTAGAAAGAAGCCAGTTCAACAACCATTGATAAAAGTTCAAGAGAGATATTTACGTCCCGATCTTGACACTTCCTCTTCTTCCAAACAAGTTTCTATCATTGATATATATGAGTAAGCTGCTGTCTACACAACTTCATGGATGGGAGCTACAGAAGCTTGACCGTGCTAGTATAGAATGGGGCTTCTTCCAGGTTTGGTATCTTCTCCTCCATTTTTACCCTTTTGGTGCATGACTAATATAGTAATATGTCATATGTCTCAGCAATCAAAATTTGAGAAGATACATAATTAAGTCTTGAGATTTTTTTGGGTAAAGCATTATCAAGTCGTATGGCAATTTAGGAAAAGACTAATTACATGGTGCTTAAAGGGGTTCAGATCTCATGTCCAGAGTGGGCAACCCGATTGGAATGGGCCATCATGTATCTCTCTTACAAAGAGCTATGTAATGATATATCTTACATTGAACAATAATTAAACATGATGCAACTACAAACAAATTACACATAAACACTGCACACACATATGTGTGTGTATATTATATTACATTATCTGTACTTATCATTTTAAAGTGCAAGTTCAAAATCACTTGTGTGCACTTCGGTTTGTGCAATGCGTGTATATGCATCTTGTTTAGATTTATATAACATAAACTAGACTAAACAATGAAAGGAAAGAAACTTAAACAATCAGTCAAAGGCCCATTTCTTTTGGTCCTTCAACTGTTTTAGTACATTACAACCTTCAATAAATAAACATAATGATTGCAGACATAATTTTGGACGCCTATTGTAAAGAACTGAGAAAGCTTGGCATTAAAATCTTTCGACTTATGGTTGAAGCTCTTCAAATGAAACCCAATGAGATTACCGGGTCATTCGAAGACAGACGCCAAACTATTAGGATTGACTTACTATCCTCCATGTCCTAAACCACACAGGGTGATTTACTTCAATCCTCACCCTGATATTGGTGCCCTAACCATACTTCTCCAAGTCAATGAAATGAAGCGTGGAGCATAGAGTAACGGTAAACTCAGAGAAGGAGAGGAACTTTATAGCCACATTTATTCAGCAAAGTCGGATGGGAATAAAAGGCCATCACCCAACCTTGCAACTCCAGAAGCACCACCTTCAAAATAATTGCTTTGTTTGAAATCTACAAGAAATACCTTAAGTGAGCTCCTCGAGAAATCCCACCTTGATTTTATCAGAATCCAAAATGGGAATTATGAAAGCACGTGATTAGATTGAGGAACATAAAACTTTTCATGCACATGCAATCAAGTACTTTCATATTTACTAAGGAAGATAATGAGATAGATTATTTCTTAACTCCTATTTCCTTTCCTATTGTTAAAGTTAAGATCTTAAAGAATATGACTTCTATGATTACGTTATTGGAAATTAAATAGGCAACTTTTTTTTATAGGAGCATTGAAAGCTCCTGGAATGGATGGCTCCTCTCCTATCTTCTTTCAATCCCAACGGGATATTATGGGTGAGAGCCTTATTGGCTTTGTTATGAAGGTTTTTTTAAGGGATATTTCCTTAAATGAAGTTAACAGGACTCTTATCACTCTAATTCCTAAGGTGGATAGGCCTAAGTTTATTTCCTAGTTTAAGCCAATATCTCTATGCAACGTCTCTTATAAATTATTAACGAAGGTGTTTGCTAAGAAAATTAAGCTTACTCTTGATGACTTGATTTCACCTTTCTAAGCTAATTTTATTTTTAGAAGGTGTATTCAGGATAACATAATCATTAGGGAAGAAATTATTTACTAGATGAGGAGGATGCGGGGCAAAAAAAGGCTTCTCTGCTATAAAGATTAACCTTGAAAAAGCATATGATAGTCTTGGATGGAGTTTTGTTAGAAATGTTTTGAAGGAAGTGGCTTTCAAGCATAATTTGATTACTTTGATTATGAATTTCATTCAATCTTCATCCATGAACATCCTTTTGGAATGGGGATCAAACTAATTTTTTTCTCCCTATTAAGGGAGATCAAAAAAGGCAACTCTATCTCTCCTTATATATTTGTGCTTTGTAATGATAGGCTTTCTCATCTTATAAATGATGAAGTTAACAAAGGAAATTGGATTCCATTTAGTGTTGGGCATGCAAGACCTCGTATTTCTTATCTCATCTTTGCAGATGATTTTTTACTTTTTAAGGAAGCATCTCTTGATTAGATGAATTGCATTATCAATTGCTTGGATGTTTTTTGCAAGCTGTTTGGTCAAAAAGTTAATAAGAGCAAGTCTTCTATTTTCTTATTGAAGAACGTTTCACTTACCTTGATGCAATCTCTTTCTTTGGTGTTAGGCTTTAAAAAATTCTTGTGATTTAGAATGTTATTATGGTGTCCTACTCTTTAGGGGAAGAAGTTCTCATGCCGCCTTTAATTTTATTCTTGAGAAGATTCAAGGGCATTTATCAAGATGGAAGACTCATAGTCTTTCTTTGCAAGAAAAGTAACTCTTGCAAAACCTACAATTAGTGCTATCCCTATTTATACCATGAAGGTGACGAGCTTTCCCTATATGATTTGTCATGATATTGAAAAGCTAACTAAGAACTTTATTTGGGGACATGATGATAGATCTAAGAAGTGTTATTTAATTAACTAGAAGACCATTTGTCTCCTTAGAAATAGAGGTGGTTTGAGATTTCGCAATATTGAGACCATGAATAATGCCTGCACAACCAAGCTTACTTAGAAATTTATGGTGAGGTAAGGGGATTTGTAGTGTGACTTCTTAAAAATAAGTGTACTGGTAAATGAGTAGACTCTTTTTCCCTCTACTGGTATAACTCTGATTCTTCTCTTTAGAAAGCTATGTACAAACAAAGAGACTGGATTCTTGAAGGGCAATTTTTCAAATCCATGATGGTTTAAGTACTAGTTTTTTCTATGACAAATGGCTAGACTTAAACAATATCCTCTTTGATCATGCTAAAATCTTTGTCCTTAATGATTTACTTTTATCAAATGTTAGTAATTGGGTTGATCCTTTAGGTACTTGGGATTTTGAGCATTTATACTATTTGTTTGGTAATGAAATTGTTATGAAATTTTGGTCTATTCATCCTCCCATTTCAAAAGTTAGTTATGATTTGTTGAGTTGGCCCTTTGAACCTTCTAAGACTCTTACGATTCACAATGGTTATAATTTTCTTATGGGATTTAATGATACTCATAGAAAATCTGTTTGGTATCTCATTTGGAAGTTGAAGGGCCTTAAACGAATTAAGATCTTTCTCTGGATTGCATGCCAGAATAGTCTACTTACCAATAAATGCCAAAACAAATAGAGTGGCGATAGCCTATTATACCCATGGTGTGATGGACTGAATGAAGATATAATTCATGTTTTAAGAGATTATACTAAGAAAAATTGATGTAACCTAATAAGGCTTAATTGTCGTGCATGTGTCTTCATATGGAACTTGAGAGACTGGTTTTATTACAACCTTAGTAGTAATCTTGGCAGTAAGAGAGCTCTCTGTGGGTGATCAAATGAAGTATTAAAGGTTGGTTGCCATGGTAGTGGAGGAATGACAAAATCTTTGGCAATGGAAGTATGGATATTGAGAACCTTGTTTTAGCTATTTCTAAGGTTAGGGTAAGGTTAGGGACTCCTTTAAAATCTTCAATCGAATCTAGAAGTTCATTTTTCATTGTGGTCGTGCCACTAGTATGGTAAAGTGAAAGGTGCATTTTCTGGGTTAGGTTAAACTAAATATGGACAATACGATTGGATATAGAAGACATTAGGCAAGTTGCGGTGGAATTATAAGAGATGCCAATAGGAATTAGTTTAAAGGTTTTAGCTATAAACTTACAGCCACATATTTTACTTCTACTAAACTTTAAGGTTTATGTAAGGGACTTGAGTTGGTTTGGGAGTGCGCTATAAAAGGGTGGAGGTGGAAGTTAATGCTGCAGGAGTTGTTAATTTAATTAATTTGTTTAGAATGCTAGGTGCTTCTCATAACCACCTAGTTTGCCAAATTTTATTGTGGCTAAAGAGATCATGGTAGGTGAGCATCGGCTGCAGAGGTAGCGAGGTAAATTCTTCCACTGACTTTATGGTGAAGTTGGCCACGAGTCAAATGGTGCATTACCGAACATGGAAGGACCCTTCTAATAAGTTGAATCAATTGTTAGCTAGTGATGTTACTGGGGTTAATTCCCTTAGTTTTATCGTTATATTGTAATAAGGGTGTACAAAATTGTTTCAACCCAGTTGGTCCATCCTAGCCCAATGTACAATCGGGTTGGGATAGGTCGAAATTTTTTTTTTAAAAAGAATTGAAATAAGATCAGGTTGGGATAGTACTTCGGATCAGGACGGGTTTCGGGATAACCTTTTGACCCTATCGGGTCCGCCCCGAAGTTTATATATATATATATATTTATATATAAAAAATAGAGACTAAATTGAAAAGAATTTTTTTAAAGGTCTTTTTATAATTTTAACCAAAATTTTTTTAACATATTTTATAAATTATAAATAACTAGAGGGGTCAAAATGTATGTTAGAGCTCTCCTAAGTATAATTATCACATTTATGTAAGAAAAATAAAATTAAAAAAATACATATTTTTTTAAGTTTTAACTACTATATTTGTATTTTTTTTATTTTCTCCATTGAGTTCATGTTTTTTATGTTTATTGCATAAATTTTAAAAAAATATATTAAAAAAATAGTTATATGCCTAAAACAATTGAACAAATATAAAAATATAAATTTTTAAAATTAATTTTTTTAAAATAATTAAAAAAAATTGGCTCGTTAGTCAGATTGGTCTGAACCTGGCCTAATTATGAGCCAGACCCGAGGTGAATTTTTAATCTCGAAGTTGAAATCGGGTCGAGACTCGAGTTAAAGCAAATCACGGCCCGTCTCAACTTGTGCCCACCCCTATAGTGTAGTTTTGTTATTTTCTTTCTTGGCTTTGGCCACTTTGTTTTCTTAAAAAAAAAAAAAAGAAAATGCTCCACCAACCAAAATTCACGCTAAATCTTGAGTGCATGGATATAATAATAAAATGATATAACTATCTAAAAAATGTTTATAATCCTTCAAAAATTTTAAATGTAGTTTATGCCTTTAATAACAAAGACGCTTCATGAAAAATATTTCGGTGTATGTGTACATGTACAATGGGTTTGAAATTTTAGCATAGTTATCAGATTTGATTGGCTGCACTTGAATTCAGAGAGAGAAATGTCGAAAAAATAGAGAAAAATGAAAATCCCATTTTATATGATGATAATTTATTTTTAAAATATAAATGATATGGATGTATTAAAAAATTTCTCATTTCTTTGGACTCTCAAGTTTTCCCCCAAAAGAAAAAGGTGGGTGATTCTTATATGTCTCTTTACATGTGGATTTAGTATGCATAAGTAGGTGCACCTTAATTTGATTCGGATAATTTAAATTTCATTTTTTTATTTTAAATTTATTTCACTTTAAAACATGCAAAACACAAAATAAAGATAGTTTTATAACTATCAATTATAAAAAAAGATTATGATTCATATTAAAAAATAAAAAAAAATTATAAAATCTAAATCATTTAAATTTAATCTAAACAATCTTTATAGGCACCCCTGGATTCACAGGAAATCTAACTTCATGTCTCTCTTGCCTAGTTGTTGAATGCGTAAATACTATAAACTACTTTGTATTTAAATTCCAGAGGATGGGTCCAAATTATAAAATAGACATGTGGTCTCTAGAAGTTCAGCTCATAATATACTGCTTCGTAACTCAATTCAATTTGAGGGAGATGGGAGGAAAATATATACACACGTGATCTACCACCTTTTTTTAATTTGTTTGTAAGAAATGACTTCTAGTGTATGATTGAAACCATGGGTTAGATTTAAAACCAAGTAGAGTGTCGAGTTCAAATTAAATCTCATGTTGGGCGACTGTATAAATATCTGTGTCAAAGTACATATATATTTTTTTAATCCAATAATTAACAATTTAGTCGATAAATCAAAATGCCATTAACACCCTTTAAGCATCGATTGGAGAATTTACCATAAAAATATATATTTAACTTCTTGTACTAGCACGCGTGATGTGACTAGAAAAACAAAGCTGAATATTATTGAGAAGGGTGTGTTAACTGCAATGAAAATTATCTTGAGTCAAGACCACATTGCAGGTTAACTCGGGTTCAAATTGTCTACAGTTCAACCTCTTTCTCTAGTCATTTAGACTCGGGTTTAGTTTTTTTTTTTTACTCTTTAAAAAATCAAAAACAGAACAAAAAGAAAGAAGAAGCAAACACACAGACTGAATGGACTGGAAGGAGAGAGAAGACGAGAGAGAAGCCGCTCGCGATTAACTAAGTCCTTATTGATCAGACTGTCCCAGGTTCTAATTAATTCTAGTATTTTCAAAGAAACCTTATGCTTAGAAAATAAATAAATTTTTTTCTTGAAAATGTTTTTAATAAAATTTTTTATTGTTTATTTCTTAAAAAATCTCTATAGAAATTTTTTATTTGAAGCCAAACTTGATCTATGATAAGTTTTGATGATGATGTTGAACCATGATATAGGTGATAGTGACTAAGCTTATAACAATGGGTTAAAATAAACATGAAAATGGTTTGTTACTTATTAAAACTTAGAGTAATGGAAAAATTTTCTGTTTTCTGTTTTCAAACAAACAGACGGATCTAAGAAGAATGTAAATTATCATCTCCCAGAAAGAGGAAAAAGTTTGAATAAGATGAGAGATAAAAATTGCAAATAATATATATATATATATATATATAAATTAATTTTGGAGAGAAGTGTAGCTGAAATGGAGGGGTATATTAGAATAAGTGGGGATTCCTTGCCTCCTGTGGATCACAATACCAACAAATCAGCCCATGCTAGCTTCTGTTCCTCACGCGCCACAAATTGCTGACCTCTCTCTCTCTATCTTCTGGGTTCTCCGCGCCATAACTTAATCTTTTTCTTTACATTGGAAGATTGAGCAATACATCAACACCTTTCTTCTTATTTTCCACCAATGAAAGGGTTCACATGTTCAGTTCAGTTTATCTTATAACGAACAAAATGAATACACACTAAATGCACAAGTGATTGCATTTGAATCTAATCCAAGTATCTATGTTCTTGCGCCTTAAAATATTAAGTACATAGTGTCCAGGTGCAATTTGAAGTCTGCATTATGTCTAATTATTCTTCAATGTGGAATAGAGATCACAGAATTTATGACGGCTCACTCTATGGAAGAATATCCACAAGGCTTAAATTATCATTTAAGTCTTAATTGCTACCTAATGTGGGACATATTAGTCATGTACCATTTGTTGAAAGCCAAGATTTTAAGAGAGTTTACCTTAAGATTAGTTACACATTATACCAATAGTCATCTCGAGCTGATGATGTATAAAAGAAGAGAAAAAGAGGAGTATTATTTGCTTGTTCTAACCATGACTAAACCCATTCTCATAGTGTTTATTAAGCAATAGTATATAAATCTAAACAGCATGCATCCTCTATTCTCAATTTTTTTGTATCCTTATGGTATCAAGAAAAGATTTTCCAGTGAGCTGGCGTGAGAAATAACCTCTGAAAAATTCTGCAACGCCAATTCTTCTAAACAATGCTGGTCTTTCTGGACTAACGAGGCTTTGTGCTGGACCCATATCTCCATCCAACTTAGGGCTGTAGAATGTGGCTATAGAGATCCTCTCTTTCTCTGAGTTCACTGTTGCTCTATGTTCTATGCTCTTGTAAATTCCATTTGTCACAACCTGCACCCAAATTATCATCTTAGGATGTATGGCTATCATCACTTATACCATTCTCTTGAATTTAATATATGGTTTTGTAAAAGAGAAATTAATGCATAAGTTTAGTAATCCAAAAGGATTAAATAGAAGGGTTCTTATTAAAAAAAAAGTTCGTACAAATTTCTCACATCAATGAATGCAACAACCAAACTTACAATCATTTAGCTATTAATTACCCTTGTTCGTGGACCGGGCTTGATTCAAAATTAATTAGAGTTTTAAATGTTGAGCTTCAGTTCATATCTAAGCCCACTTTAACTTGGGTTCATCATTAAAAGTAATGTAGCACGTACTTACTCTGAATTTGTATAAATAAAACTCGAGCTAGACCATGTTTATGATATTGCTTAAAATTGAAAAATAAACATCTCTGACTGAATTTGAATACTTTTACAAATAAATAACATTTTCATCTAAAAAAATTAACTTATATATCAATTTTATATCACTTTCATTAGTAAAGATAATTTCAAACGAGCCCATAACCCTCAAACAGACAATCTAGTCTTTTTTATTTATTTTTAGTCTTATTTATTTATTTATTTATTATTCCAACCATCTAATTTTTTTCTTTTATAAGAAATATATGCAAAATAAATATAATCTTTTAATTTTTATCAAACAGACTATCTTTATCTTACATTTGCTTCATTCATAATAAAAAAATATCAAAATAACAAAAATAATTAATTAAAATTAAAGATTATAATAACAAAAATTGAAATATATATTATTCAAATTAGATTTGAATGGTAGAGAGCAACATGGAGCACATAATCCTCATCTCTAATTGATCATAGAGGTTTTTTTTTTTTAACTATTTCAAGCGACCTTTCAATGTCAGTAATATATTTCATTAAAGATTTTTGAATGATTGTATATATTCATCTCTAACACGTAATTACCTCCAAGATATCTCCAATGTTGATAATGAAAGCATTAGGGAGAGGAGTAAGAGAGATCCACATGCCATCCTTTCTGATCTGAAGGCCTTCCACTTCATTGACTTGGAGGAGGATGGTGAGGCCAACTGCATCTGAATGAGGACTGAGCCCAATCACAAGCTCTGGCTGAGGGCATGGCGGATAATAGTTCATCCTCATCCCTTGCCACCCTTCTTCAAATAACTCTTTCATTTCTTTTGGCTCCATTTCAAGTGCTTCCACCATTACCTCAAGGATCTTTAAAGCAAGCTTTTTCATTTCTGCACTATATGCTTCTAAGTCATCCCTGCATATTGGAATCCAATTAATTGGTATTCACTAAACAAAATTTTTAATATCATTGCTTAGTGGCTTAGCCTTAGCCTATATATCGATGATTAGTATACCATGTAGTTGTAGATAAATTAAGAATTCAAAAGTCGTACGCTTTAATTAATTAATTGTTGTCACTGCCATGCTGATGGGTCCCCCGAGCACCGACACTGTAGCACACTTACTTTAGAAGAAAGAAGACTGCTAATGTGGTGATCTCACGAGGGCAAAACGGGAAATTAAGGGGCAGCAGCAGCCTAACAAATTCTAGTGGGAACCAAACAGTCCAAGGAGAGAGAATGTGTGAGAGAAATGAGGATGGTAGGGGATGGGGTGCATGAACCTGAGATAAGAAGGAAATTGGAAATTGTGAGTGGAAGGGATTAGCCTCTCTCGGAAGCTAATTATGTTTTTTTATTTTTTATTCTTTTTAATCTATTATTACTAGTTTGTAATACCCTTGCTACATAGGAGAATTCATCTTATACATTCAATAGATAAATAATAGATTATATACTTTTTGCTGAGAGAATCTACTTTTTATATAAAATCCGGTGGGGCATTTACAGATCATTACTGTTTTTAGTACTTCACAGTATCTAATTCATAACTGTTTATTTACACTGTTACTTCTTTTGTTTTTTTCCAAATTTTTTTTGAAATTGTTTTTTCAATATGGGTCCCACAAAAATTTTTAACTTACCCGTGAATGCACGGAAAAAACTGCTAGTATGAATAAAATTTAAGTGTAATTAGCAGTACCTTTAGGGGTTGCCAAAGAAATGTGGGCCCTATAATAAAATAAATAAATAAAAATAAAATAAAAAATAAAAAATGGATAAACACTGATAAAGAGTACAAACAGTGTACACAACGCGTCTTTACAAATAATATTACAAACAATACAAATAAACAGTAATCTGACCGCGGTTTTTATATATATAAAATAAATTTTTGAGTTTATGTCATATATCAAATTTTATAATAAATACATGATAAATTAATATTTGTATTACTTAATATCACAGATTTTTGAAAAAGTAACTTCTCACGCTCACACGTATACACACACGCATATATATATTTGTTTATTTATTGAAAAAGCTGATATATAACAACTGCTGGACTTGGATCTTCTAAATTGCGACGATGGTCAATTGCGCCTGCAGTGCAGCAATCTCCATCGCCTATCTCATCGTGTGGTTGCCAAGCAAGAATGAAATAATAGAAAAACTAAAAAGTGATTGCCGACTTACCACGACAAATGACTTTGGCTAGTGTTTTAAACTTTTTTTCATGACTCTCTTTCTGCTAAAATATTATTTTATCTTAGATATTATTATTATGAATCTCTCTCACTTTCTAGCTGCCAAATACTTATTTTGTTTATTCTCCCATATAGTCACAGCTAAAATCTCAGCCAGCTTTTATATGTAAATTCTAGTTTAAACAAAACGTTAAAAAAATATATATTAAAAAATTTTAAATTGTAAAGTATTATAAATAATTTTTTTTAATAATTTAACTATTTAACATTAAATTGTAAAAATTTTATATTTTATTTATAATAAAAAATAATATATAAAAGATTAAATTAAAAATCCACCAATGTAACAACCTCAGTTAAAATTCAAGTTTTACATTTAACTAGAGTAAGCTTCCTGTGTCAGCACAACGGAACTGTGCTATCAAAATTAAATTTAAATAAAAAAGAAACTAAAAAGTAAAAAAAAATGACATACATGCATCTCGAAGAAGAGAAGCGCATATGAACAACGTAGTTTTATATAATTTATATATATATTTGATATTGGAAAAATAATACTTTTGGTATAAATTTTTTAATTTTTTAGCTATTTTATACCATTTAAAAATTTATAATTAAGTCTTTATAATTTAAATAATTTTAAATTTAATCATTGCTATTATATTTTTTTTATATTTTATCTTGAATTTATTTTATTTTATATTTTATATTTTATTTTTTTATTAATATAAATTATATATATTTAAAGTATTAATATAACATATAATTAATTATATCAATAAAATTTAAAAATATAAAGTAAATTTTGATAATAAAAATTAAATTAAAAAATTTTAAATTATAACAACTCAATTATAAATTTTTAAATTATAAAAATCAAATTAAAAATTAAATAAAACTACGTGATCAAATTTATAACTTTTGCTTAGATATTAGGTACCCAAAACTGATTTGGTTCACTGAGAGGAAACATTAACCGACAAAATTGGACTCTTAAATAGTTAAATTATTAAAAATTTTTATTTATAATACTTTACAATTTAAAAATTTTCAATATATTTTTTTAATGTTTTGTTTAAACTAGAATTTACGTGTAAAAGCTGGCTGAGATTTTGGCTGTAAGAGAATGAACAAAATAGGTATTTGGCAGCTAGAAAGTGGGAGAGATTCACAATAATAATATCTAAGATAAAATAATATTTTAACAGAAAGAGAACAATAAAAACAAGTTTAAAACATTGTAGCCAAAGTCATTTGTCGTGGTACAAGTTGGCAGTTACTTCTTGGTTTTCTTATTATTTCATTCTTGCTTGGCAGCCACACGATAAGATGAAAAAAAATCCTCTCCCATGCTTCTCTCTCCCTTACCTCTCTTATAAGATCTGGACCGTTCAGATTTTAATCTGAACAGTCCAAAAAAAATTTTTAATTTTTTTGGTCTAAATAATATTTTTTTTGAATTTCACAGTTAAAAAAATAATTTCATTTTACATTTTACTCTCTTTCAAAAAATTATTGTTTTGAAAATAAATAAAAAAATTAATTAGATCTGAACTGTCCAAATTAATTTGAACGATCCAGATCTAACACTGGAGAGAGCAAGGGAGAGAGCATGGGAGAGGATCCAAAGACAGGCAGTGGACATTGCTGCACTGCAAGCGCAATTGAGGATCTCGCAATTTAGAGAATCCAAGTCCACAACTGCCTAATAAATTTTACGTAAAAGTAATCTACAGAGTATACGTACTTGAATGGGAGGGGAAGATTGGGGAAGAGGTGGGGTTTTCTCAAAGAAGGTGGAAGAGTGACCATATAGAAAATATCTGCCCAGTCTAGCTTCTGCTCCTCAGAAACTACAAAGGCCTGACCAAATCCTTCCATATCGGCAGGTGTCTGCCAAAATTTCTTCTTTTCTTCCTTTGGGAGATTAAAGAATTCTTGGATTCCCTTCTTCACTTTCTCCACCAGTGAATCATCCACTCCATGGTTTATTAACTGTTTCAGCAGAAAAACAAAAAGTAATCCATTAACTTTCCAAATAGGTTTATATGCCGCAAATTTGTAATTATTCACCTAATTTGCAATGTTTTTTTAAATCTATTTGAAAAAAAAATTGACAATTGATCCATTGATTTGCTGAAGCCTCGTTGCAGTAATCTCCTATTATCTAAATCAGACGCTAAATCTAATTAAGTTAAACACTATATATGCATTGTATATATACCTCACTCTTTGCCAAAAAAAGAGACTTGTTGCATGGTTTGACAAGACAAGGAAGAGGCATGTACAATGCACATGTATTCAAATCGATTTAATGTTTGCTTTAGAAGTACTGCAATAAGACCAATAGATCAGTGGATTAATTGCGATTTTTTATAAATTAAAAGGGATATTACAATTGGAGGCCAATATCAGGATGAATATGTATAATTCTGCTTGACATGTTGCACATATAGCATCTGGAATTAGGGTTTTGTGAAAGACATGTGGAAATATGATGTGGGGAAGAAGAAATAAAGATATAGAAAACCTGGAAGAAACCCCATTCTTGGCATGCATAGTGCAATTTCTGCAGCTCAGGGCCCTTGAAATCTGGAGAAGATAACCTAGTGAGGTCGATTATGGGAACTTGCAGTGTGGGATTGGTGTTGGATAAGAATGGAGGATATTCGTGAGGATGCACATATCTTGGAGGAACTCTGCTTAAGGACTCGTTTGCCAATTCTTGAACTGAAGGTACCAGAAGAGAGGTTCCTAGCTTTGTTATTTCTTTTTCTTCCATGACTCCAACCCAATAGCGCTCCCACAAAATTAAACTTTGCTGCCTATCTCATATATATATATATATATATATATATATATATTCACACACACATACCCAACGGCAAAAATCATTTTCATTAGGATTAAATTTGCTACAACATCAAATATGTCATCAAATCATTTGACATATCCTCTTTTTTTTTTTTCCAAAAACTATACAAAATATGTCATTCAAAATTTCAACCAAAAAAAAAAATTACATAAACTTTCCGTGAAACTTTAGATGAATCTTTCTTGGATTCTAGTTTGGTTTATGACAGGGAAATAATTTTTAGACTACCAGGTTATTTAAAATATGCCCCTTTTAGAACAATTTTTGGAATTTTTTTTACTGGCTCTGCCTTTTTTTTTTCTTTTTTGATGTATATTACTCCAGAACATATATTGAATGAATGGCGTTTTATTAAAAAAAAAAATTGAATTCAATATGGATGGCATTAAATTGGCTGTGCTGCCGGAGTATACTTTACCTCTGGACGAGTTTACATTTTTTTTTTCTTTTCTGATAAGAAGCTGTTGGCTTTAGGATCAGCTCAGAACTTTCTAAAATTTAACAAAATCTAAGCTTTGTTCCGCCCATGACATAAATCTATCCAAGATTAAAATACTTGAGAGCAGATATTAAGAAGGGAAAATTTTAACTATAGTTCTTATATTTTTATTATAAATTTTATAATAAAAACATGATAATTATATATTTTTTTAACTTCACAACATATCTTTGAGTCTTTCAAAAATTTTAGTTACATATCATATTTTTATTAGAGAATATTGTAAGCATTCAAAAGAATTTTACTTAATTCCAATCCAATAAAATAAATTTTCCCATAATGTAAGACTTGCAACAATATACCTAATCATGATCAATTTTGAATTCGTGTGGAGGCTGCTAGCTAGCGTGGAATTTAATATGAGTTAGAGGTTATACATGCATGGTGAATTAATTAATGGAGTGACCAATCATTTCACGTAAGTTGAAGCATACAGAAGTCAGAATGTTCAATGAAGTGTGAAGAAATTTCTTCCGTATTTGTTTTGGTCTTCTTCTCTTATCTTTGTCTTGGCTCTTTGCGCTATGAAATTCAGCAAAATGTTAGGTATTGTTTGGAAAATGTATGGTAAAATCGGCTCTAAAATTAGACAAACAACAATAACGGACGTGGGATGAGATATGTCTTTAATTAAGGACCTTACAATATATGCTGCCTTTTGATTTTTTTTTTTGTTTTTCTTTACAAAACAAGAAATTGATGGGCATTAACATCCTCTTTTTGTTTTTTTTTTCTTTGTTTTATTTTTTTTATTATCTTTTTTTATAAATAATACATCCTCATTCCTTTTATTATTATTTTTTAGACTAATATCCAAAATGAATTTTCTACAATAATGCATATATTGCAGTTAGGAAAAAAAATTAAAAAGTTTCTAATATTAAAAATTTTTCTTTCCATCCTCTAACGTTAAAAATTAATTGGCTCCCCACTTTTCATTCTATACTCCTCCAATTACACAGCGTGCTTTTTTCTTATGAATCCAAATTATTAAGATTCGCATTCCTCATATAACAAATCAGATGTGCCGCTGGTAACAACAATTTGGGCCCTTTCTCTCTGGATCTGGGAACAAATAATTGGCCCGAAACATAGTTATATATATTAGAGGTGAATCCATTTGCTTATGAGTTATTTATTTTTTGTTTTGATATTACATTTGAAGAATTGAACTTTGACGCTATCTATATTCTTATTCCAAAGAAAATGAGTTTTTACAAATCCAAAAACAACAAGCACTTTATTTATTTTTATTTTTTTTCCAAACAAAAGCGCCTGAATTTTTGTTGTTGATCAAACGCTTTTTTTTGGGGGGGGTTGAAAAAGCACTTGAATTTAAAGCACTAAAATTTGAGCGGAATAAAAGCTTATAAAATGAAAAGTAGATTTAAAGGGGAAAAAAAATACAACCTTGCATTATACTTTTTATAAACTATAACCTGCACTTTCAAACAAGAAAATTCCAAAACTTTTTGCGAGATCGGTGACTATGCACATGCAAATCACCCCCGGAACAAAATGACTATGCTGCACCACGCAATAGAAAACAATTTATGAAATTGACGAGACAAATCCTCTTTGAAAATATTTGTTTGAGATGCTCCTTTGAAGAGAAGAGAATATAAGAATTTGATAGTAATTCTATAGAAGCCAAAAAAAAAAAAAAAGATATCATTTTAACAAAATAATAGATATTCAAGATATAGTGTTTTCAATTGGCGCCATTTTCTTTTAATATTCTCAATTAATATTCTAATCTTTTCATTTGCTAACAATTTGGTTGTTTACTACTTTTCAATCTTACGGAGTTGCAATGATTAAATCAATCAATGATTCAAGTTTAAAAAATAAAAATAAATAAATAAATAAATCGACCAAATTTTAAAAATGTAGTATCTTTAGGAGTTATCAGAGGCCTTCTCGGAAAACTAACAATTGGCACACAAATTTTTAGGACCACCAACGAGGCAGCTTTCCAAAGTAAAATTAAATTCCCCAGGGAGAATGGTCCCTCCTCAACTATATTAGAAGTGGTCAAATATCCTTAATTAATTATACCCAAAAAAAGAAAAAAAAAATCCTTAAATAACACTACCAGAAATATAATCCTTAAATAACCATCTCTACCACCCTACCGTAAGTTATTCCTAATCTTTTGTTTTTTTTGGGTAAAAAAATTGTGGGACACATTGCTCTCATAATTCTAGATGATGGAGCATTATGGTTACTGGCATTTCCCGTAATTTTGAGAATTAGGTAAATTGTTCAAGTTTTAAGATATGAGATATAGTAATTAACATATATACTTACCAACAAAAAAAGATTTAATTAACGCACTTCAACATTGCCAATTAGGGCAATCACACTGTCTTCCTAAAGCTCCTCTCTCCCACAGCACCTTTTTTCTTTAGATTCGTCTATTGATTTCTTGTAATATCTTATTTTCTATGGTTCATAACTCTATCAATCATAACTCGACTAAAATTTTATTTTGATTTTTTATAAATAAAGTATTTTTTATTTAGTTTCGTACATACCTTCTGAATTTAGTCACTCATATATAATATATTTTTTTATTTAGTCCCTTATAAATAAAAACATTATTAATAATATCCTTTTATCAATATATTATAAATGAAATTAATAGTGGATTGATAAAAAAATATTATTGATAATAATTGTATTTATGATGGACTAAGTCGAGAAACACTAATATGAAAGGGACTAAATAAAAATAATAATTTTATGAAAGGTTAAATTAAAAACTTTTCATGTATGAAGGAATAAAATGAGATTTTGCTGTCATATAACTCTCAAGTTAATGGAGAGGTTTATTTGTTTGTTTGTTTGGTTTTTTTTTTTTTTGAATTGAATTGGTTGTTAAAATTTCAATGTCATCTCTCACGGTAGGAAGAATAGAATTTGATTAATGTACATAATAGTTTAACTCATTATATACTTACCTATAATTAGTATTAAAAAGAATTTCACTTACATATTCTCATATTTGTTTCCAATTACAATATTATCTTTAATTTATAAAAAATTACAGTTAACCCATTAAACTATGAAACGATTAGTTCATTACAATAAGCCCCTACTGTTTAAATTGGATGTTAAATCTAACTAAAGCCATGTAAAAGTACTAAAACATCCTTTTCGTTGTAATTAATATCCATTTTGCCCTCATCTCCTACATCTTCCACCACTCTCTCACCCTCCATCCAAATTCTCCATGCCACAGCAACCCAAGCCTGGGATTGACAAATAAAATACCTCCGAAGCCCACTAAACAAAAAACCCTTCATCCCATTCAACAAGCATATACACCCATTCATTCTTGTTCAGTCGTGAACATTTCACTGGGAAAAGTCTTTGAATTTTAACTTAATACTAACATTTCAATATCAATCAAATTGACGATTTTTCTTATAGCTGTCGTTAAATTGAATGAGAGTAGATGTCATAAAAAGAATTGATAGGCATTGCGCTAGTTTGGAAATGCGGTAAAAAATCATGTTAGTGTAAAAGTTTTATTGTTTTGCTTCATATCAAACATGATTTCAGGAGTATACACCACGTTTTCAAACACGTTCATTGTCTTATATTCGAACTGGTTTGTGTCCTTCTAGATCGTCGTGCAGCCCTTGACTTCATCTTCGGATGGTGGGCAGCTAGGCTACTTTGTATGTATCATATTTGACTAATTGTGGTGTTGAAGTGTTGAATGGGTATATGCTCAATGAATGGTATGAAGAGTTTTAGGCATCTTTTTGCCAGTTCTAAGCTTCATAAGCGGTCAAAACTGGACTCCTCTCTGGTACAGCTGATGCACGCAGTGACATGAAAGCGTAAAAATATGTATAGAATTTATTTTTTCTCTCTCTCGGTTGTCTCTTTTTACGTTTTAGATTTTGAATTGCCATGGCCAGGAAGATTTGGGCCTCATTTACTTGCATGTGTGTTTTTTTTTTGTAATGTTTATTATGTTATTATTATTATTATTTAATAATAATTATTTATTTATAATAGAGACAAGAGAGTCTTTTCTTATTCATAATTTTTTTATTTCATTTCTTTTTCTGATCTATGTAGCAAACTAGACTTTAAATTGATGGGCAAAAGTTTGTTGAGGAGATGAAGATAAGAACAAAATATGTATTAATTACAATGAAAATGATATTTTAGTACTTTTATCCAACTATAGTTAGATTTAATGTCCAATTTACATAGTATGAAGTTTATTGCAATATGGCTAATGATATGAAGTCAATTATAATTTTTTATAGATTAGAAGAAATATTGCAATTAAAAACAAAATCAAGGTGTATAAATGTTGGTTGGGTAGACAAAATTTCTTGTGACTAACATGAGTTTCAAAATTTTGTATTTGCTATAGATCTATTTCCCTTTTAATATCATGCGTGTTCTATATTTTGCACTTAATTTGGATTTGTTTGAAAGAATACAATACTCTTCTCCCATTCCCTTTTCCCCTTTCAAACTTATATCTCTAATGTTTTAATTAATAGATAAAATGCAAATTGTGATTAGTTATGGTAAAAAATAATTGGAGTTATTTGAACATCTCTATAAACATATATATATATATATATATATATAGTAGAAGCCAACACTAATTTATGTTGTTTGAAAGGGAGAGAAATGTGTGGAGAAATGTGAGAGGAGAAAATTAAAAAAAAATATTTTCTTCCTATGCTTTTGGATGAAGAGAGATAAAATGTAAAAAGAAAAAAATATGTTAATTTAATATAATAATAATATTGTTATTATTTTAACTTTTTGTATATAAATATTTATTTATTTAAAAAAATAAGAATAATAAAATGAATAAAAACTAATTTAAGAAAATATTTAAATAATAAAAAAATTATTTTTGAAAAAGATAAAAAAAATTTCTCATTAATATATATATATATATATATAATGTATTATTCATTGGGCAATGCATTGTATATAGAGTCAGACATATATATCCAACTGAATATTGATTGCAACATTGTAATCGGACAATATTTTTTTTCATATATGTAATATTTTTTTAAATTATATATAACTTATTGATTTTAATATTAAAAATTATATTATTATGTTGTAAAATATATTAATTAGTTTTATAATAAAATTAATTATAACATTAATTTTTAATTAATTGATTAAAATATTAAAAAATTTTGTTATATATATATTACTCTTATATATTCTAACTAAATTTGAGTGCCATTTGATTAGATGCATCTAATTGCTTTGTAGCTGGATGTTTTTTTTTTTTAATAAAAATTTATATGTAACAATTTTTTTAATTATATATATAATTTATTAATTTTAATATTAAAAATTATTATTTTAAAAAATATATTTATTACTAATTAATTTTATAATAAAATTAATAATTATAATATTTAAAAAATTTGTTAATTATATATATATTTTTATTCATTCTTACAACAGCGTGTATATATATATTTTAAATCTCTTCATATTTAAAAAAAATTAATAAAATTCACTATATTTAAAAAAAAATTTAAGTCAAGTAAAAAGTTTTTTTTATTTTTTCTCTTTCCCTTCTTTTTTTCACTTTTTTCTCCGTAAACAATGTCGATTCTTTTCATTTTGTGTTTTTTTTCCAATGTTGCACGGACTCCAATGCAATAGACCCCACTAATAAATTATATCTTTATGCATGTCTTGTCAATGTCTTATTAATTGAAGGGACAATAAAGAAGATTAAAAAAAATAATTTTAAACATGTTTGTCAATTAATTTTACTTAAATTTTTTTATTTTTTTTTAACATTTTTAAAATTAGTTTGATCATCATATTTATTTTTTAAAATATTATTATAAACGATTTCTTTTTATTTTTAAAGAAACTCAAATGAAATAAAATTTACACATAGGATGTTTTCGTTAGCAATGCTTATGGGATATAAGAAAGACAGAGACAATATTTTAAAAGATAAAAGACACAAATAAGGCAAATATAAGTTTTAAAATAAAAGGTGAAAGTATATGCTTTGGCAATTTGGATTTTTCTTTTAAAGTTTTAAAAATATCCTTACTTTATAAACATTCACAAATCTCTCTTTAATAGAATCTGCCTAAAGATACTTTCCCTAAAATTAGATAAGAAGATTAATTATAGAGGGTCAAATTATTGTTCACCAAAAGACATATATATATCAATAATATTTTACTTCAAGAGTATTAAGAATTTCTAAACTAAAGATGGATAAAAATGATTCCACTTATAAAAATTGGATGAAAAAGTGACACAAAAAATTAAAAGATAAAAACTTTTTCATGAAAAAAATTGGTAAAATAATAAAGTTCAGGAGTTAGAAGTATTTTTCACTAAACAAAATGAAATAGTTTTTGAAGTCTCTTGATCATTTGCATAATAGACGAGATTGGTGGCAGTGAGACAAGGACAACGTAGCCAATACTGAAGGTTTCCCGATCAATCATTATTTACGACCATATGTGTTTTATGTGGTGGAAAAGCACTTTGGTGTGTCTCTATCACAAACGTGATGTGTGTGTTTGAATACCTGGTCAAAAATAATAATAAAATACCTGAGCATCTTTATTTCTAAATTCCCATAAAATAATATGGATATATAATTAAGCACGTTTTTAGTTTGCGGATGTTTCTATCCATTCACCGAAAAATGGTTTGTGGGCGCTTCCTTTTCCCTTTACCACTTCATCCTAAGGGAAAATTTTGTTTGACTGTAATTTTGGTACATATGAAAAGAATAATTTTCAAGTCAATAAAATTACTCCATGATGATCGATGTGTTCCAAAAATTTCATCTGTTCTATCTTTATCTTTTCACTTCTAACGTGTCTTTGGAACAGCAAATGTTTCAAACATATTTATTGTAAAGTGTTGTAACAAAATTAAAATTTGCAACTGATTTTTTATTGGCGAAAGATTTCTCATTAATGTTAATCCAATTTTGCACTGGCAAATAAAAATTTTCACTTGACAGATCTCAAAAATATTAATGATTTTGATTAAGTAAATCCTTTCTTTTAACTAAAACTCTATTTTAAAACAATTAATTTTTTTTGTTTAATAATTCAGTTTAAAATCCTTATACATTTCAAACAATTAAATTCTAATTGTATGCGGATCCTTTTATTTATTTTCCGTAATAAAATTATGTTTTAATTAAAATTATCATTTTTTCACATTAAAATTGGTGAAAATTTGGTGGGTAATTATTTTACTAATATATATATATATATATATATATAATATTCCTTATGTCTGTATTGTCATGTTTCTTAATTAAAATATGAGAAATGATAGTTGTTTAATTAAAATATGATAAATATATAATTTTTATAAATACTTATATACTTTTTTAATTAAAAAATATATTTATTATATTTTGATTAAAAAAATATAATAATAAAAATATGAAAGTTTATACTTAAATTTAGTTTCTATTTTATTCATTTAATCTTATTGAAAAATGAAATAGAAGAGGAAAATTAAACTCGGTGGGAATTGCGGCGTGCCCTCTCATATGCAGAAGTTACCCAATACCTTGCTTAAGAAAGAAAAACGGAAAAGGTGAGGTATGCTTGGGTATAATTGTGAAACCCAAACCCTTATAATTGAAAGAGAACTACTGGTTCCACACAAAACACGCAATGCACAGCGTGGGGCTCATACGAGCCTACAAGGATGGTCCAAAGCCCCATATATAGCGTATGGTATGGGAAACCATTTTGGGATATGCCCCATTTGGTATGGGGCGATGCATCCAGAAATATAAGAAATTTAAGGGAAATTAGAAAATATCCATTATATCTTTATTATAATTATTCAATAATACTCATCTTTTTTATTTTTTATTTTTTATAATAGAGACACAAATATGATTTTTCATTAATTTTACCTGCTTCCTTTTTCTTTTGATTCCATCCATTTTCATCGTATCAAATGTAGTCTGAATGTGGAGTTTGAATTCTTTCATGCCAGTCACCGACCTTATGTGAAAATAGATATAAACCAAAAAAAAAAAAAGTAAGATTCATTGGAGTAACTAGTTTCATTTGAATGATTAATTTTATAATATGTAAATTTTATACATTTATAAGCTCGTTCGTTACATTATATATGATAAATACTAATAATATAATGTCAGATAGAATAAGATTTAATAAAATTTTAATACTATATAATGTCTAATATAACAATATATATGATAATGTATCGTATAATATAATACTATTTATATTTAATGATGCATTATATAATATCGTATAGAATAAAAATTGATTATTTTAATAATATTTGTATAAATTTATTATGTTATATTAATTTTTGGATAAATAAATATCATTCTAACATTTAAAGAAAAAAAAATTAAAACAATAAAATAAATGAATAAAAAGAAAAATAGACATACCAAACTAAGCCACATGAGTGCCTAACTTAGACATATTGGTTAATTTGGACCAACTTAATCTAATCTTATTAATATTTTTTAAAAATTATTTTATAAAAATTTCTTTTTCAGGAATAAAATATAATTTTATAATAATTTATATAAAAAATTTATTTTATTCAAATATCATTTAATTTTTACTAAATCAAAAGTTGAGAAACAAGCTTAGCCCAAGCACAAGTACTAAATTAGTCTAAAATCCAACTTAATCCATCCTATGACTACCCCAACGGGTGAAGGTTAGAATAAAAAATTATTAATAAAGTCTTACACATCTAAATTTAATAAAGCTTAATCATAAAGATTGATTAGATTATATATTATTTTAATATATAAAAAAAATTTAATGCATAAATTTATGTAATAAATTACTTATATCAAATAAATAATAAATTTATAATATATTATATTAATTTATATTATTAGGCCTTTTAATCCTATCTTTTATAAGTGACAATGTTAATGACAGTTGAAATAGAAAATGATATCTACTGTTTAAAAAAAAAAAAAGGGAAAGGAAGACCTCCGCAAGATATACAGTAGCCCAAGCGGCGGCCACGCTGGAAGAGGGCAACGTTTAAATAGTATTTAAATACATTCCAATTCATTATTTTATGTGGATAATTTGACCAAAAAATTAAATATTTAATACTTCATTGTCTTAATTTTAAGTTTGGATAAATTTGAAAAGCTAATAATAATAATAATAATAATAATAATAATAATAATAAATTACACAAATTTCATTTGAATTTTATTAAAATTATACATATTTTCTTTTTATTTGTAAAATATATTTTTGAATTCAAATTTAAATTTTTTAACTAAAATACTTTTTATTTACCTTTTTACATAATTTTTAAACAAAATATTCTCTTACAATTTTGTATAAAGGGTACTTTAGTTAAAAATTTTAAAATTGAATCAAAGTTATATTTAAAAAAAAAAGATGAAATCTATAAAATTTTAGCAAAATTTAAAAAATGTTTCTGTAATTCATTCTAATAATAATAATAAAACGAGAATTTGTTAATTTTTGAAAAACTAAGTTTAGACGCAATTCTTTATATCTTTATTGTTAGATTCTCCAATTAAAACATGGCAAATATATAATCATCATATAAAAATATAACAAGTATATGATTTAATTAGATAATCATGCAATTATCTTAAAAATTATACATTTATTATATTTTAATTAAAAATTTTAATAATAAAAATATAAAAAATTATATATAAATTTTTATTATTTTTCGTACATGGATTCAAGATAACACTATAATTTAAAATGTTTAAAAGAATATGATTTCTATAAATTATCAATATCTCTTATATCTCCTAAACCTGCATTTCAGCTACCTGGGGGTATCCATGGAATGGAAATATGAATAGTTTTAACAATCCAAACATTTTAATTTATTAAAAAAAAAGTAGATCGACATGTCCGCTTTTGTTAATAACCAGTTATATCATTTAAAAAAAATTCAGTTATCACTTAAAATATAATATTTTAAATATCCTATCCTCTCCTATCATGAGATTTTATATCTAAACATCTAAAAAACCGACAAATTAAGATATATTAATGTCATAAATACCTAGTTCTAACAATTATAATTTAAGTTCATAAAAAAATTGTAATTTAAGTCATGAAATTGAAATGATATTATTTTGTGCTTTTTCCCCCTTAAGTTTACCACCCCACAAATACCTAATGATATAATTCCTTATATGACTTTTGGAATGCTAATGTGACATTGGATCGATACAACTTATGTGTCGTGCCTCAACTTCCAAGGTTTTTTTTAGTCTTGGTTTGTGCTACTTTAACGGAAATAATGTTAAAATATTCAATATTCATGAATCACAAGTGTGTGTATTTTCGCCACGAAAACTATATGGTTTGAAAAGCCTAAAATATTAACATATTGATGTTTATAGTTTGCTCGTATTCCATGCCTTGAGGGTAAATTATGTAATTAGTTAAATTATAATATTCCTATTGATCCAAAGCAACACATAATGATATCATATTTTGTTTATAGCCATCATGTGATGTCTGAATCAATTTGTGCACTGCAAGTAAATTTCGTGAGATATTCACAAATCTTTTATTATGAATTACACATAAATCATGGGCAATTAATTTCTGCAAATGATGAAGTAGTGATCTTAAGTTAATTATTTTTTTATTCAAAATCACCATAATTATGGTCAGCATGAGGAATTTGACATCAATTGGAATCGCGTAAGGTGTAATTTGTATGGTTATGAAAATCCAATCAATCAGTTAATTGAATTGAAAAATTAGTAAATCAATTTAGTTTCAACCTATCTTCAAAATTGGTGCAAAAAAATAGGTCAAGAATTAACTGAATTAATTAAAAATTAATAATAATTAGTTGGTTTGACATTGAAGCAATTAAAAATTTATTTTTGATTTTTTTGTTTGAATAAGAGTTTTGACATTTTAAAGTAAAGATTTAATGAGCTTTATCTATTTATTTTACATAAATGTGTTTTCTTATGCAAAATATTTTAACTAATTTTTATGTTTTTAAATATTTATATTTATTTTATGTTTATACTTTATATATATATATATATACATATTAAAAACAATTTGACTTCAGTTGAATCAAATCATTAAGCAATAAATTATTTTGTGTTTTAGTTCAATCACCAAACCATTATTTAAAAGATTAAATTTAGGTATAATTTTTTATATCTCTACTATCAAGTTTCTTAATTAAAATATGACAATTATATAGTTTTATGATAAAAATATGACAAGCATATGGTTTAATTAGAGAATTATATAGTTGTCTGTAAAAATTATGCACTTACCATATTTTAATTAAAAAATTATATATTTATTATTTTTTAACCAAAAATTTATATATTTGTCATATTTTAATTAAAAAAATTTTATAATAAAAATATAAAACCACATATAAGCTTTTTTTCATTTTTAAAACATGGGTAATTTGTTTTTTGTTGACTGTGTTATAAGAAGTCAATTACTCTATATTGATCTTGAAAAATATCACTGTGATCAATTTTGATCTTAAAAGTTAATTATGAATTCTCATACTGTAAAAGTACATTAAATAGACCTTAATATTAACTCTATTAACTAAATGCTAGTGGAGTTATCCGGGGCAGAAGAAAAAAACAATTTCTTTTCAAGGGGCCAAGATTATAAGTTATGATATATAATATGTTTTGTTAAAAAAAAATATAATTACTCTACAATATATATATATATATATACACGCACACATTATATGTGAGAGATAATATCTCATATTAAATTCAAATAAGTAAATAGCACGTTGTGGCCTACATTGCTACAATTGTTTGTACAATATCACAATATAAAACATACATGCAAAGAGAACATGCTTTTTAAATAAGTCATATTTTATATGATTCATCTTATTGACTAACTTTTCATGAATTATAATATATATATGTTGTATTAATAATTTGATGATAGTAATAATAAGTCAATTTATTAAATCTACAGATGAGAAGAAATTAAAAGGTTAGAGACAATGTAAATGTAAAAATATTAGAAAAAATAAATGAGGAATATAAATATACAAATATATATATATGTGTGTGTGTGTGTGTGTGTGTGTGGATGTATGTGGGCGCATGTGTGTATGCATGTAAGTTGTATTGATAATTTGATGATAATAATAATAAAACTAATTTATCAAATTTGTAGATGAGGAGAGGTTGGAGAGTTAGAGATAATGTAAATGTACAAGGTAAGATAAAAAAACATTAGGGAAAACAAATGAAGAAAAATATTTTTTTTAAAAGGAAGAGTGACCTTAAATAGAGTTAAAAAATGAAAAAATAAAAATAAAAAAAATATGGAGAGAAAAATGATAATTTTTACTGTTTCAAATTTTAGTCTACTAACATAAAAATATAAAAAGAAGCCCTTTTACTTTTAATTTTCTAGATTTTGATAAGATATTGTCTTCAAAGATTGCTATTCTCAATTTTAAAATTTTAGAAGATTTATATAATTATTAAAGTAAATTATTTCTAAAAACTGAATAAGAATCAATAATATTTTGTTATTTAAAGTATAACATATATTAAATCATTATTTATATTATCATATTTTTTTATACACATGTAAATTCTATTTTTTGATACACTTCGTATCATAATTTTTTAAAGGATATATATAATATATCTACACACATGTTGGGGAGCCCGGATTCCTTCATGTTCCATATGCTCATGTTGGCTCATTTTGTCTCTAGGAAGGAATGCATTCAAACCAAAAAAAAAAACAGAAAAAAGATTAAAAAAAAAAACAAATTTTGTTAGTAACATGAGGAAAAATGAGCAATTCAAACATGAGGGGATACATTTCCCATGTTGGGGGAAGGGGATTGGAGGGTGCCATCCACCGCCCCTCCCAAACCCAATATTTACTTAATTAAAATTAGAATGTTAAGTGGTTGACTTAACAACACCCATCTAACATTTTTGTGCTATCTCAAATAAGAAAAAATATTTTATTAATTGGTATGATTTAAATCCATCAGAAAGTATAATTATAAAAGGCCTGAAATTTTAATCTTAGCTCTACAAGGGCTTAGTAGCAAAAGTAAAAAACAAAAAATGTCCTAAGAAATTCTATGCCTTCTCTTTTTCTCACTGCGTCGTCCCTCTCCTTTTACGTCCATAGTCGTTAACAACAGACATAGCTTAATTTGAATAAACATTAGGAATGACTAATTCACATTCAAGAAACCTTATATGTTGCTTTATGCTGCGGTTGAACATTAAAATTATGAAAAATGTGGGGGTGACAATGATGCAGTTCAAATTAAACAGTGATACTAACGATAGCGAAAACCATAACAACATTAAAAATGAGATGTTATAAAAGTGGCTGCAAGTAGCAGTTTCAAAGAGATCAAGTCGCTGAAAAAATAATTATTTCTACTTAAAATTTATGAGGCCGAACTGATCAATCAAGAGCTAGCAACTAAATGAACTTCTAACAAACTCCAACGTTAGCCCAAAAGGAAAAAAGGTAGTTTTTCTTATTAAACTTCAACTTAAAATATATCAAAAAAAAAAAAAAAAGGATGTGGACTATAATAAACTACTAAATGTGACTTCCTTTTTCCCCATGGGCACTCAAGGAGATCTTTGGACTGGAGTTAAAAGAATTCAAGAACATAGCAAATTGCTTTACATGAATATATATATATATATATATTGAGTTCTAAAAGTATTATTTTTTTAATATTTTGACAAAGTTTGAATAAAGGCTAAATGCAAAGAACCCCCCAGGAAATTGTGTAATTTATCTTCTACACTTGAATGAACTGATCATAGACTTCTTAATACTTCTTAAATTTTTAATGTTGTGCAACATAATTTTTTTTTTGCTAATTTTTCTATTCAAACCCTTACGTTATTTGTCCATATAGCTTTTTTTTTTCCCTCAATACTTGTTTATCTAGGCTAAGAGTGGCCAGCTTAATAAAGAATATACTTAACTTGTCATCCTAAGTGACAAAACAAGAGTTATTTTATTGTCATGTTCATATATAAAGAAAAATGTAAAAAAAAACAAAAAAAAAACCTTGTTTATCACTTGAAATGACAAGTTAAATGTACCTTCTACTAATTTAACCGACACAAATAAATAGTGTAAAGATCTTAATGAAAGAATTATATTATACAAAATTAAAGTTTAAAGAACCTTTGGTCAAACCTTTAAAGCTAAGATAAATTAAATCACACAACTCCCTAAAAAGTAGCTTGCATTTTGACGGGATAAATTAGAGAACTATGATAAACATGCAAGAGTTCAAATACAAATTCTCCATAAACTTGGATACCGTATGAATCATCCGCACCTATGTATGCAACTTTACTAAACAAATGTTCACATGATACTGCTACGTACAGAAAATATCCATTAACGCCTGACATATTGTTCAAATATTAGTCAATCCACGAGCCGCTTTTATTAATTTTTTAACCATCTGTATTTGGCTGGGTCCAAAATGAACACTCTCACACACACACTGCATAAATACCAATCACATCTTCTACCTATTGATCATATATGTGCTAGCTAGCTTCAATTAGTCGCTTTTACCAATGGCTAATGTCTTTAGGAGCACTGGTTCAGTTCTTGGGGTCATGGACGACATGGCAAGGATACCCATTAATAGAATACCCCAAAAGTATATTCGCCCTGAACGAGAACCTTTACTTCAATTCGATCAAACCACTCCTTTGCCAACTATTCCCATAGTTGACTTGAAAAACCTTTTGGTTTGTGGAAATGCCAGAGACCCTCAACTTCAGAATTTGTTCTCAACATGCAAAGACTGGGGTTTCTTTCAGGTTTGTTAATTTGATCAATATTGATATTCATCCACCATTCAAAATCTAAAATTAAGCGTTGGGTTTCTATAGTTTTCTAAGTTTGTCTTCCATTTTCCGTTCTCACATCAACTCATTGATTCTGAGCAAAGATGGGTCAGTATTGATAGTCATTAACCATTCAAAGGGTTACTATTCAACCAATTTGCATCCCCTTTTATCGATGCATCTTACAGGCAGCTCAGTCTCTAAAGAGGTTGAAATTTCCTTATATCTAAATTAGCAAGCCTTTTGGTTTATATGCTTTCCTGAGATGCAGCTAGAAGCTTTCCTTGTAATAAACATTTTGGAAGTGCCTGTTGTTATGTGTGCAGGTGGTAAACCATGGAGTGAGCACTGAGCTGCTAGGGAAACTGAAAATCGAAATTGAGAATTTCTTCCAGCTTCCAAGTGCAGAGAAGAAGAAATACCAAATCAGACCAGGAGATGTTCAAGGTTATGGAACTGTGATCAGATGTAAAGAACAAAAGCTCGATTGGGGCGACAGATTCTATGCGGTGATCAACCCTCTTCATCGAAGGAAACCATATCTGTTACCAGAACTACCTCCATCACTCAGGTTTATTCAACACTTGTACCAGATACAACACAACATTTCAAACTGTAGCTCAACACCTAAAATATTTTATTATGTCACAGCATGTCATATCCTATATCTGTGTGCACAGGGATACCTTGGAATCATACTTCACGGAAGTGAGGAAACTTGCTATGGAACTTCTTGGACTATTGGGAGAAGCCATAAAGATGGAGATGAAGGAGGTGGAGGAACTGTTCGAGGATGGAATGCAATCTATAAGGATGACATACTATCCTCCATGTCCAGAGCCAGAGAAAGTTGTAGGGCTCACACCACACTCAGATGCCACAGGGATAACAATACTTCATCAGGTGAATGGAGTGGAAGGTCTGGAGATAAAGAAAGATGGGGTTTGGATCCCTGTGAGCTTTCTCCCAGAAGCCTTTGTAGTTAACGTTGGGGACATCATGGAGGTTTGTCATTGCTCCTTGTCCCTCTCTCTCTCTCTCTCTGAAATTTAATAAAATGAAAAGCACGTGGTGTATTGAATTTAGTCCTAGGCTATCAGTTTTGATTTTTCTAGAGTGTTACATCTGACCCCGATCATTTTCAATATTGGTAATCATGCTTTTCCCATTGATGCATTCATAATGCAGAATCCACGATATCCGTCCACTTCATCGTGATGTCAATGATGACATTTTCTTATTTCTTTTGGAGGCCATTAAGTTCAATTGAATAGCCAAAAATTATATTTTAGTGTAAAAAAAATGATGCGAGTATCAATTTGATATCTTTTCAAAATTTTTGTATTATTTTTATATATGAGAATATGACTTCATTTGTTCTTTAAAAAATTGTATAATATTATTTTAAGATTTTTAAAAAGATGAAAATCAGAACGAATTCACAGTTTTGAGTATTTAAATAATACAAAAACTTTTTAAAAGATTAAATTTTTGAGTTTTGTTTATATCTAATATATGTATGGTGCAGTATTGTCACCTAGCTCGTAACTGAGAGGGTGAAGGATTGAATAAAGAACCACCACAACTTCCATTTATATATATATATATATATATATAAAATAAAATAAAACAACATTCCCATTTATTTTCACATCTTTTGAATTCAGTGTTCATCATCAATTCTTAGCAAAGTCATTAAATGAATTAATAGCTCAAGTAATCTCTAAATATCTTCAAAATTGATGGACACTTAGATTATATAATCAAATTGATGGGGAAAATAAAAAAAGTATTCTTCACCCCTCACTAATTTCCTATTAGTTGAAAACACAACAAATTTACATACTCTAAAAAGCAACGAATATTAACATTACCTTTTTGAGAAAATTGAAAGAATTAAAGCACGTGTCCTTTTTTGTTGCTTGTAATTTTTGCTTACTCTTTTAAATGGTCCATGTGTCAATCCTTATCTTCCTACCTATACATGATGGTGATGCTTTTGGGAGAGTCTGCAGATTCTAAGCAATGGGGCCTACACCAGCATAGAGCACAGGGCAGCAGTGAACAAAGAAAAAGAGAGAATCTCCGTTGCCATGTTTTTCAACCCCAAGTTTGAGGCGGAGATTGGACCTGCGAAAAGCTTGATAAGCCCTGAAAATCCTCCCTTGTTCAAAAGGATGCTCATGGAAGATTACTTCAAAGACTTCTTCTCTCAAAATCTCAATGGTAAATCCCATTTGGAGAAAATGAGAATCAAAAGTGGGGAAGCAAACACTTCCCCTCATTTTTAGGTTAATATTGTAAAGTATTATAAATTTGTTATATATATATATATATATATATTAGTGGGCCTTTTCTACTAAAGGATGATAACCTCGGCTACTTGATGTTATGGGGTGAATATGTGTATCCATTAGTTTACTCACTTTATAAATTTTCACTATCATGGGCTCACACACTTACATTTTCAACCCTTTTTTTATTCTATTTTATTTTTCTAAATCTTAAGAGGGTAAAAATGCTAAATTGATGCTTTGTTTTGTTGTGCCGCTTTATTGTATCTCTTAATAAAGAAAATCCTGGTTATGTCAATTGTGCCAGCCTTAGATATGATAGTGATGGGAGGTAGGTTGTAGGTTTTATTAGGCATTTGGCCTTTTGTTCATCTTTTATTGCAGGATTATAAGATATTTTGGATTATCTAAGTTTTGCTTGAAGTTTGGGTTTAATCGAAATTCAAAATGACTCTTTTAGCTTGGTGCAACCTTTCAATAATTCTTTGAAGTCTTCTTCTCATTAGAACCAATTAATTTCTATTATCTTAACCTTGTTATGCAGATAGTAGAAGGTGCATTTCAATCACTTATAAAAATGGAAATGTTTATACTGATTTTCTTGCTAATTTGGTTTTCTCCCAAATGTGGATGTACATCACATTTGGATCTCTTTTTTTAGTAATTTAATGTCTTTATTTTATTTTGATGTTTCAAAACGCAAGTATCTAATAGGATTTTTGTTAATTTTTCTTTTTTATTGGACTTTAGAGTCCTGCTTCTTCACCAAAAAAATGTAATTACTTATTTTGTCTAAATTGATGCTTAACTGACATTAAAAAAAAAATCAAAAGTCATTTTCAATAATCATAATGTTTAAAATACTATTAATTCAATCTACAATATAATTTCAAACCATTTGACTTCAGAACAACTTGTTAAAATTCCAAACCCTGTTAATCATCGAGCATACCACGTGGCAAATGTAGTAAAACTTATTACTCTCATTTACACTTGAAACAACCATAATGTGCTTCTTAATTAACAATATTGATTTGCGGTGGACAAACCTATTTGTCAACGTTAAAATCATCATGAAATTGAAATCAAGCCGTTATATGCATTATTAAGCTTTGTTGTAATGAAAACCAAAGTAAATAGCTATCTTCACAATTTATGGTCGTTTCTTTAAAAAAAAAAAAAAGTGCACATATTCAACTTTAACTTTGCATCCAATTGCAACATCCCTCTATTTTTTTTTAAAAAAAAATAACAACTAACAATAGTTATCCCTTCATTTTTTTTACCATACTTATATACAATTTTTTTATTCTTATTATTAGATTTTCTAATCAAAACATCAAAATTTAACAAATTTATGATTTTTTTAATAATAACATAACATCTATTTGGTTTAATTGGAAATTATAAAAATCATATACCTATTATTTTAATTATTGAAAAATTATACACATATATTTTAATTACAAAATTTAATAATAAGAATATAAGAAACTGTATATATATTTTTCCTTCTTTTTTTTTTTTTTTTTGCCAACATTACCCCCTTCATTTTAGATTCGGTAAAGTTGTCATAATTTCTAATGACCAAATTATATAACCCTTGTCCATCCCATCTTTCTAAATCGAAACCTGTCACCTCTCTTATATTCCAATATCAACCCTAATTCAGTGTGAAGTCAAAATCTCATAATCTCTATATGAAATTCAATACCGACAACTACATACAATACCATCTGGTATGAAGGAAAAACACAAAGAAACACAAGGCTTAGACATTAAGATAGACCGTTGATCTTGAATTACTCCAATTTCTGCAACTCTAACTAATTCCTTTCTCGTTCCTATCATAAAAAAAGATTACGTATGCCTTCTAACAGAAAGGAAAAAGAAGACTTAAAGTGAGAAAAGAAAATAAAAAGAATAAGAAATTAAAAAAATAGTCACACCCCATCCGATATATGAAATGAAAAGAGAAATTAAAATAAAAAAGTAATTTTATAAATAGAAAATGATTTTTGTATTTTTATTTTAAAAATAATAAAAAATAATTATTAAATTATAATTATAAAGATATAATATATATTACATACAATTGAAAAAAAACGGAGCCTTCTCCCTTAAGCACAAGAGGCCAACACAAATTCAACCCCGACCATCATCACTGATTACGCCAAACAAGTCTTTTTTCTTTCTTTTGGACGTGCGAAGAATCTCCTTTTAACTCTGCCTTCGGACGATTCCTCGCGTGGTGGAGTTGATTGAAGATTTGCAGATCTAGTTTTCTTTGATGGGTGGCGTGCATATTTCTGTATTATTTTGAGTACCGCCAACATAGATGTGTCGCACTTATATTTTATTTATAGCAAAAAATAAAATAAAATATACAAAATTTTCTTAAACTTTATTAAAATTATATAAATTCTCCATTTATTTTTTTAAAAATACACTTTAATCTAATTTAGAACTTTTTTTATTAAAATACCTTTCATAAAAAGATATTTAACTAGTTAACTGAGAATCTTTTAATTTAAAATTTTAAAATTAAATTAAAATATAACAATTTTTATTTTTAGAAAAACCTATATAATTTTAATAAAACTTATAACAGTTCTGCATAATTTATTCAATATATATATATATATATATATGAACGAACCAAGAAGGCTATTATTTTAGGTCATGGATTTTGGATTTCAAATGGGATATAAAAACTCATTTAGTACGTAAAATAGAAATAAATAAAATGAAAATTGAAATAAAAATTATTAAATAATAATTATAAAAGCCCTACACCAAACGGGTCATTAGAGATAACAAATCTGCTAAACGACAGTGATAATTGATCAGTTGACTCTAAGGAATGATTCTTGTGCATACATGCAGCACCCTTCAATTTTACCACTGCCAATATAAAATTTAACAATTACTACATGAAACACATTCCAAATTTTCAATTTCACCGTTAGGAATATACTGTATCCACAAAGCGTGCGTGTATATATTACTATTTTCCGAAGTCTTGATGACAAGCACCAAAATCCAATCATCAATCCAATATTTTGTCATCACGTGCCCAAGGAGATTCTTATCCACAGTAGCACGTGGTACAGACAGAAAAACAATTGCTCCAAGCCCAAAAAAATATGATACATAGAAGATGACAAAGTCATTCATTCATCAGTAACATCAGTTGTCTTCCCCTTCCATATTTGGACCCCTCTTAATCAGACCCTCCAAGCATGAGGAGATTCTCTCAGAAATCCAATATACAAAAAAATAACAAAATAAAAATAAAATACCACCCCAATCATAAAATATATCAGAAACAGATCCCACTCAAAAGCTTCCGAAAAGCGTACATCATTAGAGTTCCTTCAAGATTAGCTTGATCTACTTATCTATTATAACCCAAGTTTATCCAAGAACTTTTCAGCTGCATGTGATACGGAGACCATAATAAATAATTTCACCAAAAGAACTTCCCAATTCCCAACCCAACAAACCTGGTGCAAGGTGGAATCGTCAGTAAGGTTGCTTTGAACAGCATAACGTTTGAAGATCAAAGATAACAAGACACTTTGCATGAGGTATATAACATGACTTTTCCTACAATTTGAATCCTAATAAATCTCGGTTCCTACATGAAATTCTTACCATCACACAGGAAAAACATATATACAGGTCGATACATGGATGATGGAACACAAACAAAACCCACAACATACATGGTCAGTAAAGTTATCAGAACTCCACCGTTTACCCTATCTCAGATGGCAAGACGAGTTGTGAACTGTCCCTACAGGCATCAATCAACGCTTCCCAGAAGCTTGATGATGTTCTTCAAAGCAAACATCCAAATTTGTGTCCTCAAATGCCAGTAATCATTGCTCGGTATATCTTGGCTTATTACAAGCACATAATAGTATACAATCCTTCTCATATTCACAAGGTTTACGCTAGGCATGGCCAAGAAGATAGTAGGCGATCCCTGGGGCAAGCAAAAATATTATAAATATTAAATTTCAGATCTATTGGTAAGTCATCATGAATAACAAGCAATATAAGGGTTCAATCAATGAAAATTGAAGCCTGAAATACCTTTCTGTTTTCTTAAGTTAACCCTGGGGAGGGGATCCAGGCTCCGAACCACAAAGAGAAGCGTAAGACATTGTATCGTCTTTAGAGATAGCCACAAAGTTTAGAGGTGCAGTAGACAATCTTCTCATCTCAAAATATCCATTTTGGCGCCCAGAGTATGAACGTGGTGTAAGTAGTTCAGATGATCCCCCACCAACTGAGTTACGTCGAGGTGTGGGAGTCATAGATCCATTGCCATTTGCCCGGTACCCATTTGTCTTCTTAAAGCTGTTACTTTTTCTTGGACTAGGCTTGGACCCATACATGGCTTCCTTCTGATTCAAGAGAAGATCTTGCAGCTTCTTTTGGTCCTGTGAGATTCAAGAACATTCGCACCAATCAACTATATGATGCGGAAAGACGCAACATTAAACACATAAGAGCATTTCTCCGAGAATTAGATAATATCCCATTTATTTATGATAGGTAAGTCGGTTAAATCAATCTAAATTACATACCAACTCACCAACTGATCACTATGTTCAGAGATTAGATTGTGGATGAACAAATGTTTATGTGATATGTCAATTGTAGATAAATTAGCACTTTACCCTGGATCTTCTCTTTTCTTCTTCTTTCTGTTGTCTGGTCAGCTTGTAATCCTCCAGTATAGACACCAATCGTACCTACAGATATTGTTGGCATTCATGTTGACCAGCTTAAAATAAGTTCCACAGGGAAAACAACCATAAATATTTACACTCCAGAACTCACCCCATCGTATAGAAAATATGTCTTCTTTTCATCTTCCCAGGCTAGCGTTTTGTAGATAAGATTGTCAACCATTGCTGGAAACAGAATGTACTGTTATCATAGCTCCAAATGATGTCATCAACAACAAAAAGGCCATGATGAAAGCTTACCTGGTATTTTGCTTACAGTCACTCTTGCTCGTTCTGCACGTTTAAGATTAATGTGAGCACCTCTTCCAGCATTGTACCGATTCTCATCCTGGAATTCATTGATATCCTTCAGAGAACAAGCTAGATGATCTAACAGTAGCTTTGATTTGTAAATTATATCCATTCCAATAATATTTATTTGAACTGCAATACTTATACCATATAATGAAAAAAACAATAAACAAAAAAATTTTGGGCAGAGAGAGAAAACTAACAGAAGAAAGAAAACAAAACCCTGGCTGTCTAAGTCCTACCAGCATACTTGTAAGTTAAACAAAATGAAATTTTAGCTTACTTGATTATAGTCCTCAAGCCAATTCTCCTCTTCACAAGCAGAAAGCCACTTATCTATCCTATCTGTTACTTCTTTTCTGCTCAAAGCTTCATCTTTTACCTTTGTAATCTGTGCTTCAATATTTGCTAATAGTTCAGAAGGATCAACTAGGCCTGTACAAAAAGGAAAACTTCAAAAATGTCTGTTCTGTTTCAAATAAATCTGAATAAACAGATTAGATAGGTAACTAACTAAGAAAGGTAATAGGTAAATAATCACAGTAGGAACTGGGAAACAAACCAGAATCTATTAATGCACTAGATTTTTCAGCAGCAGTGCTTGTATCAGGTTGAATATGAGCCAATCTACATATTTCCTCTAACCCCGACCTCCTCTTCAAAACAAGTTCCTTCATTCGGCTTGCTTTCAGCTTTGCTAGCCTCTCCACTTCTGCTGATGCCTGCAAAATGACATCTCAATCTTGGTCCTCTACATCTCAAGATTAAATGCCAAAAAATGAATTAAAATAAATGGGGAGGGAAGGGAGAGAAGCTTTGAGACCTTTTCTATCATTTCTGTGGAAAGAGCACCTCGATCAGTGATTTCTGATTCTGAAGATCTAAGAATAGAAGTAATACTCAAGAAACTATTCCTCTCTTCTTTTGATGAGTCCATCAAATTCCAAAGTTCAAATAATTTAGTTACAATATCCTTCAGCTGCATTTTCAAAGATATATACTTCAAAAATCAAAGATACAGAAGGAGAAAAGGAAAAAGACAAAAAGGAAGGGGGGGGGGGGGGAGGAATAAGTTAGAAAGAAATGAGAAAACAATTGAGAATGGTGTATATACAATACCTTCTGGATTCGAGCTTTCCTTTCTGTTTTTAACCTCAGAATGGTATGCTCTAGACCTTCCAACGTGCTATTGCTAATATTAGTCGATTGTTCCACATCAGTCCCATGCAAGTTTGGATCCACATCACCCACTGTCTGGCCAAAATCTAATCCAAGCACACCACATAGAGAATGCACCTCATTCACATATTGCAAGACCTTATTAAGGCGGTCAGACTGCAAAGAACAAGTACAGTAAATGCACAAAGGAATTAAAAGAGGAACAGCATAGTAATTGATATGAGGCTTGATCTTTGAACATGCAAAATCTTCCACCCAATTCAAACCCCCCCCCCCCCAAAAAAAAGAAAAACTTCTCTTTCACTTGTATATTCTTTCACAATTTTATGCTGTCAAAGGGGCATTTAGGACAAAATTAGATATAAATAAAATTCTCAGATAGCATTATGTCCAATGGCTGCTCAGCAAATCAAAGCAATATCAAGTCACATGACACAGCTCTGCAAAGGGGGGAAGAAAGGGAGATAAAAGGGGGGTCATAAGTGAATGTTAACACCATCTGAGATTATTTCTTTGAATCATGATTCGTAAAAACTATCTCAAGGAGTTTCAAGGGTCTATTCTTCTCACAATACATACCTTCTCCTTTTGAAGATTGCGAAGATGTGTTTGAAATTCATTAAGTCTTCTAAGTGATAAGTCCTGTTCATGCAGAACTAATGTGCCGATTACAGGATGGTATCCAGAAATTTCTCCACTTATCTTTTCTATTTGAGCCTTTACATCAGCAAATTGTATCAATCTTTCCTCTTTTTTCATCTTCAAATCTTCAACCAATGGTGTGACTGATGCAAGTTTATCCTTCAGGGATGAAGATCTCTTCTCCATCTTAATCTATAAATTTCATAAGACGGCCAGATATATAAGTCAGATCACACAAAGACATTTTTTACCCTCTCAAGTAAAATTCAAGAAAACTTATACCTAAAATAATATGTTACACTATCTAAGATGCATCTCTAATAATGTATACTTTAAATTACCCTAAAATTAACACCAAACTCTAACTACTACTGGTTTAATTTACAATACTTTCACACAGCCCAGCCCAAATATCTATTTTAAAGGTATTGGAATACATACATAGTGAAACATTATGAAACAATTATCAGGAAAACTAGAATTCTTATTTATGCCCATTTTTCTTCTGTTTATATTTTCTGTTTCCCCTTACACCTTAAAAGGAAAAGTAAAGGAAATACTAATAACAACAAAGATCTACTTGCTCAACATATATGGATTTGAATACATGAAAGCAATTGCAAGCCTACATTCATTATAAGGAATATGCTTGATGCATATTTTGTGACTGCTGTAAAAGATGCTACTCCATTTATTTATTTATTTATTTTTCTCCAGAATCCACAATTCCTGAAATTTTACATTTTGCACCACCATATTTAGAAGAACACCATTTTCTGGTATCTTTTTCCTTCCAGAAATATGCTTTTTGACAGCCAGACAGCCAATTACTAAAATGTCAGAAATGAAGTGAATTTTTGATTAATGGATAGGAGAGAGTCATGAATGGTCATTTTTTACCGGCGAATGAATATTAAGTTCTCCAAGAGCAGCCATTAGTGTTGCAAGCTCTGCTTCCTTGGCTGCAACAGTCTGATGAAGGCGTGCTTTGGTGTTGGCAGCCTCATCGACCTTTCTCCTGTATACTTCTAAGCATTCTCTCTCAAGCTCCAACAGCATGCGATCTCTGTCCACTTCAGTCTCTCCAATATCGTTCCATATTTGCTGCAGACACAATGCACCCAGTCAACCCGAAGATGAAAAATTAGAAAGAAAGAACAGAAGAAGGAACAAATGGAAAAAAGAATAGCAGAGAAAATGAAAACATAAAAAATAAATAAATAAGTAAATAAAAAGACTTTAAGATGTCCTATTTATTAATTTGTTTCGTTCTCCTTTTTTTTTTGGGTTGTCATTTTCGGCTAAGCACAAGCAGAAATGTCCTACCAATCCCAAAACCTGACTAGCCACTCATTCTATAGACCACTAATTACATTTAGTAAAAATGATAAGAAAAAAGCGAAACGGCGCACTTCAAACTCAATATTAACTGCAATATAAATACTTCTAGTCATCATCTAAGGAAAAGGGTCGAAACACACAGATGTAAAAAAGAAAATATCTTTTAAAAGGCGAACTGCAAAAGAAGAAAGTAAACCAAGAATTTAGATGAAAACCCAGTCAGCTAAATTATAAAAATTGCAAGTAACCCAATTGTAGAAAATCAACCAATTTCATTCATTCAAATAAATTTTACCAGAGAAACCATTGATCATCAAGACTAGTTTAAAAACAAGCGGAAAGAAGCGTTTTTAATCTTGTTTATATCATGAACCAAAAAAAAAAAAGACAAAGCCTTCTGTCCCCTGTATAAAAATAACCAACAGAAACCCAAATGTATAGCTTCTTTATAAGAAATTATGCTTTATTTTGTACAGAAGAGAAATAAGACATCATTGGGGAGAGAATTGCCACGAAGGAGTAAAAGAATCGGCATCAGAAACAAATAATTAGAAGCCAATTCTTCAGCGAGAAGAACATCAGCAAAACCCCATATCTTCTTTTAAACCCAAAACCCAGCAATTTGGAAGACCTGGAGTTGTCTGGGCAAAACGTAAAGTCAAGGAGGTGAAACGATAGAAGAAAAGGAGGAGAGAAAGACCTCGAGTTCTCTAAGCAAAGCAGTGCAGGTGGTGCTGTTACGGAGACCGGTGGTAGGACTTCCAATCGCTAGCATTATTCAGCAATCTCAGCTTCTCTCTCTTTTAATCTATGCAAGTAGTGCTGAATATGAGGGGAAGCCTCTAGTTAGTACTAAACCCACGTAAACGCCAAAGCAGGCAACGCAAGACCGAACGACAAGTTCCCAGAAACAGAGGCTAATAAGGAAGAGCCTACAGAAACCCCAAGAAGAAGCAAGAAACTCGGTGGGTATTTTAAGTCAAAGAGAGACCAAAAGACCAAGAAACATTTGGTGTCTCCATTGCTTCAAACAAGCTCAGCTTACCCAGATCTAAAGCTCGAACAAACTCTCTCTCTCTTCAAATTATTTTAACATAAAAAGAAAATTCAGAAAAGATTTAAGAGGATCTGTAAAGAAAGCGAGGAAGAGAGAATACGGGGGTAAAGTCTTTCAGGTGGAGAAAATGATTGTCATGATTATTGTTATTGTTGGATTGGGCTAGTAAGAAAAAAGGAGACACTTATGCAAAGCCAAGAGGCAAAGAAGAAGGATAATGCTTTATTAGGGTTTGGTGGTTGGCTAAAATGCGCCAATGTAGCAGGTAAGGACTAAAGAGAGAGTTTTGCTCCTGGGAATTGTTGGATCTGCGCACATTGGCCAATGATTTTTGGTGGGTATTTTAATTTTCTCTCAGTTTCTCTCATGGCAGTGTGAGAAAATGCAGAGTGAGAAAATTTGCAGAAGATACCAAGCATTTGTTGTTTCAAAATGGAGATATACGTTCTCCTTATCCTCAATACGGAGCGTGGCTTCCACCGCCCAATAACAGTAGGATTTTTGTCTGTCACTAATAGAAGCGCGTGAATAAATATCTGATTTTGATATTGCAGTGACTCAAGTAGCTGTTCTGATGTTGAAGTGTTCGTAAAAAGACAAGGAAAGGAAGGAAAGGAAAAAAAATAGTTGTTGGGTGGGATCCTTCACCGTAAAATCTTTCAGGTGCAGCTTAGTAGAAGACCTTTGTAATTTTCTCACCATGTGTAAGTGCAACAAATGAATTTTTCTAAAAGTGGATCTTTTTCACTTCAGAGTTTTGGAGAGGGATTTTGAGGAGGAAGAAAGGTGTAATAGTGCTTTTCCATGTCAATTTTACTCTTTTGAGTGATAAAGTTAAAGAATAAGTTATATATGTATTTTTTTTAATGAGCCATCAGATTATATTTGATTGTGTTTTTATTTTAACAACATTATTCGACTTATTTAATATAATATATATAATAACAATTTTTCATTTAATTTATTCTTAATTTGATTAAATTAGCTTTCTATATAATATTAGACAAGGATTTTATTTTTAATATAATAATAAAGACAAGTAAGATTAATTAATATTAAGTTCTAAATAAAACTAAAACTTTATTTTTAATGTATCAATAAGAACAAATAAGTAATTTTAATTTTAGAGTAAATGCATATTATGAAAAAAATTAACTTCCTTAAAAAAATAAATTAAAATAAAAATTTCTACAATATGAATCAAAAGTTAGGAGAGCAGAACGATATTTTTAAAATATAAAGATCATCAGTTATAATTTAATCAAAAATTTAAAATGTATATATACATAATTTACTCTAAATTAAATTAAAATATAATAAAAAGTAAGATATTGAATTCTTCATAACAATTGTCTCGTCAGAAGTTAACAATTATGTGTTTACAATTATTTAGTAGCTTCTAACAATTTATTATTTCATGAGGTAAGAGTTTTTTCTTTTTAAAGGAAATAGCTGTGCGTAAATGCGATATGTCATTGAAGATACTTTGAGATATTTGAATTTTTGTTTTGTATAATTTATAAAACAAATTATATAATTTATTTATCATAAATGATGCACAAAGTCAAATGAATAAAGAGCGAAGAAAGTGACAAAATAGGAATCAAATTTACGTATATTAAAATCACATGACACTTACATCTGGAAAAGATGTAATTTTTTTAAGTTAAAATTTAATAAACAAATTTATTATTATGAATGGGAGAGCCAAAGTGAAGATAGATAAAATTAGATGAGTTAATTATTTGAAATACTAGTTTCCTCTATGAAAGATGAGGGGTCATTGACAATAAAGTGCATCTTTTTCATTTCTTTCTAAATATTAATAAAATAAAAATTGAGGTTTATTTTATGATTTATCTCTCTTTTTAATTATAGTGCAAAGTACATATATATATATATATATATATATATGTCCTCATCATTGATCAATTTAGAAGAAGAGTTTTCAAGGGTAAAATAGTTCCCAATTTGGTTAACGGTCTATTCTGTGGAATAAAAGTCGTCACGCCTATATTTCATGCATCTTAGGAAACAAAGCAGACTAGCCCCAAAAATAAATTCAAACTATAATTAAGTAAAATTTTTCTAGAGGAATTAAACATTTTATCACTATTATAGAATTTCATGTTGTATTTTATTTTATTTTATTTTTTAATCTTAAAAATGAATATTTCTAATTTTTATCTTTAAAAAAAACCTAAATGGTACATTAGGTTTACCAACTTGTGGAAGCCTTATATTATCGTCAGAGTTGCCTAATTTTGTTGCCCTTTCTTAAATATCATGAAATTGACAAGTACTCCATTAAAACCATCTAACTAATCTCCTGGACATGGAAATTTGGTTTAGTTTTTTCAATACCTATACTCATAACCTCCAACCTAATTGCATAGGATTGAGCTCTATATTAAATTACAAGCCCATCATTTCCTATCTTCTTTTTCTTCATCCCCTTTGCGTAGGATGACATGAAAGTCAAAATTTATAGGATGACATGAAATTTGTTTCAAGTGTTTTTTCTGTTTATGATTAAGTTGATATCTACAAGTCATTCGCCAAGAAAAAAAAAAGGTTGGTATCTACAGGTGAATAATTTCCAATTCTGAGTTTTCTTCATTTTCTTCATAAGTATTGAATTCTCAATTGCACGATAATTTTCTTCATAAGTACTGTCAGCAGGGTGTAACTTTTGTAAAGCTGAGATATCATAATTGGTAAAGACATCCCATCAGTAAATGTTGTGTTTAGATCGAAGTGTGTGGTGAAGACGAGTTATGGTTTTGTAATTTATAGGTAGATTGTAACGAATTTTTCTTGCAAAATTTCTATGGTTCTTAATTTAGTTGTGGGGTGCAGATGAATTATGATTTTTGTAATTACAAGATGTGCATAACTGAATTAAAAAAAAGTAATCAATTAAAATCTAAACAAATTGAAACTTGAACACATACACACTAAAACTTTCTATAATTTAGAGCTTCCTGTTTATTGTTTTTGCTGATTTTATGCGGCGTATTTTGATCGGCCCTTTATATAAATTATGATCCCTCCCCTTTTCATTTTAATTCACCTTTTTTAACGATATTTTTCCTTCTTTTATCTTACTCATGTTGTGTGAATAAATATTTTTAGTTCTATATATCATCATACAATATATTTGAAAGGTCATCTTTCTATTCATATATGTCTCATTTGATAAAAAGAGATATATTAAAAAAAATTTACTAAATAATTTAGTTTGGTTCACATTTTGCAGAAAATGAATCAATTTTCATTCTATAAATACGTGAATGGAAAATAGTTATTATGTATCTAATGTTTATTATTTATTTGAATTTCAATTCTATTTTTTAAATAAAGATACAAAAGTTATTTTTTTATAATTTTTTATTCATTTGTTAATTTTATCTAATCAAACATACAAATGGAATGATATTCTTATTTTTTTATTATATTATATCAAATGTAATTATTTTATTTGATTCACATTCTCATTATCTTTTCATCTTCATATTTAACAATTTTATATATCACATGAGATATTCATTAGTAGATCTATCATTTCTTTTTAGTTGCTCTTCATTGCACAAAATTAAAATGTTTTACTGGCAAATAATTAATTAAGTCTACCATCTTTTTTCACTTCTTTTATCAAGTGAGAATATTCTCGTAGA